>CM042690.1:211937204-213377640 GCA_023614405.1 Avena insularis
AATATATACATCAACATATAGTAAAACAATGCAGTTTTAATAAACAGTAGATAAAACATGCATAAGTAAAATTGTAGGGCAAGGCTTATGAGCAAGAAGGTGGCTTGCCTGTGATCAGCAATATGGCATAATTGTCCCGGGACTTCTTCTTAGAAAACCATAGTAACCAATAAAAACCATCTCCTTCTGCTCTCCGATATAATCGCAACTATTATCGATAGGGAACACATGCAAACCAACAAAAGGGCACAATCAATACAAGGCATAAAATCACCAATACCATACAACAAGGAACTGAATAATACCAAACTAATATTTAGAGGGTTTTGAAAGGATTTGATTTGGAAGGTGGAGATGGCCTTGGAGAAGGGGATGAACACCACTTAGGGTTTATTGTCGAGGAACTACCTAAGAGGGGTTTTTGGACCAAGGACATGCTTTGTAGGATACCATTGGGTAAAAATGATACCAACAGATAGGATTTGATAAAATGAACCCAACAAAAGTGGTTTCACTATTTTATCACTTTTCTTTATTTAGTTATGATTTTTCTAGTGAAATAACTTCTAGTTTTAGGGAATAATTCACCATAAAAGTTCCGGATCTTCAAACATTATTTCCCTGGGTGGTTAGGTAGGGATTGTTGTACTTGTTCACTGAGAGTTGGAATCATGTCAAGGTAATAAACAGAACACCCTCAGGAAATTACCAAAGGTAGCTCTGTAGACAACTTGTCTTTTTCACCAGATTAAATTTATGATAGCTTTTGATAGGAAACCAATGCCACATGGTAGGTAATTTTAATAACTTTCTGTAGGAATTGGATTCACTCTTTTTGGAGTTGACAAACTCCTTTAGTGATTTTTCTAATGACATAACATTATACAGAGATCATCAATTCAGCAAAATTAAGCAGACCCTCAATAAAATTTGTTCTCCTGGATTTTGGTAGACCTTAGTGTACCACATCACAGAGAGTTGGAATTAGGTCATTCCAACCTTTTGTTTGACCTTGAGAATTTCCTAAAGGATGCAATGGCTTGTTTTTGTTATTTTTGTCAAACTAAAACTACTGTTCCTCTTGGAAGGGGACCAATGCCAAAAGATGGTAAATGATAACACCTAACAGAGGGAAGTTAATTCACTTCATTTGGGTTTCTAGGATTTGCTAGAGAATTTATTTAGTGCAGAGGATACTTTTTGTAGATTAATTGCCAACTATTAATAATAATTAATTTTGGCAAGTGACCAGTTCTGAGTGTTGCACAAAACACTAAGGTACTTGGTAAAAATTAGATCTGGACAAAAAGTAGTACTTTCCATTTTCTTAGGTATTTAAACCTAGTAGTTATTAAGCAGACCTGAGAGAATTGATTAAGGAAAAGCCGAAGGGGAGCTGGCGGGCCGAATTTTCAACACAGTTGGGCTTCACAGAGGGAAACGGCCCACCCAGAGCGACCACTCGCGTGCGAGGACAGGTTCGAACTCGCGAGGCAGGGCCCGCTTGCCAGACTCGGCGAGGGCCAAAGCGGTAAGGAGGCATTGTGGCTGCTCATGTTAAGGGGATCCAACGGTGGGGAGGTCGTCGTCCTCCTCAGTCACCGCGGCAGCAAGGGAACCCTAGGGTGATCGGGAAAGTGGTGGGATGGCTCACCGGAGGCTTACCAGCGACGAAGGAGTGCCGGAGTAGACACGAAAGACAACTACAACCCCGGCGAGTGGAGGAAGGGTCGGTTTTGGTGCAGATCTCGCGCAAGGAGGCTTCACCATGTCGGGGCGCGTTTGGGACTCCTCTGCCAGCGTCAACTGGGGAAGTCCTGGGCAAAACAAAGACAGGGGGAGGGTCAGGGGAGGTAGGAGGACACCGGAGGATGACATGCAGAGGGGTAAAAGCAGCGAGGAGGGAGCTACGCTCGAATCCTTGAGGGAGGCCGAGAGCTCTCCTTTTTCCTTCTTTGGGCTAGGATGGAGTAGAGGAGAAGGAGGGGTGCTGGGGGCGGTCGAGTGAGAGGGAGGGGGAGCAAATGAGTCGAGAGAGGGGCGTTGTGGTGGCCAAAGGCCTTATATTCCAGGGAGAGGGTGGTCTAGGTGCACCGAGTCCATTTTGGACATGGGAGAAGGGCGGCAGTAGTTGATTCGTCGAGAGGGGCGGTGGGATCTCGTGGAGAGGAAGTGGGGGATGGGTTAGAGGCCTTTTCCAGGCTACAAGGGACAGGGGGAGGGATTGGACCACTCTCTCTCTAGCCTCGGGCATAGGAAGAAAAAGAGAGAGAGAGGGCTTAGGGCTAGTCATGGGCAGCTGACAGGTGTGGTAGGGAACGACTGTGGGTGCAGTTACACGCCAGATGAGTGGAGAGGGGAAAGGGTGGCTGCTGTTTGTGAAGTATGGGAAGATACCCATTAATGACAAGATCTTCTCCTCTCCTTCTTCTAAGCACAAAATACAAGGGGAAGAGGGATGATAGGGGTTTTGTGCAGGTTTGTTTGACCAGAATGGTGTAGGTTTGGTGGGTTTTTGATTTGAGGATTTGTTTACTTGGCAAATTTGATCAAATAGGTGGTTATGAAGAAAGTCCAAAAACTTGCATTGGACCAGATGAGGCAATGGTACTGGGATATAGATGAGGTTAAGGGACCTCTCTAGGAATTATTTGGGATTTTTCAGAGGATTTTAATTCCACTTACAATTATTTATTCAAAAAGTACAGAAGAAGTTTCTAGAAGATCATTTGATAATTTTACATTGGACAAGGTTGGTTTTTTCTTTGAGATGGTCCCAAATGTGAATACACACTTAGGAGAATTTTCCCAAGATTTATTGGGGCTTAAAAGTATTTAAAACAATTATTATTCCAATTTAGCCATTTAAGAAAACAGGCAAAAAGAAATAATAAAGCTCTTCAAAAATATTTATTTTTGAAGTGGGAAGATAGGGTATGATATATGGGCCTCAAAAGAGCTTAGATTTGGGGAAGTGTTTTGGCAAAAACCAAACTTTCCTTTGGGAAAGGAGTTTTGGAGATTTTGACTATTAAAGAAATTTATTAGATTTGGAGCCATAATAATTATGGATAATTATTGATAAATCTTGATGATCAAGGTAGATGATGTAGACAAGTTGTAGCAAGCATTTGAAACCTTGGTATTGGATAATCCAAGTTGATTTTGGTAGAATACCCTAGAGTAGGGATCTAGGGTGGTGTTAATTTCATACCATCAAAACATGGTTGTATCTTGGAGTTCAGATCTCCCCTTAGGTCATGGGATAGATGGATGGATAGACCAAGTGATTTACATAAACATGGTACAGAGGTTTGAGCTTGATCTTGCTTGAGTTCACCAAGAATTGATTTCAAACTTTGAATAAAATAAGCCTGCCAAAGCAGATTATCAACTAGCCTTCAAAACCTTGTGGTTTTAAGAAGCACAAGGACCCAATTGGAACAAGTGAAGTATATATTGATAGACCTATATGATTAGAACACAACCACATAAAGAGTTGGTCCATAGAATGTTGGATGGTGGTGTGAGATTCTATCAAAGTAGGCATGATGACTAGATTTGTAGAAAAAGTTATTTTCTTGTCTGCAAAACCATCAAGAACAAGTGGGTTGGAGAATGCTCTAACCAAGGGAAAGAGTGGTACTTGGTAGTCCTTAGGATGGTTAACAAGATGGTTTAGATGCATTTTCAAAAATGCACAAGGGTTGAGAAAGGGAGGCATTCAAAAAGGTGATGTTGGAAATAGTTCTCTAGACAGCCAAATTTGGCAGATTTAGGGCTTTTGACTAGAATGTGGGTGGTGATGATTTTTGGTGGTTTGCAAGGTACCAAGGCATCATCAAGTGGATGATGTTGAAGTGTAGATTGAGTAGAAGGGATCCATGCTTTATATTGGTCTTCATTGACTTGGAAACTTCTAGGCCGGATCACTGCAGAATTGATCTGGTTAAGGGTGTTAGATGATCACCTGGTGGCTAGAGATTAGATCCAGGTTGTATTCTAGCTTAGGGTTTGGTGATTTTAATTTATATTGATCCAAGTGATGAGCTCCTAGAGTAACTCATATTATCCCTAAGCAGACAAATCAAACATCAGATCAAGGCAACTCATCTCACAAGCAAGTCTACTACTACTAGGGTTACCATCAAGCTTAGCTTGGGGTAAGGATGGGTAATTTTGAAAGGTTGGATTTTGAATAAGATGAGAGTCCTTGGTATCTCTACCAAGAGTAGAATTCAAAATCTTACTAAAAGGTTTTGGAGATCCTAGAGGTAAGAGTAGTTGAAGGTTCTGTCTTGAAAACGTAAGGAGATTATATTATATATCTCTCCATAGTTTTGTCAATGGAAGCTATAAACATAGCTTTGGTTACATAAGCATCTTGGCTCATGTTTTGTAATGCCAGAACATTTGAGAGTATATAAAATGAGCCAGGATAGTTTTGGTTAAATAGCTTTTTGACAACAGATGTTGAGGTAAGGAGTATATCTACCAATGCACATTCATGAGCATAACCATATTCAAACAACAGACAAGCACTTCATCATTAAACTAGAAAAAGTTTTTGTTCCCCCTGATTTTTGGCATTCTAGACAACTAATCAGGGTTGCAGAAATTGGGATGTTACAGTTATTTTCCATTCTTAGCATCTAGAAAGATTCTGTTGATAGCCTTTAGCACGATGAATGGTAGTATGCGCAAACCTCAAAACACACACCTCATTGCTCTCTTTCAGTGTCTTCTGCTAAATGCATGGACTTGGATGCAATTTTAATTTTTTATGAGGTCCTTGATGTAACTTGTACTTTCATCGACTGTGTTAACTCTCAAGCACCTCGCCCTAAGAGACCTACCATTAGATCGTTATTCGTAGTACTTCTTATCTTATCTTTATCTTGTCTTATCTCTTACAATGCCATACCACTGTATAGTGTATGGATAACTTTGAACATTATTCGTTTGATCAAGATTGGAAAATCCAAACATTGCTAACCGTTGGATCTTCTTTTCCATTCTTAGCATCTAGAAAGATTCTATTGATAGTATTTAGCATGATGAACGCTAGTATGCACAAACCTCAAAACACATACTTCATTGCTTAATTTCAGGGTCCTTGTGCTAAATGCATGGACTTGGATGCAATTTTTCATTTTTTATGAGGTCCTTGATGTAACTTGTACTTCCACCGACTCTGTTAACTCTCAAGCACCTCGCTCCTACGAGACCTACCATAATTCAAAGTAAATGCAACCTCCCTAATTATTACACAAACTGGACCACAGTTTCTTATACGTAATACCCAAGTTTTTAGTACTAGGATTTTTCAAACTTCCTAGCTAACTTTGCACACTTCAGTGACTTCTTATCGATTTAACAAAATTAGGTCAAACTTGAGCTACAAGTAAGCGTGATAGATTGCTCTTGAATTAAATGTCTTTTTGGAGGTAGATGGGTGCATCTTCTTGTAGTAAACAATGTCGTTGGTGTGAGTTTCCAACTATTAGGAAAGAAAATTCTCAGTTTTCCGAGTGATGACGAGATGGTTCTTTTCCGTAAAGAAAGTCCGAAGAATATGGATCTCAATGCCATAAGCTAAGCTTCTAGACATATTAAGTGTACCAACATGTTTTACTTACGATTCAAATATGTTTTATGAGTTTTCAAACTCCCTAGCTAATTAAATATGCCCACTTGAATGACTTCATGCCGATTTATCAAAATTAGGTCAAACTTGAACTCCAACTAAATTGTAGGTTGCTTTTAAAGATTTATGAAAAAACTTTTGGAGGTACCCATCGTGGGGTCAATTAATATATCAGAAACCACCGAGAGTTTTGAGAATAGGTTTAACTTCTTGCTAAGATTTTGCATCATCACGACCATTTAATGAAATTAGGTCAAACTTGAGCTACAAGTAAGTGCGATTGATTGATCTTGAAATAAATGACTTTTCAGAGATAGTTTGATGCATTTTCTTGTAGTAAACAGTGTTGTCGGTGTAATTTTTCAACTATCAGGAAAGAACATTCAATTCTCAATTTTCTGAGTGATGGAGAGCAAGGTTGTTCTTTTCCATAAAGAAATGTCTAGAGAATATTAGATCTGAATGCTAGAAGCCAAGTTTACCGACATATAATGTGGACCAACATATTGTACTAACGTTTCCTAGCATGTTTCATGAGTTTTCAAACTTCCTAGCTAACTCTGCCCATTTGAATGACTTTATGTCAGTTTATCGAAATTAAGTCAAATTTGAAACTACAAGTAAATTTTAGGTTTCTTTTAAAGTTTTGCAAAAAATATTTTGGAGGTACCCATCATGGGGTCACAATTAATATAACAGAAGCCACCGAGAGTAGACGATAGGTTCAACTTCTTGCTAAGATTTTGCATCTTGATAATTTAACGAAATTAGGTCAAACTTGAGCTATGAGTAAGCATGATAGATTGCATTGGAATTAAATGTCTTTTTGGAAGTAGATCAGTGCATATTCTTGTAGTAAACAATGCCTTCAGTGTGAGTTTCCAACTATATGGAAAGAACATTCTCAATTTTCTGAGTGATGACCAGATTATTCTCTCCCGTAAAGAAAGTCTGAAGAATATGGATCTGAATGGCCCACAAGCCAAGTTTTCACACATATATAATGGACCAACATGTTGTACCAATGATTCCCATGTTGTATGAGTTTTCAAACTTCCTAGCTAACTCTTCCCAGTTGAATGACTTTATGTTGACTTATCAAAATTAGGTCAAATTTGAAACTACAAACAAAATTGTAGGTTTTGCTCTATAAGTTTTACGAAAAGCTTTTGGATGTACCCATAGGGGGTCACAATTAATATATGAGAAACCTCCAAGAGTTTTGACAACAGGTTCAACTCCTTGCTAAGATTTTGCATCTTCATAGTTTAACCAAATTAGGTCAAACTTGAGCTACAATGCAAGTAAGTCCGATTGATTGCTCTTGATTAAATGTCTTTTTAGAGGTAGATAGATGCATTTTCTTGTAGTACACATTTCCATCAGTGCGAGTTTCCAACTATTTCATGAAGGAAAATTCTCAATTTTCCAAGTGATGGTGAGAGATTGTTCTTTCCCGTAAAGAAAGTCTGAAGAATATGGATCCAAATGCCACAAGCCTAGTTATCAGACATATATAGTGGACCAACATGTTGTACTTACAATTTACCATGTTTTATGAGTTCTAAAATTTCTGAGCTAACTTCGCCCACTTGAATGAATTCATGTCGATTTATAGAAATTAGGTAAAATTTGAACTACTACTGGTAAACTATAGGTTGCTTTGAAAGTTTTACGAAAAAATCTCTTGGAGGTACCCACCGGGGGTCAATTAATATATCAAAAACCACTAGGAGTTTTGATGACAGGTTCAGCTTCTTGCCAAATTTTGCATCTTGACATTTAACGAAATTTGGTTGAACTTGAGCTACGAGTAATCGCAATTGATTGTTCTTGAATTAAATGTCATTTTAGAGGTAGATGGGTGCATCTTCTAGTAGTAAGCAGTGCCGTCGGTGTGAGTGTCCAACTACCAGGAAAGAACATTTTCAATTTTCTTAGTGATGATGAGATTGTTCTTCTGCGTAACGCGAGTGCGTAAAAATATTGGATTTGAATGCCACAAGCCAAGTTTTCAGACATATATAGTGGACCAACAATATGTTGTACTTGTGATTCCCATGTTTTAGGAGTTATCAAGCTTCCTAGCAATGTAACTCCACCCACTTGAATGACTTTATGTCGATGTATCGAAATAAGGTCGAATTTGAACTACAAGTAATAAATTGTAGGTTGCTTTGAAACTTTTATGAAAAATATTTGGGAGGTACCTATTGAGGGGTTAACTAATATATCAGAAACCATCGAGAGTTTTGACAACAGGTTTAACCTTTTGCTAAGATTTTGCCTTTAACACAATGAAACCATGCATCAATATTTGTTTTGCCTCATTTATGTGTGGAGATTTGCCTCATATTTGCATCTGATTTGTGTTACTACTAATTAATTAGCCCTTGGCAATGGTTGTATAGTATAAAGATAAAAGTATCTGGTGAAAACTAAATTTCAGTGGAAACTAGTGATACGTTGCAAACGTATCTATAATTTTTGATGTTCCATGGTTGTTTTATATCTACTTTCTTATGTTTTGTCCGCACTTTGGAGTATTTTTATACACTTTCTTGGACTAACCTATTAACAAGATGCCACAGTGCCAGCTGCCTGTTTTCTGCTATTTTTGGTTCCAAGGAAGTCAGAAAATGAATATTCTTGGAATTGGACGGGACAAAAGCCAAAGTCAATATTTCACCGAGGGGAACACGGAGCCAGAAGAAGAGACGGAGAGGGCGGGGTCACACACCACCTGGCACGCGGCGGCCCGCCCATGCCAGGTGGTCTGACCGCCTAGGGCGCCCCTTCGGTCACCCCTTTCGCCTATATATTACCTCCGATACAGAAACCCTAAGTAAACAATCAAAATTCCATGAAAGAGTCTGTAGCCGACGTCATCTCCATCCCTAGTCGGGAGGGATCTGAAGCTGTTCCCAGCACCCTGCCAGAGGGGAGAATTCACCCTGGAGGCCTTCTTCATTACCATGCCTGCCTCCGGTGTGATGCATGAGTAGTTCATCCCTGGACTACGGTTCCATGTAGTAGCTAGATGGTTGGTTCTTCTCCTTTGTGCTACCATGTTTAGATCTTGTGAGCTCCGTTCATGATCAAGATCATCAATTTGTAATCTTACATGTTGTGTTTGCGGGGATCCGATGGATATTGAGATGCTATTTCAGATTGATTATTGATTCTATCATGTCTTTGTTATTTGTGATCTTGCATGCTCTCTGTTGTTAGTAGCTATCTTGGCCAATTAGATGCTAGCAACTCCAAGAGGGAGTAATTATGCTTGATAGTGGGTTCATGGCTCTAGTAATCTAGGGAAGTGACAGAAATCTCTAAGGTACTAGATGTGTTGTTGCTACTAGGGAGAAAACAGCAATCCTTTGTTCATAGAACTATCATATTGTTTACTTTACACACAATGCTTAATGCAATTATCTGTTGCTTGCAACTTAATACTGGAGGGGGTTCGGATGATAACCTGAAGGTGGATTGTTAGTCATAGATGCAGTTGGATTACGGTCTATGTATAATGTTGTAATGCCCAATCAAATCTCATAGGAGTCAAGATGATTAGTATATGCATGTATGCTTTCTCGATGTTTGTCAATTGCCCCGCTGTAATTTGTTCACCCAGCATGTTATCTATCTTAAGGAGAGCCACCTCTAGTGAACTATGGACCCCGGTCCTTTCTTTTACATACAATCTACAATCTATTTACCGTTTTCTATTTATTTTCTGCAAGCAATTACTATCTTCCACACAATACGTTTAATCCTTTGTTTTTAGCAAAACCGGTGAGATTGACAACCTCACTGTAAGTTGGGGGCAAAGTTCTGTGGTTGTGTTGTGCAGAATTCCAAGTTGGAAACAAAACCTTGGAGGTGTTTCCTTGCTCCTACTAGTTCGATAACCTTGGTTTCATAACCGAGGGAAAACTTGATGATGTGCTCATCATACCTTCCTTTTGGGGTTCCCCAACGAGCTCGATATATTTTGAGCCATCAACTAGTGAAACCCACTTAAAAATGATGTTTAGATTTAAAAAAAATCAAAAATATGCATTGAGCACCCAAAAATCATGTAAAATTTCAATTCGAAACTCAAAATTATTTAGGAGCTATAAAAATGCCAAATTGAGCACCCAATAGTAGAGTACAATAACTCTACTATTCATTGCTGAATTTGTCTTTTATATGACCGTGAAATGAATATGAGTTGGAACTTGCAAGTTTGCATGATTGTATAACATCATCCTCCCAACATGATGTAATTTATCTCATAATTTTTTGGAACTCCTAAGTATGTTATCCATTCTTCTTCGAGATTCCTGAACATTGGTAGTACGGCCATAGATGATCAGTTGACGTGTTGGATTCTAGGAGTACGGCCTTGGATTCCTGAATAGAGAGGGTGTACGACCAACCAATTTTCTATTATTACATGGACCATGATCAAATTCAAAACCAAAATAAAGCGGTAAAATCTTCCGCGTATCCGCACATACTTCATGCCCCAAAATTTCACATACTTCAAAATTACCATTCGAGTGGGTGGGGGGCTTCAGTCGTATTTTTCCTAGTATAGTACTAGTAGTATCTCTAAACCCTATCCCCTATCTCCTCCAGTAATACGTCACCGGCCGAAACATCCCCGCTTCACTTTAGCCTGCGTACCCGCCACACCTGATCTGCTCAAAGAACCCTCTTGTCCAGCGCGCTGAGCACATCATCGACCGCCCGGATCTGCTCCACGGACACCGTGGTCTACTGCCCGCTCGTATCCTCACCCGCCCAAGATCTTCTTCCCAGTCGTCGACACCCACTACGACCGAAGCACCTTCGGCGACCATGACGTGACCCGTTAGGATGTGGAGGAGGCCTAGACACTGCCCCGGCCGAGGTAATAACCAGATCTCCCTGCGTGATTTCATTTGTTGCAATGTACAATATTTGTGCTAAATTTCCGAACTAACAGGTTCTTTACTTGATACTAGTAAAAGGCATGTGCCACACACGTATATACTGTACGAAATATGATTTAACAAATATTAAGTTGTTATTAACCAATAGTCTTGTTAGAGAAAAAAGGCATACATTAAGTCAATTAATAATAACTATCTACTCACATTGAGAATACAGCCTACTGTGCTATGAATTTTAGGGGGGGGGGGGTAACATGGTGGAGTCTTCTCTAGCTTTGTTCAACACGAATCCAGCTTCTCTGAACCATTGAATCTAACAACCCAATGGTCAGGATTGGTGTTGTGGATCCAATTCAAAACTACTCCATTATAGTAGTAGAGATACCTGTAATGTACTCAATTAACCCGTTGTGGTTAGGCTTAAACTCCACGCATTGAACTATTTTTATGTATATTTCTTTGTGAATTACTAATCACTTAACATATTTGTTTACATCCTCTGTTGTACCTATCCACATGAGATATATAATATCTCTCTCACTGGTTGATTTACGAACTATAATATTTCCATCCTGCTATTATCCCGCTATCCTATACTACAGGTTGACACACCTCATACTATTTGACCATTATGTACTATCGATTTGATCCCTATTAACCTGCGACTCTAACTGTTTGCTATTATTATGCAATGAGCAGCCTTAGTTTTCACACAATATCATAGAGTGAATGGATCCTATCACTTTTGTTTCACTTCATGCCAACGTATATCATGTTGGAACATTTTTGTATTTACAGTTAGCCTTACCTTTATGCAGAGGAGCAACAATGGAGTACATACTCTGCCCATCCACAGGAGCAGCCATAGAACTCGTGTAACACCTACCGTAAGGACCCCCACCCGAAGTTTGGCAGCTAAAGTTTGGTCCTTGCCACATTTTTTTGCTTAAATTTACCATTTGTCTTTCTTGTTGTCATTTTTTTGCCAAAAATTGGCGTCAAACATTTTAGCCCCACTATGGTCTGCTTTTGTTCCATGTGCTTAGTTCAATTTCTTAGATATGCAGAGGCCGGGTGTATTGCATCTTAGTTAGTTGATAATAAGAACAAGGCCACACTAGTGATTAGATCCTATATAATACACATGTATCATAAGGAACTATGTGCACTTCATCTCAGTCTTGTATCTACTATGTATCATAGTTACATGAACTGGCTATTTTAATACGAGGCACATGATGGTTCAGTTTGTTGTTCTCAGGCCGCCGAACCGTTGAAATTATCTGGCTGTTCATGAATAACACAATGTATGATTGCTTGTCTCATTGTTTGTCTTAAATGATCTGGCTAGTATATTCGAGGCACACAATTGATGTGTTTTTGTTGAGTGAGGTACTGTTTTTTGTCTATGATTAAATTAGTGGCTAGTTTTGTTGTGTAGTGTTTGGCTAGTTTATATATGAGAAACATAATGGCTTAGTTTTCATATTCGTTTTATTCCTGTTTTGCACATTCTAGTTTGATCAGTCTGCATCAGGTACTGATACGTCCATTTTGCATCACTATTCTATGTCTTAATTCACTATTATTCATTGATATATTTCGTATTGAGAGGTGATACTTATGTTATTTCATCTATTTTTGCATGGTTGATGACTTTTGGAGCGTGGACCGCTGCAGTCAGGATTCTGATGGAAAAGGTGCTGTTTGGAGGCAAAATTCACAAAGATCAGAAAATCCGGGAAAATATATGGAAAATCCTATTTTTCTAGAAGACTAAGGTTGCCAGAAGATGGAGTGGAGGTGGGCCACAGGGGGCCCACACCACCCCATGGCGCGGGCAGGCCTAGGCCGCGCCTGGAGGTGGTGTGGCCACCCTGGCCCACTCCAGCCTCTCCCTCTGGAGTATATCATCCCCACGAAACCCTAAGACTCACGGCGCGACCACAGAAAGATTCTGCCGCCTCTACGGGGCGGAAAACACCGAGAGAGAAAGATCTCTCGCGCATGATTTCGCCGGGGAATTCCTTCCCGGAGAGGGGAGATCGTCGCCATCAACACCACCATCAAGCTGGACTTCATCGGGATCATCATCATCACCACCATCATCACCATCAGCACCCTCATCACCATCTTCATATTGCTATAACAATTGCATTGAATCTTGCATAGTTCATAGGGAAACTTTCCCGGTGTTGATTACTCTTTGTAGTTGATGCTATTGAGTGAACCATTGAATTATTGTTTATGTTCAGATTGTTATACATCATTATTCCATCTCTGATCATGATCCATATGATGTCTTGTGAGTAGTTCATTTTGTTCTTGAGGACATGGGAGAAGTCTTGTTGTTAGTAGTGGAGTTGCGTTGAGAAAGATTCAATAGATTGTTATTTAAGTTGTGGTGTACTTCTTCTAGTGGTGTCATGTGAATGTCGACTACATGACACTTCACCTATATGGGCCTAGGGGAATACATTGTGTATTTGGCTACTAATCGTAGAGGTTGCCGGAGTGACAGAAACATGAACCCCGTTAGGAAACCATTACACAAGGGACGTAAGGGTCTTAGAGTTTAAAGTTATGGTTAGGTTTCTACCTTAATTACTTTTTTGTACTTACGGATGTTTGCAAGGGGTATAATAACAAGTATGTATTAGTCTTGGATGGGGTTGTACATTAGCACAGGTTCACCCACACAACACTTAGCAAGCTAGAGAAGATTAATCAACTATATGAAGCGAAAGCACTTGCCAGTCTTCCCATGTGTCCTCGAGAATGTTTGGTCATCTATAGAAATACAACCGGCTTGTCCTTTGCTGCATAAAGGATTGGGCCACTTTCTGCATTTATTCCTACTATCTTTTATTTACTCGTACTTTGTTTACTTGCTTTATCGAAAACCCCTAAAAATCTGTTTGCTAAGTATTTGCAGAGAATTCCTGATCCATACCACTAGCCAGCACCTTCTGCTCCTCGTTGGGTTCGACACTCTCACTTATCGAAAATACTGCGATACACTCCCTATACTTGTGGGTCATCAAGACTATTTTCTGGCACCGTTGCCGGGGAGTGAAGCGCTATTTGAAAGTGGAACTGGCAAAGGAAACTTCTACTGTGAGTATTGTTTACTTCTGTTAGTTGCTTTATTTTCGTTATGGATAATTCGCTGAGTTTCTTATTTGGTAATGCTACTACCTCTACTAAGGTTGTAGATAAGCCACCGCCTGTTGAGAAAGATGTTTTCAAAATACCTACAAGAATTATTGATCGTGTTATGGATAACTACTATGTTGGGGATGGAACTGTCCATCCCGGTGATTATTTACTCTTTATACACGAATTATGCGGGTTGTTCAAGTGTGCAGGTATTACTACATATCAAGTTAAGAAGAATCTATTCTCATTATCACTGAAAGGAAGAGCTGAGGAATGGTATAAGCTGCTGAAGAATGGTCAAGCTCTGGAATGGGAGGAAATAGTGCCTCTCTTTTATTCAAAGTTTTATCCTCCTAGAGAGATTCATAAAGATCGGAATCAAATATACAACTTTTGGCCTCTTGATGGAGAGAGTACAGCTCAAGCTTGGGGGAGATTGAAGTTACTAATGCTCAAATGTCCCATTCATGAGCTCCCCAACAATATTATTATCAATAACTTTTATGCAAGGCTCCCTCTACATGATAAAGATTTATTGGATGCTTCTTGTGCCGGATCATTCACTCGCATGGAAGAAGAAGCTAAATGGGACCTTCTGGACCGTATTCAAGACAATGCTGAAGCTTGAGAGAATGACAAAGGTAGAGAGTCAGGTATAAATTATGATTATGAATGCATTGAATCTTTTATGGGAACTGATGACTTTCAAAATATTAAAAATACTTATGGTCTAGACTCTCAAGCTATTGCTTCTTATTTTAAGGCTTTTGCTTCCTATATTGAAGTGCCTAAAAAGAAGTGGAATAAGTATCATGAATCTTATAAAGATATTGCTAAAAGTTGTGGTGTACTTCTTCTAGTGGTGTCATGTGAACATCGACTACATCCCACTTCACCTATATGGGCCTAGGGGAATGCGTTGTGTATTTGGCTACTAATCGTAGGGGTTGGCGGAGTGACATAAACCTGAACCCCCGTTAGGAAACCATTGCACATGGGACGTAAGGGTCTTAGAGTTTAAAGCTGTGGTTAGGTTTCTACCTTAATTACTTTCTTGTACTTACGGATGTTTGCAAGGGGTATAATCACAAGTACGTATTAGTCTTGGATGGGGCGGTACATTCGCACAGGTTCACCCACACAACACTTAGCAATCTAGAGAAGATTAATCAACTATATGAAGCGAAAGCACTTGACAGTCTTCCCATGTGTCCTCGAGAACGTTTGGTCATCTATAGAAATACAATCGGCTTGTCCTTTGCTGCATAAAGGATTGGGCCACTTGCTGCATTTATTCCTACTGTCTTTTATTTACTCGTACTTTGTTTACTTGCTTTATCGAAAACCCCTAAAAATCCGGTTGCTAAGTATTTGCAGAGAATTGTTGATCCATACCACTAGCCAGCACCTTCTGCTCCTTGTTGGGTTCGATACTCTTACTTATCGAAAATACTACGATACACCCCCTATACTTGTGGGTCAGGTACTTTGGTTGATTTCTCGCATTTTTATTCAAAATGAACTTGTAATTTGTTTCCCAACTCTGTTGTTTAAGTTCTCAGCCATATTCAAGTAGAGCAGTCATTTCACAGAGCTGCACATGCTCGCATTGCTCCATGGCGCCAACTAGTCTAGTTATCCAAGAAGAAATAGATGTATGAGCCACCACTATTAATTGCTTCCTTTCTTATACATAACCGTATTGACACATTTAAAATTCATGGTGGTGTGATTGCATGGTAATGCTATTATAACTTGTTTTGTGTTTCTTTCAGGCTCCAAATAACCCTCCGAATGCCGAACAAAGACCCGTTTCTCCAAGTTTAGATTTTGTTTCACACAACAGCAGTGATAATACCTATTGCTCATGGCACACCGCTTCGACTGATCCTCTTATTCTAGCTGAAATATTATTTGAGGTTGCCCTCCAAGATGCCCTTAATATTGTTGAGCAAGAAGCCAACAAAACAGATTCAGTAATCACCATAGCACGCAATGACTTATATGAATTGAAAAACAAGCAAGCTTTGACGTAGAACATACTTAATAATCTCATCTGCAACTCTCACGGGAAGCCAGTTGTTACATGTCTCGCGATGCAAGCTCCATAGAGACCTTTTCTATAACACCAGTTATGGTTTTTTTCAGTTGTCTGGACTCTAATGCAACTTTTATGCTTCATTTTATTACTATCAAGTTTATTGAGGATCGTAATAGTCTACTATAATTCATAGTTGTAAGTTGTTTGAGGATTGTTACAAACTGAGCATCTATCAGAATTACTACACATACATAAATAGTGAAATTGTAAGAGGTACAACACACGTCCTTCTAGAAACAGGGAGAACATCCATTGGATTACATGGGCACCATAGAACTTGCATAATTCATAGACGTTTAATACGTTGCAAACGTATCTATAATTTTTTATGTTCCATGCTTGTTTAATATCTACTTTCTTATGTTTTGTCCACACTTTGGAGTATTTTTACACATTTTCTGGAACTAACCTATTAACAAGATGCCATAGTGCCAGTTTCCTGTTTTCTG
This sequence comes from Avena insularis, assembly GCA_023614405.1. NCBI lineage: Eukaryota > Viridiplantae > Streptophyta > Magnoliopsida > Poales > Poaceae > Avena > Avena insularis. Next base: position 211,953,483 of record CM042690.1, read on the forward strand.
TTGTTTTTGGTTTCAGAAAAGCTAGTAAGGAAATATTCTCGGAATTGGACCGGACAAAAGCCCAAGTCAATATTTCACCAGAAGGAACACGGAATCCGGAGGGGAGACGAAGAGGGGAGCCAGGCCAGCCACACCTGGTGGTGGCACGGCCAGCCACACCTGGTGGTGGCACGGCCAGCCTTAGCCGCGCCACCAGGGGGTCTGGCCCCCCTGGTACTCCACCGACCTTGCCTCTCCACCTATATATTGCCTCCGGGACGAAAACCCTAAGTACCCTATCAAAAATTCCACGAAAGAGTCTGTAGCTGCCGCCATCTCCATCCCTAGATCGGGAGGGATCTGAAGCTCTTCCCGGCACCCTGCCGAAGGGGAGAGATCACCCTGGAGGCCTTCTTCATCACCATGTCTGCCTCCAGTGTGATGCGTGAGTAGTTCATCCCTGGACAACTGGTCCATGTAGTAGCTAGATGGTTGGTTCTTCTCCTTTGTGCTACCATGTTTAGATCTTGTGAGCTCCATTCATGATCAAGATCATCTATTTGTAATGTACATGTTGTGTTTGCAGGGATCCGATGGATATTGAGATGCTATTTCATATTGATTATTGATTCTATCATGTCTATGTTATTTGTGATCTTGCATGCTTTCTGTTGTTAGTAGCTATCTTGGCCAAGTAGATGCTAGCAACTCCAAGAGGGAGTATTTATGCTCGATAGTGGGTTCATGCCTCTAGGAATCTGGGGAAGTGACAGAAATCTCTAAGGTACTAGATGTGCTGTTGCTACTAGGGAGAAAATAGCAATCCTTTGTTCATAGAACAATCATATTGTTTACTTTACATACTTTTCTTAATGCAATTATCTGTTGCTTGCAACTTAATACTGGAGGGGGTTCGGATGATAACCTGAAGGTGGATTCTTAGTCATAGATGCAGTTCGATTATAGTCTATGTATAATGTTGTAATGCCCAATAAAATCTCATAGGAGTCAAGATGATTAGTATATGCATGTATGCTTTCTCGGTGTCTATCAATTGCCCCGCTGTAATTTGTTCACCCAACATGTCATCTATTTTAGGAGAATCACCTCCAGTGAACTACGGACCCTGGTCCATTCTTTTACCATTAATCTACAAGCTATTTATTGTTTCCTATTTACTTTCTACAAGCAATTACTATCTTCCACACAATACGTTTAATCCTTTGTTTTCAGCAAAACCGGTGAGATTGACAACCTCACTGTAAGTTGGGGTCAAAGTTCTATGGTTGTGTTGTGCAGGATTCCAAGTTGGAAACAACACCTTGGAGGTGTTTCCTTGCTCCTACTGGTTCAATAACCTTGGTTTCATAACTGAGGGAAAACTTGCTTCTGTGTTGATCATACCTTCCTCTTGGGTTTCCCCAATGATATCGACGTGTTGAGCCGATCATCAATACTTTTTCTGGCGCCGTTGCTGGGCAGTCAAGGATATCTTCACAAGGGGAGTCCCTCATAACCAATCTCTTTACTTTGTTTTATTTGTTTTGCTTAGTTTATTTCTGCTTTGTTTGCTTGTTTCTTTATCAAAAACACAAAAAAATTAGTTGTACTAGTTTGCTTCTTTATATTAAAAACACAAAAAAATGACTACTCTTGAAAACACTAAGTTGTGTGATTTCACTAGCACCAACAACAATGATTTCATGTGCACACCTATTGCTCCACCTGTTCCTGAAGCTACTTCTTTGAAATTAAACCTGCTTTACTCAATCTTGTTATGAGAGAACAATTTTCTGGTATTGGTATTGAAGATGCTACTGCTCATCTTAATAACTTTGTTGAACTTTGTGAGATGCAAAAACATAGGGATATAGATGGAGCTATTATTAATCTTAAATTGTTTCCTTTCTCTTTGAGAGGAAAAGCTAAAGAATGGTTGCAATCCCTAACTAGAAATAGTATTGATTCTTGGACTAAATGCAAAGATGCTTTCATTGGAAAATACTATCCTCCTGCTAAGATTATACCTATGAGAAGTGAAATAATGAAATTTAAAGAATCTAATAATGAACATGTTGCTCAAGCTTGGGAAAGAATGAAATCTTTGGTAAAGAATTGTCCCACTCATGGACTGACGGCTTGGATGATTATCCAAACCTTTTATGCAGGACTACATTATTCTTCAAGAAATCTGCTAGATTCTGTTGCTGTAGGTACCTTTATGACCATTACTTTGGGTGCTGCAACAAATCTTCTGGATAATATGATGGTTAACTATTCAGAATGGCACACTGAGAGAGCTCCACAAGGTAAGAAGGTAAATTCTATTGAAGAAACCTCCTCCTTGAGTGATAAAATTCATGTTATTATGTCTGTGCTTGTTAATGGGAAAGCTCATATTGATCCAAATCATGTTCCTTAGCCTCTTTGGTTGCTCAAGAAGAGCAAGTTGATGCGAACTTTATTAGAAACAATAATTTTAGCAACAATGCCTACAGGAATAATTTTGGTAATAATAGTTATAGGCCATATCCTCCCAATAATGGTAATGCTTATGGAAATTCCTACAACAATAGAAGTGCACCCTCTGAAATTGAAGTCATGCTTAAAGATTTTATTAGTAAACAAATTGCCTTCAATAAAACTATTGAGGAAAAACTCTCTAATGCTGAAAGAAATATAGCATCATTGTTTGAAGCACAATCTTCTTTGAATAAAATGGCTGCTAAACCTGAAACCTTTGAAAATCCCTTTGCTGTTGCTAATGGCATACAAGTTAGAATTGATGAAAATGTTAGACTGTTAGCTGAATTGAATGCTAAGTGGGAAAGAGAAGATGAAATTGCTAGAAATATTAGTATTTCTACTATCACTACCACTAATGTTGAAGCTAGTAAACCCAATGGAACCTTTTCTAATAAAAATGCTGAAATTCTTTGAAATATGGGAAACAATAGCTCTACTACTTTAGATGATTGTTGGGGATATACTTTCCGGGTATCCTCACAGTTCCTCACTAACCAGGGTGGCCCACTTTGGGTTAGAGCATTGCTTCACGGGTGGCCCAGTCAAGGAGAAAGACGGAGTCCAATCCGGCTACGGGAAGGCCCAGAAGACTTACCGACTTAGGCCCATAATGTTACTTGTAGTTCAAGATGTACTCTGTAACTGACTCTTAGTCGTGGCCGGATAGATCTCTCCTGTAAACCCTAGGCCGGATATCCATATAAGCCGTCCTAGGGAGAGCCCTTAGGGAACCTCAATACTTTAGACCCTCAACTCGCACAGGCGAAACCCTTGTAACCCAATATTCCGGCTGTGCCGTATTACTGGATTGCTAGCAGGAGTAGGATCCGTCCAAAGCCGGTGGATTCGAACCTGGGTAAACTTGTGTGCTCACCGTCCTGGAACACCGTACGTCTCACACCCTTCTCTTCCGAACGCCTTGAGGACCCCCTCATGGCGTACTTGTCATCAATCCAACGACAGTTGGCGCCCACCATGGGGCAAGTGAGCTTCGGATCTGCGTTTCGAGCGGAATCTGCAAGAATCGGAATTGGCGAGACTATCGCCGCCGGTCGCATCCTCTGCGCCAGCGACGTCCCTCTCATCGTTCTCGACGAGACTTGGATTCCGGATAGGGAGGTCGTGACTGCCTACACAATCATGTCTTTTGGCGAGATCGATGTTTACATCGGTTTCGCTGAACCTGCCCAACCCACCCCAGCGGTGATGATAGAGGCAGAAGAAACTTCTGGGTCCCCTTTGTCCGCAGAGGCGGCAGAGTTCCGGATCACAGAAAACCCTAATCCCACCCAGCCCGCACCAGTTGCGGAGATAGTGGAGAAACCCGAGCCTGAAGAAGACCTAGCGGTCCACGTCGAATCTAGAGTGGATCTCCCTGGAGGAGCCGGATCCCAGATCGACCCACCCGTGGAAGTCGAAATCTAGGAAGAGCATATCAGTGACACTGATTCCGGCTCTGATGATGCCGGGACAGACAGACCTTTCCTAAGGTACACATTACGACGTATGATACTACAAGATGAAAGCGCATATGCAATTCTCGAGACCATCAAAAGTTTCGACATGGCTGATCGTGAAAGCCGCAGGTACCTCAGGAAGCACGCGTTGCACTTCGTCGGATACGTGGGATCCAGATCCGGCTCTGCCGATGCTGGATAAAACACCGACTCGGTGCTGGAGGCAATTGGAACAAACGCCGACATAACCGCATCCTCGGATGAATCGATGACGTCATCAGATTTCCGAAAGTTCTCCGCGGAATATGAAGAGGAGTATAACTCCAAAGCTGCAGAAGAAGGAGAAGCCATGGATGAAGGATCCGGGGAACACTCTCCCAAAGCGCATGATGACATGGACGTCGGAGATAATCCTGAGGTACAGATGTCCGAAAGTACCGAACAGAGCTTGACTCCGGGAAACGGACCCAAAGCCGTCTTTGCTACCGGTGCTGCCAAGAAGGCAAAGAATAAGAACAAGACCCCAGCAAAAGACCCTCTGGCTGAGGAGGTGATTGCCGAGGAATATAAAGAATATTCGGATGGAGCACTTATCCCAGACGAGCAGAAAAAAAGAAGAATCGGTGGATGGACACGTGATCACCGAAGGTGCACGTAAACTGATCGATGCCGCACTAACCTCACCTATCCCTACAGCTGCAGAACTTACTGTTGAAGAGCTGGATGAAAGGGCCCAAGCCCTAGAAGCGCGTCGTCAACAACTCCTTGATGAAGCCAAAAACATCGAGGTGGAGAAGAAACGCATGGCAACTAAAGACTACATGTATCGGTTGCACCAGAAGACACGGAAACGTCACACCAATGACGACCAGTTCGCAACTGTCCGTGCTGTCCTTTTCAGAGATGAGATGGGGAAGCCACAGAAAGATAGCAAAGGAGATTGGGTATACCCAACCCCAGTACAGAATACTGTGGCGGCCTGAGAAATTCTATCGGCTAATCCAGGACCAGAGGAGATCCGTTTGGGTACCAAGCTACTCAATAAGGGACTGGAGCAGCAAAAGGTCGCCCTGTTCGGAAGTCAAAAACTGGTCTCAGATTCTGACCAATGTCGCACAGATCTGGCATGGGCTGACGTAAGACCCCATCACGTCCGGGAGCAGTATCATCGCCCCGAACGTCGGGAAGACAATGATTCAAGAACCGGATCGTCAGGATAGCACTACAAGACCACGCACAACTGGAGCAACGTCGTTCTAGCGGCCGAGAAAGACGCCATTGCTGCACTAAATCCGACGAACCCTCCCCAACGAGAATCTAACGATCGAAGGGGAGAAGATAAAGAGAAACGACGGGAGGAGGATCATCAAAAAATGCCACCTCCTAAATATACGAGCCGTCCGGCTGATCCTCACCGTGGTGGGAACGACGGACGAAGGAACGACGGAAACCACGCTGGAACAAGCCGGCAGGGCGGCCGTCGTAGTCAAGATCCTCCCCGGAACCGAAATAATGACGCTCCGGACGGAGGCCGGCGATCAGCCGAAAACTATCCAGCTGGACCACCCTCTCCACCACACAGTCATCACAACGGATCCCATGGAGGGCAAGGAGGACGACATGGCGGAGGAGGTGGTGGCAGAAGCCGAAGTCCGGCTCCAAGGCACCGCAGCCACAGCCGGCATTCGGGATGATCTCTATCCCCGAACGACACAAGGCACATGATCAATTCCAACATAGAGGCGCGACGCTATGAAAACGATGACATGTACGTGGGCCCAAAGTGCTTCGGACCGCGCATTAGAGCTACAAGATTCCCGGAAGGATTTACTATCTCAAGGCACATCCAAGCCTACGACTGCATTGCTCGGCCAGACACTTGGCTAAAGGATTTTTTCCAAGCTCGGTGCATCGCCAAAGGCGGAAACAGCCTGGTCGCAACCCGATATCTCCCACTTATGTTGCGGAAGACGGCGCGATCATGGATCAATGAACTTCTGGAGAACACCATCCATAAATGGTATGACATGCAAAGTGCGTTCTTTCGTAATTTCGAAGGCACATATCGGAGGCCCTGTTAGGTAGGAGACCTACAGCGTTGCACCCAGAAAGCCGGAGAAACTTGCCGAGATTATCTTGGACGATGGATCGACACCAAGAACTGATGTGAAGGAGTAAACGACCAAACCGCAATTGAAGCTTTTATCGCAGGGCTCCCAATTGGTCTACTACGTCACCGCCTGAAGTGTGATAAGGTCACTGATTTGGGAGAAATGATAGAAACAGCGAGCAAGTATGCGGATGCTGACAACGATGCAGAGGGATTACTCAACATCTTGGTTATACCTCAGTCAGCAAAAACAAAGCAACAAGCTCAGAAGCGTAAAAACACCTCAGAGGAAAAACTCAACACGGAAACAGTGGTGGTTACTACTGTTTCCGGCTCTAGAGGACGAGGAGGACGTGGCGGAGGCCGCGAGCGTGGCCGTGGGACTTCAAGGGTCCAAGGTAGAGGAGAATAGCAACCAGGCAAAACCTACTCTTGGGCCGACATTGCCAATAACCCATGTGTGCATCACCTAGACGCCAATGGGGGCTCGTCCCACACCAACGCTGAATGTCGTTTCAATGACGACATCAAAATAGATGACACCGCGGGCTACAAAGCTAAGCGGAAGAATGGAAAGAACAATCCCGAAAAGGACAAAGAGACCAAGGAAGATTCCGACATTGAGGAAGCCGATGCTTCAAATCCCAAGTCGGAAGGGAAGAAGACTTTTCCCACCAAGAAGGACACTTATGTCACTTTCCTCGGATCTCAACCAGCAAAGGTCAAGAAAGCAGTTCTACACGAGCTCAATGCAACAGTTCCAGCTGTCCCACAATATCTGGACTGGTCGGAAGTGGCAATCACATTTGACCGCGATGATCATCCGCCTTAGTTACACAAGCGAGGAAAATATGCCTTAATCGTCAACCCACTTATTGACGATTATGGTTTCTCCAAGACCCTCATGGACGGTGGTAGCAGCATCAATATTCTCTATGTCAAAACGCTACGCCGGATGAAGATCTCGGAGACCCAGCTGAACCATAGCTCTGTGATTTTTCGCGGAGTTGTCCCAGGAAGACAAGCTAATTCCCTGGGAGAGATCACTTTGGATGTTACCTTTGGAACTCCAAAGAATTATCGGACGGAGGCACTTTCCTTCAAAGTGGTCCCGTTCAAGAGTGCATACCATGCTATATTCGAACGTCCGGCTTACTGGGCTTTTATGGCTCGTCCGTGTTACATTTACAATATGATGAAATTTCTAGGTCCCAACGGCATGATCACCATCAGGGGAGACCCGAAGAAAGCGCGAGAGTGCGAGGATGGAAATGCCACCTTTGCCAAAGCCGTGCTGCACGCCCAGGAGTACTAGGAGATCAAGAAGAGCATAGATCCGTCCAAGCTGCCCACAACGAAGAAGGAGGTGACCAAGCCAAATCCGGAGTTCAAGGCATCAGAAGAGATGAAGAAAGAACCGTTGAAGGATGATGACCCCTCCAAGGTGACACTAATAGGCGTAGGCCTAGATAGCACATAGGAAAGCGTGCTTGTCAAGTTCCTCCAAGCAAATCAAGATATCTTCGCATGGTAGCCATCTGACATGACCGGAGTACCTAGGGAACTTGCCGAGCACTCTCTAAATGTAAACCCAAACACTGAACCCATCAAACAGTCCTTACGACGGTTTGGTTACGAAAAGCGTAAGGCAATAGCTAAGGAACTAGCATGGCTCGAGTTAGCCGAATTCATAGAAGAGGTCATCCACACCGAGTGGTTGGCCAATCCTGTAATGGTCCCTAAAAAGGACACCACTGATTTAAGGATGTGTGTTGATTATACTGCCCTGAACAAGGCTTGTCCAAAAGATCCATTCGCTCTGCCTAGAATTGATCAAGTTATCGATTCTACGGCAGGCTCGGAACTCCTCTATTTTCTCGACACATATTCCGGTTATCACCAAATCCGGATGAAGGAATATGACAAAGTCAAAACTTCATTCATAACCCCTTTCGGAACCTTCTATTTTGTTACGATGCCTTTTGGGCTGAAGAACGCAGGAGCTACGTACCAGCGCATGATGCAGCGTTGCCTCCATGACCAACTCGTATGCAATGTACATGCATACGTGGATGATATCGCGGTAATGTCCAAAAAGAAGGAAACGCTGATTTCCGACTTGGAGGAAACATTTGCCAATCTACGAAAATACAACATCATGCTTAATCCGAAGAAATGCTTCTTTGGAATACTAGTCGGAAAATTGTTAGGTTTCATCGTGTCTCAAAGAGGCATAGAGGTGAACCGAGACAAAATCAAGGCTATGCTCAATATTTCCAGGCCAACCCGCCTGAAGAACGTACAAAGACTAACTGGTTGCATTGCTGTGGTCAGTCAATTTGTAAGCTGGCTTGGAGAAAGAGCCGCACCATTATACAAACTCCTGAAAAAGACCAAAGATTTTGTTTGGACTGATGAAGCTGAAGCTGCACTACATGACCTGAAGAAAGTACTCTCATCTGCTCCTATCCTTGCAGCGCCGGAACCTAAGGAACCGATATTGCTCTATCTTGCTACGAAAAATAAGGTCGTTAGTATCGTCATGGTGGTGGAGAGACTAGAGGAAAATTAGGAACACCTGGTGCAGCGTCCAACTTACTTTGTCAGCGAGGTTCTGACAGAATCAAAACAGCGGTATCCGCACTATCAAAAGTTGGCTTACGGTGTTTTTCTAGCATCTCGTAAGTTACGACACTACTTTCAGGAGCATCCAATTACCGTGGTGAGCACAACTCCCATGAGAGATATAATCAACAACAGCGACGCCACAGGACGCGTCGCCAAATGGGGCATAGAGCTCTCAGCTTTCGATATTGAATACAAACCTCGGACAGCAATCAAATCCCAGATCCTTGCTGACTTTGTCGCTGATTGGACAGAGACGAAGGAGAATATGATCCTCCCTGAGTCAGAATATTGGACCCTCTTTTTTGACGGGTCTAAGGCTCGAGGGGGCTCGGGGGCTGGCGTGGTGCTCAAATCACCCCAAGGAGATAAACTTTTATACGTGTTGCAGATCTACTTCACAGCGACAAACAATATTGCCGAGTATGAAGCACTGCTACATGGAATCCGGATTTCTAAGGACATTGGCATCCGACGTTTGATGTGTTACAGAGATTCGGATCTTGTTGCTCAACAAGTGTCGGATATTTGTAATGCAAATAAACACATGGGAGCATATAAAGCTGTTGTGGATGATCTATATAAATCATTCGAAGGGTTTGAAGTTCAACACATCCCTCGAGCAGAAAATGAGGAAGCAGATGCACTATCTCAGATAGGTTCTGCACGGAAAGAGGTCCCGGATGGCGCTTTTCTAGAGCACCTCAAAGTTCCCTCAATAAAGGGAGTAGATGAGGAATATCCGACCAAATCCGACTCACCCTTCATAGCAGTTCTGGCTGTAATTCCCAGCTGGACTCAACCCTACCTCGATTATTTGGTAGATGGCAAATTACCCGAAGACGAGGTGCTGAGCCGGCAGATTATCCGACGAGCAAAAGCCTATACTATTGTTAAAGGTGAGCTCTATAAACGGACTGTTTCTAGGGTTTTTCAGCGCTGTGTATCTCCGGAAGAAGGAGTGGAAATCTTAAGGGAAATCCACGAAGGCGAGTGTGGTCACCACGCTGCAGCCAAATCTTTAGTGGCAAAAGCTTTTCAACACGGATTTTTCTGGCTTACAGCTCAGGCAGATGCCGAACGATTAGTCAAGACGTGCAAAGGCTACCAAAAATACGCTAAGAAAGCTCATGTTCCGGCTGATCAGTTGCGAACAATACCTATAACATGGACCTTTGCGGCCTAGGGGCTTGATATGGTAGGACCTTTTAAATGAGCTCCAAGTGGATTTACTCACCTCTTAGTGATGTTGGATAAATTCACCAAATGGATTGAGGCTAAATCCGTCACAAGTTGTAACGGAGCAACAGCCAAAAGATTTGTCGAGGATGTTATAATCCGGTATGGTTATCCGCATAGCATTATCACGGACAACGGGAGTAACTTTTCTATGGGAGAATTGGCTGAATTCTGTGACGAGCAAAATACCCGGCTTGACATTGCGTCAGTCGCACATCCACAAGCTAACGGACAAGTCGAAAGAGCAAATGGTTTAATCTTACAAGGCCTAAAACCGAGACTCGAAGCACCACTAGGACGTGCTGCGGGGGCTTGGGCAGAGGAATTACCCTCTGTAATTTGGAGTTTACGAACAACTCCAAACAGGTCAACAGGATACACACCTTTCTTCTTGGTCTATGGTGCAGAAGCAGTTCTTCCTAGCGAGGATGCCGAGATTTCTCGACAAAATGATCTCGACTTAGTCGAAGAAGTTCGCGTCGTTGCTGAAATGAGATCTACATCCTATCAGCAGAAGTTACACAAGTATCATAGCCAGAGAGTCCGAAATAGATCCTTCAATAAAGGTGATTTGGTTCTTCGGCTTGTGCAACAAAGAAAGCACAAACTTTCCCCAGTATGGGAAGGGCCCTTTTTAGTTAGTCGCGTATTGCACAATGGATCGTACTACTTAACTGACATGAGGCCAGTCAAAGAAAGACCTGCTACTAAGAAGAGAGCTGGAGGCAGTACAAATCCGGATGAGTTAGACAAACCGTGGAATATTTCTCAGCTCCGTCCCTTTTATTCTTAGTTTATCCTTCTTTGTAATCATACATATGTACATGTTCTGTGAGAAATAAAAGTTTTGGTTACCTCAAGTTTTTTCTAAGAAGTTCTTAAACCATCTTATTTCCGAATGATCATGTCATAGTCGAAAATCCCAGAATGCTTGAAAGTACTTTATGCTCATGATCGTTCTGGTTTAGATTTCCGATTCTAAAAAACTGCTACCTTCGGGTATAACTCTAAAGTTTATAGTCTTTACTTTGGTTATTTGTCTAATTGCTAGATGCGGGCATTTTCCGAGTAGCGAATTGTTGGTACTGGAAACTGGCTTTGTTTCCGAGTTTAAACTGGTTTAGCAATTGAGCTCCGTTGCTCGGCAAAGTTTCCGGCGGAAGGTTTAGCCGGCTCACGAAAGGGACGAGGCGGAAAGCCAGATAAATGATAAGTAGTGACGAAAAAATACAAGTGCTTATGTAAACATTTTAGGCACAAAAAAAAATTCAAAGTCGAAAAGTGTTGAATAGATCAAAAACTTAGCACTAGCAAAAGTTAAAGTATTACATATTTACAAATGCATCATGTTTTTTCCGGAATAATACATAAGTTTCTGGTCTACGATGTAGGAGGAGATGAAGGAGCTGCCGGCTTGCTGGTTACTACGCCTTGATATCGTTCCGAGATGTCCGCATCCGAGTTGGTGCGTTCATCGTCGGAAACTTCTGTTGGTTCTTCCGGAGGAGGAGGCGGAGTATCCACGCGGGTGAAGAAGGGGATCTCGTAGCTGGTCAGTTCAGCCACGTGACACCCATATCTGGCGCAGGAGTGCATGATGGCTTGAAGGTCTTGCTCCTGGCCGTCTTCGTCTACCTTGCAGTACCCTCTGGTCACTTGCCATATTTCCATGTTTCCATGGTGGTTCATGACCATGGTGAGAGTGTTCTGCGCAGCAGTCCGCGCGTAGGACATGTTCCAGTCCCGAACAAGTTGCGGCATCTCCTTCGCCTTGTCCCGCACCTGGAAGTCCGACATGCTTGGCATGTCCGGAATCTTGAGAGCTTCTCCGATGTCCTCAAGGGACTGGCGGAAGTCATGAAGCAGGTCACGGACTTGGGTAAGCTGGTGGGTGCGGGGCTCGGAGGAGGAAGAATCCCTCAAGTTCAGAGGACCTATACACAAAACAAGTTAAGAAAAATCCGACATTGGTAAAAGTCGAAGAAAGAGACAAGTCAGATGGATGGAACGTACCAAAAATGACGTCGTCAATCTTGGTCTTCTCCTCCCGGAGACTCTGGAGTTCAGCCCAGAGCGCCTGGGACATATCCTTCTGTCTGTCAAGCTCATTCTTGAGATCTGAGATTATTTTATCTTGAGCAGCGATCTTGCGATCACGCTCATCAGTGGCCATGGAGGAGGATTAAAGGACTTGAGCTATGCTCCTTTCATGATCCGCCTTAAGCTTATCCATCTCTTGGCGAAGTCCCTTGTTCTCCACCACCAGGGTCTTGAGGTTCTCGGCCTCTTCAATCATGGCGACGGATTGTTTCACCAGCGCTGTAAGTCAAAAAGAACAAAAGTTCAGAAAAATTCGACATTGAAAATAACAAAGACATGGTTTGAGTCTCGGAAAGTTTACCTTCAGCCTCATCCTTGGCGACTTTGAGTTCAGCATTTTTAAGCCGAAGAGCTTTTATCTCTCTCCGCTTGTCGTGGACATTGGTCAGTAATTCCTGGTTATAGGAACATACTTTCTGTAAGTCAGAATACCCAAAGTCAGAAAGCTACTTAAGACTCGGGCTAATATTTTTGCGAAAATATCAGCACGAGCCTTGGGGGCTACACTAGTTCGTTCTTTCGCATCCTAATAAAGCATAAACCCGGATTGTTTATCCTACTTCATGCTTGGGGGCTAGAGGATATGATATAAAACACAATAAAGTAAAACAGGAGTTGGAATTCCGACTTACATATTGTTCGCGGGTGAGTTTATCCAAACCCGCGTTCACTTCAGCAGCCACCTTTTCGGCAAGAGTCAGAGGAATTACCGGAGCTGTTGGAAGCTCACCGGTCCTAATCATCTCGTCGCGAAGGCGGACCTGGGCGAGAAGGTCAGAGAACTTGACATCCTCTGCTTCTTGCGCTTCTTCCTCGACAGATAAAGGTCTCTTCTCCAAGCATTGCTTGGCAAGCCGCTGGATTTCTTCGGCAGATTTCCGAGACAGGCCAAATTTGGCAAGTCCCGGATTGCTCAGGAGGTTTTCAGCGAAGGTTTCTACCGAGGGATCATTACCCAAAGAGAGTTCACCCTTATCTAGATCTGACGCACCTGTGGTGACGTCAGTTTGCGATCCAAGGTTCGCAGGCCCCGTTGAAGGAGCCGGATCTTCTGCAGCGTCCGGCGAGATAACCGGTGTTGCAGAAGGTTGAGGGGAAGGAGTCGGAGGAGCCACGGCAGGGGAAGCTATGGTAAGCTTCGTCTGCCGCAGCGGCTTCGAAGGAATCCCTTTCCCGTTGGCCTTGACGAGTGGTTTTGCTCTAAGAATGTAGTAAAAGTCAGAAAACATTACATCTCGGAAAGAAATTTGAATAAGGTACAAAGGCAGAAGTTGTGATTGAATGTTACCTCTTCACGACAGGCACCTCCTTTGTGCCAACAGCCACTGTCGGAGCCTTGCGCTTCTTGAGCGCAAGATCTGGCAATGGAACTACCTCCACCTCCTGAGAGAACTCCGGAGGATATCCTTCGAGCGGAGCAAGTTCCGACTCAGGGAGGTCAGCAAGCGGAAAAGAAGAAAACATATCAGTATTGCAGTATAACTCAAAGAATGAAACACATAAAAAGTATACTGATGGAAGCTTACCGACACTACGGGGTTGTCCGTCGTGTGCATGTCTAGAGAAACCTCCGGGATTCTCCTCTCTATTCGCTCCTTGATCAGCCACTTAATCTGGCTTATGTAGCCCTATGTGGTAAAGGCTTTGGAGCTGATGTGGAGGGAATCTTTCGGGGACGACGTGATGGAGTGCATCAGTCGGGTTCCGTGGTACTGGAGAGGCTGGATCCGACGTGATACCCAGCACTGAACTAAGTCGGATCCCTTCAGATCCTTGTGTTTGATTAAGTATTCGATCCGCCTCTTAGCGAGGATCAGATTGTCGGTGAGAGCCGGAGCAGCCTCGTCCCAAGAAGGCTGGGCCGTGGCAGCACCGTCGACAAAAGCCGGCAAAGCAGTAGCTTTATCGGGAGCCGGAATATCCCTATGATAGAAAAAAGTGGCCGGCCATTGTTTGACCGAGTCACTGGCTAGAATCTTGGGATAAGTCCGGTCGCGTCTAAGTGAAAAGTTGATAGTGCCGGTGATGTAAGGAACACCGGCAATAATGGAATTCCTCCGGACATGGAAATAGTACCGAAAGAGAGTCAAACTCGGCCTAATGCGGAGAAAGCCCTCACAAAGCGAAGCATACGCACTCATCTCTAAGAGAGAGTTGGGAGGAAGATTGTGGAGTTGAACTCCGAAATGATCTATCACCTCGGAGAAGAACTCCGAGGGAGGAAAGGACAGACCTCTATCGAGGTGGGTGCCGAAGTGGACCCGCTCACCATCATGCGGGTTGGGGACGGTTCCCTGAAGCCGCTCTGATAGTCGCCCGCAACGAGAAGCCCCTCCTTCTCCACGTTCTTGAGGCCCTCCTCGTTGAGAGTGCAGGGAATCCAGATCCCGCGGAAGCTCTCTTTCTCCGCTACTGCTTCCGCCGTCACCGCTGCCGCCGCTGCCGCCAAACTGGAGGAAGAAGATGAAGCCATTGCTCCGGTGAGAAGATGACCTAAAAGGGGCAACGCTGGGAGCTCTGTGGGGGAAGAACGAGGAAGCTCTATGCGTGCAGGAGGATTGGGAGGAAAGGAAACGGCAAAGGACTGTTGGAAAGGAGAAGGAAAAATCCAAACCCCTTATATCCACCTACCTGTGCCAAGATTTGTGCAAATGCTATAGTGTAACCACCATGCGTCGTGGAAGGAACTGGGAAGGACCCACGCGATGATTGCGTCGCCTCGATCTCCATGCATGCATTGAAACGGTGCCTCGGTTCCATGAACCGCGGACCCACCAATGGTCGTGCTGACGGAATGCCTGTCAGATGACATGACTTGACCATGACTTGTGTCAGGTGACGTTGGGAACCCAATTCCGTCTTAAGTTTGAAACTGAGCTAGAAAATCATAATAACCTACTGATAGGTCCGACTTATTTTTAAGACCCGGATCATATTTTTTGTTGTGAAGTTTCAGGAACCCTTCAAGATTCTGCAAGCCGAAGATCAAGATAGATGATGATAAATCCGACTTTGCATCTTGGAGGCCTCCGGGGGCTGCTGTTGGGGATATACTTTCCGAGTATCCTCACAGTTCCTCACTGACCAGGGTGGCCCACTTTGGGTTAGAGCATTGTTTCACGGGCGGCCCAGTCAGGGAGAAAGACGAAGTACAATCCGGCTACGGGAAGGCCTAGAAGACTTACTGACTTAGGCCCATAATGTTACTTGTAGTTCAAGATGTACTCTGTAACCGACTCTTAGTCGTGGCCGGATAGATCTCTCTTGTAAACCCTAGGCCGGATATCTATATAAGCCATCCTAGGGAGATCCCTTAGGGCACCTCAATACTTTAGACCCTCAACTCGCACAGGCGAAACCCTTGTAACCCATATTCCGGCTCTGCCGTATTATTGGATTGCTAGCAGGAGTAGGATCCGTCCAAAGCCGGTGGATTCGAACCTGGGTAAACTTGTGTGCTCACCGTCCTAGAACACCGTACGTCTCACACCCCTCTCTTCGCATGCCTCGAGGACCCCCTCATGGCGTACTTGTTATCAATCTGACGACAATGATAATTATGATTTTGGTCATGATGGTTGAAATATCTCTAAAGTAATTATGTTCCTACAAAAGCTTGCTAAAATTCCTAATGCTAGTGTTATGAATATGGCCTTTACAAAACACATTACTGATGCTCTCATAAAAAATAAAGAAGAAAAGATGAAACATAAAGCTTCTATACCTATGAAATTAGAAGATGGTTGCGAACCCATCATTAATATGAAAGTGAATGATTTTGATCCCAAAGCTTTTTGTGATCTTGATAGTAGTGTTTCTATTATGCGTAGAAAGATTTATGAAATGCTTGATTTGCCACCATTGGAAGATTGTTATTTAAATGTCCCACTTGATGATAATGCTAAAAAGAAACTCATGGGGAGTATTAATGATGTTCTTATTATGGTTAACAATGCCTATGTCCCCGTTGCTTTCTATGTTTTGGATATCAAATGCAATGCTTTTGCCCTATTACTTTGGGAAGACCTTTTTATAGAACTGTTGGTGCCATTATTGACATGAAAGAAGGCACCATTAAATATCAATTTCCATTAAAGAAAGATATAGAACACTTCCCTAAGAAGAGAGAGACGATTCCTTTTTCCTCTCCTATTAAAACAAAATTTGCTCTTAATGTTTCTTCATTTGAGAATACTTGATTCTTTTCTTGCTTCTTATGCCTAGCTCAAAGGCGTTAAAGAAAAGCACTTATTGGGAGATAACCCAAATTTCGTTAGGAATATTTTGTTGAGTCTTGGAAGTTATTGCTTCAGTAATAACCTCTCCTTATCATTTTTGTGTGGTTTTTGTGCCAAGAGTAACCTCTAATGAGAGAGAAGTAATGCTTGGGAAAGTTGCTGTCCCAAAATAGATTTTTGTGCTTTGCTGTAAAAATTCGTGAAAAATCTCGATATGTCGGTTTGATCTGTAATGTTTGGTGCTTATTCCCCAGGTTTTTATCCAACTTTCGTTAGTTCAACACTTTTCGATTTGAGCAACAGAAGGTCTTAGAAAAAATTGGTTTTTACCTGCTGGTCTGTTTTGACAGAATTCTGCCATTATTTGCATTTTCCTCTTAATCTCTTTCTCTTTGAGTTCACTTTGATCATTTGAACTTTTTAAAGGAAGTGCTACAGTAGCTTTAGTTTTAATGGAAGTTTTACTTGTGTTGGAACTAAACCAAAAAGGCTTATTATCTTGAGTACACTAATGTTGCTAATGAAGAGTGTGTGAAGTTTTGTATGAAGGAGATTTTAAAGTGTAGGGAAGAGTAAAGTGATAAGATGAAGTATGGAAAAAAGCTCACGACTGGGGATGCCACCCGTGTCACCCCAATAAATATTCAAGAAGTACAAGCGTCAAAGATTGGGGATGCCCAAGGCATCCCCTTCTTCATCAATAAAATTTTCAGGTTTCTTCCAAACACTTCATTTTTATTGTTTCATGCACAATTGTGTTGTTTTTGGAGCGTCTTTGGTTTTTATTTTTAGTTTTCATTTGCTTAGTTTGCTTCAATAAATTGCTTGGACCCCCTCATTCATGCATTAGTTTTCAAATAAAGTTGATTTTGATTGGAAAAGAGTAGGAAAGTTCATGCTATAGTGGTAAAAAGGAGCTTGTTTTTGACTGTGACTTAGACTTGATCATGTCATGCTTGATATTGTTTTGGCTTTATGCTTAGTGATTTTTGCTGTAGCATGACATGTTATAAACAATTGAGATTTCTTAATGTGCCTTGAAAGAATCATGCGTTGTTTTAGCATATAAAAGCATAATATTGTGGTATTCTTCTTTAATGCTTTATTTGGGTTGACTTGGCGCATGCTCAAACCATGTTAAGACTATACCAAGTTACCATAGCCTCTATGATCATTTAGTTTTCGACTTGTAATATCACGTTATGCTTTAATTAATGATGTTTTGTTGTGTTGCATGATTATGGCCATTATTGCTCTCTTAGTTGGTCGCTCCTAGTCTTTTGCTAGCCTCCATACCAAGTATGAGTTCCACTCATGCATCCAACTCCAAATAAAACCATGTTATTCCAAAGAGTCTACCATACCTACCTATTAGCATTTGCTATTCCAAGTATATTCATGTTTTTATCTACCATCCGAATTAAACTTGTTATGTGAAAATTAGTGATTAAAGCTCTCACGAACTTGATGGCACACTTTACTTTTCTTGCCCCTAATAAACTTGAACCATTGTGTCATCTATGTTGTATATGCTTGCACTTATACGTTGGGATCAGTAGAACCATGCTGTCATGGGGAACGCTTTCAACATTGCACTTGTACATTGTACCTAGTTGATATCATGCTCTTTTTTTATGGATGTCGTCGGTGTGAAATGAAAGGGGAGCTTGTAAGTCCATGGAGTTATGTATGTGTGTTAGAGAAATGCTTGGGCCGCTAGCCTAAGTCATGCCTAATCATGGTGGAAACTTGCAGCATCACCATAGTGAGCAATCTATGAAGCATTCTTCTTATAAAAAAAGAGATAGAGATTGAGAAAAAGAAAAGAAAAAAAGATGAGAAAAGAGGAAAGGGAGAAAAAAGCACCATTTTCCCATGGTAAATAAGAAGATTGATGAGATGCTTATTGTCTGCTTGCCTTGTCATTTTGATTATGGGATAGCTCATGTATCATGTGCAAGGGGTACCCCGTTGGCGGTTATCTATGATACACATGTACTTACTATGACAAGAACTTACCGGTAACTAAACTTGAGTAGCATGAGGAGCGGCCCTCGTATTCAAGGGACATGATATTGCCAACTTATACTTTGTCAAGCATATACTTCGTAGTTTGTTCACTTTAAACCTTAATACTGAGAGCTGAAAGCTAATAAGTACCATAATTTTTGGAAGCTCTTTATGAGACTTGAATCCCTTCTTCCTTCTATGAAGGCCTTTCTTTTACTCTTATGTTGAGTCTCCATCTTATATCTTTATGCACCTATTGAGAGAGCATAGTGGCCATTCTTAGTTTAATGTGCATTGTCCCAAAACTTGTTGATTGATTCATAAATTTTATATTGCTTGTTCTTAAACTATTTGTATCTAGTCACCCTTATGAACTTTGAAGGTGTCCTATGCATTTATGTTTTGCTACACTGTGAGGGACAAGCTAATTACTATTCTCATTATGTTTTCTATATGTGAAACAAACAAACGTCTTTCAAAGCATTGTTATTCATGAATCTTTTGTTTGTACCTTTTCATGTTATAACATATTTGCTATGTTTTATTGTTAGAACTATATCTTTCATGCTATGTTAAAGTACTATGATCCCAGCTATCAATGTTCTACAAATACTTTGATCAAGGTTATGATGGTGCATGTCACCTCAAAAATTATTCTTTTTTATCACTTACCTACTAGAGGACGAGCAGGAGTTAAGCTTGGGGATGTTGATACGTTGCAAACGTATCCATAATTTTTGATGTTCCATGCTTGCTTTATATCTACTTTCCTATGTTTTGTCCACACTTTGGAGTATTTTTATACACTTTCTTGGACTAACCTATTAACAAGATGCCATAGTGCCAGTTACCTGTTTTCTGCTGTTTTTGGTTTCATAAAAGCTAGTAAGGAAATATTCTCGTAATTGGGCCAGACAAAAGCCCAAGCCAATATTTCACTAGAAGGAACACGGAGTCCGGAGGGGAGACGAAGATTGGAGCCAGGCCGGCCACACCTGGTGGTGGCGCGGACAGCCCTAGCCACGCCACCAGGGGCTGTGGGCCCCTGGTACTCCACCGACCTTGCCCCTTCGCCTATATATTTCCTCCGGGACGAAAATCCTAAGTACCCGATCAAAAATTCCACGAAAGAGTCTATAGCCAACGCCATCTCCATCCCTAGATCGGGAGGGATCTGAAGCTCTTCCGCACCCTGCCGGAGGGGAGAGATCACCCTGGAGGACTTCTTCATCACCATGTCTGCCTCTGGTGTGATGCGTGAGTAGTTCATCCCTAGACTACGGGTCCATGTAGTAGCTAGATGGTTGGTTCTTCTCCTTTGTGCTACCATGTTTAGATCTTGTGAGCTCCGTTCATGATCAAGATCATCTATTTGTAATCTACATGTTGTGTTTGCAGCGATCCAATGGATATTGAGATGCTATTTCAGATTGATTATAGATTATATCATGTCTATCTTATTTGTGATCTTGCATGCTTTCCGTTGTTAGTAGCTATCTTGGCCGAGTAGATGCTAGCAACTCCAAGAGGGAGTATTTATGCTCGATAGTGGGTTCATGCCTCTTGGAATCTGGGGAAGTGATAGAAATCTCTAAGGTACTAGATGTGCTGTTGCTACTAGGGAGAAAACAACAATCCTTTGTTCAGAGAACAATCGTATTGTTTACTTTACACACTTTGCTTAATTCAATTATCTATTGCTTGCAACTTAATACTGGAGGGGGTTTGAATGATAACCTGAAGGTGGATTATTAATCATAGATGCAGCTAGATTACGGTTTATGTATAATGTTGTAATGCCCAATCAAATCTCATAGGAGTCATGATGATTAGTATATGCATGCAAGCTTTCTCGGTGTCTGTCAATTGCCCCGCTGTAATTTGTTCACCCAACATGTCATCTATATTAAGGAGAATCACCTCTAGTGAACTATGGACCCCGGTCCATTCTTTTACCATCATCTACAAGCTATTTACTGTTTTCTATTTACTTTCTGCAAGAAATTACTATCTTCCACACAATACGTTTAATCCTTTGTTTTCAGCAAAACCGATGAGATTGACAACCTCACTGTAAGTTGGGGGCAAAGTTCTGTGGTTGTGTTGTGCAGGATTCCAAGTTGGAAATAACACCTTGGAGGTGTTTCCTTGCTCCTACTGGTTCAATAACCTTGGTTTCATAACTGAGGGTAAACTTGCTGCTATGCTCGTCATACCTTCCTCTTGGGGTTCCCCGACGAGATCGACGTGTTGAGGCGATCATCAACGTTCACTCAACAAAGTGAACACACAAAGAGCTGACCTCAAGAGAATACATTAGGACCAGACCCACAAGTATAGGGGGTGTATCACAGTATTTTCGATAAGTAAGAGTGTCGAACCCAACAAGGAGCAGAAGGTGTTGGCTAGTGGTATAGATCAGGAATTCTCTGCAAATACTTAGCAAACAGATTTTTAGGGGTTTTTGATAAAGCAAGTAGATGAAGTACGAGTAAATAAAAGACAGTAGGAATAAATGCAGCAAGTGGCCCAATCCTTTATGCAGCAAAGGACAAGCCGGTTGTATTACTTAAGATGACCAAATGTTCTTGAGGACACATGGGAAGACTGTCAAGTGCTTTCGCTTCATATAGTTGATTAATATTATTTAGCTTGCTAAGTGTTGTGTGGGTGAACCTGTGCTAATGTACCGACCTTCCTAGGACTAATACATACTTGTGATTATACCCCTTGCAAACATCCATAAGTATAAGAAAGTAATTAAGGTAGAAACCTAACCACAGCTTTAAACTCTAAGACCCTTACGTCCCTTGTGCAATGGTTTCCTAACAGGGGTTCAGGTTTCTCTCACTCTGGCAACCCCTACTGTAACATCCCAATTTCAGCAACCCTGATTAATGGTCCCGAATGCAAAATTCAGGGAGAATAAAAACTTTTTCTTGTTTAATGCTGAAGTGTCTGCTTGCTGTTTGGATATGCTTATGCATAGGAACGTGTATTAGATGATAACCCTTACCTTAACACCAGTTGACAAAAGCTACTTCCCAAAACTGCCTTGGCTTATTTTCCATATTCTCAAATGTTCTAGCATTTCAAAACCTGAGCCAAGATGCTTATGTAACCAAAACTATTTTAGTAGCTTCTATTGACAAAACTATGGAGAGATATATAACATAATCTCCTTATTGTTTTCAAGACAGAATCTTCAACTACTCTCACCTCAAGGATCTCCAAAACCTTTTAGAAAACTTTTGAATTCTACTCTTGGTAGAGATACCAAGGACGCTCATCCTATTCAAAATCCAACCTCTTCAAAATGCATCAACCTTAACTCACGCTAGGCTTGATGGTAACCCTAGTAGTAGTTGATTTGTTTGTAAGATGAGTTGCCTTGATCTGTTGTCTAATGAATTTTCTTGATCTGCTGTTTGACTTGATTGCTCTAGGAGCTCATCCTCTAGGATCAAGATACTATAAGATCACCAAATCCTAAGAAAGAACACAAGATGTATCTGATCCCTAGACACTAGGTGATCATCTAAAACCCTTAACTAGATCAATTCTGAAGTGATCCCTTCTAGAAGCTTCCAAGTCAATGAGGACCAATATCAAGCATGGATCCATTCTACTAAATCTACTCTTCAACCACATCCACTTGATGATGCTTTGGTACCTTGCAACCCATCAAAATCATCACCACCCACATTCTAGTCAAAAACCCAAGTCTGGAAATCTGTTTCCAACATCACCTTTTTGAATGACTCCCTTTCTCAACCCTTGGGCATTTTCGGTAATGCACTTGAACCATATTGTTAACCATCCTAGGGACTACCAAGGACCACTATTTCCCTTGGTTAGATCATCTTCCAACCCAGTTGCTCTTGATGGTTTTGCAGGCAAGAAATTAACTATTCCTGCAAATCTAGTCAACATGCCTACTTTGATAGAAGCTCACACCACCATCCCACCTTCTATGGACCAACTATTTGCATGGTTGTGTTCTACTCATATAGGTCTATCAATATCTACTTCACTTGTTCCAAGTGGATCTTTGTGCTTCTTAAACCCACAAGGTTCTGAAGGCTAGTTGATAATCTGCTTTGGCAGGCTTATTTTATTCAAAGTTTGAAAGCTTGTCCTGGTGAGCTCAAGCAGGACCAAGCTCAAACCTCTATACCATGTTTATGTACATCACTTGGTCCATCCATCCATCTATCCCATGCCCCAAGGGGAGATCTGAGCTCCAAGATCCAACAAGGTTTTGGTGGCATAAAAACAATCTTACCCTAGATCCTTAATCTAGGGTATTTCACCAAAACCAACTGGGATTCTCCAATCCCAAGGTTGAAAATGCTTTCCACACCTTGTCTAAATCATCTACCTTGATCCCCAAGATTTAGCAAATATTGTCCATAATTATTATGGCCCCAAATATATTTAATTTCTTTAATAGGCAAAACCTCCAAAACCTCTTCCATAAAGGAAAGTTTGGTTTTTGCCAAAACACTTCCCCAACTTATGGCTCAATTGAGATCCCTATATCATACCCTACATTCCCATATACGGAATAATAATTTTTGAGGTTATTTATTATTTCTTTTTGCCCTTTTTCTTAAATGGCAGAAACAAGAAATAATCCTTTAAAAATAGTTTCCCACCTCAATAAATCCCAATAAAATTACCCAAGGTTTAATATGGTATCTAGTACCAGTTCACACTAAAATATCACTTTGTCTAATGTAAAAATATCACATTAGCCTCTAGAAACCATTTCTGCACTTTTTGAATAATTGATATAAAGTGCATCTAGAATTCTCTGAAAAATCGCAATTAAATCTCAGAGATGCATCTTAACCTTACCCATCTACCAGCATCCTTATCTCAGTTGGTCAAGATCAAAAATCCAGAACTAAACCTTGATCATCCCTTATGGCTGATTTGAGCATTTAACATTTTAGCACCAAAACCCCCACTCAAACTTCATCCAATCTTCCCCAACAAGCTTCCACAGCACCACCCCTCTCACTCTGGTCGAAAACATTATAGAATCACTGTAGCAAGACCAAAAACTTGTCCACTAGTGCTTGGAAGCTATAACAAAGAGAAAGACACACATATATTGCCAAACTTGCTCACTTATTGTGCTGCAGCAGCAGCCTCCCTGCTCCCTCTCGCCTGCTGCATGACCAGACCTCTCTCCACCGCCCAATCCGACCAATCTCCGACCAGCACCCCCTATCCTAGTCCCTCCATAAGCCATGTCCACCATGAACCGATCCATCTCGTTTAAAGGGCTAGAGACCCCCGAAGTCTCCCCTCTGCCCCTCAGTTGTTTCCTTCCACCTCCACTCCCCTTCCTCGAGCTCTAGAGCTCATCCCTGGGCCTGGCTCGCCGAAGGAAGAAAGAATTCCTCCCCTCGGTATACTTCAAGGCCTCCAGGTGGTAACCATCTCCTCACCCCTCTACGCCCCCTGCACACTTGCATGTCCTCTGCTAACTCCCTCCTGCCTTCCCCTTGACTCTCTTTCCCCTGGGTCAGCGGAGCAACCGCCACCATTGTGAAAGTCCGTTGAGAGCTCCCCGTCGAACCCGACGTGTCCGAGCCCAGATACCTCGTCAAAGGATGCTCCAGGGCCTCATACTCCTCCTAGATCCACACGGCTGCCTCTACTCCGACATGCAGCCACCCCTAGGCGTGCTCCGACGAGCTTCCGAGATCCTCCGTTGGTGCCACTGCGGGAAACGTCTCCAGTTGCCAAACCACCCTCTTCCGACCATCGCCGGAACTGCAGCCGACCATTGCGTCGCCCTCCACCCTTGCTGACCCCTCCCCATGCCTCTGGTAAGCTCCCCGAGCCCCGCCAGATCCTCCCTAGGGTTTCTACCCCGTCACCGCGTCGCTGGGGAGAACACGGCCTCGCTGCCGTCGATCCTCCTTTAGATCGAATGGCTCCCAGAGTACCATGCCCCTTCGTGCCTCCCTTCTGGCTGACGGGCGGGCCCCTGCGCCGCATTTTGAAAACCTTCCTCCCGCGCAGAAAGGCACCTAGATGGGACGAATCCATTTCCCCGGCCTAGTGTACCCCAGATCCCAGCCCAGTTCCGGCCAGCTCCTTTCCCTTTTTCTTTTCTATTATTCCGGATCTGTAAAAAGGCCTGACACTTTAAATCATTTCAAAAATATAAATCAACCTCAAACTACCAGATCTAAATTTGTACATGTTCTATGGAGTATTCCTTACCACCCAAAGCTAGTCTCATACCAATATCTATCTTAGTGTTTTGATGCATTTAAATATACTAAGATGTGTCTTCTACACTAAATAATTTCCTCACTGAGCTACCCAACTCCAATTGGAGTAAAACAAGCTACCTCTAAAAGGAATTAGATGTACCTATCCCTAGAGGGGGGTCTCATGCCAAGGTGAATAGTAGATTGCCTTTAGCAAAAATAACCAAAAACGCCAAATCATGAGTCCAATTGACCCAAGTCCAATTATCCTGGATGTGTTACACCACTACCTATCCAAATCCAGGAGCTCCTAATTTATTGAGCCTTGGATGTTTTTCTGTGAATTAAACTATTCTGTGCATGGTTTATTCACCTCTAAATTCACTACAGTAGTTATACAACTCCAAAAAGGTTGAATTCAATTTCTGCAGAAAGGTATTCCAAATACCTACCATATGTCCTTGGAATAAATTCAAAAGCTGTTGTAGATTTAATCTGGTGAAAAAGACAAGTTGTCTATAGATCTGCCTTTGGGAGTTTCCTGAGGGCATTCTGGTCATTATTTTGACCTGATTCCAACTCTCAGTGATCAAGTACTTCAATCCCTACCTAACGATACAAGGAAATGATTTTTGGGGCTCCAGAACTTTTCTGGTGAATTATTTCCTAAAACTAGAGTATTTCCACTAGAAAATTCATTATAAATCAATGGAAATTAATAATTTGGTGAAACCACTTTTGTTGGTTTCATATTATCACTACCTATTTGATGGTATGATTTCTGTACAAAGGTATCCTACATAACTTGGACCTTACAATTAAACCCCTTAATTAAGTAGTTTAGGCATCCAAATCACTAAAGAAAACCCACAAAGACTTTTAAAGTAATTCCACTCGTGTAGAAGCCAACCACTCAAAACCTACTGATTGGTAAACTTGTTCTGTTCATTGCTTGATGTGTATATTGATGCTTGGATGCCTTGTGTTGATTGTTCTCTTTCTTGTTTGCATGTGTGCTCCCTGACGACAATAGTTGCGATTATCTCGGAGATCAGAAGAAGATGGTTATTTTTGGTATATTATTGGGTATTCTAAGAAGAAGTCCAGGGAAAATTATGCCATATTGCTAATCTCAGGCAAGCCACCTTCTTGCTGATAAGCCTTGTCCTACTACTTTACTTATGCATGTTTTATCTACTATTTATGAAACTGCATTGTTTTATGTATGTTGATATTTATATGGTAGTGGTTTGGATCCTCTGAACTATTACACCTTTGCACTACTAAGTACAACCCCCTTGGTGACACCTACTGGTCCCTAGTAGAATAGATGGTGTATTACACCATATCCCTTTGGAGACCCCGATTTAGCTGATGCAAAGCTAGAGGATGGGAAGACCCCGGAAAAAGTTTTACCAAATGTTTTATGATAAAACCTTGGTGAGGTGGGACCTCCCAAGAGATGTTGAGAAAGAAAAAGGTTTTGTTTTACGAAATGCTCAAGGAAAGATGGAGGAAAAAGGTTTATGAAAACGCACCCGGTTCTTTGCAGTTTTGCTAGAACAATTAACCCGTGCAACCACATTACTCTGGTATGGGGCGGGGCTAGATTTGATGGTTGTCTATTCTGGTATAAGCTGCCTCACAACTCTCATTGCCCCTATCATAGGCATCTTCAGGTGATTAAGGTTAAAGTGATCAAATATGAGGATATGCTTGACAATTTGTAAATTGAGAATCTCATGTCCCTTGAATACGAGGGTCGCTCCTTATGCTACTCAAGTTTAGTCACCGGTAAGTTCTTGTCATTGTAAGCACATGTGTACCATAGAGAACCACCAACGGGGTACCCCTTGCCCGATGATACGGAAGAATCCCCATATCAAAATGACAAGGCAAGCAGACAACAAGTATCTCAGCAATCTTCTTATTTACCATGGGAATATGGTGCTTTTTTTTCTCTCTTCCTCTTTTCATAATATCTCTTTTTTCTTTTTCTCTTTTTTGAAATATCAGACTCTCTTTTTTTAAAAGAAGAATGCTTCATAGATACTCGTTATGGTTACGCTACAGGTTTCCACCATGTCATCATGGATTAGACCAGCTGCCCAGGCGTTTCTCTAACACATATACATAACTCCATGGACTTACAAGCTCCCCTTTTCATTTCACACCGACGACATCCATAGACAAAAGAACATGATATCAACTAGGTACAAAGTACCAGTGCAATGTTGAAGGCGTTCCCCATGACATCATGGTTCTGCTAATTCACAACTCACAAAGCGCAAGCATATACGCAACATAGATGGGCACAATGGTTCAAGTTTATTAAGTGCAAAAAAGTAAAGTGTGCCATCAAGTTCGTGAGAGCTTTAATCACTAATTTTCACATAACAAGTGTAATTTGGAAGGTAGATAAAAACATGAATTTACTTGGAATAGCAATAATGCTAATAGGGAGGTATGGTGGACTCAAATGGCATGGGTTTGGTTTAATGGAGGTGGATGCACGAGAAGAATTCCCTCTCAGTACAGGTTTTTGGCTAGCAAGGCTGGGTAGCAAGTATAAGAGTTGAAGGAAACAAACAAACATGCAAGTGATAAAGACAAACATGCAATCTTCCTTGGAAGCACAAAAGATCTTAACTAGAGAATACTAAACTTATGAGCAAATCAAGAAAGAAAGATGATGAAATTATTTTTCTTTAGAGTACTTTTATCTTTTCATTCAACTCTCAAAAATAGTGTTGGTACTGACCGAGCCAGGTTTGCCAAAACCAACTAAATTAACTCAATGATCCCAAAGTGCTACCAATACTAACAACAAGATCAATCATATAACCACGAATTGAAAACTAATATAAGATATGCAAAAGAGTGAATGATAGAACTTCTCATTAATATTCCATAACGGCAACCCACACCAAGGGATACATATCTAACGAGAGAGGGGATACTTCCATAATGCAAACTGTCCTACATAATAACTTCTCTATTCATGATATGACTCTAGATAAAAAAAGGTCAAAAGATAGAAGATAGTGGTGTGATACCGCGGCACGCCCCCAAGATTGGAACAAACCAAGGGGATGCCAAACCTGATGACGAGTTATTCCTTCGATGGTGGTGGTATCCTCTCAATGAGCTCTTTGATCAGTTTCCCCAAGTCCTCAATTTCGAAGGTGAGAGTACGAATCAACTCTGAGTTGTGCTCGATACGGTGCATGCTCATATCAGATTGTGGATCCTAGCTCTTGCGATTCTTTTTCCACTCTTCCTTCTTGGAGTCTTCTTTCCCTGCATGGCTAGAACGAGGCAAATCCCAATTCGATGGTAATTTCTCCTTGGGCATATTCTCGTGTTGATTCTTATGGAAAAGATTCTTGGTGCGTGGAGGAAGTGACTGTGGAGCTAAACAATGACTCGGAGTTTTCCCTCCAGTTGACATCCGTGCAGTCCTCCTGACCCTGACAAATCTTGCCAACACTCCAATGCTTGCAATGGTAGTGCCAGTGTGTGGATGTTCGCCTTGCTTTGTCTCCTCTTCACCTTCACTCTTGATCTCCTTCTCCTGCTCGGTGTCTTGGAGATCTTCCTCCATAGGCTTCTTTCCTTTATCCTTGGCAGACACCATTGTTCTTCTAAGCTTTCAAAGATAGTTCCTGGCAAAAACAGATCGAAACAAAAACACGACAAAAACATGATATACAAACCTCAGGGGATCCGGGGGATTATATATTAAAAAGTTTTATGGCAAAAGGAAGGTACTGGGAGAAAATGAGTCGGAGGCGGAGTCCAGAGTGGCCACACCACCTGGTGGCGTGGCCAGGGGTGGGCCCATGCCACAGGGTGGTGTGAGCCACCTTGGCTCCGTTTCCGTCCCTCTTTCGCTTCCTAACTTTCCTTATTGAATAAAAACTGCAAAAATATAATTGGATAGTATTTTCGCGGAACTTTTCTTACCAGAATTGTTACCTATTTGAAAACATACTCTGCAGGTCTCTGAATTTGATATCTAGTAGATTCTTCCGGAGTCACCACTTGAATAACATCAATATCTTCATCTTCATACTCTTATTGCTTGAGTCATAAAACCTTTCACTTCCTTATTACACCATTATCTCCACGACCTGGAAATTTCTTCCACACAAAACTTCACACAGTTCTCATTAGCAACATAAGTGCAAGTGAAGTGATAAAACCTTTTGAGTCCAATTTCAACTGAAAACCATCAAAACATAAGCTACTGTAGCAACTCCTTCTGAAAACCCAAAAATAATTCAAAAAGGAAATCGAATAAATAAGCAAATGCAAGTGGCAAAATCTATCAAAACAGACCAGCAGGTAAAGATCAATTTTTTCTAAAATCTTCTGTTGCTCAAATCAAAAAGTGCAAAACTAACGAAAGTTAAACAACAACCTGCGGCAGAAGCACAAAAATTTACAGCTCAATCTAACATACAGAGATCTCTCACAAATGTTTACGGTGAAGCACAAAAATCTGCTTCGGGACAGCAACTTCCCCAAATCTTACTTCCCTCTCATTAGAGGTTGATATTGACACAAAAACCAAACAAAACGGATAAGGAGAGGTTATTACCGAAGTAATAACTTCCAAGACTCAAAGAAACACAAACAAACTGAAAGCAAAAATAAACTAGGTTGTCTCCCAAAAATTTCTTTCTTTATAGCCATTAAGATGGGCACGATGATTTTGATGATGCTCACTCAGGAATATGAATTGAAGTGAAAGAGAGCATTAAGAAGAAAGAATACACACATTTATGTCTAACCGACTTCCTATGCAAGGGAATTTTGTAAACAAACAAGTTGTTTAAACCAGAGGCTGCTTGCATAAGAAGGCAAAACAAGTGCAACATAAAAACTTTCAGCATATAACGAGGAAACTTGATATTATTGAGATGCATAAGAACACTTTTCCCTCTCTCATAATAACCTTCAGTATCATGCATAAACTTAACAATATAAGTATCACAAGAACCATCATAGCAATAATCACTTATTCTAACAGAAAACACAGGAATACTAGCTCTCATAACACTACTTTGTGAAATAATATTAGAGGTATCCTTAGAAAGGATAGTGTGTCCCTCTTCAACATATTTAGTGACAAAGCCTTTCACATTTACTGTTATAGGTTCAACAACCATTTGTTTATCAGGTTCAACAGCTTTGCTTATACTTTCATCAACCATACTAGCTATCATAGAATGTTCCTTTATCTTAATTGGGAAAGGCATTTTCTCAATATAAGGTTCAGGTAAAACATGATTAGCTGTATAAACTTCAGTATTTCTTGCAGGAACACTCTTAGCAACATCTTTATAAGGTTCATGATACTTATTCCACTTCTTTTTAGGCACTTCAATATAGGAAGCAAAAGCCTTAAAATAAGAAGCAATAACTTGAGAGTCTAGACCATAAGCATTTTTAATATTTTGAAAGTCATCAGTTACCATAAAAGATTCAATGCATTCATAACCATAATTTATACTTGACTTTCTTCCTTTGTCATTCTCCCAAGCTTCAGCATTATCTTGAGTACGGTCCAGAAGATCCCATTTAGCTTCTTCTTCCATGCGAGTGAATGATCCAGCACAAGAAGCATCCAATAAATCCTTATCATGTAGAGGGAGCCTTGCATAAAAGTTATTGATAATAATATTGTTGGGGAGCTCATGAATGGGACATTTGAGCATTAGTAACTTCAATCTCCCCCAAGCTTGAGCTGTACTCTCTCCATCAAGAGGCCAAAAGTTGTATATTTGATTCCGATCTTTATGAATCTCACTAGGAGGATAAAACTTTGAATAAAAGAGAGGTACTATTTCCTCCCATTCCAGAGCTTGGCCATTCTTCAGCAGCTTATACCATTCCTCAGCTCTTCCTTTTAGCGATAATGAGAATAACTTCTTATTAACTTGATCTGTAGTAATACCTGCACACTTGAACAACCCGCATAATTCGTGTATAAAGAGTAAATGATCACCGGGATGGACAGTTCCATCCCCAACATAGTAGTTATCCATAACACGATGAATTATTCTTGTAGGTATTTTAAAAGCATCATTCTCATCAGGTGGTGGTTCATCTACTACCTTAGCAGTGGTAGTAGCATTACCAAATAAGAAACAGAGTGAATTATCCATAACAAAAATAAAGCAACTAAGAGAAGTAAACAATACTCACAGTAGAAGTTTCCTTTACCAGTTCCACTCTCCAATAGCGCTTCACTCCCGACAGCGGCGCGGAAAATAGTCTTGATGACCCACAAGTATAGGGGGTGTATCGCAGTATTTTTGATAAGTAAGAGTGTCGAACCCAACGAGGAGCAGAAGGTGCTGGCTAGTGGTATGGATCAGGAATTCTCTACAAATATTTAGCAAACAGATTTTTCGGGGTTTTTGATAAAGCAAGTAAACGAAGTACGAGTAAAAAAAGACAGTAGGAATAAATGCAGCAAGTGTCCCAATCCTTTATGCAGCAAAGGACAAGCCGGTTGTATTACTTAAGATGACCAAATGTTCTTGAGGACACATGGGAAGACTGTCAAGTGCTTTTGCTTCATATAGTTGATTAATATTCTTTAGCTTGCTAAGTGTTGTGTGGGTGAACCTGTGCTAATGTACCGACCTTCCTAGGACTAATACATACTTGTGATTATACCCCTTGCAACCATCCGTAAGTACAAGAAAGTAATTAAGGTAGAAACCTAACCACAGCTTTAAACTCTAAGACCCTTACGTCCCTTGTGCAATGGTTTCCTAACGGGGGTTCAAGTTTCTGTCACTCCGGTAACCCCTACGATTAGTAGACAAATACACAATGCATTCCCCTAGGACCATATAGGTGAAGTGTCATGTAGTCGATGTTCACATGACAACACTAGAAGAAGTACACCACAACTTAAATATCAAACTATTGAATCTCTCTCAACACAACGCCACTACTAACAACATGACTTCTCCAATGTCCTCAAGAACAAAACAAACTACTCACAAGACATCATATGGATCATGATCAGAGATGGAATAATGATGTATAACAATCTGAACATAAACAAGAATTCAACGGTTCACTCAATAGCATCAACTACAAAGAGTAATCAACACTGGGAAAGTTTCCCCTAAGAACTATGCAAGATTCAACCCAATTGTTACAGCAATATGGAGATGGTGATGAGGTTGCTGATGGTGATGATGGTGGTGATGATGATGATGATCCCGATGAGTCCAGCTTGATGGTGGTGTTGATGGCGACGATCTCCCCTCTCCGGGAAGGAATTCCCCCGGTAGGAATCTGTCTACCGGAGAGATCTTTCTGTGGTCGCTCCCCGAGTCTTACGGTTTTGGGAGGAATATATACGCCAGAGGGGAGAACCAGAGGTGGGCCAGGGCGGCCACACCACCTGGTGGCGCGGCCTAGGGTGGCCCGCGCCAGGGGGTGGTGTGGGGCCTCTGTGGCCCATCTTCACTCCCTCTTCTGGCAGCCTTCGTCTTCTGGAAAAATAGGATTTTCCGTATATTTTCCCGGATTTTCTGCTCTTCGCGAATTTTCCCTCCAAACAGCACCTTTTCCATCGGAATCCTGACTGCAGCGGTCCATGCTCCAAAAGTCATCGACCATGCAAAAACAGATGAAATAACATAAGTATGATCTCTTAATATGAAATATATCAATGAATAATAGTGAATTATGACATAGAATAGTGATGCAAAATGGCCGTATCACCCACACAATCCATCAATCTGAT
The DNA here is from genome assembly GCA_023614405.1 of Avena insularis. Taxonomy (NCBI): domain Eukaryota; kingdom Viridiplantae; phylum Streptophyta; class Magnoliopsida; order Poales; family Poaceae; genus Avena; species Avena insularis. The sequence continues at coordinate 211,985,777 of CM042690.1, forward strand.
GGATAGCCATCGTAGTAATCATAGTGGGTGGTATCATCCTTGCCATAAGGCAGCACAATCCACAGCTCATAATTCTCAATGATTCTGCAATACTCTAGCAATCGATTGAGTTCGAAAGGACGGCCATTAATACATAATACTCCTACTGTATACCCATATACAATCCTTGGATCCTCTTCCCACGCAAGAGCCTCAAAGTTGTAAGATCTAATCTCGGATAGGTCTGCATAGTATATGCTGCTGGCCTCACCATGGGTACCCTGGCGCTGTCGATGCAGACGCACCAATTGTCAGAAACGAAGAGAGCACAACTTATGATGCCTCTGACCGACTGAAGGACATGGTTCTGGGTATCAACCTGGTAAACAACCGACATGCCGCCATAGAATGGTCCACTAACAATGAGCAGCAACTCCCCGTCAGACTCGATGAGTTAAAAACAATTATCTGGGAACTGGCAGCCCAGAACATGGCCTACAACAATGGCATGCATCTCTAGGGTTCTTGTAGAGCGCTGCAGCTAGACATCTCCATGAGCAGCATCACACATAGTCGAGAGGATAGACCCGTATCCGCCTATGACGAAAACATCACCAGCGTAAGAAGTCATGCTACGGAGTTCCGTGAAGTCATACGGCAAGTACCACCCTTCATGAAAGACCGGGTGAGTCCCTTCCTCTGTGCCCTCATCCACCCACCGAAAGGTGGTGTTCTGATGGTTTGATGTAAACACCATCAACGATAAGAACATCATCACAGCGATAGAAGCCACCTGCTCGGTCAGTTTCTCCGCCCTCAGGCGCTTGATAGCGCCCGAGAAGGGGTTGCACAACCGGGTCTTGTACGGCTACACCCTCTGTCCAGGCACAAGGAGGCCGCTGATTGTAATACCGACATAAAAGTACCTTCTACAGAGAGAGAGGAGAAATAGAGATTTAGTCAAGGTAAACAGACTAAAATTCAATCAAGGTAAACTATGGAGCAAAACCCTGGGCAACAAGTGGACAAAGAAACAAGAACTTGAAAAACAGATAGTATAGGATGTGAATGCAAAAAAGGATCACATATATACAAATGAATATCAAGAAAGCATCTGCGAATAACCCAGCTAATTTTATTCTCAAGGTGGCGGCCAGTTCTCACGTTCAGCAACATGATGGCAGTGTCGTCTACCAGATACTCCTCCGACAACTAGTGCTCTAGAATAATCCAGTTGGCTAGCATAAAGCGCTCCTCCATGAAGCTAAGCCAGGCGCTGTAGACTGCCCGGAAGGCGGCGTAGTAGTCGAAGTCGTCCGTCGAAAGGAAGATGTCACCTATCTTTTCGACGACCCCCTCAGGGAGACCAGCCCACGATGAGTCCTGCTGCTTCTTGTCGACCATGGGTGATGGCGTTCGTGTGGTCTCGGTCCCATCGACTGGCACATGAAGCGGTTATAGAGACACACATTTAAAAAAAGTCCTGGGAAAGCCAAGTGAAGCATATGGAAACAAGATGATGGCATGTACACAGCAACCGCAACCGCGTTTTATCAAACTGGTACGGGCACGCGTATACGCACATGCACTAATTACGGGACAACAGACGTGCACACCAACGCATGACTCCTAGGAGCACGCGAATGTGTAGGTTGATACTAATAGTAGTAGTATCATAACCTCATTGTATTTAATCATCCCAAAATCTAAGGATAAAATGTGCACTCCCTGGTCCCTTAGAGCACACGCAAATCTAAGTTGCCAGGGCATTTTCCATTTTTTGCATGGCATTTTCCATTTTCGGTTTTTGGCTGTGTCGTTGGATGCTCATCGTGTGGCTAGACACTACAAGAAAAGTTTCCTTTCGCAATGACTTGGCCCGACGGTCGTCTTAGAAGGCGCGTCTTTCGCGACGAAATTCTCGGCTCGGCCGTGGCCGATGGACAACTTTTTTTTCCGGTTTCGTGGCCCTCTACTACGATGGATCTACTAAAAACATGGAGGAAGCTCGGTTGGCGCGTGGCAGAAGCAAGATTTTCGTTTCCTCGCATGATGTTGACTCACCAAAGTCTTTTGAGGCGTGTGGGTCCCGGATGTTAGTGTCTCTAGCGGACCATACTTTTCAGCCGCGCCTCCCTGATTTGAACTCGATAACGTTGCTCGAGGCGTCTGCTGTTTAGTCGGGCTGCTAGGTCCCACATGTCAGCCTCTCATTAGAAGGATCGTGTGTATGATGGAATTTTTTTCCTTCGCTCGCGCTACCCTGTTCCGAAGTTGACAGCGCTGCTCGATGCATCTACCGTCCAATTAACCTCCTGGGACCCACATGTCATCCTCTCATTAGAAGAAACGTGTGTATGATGGAATTTTTTTCCTTCGCTGGCGCTACCCCATTCCGAGTTGATAGTGCTGCTCGATGCATCTACCGTTTTACCAACCTCCTGAGCCCCACATGTCAGCCTCTCATTAGAAGAAACGTGTGTATGATGGATTTTTTTCCTTCGCTCGCGCTACCCTGTTCCGAACTTGATAGCGATGTTCGATGTATCTACCGTTTAATCACGATGCTAGGCCCCACATGTCATCCTCTCATTAAAAGAAACGTGTGCATGATGGATTTTTACCCTCTGTAGCGCCTTTGTGTTCCGAACTTGATATCTTTGCTCGCTGCATCAGCCGTTTATTCAGGCTGGTGGGTCCCTAATGTCAGCCTCACATTAGAAGGATCATGGGTATGATGGAATTTGCTTGCGCTACCCTGTTCCGAACTAGATAGCATTGCTCGACGAATCTTCCAGTTGCTCACGCTGCTAGGTCCCCCATTTCAGTCTCTCGTTAAAAGAAACATGTACATGCTAAACTATTTTCTCGCTCATGCCTCCCTGTTTCGAACTGGCTACATTGCCCAATGCAGCATCTGTATAAGGTCGCGCTGCTGGCTCCCACATATCAGCCTCTCTGTAAATGAAACGTGCGTATGATGGAATTTTTTTGGCCATGTCCGCTGTTTTGACCTTGGCAACTTGCTGGGTCCGAGATGTCAACCACCTATGTGCAGGAAACGTGTATATGCTGGGTCCCAGCTGACAGCCTCTATTTGAAAGAAACATGTGTATGTTGGACAGTTTTTTCGGGTCCCAGATGTCAGCCTTAGAGTACAAAAAATGCTCAGAAAGGACAAATTAAAAAGATTCTAGGCTAACTCGGGGCGGATGCCCTATTCGTCATGGCTTATATTCCATGGGCTCACTCCTAAATTGAATGGGCTATGGTCGGTGGCCACAAGACCACGAAAAGGCCGAATTAGAAGGTATTGGGCTATGGTTGGGATTGATAGGCTAATTTCATAGGCTATGCTTGGGCCTGCTGGGTCCGACATGTCAGCTTCTCTATAAGTGCAATGTGTGTATGATGGACTTTTTTTTCGGCCGCGTCCACTGTTTTCACCGTGGCAGCCATGTATGGTCTTACTGCTAGGGCCCTTATGTTAGCCTCTCTGGCATGTTCTGGCTTATGAGTCCCTGATGCATCCTTGTATATTCTGTCTGGTGGGTCCCTGATGCGAGCCTCTCTGTACAAGTATTTAAACTTTTTTCGAACCCACCATCAAAACAAACTCTAGGGACGCTGCATGCTGGTGGGTCCGTGATGTTAGCCTCTCCGTAATGCTATATTGCTAGAAGAAAAAATGTAAACCCAAGATAAACACACACACACACAAAGGTGATTCGAACAAAAGACCTTCAAATCAAATAAACATAAACTAAGTGTGTTTCAAATACAACAAAGATATTTATAGAAAAAATATCATTAAACTTTTATTAGTACTACAACTTCTGTATTAATCTTCTTAAAATATTTTGTGTGTCTATGTTTATCTCTTTTAAAATATAAAAGGGCAGCGCTCCTGGCATCTCAATATATAAAATGCCACATAATGGGGTATTTTCTTAAAAACATGGGTATGCAGAGTTTTTATTATTATGAGAGATGGGGGCAATGCCCAAAAGGCGAATTGAAAAGAGTTTTGCTATTGCTCTACGTGGGTTATATTCCATAGGCTATGCTCCATGGGCTTAATTCTCAAATTTCACTGGGCTGTGCTCAGTAGTCCGCTGACCCGTAAAAGGCTGAACAAATTTGTTCTCGGTTATGCTCCATGGGCTCCTTTCTAAAATTTCGCTGGGCCGTCGTCAGCAGTACTTGACCCCGAAAAGACTGAATTAAAATGTTCTGGGCTAAAGAGGGGCCAAATGTGCTACTCCCTCTGACGTGGGCATACCCAAAAGGCACTCGAGTTTGGCATATATGGTCCAGATATGGCAGAAGCCCACGGCGTTGCCAAGGCCCAATACAGAATTCATGTGACTCACGGAGTCTATGATTGCTTGCAGCACAAGGCGAAGCTTAAGATAGAAAGTTTAAAGGGACAAACCCTAATCTGTAACTGACTCGACCTGCTACCTGAGACCTAGCCTATCTATATAAAGGCTAGGAGGGGGCGGAGAGGAGGACAATCACAACCCTAGTTTGCACAACCTTGCCAGATTGCATCTGCGCACCCCCTGTAACTTTCGACTTTCTCGATAATTCCAAGAGTAGACAAGCAGGAGTAGGGACCTCTACGAGGCCTGAACCTAGGTAAACCTGGCATCCTTGTGTGCTTGTTTGCTAGACGATTGATGCCTCCAGGGCTCCCTCCTTGTCCAAAACCCAAATCCATAACAATGGGCATTGACGAGTTAAACCCTCGTCAATTGGCACCGTCTGTGGGAACTGGGAGTGCTGATGCCGCCCGGCTTCTTCAGCCACGTTAACCACGATCTACAACTCTGCAACAGCGGAGATTCGCCAGCTCTTCGGTGCTTTCGACTTCACCGTCCACGCGCTGTCCACTTGCCCGGCTTTTGAGTCCATGGGCGATGGGATCGGCCTGGCTATCGGGAGCTTACGTTTCCAAGTTGGTCAGATGGGCACACTTCGCCTCCCTGACCAGCCGACGGGTCCCGTGATTGCTCCAGCATCTTGGTTTCTGCCACCAATCGACACCCTCAGCAAGCTCAATGCCCCGACCATATCGGGAGTACGGACAACGACAACAGTCGCGGATCCGATCCGGGTGACCTGGCCATAGAAGATGGAGCCTATGACTCTGAATCTGAAAGTTGTGGGAGCAGCAGCTTCCCCAATCACTTCATGTGCACCATCATCAACGCAGGAGACACCGGTGTCACTCACAACAACACCGGTACCGGGCCAACCAACGAAGAAAACGGTGGCCCCGCCAATGGCGCGCCCACCAACAGGACAGGGGGAACCCAAACCTCACGACAAATGAGCGCACTGAAGAGCGCGTGTTGATCAAGCTCAACGACAATGAGTGGGCCTGCCATCGAGAAGCTCTGCGGGGCAATCCTCTACCCCCTAACTCGTCGCAGGACATGCTGATGGGCTACCATTGGCTGCTGAAGGAAGAATACAAGCGCCAGCAACAGGTAATCATGCAACTCGGCACGCGCAGTAAGGCAGCGGACAAGTCGAGCCTTCGGCGGGCTCAGCTCTTCTCCCATGGAGGATCCTCCTCCAAAGGCAACGACTACGTGGCCGCCCACCTCACTGACAAGGAACGCGAGGAGGCCGCAAGAGTCCTCGACTTCAGCTCCATGACGGTGGATACGCGGGGTAATGTGCTCCCGAAGACGCCACAAGTGGTGACAACGGCCACCATGTACGTCCTCAACAACCAGCCACCGGCTGGAGATCCGCGAGCTGCCATGCACCGATCTACGATCCTGGGCCTAGGGCTAATGGAAGCCACCCTTGTCAAAGAGCCAACACCGCAGCCGAAGAAAAGCAAGGCTCTGGCCAAATGCTACTCCTCGCCATCGTCCAGCGATGATAGCCATGACCTGTCTCGACGTCGCCACTCACTATGACATGACCATGACTACGACGCTCATGATGACATCACGCAGCGCAAGGTCGAAAAGATGCGCGCAAGGCGTGCTCGTTCGACTGACTCAGTGGATGATGACATAGAGCTTTGCGGTGCCTTATGCTTCAGCAGAGCCATCAGGCAGAAGCGAATGCCTAAGGGGTTCAAGCTTCCATCAGAGAACCCAAAATTTGACGGTCTACATGACCCGAAGATCTGGCTGGAGGATCACATCTCTTCCATCAGGCTACACGGCAGAAGCTCAAGTACGGAGATGCAATGCCTACAACTACAGCTGCAAGGCACCACCCATGTGTGGCTCAATAATCTCCCACGCGGATCAATTCAAAGTTGGGAAGACCTGTTCTACAGTTTCATGCGCAACTTCAAGGGCACTTACGAAAGGCCTGCATCAATCGAATAGGTAAGAGGCTGCCATCAGAGATCTGGCGAATCACTGCGCTCATACATCCAGTGATGGTCTATTATCAAGAACTCCACAGAAAACATATCCGAAGATCGCGCAATCGACGCGTTCAACAGCGGCATACGCCACAGAGAGCTCAGGAAGGAGTTGGGCCGCTCAAAGCCCAAAACAATCGACCACCTGATGGAAATCACGAATCGGTGGGCCGATGGAGAGGACTCAGTAAAACCCCGTATCTACTCCAATAACGACGACAACGTCGAGTGCATACGCGACCGCCGAGGAAAACGTCGAATGTGCAGATATGAAGACCGTGATGAGGTCGACATGGTCACAGCCGGCTACGCCGACAAACGCGACAACAACCACAATAGCGGATATCGTAGCGATGGATACCGCGACAACGGGAAAGCTACGCAGGTGTGCCAACGCCGCATTCGCGAAGAGGCACCTGCAACATCCATCCAGGAAAAACTGTCTGGACCATGCAACATGCACTTGTATATCGACAAGCATGACAGCAAGAGAAAATCCAGCCACCTCCTAAAGTATTGCCGCGAGTTCCTCAAGATCCATGAAGGCCTAGACCAGATAAATCGCGACATGATCAACCAAGGTTACGGAGCTGCCCCGGGCGTTGTGGCACATGTAGCTCCTCCACCACCGCCAGGACCACCACCACCCGTGGCTGTACCAGCCCACAACCACGGAGGCGAGGCGTACCCCTGACTACTGGGAAACATGGGGATGATCCAAAAGGGTCGCCCCTCAAATCGAGTGTAGAAGGCAATCACTCGCCAAGTCAACTTGGCGACGAACTCCCCACCCTCCACCACTGAGCACCTCATTGGCAGCGAGTCTTGCATCACCTTCGACAAGAGAGACCACCCACATCAAGTACCTCGCCCGGGCCATTGTCTCCTTGTGCTCGAAGCACAAATCGGAGGGTTCGAGATGAGTCGTGTCTTTATGGACGGCGGAAGCGGCATTAACCTCATGTTCGCGAGTACCTTGCGAGCAATGCGGATCCTGCTGACATGTCTGGAAGTGTCGGACACGATATTCCACGGCATCGTCCCAGGGAAGGGTGTATACCCCCTGGGAAAAACCAACCTCGATGTCATCTTCGGCATGCCGCAAAACTTTCAGGGAGAGTGCATCGACTTTGAAGTCGTCGATTGGCCCTCACAGTACCACTGCATCCTCGGACGTGTCGCGTTCGCAAGGTTCATGGCAGTGCCACATTACACCTACCTGCAGATGAAAATGCCAGGTCCAAACAGCATCATCACAATCAATGGAAGCTTCAAGAGGTCCGACAGCTATGACAGGGAATTCAACAGAATCTCTCAGTCCTTCGGCATGCAAGAGGAACTCGCAAGATTGAAGGAGTCGATAGACAACAGTCTGCCTCCCATGAGCAGGCCAAGCTTCCCCGACCTACCCTTCGACTCGTCGGTGCATACCAAGAAAGTCCAGGTCCACCCAACGGACCCGACAAAGATGGCCCTCATCGCCAACAACTTGATTTCCACATAGGAACCCGTGCTCGTCGAGTTCCTCCATGAGCGCTGGGAAATCTTCGATTGGTGTCCAGCGGATATGCCAGGAGTTCCCAGTGAATTCGCCGAGCACTCACTCAACGTGAATCAAGACGCAAGGCCAGTCAAGCAGACAATACGGCGACTGTCTAAACCAGGAGCAAAAGCGGTCGGTATGGAGATCAACAGACTCCTCGACGCAAATTTCATACGCGAGATCAAGGAAAGCACCTGGCTAACAAATACAGTGTTTGTGCCTAAAAAGGACACGGACATCCTGCGGATCTATGTGGACTTCACCTCCTTGAACAAGCACTGCCCAAAAGATCATTTCCCGTTACCACAGATCGATCAAATAATCGACTCCACTACAGGATGTGAGCGCCTCTACTTCCTCGACGCCTACTCAGGCTACAATCAGATTTGAATGAAGGAGGAAGACCAAGAGAAGACGACATTCACGACACCCTTTGGTGTGTTCTTCTACAACACGATGCCCTTCGGGCTAAAAAATGCAGAAGCCACCTATCAGCGGTGCATGAAGGCTTGCCTCTAGAACCAACTTGGTCGTAATATCCAAGTCTACGTCAACGACATCGTCATCAAAACCAAAGAGGAAGCCACGTTAATCGACGATCTCCCCGAGACCTTCGATAACCTTGACCGCTACCATATCAAGCTCAATCCGGACAAATGCGCCTTCGGTGTACCATCTGGGCAACTGCTCGGATATCTCATCTCTGTGAGAGGGATCGAAGCAATCCCAAAGAAAATACAAGCCATACTGGCCATGGAGAAGCCGAAGAACGTAAAAGGCGTCCAACAACTAGCTGGGTGAATCGCAGCGCTCAGTCGATTCATCTGTCGAATGGGTGAAAAGGCACTGCCCTTCCACCAACTTCTTTGCAAGGCTGACAAGTTCGAGTGGACAGACGAAGCACAAGAAGCATTCGAAGACCTCAAGCGTCTTCTGTCCACCTCTCCAGTACTGGTGATGCCTCGCGAAAAGGAGCCGCTACTGCTATACATCTCCGCCACTAAACAGGTGGTCAGCACTGTGCTCGTGGTGGAGCGAGCCGAAGAAAATAAAGTCCATGGGGTACAACCCCCCGTATACTACCTCAGCGAGGTTCTTACGCCAACAAAATAGCAGTACCCGCATTACCAGAAACTGGCATACGGCATCTTCATGACGGCGAGGCGACTGCGCCACTACTTCCAGGAGCACCCAATCGTGGTGGTAAACGATGCCCCACTCGGGCATGTACTCAATAATCCTGATGCCACTAGATGAGTCGTGCTTTGGGGTATAGTGCTATCTCCACGAGACATCACATACGAGAAGTGCAACGCGATCAAATCGCAAGTTCTCCCGGACTTCCTCGTGCACTGGATGGAGAACCAGCTCCCCAACAAGCCATATATGTCATACCTATGGACAATGCACTTCGACGGATCCAAGCGCAAGGAGGGAGCCGACGCAGGTGTCATACTGACATCACCCCAAGGCGACAAGATGAAGTATGTTCTGCGAATGCAGTTCACAGCCTCCAACAATGAAGCGGAATATGAAGCCTTGATCCATGGGATGTGGATGGCGAAAGCCTACGGCGCCAAGCGACTCGTCATCTATGGCGACTCCAAACTGGTGGTCAATCAAACAATGAACGAATGTGATGCTCTGAGAGACAATTTGATCGCTTACCGTGACATATACGACACACTCGAAGGAGACTTTGATGGCTGTGAGCTGCGACATGTTGGCCGCGAAAGCAACGAGGAGGCAGACATACTCGCCAACATCGGCTCTACCTTCGCCAAAGTGCCACATGGCGTATTTCTAGAACGCATCTGCGAGCGCTCCATCAAGCAAAAGGCCACAGAGCCTAAAACTAGCACGACAACAGACTCAGGGGCTACGCCATCGAGCGAGCCTATGGCAATCAATGCCATGGAGTCTAACATAGGACTCGAAGGCCCCATGGAGGTCATGATGATTGAGCTATCTTGGACATAGTCGTACATCACATACCTACTCAGCAAGAGGCTGGCAGATGACCCGACTGATGCGCGACACATAGCGCGATGATCCAAGGTGTTTTCCCTCATCCATGGTGAACTATACAAGCACAGCATCACAGGAGTCCTTCAATGGTGCATCTCCAACGGGGACGGAAGGGCTGTCCTCCTCGACATACACGAAGGCACTTGCGGGCACCACGCGGGCAGTCGTGCCCTCGTTGCCAAGGCTCTGTGAGCCGGATTCTACTGGCAAACGGCCATGCGTGATGCCAAGGACATCGTCCAACGATGCAACGCTTGCCAACAATTCGCGGATAAGCCGCACGCACCTGGCGTGGAGCTCAGGCTAATACCAGTGGCTTGGACCTTTGCACAATGCGGACTTGACATGGTCGGCAAGCTCCAAAGGTCCTCGCAAGGAGGTTAAGTTTACCTTCTCGTCGCAGTCGACAAATTCACCAATTGGATCGAGGCCATGCCGGTGACGAATCAATCAGGACCGGCTCTCTCAAGTTCTTTGAGTCCATCGTCTACCATTTTGGGGTACCACATAGCATCATAACGGATAATGGGACAAACTTCACCTCCAAGGAATTCCAGGGATTCTACGAAAACCTGGGAATAAACATCAGCTACGCCTCGGTGGCTCACCCCCAGACCAACGGTCAAGTTGAAAAGGCCAACGGCCTCATCTGCGGCGGAATCAAGAAAAGGCTCCTCTGACCACTCGAACAAGCCGCTGGCTGCTGGCCAGACGAACTGCATTTTACAACACTTATACAACTATGTGCAGGATATAAACGCCTGATAGTGCAAAAGAAGAACATTTGTCTTCTCTTCAAAGAAGTCGACGATATCCTCTGCGGGACGATCAACCGCCTAATAGTGCGGTACCATGTCCCAAGTCATCCCTTCTGGTGGTGGAGGTCCAGCAGCAATAGACACGATGTCCACATCTAGCCGATGCAGTCGCACCAGCGACAGGGCAGCCTGCACACGTGCGACTAGCTACTGCCGCACGCACTCGCGGACTACGCTTATATCCTGAAATTTCGCTAGAAAAGCTAACAGGCTTGAGGGCACAGTGTCTAGTGGAAACATTGTCTGGTAAATACACTTCAAACACGACTGTGCTTTCTTCAAGCATTGAAGCACTAGCGACGCGCGAGCTTGCAACATCGCCAATTCGACTGCGTGGTCGTGATCCACCCAGAACTAACCACTAGCTTGTAGCTGCTCCTGTGTTAGGTCATTCATCCGAATGGCCACCCGATCCTTCTCATCCTGTGGATGATGGGCGCTAACAACTACAAAAACAAGACCAAAAGCATAAGCCAAGGCATCGCCGCGAATGGGTAAGGAAAGGATAAGAAGATAGAGAGGTAACATTTAAAGTGCTCGTTCAACTGAGCAACTTCGTCTAGAAGATACTTCTCGCGCGCGGTGGCCTTCTCTGCCTTTGACTTCCACACATCCGCGTTACCACGGATAATGGGCAACTCCCGCTCCAACTGCTTAATACGGTCGCACAGTCGCGAGAGAAGAGACAGCTCCTCCACCTTCGAACGCGGTTGCGCTGTGTTTTCATCGGTGGGAGGAGAGTCACAAGGACCACTCGAAGGACCCTATTACAATCAAGCAAGAATCAAATAAGGGAACAATAATACACTGATAAAAGTGCGAGTGCATTCAAACGCAACAAAGTATTAATAGGGATACTCCCACAAAAGCATATTTTCGTCAAAAAGAAGCTACATCTATTACAGATGGCAACTAAGGAGCAATCTGCTTTTTCGACTTTGACTTCGACTTCAGGGGCTCCATCGACTCCGCAGTAGCCTCCGATGCCACGGATTTTCCGGTGGTAGCCCCAGATGCTGCAGTCTTCGCCGCCTTCGCTTGCTGCAGCTCCACAGAATACTTCGTGACTGTATCGATGAGCTGAGGTCCATACTTACTGCAGCTAGTAGCGAAGGGAGCAAACACTACCTGTTGGCCATCCGCGTCGACAGGCATTGCCTCGAAGATAGCGCTGGGATCCAACTCCATGCCATGGGCTTGCGCCATCGTGAGTGCCATAGTGGCGCCGATAGACTGTTGGGAGTTTTTGAAGTCCATGAGAATACCTCCGGCGAAGGATTCCACCAGGTCATCAAGATTTTCGATTAGGCTGGCCTTAGGGGTCACGTCCTCCCGGAGGTGGCTCAGCACACCTTTGGCTTTTCCTAGCGTCTCTTGGAGGTAGACACCGCGGTGCTCGACTGCAGCCACGGCACCAGCAAGAGCATCTTCATGATGCAAGGACTGGGCGTCGAAGCTTAGGCCAGCGGCATCTAAAGAACACAAGGTGTCAGCATAAGGACAAGAAAACTAAAATAGTGAACATACAAGTGAAGCAGTGCAAGTACCTAAGAGTGCCTTTGTAGTCGAGAAAATCTGTTTCGCAAACAACTTCTCCCTCTCAGCAGTAAAGGCGCGTAGGTCTTCCTCACGTTTCTACGACTCCTCCAGGGCAGCGATAGCCTCGTCGCGCTTCTTATCCGCCACGGCAAATCCCTTCTCGAGGGAGGTAAAGCGACGAAGAAGTTCATTATGATCGTCTACAAAGGGCAAAGCACAATAAGTACATGAGTCTACAAATTTTCACACAAGGGAGAAGGAAGAGGCAAAACTTAGAACAAACCTTCGACTACACGATGGCGGTTGTCTAGCAAGGCGTGTTGTCGACCCAAGGCAAGGATCTGCTCTGGGAGACGAGTGGAATCCTTCATGATAGGGTACATCAAAAGAAAACAAAGCTTCAACATCGACAAAAGGTATAAACTCCACAATTCAACTGCCAGCGGCAAAAAAGACACTTACGTGTGCCTCCAGGGACTCCGAAGATGCCTGTCGAGTGGGCGTCTGTGCAACCATCTGATTCCCCCCAGTATGAGGGGAATTCGAAGAGTTGGTGCCGGAGTGGGCCGCCACCGGAGGAGAAGGCGACCATGCTACTACCTCATTATTCTTGGAGTCTGCGACTCCAGATTCTTTCACAAATTAGCAGTCATCAGAAGACGACGACGCCATTTGACTGCAAATTTGACCAGTGTCACTTCAGAAGGGAAACTTCAAGGAAAGCAAGACGAATTCGCGACATATAAAAACTCACCAGTTAAATTTGTCGAGGTCGAAGGAATCATCCGACGACTCTTTCGGCAACCGCAGCTTCTTCCGAGCGGGAGGAGCCATGGCACGTACAGGCACAACGGGAATTGGTTCCTCTACAATAGCAGTAGGAGAACCCTCAGGCATCGACAGCGAGGAAGCATCCGAATCCTTGCTGCGGGAGCGCTTGTGAGTCCCGTGGTCACCAGACTCAGGGGCTTCCTCTCCTTCCTCCATGGGGACGGTGGATCCCAACTCATCTTCTTCATCTACCTCGCGGGGAATAATTCGTTCAGGTCGAGGAGGCAAATTGGCGGCCATGGCCCACTCGTCTTCTTCATCTACCAAGCACTTGGGGGCTACTCCTAACAGGAGCGCTGGCCGCGCGCCCAAAGAATTTTAGGCCGATATCCAAGCGTTATCCAAACCCTTCACTCGAATCAACAGTTAGATTATGGACTACGGGTTACTCCCATAGGGAGCATTGAAAGCACATTCGACTGAAACAAGCAACAAAAGACGACAGTAGTCGCAAAATATTTTTAGTCCCCACTCGAGTCTATGACTCTAATAGGCACGCGGGGGCTACTCCCATAGGGAGCGCTGGCCGTGCACCCTATGATTATTTTTTCTTATACATTGCACTGTGTGTCGATAACATCCACACTCGAATGCTACAGCGACTCCGCCTCATATTTTTCTCTACAAAGAGATTGCATCTCCTAGGTCACCCAAATCATCTCCGTGATGATAAAATTCGGATGTCGCGCTTACAGCGTGAAGATAAGACCTGAATAAGGCCTGGTAACTCATCTGCTGCGCACTATCAGAAATATCCGTACCTACAGGTGCGATGAATATGACTTGACAGACGCGTCGAGTGCTCACATTTATACACTGGAATTCGACTCCTGTAAGACCTCCGCGGCCTGAGTCGAATTACACCAGCACTTTTCTGAATTCGAGTCTAGGGACTCGAGTTTGAGTAGATTGCGTTGTTTTGCCCTAAGGCAGTTAACTGATACCGATACATCGGATGAATTAGGCATGTATATCAACAATCCCTATGACACAAAAACAAAGCACTCGCAAATATGCTCAGCTAAGCACTCAAAAACATCATAAAGTCTCCACTCGAATCTATGATTTCACTGGACACTCGGGGGCTACTGACGTGGGCATACCCTATAGGCACTCGAGTTTGGCATATACGGTCCAGATAAGGCAGAAGCCCACGGTGTTGCCAAGGCCCAATACAAAATTTTTAGGTGACTAACGGAGTCTCCGATTTGCTTGCAGCACAAGGTGAAGCTTAAGATAGAAAGTTTAAAGGGACGAACCCTAATCTGTAATCGACTCGACCTACTACCTGAGACCTAGCCTATCTATATAAAGGCTAGGAGGGGGCAGCGAGCAGAACAATCACAATCCTAGTTTCCACAACCTTGCCAGATTGCATCTGCGCACCCCCTGTAACTTTCGACTCCCTCGATAATTCCAAGAGCAGACAAGGAGGAATAGGGACCTCTACGAGGCCTGAACCTGGGTAAACCTAGCGTCCATGTGTGCTTGTTTGCTAGCCGATTGATGCCTCCAGCGCTCCCTCCTTCTCAAAAACCCAAGTCCATGACAATTGGCATTGACAATTTAAACCCTCGTCACCCTCCGATCCAAATTAATGTTCTCGTATTTGGCTAGATTCGGACGTATCTAGCACTAAAACATGACTAGATATGTCAGAATCTAGACAAATGTGAGAACATTAATTTGGATTGGAGGGAGTACTAGATTTCCTCTCCTGGTTAATAAAAATTGCAGTGTGATCTGCTCCGCCAGATTCGAAACAAAGACCTCAGCGAGGGCGGGGGAAAAGCGATAATTATTTTTGGGAGATATTCATGTCAAAATTCAGCAGTACAGAATAAGGTAGAAAAATTATCAACAAATTCGAAGTTAATATTTGGGAGCACTTGACCAATTCAGCAGCATTTCAAAAGTGACCAATGCAGCAATATAGACAATGAAATACAATACCAGTACATCTGTATTAGTTGCACAAATGCTTTAGTAATAGCAACGATAGAACATTTGAGAGATTAGGTAGCTTTCTTGCTTGAAATTCAATAGCAGTACCGAGAGAATCAGTTCTTGTTCCGGCTAAAAAAACCTTGGCCCACGATCAGTTTCGCCTGTTCTCCTAATAGACTCAATCATTGGAGCAAGAAAAACTGACGATCAAGTCTCCTTCTGTGTGAATACCTCCTCCTTATGTCAATGCCTGTGTGACCGCCCATAGAAACCCAAAATTCCCATGTCTCATCCAGATAATTGTAACAATGCTAAGTTTCAAAAGAAAAGCAAGACAATCTGATGCACTTCATCTAACCAAGTACCAGTACATCTTAGTTCATTCTACAAAATATTGTACTAATAGTAATGATCGAACATTTGGCAGATTCAGTAGCATTTGGAAGATTCAGCAGTATAGAATAGACCATAAAAATATCAGATAGATTCCCTATTCATATTCAGCAGCACTTGATAGAGTCAGCACAACATTTCAAAGTGACCGGTTGTGGCTGTTGGGGATATACTTTCCGGGTATCCTCACTATGCATCACTGACCAGGGTGGCCCAATTCGGGTTAAAGCTTTGCTTCACGGGCGCCCCAGTTAGGGAGAAGAGACAGAGTCCAGTCCGGCTACGGGAAGACCTAGAAGACTTATCGACATAGGCCCATAGTGTTACTTGTAGTTCAAGATGTACTCTGTAACCGACTCTTAGTCGTAGCCGGATAGGTCTCTCCTATAACCCTAGGCTGGGTATCTATATAATCCGTCCTAGGAGAGCCTTTAGGGCACCCTCACAATAGTCTACAATCTCAACTCGCACAGGCGAAACCCTTGTAACCCATATTCCGGCTCTGCCGTATTACTGGATTGCTAGAAGGAGTAGGATCCGTCCAAAGCCGACAGATTTGAACTTGGGTAAACTTGTGTGCTCACCATCCCGGAACACCACACATCTCACACCCCTCTCTTCCACATGCCTTAAGGACCCCCTCATGGCGTACTTGTCATCAATCCGATGATAGTTGCCGCCGACCATGGGGAAAGTGAGCTTCGGATCTGCGTTCCGAGCAGAATCTACAAGAAACGGAATCGGCGCGACTATCACCGTCGGTCGCATCCTCTACGCCAGCGACGTCCCTCTCATCAATCTTGACGAGACCTGGATTCCGTCTAGGGAGGCCGTGACTGCTTACACCATCATGTCCTTTGGCAAAATCGATGCGTACATGGGATTCGCTGAACCTGCCCCACCCACCCCAGCAGTGATGATAGAGGCAGAAGAAATTTCTGGATCCCCTTTGTCCGTGGAGGTGGCAGAGTTCCGTATCTCAGAGAACCTTAATCCCACCTAGCCCGCGCCTGTTGCGGAGATAGTGGAGAAAGCCGAATCTAAGGTAGATCTGGCGGTTCAAGTCGAATCTGGAGTGGATCTTCCTAGCGAGGCCGAATCCTAGATAGATCTACCCGCCGAGGTTGAAGTCTAGGATGAGCAAAACAATAACCTTGGTTTTGGCTCTGCCAACACCGAAATAGAACAACCTTTCCTGAGGCATACATTGAGGTGCATGATGCTGCAAGGTGCAAACATGGATGAGGTTCTCGAGACCATCAGGATTTTTGAGGAAGCCCACGAGGAAAGCCGCAACTATCTCAAGACCCACACTTTGCACTTTGTCAGATATGTTGGATCCGGATCCAGCTTGGCCGATGCTGGAGACAACAAAAATCGGTGCTGGAGGCGATCGGAACAAACACCGACTTACCCGCATCCTCGGATGACTCGATGACATCGGCAGATTTCCGGAAGTTCTCCGTGGAATATGAAGAGAAGTTCAACTCCAAAGCTGCAGAAGAAGGAGAAGCCATGGATGAAGGATCCGGAGAAAACTCTCCCAAAGCATAGGATGACATGGATCTCGGAGATAATCCTGAGGTCCAGATGTCCGAAAGTACCGATCAGATCTTGACTCTAGGAAACGGACCCAAAGTCGTCTTTGCTACCGGCGCTGCCAAGAAGGCAAAGAAGAAGAACAAGAAGAACAAGACCCGAGCAAAAGAACTTCTAGCAGAGGAGGTGATTGTTGAGGAATATGAGGAAGACTCAAATGGAGCACTTATCCCAGACAAGCCCAAATAAGAATCGATGGATGGACACGTGGTCACCGCAGGTGCCCGTAAACTCATCGATGTCGCATTAACTACACCTATCCCTACTGCGGCATAACTTACTGCTATAGAATTGGAAGAAAGGGCCCAGGCCATAGAAGCACATCGCCAAGTACTCTTGGATGAAGCCAAAAACATCGAGGAAGAGAATAAATGCATGGCTACTGTGGAGAAGCTCATCTCTCCGCAACATTAGAAGAACCGGAAACAACACACACATGATAATCAATTTCTAGAAGTACGCAAGGTTCACTTTGAGGGAGATCCGGGGATGTCTCAGCTCGATGGTAACGGAGATCTGGTGTATCCAACACCAGTGCAAAACACCGCCGCAACCCGAGATATCCTGGCGAACAATCCAGGCGCAGAACAGGTTCGATGGGGCATTAAGCTACTCAGCAAGGGTCTAGAGCAGCAGAAGGTCGCGAAATCTGGGAGCGGAAAACTGGTCTCTATTAGACTAATGTCGCACGGATCCGGCCTGGAACACATAAGACCCCAACGGGTTCTGGAACAACATCACCGTTCCGGCCGTCGGGAAGACAACCACTCAAGAACCGGATCTTCGAGGCAGCACCACAGAACTGCACGTGACTGGCGCAATGTTGCTCCAGCCGCCGAGCAAGAGGCAATTGTTGCACTGTATCCGGGAAATCCTCCCTGGCAAGAGTCGAACGATCGTAGGGAAGAAGACAAAGAGAAACGTCAGGAGGAGGACAAACAAAGAATGCCACCTCCTAGGAATACAAGCCGTCTAGCTGAACCCCATCGCGATGGGAATGGCGGACGAAGAAATGACGGACACCGTGTCGAGTCAAGCCGGTAGGTGGCTCGTCGGAATGAAGACCCTCCCCGGAACTGGAATAATGACGCTCCACACGGAGGTCGGTGATCAACCGGAAACAATCTACCTTCCCCACCAAGTAGTCACCACAACGGTTCCCAAGGAGACCAAGGAGGGCATCGTGGCGGAGGAGGTGGTGGTAGAAGCCGAAGTCCGGCTCCAAGGCACCACAGCCATAGCCGTCAATCAGGACGGCGATCTCTGTCACCAAGTGATGCGAGACATCGAATCAACTCCAACATAGAGGCGTGGTGCTATGAGAACGACGAAATCTATGTGGGTCCAAAATGCTTCGGACCATGCATAGGAGCAACAAGATTCCCGGAAGGATTTGCTATCTCAAGACACATCTAGCCCTACGACGGTGTAGCTCGGCCAGATACTTGGCTCCAGGATTTTTTCCAAGCTTGCTGCATCGCCAAAGTCGGAAACAGCCTGGTCGCAACCCGATATCTCCCACTTATGTTGTGGAAGACGGCACGATCATGGCTCAATGAACTTCCGGAGAACTCCATCCACAACTGGTATGACATGCAAAGTGCGTTCTTTCGGAATTTCGAAGGCACATATCGGAGGCCCTGTACGGTAAGAGACGTATAGCATAGCACCTAGAAAGTCAAAGAAACTTGCCGAGATTACCTTGGACGATGGATCGACACCAAGAACTCCCGTGAAGGAGTAAATGACGAAACTACGATAGAAGCTTTCATTGTAGGACTCCCAATTGGTTTACTACGTCATCGCTAGAAGTGTGACAAGGTCACTGATCTGGGAGAGATGATAGAAACAGTGAGCAAGTATGCAGATGCTGATGACAACACAGAGGGATTACTGAACGCCCTAGCTATGCCACAGTCGGGAAAACAACCAAATCAGCAAGCTCAGAAGTGCAAGAACACGTCGGAAGAAAAACCCAACGCAGAAATGGCAGTGGTCACTGCTACTTTTGGGTCTGGAGGACGAGGAGGATGTGGCGGTGGCCGCGGACGCAGTCGTGGGACATCAAGAGTCCAGGGTAGAGGAGACCTGTAGCCTGGCAAAACCTACTCTTGGGCCGACATTGCCAATAACCCATGTGTGCACCACTTAGATGCCAATGGGGGCTCGTCTCAGACAAACGCCGAGTGTCGTTTTAATGACGACATCAAGAAAGACCATACTTCTGGCTATAGGGCTAAGCGGAAGAAGGGAAAGAATAATCCCGAAAAAGATAAAGAGACCAAGGAAGATTCCGACATGGAGGAAGCTGATCCTTCAAACCCCAAGCCAGCGGGAAAGAAAAACTTCCCAACAAAGAAAGACACTTACGTCACCTTCCTCGGATCTCAACCGGCTAAGGCCAAGAAAGTAGTTCTAGATGAGCTCAACGCAACTGTTCCGGCTGTCCCATAGTTCCTAGACTGGTCGGAAGTGGTAATCACCTTTGACCATGCTGATCATCCGCCTAAGTTGCACAGGAGAGGAAAATAAGCCTTAGTCGCCAATCCACTTATTGATGGCTATGGTTTATCCAAGACTCTCATGGACGGCGGCAGCAACATTAACATCCTGTATGTCGAAACGCTACGCCGGATGCGGATCTCGGAGACCTAGCTGAATTACAGCTCTACGATCTTTCATAGAGTTGTCCCAGGAAGACAAGCAAATTCTCTGGGAGAAATCACTTTGGATGTTACCTTTGGAACTCCAAAGAACTATCAGACGGAAGCACTTTCCTTCGAAGTGGTCCCATTCAAGAGTTCATACCATGCTATATTCAGACATCCGGCTTACTAGGCTTTTATGGCTCATCCGCGTTACATTTACAATATGATGAAAATTCCAGGTCCCAAAGGCATGATCACAATCAGGGCAGACCCGAAGAAGGCGCGAGAGTGCGAGGACGGAAATGCCGCCTTTGCTGAAGCCGTGTTGCATGCTCAGGAGTACCAAGAGATCAAGAAGACCATTGATCCGTCCGAGATGCCCACGATGAAGAAGGAGGTGACAAAGCTGAATCCGGAGTTCAAGGCATCAGAAGAGATGAAGAAGACGCCGTTGAAGGATGATGACCCCTCCAAGGTGACCCAGATAGGTGTAGTCCTAGATAGCGCATAGGAAAGCACGCTCGTCAAGTTCCTCCAAGCAAATCAAGATATCTTCGCATGGCAGCCATCTGACATGACTAGAGTACCTAGGGAACTTGTCGAGCACTCTCTAAATGTATACCTGAACGCTAAACCCGTTAAACAGTCCGTATGATGTTTCGGTGATGAAAAGTGTAAGGCAATAGCTAAGGAACTAGCCCGGCTTGAGTTTGCTGGATTCATAGAAGAGGTCATCCACACTGAGTGGTCGGCCAATCCTGTAATGGTCCCAAAAAGGACACCACTGATTTAAGGATGTGTGTTGATTATACTACCTTGAACAAGGCTTGTCCCAAAGATCTATTTGCTCTGCCTAGAATTGATCAAGTTATCGATTCTACGGAAGGCTAAGAACTCCTATGTTTTCTCGACGCATATTCCGGTTATCACCAAATCTAGATGAAGGAATCTGACAAAGTCAAAACTTCATTCATAACCCCCTTCGGAACCTTCTATTTTGTTATGATGCCTTTTGGGCTCAAGAACGCAGGAGCTACGTACCACCGCACTATGCAGCGTTGCCTCCATGACCAACTCGGACGCAATGTACATGCATATGTGGACGACATTACGGTGATGTCCAAAAAGAAGGAAACGTTAATTTCCGATTTGGAGGAAACGTTCACCAATCTACGAAAATACAACATAATGCTTAACCCGAAGAAGTGCTTCATTGAAATACTAGCCGGAAAATTGTTAGGTTTTATCGTATCTCAAAGAGGCATAGAGGTAAACCGGGACAAGATTAAGGCTATACTCAATATTTCTAGGCCAACTCACCTGAACAACGTTCAAAGACTAACTAGTTGCATTGCGGCAGTCAGTCGGTTTGTAAGCCGGCTCGATGAAAAAGCCGCACCACTATACAAGCTCCTAAAAAACACCAAAAAGTTCGTTTGGACCGACGAAGCTAAAGCTGCACTACAAGACCTGAAAGCAGTACTCTCATCTGCTCCCATCCTTGCAGCACCGGAACCACGGGAACCGATGTTGCTCTATCTTGCTGCGATAAATAGGGTCATCAGTGTCATCATGGTAGTGGAGAGACCAGAGGAAAATTAGGAACACCTGGTGCAGCGTCTGACTTATTATCTCAGCGAAGTCCTAACTGAATCAAAACAATGGTATCCGCACTATCAAAAGCTGGCTTATGGTGTGTTTTTTGCATCTCGTAAGTTATGGCATTATTTTCAGGAACATCCAATTACCATGGTGAGCACAGCTCCCATGAGATATATAATCAACAATAGCGATGATACAGGACGCGTCGCAAAATGGGGCATAGAGCTTTCAACTTTCGACATTGAGTACAAATCTCGTACATCAATCAAAACCCAAATCCTCGCTGACTTGTTGCTGATTGGACAGAGACAACGGAGAATATGACCCTGCCGATGGCCCAAAATATATCGAGCTCGTTGGGTAACCCGAAGAGGAAGGTATGATGAGCACAGTAGCAAGTTTTCCCTCAGTTATGAAACCAAGGTTATCGAACCAGTAGGAGCAAGGAAACACCTCCAAGGTGTTTCTAGCTGGACTTTGGCAGGGCGCACTACCGGTGCTAGCAGCAACGTGGAAACCTGCACAACACAACCACAGAACTTTGCCCCCAACTTATAGTGAGGTTGTCAATCTCACCGGTTTTGCTGAAAACAAAGGATAAAATGTATTGTGTGGAAGAAAGTAAAAGTTTGCAGAAAGTAAACAGAAAGCAGTAAACAATTGTAGATTCATGATAAAAGAAAGGACCAGGGTCCATAGTTCACTAGTGGTGGTTCTCCTTAAGATAGATGACATGTTGGGTGAACAAATTACAGCGGGGCAATTAACAAACATCGAGAAAGCATACATGCATATACTACTCATCTTGACTCCTTTGAGATTTGATTGGGAATTACAACATTATACATAGACCGTAATCCAACTGCATCTATGACTAATAATCCACCTTCAGGTTATCATCCAAACCCCCTCCATTATTAAGTTGCAAGCAACAGATAATTGTATTACGCATTGCGTGTAAAGTAAACAATACGATTGTTCTATGACCAAAGGATTGTTGTTTTCTCCCTAGTAGCAACAACACATCTAGTACCTTAGAGATTTCTGTCACTTCCCCAGATTACTAGAGGCATGAACCCACTATCGAGCATAAATACTAACTCTTGGAGTTGCTAGCATCTACTTGGCCAAGATAGCTACTAACAACGGAAAGCATGCATGATCACAAATAACAAAGACATCATAGAATCAATAATCAATCTTAAATAGCATCTCAATATCCATTGGATCCCTGCAAACTCAACATGTAGGATTACAAATAGATGATCTTGATCATGAACGGAGCTCACAAGATCTAGACATGGTAGCACAAAGGAGAATAACCAACCATCTAGCTACTACATGGACCCGTAGTCCAAGGAACTACTCATGCATCACACCGGAGGCTCGCATGGTGATGAAGAAGGCCTCCAGGGTGAATTCTCCCCTCCGGCAGGGTGCCGGGAAGAGCTTCAGATCCCTCCCGATCTAGGGATGGAGATGACGGCGGCTATAGACTCTTTCATGGAATTTTGATCGGGTACTTAGGGTTTCTGTATCGGAGGCATCTTATAGGCAAAATGGGAGGCCGAGGGGATGCCCTAGGTGGCCAGACCACCCCCTGGCGCGGGCCAGGTTTCGCCGTGCGGCCAGGTGGTGTGGGCGGCCCCTGGCCCCTCTACGTCTCGTATTCTGGCTTTGTGTCCCCCTCGGTGAAAAACTGACTTTGGCTTTTGTTCGGTCCAATTCCAAGAATATTCATTTTCTGACTTTCCTGGAACCAAAAACAGCAGAAAACAGGCAGCTGGCACTGTGGCATCTTGTTAATAGGTTAGTCCAAGAAAGTGTATAAAAAGTACTCCAAAGTGTGGACAAAACATAAGAAAGTAGATAAAAACCAAGCATGGAACATCAAAACTTATGGATACGTTAGCAACGTATCACCTGCCAGAGTCGGAGTACTGGACCTTGCATTTTGACGGGTCTAAGGCGCTCGGGGGCTGGCGTGGTGCTCAAATCACCCCAAGGAGATAAACTTTTCTATGTTTTGCAGATCCACTTCACGGAAACGAATAACATTTCCGAGTATGAAGCACTACTACATGGAATCTAGATTGCTAAGGATATCGGCATCCGACGTATGATGTGTTATGGAGATTCAGATCTTGTTGCTCAACAAGTGTCGGATATATGTAATGCGAATAAACACATGGCAGCATATAGGGCTGTCGTGGATGAACTATCTAAATCGTTTGAAGGGTTTGAAGTTCAACACATCCCTCGAACAGAAAATGAGGAAGCAGATGCACTATCTTGTATAGGCTCTGCACAGAAAAAGGTTCCGGATGGCGCTTTTTTAGAGCACCTCAAAGTTCCCTCTATAAGAGGAGTAGACGAGGAATATCCGACCAAATACGACTCACCTTTAGTAGCAGTTCTGGCTGTAATTCCCAGCTGGACTTAACCCTACCTTGATTACTTGGTAGATGGAAAATTACCCGAAGACGAAGTTCTGAGCCGGTAGATCGTCCGATGAGCAAAATCCTATACTATAATTAGTGGCAAGCTCTATAAGCAGAGCGCGTCTAGGGTCTTTCAGCACTGTGTATCTCCGGAAGAAGGAGTGGAAATCTTACAGGAAATCCACGAAGGTGAGTGTGGTCACCATGCTGCAGCCAAATCTCTAGTGGCAAAAGCTTTCTCACACGGTTTTTTCTGGCTTATAGCTAAGGCAGATGCCGAACGGCTGGTCAAAACGTGCAAAGGCTGCCAAAAGTACACCAAACAAGCTCACGTTCAGGCTGATCAGCTGTGACCAATACCTATAACATGGCCTTTCGCGGTATAGGGGCTTGATATGGTAGGACCGTTTAAACGGGCTCCAAGTGGATTTACTCATCTCTTAGAGATGGTGGATAAATTCACAAAATGGATTGGCTAAACCCGTCACTAGTTGTGATGGAGTAATAGCCAGAAGATTTGTCGAGGATGTCATAATCCGATACGGTTATCCGCATAGCATTATCACGGTCAATGGGAGCAACTTTTCCATGGGAGAGCTGGCCGAATTCTACAAGGAACAAAATATCTGGCTTGACATTGCATCAGTCGCACATCCACAAGCTAATGGACAAGTCGAAAGAGCAAATGGTTTAATCCTACAAGGCCTAAAACCAAGACTCGAAGCACCACTACGACGTGCTGCGGGGGCTTGGGCAGAGGAATTAACTTCTATAATATGCAGCTTACAAACAACTCCGAATAGGTGAACCGGATACACACCTTTCTTCTTGGTCTATGGCACAGAAGCAGTTCTTCCTAGTGATTTGATTCACACTTCTCCTAGAGTTGCTGCGTATGTTGAAGAGGATGCCGAAATTTCTCGACAAAATGATCTCGACTTAGTCAAAGAAGTTTGTGTCGTTACTGAGATGAGATCAAGAGCCTATCAGCAAAAGTTACGCAAGTATCATAGCTAGAGAGTCAGAAACCGGTCTTACAATAAGGGCGATTTGGTTCTCCGGCTTGTGCAGAAAAGAAAGCACAAAGTTTCCCCAATATGGGAAGGCCCTTTTTTAGTTATTCGAGTAATGCACAATGGTTCTTACTATCTAACTGATATGCAGCCAGTCAAAGAAAGACCTGCTACTAAGAAAAGAAAGAGAGCTGGAGGCAGTACAGACAGACCATGGAATATTGCTCAGCTACGTCCCATTTATTCTTAGTTTATCTCTCTTTGTAATCATATATGTGTACATGTTCAATGAGAAATAAAAGTATTGGTTGCCTCAAAAAAAATTCTGAGAAGTTTTTTACCATATTATTTCTGAATGATCATGTCACAGTCGAAAATCCCAGAATACTTCAAAGTACTTTATGCTCATGTTTGTTCTGGTTTAGATTTCTGATTCTAAAATTGCTGATTTCGGGTATAAATCTAAAATTTTCTAGTCTCTACCTTGGTTATTTATCTGATTGCCGGATGAGGGGATTTTCCGAGTAGTGAATTGTTGGTACTGGAAGCCGGCTTTGTTTTCGAGTTTAAACTGTTTTAGCAATTGAGCTCCGTTGCTCGGCAAAGTTTCTGTGTTGAAGGTTGACCAGCTCATGAAAGGGACGAGGCGGAAAGCCAGATAAATGATATGTACAGACAAAAAACATAAGTGCTTATGTAAACTTTTCAAGCACGAAAAGTATAAAGCCCAAAGTGCTAAATAGATAAAATAAAACTTAGCACCAGCAAAAGTATCATACTACTGATTTACAACCCGAATTGTTTTCAGAATAATACATTGTTTGTTCTGATGCTCTACGATGCAGGGGGAGAAGAAGGAGTTGCTGGCTCACTGGAGACATCAGCCTCGCCTTGATATCTTTCTGAGAAGTTCAAATCTGAGATGGTTTGTTCATCGTCGGAAGCTTCACCAGTTTCTTCAGCAGGCGGAGGAGGCGTCTCTACGCGAGTGAAGAAGGGAGTGTCGTAGCTAGTCAAGTCAGCTACGTGGCACCCATATCCGGCACAGGAGTCCATGATTGCTTTGATGTCCTTCTCCTGACCGTGTTTATCCATAGTAGAATACCCTCTGGTCACTTGCTAGATCTCCATGCTTCCATGGTGGCTCATGACCATGGTGAGAGCGTTCTGCGCTATGGTCCGCTCGTAGGACATGTTCCAGTCCTAGATGAGCTGGGCATCTCCTTGGCTTTGTCTCGCACTTCAAAGCGGGACATTTTATGCATGTCCGGAACCTTGAGAACTTCACCAATATCCTCAAGGGATTGGCGGAAATCATGAAGTCAATTGCCGACTTGGGTAAGGCGGCTAGTGCGAGACTCGGCAGAGGATGAGTCTAGTAAATTCAGAGGACCTGAGCATGTAATGCAAAAGGTTAGTAAATATATCTGAATTCCAAAAGTTGGAAAAGACAGAAATTCAGAAAGGGGGAAACATACCGAAGATGACACCATCAACTTTTGTCTTCTCTTCACGAAGACTCTGGAGTTCAGCCCGGAGTGCCTCAGCAATGTCCTTCTCTCTGAACAGCTCATTATTGATATCCGAGATCCTTTGATCCTGGGTCGTGATCCTTCGATCATGTTCTTCGGTGGCCATGGAGGAGGATTCAAGAACTTGAGCAATGCTCCGTTCATGATCCGCCTTTAGCTTTTCCAGCTCCCGACATAAGTCGGTGTTCTCCACCTCCAGGGTCTTCAGGTTTTCGGCTTCTTCAATCATAGCACATGATTGCTTTACCAGTGCTGTAGTGAAAAGAATAACAGTTGAATAAAAATTCGACTATGAAATAAAAGGCAAGGTTGAGTACTGAAATGTTTACCTTCAGCCTCATCCCTGGACACTTTCAGTTGAGCATTTTCAAGTCAGAGAGCTCTGATTTCTCTCTACTTGTTGCAAATATTCTTCAATAATTCTTGGTTATATGAATTAACTTTCTATATGTCAGAATACCTAGAGTCAGAAGTCTACTAAACACTCGGGCTAATATTTTTACTAATATCAGCACGATCCTTAGGGGCTACACTAGTTCATTCTTTGGCATCCTAAGGAAGCATAAATCTGGATTGTCTATCCAACTTCATGCTTGGGGGATAGAGGGTATGATATGGAATAAAAGTAAAAAAGATAAGTTGGAATTCGACTTACATGATGTTCATGGTTGAGCTTGCTCAGGCTCATGGACACCTCAGTGCTAACCTTCTCGGTGAGGGTCAGTGGGATCATTGGTGGTGGCGGGAGCTCGCCAGTTCTCAGCCTCTCGTCGCGAAGACGAACTTGTTCAATAAGTTCAGAGTACTTGATGTCCTCTTCTTCTTGTGCTTCTTCTTCGGCAGGTATATTACGGCTCTCCAGGCATTGCTGGGCTAGCTGTTGGATCTCCTCTGCTGATTTCCGAGTAATGCCAAGCTTGGCAAGACCCGGATTGTTGAGGAGGTTTTTAGCGAAGACCTCTGCCGAGGGATCATTACCTGAAGAGGGTTCACCCTTATCAAAACCTGAGTCACCCATGGTGATGTCAGTTTGCGATCCGAGGATCACTGACACTGCTCGATGAGACGGATCTTCTATGACGGTCGGAGATGGAGTAATCTCCGACACCAGGAGTCGGAGGTGTTGCGACAGGAGAAGTCAAATTTAGCTTTGACTGGCGTAGGGGCTTCGACGATCCTCCTTTCCCCTTGCCTTTGGTGAGATATTTAGCTCTGAGGAAAGTAATAGAACAGAGAACATTACACTTCAGAAAGAATAAAACATTAAGTATAAAGACCTTGTGAGGAAAGACTACCTCTTCACAACATGCACCTCCTTTGTGCCAATAGCAACTGTCGGAGCCTTACGCTTCCGAGGAATTATGTCCGGCAGTGGAACCAACTCTCCATCGTCCTGAGAAATCTCAAGAGCATATCCCTCGACAGGAGCAAGCTCCGACTCGGGGAGGTCAGCAAGCTGAAAAGAAGAGATATCTTAGTATTGCAAAAAGAAACGACAATGTAAACATGAACACATAATTCGAGTTACCGTTGGAAGCTTACCGGTACCACATGATCTCCAGCCGTATGCATGTCCAAAGACAACTCCGGGATTTTCCTCTCGACTCGCTCCCTTGTCAGCCACTTGATTTGAGACTCGTAATCCTTATCTGTGTAAGCCTAGGAGCAGATTCAGAGGAAATCTTTCTTGGACGTCATAATGGAGTGCATAAGCCGATCTCCATGATGTTGAAGAGGCTGGATCCGGCATGCCACCCAACAGTGAACTAAGTCGGACCCCTTCAGGCCCTTGTGCTTCATCAAATATTCGATCCACCTCTTAGCAAGAAGCAGATCGTCACTAAGAGCCAGTGCATTACATCCCAGGACTCTTGGGGCGTGGCAGCCCTGTCGACAAAAGCCGGCAAATCAGTAGCTTTGCTGGGAGCAGGAATATCCTTGTGATAAAAGAAAGTGGATGGACATTGCTTGACCGACTCATTGGCACTAATCCAGGGATACACCCCCGCTCTCTTCTAACAGAAAAACTAATAGTACCGGTAATGTATGGATTACCGGCAGTGATAGAGTTTCTCCGGACATGAAAATAAAACCAGAAAAGAGTGAGACTCGGCCTAATGTCAAGGTAGACCTTGCACAAAGATGAGTATGCACTCATCTCTAAGAGAGAGTTCATGGGAAGATGATGGAGTTGAACTTCATAATGATCGATAACCTTAGAAAAGAAGTCTGAGGGAGGGAAACTCAAACCTCTGTCGAGGTGGGTGTCGAAGTGTACCCGCTCACCGGTGCGAGGACTGGGGACGGTTTCACCGAAGCCGCTCCGCCAGTCGCTGGCACGGAGGAACCCCTCGTTCTCCACAACGTGGAGCTTGGCATCGTCAAGGACGCACGTGATCCAGACACCACGATTTTTCTCCTTCTCCGCCGCTGAGGTTGTCGCTGTCGTCACCGTTGTGCCAGAAGATGATACTGAAGCCATTTTCCTGTGGGCCGGTGACCTAGGATGGGCGGCGCTGGAAGGTTCTGGGGAGCAGGGAAGCTCTGTGTTCGTGGGAAGCTTTGGGGAGAAAGAAACAACGCAAGTGCTGGTGAAGAAGATGGGGAAAAAACTGGGTAACCCCCACATGATGATTATGCTGCCTCGATCTCCACACACGCATTAAAACGACGCCTCGGTTCCGCGAAAGGCGGACCCAGCAACTGTTGTGCTGACAGGAATGTCTGTTAGTGACGTGACTTGACCATGACTAGTGTGAGGTTATGTCAGAGACCAAGTTCCGGCTTAGTTTGAATTTTGAGCTAGAAACCCGAATAACATATTCATAGGTCTGGCTCATTTGAGACTCGGATCCTATCCTTTCTTTGAAGTTTCAGGAACCCTTCAAGATGCTGCAAGCCAAAGATCAAGCTAGACGATGATGAAATTCGACTCTGGATCTTGGAGGCTTCTGGGGGCTGTTGTTGGGGATATACTTTCCGGGTATCCTCACTGTGCCTCACTGACCAGGGTGGCCCACTTCAGGTTAGAGATTTTCTTCGCGGGCGGCCCAGTCAGGGAGAAGAGACGGAGTCCAGGCCTGCTACAGGAAGACCCAGAAGACTTACCGGCATAGGCTCATAGTGTTACTTGTAGTTCAAGATGTACTCTGTAACCGACTCTTAGTCGTATCCGGATAGGTCTCTCCTATAAACCCTAGGTCGGGTATCTATATAAGCCGTCCTAGGGAGATCCTTTAGGGAACCCTCACAATAGTCTACAATCTCAACTCGCACAGGAGAAACCCTTATAACCCATATTCCGGCTCTGCCGTATTACTGGATTGCTAGCAAGAGTAGGATCCGTCCAAAGCCGGCGGATTCGAACCTAGGTAAACTTGTGTTCTCATCATCCCGAAACACCGTACGTCTCACAACCTCTCTTCCACACGCCTCGAGGACCCCCTCATGGCGTAGTTGTCATCAATTCGACGATAGTGGCAGTACACAGACAGTGACCAAAAGAATTGGCAGATTCAGCAATGCGGACATTAAAATTCAATAGATGTAGCAAGGACTGATTCAAAAGGAAAGCAAGACCATATTTTGGACCTGATCGATCGATCTGAACAAGTACCAAACAAAACTTTTGATAGGTTCAGTAGAATTTGAAAGATGCAGCAGTACATAATAAGAAAGAAAAAATTGACAGATTCACAGTTCACATTCAGCGTCACTTGGACATATTCAGTAGCATTTCAAAGAGACTGATTTAGTTTGTCCTTTTCTCCATACACTCGATCATTGGAGCAAGCAAAAAACTGGCGATTAAGTCTGGTTTTCTGTGCATGCCTCCTTCTCACATCAATGCAAAGCCTCGTCAGGATTATGAGTTTATGACAAGGCCAAGTTATAAAAAAAAAGCAAGACCATCTACTGCACTTGATCTAAACAAGTAATAGTATATTAGTATTAGTTCTATAAAATGCCAAGTTCCAAAAGAAAAGCAACACCATGTACTGCACTTGGTCTAAACAAGTAGCAGTACATCAGTATTAGTTCTATAAAATGGCAAGTTCCAAAAGAAAAGCAAGACAGTCTGCTGCACTTGATCTAAACAAGTATACGTACATCATAGTTAGTTCTACAAAATATTGTATTGTACGTACTAATAGTAACAACATAACATTTGATAAATTTAGTAGCATTTAAAAGATTCAGCAGTAGTAAAAAATATCGACAAATTCCCAGTTCATATTCAGCAGCACTTGACAGATTCCTAGTTCATATTCAGTAGCACTTGACAGATTCAGCAGCATTTCAAACTGACCGAATTAGCAGTACACATACAATAATTGATAGATTCAGCAATGCACACATTGAAATTCAATAGATGTAGCTAGGCCTGATTCAAAAGTAAAGCGAGACCATATTCTGCACTTCATCGGTCGATCTGAACAAGCACCAGTACATAGTTATTATTGCAAAATAGATTAGCAGATGAAGAACTCCATAGAAAATACTCAGAACTACCTTAAGCTAGGAACCACGTCTCCCAAAATGATAAGTACTAGTACATACTGTAGGTATTACTATAAAATACAGTAGCAGTAGTTGAACTCCATAAAAATACTCCTAAGAACAACTACTAAGAACAGGTAGTAAGTCCTTCTACCAGTTCAAATACTCCAACAAACATTAAGATGTGTTTATCTCACTCATGAATCCTGTTAATCCGAAGACAGTATTCCAGGGTGAAAACCGACGGTTGACGAGCGACCAGGTGCGACATCGACACCGGTAGGAGCCACTGCAGCTCATCGAATGGGATGTCGTTGGGGGACGTGGTGCTCTCTGGCATGCATAGCCCAGAATTTTTATCCTTCTCCCCTCAATCATAGTTGGTGACCAAAACTTCACCATGTACCACGGCGACAAGCACGCCGCCGACCTGACGCATATGATGGATACGACATGTCGCGTTTGGCACGTGTCAAATCACACCGCGAACACAGTACCATCGTCCCTGGATCTGATGATATCTACTATCCGCAGGCCTGTTGCCGGCAGAGGCTTAGAGAAGTACCTGCGTGTTTTACCATAGCGGAAACTACGCACCCTCATTGAGTGAGCTTCACAGAGGTGGGCGAGGAGCGCCGCCGGCGAGGCGGAGAAAATGTAGCCATACTCCATCCAGTTGCAACGGTCGTGCATGCATGCAATCTTGTGGTTGTGGACCTGACGGTAGGTGACCAATGTCCCGCAACCATCGTTGGGGCACCTACTACCTTTTCCGCCGGTGATCAGAGGTTCAACTCCTTGGAGCATGCGGCCAGCCGGACGGCGCTGGTAGTGTCCATACACATAGCGATCTCGTCAAACATGTCGGTGCTGACGTTGCTCCATCCGCCGTACCACCAGTTGGGCCCCAAACCCGCCATCACGTCCGATGGTTTGGGGGTGAGGCGGATCAATCTATGACTGTTGGGACGTTTTGGAGGAGAGGGGTGGCGGCCTGGAAGGACCGATGCTGCGGGCGAGATGGCGAGGAAAATGAGTGATGCGTGTGTTGGATACGATACCAAATACTGCGGAGATGGGGAAGACGGTATGGCTCTTTGAATGAGGAGTTCTTTGCGTGTTCCTTCCTCAGTCTTCTGCTGTAGGGCGCATCTGCATTAATGAGACTTTAATTATTAGCTAGCTAGTGTAGCACACCAACGTTGTCTAGTACTACTATAGTAGCATCGAGTAAAGTTTACTAATAGTAGTAATTGGCTAGCTAGTCTAGCATGCCAACACTGTCTAGTAGAATGCCATATCATCACAATATAAAATTTTACTACTCCATAAAGTAGTAATAGGTAAAAATGAGAAAATAATTATATTTTTGAGACGCTTCCATAAAATATCAGGTGTATATTTGGTTCTTGTACTTGTGCATAGCGTTCACTGTGCTAAAGTCTAGTATCAATAGAATCTCCTACTTCCTCTATTTCAAAATATAAGATGGTTTAGCTTTTCTGAAAAAATGTATCTGGACATCTTTTACTACACTCTAAAAGTAGTGTGTAGGTTCAGAGTGAACCACACACTAAAAGTTGTCTAGATACATTCGTTTCGCACAAGTTAAAACATCTTATATTATGGAACGGAATGAGTAGATGCTAGAATGGAAAAGAAGATTCGAGGGTTAGCAATGTTAGAATTTGCTAGTCTTGATACAACGGTTAATGTTGAAAGTTAACCGTACACTATATAGTGGTAAGATAAGATAAGATAAATCTCTAAAAAATATGGTCTCGTCATATCATCTTAACCAAAGACTAGTGCATGAGGCTATAATCGTTCAAGCCAAGGTTGTTTGCATAGAGTATGAACCTTACACAAGCATTGAGGTGATTGTTCCAGTGTATAGCATGTGGTTCGTAACATCCTGTTGATGCTAAAATTTCCATAATTTCTAAAAGAACTCTAGAATTGGCAGACTAAAGTGCATTATGCTAAAGGTCCAAAAAAAAATATAGTCAAGTTCATATGAGTAAATAAACATAGTACCGATACAAGGACATGTTTCAAAAGAGAGGAGACCAACAAGTTGAAAGACGATGACATCAGACAAC
This sequence comes from Avena insularis, assembly GCA_023614405.1. Classification (NCBI taxonomy): domain Eukaryota; kingdom Viridiplantae; phylum Streptophyta; class Magnoliopsida; order Poales; family Poaceae; genus Avena; species Avena insularis. The sequence continues at coordinate 212,018,689 of CM042690.1, forward strand.
CAAACAAAATAAACAGTTCAACATGGTCCAGAACTATTTCTCTACTTGTAGTACCAACTATTACATATGGATTGCATCAGTACGTATTGTGCATGATACGTCATAAACGTATCTATAATTTTTGATGCTCCATGCTTGTTTTATATCAACTTTCTTATGTTTTGTTCACACTTTGAGGTATTTTTATACATTTTATAGAACTAACCTATTAACAAGATGCCATAGTGCCAGTTTCCTGTTTTCTACCGTTTTTGGTTTCAGAAAAGCTAGTAAAGAAATATTCTCGGAATTAGACGAAACAAAGCCTGAAGTTCCTATTTTCCCGACACGAGACGGAGTCCAAAGCAGAGACGGAGGAGGGCCAGGGGCTGGCCACACCATAGGGTGGTGCGGGTCCCCCTGGCCGCACCACTAGGTGGTGTGGGCCTCTCAGGCCTCCACCGACCTTGCCCTTTCGCCTATAAAAGCCTCCCGGGACAAAAACCCTAAGGACAAGATCAGAATTCTACGAAAAGTTCTACAGTACCGCCACCACCGAAGAGGAGATTCGGGGGACAGAAGTCACTGTTCCAACACCCTGCCGGGACAGGGAAGTGCCCCCGGAGCCATCTCCATCGACTCCACCGCCATCTCCATCGCCATTTCTGACTCCCATGATGAGGAGGAAGTAGTTCTCTCTCGAGGCTAAGGGCTCTAATGGTAGCTATGTGTTCATCTCTCTCTCTATGCATGATCATATGAGATCATGAGCTTTGTAATCTATAGATCTATTCTGCTACTCAAGTTCTTTAATGAATCTCTTCTTATCCCCACGTGTGTGAAGTTGACAGTGTGCACACCGTGTGACACTTTGGCTAAGGTTACAAAAATACTTATCATGAGTATAATTTGAGTTGGATGTCTCTATGAGATTGTGGTGTTTGTTGGAACCATCTAGCGCTCAAGGTGATAGTGAGGGGTTATCTAGATGGGGAATGTGAACTTTAAGGTGTGTTGTTATAGCGCTACATTGTCCAGCCGGAGAGTAGTTCAGGGTAGCATAATGAAGAGAAGATATTTACATGAGAGTGTCCACTAGTGAAAGTATGATCCATAGGCCTTGTTTCTAAGCATTGAAACACCGTTTATACTCAGTCTTGTTACATGTTTGCTTGCTGCCACTCTTACTTCAGATTGCAATTACCACTTATAATCATCCATATTACTTGTATTTCAGTATCTCTTTGCTGAACTAGTGCACCTATGCACCTGACAAGTGTATTGGGTGTATTGGGGACACAAGACACTTCTTGTATCTTGATTGCAGGGTTGCTTGAGAGGGATACCTTTGACCACTTCCTCCCTGAGTTCGATAAACCTTGGGTGATCCACTTGCTGTTGTTCTACAAACCTCTACACATGGAGGCCCAACACTGTCTACAAGAATAGAAGCGTGCGTAGACATCATGGCAACATGTCTTGTTTCTTAGTTAAGAATGAGGCTGGTTCCAACCGACGATGTTTGTGAAGGTTGGTGCGAACCAAAGCGGATGCTTCACCGTTCCTATCCAGAAGCAAGGGTTACTAATTCCCTCAAGGACAATGATTTTAGAAGTAACACCGCAGTATTTACCACTAAGACTGAAGCGGCATAATTCAGGCTGTGCCTCTTTGGAAAGCCATGCTGCAGTTGGTAAGATGTAGACACAGTTGCTTCTCGTCAGATAACCTGAGGTAAGATCTGCACTGCCTACGTGCATGATAATCGGATAGTTCACTCCAAGGAAAAGAGAATATGATCCAAGGTCAGCAATCCTTTCTCATGGATTAGCTTGATCAACTTGACCAGTTTTCATTGAGAACACCAAGCAGCCAAACCCGGAAGTATAAGTGGAGATAGTGCGACCGTAGTGTACGACACGAGGATGAGAAGCACCAGTACGATGGCAGCAATGACAAGTAACACAGTTGGGATGATAAGAAGCGTCAAGCGTATGTATATGAAGAAGTCTAGAACCATCTGCAGATCTTGCTAACCACCAAAAACCAAAAAAGTAATCATGCTCGTCTCCAGTAGCATTAAGAAATGAATCCACCAACGTGTCTGCGGCAGCTGGTCATGCCAAGACCAGCGCAGGATCTTGAAAAGGTAGCAGAATGCGTTAACTTATGATTCCGGAGCATGATATAGTGAATCCTACTGAAAAATTTCCTTCCAATTGAACTGCATGCAAAGTAGCACGGACATAGAAAAACAACTACGGCCTAGAATCGTACAAAGGAAATAAAGCATTATATAATAGGGAAATTTCCTAGAAACTCATGTTTTTTTGAACAAGACGGGTAGTTTTTGGCTCGTTTTGTCTAAAAAGGGCAAAGAGAATTGACCGGTTCATTTGCAGGGGAACTTGCCAAAAACCCGTGCAAATGTAGAAAAAATAGGATAGGAAATACACAGGATTTTACATTTGCATGTCCATTTATACTCCTCCAGGATTGCGGTTGTGTTGGATTACATTGCACGGAAAAACCATTGAACGTATTCTTTTCAGGAGCTTCAAGTATATCTTAAATTCCTATCGAATGAATTAAAGGACATCCTGAAAAATCTACTATGCATAATTCAATCCGATGAATCAAACGACTGCTATAAGAAAAAATCCTATGGAAAAACAATGATTCGTACAGTTCATAGAGTCTAAAATAACTACTCGTATTTTCATTTAAACGAAACACTCCCTATGTCAATTCAGTACAATAGCTTGGGCACATGAGTAATTAAGCCAGTACACTACATATGAAGGAATAATTACCAGGATGCAGAGGATCCCAAACATGAATGTTGCCATACAGAGCTGTGGCGAACACCAGTCCGTCGTGGGTAATTCCATCATTGTAACTGTAAGGATTCATGGTGTGGTTAGGAGGAAGTAGAAGAACTATCCATCCATCATCACTACCCTGAAGGATGGCAATTCTGATGTTGAAGACTGCAATAAGCGAGAAATCTTTATATCTCCCAGCAGCTGTGGGAACTTGGCAAATAGCAATCTTCGGCATTACAACTGGAAGATCATTATCCAACAAGAACATGGTTGGTTGGTCGATTGCTTAGGACGACAATGCTGGGAGAGGAATCTTACCATGAGTGTACACGTTACAAAGCTCCAACTTGCCTCTGAAGCTAGATGTGGCATTCCAATCTCCATTGGTGCCTACCCACTACCCAGAAGTATAGCCTGGTACCATAGCATCGGAGGAGAACCTTTCTAGCGGTGACAGCTTGCACGGGAGGCTATCAATTCTGAAGTAATGCAAGAAATCTAGCGGTCCCTTTGTCAGGGGGAATGCAAAACAAATGGGAGGCCAAATGGAATTGAAGCATCCAGAGTTGCACTAGCTTTAGCAGATTCAAGAAAAAGTTTGGACGAACCGATTAGGCTGGCGGCGGCGATAACGTTGAATCATGCTCACTGTTGTTGCTCACTGAAGCCATCGCAAGGCAGCGTCTATATTTCATTGATTGGGGTTTCGAAAGAGAGGGGAATCGAGGGTGGCAACTACCTGAGCGAGACGAGGAAGAGAATCCGAAAGCGGCATATGGCGGCAGCGGCGGTGTAGCACCCTAGGAAATCCACTACTAGAAAATCGCGTGTTGTTTTGTTTGTGCATCATCATGATCACATGCTCGTGTCATCATGCCACATTGCATTTGAGCATCGTCATGTCATCATGCATATGTTTGTCTAAAACTATTTTGCAAAAGCCTATTTTGTTTTCTAGATATCTCGTCTCTATTTCAAATCAAACCCAGTCTCTCCGGATATTTGGTTTGTCTAAAATCTACTTGCAAAATGTTTTGTTTTAAAAATAAATAATAAAAACATAGTTTATAAATCCCTAGGGGAGGCTGCCGCTGGCCAGGCCCAATGGCCCAGCTAGCAGCAGCCTACAACCCCATATGGCCAAACCCTAATCCCCACCTAACCTAATCCCACACACCTTGGCGCCGCCGCCAGCACGTACACTACTGCGGCACACCACCATACACGCTACACGCCTGCATGTACACATCCCTGCCCGATCCTGCACGCGGAACGCACCCCACGACCCGCTCCCCGCTTGGCCCCACCCACTGACACGCTCCTTGCAGCGATCCCATCCCATCCCCCATCGTTCCTAACCCTCTCGCCTCGCTCCAGAGCGCCGCCGCCGGCCTCCTCACCTCGCCCCTCTCAGGCACCGCGTGTCCTCCGCCAGGGCTGCTTGCCCGCGACCACCCTCACCCCCTCGCACCCCTTCCCCGGCCATCAGCAACCTCACATTGCTCGGCTCTGCCTCACGCAGCGCAGACCCCGTCGCTGCCGCGTCTCTCTCCGCTGGCGCCGCTCACCACCCTCGCTAGCGCCCCTCGCCCCGATCGCATAGCGTCGCTGCCGCGCTAGCTTCGCCTCCCTCGACCAGAGCCCCGCCGCCAAGGACACCGCCGGCGGTCCTTCTCCCTATAGTGTGTCCCATGGTCACGTCCGCCTCGTCTCTGGACCTGGTCGTGCCGCGCCGCCTCAAGTTCATCCTTGGGTCATCCCAATACTGCCTCCCTGCACTCATGGTGGTGCCCCACTCCGCCCCCTCGTGCCGTCCCCATCGCCTGCGACCCTGCCTTCTGCAAGCTGACGACCTCGTCTGCCTCGCCGGTACCGCCCTAGATACCCCGTCGTCAGGCTCTGCTCCAATCTCGTGTGCGCCTCCGCGATCCCATCCCCATCCAAGGTCGACGCTGGTGTCATTCCATACATCATCTTTGCCCATGCTTGTGCGTCCGTGGCCATTTGTTGTATGTGTAGAGTGGTTATTCAGTTGGTGCCTGTACCGATTCTTTGTTTCGTCTTTCTATTGGCCGTGGTTCCACTGATGTCATGGTACTGATCCGGTGTTGATGCAGCGCTGCTATATACCTAACTCTGTTGACCATGTTTCCAAGTTCATCTTAGCAAAGATTGTAGGGCCCTCGGACACCGAGCGACAAGATCTCCTTCATGGGTTGGATGGAACCGCCATGACCTTCACGGATCCGATGGTCGAGACCCTGGAAACCCCGAACCCAGAACCGAAGACCGTTCCCGTCGAGACCCTCGACCCGAAGACCCCAGAACGCCAAGTTCTTCTTCCTGTAGTCCGGAGCCGAACCCGAATCCCGTTGACCCCCCAGATCACTAATACCCAATGTGTGACCCCGATCCTATAGCCCTATTTTATAAATTGCTATATATCTACTTGTTGCATATATTTGTTCATGTCACATACATATGGTGTGGTTTGGGGGCATTATGCCAATTCACCTCGTAATTAAATATGGAGACCATATGCGGGCTATTCTAGTCTTATATTGGCCCCATTTAAATGTGTGTAACAAACCGATACCATGTTTTGTCTTATTGAGACAACATTTAAATTGTGGGGTATCTAAATAACATGAATCATTTAATTAATTGTCGGGACCCCGGTTCCGCTTAATATTGTCAAGTTGCACTGCATCTTTGCCATGTCATGCGTCATACATGCATCATGCCTGGTCTTCTGTCGTAGTATTAAATAGTGCATCCGGTGTTTCTTTTAGTGCTTTGGTTCTTCGCAAATTAGGCCATTGAGTTGAAGCGAGTATCGACAAGTTCTTCGGATAATGTACCTTCGATAGTGTTTCCCAAGCGAGCAATCTCCCCCTTTCTACCTATTTTTACTTTTGTAGTCTTTATTTCCTCCTGTTGATCTATTGCTATCCATGTTGCGATGTTTTAGTTTTCGTGTACCATTTATATTCCTTGCAGCCTCTATATTGCCTTGGACACATCCTATTGCCTATTGTTTGATAGACATTCGGGCTTGCGAGTTGTAGTTGCTTGCTTAGGTGCTGCTTCCCGTCGTTGTCATTCCACCGTGATGGTAGGTTGGCACATGCTTAATGGTGGAGATGATAATGGATTTCATTATAACTTGTTAACTAAAATGTTGCAAATAGATATAATACAGAGGCACCGGTGGGTAATAGTCAATATTTGGTTTTTAACCGCCCACTTGTGTCCACCTAGGACCCGATTTCTTGACACCTATTCCGAGATCGAGCGCGCTAATCACAAGTGGGTGTGTGGGCACCCCATCGGCTTACTACCTGATTTCAAAGTACTGTGCTAGGGGCCACAAAGTAGTTTGGGGCGTTATTACTATCATGTACTTATGCCATGCTTTAGTGCTTTATTTATGATTACGCGTGGGCTTTGTCTTGTTAGGAACCCGTGCCATGTTTGTGGTGTCGACAAGCCAGACACACTTTCGGGTTCCCTCGTTACCGCCGTCCACAAACCACAGGTCCGTCTCGGAGCCGGCTGACTTTGTTGCGGGTAGCTTAGCGGGGTGGCCCCCATGTACTTGCTTTGGGTCTGGGAAACGTCGTGTCTAAGGCCCCGTCGCATACCGTTGGGTGTATGTTCAGGATCTTACTCATATTCGGATCTGACAATAAGGGTTGAAGTGAGTGTGGATACTTTGGTGCACCCCTGCAGGGTTAAATCTTTTCAAAAAGTCATGTCTGCGGTTATGGACGACTTGGAGCACAGTTTCTTGATCATAGACAAGCATAACTAAAGAATTTCTGCTATAATATGACTTGTATCTGATATGATTAGTAAGTTGGATAACCACCATGGAATGAATGAATAAAACTGCCAACTGTGTGAGTTCCTCGGTGTGACTTCCTCGTTTGGTCTCGAGGGGGAGAAATGCTAGGATGGGTATGTTTGGTGTTAGTATCAAGTTGGTTCCGAATAGGTCTTTCTTATCCCTCTCTAATAGCCGACAGTTGTATCGAGTCTCTATAGGTTGTTTAGTGCATGCTTTGTTGCCGGTTCAGTACACCATACCTATGTAGGCGAGAGCCGCCGAATTCTAGACTTGCAGTGTACTGGCCTCAGTACTGACCACTCCCTTTTTCCTTTGCCCTTTATCGGCACCCCTTTTGTTTTAACAGGTATGAGATCGATGCTGTTAGCAGGGTTACCCTTCTGGCTTGGCTTGGGCAGGGTTATGGACACCATTGGTTATTCTTCAGGGCTCTTAGCCCCATTTGCATCTTGTCCGTACTCGGACATTGTATCATTTTCTAGGTGATTTGGATCTTTGTACTATATATTTGTATTCTTGAATCATGGAGTCGTTGTTGTATATATATATGTTTTTGTGGGTTCCATAGTGAACTATTTTATAATGGTATTACTTCGTTTTCCACCCGCATGCAACTGCCTAGTGGCCACCTTTGAATCGTTTCTATGTGGGTTTGGCAGGAATCACTAAAATCTGCATAGGTCTAATTCGAGGGTGTTACAGGCGGCGCGTGGTGCGGAAGGGGAAGACGCCATGGAGGGGGGAATAGGCAAGGGGGAAAGCTGGATTAGTCGACACGAGCATGCGTTCCTCAGCTGCATTTCAAGGAGACAGTGACACGTGACTCCCTACTCCCTAGTACCAGTAGATGTCTAGACGTTGAGAGTAGTTAATTTGGAGGAGACTGTGACTGGCCTGACTCTACTAGACACCTAGGGTACGGGTGGTACTGGAGTACTAATTCGGAAATCCAAGCTCTGTAGTATTTTACTTACAGGGACGAGATCTGTTTTCATTTTTTCACGGAACAAGATTTGTATTAGGGCATCCACTATGTTGTCCATAAGCAAAAAGTAGTCCTTATGGATGACCGTACATAGTAGAGCTTCACCTAAGCTTGTGGCTTATCCATAAGCAATATAAAATTATTTAATCTCTCCTCCCTCTCTCTTGCATCAGTATACTTTTTGCAGACATATGGGTCCTAGATTATAGATAAGTTGACTTTATTAGCCATAGTGTTGATGTTGCCAAAACTGACACACAACACTATTTAGAATGGAAGGCAAATTTGGCATTAGCTCCACAGCGTTGGTCTTGTCAAATATCTGCATAGTGTGCCCTTACAAAGAATAAAACAACATAGTAAAGGGTGTTCTCTCTCCCTATCGCATGAGAGAGAAGCAGTGCTCTGCCACATGATCAGATAGATTAGTAGTATTTTATTTAGACGGTGAAATTTGGCATCGGCGCATGGAGTTGCTCCGATTCCCTAGTTTCTCGGATTTGGAACTAACCCTGTAACGTATGGAACTAGTTCCAAAAGCCAAATATCTATTTTGGAACTAGATTTGGCTATACATTGTGGGTGCCCAGGGCATCCACTATGTTGTCCATAAGGCTACCCACAAGCCGAAAAGTAGTCCATAAGCCTATCCATATACATAGTAGAGGTTCACTTTAGTGGAATTTCCTTAAGGGTGACCTACAAGCTTATGGGTTATCCATAAGCAATAAACAATTATTTTACTTTCTTCTCTCTCTCTTGCTTGTGTGTATTTTTAACAAACATGTGAGTCCTAGCTTAAGGTGAACTGGACCTTATACATTGTAGCTATTTCTATAAGTTGTGTGGGTCCCATCTTATGGAAAAAGTTCACCTTATACACAGGTGATGTCTTCCACAAGCTGTGTGGGACCCACCTTATGGCAAAAGTTCACCTTAGGGCATCCACTATGTTGTCCATAAGGGTGTCCACAAGAAAAAAGTAGTCCTTATGGATGACCACATATATATATACAAAGTAGAGCTTCACCTTAAGGCAATTTTCTTAAGGGTGACCCATAAGCTTGTGGCTTATCCAAGGGCACCCACAATGTTTCCATTGCCAAATCTGACGTAAAGGTAAATTTGGCTTTGGTATAAAATATAGCAAGAGCTCCACAATTTACTAGTTCCAAATATTTATAACATGGGTCCCACCATCTAGCTAAAACAACACATGAAGAAAATATGGAACTACTCACAGTGTAGGGAACTAGTTCCAAAAGCCAAAAAGCAAATTTGGCATCGGAGCAACTATACTTGCTCTGGTTCCCAGTTTTCTCTCATTTGGAACCACCTCCACAGTGTAGGGAACTAGTTCCAAAAGCCAAAAAGAAAATATGGAACCACTTTTGGCTACACATTGTGGGTGTAAGAAATATAAAATTATTTACTCTCTCCTATCTCTCTTGCATGTGTGTACTTTTTGCAGACATATGGGTCCCATCTTATAGATAAGTTGACTTTATACATTATAGCTACTTCCACAAGATGTCTGGGATCCACCTTATGACAAAAGTTCACCTTATACATAGGTGAGGTGATGCCCTAAGCTTATGGGTCACCCTTAAGCTTTTTGGCTTGTGGACAAGCTCCACTATGCATATGGATAGCTCTTAAGGTGTACTTTTTAGCTTATGGTGTGTTTTTTCATACATAGTGGTAATGAAGTTGTAGGTACATTTTATAGAAAGTACTAGAAGAAAACAAGGAGACACAACCAGGTCCCACAAAATTACAACAAGCACCATGCAAGGATTCAATGAAACGCGGTCCAGTCCCTGTAAGAACGAGCTATATATTCGCTTTGTCAATTCTATGCCCATGGAAAGCTAGTTTGGCGAGGAGCTACACTTTTAGTCCCGCTTCATACATCCAGGGTGCAAATTAGTCTCACATCTTCTAAATGGGCAAAACTAGCCCCACGCCTTGCACCACGGGTGCAGTTTAGTCGATTTCAAATGGATTGAATGGAATTTGAATGAACTGAGCGAATTTGACCGCGTTGAGTTGTCCTTACCGGGCAGTTTCGCGGGTTAGTCCATACTAGTAAGTTGCACCTGCCTTGCACGTCAGACTCAGATAATAGAAGTATGACATATCATCACTATAAAATTATAATACTCCCTCCGGCCCATATTATTGTTCTCAACTTTATATAGATTCGGATGTACCTAGTTAATAATTTTGACTAGATTCATCTGAATCTAGACAAATTTGAGAACATTAATATGGACCGGAGGGAGTAGGTAAAGCTCGAAAAATTAATTATACTTCTGAGCCAGATCCATAAAGTATTGGGTGTATATCTGGTTCTTGTGCTTTATATAATTTAGATTTCAACCTTTATTAGCTACTTTCGTAACATGTATTTGAGGTTTGTGCATAAATTTCATTGTGCTAAACACTATAATAGAATCTTCTAGATCCCATAATGGAAAAGAAGATACAACCGCTAGCAATGTTGGGATTTGACAATCTTGATTCAACGACCAGTGTTCAAAGTTCTCCATACACCATATAGTTGTAAGATGTAAGATAAGATAAGAAAAGCGAGCCGAGGGTAATTTATGGGCCCACGCATGGCATCATTGTTTACAGAAAAGCCCATGTGCTGAAGCTAAAATCTTGGGAATTTGACATGATATGCGAACATCATATGTCCATGTGCTCATCCAACGTACTTCACAATGCTCAAGTTGAATCGTCACATATAAAACAATTGATGCACATGGATTGTGAAGTGTATAAGAAAAGAATCAAATTTGGTTAGATTTCAGCTAACTTGAAACTAACGATGAAATATTGAGTGAAATGCACACATGTGTAGTTTTAGTTAACTTGAGCATTTGCAAAGGACAGTGTTCAGCCAAGCTAAAACGACATCAATCTATGCAAAAATTCTACATGAACTTTCAAAAGCAATATAAGTCGTGGAAGGACACCACTTGCAGGCCGGTACTATCTTACTGTCTCAATCGCGAAAAGGCACATTCAGGACAGCTAAACGTGTACGAATTTGGTCAAATGCGCTCAAATTTGTTTGAAATGGACTGATTTTCACTAGGGATGCATGCTTTGGGATTGCTTTTGTCCACTCTCCAAGATATGGGACTAACCCCAGGCGCGAGAAGTGGGACTAAAACTATATTTACCATGATCTTTGGCAAGAAACAAGTTATACATATCCTCTAACTTATACTATAGAAGAAAAGCTAGAGAAGTCGTAGGACCCTAACTTTCCTTCTTTCAAACAATACAATATTAAGGCCTAAATATCGTAAAATTAATTTGTACTACCTCCATCCTAGAGCTTATTAATTAAGACTTATATTTTTGTACATGTGTTTTGCCATGCATGTGTACATGTGTGGCCATGTGTACATGTATTTATACGTGTCTGTGTACGCGTGTGTGGTGTGCGGCCATGTACATATATATGTGTAGTTGTTTGCGCGTGTGTGTGACTTATGAGTGGCGAAGTATCTGCAGGCATGTACATATACATTTCCATATACATGACATGTTTTAGTATGAGTATATATATGAGAGCAAGCTGTGCTATAAACATATAATCCCTCTAACCCATATTTGTTGGTTTAGATTCATCTAGATATGGATGTATCTAGTCAAGTTTTAGTGCTAGATACATCCGTATATATCTAGAGTATGTGCTATTGTGTTGTATATATGACATACTCGCTCCACCCATTAGCAGACACACACAAAACATTACGATTGTTATATCTTATCTTATCTTATCTTATCTTACCACTATATAGTGTATGAATAACTTTGAATATTGACCGTTGGATCAAGACTCGTGAATCCCAACATTTCCAGCCGTTGGATCCTCTTTTCAATTCTAGCATCTAGAAGATTCTATTGATAGTCTTCAGCATAATGAATGTTATGCACAAACCTCAAAACACACTTCTCCATTATACTAGAATCTTCTCCCTCATTGGTAATTATCGTTAACTTATGCATGATCTTATCTTATCTTACCACTATATAGTGTAGGAATAACTTTCAATGTTGACCGTTGGATCAAGATTCGTGAATCCAGCATTTCTAGCTGTTAGATCTTCTTTTCCATTCTAGCATCTAGAAGATTATATTGATATATAGTCTTTGTCATAATGAATGCTATGCACAAACCTCAAAACACACTTCTCCATCATACTAGAATCTGCTCCCTTGTTTCTCTAGGCCATGTTATCAAAAATTGAATGTGTTCGGTAGCTAATAATCTTTGAATTCTACGTGACATACAAAGTACACGGACAAAATATACACCCATACTTCTTATCTTAAAACACTTCTCTATCATTCTAAAATCTTTCAGACATTTCACTACAAGAAAATTTGGCTTTTACAACGGACAATTTTCGTGGTTGAAGGCCTGTTTTTCGTGGCCAAAGAGTCTTGCGCGACGGATGACCTTCGTGGTAAAAGCCCCGTCACAAATGAATTAATCAAGGTTTTTTTGCCCGTGGCGGATCGCACCCTTCAGCCACGAAAACATGTTCCGTCGTAGATCTGTTCGCTAGCCACGCTGTCGGCTGACGTCATGCAAACTGCCATGTGGCAGCCGCCGTTAGCGGCCGGTTACCGCCGTTAATGGTCATAGAAACCGTGGCAGAAGCCAGGCCCAGCCAAGGCCTGCTAAATAATAACTAGGTCGGCCCATCAGGGGAGCCCAATAAGAAGATGGCCCGTTACTATTTTTCCCTGCACTATTTGAAATGGGCCCAGAGATGCGGCCCGCGAACTTTTAGGCCCGATTCTGTTTCGGCCTACAAAAGGCCCATGTTGGTCCAGCACTGTGCTGCCACTTGAGGCTTACACAAATCCGGCCCTGCACTGTTCAGGCCTCTTACCAATTTAGCCTTTTACTGTTCAGTCATGTCACTGTTTCAGCCTTTTAGGAATTTCGACCTGTTATTGTTTAGGCCCATTAGTGTTTCGGATTTTGCCCGTTAAGGCCTCCACTGTTGGTCCTGTTACTATACTGGCCTGCCACTGTACTGGCCTTTTGATGTTGATACCTTTTACGATTCTGACCTTTCATTGTTCCGGCCTTTTTACTGTTCTGGCATTTTACTATTCTGGCCTTTTACTCTTCTGGCCTTTTGCTACTACGGCCTTTTACTGTTCTGGACTTTTACTGTTCTGGCCTTTTACTGTTCTAGCCTTTCACTGCTCTGGCCTTTTACTGTTCTAGCCTTTCACTGCTCTGGCCTTTTACTGTTCTGGCCTTTTACTGTTCTGGTTGCTTTGGGCCATCCATGTGCATGTTGTTTCAAAGTTTGGCATGCTACTGCTCTGGCTTGTTACTATTTTAGACTTTTTTCTGCTAGCGCCTACTTTTCACAGAACAGGTGAATATCAAGACATCAATTAATAAACACACAAAAATTAAAACTACTTATTACACAACAATACAAGTTTGTTACAACAGGTTATACAACAAGATCGTAATTCCGACAGATTACAACGTGTCAGTACCATCAATAAGAGATCGGTATATAGCGATTCACTTCACTGTATCATCTGTCCTGTTCTTCAACATTTCAGCTATAGATCTAAGAGCAGCTACACCCTTTCATTCTGCATGCAATACAACATTTATATATTTATCACATGCAGGAGTTGTTCTAGGTGGACTGTTAAGTAAGTTTGCTTTGACAATGCAATGGGAGGATGAATGGGACGAGGGATCAAAACTTTCAGTCCTGCCTTCCAAAGACTCCTGCTGGGTTTCAACTGCAGTCTGCTAAAATATGGTGAAACAGGTTAAAACAAACAAGGGAAATAAGTAGTATTATATAAAGTAGAGATCATTTAAAGTAAGTATGAACTTACAAAGCATGTTCTAACAAAGTGGCTCCTTCTCGGCGGAAAAGACTCTGGTCAATCGCAGAAGAATCGAGCGAAGCGGTTGGAACTCTGGTCCTTGTAATCCATTGTCATTTCTCTGCATGACATTTGAAGCCAAGTTGGTTGGTTTGGAAGGATGAAAACTCTTGAGAACACCAAACACATAGCATTAAAAATTACCAGATGTATGTTTCAAACTATATAGCTAGTTTGGAAGGATGAAAGCAGGTGAAAACACCAACATATAGCATTAAAAATGACTAGATATATCATCCAAACTAGATGGACATTTTCCGAATTAAGCATTCGCACATATATTCACAATTGTTAAATAACTGCAAATATCATGGCAAGTTCTTAGGTAGAATGACAACTAATTAACATGACAAGAAACTGGCCTAAGTAACACAAGGAAACCTCACGATTCAGCCTTACTGGGCACAGATTGTTAGTGTTGGATCCTCTATGAGCTTTTTGCATGACCTGTTTGAGCACTCGGAAAGAATAGAATCTATGAGTTCGTGTTGGAGATTAAACCGATAGCGTGAGAATAAAGAAAGGGAATAAAAGCAAGAAGCTAATGAGGTGGATAGGACCTACAAGATGAAGAGTGCAAATGAAATGGCTATAGCATCCAGGATATTGAGCAACATCCTAATGATTTCGTAGCTTACGAGTAACAAAAATATAGCAAATGGGCAAGAGAAATTACCGCTGTGCGTCGAGGACAGGTGGGACGGGCAAGTGGGAGGCGGCTCGGCATTTCGGGGTCAGCAACAAATGATTCAGTGAAGCGACCTCGGTAGGGTAGACGACGGCGTTGGCGAAGAAGATCTGGTGCTGCGAGAGAGTCGGTGAAATAGTTCCAATAAAGAGCGCCTGCAGTGGAAGGGCTCTGGTGTGGAAGAGAGGGCCGGCGGTGAAGCAGCTGGAGGACGGTCGAGGTTGGAGGGGTGTGGGCGGGGAAGATACGATGGGGGGAATATAGGTGGGATGACGCACATTTACCACATATAACCCTCTATTGTTGTAGTACTCCCACGGTCCTTGTTTCCAGAGCAGGGATAGAAGAGAAATTTTGCATTTGCAAAAAACGGGGCGGGATATTTGAATAGACGCACAGGATATTTGAATAGATGTGCGCGGGATGTTTTGGCGCCATGCAGAAATTTTGAGGTTGAAGCTTTCGACATACGCTACTCCAACGCAGCCGCTCTCATGTGTTGGCGCCGTCTAGACCCACACACCAGCGACAGTATGCTTACCAACATATAAATGAGTTTCCACACATTTGCCAAAATTGATAAACAATATATTTTGAAGGCTTTCATACAAGATGACCAAGGTCACGGCCATATCTCTGTTATAGTTTATAATAGTGTGTCCATATCTGATAGATAGCTGCATCTTGGCATTTCAAAAGAAGATTCTAGATTTGATGGACAATGCCCAACTTTCATGAATTTCCAAACTTTTTTCTAGCTAAATATATGCAATAAAATGACTTTTTGACAATCTGGAGTAAACATGTCTAATTTCGAACTACAAAGTGTATGATATACCTTGCTCTTGACTTTTTAAAATAATTCAAAGATATCAAGTAGTCAAATATTGGAGAACCACCGAGAGTTTCGGAAAATTCAACTTTTTGATATGAATGGTAATGACACCTAATTTTGGCCATTTTAAAAAATACAAAGAAACAAAATATAAAAATAAATGCATCCATTATTTTATCTCTTCGTGTCTCCCTATGTGCACTAGCTAGTTTCCATGGAAAAATATAATCATGAAATTTGATAATTTCTGAGAAAAAATTGTATCACAATATATATGGAGTACCATGTAAGAATATGCATGCCTTTCAAAACAGATGACCAAGGTCATGGCCATATCTTTTCTATAGTTTATAATAACCTATCCATATTTGTTATGGTGTGTATTGGCATTTAAAATATTATTTACAAAGGAAGCTTCCGAATTGGAAGTTATTTCAATTTTCTAATGCACAACAATGGCTTTAGTCATGAAGCTACTACAAAACATGGCTTTAAATCCCACTGCCCCGGTTTTCACTCAAAGTATATATAGCCTAGGATTAATTAAGTTTAGGGTTCGGGGTTTTATTTTGGGTTTAAGGGTTCATGGTTTATGGTTTAGGATTTTAGGGTTTAGGCTTTTAGGGTTTAGTGGTTTAGGATTTAGGGTTGTTCAAGGTTTTAGGGTTTATGATTGTTTAGGTTTTAAGGTTTAGGGAATTTTTAATAATAATGTTCAAGCTTTATATATATGGTTATATTCATGGAATAGAATGGTGTTATCGCAATTTAATAAAAGTATTTCAAAATTTGATCTATAAGTGCATTATACCTCCTTGGTAAGGGTTTAGGGTTCTAGGGTTAGGAAGTTAGAGTTCTAGGGTTAGGAGGTTATTAGGGTTTACGGTTAAGGGTTTTTGATTTTCAGTAATGTTCAAGATTTATGCTTATATTCATGTAATAGAATGGCGTTAGCACAATTTAACGAAAGTATCTCAAATTTTGATCTATAAGTGCACGGTACCTACTAGTTTAGGGTTTATGGGTCGATGATTTAGGGTTTCACGGTTTAGGTTTTATGGGTTGTTTATGTAACACCCCAGGAATCAACCCTTCCTAGGATGCTACCACACTACACTTAAAACTACCAAGGCTAAACAATTATTCAAAATTCGGACATAACTTCACTTGTATGAAAGGGCATTCACAACATGCAATTGATAAACACAAGATAGGCAGTGATGTTGTATCTCAAAAGAAACATCCATGCATTTCATAGGATCTTGACCGGCCTCGAATCATAAAGTAAAATTGGCTCAAAAAGTAATGTGGACTAAGAAACTAATGTACAACGGGTGTCTAAATTATGTGATGTGCTCAAAAAAGTGTTGAAGTGCTACACCCATATCCCATGCATGGTCGCTTACTTAGTACCTGAAAACCAAATAAAAACGCAAGAGTGAGTACAGAAATACTCAGCACAAAACAATTAGAACCCTAAGAACAATGATAAAAAATTAACCATGGAAGAATACTGATAACATGCTTGTCAACATGAAACTGAAATCAAGTACATGAATATGTCGCCCGGACTAGCCCACGAGCTAACAGTACTTACCGAACTTAATTCAGAACTAGCCGCTCGAAACAGTCTCTCACCGGACTAACATGAAATAGCCATCGGACTAGCCCACAAGCTAACAGTTCTCACCGAACTTTATCGGAGTAGCCGCTTGTAAACAGTTTCTCATCGATTTTAGCTAATAAGAACTTTTGAAGATTCTGAACATGGAAAGACACGGGAATCGAATAGCCAAACAAGTCCTAATAGAACCAAATCGAATACAAGAATCTGAATCATATAGGAACAATCAATCGAATAATCACGCAGTCACACAGTTGACATTTATATAAGCAGGGGTTCGTCATGCACTTGACTTAACCACGCCATTCAACAGAAGAATTAATATCGGCACCAGAAAACGCCAAACCTGTGGATTACGTCTCGCTTAGAAATATTACACCAAGATAAAGTAGTAAGCAATACATCTAAATCGGGCCAAGCAGTTGCTGTTCTAACATCAGAACGCATGCAACGGTTTTCTATTCAGACCAAGTTAACCATCAGGACTCACATGCACATATTTCTATTTATAAAAAGAGCAGGCTTTAAACATACATAGAAGTAGGATGAAAACACTACTGTTAAGTCATTGGAGGCAATCACTAATGCTAATGATTATGCCTAGTTAACAGATTAGCTAATTCCTAGTTGAGTTAACCATTAGAAGCCCTGACGTGCGAACCTACTAGGATGGCAAAAATAATGAAACTCGGTGGCATCGATTAGAACTTAGATTGGTAAACCGAAAACCACCAGGAATTAATTAATAGAGCTATTGATCTTGTACATGCAACAGATTTGTTGATTAGAGTATCAACCTCAACCAGATTTCCGATCAATCGGGACTGAATCAAAAACGGGACTGCTAGTTCTAGGTGGTTCCCACGGCAAGATGTAATCAACTAGCCGGGAACGTACATAGCTATAGGATCATCCAGGAGGCAAACCAACCGATTGTGGGATCAGTACCTCTAGCGTGATGTTCCCTTTGGAATAGTGTGATGGGCACTCCAACGAAGCTCCAGGCAGCAACCTAGATTTGTACTAGAACAACGGCATCACGCCGGCAAGGTTCTGGCCGGCAGCCGGCGGCGGTGGCGCTGGGTTGGGTTGGAGATGGTGTTGGCGGCGGGCAAACTAGGGCAGGGGCGTGTGTGGGGATAGGAAACTGGCTGCGTTAGGACACTATTAGAAAAATGATTATAGGTATATTTTAATTCTGTGGCGCATATGCAAAAAATGCTCCACTAAAATTAATTCTGTGACGCATGTAGCAAATGCGTCACAGAATTCCTGTAATTTTGTGGCGTATATGGATATATGCGCCAGAAAGTGAGAATTATGTGGCGCATATATGCTACATGTGTCACAGAATTCCTGTGGGCCCATGTGGGCCTGACCCCAGCACATGGGCAGGCCAGAATTCTGTGGCGCATATGGATATATGCGCCACAGAATGTCAAAATTCTGTGGCGCATATAGCATATGCGCCACAGAATTCTCACTTTCTGTGGCGCATGTAGCTATATGCGTCACAGAATGTTGACATTCTGTGGAGCATTTTCCATATGCGTCACAGAATATACAAAACAGATCTACAAAAGGTGGCAGCCCCCCTTTCCCTTGTTCCCACCACCTCCAACTAGCTATCTTGTCCCCCTCCTCCCTCCCACTCTATTTTGCTCATACTCACCTTCATTGTTGATAGCTAGACCTACTTTGGTTCATGTACTTGTGAGGGGAAGCTACTCCTACTTGTAAAGGTAGTAAACCACTCATACTTTCCTCCTCCACACATTCCAACACCCCCTCTTGCTACACTATATATATGCATATGGGGTTTGTAGATTTGTGAGGCATGTGTGCATGGGTACTTGTGTGATGCATGTTTTGTGTGGCCGACAGGCCTCGGCGCGGTGTGTATGTATGGATGTTTTGTAGGTGAAGATGGTCCCACGGGCGGTGTGCGATGGCGAGAGATGATGTTCCTTCGCTTTGTGTTGTGCTTGAATACATGTTGCTTGTGGAGTGAGGTTGTGTTGTGCTTGAATGCATGTTGCCGGCGCGGGGTGCATGAAGGTTTGCCGAAATGTTGATTCACGTCCATTTCGACAAATTTCTGCACTAGCCATACGTCCTATTTTTAGGATAGGTCATGCCGAAATTTCCCGGGCGATCATGCGCATGCATGTATGTGTGTGCACGTCGTGTGTGTGCATGGTTCTAACATACTCTCTTTAATTTGGTCTATGTTCGCGCGCAGGCGACCATGGTCATCCATATAAGCGAACGCTGGGTGGTTAGATACAAGGCTGACGCGGTAGCCGACATGGTTCGGAACAACATGACCAATATAAGATGTCCGTGCCGAATGTGCAAACACCAGAAGTGGATCAACCCTGATTCCGGACAACTGGAGTCTCACCTGTTGATGAGTGGTTTCATGCCTGGCTTCTTAGTGAATGAGGAGTCGTCGGTACATGGCGGTGGCCATGATGAAGAAGAGGCCGGGGGCGGGGGAGAAGACGAAGGGTCTCCTGGACATGGTCATCATGACGAAGGAGATCATCATGAAGGAGACGATGCCGGAGCAGATGGTGGTGGTGGCGGTGGAGAAGACGGGAGCACGAACACGTCGCTAACTTCGGCCTTGCGGGACCCTCATCTTCAAGAAATACTCCTCAAGCAGACGGCCAACACGAGAGCTGCAGCTAGAGAGAAAGCCAAGCTGACACAAATGGAGGTAGACGGGAGGACTCCATTGTATCCTGGGTGTCGGCCCGAGGATACACGCTTGAGTGTAACGCTGAAGGCTCTGGAGATGAAGGCGGAGCACAAATGGACCGACACTAGCTTTAACGCTCACATGAAATTCTGGCACACTCGTCTTCCCAAGGACAACACATTGCCAACAAGTATCGAGGAGGCGAGGAAAGTAGTTTGCCCACTAGACCTACCGTACGTGAAGTACCACGCATGCATCAATGACTGCGCACTTTACCGGACCGAGTACAAGGATAAAACCACATGCCCGGTGTGCGGCCAGGACGGTACAAGAGAGGGAACAAGAAAGTTCCTCGAAAAGTGGTGTGGTACTTTCCTACCACTTCTCGTCTGCAGCTGTATTTCGTAGACCCTAAGGAAGCGGAGCTTATGCAATGGCACGCGAAGAGGGAGAAGCCGGAAGATGATCCGGAGAAGGGGAAGATCCTGACACACCGCGCGGACGCTAGCCAGTGGAATGCGCTGAACATCGAATTCCAAGATGAGTTCGGGCTTGATCCAAGGAACGTTAGGCTGGGCATGAGCACCGACGGACTCAATCCCTTTGGCAACCAGAGTAGCACGCATAGCACCTGGCCCGTGTTTGTATGGCCGTACAACCTCCCACCCTGGTTGTGCACGAAGCAGCGGTACATACACATGAGTATCCTTATCCAGGGGCCAAAACAACCGGGTGTCGACATGCATCTATATCTCAGGCTCCTGAAAGAGGAGTTAGCGACGCTGTGGGAGACGCCGGCACGTACGTGGGATGCCTACACTGGAGATTATTTCGACCTGAGAGCTGCGTTGCTCACGACGGTGCAGGACTATCCTGGTTACGGATATGTAGCGTGTCAGGTGAACCACGGATTCTGTGCATGTGTTAGGTGCATGGATAAGACCCCGCATCTGCAGCTGCCGAGGGATCCTGGGTCTTCGAAAACCGTGTTCCAAAGGACTCGAATGTGGCTCCGCAAGGATCACCCGTGGAGAAAACGCGGAGACCTGTTCAATGGCAAAGACGAGCTCGAAAATGCCCCACGTCGACCGTTAAGCGGCGAAGAAATCAAGGAGCTTCTGGACAATTGGGAAGAGTGCCCTGCGCCAGGAAAGAAGCGGCCGAGGGAACAGCCATCACCGCTGCATGGAGTATGGAAGGCGAGGTCCGTTTTCTGGGACCTTCCTTACTGGAAGGTTCTCCACACGCCCTATAGCCTCGATATGATGCACATCACGAAGAACGTTACCGAGAGCCTGCTCGGCACTCTGATGAACATGCCGGATAGGACCAAGGCTGGGCCAAAAGCAAGAAGCGACCTAAAATTGCTTGGCATTAAGAAGGAACTTCAGTACCCCGATAGTGACGATGTCGACGATGACGATGAACAGACGGAAGGGACCCAGGGTCGCCGCAAAAGGGCTAAGAAGAATGAGGTGGTGCTTAAAGTTGCATCCTTCACTCTAAGCGAGGAGGAGCTCGAGAGGTTTTTCCGTTGCCTCCTAGGAGTCAAGGTTCCGCACGGCTACTTTGGGAAGATAAGCAGATATCTGGACGTAGCGAAGAAGAGGTTCAGTGGGATGAAGTCTCACGACTGTCACGTGCTGATGACGCAGATACTCCCCGTTGTGATCCGAGGGATAATGGACGAGCACGTCCGTGAGACGCTATTTGGCTCTACAACTTCTTCGATGTCATATCTAGGAAGTCTATCGGCGTGAAGCATCTTGGCAAGCTACAGGAAGAGATCGTCGAGATACTATGCGAGCTTTAGATTTACTTCCCTCCTGCGTTCTTCAACATTATGGTGCATCTGCTTGTCCATGTCGTGGATGACATCATCCATCTCGGGCCGGCGTTCCTGCACAACATGATGCCGTTCGAAAGGCTAAACGGTGTCATCAAAGGATTCGTTCGAAACAGGTCCCGTCCAGATGGAAGCATAGCCAAGGGCTTTCTGACCTACGAGTGCATCTTCTTTTGCCAGAACTACCTAAGCACCGAGAACCAGGATGTCGGTCTGCCCACCAGGAAGCACCTCGGGAGGCTCGCTGGATTTGGTCACCGCGCACTCCACGTCGGCATCGAACTCGAACAAGCCGACTTTGATAGGGCAAACCGAGTCGCGCTACAACACATACAGTTGGTCGGCCCCTGGGTGGATGAGCAAAAACCTTAATCGAGCAAAAGCTCGCCAACATGGGTAAGCCAAGGAAGAAGGGAGACGTAACCAGAGAGCACAATGCCAGCTTCACGGGGTGGTTCAAGAAAAGGCTGCTGGAAAGTCCCATGCCGACGCCTTATACTGAAGATCAGAAACTCATATTATCACTCTCACAGGGCCCCGGGTGCAACGTTCGGACCTATCAGACGTACGACATCAACAGCTACAGATTCTACACCGAGGAGAAGGACAAGAATAGCGAATACCAAAACTCAGGAGTAACTATGCTATCATACGTTGATGACGAGACTGATGTCAAGGAAAGATTCTACGAAAGGATCGAGGAGATATGGGAACTCGACTACTGCGGAGTGACAGTGCCGATGTTTCGTGTCAGATGGACCAAGAGCGTCCAAAAAGATGGCCGGTTTTTCACCACCATGGTTATACCCGATGCCAAATCGAAGAACGCCTCCATGAAAAATGAGCCATGGGTGCTCGCTAGCCAAGTTGACCAATGCTTCTTCATTACCGACCCGGCAAAGCCAAGCCGTGTTGTCGTGAGGAGGGGCAAGAGGAGCATCATCGGAATGGAAGGACCCGCCAACAAGCAAGACATCGACAAGAACGACGATCCCAAGATCGAAGAGGAATTCGACAAGTACTTCGACAAGCCAACTACTTATGCTAAAGTAAGAAGGAAGACTACCCTACCGGCTAAAGGTTGCCCGTACACGAGAAGAAATCTCAAGGTGGCCGGCCTAAAGTATTCTACCGCGAAGAAGAAGGGCAAGAAAGTTGTTGTGAAAAGACACTAGCTACCTCGGAGCCGACTTAGCGGTTTTTGACGCCTTTTTTGTACTAATTAATGCACGTGTGTGCTCGCGCGCCTGCATATATGTATTACTTTGACAAACTAATGTATGCGGATATTGATGTGGGTGTGACACAAGCATATATATAATATAATATCGAGGCAAATATATTAATTCTTGTTTTTAATAGGCAAATATATTAGTTCTTGCTTTTAATATATTATTACCATCCTAAAAATATTTTTTAAAAAGTCAAAAAAAAAGATGTGGCAGCCAGCAATCGAACCTGGCCACCCCAGGTTCAGAACAAAGGAGCAAGCGCTGAACCAGTGTGGTAAGCAAGTGTTTCTGTCAAACAGCAGCGCAACGCGCCTTTTATGTACCATCTCTAACAATTTTGTGGCGCATATTTGTACAGATGCGCCACATAATTCTTTGACTTAGTGTTTTCAACCTCACTGCCCCAAATCTAGTCAATCCCAACCCTAGCTAGCACGCCTCTTGCTGCCGTCGTTCCGCACCTTTGCCCCGCCGTGCCGCCGCACCGTACCCGCCTTGCCTCGTCGTGGCCCAAAGACCTCGCCGTGGCCTCGCAGAGCACCAGGAGGAGGTGGCCCACTCCAGGGTCCAGGACCACCGCCACCACCACCCTGCAGGTGACCCCCTCTCCTCCTTCCCTTCCCCCCTTCCATCACTATGCCCTACCTCTAGCCGGCCCACGCTGACCTCGCCATGGCCTCGCAGATCACCAAGAGGAGGAGGGGCTCCGACGACCAGCCAGCATCCTGAACCGCTGCGAGTTCCTTCCAGGTAACAGAAAATTCATTGACTTCTAAGCCAATCAAAGCATGAACAAGCTAGTACAAGGAATAATCCTAAGCCAACCAAAAATATAAAAAATCTTGGGTTTAGGAAGAGGCAGTACTCCTGGAACACGAGCACGTTTCTCCCTCTTCTGTCATGGTTCATGTATTTGCTGGCTGATTCTACTTGCTTTATAGTGTTTGCCCTGTTATTTATCAGTTTTAGCTTTTGCCCTGTTTCATGCGCCGTTCATCTGCTGGGAACTGGATTATGTTTAGTTTCTTGTCTTTTGGGATCATGGGCTGGACTCCAGTTTGAAGTTTTCTGCATACTCTGGTTGTAAGCTGGATAGGAAGATAGTAAATTGAATTCTAATGAGCACAATGTCCTAGGGAGTTTGTGGCAACGAAGACAATTCTTCTCAGGGTTCAATACAACTAATTCAGGACAAATGTATCTTGATGTACGACTCCCCTAATACAAATTTCTCCATATGGAACCAAATGACAGCCAAGAGGACAAATTGTTAAATTATCATAAATATACAAACAGACAACATTGATGCTAAACCACAACTGACTCTACTCTCAGGAAAAAGCAATTTACATCTGGGAAGCAGCCTTGGCACTTCGGAGCATCAGTTTTGGCAGACGAACACACAGCCTATGGAGGGTACTAAGTTCCTTAACTGCTTATTGCTCTGCAAGAGGTGTGTATCAAAACCAACCTAAGTTAGAAATACATCAACGCATGAGACACAAGAGATCACAATAATTCAGTGACATTCTAGGTCTTCGAGGTTTTTTGCCACATAGGTTAAACTGCTTTGTGACAGATTATAATGTCCACTGGCAATTTTTTGCCGCATACCTTAAACTGCCATGGTGGACGATTTATATAGCATTGCCAAAAAACTAAGAAAGGCTCACGTAAGTGCTGTAAATAGCACCGAATATTAACTAAATAAAGGCTCGTCGAACATGATTGAGCCTGCTAGATAAAACAAGGATATCTGCTTACAAACCATCAGATTGTGGGTTCCATCAAATTCTTGTAGACCTGTTTTCAAAACGGAAATGTCATTATTACAACTGATGGTACATCTGACTTTTGTTGATTAATAGTATAAGTACAGTCATGTTCAGTACTACTCTTGTACTACAATGTACTGTATGCTTTTAGCTAGCTATATCTCTGAAGTCTGCACTGGACTTTGCTTTGCGGTGAGTGAATCATGTATATCTCTGCAGTATCTCTCTGTCAGTATATCTTTGCAGTATATCTCTGCAGTATATCTCTGTGAGTGAATCATGCTTTTAGCTAGCTAGCTATATCTCTGTAGTATATCTCTGTCAGCTAGAAAAGAAAAGAAAAGACCATCATCAGGAGTTTCTATTGTATGGTGTTGGAGCACCATATGTGGCTGTGGAGCACAATTTGTGCATTTTTGTATGTGAAATGTTTGCAGGGAAATCACCCGAGCTGCCCATTTCTCCTGAAATGTTGATTTCGATCCATTTCGGTCGAGAAATGGGGCTCATATGTCAAAAAATTAGTGAAGGTCATGCCGAATTTTTCGGTCGACACTTAGTAATTTTTTGACATATGAGCCCCATTTCTTGACCGAAGTCGAAGTGAATTGACACTTCGGGAGAAATGGATAGCTCATTTTAAATATTGTCAACAATAATTAATACTAACTTCCTTATTTTAATTTGTTTAAAAGTGTGCAAACATGCCGGCCGCCGATGGGGCCGGCACTTCTAAGGCCTCCATGAGCGTCGAAGACCAAGCCAGAGCGGCGAACCTCACTTTCTAGGAGGCGGCGGCGCAGCACGAGGCGGCAGAGTCTCAGCATGAGGATGTGGCAGCTATTGCGGGCCACGATGGGGATGATGAGCAAGAGGGGGACGAGGACTACCGGATAGATGAAGCCGAGGAGGAGGATGCGACCACCTCCGATGGTGGAGGCCACACGACCGATGGCGGGGACCGCACGGATGGTGGTAGCAGCAACCCGTTTGTTTTGAAGAATAAGAAGCCGAGGAAGGATCGGAAGCCGCAAAAGCTCGCCGACACCACCGACGAGATCACTCTGGTCTCGAAAAGTGGCCTTTCGTTGGAGCCTCCGGATGTTGCCGCTGGGTACGGCATGCAACTCGGGTGCATCATCCGGGAAAGCATGTCGATCAACACGAAGCACCTGAGAAGTGAAGCGAATAAGCGGTTGGTGGCAAACTGCCTTAAGAAGCTTCACCGACGGTACAAGTTCCCAGCACCGTACACCGACAAACTGGAAAAATCCAATAAGGTGAACAGGTTAGCCATCACGAAGATGGCCAATGCCTTGAGCAGCTGGAGAACCCGGGTGAAGAACAAGATCGCGAAAAAGGAAAGCTGGGAGAAGATCAAGAAGGGTGAGCCCATGATCGATGAAGACGAGTTCAAGATATTCAAGGCAGAGATGGAGACTGACGAAGCGAAGGCATGGACGGAGTGGGGTCGGGAAATGCAGGAACAGAACATAGGTAACAACCAATGTGGAAGCGGCGGTTACAGGGGAAAGAAGGCCATATGGGCAAGGGAGGACGCCGAGGTTGAGCGTCTCGGGAAAGAAAACCCGTTTTTAAAAATCACGGACGAGCAGACCCGGAACTTTGTCCGGGCCCGCTACTATCTGGACAAGGATTCCAAGGAATTCGTCACCGATGATGACGATGTGAGGAAGTTTGAGAGTAAGCTGGTAAGGAATTTACCCGTGGTCCATTTGCTTTCATTTTGAATAATGAAGGCAAGTTCCTAAATGGGTTCACCTTTCCTTATCTGCAGGACGCTGGAATCAAGGATACACGCGAGGCGCCGGACTCGTCGTCCCAGGGCTCGACGGAGCCGTGGGACACGATTTTCAACAGGGCGACCAACGCCTTCAAGGGGAGGCCACAGTCCGAGCCGCCCACGTCATTTGGCCGTATCTCTGGCTTTGGTACGAGCACAAAGTTCCGCGAGTACTATAGCGAGGAAGCCAAGAAGAGAAAGGAGAGGCGGACCCAGTCGGCGGCTCAGGATCAAGCCGAGAAGGAAGAGCTGAAGCGGAAGATCGCGCATCTAGAGGCCAGTAAGGTGGACCAGGACGAGGTGAACGCGATAGTGCAGCAGAAGATCCTCGAGATGCTACCCCCTCGGCTGATGGAGGGGATAGCAAAATGGAATGCGGATGGTCAGGTGGGGCCGATACAAGTGCCCAGCGCCGGCGGCAGCACCTCGAGCCACCAAGTGTCGCCAGACATGGTTACCCCGCCGCCCTCCATCCCCGCGGCGCAGCCGATGGAGTTGGATGCGCCGGAGCTGCCCCCTCCTGCCGAGACTACCAAGGCGCAGCAGCCGGCGGCGGCGGTGCTTCCTAATGCACCCGAGACGGAGAAGAAGAAGGATCAGCCACCGGCCGCCTGTGTCTCGACATTAGCCGAGCTCGGCGCCCTCAACAAGGTAAAATAAGTAGTTAGTCAGCGTGCTCTACTTAATGCCTTTGATTGGCTGCCATCTCATGATGCATATCTGTATGCCTCAGGACACTCCGTGTGTGCTCCTGCACAAGGTGCCTGGAGGCGAGTTGAAGGATGTTGCCACGGGCAAGCTAATACAACCGGCGAACCGCACGATGCACTGCAATCCCATGGACGATGCCGTGATGCGCGTCGAGTTGGGTCGGGTGTTGGGGGGGTGCGAAGACATGGACCCTCCCATGCAACCTCCGGGAGCCGACGAGCACCTGACCCTGGAAGGTTGCCATGCCTATCCCATGATTTGGCAAAAGATCGAGATTCGTATTGGGTCTCGCTCCACCGGTGCCACCTCGATCGTCCGGCCGCCAAGGATGAAGCCTCCTGCTGCACCGGTCGTCATCGCCGCCACCACAAGCCGTCACCAGAGACTCTTGGGAGCGTCTGCACCGGCGCCACAAGCAGCCAAGGGCGTGGTTGCTCCTCGACCGCCATCGCCACCGCCTAAAGGCAAGGCCGTGGCACCGCAACAGCCATCGCCACCACGCCAGGATGACATGGACATGGTGGCCTTCGATGCCAACATCGAGGTGGATGATGATGATGATGCACCGGTCGACGTCAATGCCTTCATCAACACTAGCGCCAACAAAGGACCGTTCATGCCTCCTCTCGTTGAAGAACCATCATTCCGCGATCAAGCTAGCCATCCCAAGAAGCGCCTGGTCTTTCGCCGAGACACAACCTCCATCGGCCGGAATCATTTTTAGCCCTGACACACTCCGTAGGACGGCCGGTGACGGGTTAGCATCGCCAGTGGAGGTTGCTGATGCAAAGAGGAAGAGGGTGAGGAAGAGGCCGAACAGGAATAAGGACAAGGCTGCGAGCCAGCCCGCTCCGATCCGTTACAGGGACGATGTTGTACCACCCCGCGAGGATGGCTTGACCAGAGTGCATGAAGTTGGTCAGCCCATACTGCCTCCGGAACTGCGCCGCCTGGCTTCGGGAGCTATGATGAGTTTGCATGAAGGTGTCCTGACACTAGAGGGCCTCGTTCTCAAGGACAAGGACCCGAGTTACCCGGTGTTCACCGCCAAGGTGCCGGAGGACGTGGGATTCATCACCGATGCCCCCGCGGATGTGTTCTTCATAGCCTACGAGGACATCTTCAAGCTGTTCCACTCGAGACGGCTGGACTATAACTTGGTCCGCCTATTCGCGCTCAATCTGGCGATGAAGGTCAAGAGAGAGGACACCCCGTTCGTTGCGATAGCGGATCCCTACTACATGCGGGATAACCAGCTAGAAGAAGGAACAAGGACCCGGGCCCGGGCAAAGTCCTACCTTCGGAAGCTATTGATGGACAACAAGAGGAAGGACAACATCCTTGTGCCTTTCTTTCCCGAGTAAGTGTACACATCCTCCTACCGCCGTCGTAACACATAAGTATTTCTTTCCATTGCTCTTTTCCAACATCCCGTTCCACATTGTGTGTTGCGCAGAGATAAGTACTGCACGCTCATCGTCCTCTCCACGAGGTATTCGCTTGCCACCTACTTCGACTCGGGTGTGCGAGGAGGAAGAACTACGCCAGAGTAAGGAGCGTTCTGGATGATGCTATCGAGGGCTATGCCAATCAGGGAGGCCCCTTCAACTATAAGGGGGAGGCTTACAGGGACGATGGCCGACACAAGTTCAAGCATGTGTTCGAGTTCCCCTATGTCAAGCAGCCGTCTGACAGTGTGAAGGAGGCCTTATACGTTTGCCATCACCTCAAAGGGTTTGTCCGAGATTGCGAGATGCTAACGCTGCCATCTTCTCTCCAAGGATGGGCCCAAAAATTGCATGGGATCAGTGACCCCGATCTCAGGGAAGACTTCCATGATACGCAGGTGAAGCTGTCACATATCATCATGGAACAGGTCAACACACATGGTGGGCTCTTACACTAGCCCAAGTCGTTCACCAAGAGGGAGATCGAAGCCCGCCTCAAGGCACAGGGTGACTTCAGGACATGGACGACAAAAGACATGTACAAGCCATTCCCGGCGCCCTGCGAGGAGAAGGCTACTTGACCTAGAGAGCGTGTGTATCGGTGGACATGTAGTGTGTGTCGAAAAACTTAACTTGCCTAGCTTGAAACTGTCGTTGTTATTGTGTCGGACATGTTGTCGTGTTTCTTTCATTGTCATCGTCACATTGTTTTAAGTTTATGAATGCCTTGCTCTAATATTTGTCAACATATATATTTGCATGATGTACTAATATGCCTTGTCAATAGAGATGCCGACGTACGTTGTGTACAAGGGTTGGGTTCCAGGTGTCTACGAGGAGTGGGTGGACTGCCACCAACAAGTTGACAAGTTCAGCGGCAATAGCTACAAGGGATACGTGACTAGAGAGGAGGCGGTGGCCAAGTGGAGGAGACACGTGTGGAAGAAGAACCGGACGAAGATCTTGGTGTCGCTCCTCCTCACCGGCATCACGGTTACGATGTACTACATTCTGTCCTAAGGTATAGGCGGTGACAAAATTCGTGGTTGTAAGTTATGTGAGTGAGATGAACACTTGTGAAATATACTTGTACACTTATTCGGTTCTAAGTGATGTGATTGATGAACACTTGTGAACATTCGTGCTTGTTGATGTATTATATGTGAACTTGAACATTTGTACTGCTGTGTGTAGCTTTTCTGTGAATTTCTGTTAATTTTTGTGTATTTCCTATAATATACATGTTATATACTGTATTTGTACCAGATTCTGACAATTTCAAAATTCTGAAAAAAGGATTCTGTGGCGCATATAGCTATATGCGCCACAGAACTATGTCCGGCGCATATAGCTATATGCGCCACAGAATTTGGAGAATTTTGTGGCGCATATGCATATGCGCCACAGAAATGTAATTTTAGTGGCGACTGCTAGATGTGGCACAGAAAGTTGTTTTCGTGCGCCACTGATAACGTTTTTCCTAGTAGTGGGAGCTGGCTATTTATTTGACCTACTATTTTCTGAAGCCAAGAAGGTCGGAGTTACACACAAAATCTAAAAGTCTAGATTTGGTGAATTCTTATTGATTTATCGGAACTCAGAATTGAACAATTCTATATTCATTGTCGATCAACTCGACAAGACGAACGCGTTCACATCCTTAGATTTTCCACATGACTCACGGTTAAAAAAAGGTCAAACCTGGTTAGCTATCTTTATTTTGTCCCAAAAATACATTTTTGAAAATACGGGGCATTACAGTTTAGGGTTTAGGGATTAGCGATTTTTCAATAATACTCAAAGATTTATACTTATATTCGTCGAATAGAATGGCGCTACCTACTTTAATGAAAGTATCACAAATGTTTATCTATAAGTGCATGATACCTGCTTGGTTAGGGTTTTACGGTTTAGGTTTTATCATTGTACAGGGTTTAGAGTTTAGCGAATTTAGAATAATTCTCAAGCTTTATTGTTATATTCGTCGAATAGAATGACGTTACCTAATTTAATGAAAGTATCTCAAATTTTCATCTATAATGTGCGTGATACCTGCTTGATTAGTGTTTATGGGTTGAGGGTTTGGGGTTTTAGGGTTGAGGTTTTAGGGGTTGTTTAGGGTTTAGGGTTTAGGAAGTTTTCGATAATACTCAACATTTATGCTTATATTCGTCGAATAAAATGGCGTTAGCAAATTAAACGAAAGTATATCATCTATAAGTGCATGCTACGTGCTTGGTAAGGGTTTAGGGTTTTAGGGGCTTAGGGTTTTAGGAATTTTCGATAATGTTTAAGTTGCTTTATTCTTATATTCGTTGAATAGAATGGTATTACATCGATTTATTGAAAGTATCTCAAATTTTGATGTATAAGTGTACAATACCTGCTTTCGTTAGGGTTTATGAGTCGAGGGTTTAGGGTTATAGGTTTTTACGATTTAGTTTATGGGTTGTTTAGGGTTTAGGTTTTAGCGAATTTTCAATAATGCTCAAGATTTATGCTTATACTCGTAGAACAGAATGGGTGTTAACTGATTTAATGAAAGTATCTCAAATTTTGATCAATGTGTGCATGACACATGCTTGGTTAGGGTTTATAGCTGAGGGTTTAGGGCTTTAGGGTTTAGGGTTTAAGTTTTAGGGGTTGTTTAGGGTTTAGAGAAATTTTGATATTACTTAGGATTTATGCTTATATTCGTCAAATAGAATGGTGTTACCCAATTTAACGGAATTATCTTAAATTTTGATCTATAAGTGCATGCTACGTGCTTGGTGAGTGTTTAGGGTTTAGGGTTATAGGTTTAGGGGTTTAGGATTTGGGTTTTACAGGTTTCGGTTTTCGGGAGTTTTCAAGAATATTCAAACTTTATTGTTATATTCGTGGAATAGAATGGCGTTACCGCAATTTAATGAAATATCGAATCTCAGATTTTGATCTATAAGTCCATGATACCTGCTTGGTTAGGGTTTTTATATGGGTCGAGGGTTTAGGGTTTTATGGTTTTACGGTTTAGGTTTTATTGGCTAAATAGGGTTTAGGGATTTTATCTAATTTTCAATAATACTCAAGCTTTATGCTTATATTCGTCTAATAGAATATATATGGCGTTACCTAACTCATTGAAAGTATCTCCAAATTTGATCTATAAGTGCATGATACCTGATTTGTTAGGGTTTATGGGTTGAGGGTTTGGGGTTTTAGGTTTAAGTTTTATTAGGGGTTGTTTAGGGTTTAGGGTATTTTGGATAATGCTCAAGATCTATGCTTATATTCATCGAATAGAATTGAGTTACCAGTTTAATGAAAATATATCAATTTTGATCGATAAGTGCATGCTACGTGTTTGGTAAGGATTTAGGGTTTAGTATTTAGATTTCAAGGTTTCAGGAATTTTAAATAATGTTCAAGCTTTATGCTTATATTCGTGGAATAGAATAGTGTTATCGCAATTTTATGAAAGTATCTTAAATTTTGATATATAAGTGCAGGATACCTGCTTGATTAGGGTTTATGGGTCGAGGGTTTGGGGTTTTACAGTTTAGTTTTATGGGTTGTTTCCGGTTTAGGGTTCAGAGAATTTTTGGTAATGCTCAGGATTTATGCTTATATTCGTCTAATAGAATGGCGTTACCTGATTTAATGAAAGTATCTCAATTTTTGATATATAGTTGCACGGTACCTGCTTGGTCAGGGTTTAGGGGTTTAGATTTTATGGTTTAGGATTCCGCGAATTCTCAATAATACTTTCAAACTTTATGGTTATATATATTCATGGAACAGAATGGTGTTACCGCAATTTAATGAAAGTATCTCAAAAATTGATCTACAGGTCGATGATATCCTGCTTGGTCATATTTTTTGTTAAGTAAAATTGAAGGTATCCGGGTACTAAAACAAGGGAGAAACATGAAGAGTTCCTTGAGATTTAGGCACTGTTTGGTTGGGCTCGAATTCTGGCTTTTGATTTTTGGCTTATAAAACTACGAACGTGTTTTGGCTTTGTTTTTTTAGCTTTTACTCTCACATAGTGGAATGATAGTATAAGCCAGGTTGGATGATTTTAACGATTTTATCTCGGTTTAGCGAAAAATGTTCAAACTTTGAACAACAAGCGATGGGAATCTCTACTTCCCGTAATTCTAGCTCACTGACATGTGGGTCACTTGCATAGTGGGTACAAAAAGTCAGTGAGGTCGGAGTGGGTGGGCAGGTAAATATGGATGGGGTGATGCACTTGGGATAGCGCAAATTTACCACCTATATCCCTCTGTTATTGCAGTGCTCCCTCGGATTCTTGTTTCTAGAGCAGGGATAGAAGAGAAATTTTGCATTCTAGAAAGAGGTGAAGCATGTTTGAATGGATGCGTAGGATATTTTAATGGATGAGTGTGATATTTGGGCGCCATACCAAATTTTTAGGTCGAAGCTTCTAGCATACGCTACTCCGGCGTGGGGCCTCTCAGATGCGCTATCACCGTCTAGGCCCACACGCCAGCGAGAATTGCTTCCTAGCATTTGAACGAGTTTCTAGGCATTTGCTGAAATTTTTGAACAATTTAAGGCTTCCAAGAATATGACCATCGTCCAAAAAAAAGGTGACCAAGGTCATGGAAATAGTTTATGATGACGTGTCCATATTTGGTAGATCGGTGCATCTTTGCAAATCAACCAATATGTCTGCTTCCAAATTTGAAGTTTGTTTTCGAATTTCCAAGTAACAACAATGTGTTTTGTTGTGAAGCAAGTACAAAGATGATGCCTCAAAATGCCACCGCCCCCTTTTTTCACACAATGTATAACGACCTTTCAAGCTTCCAGGCTAAATTTGTGCAATAAAATAATTTTTGGGGCTGGATGCTTTTTTTGGGGTTGGATGTTTGAATGGATGGGCGGGATGTTTGAATGGGTGGGTGGGATATTTGAATGGGTGGGCAGGATATTTTGGCGCTCTGTCGAAATTTTGAAGTTGAAGCTTCTAAGGTTTGCTACTCCCACTTGGGATGTTGTCCCCGTTGCTGGCTCGTGGTTGATGTCGAGATCATTGGGGAACCCCAAGAGGAAGGTATGATGAGCACAATAGTAAGTTTCCCTCAGTTATGAAACCAAGGTTATCAATCCAGTAGGAGCAAGGAAACACCCCAAAGGTGATGCTAGCTGAACGTTGGTAGGGCGCACTACTGGTGCCGGCAGCAACGTGGAGACCTGCACAACACAACCATAGAACTCTGTCCCCAACTTGCGATGAGGTTGTCAATCTCACCAGTTTTACTGAAAACAAAGGATTAAACGTATCGAATGGAAGGAAGTAATAGTAAGTAGACACAAGCAGTAAATAGTTTATTGTAGATTGAAAGTAAAAGAAAGGACCGGGGTCCATAGTACACTAGAGGTGGCTCTCCTTAAGATAGATAACATCCTGGGTGAACAAATTACAGCGGGGCAATTGACAAACATCGAGAAAGCATACAAGCATATACTAATCATCTTGACTCCTTTGAGACTTGATTGGGCATTACAACATTATACATAGACCGTCATCCAACTGCATCTATGACTAATAATCTACCTTCAGGTTATCATCCGAACCCCCTCCAGTATTAAGTTGCAAGCAACAGATTATTGCATTACGAATTGCGTGTAAAGTAAACAATACGATTGTTCTATGAACAAAGGTTTGTTGTTTTCTCCCTAGTAGCAACAGCACATCTAGTACCTTAGAGATTTCTATCACTTCCCTAGATTACCAGAGGCATGAACCCACTATCGAGCATAAATACTAACTCTTGGAGTTGCTAGCATCTACTTGGCCAAGATAGCTACTAACAACGGAAAGCATGCAAGATCACAAATAACAAAGACATGATAGAATCAATAATCAATATGAAATAGCATCTCAATATCCATCGGATCCCTGCAAACACAACATGCAGAATTACAAATAGATGATCTTGATCATGAACGGA
This sequence comes from Avena insularis, assembly GCA_023614405.1. NCBI lineage: Eukaryota > Viridiplantae > Streptophyta > Magnoliopsida > Poales > Poaceae > Avena > Avena insularis. The sequence goes on from CM042690.1 coordinate 212,052,916, forward strand.
GCTCACAAGATCTAGACATGAAAGCACAAAGGAGGAGAACCAGCCATCTAGCTACTACATGGACCCGTAGTCTAGAGATGAACTACTCACGCATCACACCGGAGGCTTGCATGATGATGAAGGCCTCCAGGGTGAATTCCCCTCTCCGACAGGGTGCCGGGAAGAGCTTCAGATCCCTCCTGATCTAGGGATGGAGATGATGGTGGCTACAAACTCTTTCATGGATTTTTTGATCGGGCTCTTAGGGTTTCCAAATCAGAGGCAATATATAGGCGGAAGGAGAGGCCGAGGGGTGCACAGGCGGCAGACCACCTTGTGCGAGGCTAGGCCTGGTCAGGCGCTGGGCCCCAGCCCCTCTCCGTCTCTTATTCTGGCTCCAAGTGTCCCCCGGTAAAATAGTGACTTTGGCTTTTGTCCCATACAATTCCGAGAGTATTCATTTCCTAACTTCCTGAAACCAAAAACAGCAGAAAACAGGCAGCTGGCACTGTGGCTCTTGTTAATAGGTTAGTCCAAGAAATCATATGAAAAGTACTCCAAAGTGTGGACAAAACACAAGAAAGTAGATAAAACCAAGCATGGAACATCAAAAATTATAGATACATTTGCAATGTATCACCCGTTAGATAGACCCACAGGCATGTATGCTTTCTAGCATTTAATGAGTTTATAGACACTTGTCGAAATTAATGAACATTAATTCAAGGCTTTCAAACAAGAGGAGCAAGGACACAGCCATAGTTTCTGTACCTTTTTCATCTTTTGTACTAGTACTACTCCGTACATATTTGGTAGATCGGTGCATCTTCGCCAACTAAGCTTACAAATCTAGCCATATTTGGTAGATCGGTGCATCTTGGCATTTCAAGCAATTGTTTACAAAGGAGATTCCAGATTTGATGGATAATGCCCTACTTTCATGAGTTTCCAAACTTCCTAGCTGAAGATGCTGAAATGAAATAACTTCTTGACGATTGAAAGTAAGTATATTTACGAACTACAAAGTGTGTGATATATCTTGCTCTTGACTTTTTAAAAATAGTTTAAAGGTACCGAATTAGTCAAATATTGGAGAACCACCGAGAGTTTTGCAAGATTTCAATTTTTTGATATGAATAGTAATGACACCATATTTGGGCCATTTTAAAAAAACAAATAAACAAAATATAAAAGGAAATACAACCATTCGTTTCTCCGTTGGTGTCTCACTATGTGCATTGGCTAGTTTCCATGAAAATATATAAAATTTGATAACTCTTGAAAAACTCGTTTCACACTATGGCGTACCATGTTTGAACATTCATGGCTTTCAAAAACTAGATGACCAATGTCAAGGCCATATGTGTTACCATACTTTATGATAATGTAATCATGTTTGGTGGATTGGTGCATATTGGTATTTCAACATTGTTTAGAAAAAGATCTTCCATATTTGGAGTTATTTTAAAAGCTCCAATCGATAATAATGGCTTTAATTTTGTCATATGATATATGGCATACCATGTATGAATTTGCATGGCTTTCAAACCAGGTGACCAAGGTCATGGCCACACCATTGCTATAGTTTATAACAACATGTTTGTATTTGGTAGATTGGTCCATATTATTGGCATTTAAAATATTATTTACAAAGGAAGCTTCTGAATTTGAAGTTATTTTCAATTTTTCAAGCGATGATAATGGCTTTTGTCATGAAGAAACTACAAATAAGTATGGGTCAAAATCCCATTGCCCTAGTTTCCACACAAGATATATATAGCCTGGGGTTTAGGGTTCGTGTTTTTTGGGTTGAGAGTTTAGGGGTTTAGGGTTTATGGTATATGATTTAGGATTTTAGGGTTTAGGGCTTTGGAGCTTAAGGTTGGTATTTAGGGTTTAGGGTTTGAGGGTTTAGGGTATTCTAGGGTTTAGGGTTTATGAATTTTCAATAATATTGTTCAAGCTTATATATATATATGCTTATATATATTCGTGGAATAGACTCGTGTTATCACACTTTAATGAAAGTATCTCGGATTTTGATCTATAAGTGCATCATAGCTGCTTGGTAAGGGATTGAGGGTTTAGGGTTTTTATAGTTTTTGGAGTTTAGGTGTTTATGGTTTAGGTTTTTTGGGAATTTCCGATAATGTTCAAGCTGCTTTATATATGCTTATATTCATGGAATTGTATAGTGTTAGCACAATTTGATGAATGTTTATCTGAAATTTTGATCTACAAGTGCATGTGATACCTCATTTGCCAATGTCGTTTAGGCGGGGTTGAGGGTTTAGGGTTTTAGGGTTTAGGGCATTTTCGATAATGTTCAAATTTTATTGTTATATTCATGTAATAGAATGTCATTACCTTAATTTAATGAAAGATCGAATCTCAGATTTTGATCTATAAGTCCATGATACATGCTTGGTTAGGGTTTATATGGGTCGAGGGTTTAGGGTTTTATCGTTTTACGGTTTAGGTTTTATGGACTGAATAGGGTTTATGGGGTTCATCAAATTTTCAATAATACTCGAGCTTTATGCTTATATTCATTGAATAGAATATGGCGTTACCTAACTCAATGAAAGCATCTCAAAATTTGATCTATAAGTGTGTGATACCTGATTAGTTAGAATTTATGGGTTGAGGGTTTTAGGTTTCGGTTTTATTAGGGGTTGTTTAGGGTATTTTCGATAATGCTCAAGATTTATGCTTATATTCATCGAATAGAATGGAGTTACCAGTTTAATGAAAATATATCAATTTTTGATCGATAAGTGCATGCTACGTGCGGTGTTGAGGGTTTAGGGCATTTCCAATAATTTTCAAACTTTATTGTTATATTCGTGGAACAGAATGGTGTTACCGCAATTTAATGAAAGATCGAATCTCAGATTTTGATCTATAACTCCATGATACCTGCTTGGTTAGGGTTTATATTGGTCGAGGGTTTAGGGTTTTAGGGTTTTACAGTTTAGGTTTTATGGACTGGATAGGGTTTAGGGGGTTTATCGAATTTTCAATAATACTCAAGATTTATGCTTATATTCGTCGAATAGAATATATATGGCGTTACCTAACTCATTGAAAGTATCTCCAAATTTGATATATACGTGCATGATACCTGATTTGTTAGGGTTTATAGGTTGAGGGTTTGGGGTTTTAGGTTTAGGTTTTATCAGGGGTTGTTTAGGGTTTAGGGTATTTTCGATAATGCTCAAGATTTATGCTTATATTCATCAAATTGAATGGAGTTACCAGTTTAATGAAAATATATCAACTTTTGATCGATAAGTGCATGCTACGTGTTTGGTAAGGATTTTCGGTTTAGTGTTTAGATTTTAGGGTTTTGAGAATTTTAAATAATGTTCAAGCTTTATACTTATATTCACTACAAGAAAAGTTGGCTTTTACAGCGGACGATTTTCATGGTTAAAGGCCCGTTTTTCATGGCTAAATAGTCTTCTACGACGGATGCCCTTGGTGGTAAAATCCCCGTCACAAAAGAATCTACCACGGGTTTTTTCTCACTGTGGCAGATCACACCCTTCAGCCACGAAAACTTGTTCCGTCGTAGATCTGTTCGCCACCCGCGTTGACTATTGACGTCATGCAAAAATGCCATGTGGCACCCACCGTTAACGGCTAATGGTCACAGAAACCGTGGCAGAAGCCTGGCCCAGACAAGGCATGCTAATTGTTAAGTGGGTCGGCCCACAAGGAGAGCCCATTAAGATTACGGCCCTTTACTCTCACGACGTGTATTTTTTGACGTGGCCCATTAATGAATCCATCCAGGGGCTGTATGATTTCAGGCTCACTACAGTTTTGGCCTAAAGAAGGTCCACTTTGGTAGAATAATATGCGGCCCATTAGGGGCCTGCGCTAGAAGGTCAGACACTGTTTAGGCCTGCAGGCAGCCCGTTACTATTCCTACGGCCCGTGGGGTTCGCTCCTATTCTACCCATTTACTGTTATGGCCTTTTACATTTCTAGGTTGCCAGTGTTAGGATCCTTTACTGTTCTAGCCTTTTACTATTCTGGCCTTTTACTGTTCTGGCCTTCTACTGTTTCAGCCTTTTGCTACTACGGCCTTTTGCTCTTATGGCCTTTTACTGTTCAGGCCATTACTGTTTAGGCCATTTACTGTTCGGGCATTTTACTCTTCTGTCCGTTTTACTGTGCGGGGCCTCTACCGCGTGTGCTTTTTACTGTTTAGGCCTTTTACTATTTCAGCTCTTTACTATTCAAGTATATCAATATTCGGGCCCATTACAGTTTGGGCCTTTAATGTTCTCGCCTGTTGTTGTTCAACCCATTACATTTTCAGGGCCTTGGCCACTTATGAGGCCCACCAATATTCTGACCTGCCACTTACGGCCTTTTAGTGTTTATTTGGCCCATCTGCTGACCAGCATATTTGCGTATTCTATAACTATGGTGAAATTCTGGTTTTAAACAGTCCGTTAATATTTCAGCCTGCTAATGGCCGTTCTAGGATCACCCTATTACATCAATAGATATTATTTGAAATTTATTACAGACCAGACTTTCAACAAAAACAAGATGAAGCATTACAGAGACATCACGAGACATGTGTTGGAACAGGGTTTCTACTATGGAGCTTACATCCCCATACAAGTAACACCTAGCATACCATGACAGCTGTAGAAGAGATTATCATGTAGACGATCCATCAAATCTTGTCGATCTTTTAGTTCTTGTATCTGTTAACGTGTAATCATGATTATTCCATCTATTTGCTCTGTTTCTTGTTCAATGAAATCAATTGTTTGGAGTGCAGCTGTAACACCTCTTTCCGCTGGGAAAACTGAAACCGTGGGCCGATGCAAGCAATAATCACTATCACTGCTGCTTTGTGAAATGACCTCAATACTTAACGTAGGATTCCTCCCTTCTGCCCCATAGCTGCATGTGCAGCCTGAAACAAAGAAAACAAGTCAACACAGCGTACCAACTAACTAGCGGCCATCTTATATGTAAAATAATTCAAATTCATCATTGTCCAGGAATAATTAATGATGTGCCTCGTACATCTCTTTCCGGAATAACATGAACTGTCGATGTCCTGGACCGATGCGTACATGTGCCAGTATCATAGCCACTTTGGAAGAAACACTACAGGTTATTTGCATAATGAAACTAAGACATATTAAGTTACAGCAGCAAAGCAGGTGAAAAAACACCATGTTTGTTGTCAACAAATTTCAAAATTGGCATTGTCCTAATATAACAAATCAAGCCATTAACATGTGTGTCTCATGCAGACTAACTGAACTAGTGTGGTAATGAATGTAGGGAATCAAGCAACTCGACTCTTTCTCTCATAAACTAATCATATCACTGCATAACGGAAATATAGAAATATAACAAAAAGAGGTGCATGCGATTCCTTCAGCTGCTTAGAACTGGTCGGGACAACAAAGTATTAACCTAAAATATAAGAATAGCATTTAAAAATGGTCTATAGTGTGAACTAGCCAAAAAAGTGACCTCCAACCACATGTGGCATTGCTTTAATCATCAGGCAACTATGATAGTACCTTGGAAACCAAGAAATACACCAAGTGTCTTAAATAGACTACCAGAATCATTTCAGACAAACAATTTATCAACCATTCCTTTTCAGTAGCCAGATCATTCAAATATTTTGATCGTCGGGCCAGTAAATAAAAAAATAAGAGGTCATTTGCTGCCAAAACAATAGTTGGATGCATCCAAAAAGTAGCACAAACCTTCTTTGTAATGCCTACAACTATTGTATTTCCAACTGCTGACAGTATCATTGTACATATAACCAGGCAAGAAAATCCAGTAGACAAACAAGAAAATGATACATTGTGCACTGTAACTACCTCGGTGAATTACGCTCCTAGTTACAAGCCTGGATGAGCGGAAATGGTTAAAATAGTACGGTGGGGCCCAAATGCCACTCACAGGTAGACCTTTCGGCCGTCCTAACCATTTCCAAACGTCGGGACAAGAACGGGCGGCGTAAGGGATCAACTACATACACAAATGAGTATGTATGCAAGCCACCATACAACAGTACATCAGAGCCATTCCATCTAAAAAGAAAGGAAATATAGCAACGCCATACGGCAAGATCCAAATATCCTAGATAGATATAATAGTTTAGGATATCTCCTCATACATCAAACATCAGAGTATCAAGCGAAAGCGGAAGACAAAATCCGAGTACGGATAAGAAGCAAATCGGCATAAGATGCCCCATAAATAAGCACATCCCGCCCACAGATCTCACGGATCCCCGTTCCCGGAATCTCTACACCGAATGATCGTAGCCCACATCGTCCGTCTCCTCCATCCAGTATCCATCTTGTGAGGGTACCTGTTCATCTGAACCAATAATTTATCGTGTGAGACCCTAGGGGTACTCAGCAAGTCTTTATGCCTCTAAAGGGGACACAACCTGGGGTGACGCAATTGCAGCAAAAGATAAACCCTAACAATTCTAGAGATACTCGCTAACCATCCGCCTAACCAAAGATAGACGGATGTCCGTGAATTAATAACAACAGTTATAACAGTAATCTTAACAGATCCATCCTCCTCCTCGCTTACCGACGAGGAAGCGGACGAACAACCTCCCCATCCGTTGGCAGTTTTATTATCCATTCCATGATTGTTGCACTATTTACTAGTCAGATACTTAGTCAATTTAAAAGCGGTACTTTAGTTATACTTGTCTATGATCGAGAAACTGTGCTCCAAGTCGTCCATAACCACGGACACGGCTTTCAGAAAGTTTTACCTGAGGTGCACAAATAACACACACTCGATCAACCTCGGAAAAACCAAATCAAAACCAACGAGGCGATCCACGACAAAGCGATCACAGTTCAGAAATATTTGGGGGCCACCCCATTAAGCTACCATAGCGAAGCTGGACTCTGAGGCGGACTCAAGGTTTGTGGAGCCGTATGCTTATTTGGGAACCGAAAGTGTGACTGGGCTTGTCGATACAAAACGGGTCACGGCCTAATAAAGCAGGTTAATGACTACCTCGCACAATTTAAATTAAAGCAGTAAAGCATGGCATAAGTACAGGATAGTAAATAAAACCTCAAACTAGTTTGTGGCCCCAAGAAATAAGAATGAATCAAGCTCTGGCTCAGGGGGGTTCATAAGCCTCCCGGATGTGGATAGCGCGAATATTCTTGGAACAGGATTCAAGTACTCGGGGTCTTACGGGACACAAGTGAGCCTGAAAAACCAAATAGCGAATATGGCTCACCGATGCCACTTTCTTTAGTTATCCCATTACTACTCAGGTTAAGTTGTATAGGTACCTCGTTATCCAACAGACACTCACATACCCTACACATGCTGTTCTACGACTCGCATGGCTCAAACAACTCCTGTAGTAATGGCTCATGGGATGGAGGAACAAGCTTCGGTGGGGTTTAAAGGTAAAGGCTATGCAATACTTGGGATTCAGATTAATGCAATCGCGACTCAATGATGCAAGAATAAGATAGAGGCAATAGGTACTATATGTATGCAAGCATGTGGTAGTGCTTGCACAGCTCGATTAAAGCAAGGGATGGATCTGGGTAGTGCTCACTGGTTCTCTTGATATATCCCACCTTTCAGTCTATTAGGAGAAGAACCAAACAAACAAGGGCCAACATAAATAAAGTGCACAAGCATATGAATAAAATGCATCAAGCAAACAATCATGCCATGATGAATGATGCACAATTTGCATGGCATTAAAGTAGCATGGCATGGGTGAGGTGTGAAGTACAAGATTAAATCATTTTATGGGGTTTTAATCATTTTTATACTCAAATTAGTTGCTGTACACATTATATTTATATGATGCATGCTGCAAAACAGAACATGGAATGCATAAACAGAAAGTTCTCGTCGAGCTAATCATTTTAGACATATTATTTGTTAAATTTGGAGTTGTAAAACAAAAGTTATTAATTGATTAAGACAAAAGGGCATTTTAATGTAATTTAAATCAACTTGGAATTTTACATGTTCAAAATATATTTTGAATGGCATATTTGAAATCCTCACATTTTTCTGATTTGAAAACATATATTATTTGTATTATTTGGATTTATATTTCAAAAGTTATTTAAAAACAGATTTAAATTTGAATTTGATTTAATTTGAAAAAGATTTGAATTAAAACAGAAAAGCAGAAAATACTTTTGTTACTCGCTCTAACCTAGCCACAGACACAGCCAGGTGGGACCAACTGCTGACTGGGCGCTCACGGCGCGCAAAAGCTTTTCTCATCATGAGCTTACCCAACCATGATCCGGCCGGTGGGGCCGAGACCACGGCGGGTCCACGTGCAGGCGGCGAAGTGGACATAGCCACGAGTCCAAGCCCAGGGAGCGCGGGTTGAGAAAACAAAAGATCAGGGGGTTATCTGCAAAAAGGGGATCGAGCACTGTTTCTCTTCTCTGAAACCGTCTGACGACAGATCGATGCCGACGCGCTGAGGCCTTGGCTGCTGGGTGATCGAATCGGCTACCAGGGCTACTGGGCTAGGGAGGGGTTGATGTAGGTTAAGCGGGGCACGACTAGGTGTATCTTCCGCGGCGCGCATCGAGCAGACGCGCGTGCACGCCGCCGCACAGAGGCCGCTCGACGAAGGGTCCGGCGAGCACAGGGAGCGAAGCGCGAGGAGAGGATGTCAGAGAGGCGCAGAAGCTCACCGCGGGTGTCTCGGTGGTGATGGATCGGGCAGGCGAGCAGCAGGGCGACGATGATGCAGAGGCCGAGCGAACTAGGGTTTCGGGGTCGGCGTCGCGAGGTCCTTCGGCTTCGGTCCTTCTCCTCCTCGACGGCGGAGTGTGGTGATGCAGGAACCTGCGTGGCCTTCCTCGACACCAATGATCACCAGCATAACTGGAAGAGGGGAATCGGTGGAGACAGGGTTTGCAGCGATGGGGGGGTAGATGGTGGGGAGAGGAAGGAGAGAAGAGGGCGAGGTGCTGGCGGATCTGGGGGACAGAGGAGAGCCAGGGGATAGTGGTAGGTAGCAGAGAGAGGGGGAGGTGCCGTGGGAGCAGGTAGGGTTAAAGGTGGCTCGGTGCCACCTTTCTCTCCTCCTCCTCACGTGCTTGTGGCCGGTCTGGACCAGGGCAGGGAAGGTGGTGGCTTCCAGGTGGGGTCAGGGTGAGGCCAGAGAGGTGGTGCTCGGGCTGGGGTCCTCTAGGCAGAGAGAGAGAGCTAGAGAGAGGGAGGTGGCTCGGGTGTAGCTAGGGTTGGAGCTAGGGTAGGAGAGAGAGGGGGTATGGCTCGGGTAGGGTTTGGTTCTAGGGTTGGGGTAGCTAGGTGGGCCAGGGTGGCCATGTGGGGCCAGCTAGGAGAGAGAAGAGAGAGAGGCCGAGAGAGAGGGGTGGTAGCTTAGGGTTTTGGTTTAGATGGGGTGTATGGTTTAGATTAGAGAGGGACTAGGGTTTAGGAGAGAGGGGGAGGTTAAGAGAGATGAGTGGAATGGTAGGTTAGGGTTAGATGAGGGAGTGAGAGAGGGTTTTCCTTTTGGCAAGCTCAAGCAAGAACAAGATCAAACCAAAGCTAGACCAAAAAGAGGGGGAGGTGGGTGGTGATGTGGTTTAAGCAAGATTAAACTAGATCAAGCCAAAAGAGAGGGAGAGATAGATCAGAGATGAGATGGTTCACCCAAAAATTCAAATACAATTCAAAGACTAGAATTATGGTGGTACTTGCATGGCCCATACAAAACTAATTTAATGCCATGTTATTCTTGTGAAAACAATAATATTAAACATGGCATTGTTCATTTGCATTTCCAAAGGTGGAATAAAGCCAAGCAAAAGAAATGAAAGGATGCCCCATGTGGAGTAGTTGGAGATGGCCATGTTTGAAATAAAATGGGACATGCTAGTGTGTATGTTCCACTAGATGATTACTAGTCCCAAAAATATCCCAACATGAGCATAATTCCATAATAATCCATATGGAAGCTAGGAGAAAAGGTCCCACTCACAAGGCATGCAAAGGTGGCCATGTGGCTCTCATATATCACTAATGTGAAAACATCATGATGCCAAGATGAGAGCAGGTGGAAAAGAATTGGATCCATCCCAACCCACATGAGCTAGAGGTAAAACCCAAATAAAGTGCAAAGCTCACATTTAGTTGGATGGTGGAATTATAAGGTGGTGAAAGAAAGGTGGTGGAGTTAAATAAAAGATATGCCCCCAACTCAACTTGGGCATTTAAACAATATATCAACAACCAAATACAATATCAAGAGGCAAATACAATTAATAATGCATATGAGAGAAGAACCAAATGAAAAAGGGTTTTATATGATGCTCAAATGCAAGGTGGCATGATGACATGAGCACGATATAATGATGATGCAACAATTATATGTTTGAAGTAGCCATTATATTACTAGACTAAGTAGCATTACAATTGTTAGACAATTGGGATGCTACATGCACCTTGCAAGGTCAATGAAGTATTTAAACAATGTCTGTCTAGGAACCACATCAGAATATAGCATTGATGCAATCACAAGTCAACTAAAAATTCATAGGAACCATAACCAATTGAACCATATGGTGGATAATATTAAACTCACAAGATCATCTGATAATGTATAGATGAAAATCCCTTGTTTATTATTAATAAAACATTGTATTTCTCACAGAAATTGCCATCCCTAGTTTGGGACTGATGGGGTTCAAACCCGTAGCCTCACCTTGACAGGGCGGTGCTCTGACCGTTTAAGTTAAGAAAAACATTACATTGCTTTGATGATGAGCAAACTAAAGAATCAAATTGGCAATAGACTCTATATGTGCATCATGTATATTAGCTATTGAGGTAATGAATTAAGGAATCAAACAACAGGTGCACAATAGACTTCCAGATCATATTAACATGGTCATAGTACATATATATAGTAACTGGGGATCATATTAGATGATAATAGCTATGACAATCTCACTATGAGTAGTCTAGATAGAACTCCCTCCTTTTCAAAATGTAAGATGTCATGGCTTTTGTGAAACGAATGTATCTAGACACCCTTTAGTGTTGGTAGAGTAATTTGGACTAGTATTGTATGCATTTTTACTAGTCCAAGTTACTCCCCACCAAGAACAAGTAATTTATACTAGTCTCATACATATAACACTAGACTATGTTACTACCTCCAGAGTGCATATAAGCTCAATCATGGTGGCGATCTCTAATATTATAATAGAATATAGATTAGCATAAAAGTGGATATACTTCAATCACCACCACCTAATCATGGTCTAGTTAACATATATCAGTCAAATATAGCAAAAAGAGATCTCCACCATGACTGAGTGAGCAAATTGAATTACAAATCAAGGGATTTCCGTTCAGTCTTTGTGCAGTACCGTTAAAGGTCATCTTGTTCTAATCATTGTCCAACTCATGTGGTGCCGACACTAGACAATGTGACTACCTCCAGAGTGCATTCAAACTCTTAATTATAGCAGAAAATATAATAATAGACTATAAATTAGCATAAAAGTGGATATACTTAAATTACCACCACATAATAGATAGATAGATAGATAGATAGATGAAGGCAAGTCAAATATAGAAAAAATAGATCATCACCAAAATCAAGTGAGCACATGGAATTATAAATCGAGGGATTTACGTCTGGTTTTGGTCCAGTCTTGGTTAAGGTGAACCTTGTTCTAATCATTAGCCAAATCATGTGGTACCTCATACAAACAAGCATCGGACACTGTGCACATCTCAGTAAAAAAAAGAGACTTACTATTTCTTTTTGTGCAGTCCCGTTGGAGGACATCATGTTGTTAGTTTGTTTTTTGAAGACATCCACCGCATCGAGTACTTGGATAGACGATCCATCTACTTTATTGTTGCTCCTCTGCATATAGGTTCAGGCCACTCATTCACATAAAACAGGTTTGCATTCAATAATACAAAGCAACAGGTACTTACAAGATTGTAGGGGCGATTCACTCTATGATTTCTCTGTGTTCCCTCTGAGAGGAAATAATATCAGATAGTGGTCATTGCTGTTTACAAAGAACTAGATAGACATTATACTATAATCACTTGTGAACATGTAGAGCAGGGAATGGCGGAATATAAACAAACTTTTAAATGACATAAAGATTGCCATAGCGACAAAATAGAATGCAGTTACAGTCACTCCTTAGCATGAACAAGAGAGAAATTACAATGATTTAACTTGTGAAATAGGATTGCAAACAAATATGAGAAGTGCCATAAAAAGTGTCACCTTTTATAGAGCAGGAAGTTACTATACTAACATTTGGACGAACAAGATAGACATTACAATGGTATATCTCGTGAACTTATAGAGGAGGGAATGCTAACCCATCTGTGAAGTGACTTAAAATGCCATGAACTACATAATAGAAGGTTTGCTCCAGGAAGAAGTGGGGGAGGATCAGTGAGGAGTGGTGAGTGCTAGGGTGTGGAGAAATGAGGCAGGGGAGACCTCCTTTTATACTGTGGCGAGGGGACCGAATGGCGCGGGTGCGAGCTTGGCGGTGACGACGCACATGCTGCTATCGGCGTGACGGAGGCTAGTGGATGGTGCATGGTTCCCTGGCGGTTCTCACGGGCGTAATGGCGTGGCGTGGGGCGGTGTGGTTTGGTCGGGAGCATGCGGCGCTTCTTGCGGATGCTGAAGGTGATTCTTGACGGCTGCTGGTCGGCAGGGCGTGGCGGTGAACAGGGTTGTCTGCGGGGTTTGGGTGATCATGGCGATTTAGTTCACGCGAGGCGGGGGTGAGGCGTGGTCTGTGCGAGGCGGTCGGGCGCGGCGAGCTGGCGCGCTCTAGACATGGTGCAGAGGCATAGGGTGCAGCGGTGCTAGGGTGGTCCAGGGTTCTTCTATGGTCGAGGCTTGGACAGGGGGTGGCGGTGGACCGAGGCGTGTCTAGTGCGCGTCATGGGAGAGAGGGGAGTTGCTCCTGGCACGCTGTCCGCTGTCGGCCGGCGACGGTCAAAAATGGGCGGCGCTCCACTATGCATAACAGCCAAAGGAGGGTTAGTTTGGTGCTTGGTTAGGCTCAGGGGAGACAGGAGGGTTAAGAGGGGACATTGAGGTGGGAGATTACTTGTCCAAAACAGTGATATTAGGCAGTAAAGGTTCTGTGTCTGCAAGGTGTTTGTTGTAATGGCCGAAAGAAATTTACTTTGGAATTTTTGAATGAAACTTTTTGAGTGATCTTAACTTAAGCTCGAGAGTCTATGTTTGCTTGGAGAAGTTAAGTGGAATTGGTTTGATAGGTTTTTGAAAAAGTGTGATCTTGACATATGAACTAGATTCAATTTTTAACTGTCCATTAAATTGATTTGGAGAATGTTTTTGTAAGTTTGTAAAGTGGGCCTTGACACACTTTTACTTGGTCTAGTAAGGGGTGAACAGAAGTATAATTATTTCTGTTAAGATTTCTCTTCTAGGAACACACAAAGTCACCTAGTGGTTAACTTTTGTCAAAATGACCATTTGCTTTATTTAGTCATATTTGATTTATTTTTCTTTTGATTTTGCTTGTAATTGGTCTAGATGATGTAGCATTGATCTTTAAACCATTTCACATCATTTGTAACAATCAAGCATGGCAATTTCAATCAATCACACATTAATGCAAAGCTAACATGCATTCATATTCATATTAATAAAAGTTTTTGTTAACCCTAATTTGGGTGATTTGAACTTGATAATCTTGATTAGGGTTTTTGGGATGTTACAAACCTTCCCTCCTTAAACAAAATCTCGTCCCGAGATTTAAGAAAAACTAGGAACTAAAGAGATTTGGAAACTCAGTCCTAATGTAATCTTCTCGCTCCCAAGTAGCTTCTTCTTCGGTATGGTTCCTCCATTGGATCTTGAGAAACTTGATACTCTGGGTCCTGCTGGTTCTGAAGGCTTCCTCCAAAATACGGATGGGTACTTCGCGATATGTCAGATCCTTGTTGATATCTATGGCTCGGTGATCGATGTTCTTGAAAACTTCTGTCTTCTCCGGAATTTCTAAGCATTTGCAAAGTAACAAGATATGGAACACATCATGGATGGATGACATATCCTCTGGCAGTTCCAGTTGATAAGATACTTCTCCTTGGCGATTCAAAATCTTGAAGGGTCCAATATATCTGGGGCCTAACTTTCCTTTCAATTGAAAATGTTGCATTCCCTTCAAGGGCGACACTTTGAGATATACAAAATCTCCGACATTGAAGGTCAGGTCTCTACGTCTCTTGTCGGCATAACTCTTCTGCCTGGATTGGGCGGTCTTGAGGTGCTAATGGACTTTTTGAACCTTCTCTTCGGCTTCCTGTAGGATGTCGGGTCCGAAAATCTGACTCTCTCCTACTTGCGACCAATTCAAGGGGGTACGACACTTTCTTCCATACAGAAATTCAAATGGGGTCATTTGCAAACTGGCTTGATAACTTTTGTTGTATGAGAATTCTGTGAAAGGCAGACAATCTTCCCATTTTGATCCAAACTATAGAACACAAGCTCTCAACATATCTTCTAAGATTTGGCTGACTCTTTCAGTCTGTCCATCGGTCTATGGGTGATAAGCTGTGCTGAAATTCAACTTGGTTCCTAATCCTTCTTGGACTTTCTGCCAAAATCTTGAGGTAAACTGGGTTCCTCGATCTGACACTATGGTCTTAGGGGTTCTATGTAAACTGACGATTCTAGCAATGTACAACTCTGCTAGCTTCGAACTCTGGTAGGTTGTCTTGACAGGTATAAAATGGGCTACCTTGGACAGTCTATCAACTATGACCTAGATAGAGTCATTTCCCCTACTAGAAGTAGGCAAACCGGTGATAAAGTCCATTCCGATGGAATCGCATTTCCATTCCAGAATCTGCAATGGTTGCAATAGTCCTGTGGTCTCTGATGTTCCGCTTTGACTCGCTGACAGATATCACACTTGGCTATGTAGCTTCTGATTTCTCTCTTCATCTTGTGCCACCAAAATTGCTCCTTCAAATCCTGATACATCTTCGTTCCTCCGGGTGGATAGAATAAAGAGTATCATGAGCTTCCTACATGATAACTTGTTTCAGCTCGGAATCTGCTGGCACACAGATACGTCCTTTGTACCACAAAACTCCTTCTTCATCTTCGGTGAATCCATGTACCTTCCCTGTACCAATACGATGTTTTATTCCGTCGATATTCGCATTTCCTTTCTGCGCCTCCTTGATCTGACTGATCAAAGTGGGTTGAAGTTCAATGCTAGCTAAAAATCCTTTGCTAACTAGCTCGGTTCTAAATTGCTCCAACTCTTCATGCAAACTTGGTTGGGCTTCTTTGATCATGGTGTTTAATCTACACAGCAATCTGCTAAGAGCATCTGCTACCACATTGGCTTTGCCAGGGTGATAGTGAATGTCAAGGTCATAATCCTTGATTAACTCTATTCCATCTCCTTTGCCTCATATTCAGCTCCTTCTAGGTGAAAATATACTTCAGGCTCTTGTGATCTGAATAAATGTCACAGTGGTTACCCATAAGGTAATGACGCCATGTTTTCAATGCTAACACTACGGCTGCTAGTTCAAGATCATGGGTAGGGTAGTTTTGCTCATGCTTCTTTAGTTGTCGGGACAGATATGCTATGACTTTGCGTTCTTGCATCAATACACATCCGAGACCAATCTTGGATGCATCACAATACACATCAAAAGGCTTCTTGATATCTGGCATAATCAGAATTGGTGCTGAAATTAATCTCTTCTTGAGTTCTTGGAAACTTGCTTCACATTTGTCGGTCTGTCGTGGTGGTGGCACAGCAGATGCCATGGGTAGGCTAAAGTTTGGGGCCAATGGATGCTAGTGGGATCTAGGGAGGGAAGATGTAGTGGATTCTACACATAGAAAGCTAACGCAAAGATGTGTATTTCTCCTTCCTTGGGTTAGAAGTGCTCCTTGAGCTGTATACAAGGGGAAAGAGAGAACTTTACCAGCCTAACGGTACCAAGAATGAGTCGATCCCCTCCTTAGGGTCCAAGCCTGCCCTTATAAAGGAGAGCCTTGGGTTCCTTTAGGGCTGATGTGGCAAGCATATTCGAGGAATATGCTTGTCCCAATATAGTAGTTCGGCGCCCCCTTTCCCTGTCGCTCCCCTAACAACGGCAAAGTTCCAGAGGGGCCCTCCTGTGTGCCTCGGGCTTCAGGACTGTCACCTCCGTGACCTCCTTATGTCTCTCTGTCGCTCTGCACCTTTGTCCCTAGTGCTTGGCTTCGCTCAGATTCTCCCTAGCCTGCTACTAGAGTTTGACTTTAGGCTTCTCGTTCTCCTGCAAGCTTCGTATCATTCGGCCCTGCCTCGCGTAACTCGGCTTGTCCTTCACCTGCATCAAGATTACTTGGGCTAACCCGGTCGACTTACGCAGTATCTTGGCCGGGTAATGCCTTGCCCTTACTATAAGGGTCCTGCCCTTTCCTATCTCGGCCGACCTCTACAGGATTCGGCCGACTCAGACTGTAACTCGGAAACTAGACGGGGAACACCCTTTCATCTTCCCCCGTCTTTACCCTATCCGGGGTTACCTCCCCAACATTAGTCCCCGAAGTTGGTACGGTCCCGCCGATAACCTCGGCCGGGTCGTATCAGTTTCACGACACTCGTTATGTATTGTTTCCGAGTTATATTGTCGTGGTGATAACACCGTATTTAGTAGTGCACGCCTCGTCCCACGTGTCATTCTCATCATTGTTTCTCTAGTTTTTTGTTCCTCTACAGCGTCTCGACAAGCTACGATTCTTGTCGCGCTGTTGCTTGACGCCGTTCTTCTGACGGGGATCGTGAGCTCCTTGGTCAATCGTGTGGCCTTTGGTGTGGTTCCGCTCAGTGACGTGTGGTCGTGTTGCACACACGATCCGCGCTGCCAACTGCCACACCCACGATCCCACTACTTTGCTTGCGGCTAGGTTATAAAGAGGGGCGCGGCACCTGGGAGTTTCTTTTCCCCTTCTCGCTCTCCCGCACCCTTCTTCTTCCTCGCGCTTCTGCGCTCGTTCGTGGTTCCGCCGCCGCACGCTCAACTGGTTCTGCGACGAGGAGGACTCCGCCGCGCTGCTCCGTCTGCCTCGTCGCCGCTTACTTGTTCCGGCGTCGTTGCCGGTGAGTTCTTTTCGGTCTTGCCGCCTAGGCTTTCCTCTAGATCTCTTCGTTTCCTCTTTGTTCGTGCGCTGCGGTTCTGTCGTCGTTCCGCCACCGTTTTTGCGTAGAATTGCGACGGGGCCTCGTAGCTCTAAGTTTTCCTCCGCCGCGAGTTGTTCCTCCGGCGATCTTTCCGGCGAAATCATGTCTAGTTCCTTTAGCCGTGCCCTGGTAGAGGACGATGATGCTGGCTCTGGGCCTGAGCGGGGCTCGTGGCAGGGCTCCTCAGTTACCCGGCGGGAGATCGAGTGGCTCATCCGAACCCGGAGGATTCCCGCCGAGGTCTCTTGTCGTTTACCCGGCAACGAGTTATCTCCAGAAATTAGGGAGGGCGAGTATGTAGTTTTTATGTCACATTTCTCGCGCGGCTTCGGTCTCCCTCTTAGCGATTTTGCAAGAGAGTTTCTCGACTACTTCGGCCTTCAGCCGCATCATCTTTCTGCGAACGCCATCGGTTCTCTTTCTGCATTCATCTCCGCCTCGGAGGGATACTTCGTCCTATGGCCGTCCGTGGTACGCGTCTGCGAAGTTCTTCCGGTCGTTCTAATGTAGTCCCTGACAAGTCTCTGCACCCTTCCGAGAAACTGCTTACTCAGTGCGGGGCGGCGTCCATTACACCTCGGAGGAAGTCTGTATTTCCTCGTGTCACCGGGTTAGAGTCGTGCAAGAAGTGGCACAAATCCTTCTTTTACGTCAAGAACAGAGGAACAGAAGACAAGATTCGGCTCCCTGCCTTCTCCATTGGTCCGCCTTCCAAGGTAAATTGGACTTACAATCCGAGGAGGAGCCACGTCTTGGCCGAGATTTTCAAGACTCGGCTCAAAGAACTGATCCGGGCCGGGTTACGCGGCAAGGACTTGATGGCTACCTTCATCAGTAGCCGAATTTGCCCATTCCAGAAAAGGACACACAAACTTTGCTACATGAGTGGTCCACTTGATCCCAACCGAGTCTCGACCGTCGAGCTGGACAATTACCTTGTCATCAAGCGCGTCCGAGCTATATTTAAGACGGACATGCCTGAAGATTGGACCTGGGGATTGAAACCGTTTACCCGCGAGCGTCCTCCTCCCGCAGTAAGTTTAACCCTCAATGCTTTGATTTTCTATTGTTTTCATAGCTGTTTTCCCTAACCTTCCTTCTTTTTCGCCTCACAGAGGTTCGCAGAGCAAAAGGACGAGGACGCCGAGGTTTTGTCGCTTCCGTGGACTGCGGATCGGAATACCCCGGACGTTGGGGAGCCGGACTCCGAAGAATTCGTCCCTAAGTCGGATCCCGCTACGGCTCGCGCTCGTGGCAAGACTTCGGTCCATGAGGAGGAAGGTGATTCGGACGAGGTCCAAGCTCTTGAGGTAGTTGCCGCAATGCCTATTTCTTATGCATTTCCGGCTTCTACTTTCCCAGCTAATCCGGCCGGTCAGGTTCACGACGCCGAGCCTATTGCATCCCGGCCCCCAGTTACCTCGGGGAAACGCGGGGCTCCTGCTAGTGCTTCAGAGGCGGCCCCCAAGAAACGAATGAAGAAGTCTGCTCCGAACCCTCCCAGGCGCAAGACCATGCCTGGGGTCACAGGGTAAGTTCGTTTTGCTCATATTTCCTGTTTCCCTGTTTCTGTTTTTCATCCTGACACCCTTTTTTCTTTCTTATTTTCGCAGTGCTCCGCTTTCCGTTAAGCCTGGCGGTCCTAGCATGACTAGCCGCCCGATTCGGCAGCCGTCTCCTCCGCCCGTTGAAGATACTAGGATTCCTAGTCCTGCTCGTGCTACGTCTCCTCCAGCTCCACATATGTCACCCCCTCGTCACGATGCGCCTGATACTCGCGTCTCCGAGATTTCTACCGAACCCGTTGCCCCTCCACTGAATCCGAGCATATCCACCGAGACTTTTTCTACCTCGGTAGCTCCTACTGTAACCCCAGCCACAACCGTGGTCATTAATACCCCGGCGCCCTCAGCGCCTGTGATCCCTCCTTCTTCTAAGGGCTATGTTCCCATTGCCGAGGTATCGGCTTCTGCTGGTGCCTCCTCTACAGTAAGAAAAACTGTTTCCACCAAGGCTTCCACTTCCCAAAAATGTTTGGCCGGCTCTTCTCAGCCGAGTATTGCCGACGTGCTGCCTAAAGGGATTGCTCCCGCCAAAGCCTCTACTACTCCGGCCGCCAGCACCCAGCTTGCTCTTCATACAAGCCCTGCGGCTGCAGTGGTTGCACAACATGTCCGAGGTAAAGTATTAACCCGGACGGCTAGTGGGAACAGCCTCGACTCGCTGGTGGAATACGCTCATAACTGGAATGCTGCTGATCAGCTTGAGGGCAATCGAAACAGTCAGCCATTTCAACTCTCTGACATCAGCAGCCGTTTGGATCAAGCTGCCAAGATTATTCTGGATAGCAACAAGATGAATGAGGTAATTGCTACTTCTCGGGGTTTAGACTGATTCTCCATATGCTATTATATATACATTAGTCCCCGAAACTTGCAAACGAGTAATTTGTTATTCGCTTGGAAGTTTTTATAGTGCTATACTTAACTCGACTTAATTTAGGGTTCGAGCCTATATCCGAGTAGATCTATCTTAAACTTTGCTTAAATTTTATCTAGCCGTTCTTTGAATGTCTAGCCACCTAGGTCTGGGTTGCTTTAAGCAACTCGGATCTGTTTTGGCTCTGAATATCCAGCCACCTAGATCTGAGTTAAGTTTTCGCTTAACTCGGATCTGTTTTGGCTTTGAATATCCAGCCACCTAGATCCGGGTTAAGTTTTCGCTTAACTCGGATCCGTTTTGGCTTCGAATATCCAGCCACCTAGATCTGGGTTAAGTTTTCGCTTAACTCGGATCTGTTTTGGCTTTGAATATCCAGCCTCCTAGATCTGGGTTAAGTTTTAAACTTCCGGATCTGTTTTGGCTTTGAATATCCAGCCACCTAGATCTGGGTTAAGTTTTCGTTTAACTCGGATCTGTTTTGGCTTTGAATATCCAGCCACCTAGATCTGGGTTAAGTTTTTGCTTAACTCGGATCTGCTTTAACTTCGAATATCCAGCCACCCAGATCCGGGTTAAGTTTTCGCTTAGCTCGGATCTGTTTTGGCTTTGAATATCCAGCCACCTAGATCCGGGTTAAGTTTTCGCTTAACTCGGATCTGTTTTGACTGAATATTTACTCACGGTTTGTTCTATTGCTTAGGTTGCACATGACCGACGGACTACCGAATTTCAAAGACTGCTTTTCTCGCACAAGAAGTTAGAAGAAAAATATGAAAAAGTTATTCCTGTGGTGAAAAAAGCAGGTATGCCGATCATTTTCCTTGTCATCTCTAATATTGTCATTGTTTTGTCTGCGGGATGCCGGCTTACTTTGTGGGTTAACAGGTAACATCAATAATCTCAACATTCGTCTTGAGAAGAAAGTCAAGAGCTTGGAAGGTTAGTTTTCCATCTACCTCGTACTTTTCCCTTTCTAAGACGTGCACTAAGTTTCTTTTACTTTGTTTGGCTTTGGTAAATCCGAGATATGAACCTTTGTATCATCTCACCAAGATTGTACGCCCATACCTGATGTAATGCTGCATTTTTTAGAACAAGGCGCCACTCATTCGGCGCAGCTAAAAAAAAAGAATGACGAGATAGCTCGCCTAAGCGCCGAGGTGGAGGCCCTTAAGCTTTCTCAGAAATCCGAGCTAGAAAAGGTCGATCAGGAGTTCTCCGAGGAGAAGAACCGGATGGCTTTGGAATTGCAAAAGACTAAAGAGCTCTTTGAGGCTGCCAAGCTGAAAACTCGAGGAATGAGCGAGGAAATTGCTCGCTTTGAGAAGAACAAGATTGACTAGGCGAAGGACCTTCAGTTGATGATGAGTTACATTCATCGTAAGCATCTTAACATGGCCGGATTATCTTTCTTCCTTCTGCTGCCCTCTGACGCCTCCCTTTTTTGCGCAGGTCATTTTCCTGAAGCTAAGCCCGTGAGCTCTAAAGCGGTCCTTGCTGATCGTGCGCGCCGAGGTCTCCCTGTTGACGTGAATTTTGAATATTCAATAGAAGATTTCTTGGTTTCTGTCGGCGCTGCCCTTGGTCCGATGAAAATCATGGGCAGGGACTTGGTGCTGGCAGCTATTCGAGCCCACCGTGCTCTCTGGCCGAATACCTCTGGGACTCCTAACATCAGCGAGATCGAATTGCTGGTGACTAGATTGAATGCCTCTGAAAAACAACTAAGTCTTTGGAGGGAATCTGCTGGGCGAGCTGGTGCTGATATGGCCCTCACCGTTATCATGTCATGGTACGAAGACATTTCTCTTGATATCCTGAGGAATTTGCGCACAGGTTCCCGTTGGGTTGAGGATCCCACCTTTGTTGCTCTTCGGCAAGCTCGCGCCTTTCAACTCATCGAGTATGCCGACGTGCACACCTAGAATGAAGGGCCGAGTATCCTTCCAAACCCGGACGAGGAGGTCATAGTCGAGGATGCATCAGATGATTCAGCTGAGCAAGGGGGAGATGAAGATGACTCGGCCACTTCTGGTGACTCCAGTTCGAGCTCGGATGACAACGGCGACGCGCGATCCTCCTCCAAGGGTACCGGGCATTCCACTGCGCAAATTGATGCTCCTCAGCAGCCTCAGGCTTCGGCCGAGGTTGCACCTAGGTCTGCGGAGGGTGAGGTAACATCGGCCGAAGTTCCTCCTACCTCGGAGTCCCCAGTCCCTGACCAAGTTGCCGCCTCTCCAGCTAAAAACGTTTAAGTCATTTCCTATCCCTGGTATGCCGGGCGTACGATGTCCGTGGAATACTTGTTTACTTCCTGTATGACCTGAATCTCCTTTTGCCGTACATTGCTGCGACATATAAGTTTGCAGTTATTATAACTTTGCTTAAGTGGGTTCCCATCCGAATTCTTGCTTTGGTATCCTGCAATATTTTGATGTTAGGATGTATCTTTGTCTTTGTTTTCTCGTGTTTTAGTCGAGTAATCTGTGTGTGAGCTTCGAACATCATACGGGGTTGATCTGTTCTTATTCTGAGTGCCGAAGTGTGATACCCTTTTCGTATCAAAGATTGACTGCCACTTTGGAACAATACATGGCAGTCCCCGAGTGATTGCCTGTTCTGCTGAAGTCTAGTGTGTAAACTAAATTTCAGGAACAATATAAGACCACCGCCGAGGCGCTGCTCAGGGCGTCAAGTTTTGGTGCTCAACATAGCTCTGGGGCGGTATATGGTAGTTTTCTAGTTGCTGCTTTGACTGCCGAGGTTTAGTACATAAAACGAAACTTCAAATACCTATAGCAGTCCCCGAGTCACTGCTCTTGATGCCGAGGTTTTAATACATAACCTGAAATTGAAATAACATATGGCAGTCCCCGAGTCACTGCTCTGGATGCCGAGGTTTAATACATAACCTGAAATTGAAATAACATATGGCAGTCCCCGAGTCACTGCTCTTGATGCCGAGGTTTTAATACATAACCTGAAATTGAAATAACATATGGCAGTCCCTGAGTCACTGCTCTAGATGCCGAGGTTCAATACATAACATGAAATTGAAATAACATATGGCAGTCCCCGAGTCACTACTCTGGATGCCGAGGTTTAATACATCATTGGTCCTTGACCTTGAAATACTATGCTATGAGTAAAATGGACGAAGCAGGGCTACGTTCCATGGCCGCTTCGTTTCTTCGCCATGACTTTGTCCCTTCCTTCGGGATTGAGCATCGATTAGATAATAGGCATCGTTATGTAATGCCTTGCTCACGATGAATGGTCCCTCCCATGGAGGTGACAGCTTGTGCATGCCGGCCGTGCATTGCACCAGTCTGAGGACTAAATCTCGTTCTTTGAATACCCTTGGATTCACCTTTCTGCTGTGATATCGTCGTAGGTTCTGCTGATAAATAGCTGATCGTGATAGTTCGAGTTCTGTGGCTTCTTCTAGCAGGTCTACAGTATCTTGCCGAGCTATTTCGTTTACTTCCGAGGTTGTATACTGAGTAACTCTTGGCGAGTCATGTATTATGTCGGTTGGAAGCACGGCCTCTGCCCCGTACACTAGAAAGAATGGTGTGTACCCTGTTGACCTATTTGGAGTAGTTCTGAGGCTCCATAATACGGCTAGGAGTTCCTCAATCCAACATCCTGCCGACCTTTGTAGTGGTTCAACAAGTCGTGGTTTTATTCCTGACAATACTAGTCCATTAGACCTTTCCACTTGCCCATTAGACGCTGGGTGAGCCACAGAGGCAATATCTAACCTTATGTATTTTTCTCTACAAAATCTGGGGAAGGCTCCTTCTGCAAAATTTGTGCCATTATCTGTAATAATACTGTGTGGGTACCCATATCTTAAAATAATATATTTGAGAAATTTCACTGCTGTGGGCCCATCGCATTTTTTATTGGTTTCACTTCAATCCATTTTGTGAACTTGTCCACCATAACCAATATGTGGGTCATTCCCCCTCAGGCCGGCTTAAATGGTCCCACCATATCTAAGCCCCACACAGCAAATGGCCAAGTGATGGGTATTGTTTTTAACTCGGCCGATGGCATATGTATTTTGGTTGCGTATCTCTGGCAACCATTGCATTTTTCCACCAACTCTTTGGCTTCTTTCAACGCCGTCGGCCAATAAAATCCATGCCTGAATGCTTTGGCTACCAATGCACGAGATGAGGCATGATGTCCACACTCTCCTTGATGTATATCTAGGAGGATCTCTCGGCCTTCTGCCGAACTCACACATTTCTGCAATACACTTGTGACACTTCTTTTATATAGCTCATTGTTTATGATCGTATAAGCTTTCGCTCTCCTTACAGTTTGTCTTGCTAATACTTCATTGCTTGGTAATACCGCGTCTTTAAGGTAAGAGAATATGGGTTGCGCCCATAGCGGTGTGACTTTTTCTGGTGTGGTCTCACTGTCTATTTCCATGTTTTCTGCCGACATATCTACCTCGGCCTTCTCCATAATTGTGCTTACTTCTGCTGTCCTCCTCTTGGGGGATTTCGAGTTATATTGCTGGTCTACCTCCATCGGCACATTGTCTGCTGCCGAATTAGCTGGGATAAAGATAGATTCGGATTCTGGTGAAGGGATTATTGATGGTTTTCTGAGGTGTTCCAGGGCAATACCCGGTGGAATTGACTGTCGGGTTGATCCGAGCTTTGACAACGTGTCTGCGGCATCATTTTCTGCCCGAGGTATGTGGCTAAATTCACATCCTTCAAAGTATCCACTGATCTTTTGCACATGAAATCTGTATAAAGCCATATTAGCATCTAATGCATCCCAATTGCCTGAGACTTGCTGTACTACTAGGTCCGAGTCCCCATAGCATAAGATTCGGCGTATGCCAATCTCTTTTGCTACTTTCAATCCATGGACCAGTGCTTCATATTCGGCTACATTGTTGGATGCGGCAAAATGTATTTGTAGCACATATTTCAGCTGATCTCTTTTAGGTGAGGTTAACACTATTCCTGCCCCCAAACCATTTCTTAGTTTGGAACCATCGAAATGCATTGTCCAATAATTTAGATCTGGTAATGGTGGCTCATATTGCACTTCGGCCCAGTCTACGAAGAAGTCGGATCGCTTGAGATTTAATTGCATCTCTCCTATCAAATTGTGGAGCGTATGGTGACAACTCGATGGCCCATTTTGCTATTCGGCCACTTGCATCTTTGTTGCTCAATATGTCGGCTATGGGCGCTTCACAGATCACTCTGATGGGATGTTCTTCGAAGTAATGTTTAAGCTTTTTTGCCGACATATATACTCCATAAGCCATCTTCTGATAATGTGGGTAATTCTGTTTTGAAGCGGATAATACCTCGCTTAAATAATACACCGGCCTTTGTACGGATTTATCATCTTCAAGTCGTTCTACTACGACTACAGCACTCACTACTCTGTTGGTAGCCGCTATATAGAGTAACATAGGCTCTTTTGATAATGGAGAAGCCAAAACGGGTGCTGTGACTAACATTTTTTTCAACTCATGAAATGCACTGTCCGCTTGCGGGGTCCAAATGAATTTATCTGATTTCTTCATCAGCTGATATAGTGGTAGTGCCTTTTCTCCCAGCCGACATACAAACCGGCTGAGCGAGGCTAGACAACCTGTGAATTTTTGTACATCATTTAAGCATCTCGGCAATTCCATTCTTTCTACTGCTTTTATCTTTGTTGGGTTGGCTTCTATACCTCGGCTAGATACAAGAAAACCGAGCAATTTTCCTACCGGCACGCCAAACGTGCACTTTTCCAGATTAAGTTTCATTCGGAATCTTCTCAAGTTTACGAAAGTTTGCCGTATATCTTCCAGTGAGGTTTTGCTTTCCTTGGTTTTGATGAGCACATCATCTACATATACTTGTACATTTTTTCCTATTTGATCGTGTAGACATTTTTGCATGCATCTTTGATATGTTGCTCCTGCATTTCGCAGGCCGAATGGCATTGTGCGATAGCAATAAGCCCCGTACGGGGTAATAAATGCAGTCTTTATTTGATCGGCGGATTTAGCGGTATCCGTGGAAACCAGTACGCGTCTACAAATGATAATAACTCACAACCAGCGGTCGAATCAATGACTTGGTCTATTCTAGGCAATGGAAAAGGATCTTTTGGACACGCCTTGTTCAGGTTCGTGTAATCGATACACATTCGTCATACAATGGCTACATTGGGATCATCTTTCTTATTTTCTACCAGCACCGGATTCGACAACCAATCCGGGTACAGCACCTCCATGATGAACCCGGCTGCGAGGAGCCGAGCTATTTCATCCCCTATTATTTTTCTCCTGTCTTCAGCGAAGCGGCGGAGAGGTTGCTTCACCGGCCTTGCTCCGGGCCTTACATTCAAAGAGTGCTCAGCCAACTCCCTCGGAACACCTTGCAGATCCTGAGTTGACCATGCAAATATGTCCCGATTCTCACAGAGGAAGTTGGTGAGCTCGCTTTCCTATTTAGCGTCCAGGCCTGCACCAATAGTAACAGTACGCTCCGGGAATTGCTCATCTATTTGAAACTTCTTCATTTCTTTAGTCGGCTGAAAAGAGACACTGCCATGCGGGTTGGCTAGTGCCGGCATGTTCAAATGCTTGTTGAGCGAGGGTTGCTACCTCCTGAATCCTTCTTTTTTCTCTTGCTATAACCAATGATTCGGCCAAATTTGACCCGGCTGATGCACACTCCATTGATTTCTTGTAATCCCCTGTTATAGTTATCACTCCTTGTGGTCCAGGTAGCTTCATTTTCAGATAACTTATATGACAGCTGCCCATGAATTTGGCCAACGCTGGTCGTCCGAGTAGAGCATGATAACAGCTCTCTATATCCACCACTTCAAACTCTTGTGATAAGTTATCTCCGCTCTGCAGTTATCTCTTGTGCCGAATAACACATCTACTCGGACCTTACCAATGGGTTCACATGAAAGCCCTGGCACTATCCCATGGAAAGTGGTCCTCGTGGATTGCAACATGTTCTGTGATATTCCGAGTTTATGCATGGTATCTTTGTACATGATATTGATACTACTTCCATTGTCTATGAGTACTTTTGAAAATTTGACATTGATGCTCGGTCCAACAAATGTCGAATCCAGCACAAGTGCATATGATCCGGGATTTGGCATTATCTTGGGATGATCCTTTATGCTCCAAGTTATCTCCTGATCCGACCAAGGCACATATCTTGGTACTGTCGGCATTACTGCATTTACTTCCATATGCCGGCGTTGCACACTTTGCTTGTCTTGTTGTTCCGTTGTGAACACGCAATAGGATTGATGATGTTCTCTGTAATCATTGCGTCCGGTATTCGCCGGATTTGTTCTTCCATCCTGGACTTGGTTCATCACTTGATGCACCGCGTCTCTCCGATCCGAGTTATCGTACCTCGGGGGAGGGGGCGGTAACATCGATTCTTGTGCATTTGCTCCAGTCAACTGTGGCTGATGCTGCTGATGTACTTGATGGGGTACCTGAACCCTTGCGGGGTTCCCCATTGCATTTTTCATCCATGCACATTGGCGGGTGGTATGGTTGGCTGGCCTGGATGGGTTTGACGTGTGTAATTTGCACGGCTGATCTAACATGGATTGACGTGTACTTGGCCTCTCCGCCATCGCTTTCTTTTGTTCGGGGTCCCGCCTTTTCCTTCATTTCTTGGTGTCCACTGTTGAGGACCATTCTTCTGCCGTTGAGTTGCTCCGTGACCCGGTGGGTCCTGCGCTACCGCCGCCACTTGGGCCGAATTATATCGATAATCCGGCCTTTCCTCTCTTCTTCTTCCTCTGAAATCACCGCGCCTGGATGACCCGGCCAAATCTCTTGCATAATGGTCCTGTTTCTCGCGATGATCTGCCGACATTAATTCTGGTTGCGTTGGGTCTCCTAATGCATAGGAGTCTGCTATTCTGATAGTTTCTGCCAGTGTGGTCGGCATATCTCTCTGCAGACGTTGCCATAATACGCTGCCATAACGGCATCCTTGCGCGAACCAAGCTATTGCTTGCGATTCTATGACTCCTTCACATGAGTTTCTCAGGTTGCACCACCGAGTTAAAAATTCTCTATCTGTTTCATTCGGCCTCTGCTTGCACATGGCTAGCTGTTGTGGCCTGTTTGGCCTCTTGTATGTACTGGTAAAGTTGCTGACAAACATTTCCTCAAAATCCAGCCAACAGTTGATACTGCCGGCTGGTAGATTATTCAGCCACACTCTAGCTGGTCCTTCCAGCATTTGTGGTACATACCGTACTGCCCATCGTAGGTTCCCACCCGCTATTTTTACAGCAGTGGCATAGTCAATTAACCAGTCTTGTGGTTTGGTACTTCCATTATATGTTTTCGCGCCCCTTGCCAGCTGAAAGTTCGGCACAGGAGGTTCGCCCATGATCCGTGGTCCAAAGCATGTCGGCCCCGGTGGACCCTGTTCTTCCAACAACTCGGACCTGTATAGCCGGTCCAGCTTCACTCTTGCATCATTTGATGGCAAATCTCTGTACAGAACTCTGTCCTGTATTCCATAATGGTTGTTTCCGCCATGGATTGCATATTCCATTTCGGAATAACCATCATTGTATCTCTCATTAATTTGATTGTGGCGAGCTGGCCTTGTTTCTCTTTCCTGCCGGGGTTCATGCCTCGGTTGTGGGTTGAGTGGCAGTTCTCTCCTTACTTCGACCGGGGTATTGTTCTCATGATTGCCTCTCGCGGGTTCTCTTCTGCCGAGGTCTCCGTTGCCTCGGCTTCCGCCGTCTTTCTCCACACGGCCGTGGTTCCTCTCCCCACTGTTACCTCGGCTTGCATTGCCTCTGTTCTCATTTGCCTTTCCGGCCATTGCCGGATCATATGGGACAATCTGCTTGTTCCTCTTTCCCGAGGTTACTGCTTTGTCTCTTCGAGCATTATTTTGCTGGTGCTGCTCCTGCCGAATGAACCATTCGCGAGGCCCCTGGCCTGCCGAATGAACCCCTCTAACTCTAATGCTGTGGCATTTGCCGCTCTTAGGTTTCTTGCCGGGGTACTGTACCTCGGCAAGCCCAAATCCTCTGATTCTACTTTATGAGCTTCATGCTCTTTGTTGATGTCATCCATGAGGTTCTTCCCTCTCAATCTTAGTTCGTCCACCCGTTCGGGCGCGACGTCAAGCTTATTTGTTTTCGCATATTCTCGCAGGGTCCTGTTTAAGGACTCCCGCAAGGCCGACACCTTTTTTGCCTCTATCAGCACCTTTTGCCTGGTTTCCTCTAACTCTGCCTGAGCATTTGCCGGATTAAGTATCGGCGCTACAGGTGTAGTCAAGCTTTCTATGGTCGCCTGAAGAATATTCTCTGGCCTTTCCAGAGGTGGCCCTCTTACTCTTGGTGCCTTCGGGGTGGTGTCTTGCACCTCGGTCGGGTTGGTTGCTGGTGGGATTACCTCGGTGGGCATTGGTCTTTGTCTGCTGTCTTGCGCCACAGACATCGGTGGCGGGTTCTCTGCCTGATCCGGCAGCTGCTACTCCAGTTTGCACCCCGGCCACGACCATTACCTCGAAGCTACCTGCAGGATGCGCTCCGGGCGGACGGCCTGCAGCGTTAAGAGGTGGATCTCCTGCAACAATAACTTGGTGAGGATAAACACCGGAGATGTCGACGCCGATGTAAACCTGGTGCCCGCCTAGGTTGATGAAGACACCATTACACGGGGGAGCTTTCCCCCTGAAGCTCCCTGCATTGTCGCTGACATAATCACAGAGACCAAATCTACGGACTAAGCCGAAACAACGCTACGCGCCATCTTGATGAAGTTTCCGTCCGGATCATAACTCCAGCTAGCACCGCTGCTAGCCCAGTGGCGCCAAGCGTGGTGGTGGCACGGCAGATGCCATGGGTAGGCTAAAGTTTGGGGCCAATGGATGCTAGTGGGATCTGGGGAGGGAAGATGTAGTGGATTCTACACACAGAAAGCTAACGCAAAGATCTGTATTTCTCCTTCCTTGGGTTAGAAGTGCTCCTTGAGCTGTATACAAGGGAAAGAACTTTACCAGCCTAACGGTACCAAGAATGAGTCGATCCCCTCCTTAGGGTCCAAGCCTGCCCTTATAAAGGAGAGCCTTGGGTTCCTTTAGGGATGATGTGGCAAGCATATTCGAGGAATATGCTTGTCCCAATATAGTAGTTCAGCGCCCCCCTTTCCCTGTCGCTCCCCTAACGACGGCAAAGTTCCAGAGGGGCCCTCCTGTGTGCCTCGGGCTT
Organism: Avena insularis; assembly: GCA_023614405.1. Taxonomy (NCBI): domain Eukaryota; kingdom Viridiplantae; phylum Streptophyta; class Magnoliopsida; order Poales; family Poaceae; genus Avena; species Avena insularis. Next base: position 212,082,867 of record CM042690.1, read on the forward strand.
CAGGACTATCACCTCCGTGACCTCCTTCTGTCTCTTTGTCGCTCTGCACCTTTGTCCCTAGTGCTTGGCTTCGCTCAGATTCTCCCTAGCCTGCTACTAGAGTTTGACTTTAGGCTTCTCGTTCTCCTGCAAGCCAGATCATTATTGCCTCGCGTCTTCGGCTTGTCCTTCACCTGCATCAAGATTACTTGGGCTAACCCGGCCGACTTCACAGATATCTCGGCGGGTAATGCCTTGCCCTTACTATAAGGGTCCTGCCCTTTCCTATCTCGGCCGACCTCTCGAGATTCGGCCGACTCGATCAGAACTTTCGGAAACTAGACGGGGAACACCCTTTCATCTTCCCCCGTCTTTACCCTATCCGGGGTTACCTCCCCAACACGGTCCATTCAAACTTCTTATCTTTCTTCAACAATTGGGTCATCGGTCTTGCGATGCTCGAAAATCCTTCAACGAACTTGCGGTAATATCCCGCTAATCCGAAAAATGCACGGACTTGAGTTTGAGTGGTTGGGGCTTTCCATTCTTCAACATCTTTGATCTTGGCGGGGTCGACAGCGACTCCTCCTACCGACACAATATGTCCGAGGAATCCTACTTCCTTCAACCAGAATTCACATTGCTAAACTTGGCATACAACTGATGTTGTCTCAGGGTTTCAAGGATGGTTCTCAGATATAGCTCATGGTCTTCTTCTGACTTTGAATAGATTAGAATATCATCGATAAAAACAACAACAAACTTATCCAGGAAATACATAAAAATCTTATTCATGAGATTCATGAAATAAGCGGGGGCATTGGTTAACCCAAAAGACATGACGGTATACTCATACAATCCATATCTGGTGGTAAAGGCGGTCTTTGGAATATCTGTTGCACGATTTTGAGTTGATGATAACCAGTTCTAAGATCAATATTAGAAAACACTCTGGCACCAGTCAACTGATCAAACAGATCTTCTATCTTTGGCAGTGGGTACTTGTTCCTGATGGTGACATCATTCAGCTTCTGGTAATCCGTACATAAATGGTTACCTCCATCTTTCTTATCCACAAACAGAACAGGCGATCTCCATGGCGATGCGCTTGGTTGAATCAGACCTTTCTCCAGCATAGCATCAAGTTGCTTCTTCAGCTCCACTAGTTCAGATGGGTTCAGACTATAAGGTCTTTGAGCTATAGGTCCAGTTCCAGGAATTAGTTCAATAATGAACTCGATATCCTGATCTAGGGGCATACCGGGTAATTCATTTCAGTATACGTCGGGGTATTCACAGACTACTCTGACTTGGTCTAGGGTTGATTGGGCTAGACTCTTGTTGCATTTGAATTGATGGGGCAAGGTTTCAGATACATGCTCTACTGATACTCCAGAGCTACTGGTCATGGTTATGGCTTTCTTGGCACAGTCGATCAATCCTTTATGTTTCGACATCCAATCGATTCCTAGTACTACTTCCCAACCCTTGGTTCTAAGTACTATTAGATTGGCATAAAAATCTATTCCATGGATTCTGATAGGTACAGCCTTGAAAATTTTTCTAGCTTTGGTGGTTAAACCAGGTATTTGAACTATCATAACATGCTTCAATTTTGTTGGTTGAATCTTACTAGTGCATGCAAATTCTTCTGTAACAAATGAGTGCGATGCTCCAGAATCAAACAACACTCTTGCAAGTATTGAGTTAACAGAAAACATATCCAGCACGACATCGGGCGCTTCCTGGGCTTCTTCAACATTCATGTGGAACAGACGACCGTTGCGGTTGAGCGAGTTCCCTGGGGCAAATCTCCTTCCAGGATGAACACGGCGCTGCTACTGAGCTAGGGCATTCACATTGGGGTCTGCTGCAAGCTTCTTGGGACACTCGTTGGAGTAGTGACCCTTGACTCCACACTCAAAGCAAGTGATCTAGGACTTGTCTTTGGCTGCAATAGGCACAACATTGCTTCCAGTCCTTGGGGCAGTATTGTTGTTGTTGTTCTTGTTGTTGTTGGACTTGGGCGGTGCACGGTTGAAGTTGTTGGAGTTGCCGGGGTTGTTGTTATGGTTTCCTCTAGACTTCAAGTTTCCTCCGCTACGATTGGGGTAGCTTGGACGGGACATTGGGGGTCTGTTGTTTCTTGGGGCATACCCTGCAGACGGGTTGGGGCGATACTTCTGCATATTGTGGGACCCAGTCTGGTGCATCATCCTGCCCTTGCGGTTGTCATTGGCTTGGTTGATCTTGCCTTCCATCTGGATGGCAGAGTTTACTAGCTCTTCTAGATCTCCAAAACGGATGTTGACTAACACCGTCTGCATTTCATCGTGCAATCCATTTAGGAATCTTTCCTTCTTTTTGGCTTTAGTGTTGATCTCATCAGGGGCATATCTAGCTAGGGACAAGAATTTGTCACGGTATTCAACTACCGTCATCCTTCCTTGCTTCAGTTCTCTGAACTCATTTCTCATCCTGGTGACCAAACCTTGCGGCACATGGGTGCGGCTGAACTTCATCTTGAATGCTTTCCAAGTCATCATCTGACCGTCGTTCATGGTACGGGTGCTATTCCACCAAGCTCTTGCATCTCCTGCCAGATAGTGGGTGGCAAACAGTACTTTCTCATTGGCGTCAACTCCTGTGACCTCCAGATTATTCTACATAGTTTGCAGCCAGTCATCAGCATCTAAGGTATCCTCAGATTTGTTAAAGATAGGTGGGTTGGTATTCTGAAAGTTCTTGAGCTTGGATCCATGGTGATCCTGGTTTCCATGACCTTGATTATTGTGGGCCATCTGAGCTATCTGTGGAAGAGTGGCTAGGTTGGCTTGGTGTTCGGCTCTACTAGGTTCACGGTCACAAACTAGCATTTGCAGAATCTGCAACATCGGGTCCTGCATTGAGCTGCTTCCTCTGGGGTTTCCACGAGTCATCTGAAGATTGAGATATATAATGAGATAAGAGGGAAATTTCTAAGGTTCATGGTTTTGTTTCAAAAGTTTTAAACTTTGAGTTTGACTCAGGTTTTGCAAACTAACTTCTTCTTCTCATTCATTCATTCAAGCACACAATACAACACACACCACAACACAAATGGAAAACAGATGGTTTTAAGAACCATTCTGTGAAACTACGATACAGTGGGACCGATACAACTCACTCCTACGGTAGTGATCAAGTGCATCTAATCATCATCAATGATGTCGGAATCATCATCATCGGTGTAGAAATCCATGGCATCATCCTCTAGGTAGTCGTTGTCATCACTAAGATAAGACTGAAGATCTCCCTGGATATCTTCACCTTCCTCCTCTTCTTTTGCTTTAAGATAGACTTCCTGTTCATGGATGGTCTTCTCGAGAGCGGCCACCTTCTTGCCAAGACGATCGATGGTGTGATCCTGCTTGTCGCGCTGACGAAGTGATTGGCGCTCCTTGGTGAGAATGGCGAGAGACTGGTCCTTCTTGACGACAATGGCAAGGTTCTGGTTGGTGTGGGCTCGGGTGTTGTCCAATTCCTTCTTCCTATCATACAGCATGAAGTCAAGATTTTCCACCTGACACTTCAACTCCGGGTGACTTGGCATCTCCAATGGCATTCCCATAGAATCACGCCTGGCGAAGTGAGCAAAGCGAGTTCCCTAGATCAAGTTGATGTTTTGCCCACATAGACAGGCAAGAGCTTCATGCATAGCCTTGGCTAATCCATCTAGCTAGTTGTTCTCTCGTAGGGTGAATTGGATTTTCTCAGAAGTAGGTGCTTCCATTTTGCCTCCGAGATCTGCAACTATCATCCATTGTAGATCTCCTCCTAAGTGATCGTTGAGTTGTGCCCCAAAGAATTCCTGATGCGGGCGCTCAAGGTACTCTGACAATGCATCTAGATCTCTCTCAAAGATCACTTGGCCTCCGTTGCCCAACTGGTAGAACTTGCAATACTGGACTTCCATCTATAAGAATTTAGGATGAGTAAGTTAGTGAGGTGATCAAGTGTGTCAAATTTTATGTAGGAATGCAAGATTTTTTGAGGAACATGAGTTTTTTTGAAAGAATCAAGGATAAGAGTGAAAATAGGTTTTCATAAATACTCACTTCTTTGGTTTTGAAACTATGTTTTTTGTTCGGACGTCCATTCTAACTATGGACTCCTATGGTGAGGATGGATCTGATACCAACTTGTCAACACCCGGATTTTTAATCCCAAATGCCTGTTATGCCATACATCGCAATCCTAGGATTACCATTTTTGCGAGACATAACATAATTGATATCACATTACATCATCCATTACAAACCATAATAAGGTCTTACACAAATAAATGATCTCATGATATAGTCTTAATACAAACAAGTAGCGGAATAATAAGCATAGCAGTGTGCTCAATCTTCAGGGTCGCGGGCAATGCTGGCGATGGGAGATGATCCTAGTTGTCGTAGATGTCCTGCTGTCCATCATCCTGATAGTCCTCCTCATAGTCTGGCCACGGGAATAGCTAGGGACAAAGCCATGAGTACTCTTTAAGTACTCGCAAACTATCACTAACAAGTAAGGTAGTTCTAGTAGGAATCCTAAGCTCTAAGTTTATTTGCAAAAAGCCAGGTTTATCTAAACTGAGTTTAGAAGTAAAGAAAACTAAGTAAATGTTCTAAATCACTTAAGTGGGAACCTATTTTTCATATTCACAACCCTGTTGTGGTCAAGTCAAAATCATGGTTCATTTCACAAGTAATTTTGAAAACATCAGACGACGGAACAGTATGGCCACTCCAACTGTCCATGATCACGGACGCGGCTATTCGAATAGTTTGACACTCTGCAGAGGTGGTACACTTTCACCACAAAATTTTATACATCCACAGGGATAACCCTGAATCATCATACTTAGTATGCGGATAATCAATCATAACCTTTCAATTACACACTCTAGTATAGGCACCTCCCCTATGAGCTTGGCCTCACAACCATGGCCATCTGCCATCCTGGGCACTACATAGGTGGACAATTCACACTCACGAGGTAGCCTCAGCTCAAACCTCTTCTACAAGGGAACCCATACTAATGCATATAAACTTCCGGCTAAGCCTTATCCAATTCAGGTATTGTGGTTGTATGGTAAAATTGGAATGGTATCGCATTCGAACCCAACCATCAGTTTTTATAAAGGGCTAAGGCTCATGCCTCAACATTTTCATCATCAAATCCATTTGTGTTTCTCAACACATGTCAAAACATTTCAATAGAATGAAGCATCATTCCAAGGTTTTCATAATCATTTTCACCAAGTATTCCCATCTAAAGTGATCAAGTTTTATGCTTAGCACTAGCCACTAAGTTAAGAGTGTTCACTAATGAGGGGCGCTAACCTTCATTCTCATGCCATAGAATGAAATCTAGTATAGGCATAGTTTTATACTCTTTATGCTATCTATACTACTTTCCAAGTACTCACAAAGCACTAGCTAAAAGTAAAGAACTTTGGTAAAGTAAAAGAGTAAAGCTTGCAAGTAAAACTTGGGATGGGTATAAATCAAAGGTATATAACCAAAGCATGCCTAATGCATTTTCCTTAAGTTATCAAGGGGCAAGTGTTAACTTGCATAATTCTAGCTTGCATTAGTATAATACTTGCAAGTGTTAGCTTGCCTTGAGTAGAGCAGTGGTTGAAGTTTTCCTCCTCTTCTTTTGGGTAGAACTCCTCCTCCTCGTAGCATGGGTCAGTACTATCATCTATAAATAAATACGGGGTACACAATCATGAAACAATACTCAACTAATTCTATTTAGCACACTAAGGCTCACACTTGATGATCTAGTATCATCACAATCATTACATGAATTGAGAACTAGTTTTATTTATCTTATTTGAGAAAAGTAATTTCTACTCATTGAAATTAATTAAGATTTAATATTCTCCAATTGCAATATGGGATCATGTTGACACATGTCATCACCACATATTCTAATACAAGGGAATGTGATTTAAAGTGTTGGTCATATTTTATAAATTTTAAGATTATTATTTAATAGATTTAAAGTGACTAGAAATGCCCTAATAGCATTATTTTAGTACTAGTCCAATGTCACTCAATGCAAACCTAAATATTTTTATATATTCAGATAGATCTTATCAAATGTGATTTTTGAGAGTTGGAATCAACTCAAAACCTATTATGGTTGATTTTTGAAAAATGTTTGAAGTTGAAAAAGTCTCTGTCTTAGTATTTTTACTAAAGATTATCTCTAACTCCAAATGATTTAAATCCAACAGGCTTGGATAGATAATTTAAATATCTTTCTAACAAAATTGGAACCATGCCATTTGGTTCAGTGAAACTCTCTAAATTGATTTTTGAATCTGTGAACAGAATAGGGTTTTAACTAAATTAGAAAATCAATATTTGAATTTCCTGGGCCGCGCGAGAAAGCTAAACGGGCCGGCCCAACTACACTGCACAGCACAGCGGGCTGCTGATAGATGGGGTCCACTCGTCAGCGACTGCATCTAAGCAAAACAGTATCTACGCATCTGAGCCGTGCGATCTAATTATAATCCAACGGCTGGGAGTCGTCATCGACGACTAACTAATCCGGCGAGGAACTAAACCTAACACGGCGGTGTGGGTCTGGCTAGGCTCACCTGGGCTCCAGCTAGGGTCGGCGACGGGGGCGATCGACGTGGTAGACGACGGCAGTTTGAGGCGGGGTCACGGCAGGTCTTGGGTGGTCGAAATTGACAGTGCCCTTCTCCTCCAGCAGCGGCGGGCTCTGGCCAAATTCTAGCGAGAGAGAGCTCGCCTTGCTCCAGGAAGAAGTGGGGGAGGATCAATGAGGAGTGGTGAGTGCTGGGGTGTGGAGAAATGAGGCAGGGGAGGCCTCCTTTTATACTATAGCGAGGGGACCGAACGGTGTGGGTGCGAGCTCGTCGGTGATGATGCTACAGGCTGCTATCGGCGTGGTGGAGGCTAGTGGACGGTGTGTGGTTCCCTGGCGGTTCTCACGAGCGTAATGGCGAGGCGTGGGGTGGTGTGGTTTGGTCGGGAGCGTGCGGCACTCCGCGCGGACGCAGAGGTGTTTGCGACGGTGTGCGGCAGCTGCGGGTCGCGCAGCGGAGAACAGGGTTGTCTGCGGGGTTGGGGTGATCATGGAGAGCTAGTGCACACGAGGCAAGGGTGAAGCGCAGTCTGTGCGAGGCGGTCAGGCGTGGCGAGCTGGCGCGCTCTGGACATGGTGTAGAGGCATAGGGCACAGCGGTGCTAGGGTGGTCGAGGGTTCTTCTGTGGTCGAGGCTTGGACAAGGGTGGGGTGGACCGAGGCGTGTCTGGTGCACGTCATGGCAGAGGGCGGCGTTGCTCCTGGTGTGTTGTCCGCTATCGGCCAGCGACAACCAAGAATGGGCGGCGCTCTACTGTGCATAACGACCAAAGTGGGGTTGGTCTGGTGCTTGGTTAGGCTCAAGGGAGACATGGGGTTAAGAGGGGACACTGAGGTGGGAGATTACTGCTCCAAAACAGTGATGTTAGGCAGTAATGGTTCTATGTCTGCAAGGTGTTTGTTGTAATGGCTGGAAGAAATTTAATTTGGAATTTTTGAATGAAACTTTTTGAGTGATCTTAACTTAAGCTTGAGAGTCTATGTTTGCTTGGAGAAGTTAAGTGGAATTGGTTTGATAGGTTTTTGAAAAAGTGTGATCTTCACATATGAACTAGATTGAATTTTTAACTGTCCATTAAATTGATTTGGAGAATGTTTCTGTAAGTTTGTAAAGTGGGCCTTGACACACTTTTACTTGGTCTAGTAAGGGTTGAAAAGAAGTAGAATTGTTTCTGTTAAGATTTCTCTTCTAGGAACACACAAAGTGACCTAGTGGTTAACTTTTGTCAAAATGACCATTTGTTTTATTTATTCATATTTGATTTCTTTTTCTTTTGATTTTACTTGTAATTGGCCTAGATGATGTAGCATTCATCTTTAAACCATTTCACATCATTTGTAACAATCAAGCATGGCAATTTCAATCAATCACATATTAATGCAAAGCTAACATGCATTCATATTCATATTATTAATAAAAGTTTTTGTTAACCCTAATTTGGGTGATTTGAACTTGATAATCTTGATTAGGGTTTTTGGGATGTTACACTAGGTACGAAATATTTCTGGAGCCATTTCTATAAAAATAAGGTCTCTACCTTCGGCTCAATTATGTACACACATGAAGTTACGTAGTAAGATGAACTAGAGTAGTATGTTTCTCACTACGACCAGCCTAAGAGGATCTCTAGTGGCTAGTGTATCCGGTAGTCTAAGCCAAATATAGACCACCATGGACTAAAAAATGCATCTGGTGGCTTGTGTATCCGGTGGTCTAAAATTTAGACATCCTCCAAACAGGCTACTCGTTGTCCATATTTGGACAACCAAGCCACCATGTCTAAAGCAAAGTTGGTCACTCACGAGCTCGCTCCCGCGCCAAATCAGAGCATTTGTTGTACTGATTTGCTATGTATATTGACTATTTGTGTGCAGATGGATAGATAGACTATCAAATTTATACTATCCACTAGAAAACTAAAGTCGTGTAAAAAGGAATCTTTTTACACCATTATCTTTAAAGTGAAGATGTAGACTACCAAATTTAGACAAGCCACTAGAGATGCTCTAAGGCCTTCTACAGCGTGGTTGATGCCCAATAGATAGAAAAGTTGCCACCTCATAAGTGATGCCTAGAAATTATTTTGAGGCACCGAGCTCACAATGTGATCATTTTGGCCAAAAATAAATAGCTAGCCCACAACGTGATAAAGAAATTAACTAGACCAATCTCCATGGCTTATCTTTGGTGAAGGTCCTCTCAACAACATGCATAGTACACATATATTGCTATTCTATTGGGTGAAGAGTTTGGGGCATCGGAGCACCTAGGTGCTCCGGTTCCCTGAAAAAATTTGGTGGCATCGATCGGGCAACGGAGGGCACCAGTGCCTGATTCTTGTATAGTGATTTGGGCACCGATTTCTTCACATGCTGCAGAAGGCCTAAGAGACTACCAAATTTAGACAAGCAACTAGAGATCAAGGCAAAAAATACTAGCATGCTATTTAATTTAGCGTGGCTTTTCTCTAGACGATATGAAAGTTATAGCGTTCTAATAACGCACTATTTTACACAACATCTTTTTGTAAAAAATTAAAAATATAACAGGTATATCATTAATATAAACGATTTCATCATGTGATGAATTGCCTAGAGAAATACTTCCACATGCATAATCGATTCTGGCGCTATCCAAGCTGGAGGATCACCGGTAGGGATGAATCTAGGTAGAGTGCCACGTGCTGCAGGAGGAGGCGGCGGCTTGACACGATCACTTAAGTTTAACAATCAAATTTGCATTGTATGTTTGCTTACTCAACACATTCATCATATGTTATCCTCACACCCGCCAACAAAAAATAACGACCTATACTTGAAATAGCGCTAACGCTAGGATGTTTTAGCGCGATATAGCATGCTATTTAAAAAATAGCACCATACCAAGCAAAATCTTTAAAAGAATATCGTGCACTCTCCAAATACGTTATATCACGCTACATAGCGTGAAATAGCGAACTATTTTTTTCCATGCTAGAGATGCTCTAAGACTGGTCTGAGTGGTAAGTAACTTCGAGTAGTAATGTGCATACATTGTGCTAAAGCCTATTAAAAGTACCCCCTTCGTCCAGAAATAACGGAGTTGGTTTTGTCTAGATTCGAATATATTTAGACGCATTTTAGTGTATAGATACATTCGAATCTAGACAAGCCCAAGTAAGTTATTTATGGACGGAGGGAGTAGTATTTTTTAGATGCTAAAATGGAAAAGAAGATCCAACTGCTAGCAATGTTGGGATTCGAGAGTCTTGATCCAACGCTGCAAATGTGTATGAATAACTTTGAATATTTACCATTGGATCAAGACTCGTGAATACCAACATTTCCAGCCATTGGATCTTCTTTCTATTCTAGCATCTAGAAGATTTTATTGATAGTCTTCATCACAATGAATGGTATGCACAAAACTCAAAACACACTTCTCCATCATTCTAAAATCTTCTCCCTCATTTATCTAGACCATGTTACCAGAATTTTCAAGTTTTAGATAGCTAATAATTATTGACTTCTAAATGATATAAAAGTACAAAAACCAAATATACACCCATACTTTATAGATGTTGATCAAATTTATATTTTTTATACTTTACCTATTAAAATTTTATATAGTGGTGATATGCCGGACGTCTAGGTACTATTCAACACGAATCCAGCTCCCCTAAACCATTGGATCTAACAGCCCAACGGTCAGGATTGGTGCTATAGGTCAAATTTAAAACTGCTCCATTGTAGTAGTAGAGAGAATACAGCCTACTATGCTATGAAATTTTGGGGGTGGTGACATGATGGTTCTCGAAAATGGTGGAGTTTGCTCTAGGTACTATTCAACACGAATCCATGTGCTATGAACCATTGGATCTAACAGTCCAGCGGTAAGGATTGGTGCTAAGGATCCAATTCAAAACTGCTCCATTATAATGGTAGAGATATAGTAGTAAGATAAGATAAGAAATAACTAGTGAGTTGCAAGTGCCTTGCACGTGAGAATCAGATAATATAAGTATGACATATCATTTTTTATAAAAAATTATAGCAGTAGGTGAAACTAAAAAAAAAATTATATTTTCGACCTTCATTCATAAAGTATCCCGTGTGTTTGGTTCTTGTACTTTTTGTATAATCTAGAAATCAACCTATAGCCGTAAATAATCCACGTCCGTAAAACTGATCCGTAAATCAATTATATTCTATAGGAGTACGTGGGCGGGGCTAGGGGGAAACTGCATGCCCTTTCGTCTCCAGAACCGTTCATGCATGCATCTCCCGATCTTCCTAGCGGTTCCTTTCTTCTCTATCCCATTCCTTTTTTGTCACCCGGTCGGACCTCTCCAAAACAAAAGAAGGCGCCAATCACAGTCCATGGTGGCGCCGTTGGACAAGATGTACTACTTCGTGGACCCTGGCAACACCACACTACAGGTGGCGTATATCAACAAAGCGTCGGTGGTGAACGATTACATCGAGAATATCCAAAAGCTCCTGGGGAAACGGACGACAAGATTGTTAGCCTCAACGTCGAGTACACCAACGAGAAATCAACGACCCAGAAGGCTGCTGTCGTCCATCTATGTGTGGGCATGGATTGCCTGGTCTACCAGATCTACCAGGCCGACCAGCCATGCTCAAAGCTAGCAGAGTTCCTTGCCAACCCTAACATTTCCTTTGCAGGCGTCGATATCGGCAACGACCGTATCAGGCTTAGGCATTTTCTAGTACCAGTGACGAACTTCATGGACATCCAGAAGAGGTGGAAGCCTGCCGGCTCCACGAATGAGATGGATCCTTTGGTTGACTATGCGGTGGCCCTCATAGACATCCTTTACAAAGTCATGAAGAAGAAGAAGGAGGATGTGAACCACAAGCAGTGGGGGAACATGCCCCTGACCGAAGAGCAGATCAAGTATGCAAGCCTCGACGCCTACACGACCTACGAGGTATACAGGCCAATAGTGAACTTTGACAGGGGTCAACAAACTCTCGAAATGTTCAACCAAAAAAAGAACTAAGGAAGAAGGGCAAGGGCAAGGGCAAGCAGACCAAAGAAGAAGACGATGACTCAGGATAGTACATCATGTGACCTACGATTATATCTTTGCATGTCGGTATATCCTTGCTTGGTACTACTCCTACTTGTACTATACTACTCATAGAATTTAATGCATGTATATACTTCAGGCATGTAAGGGACGGAGGCAAGAATTAATGCAAGGAATCGCAGTTGTTTCTTTTATTTTGACTGCAGAGTGATAGTAGGAGTAGGCATCATAGCACACGCCAATAGCACACCCACCTCAATGAATTGTGTTGTCAATCAACAACCATGGTAGATTATAATTTTATAGTGGTAAAGACTTTCTTTGAGTAATTCCATTTATACTGCTTAGGCGGAGTACTGCTGAAAGACAGAGGGTGAATGGGCACTTGAAAAACTGCTAGTAGCACTGTAGCAGCAGAACCGCGAGATCAACATTTGTCGGTTGCCCAAATGTTTGTTGAGTTAGTATAGTATAAACATATATATTACTACTACCTGCTATGTACTAGTACTACTAGTAGCAAAAAACTACCATCCCTACCGCGGAAAAAATATGATTTCTTTCAACCAAACTAGTACTATTCCAAAAATGGATGTATCTAGACATGTTTTAGTGCTAGATACGAGTACATCCAATCCAGTGAAAATTAATATGAATCGTAGGGGAGTACTACTAATACCGTACTCCACTATTTTACTACTACTACTAGTAGTAGTACATACTAGTACTCCCAAATGTATGTTGACCAGTACTCCTACCACTGTTTGGGATTATTAGGATATAGAGCTTTTTAAAATTGTTAGAAATTATAATAAGACCTATCCTCTTTGTTGTCTTAATTCCCGTGACTCATTAATTTAGATATCTATAATTTCTTTCAATCTCCTAATGCATGTTGTTTCATCTCTCATCATGTTCCCCTTTTTTATCTAGCGTCTCATGCATGTAAAACTAGTCGTGCATGCAGAAATTAATTAGAGTTCATCTACTTGGTAGTATTGCGAATTAGCCCTCTGGCCTTCCTAAACATAGAGCCTTAATCCTATTCAGCTCACTAATCAGTAGAGTACATCCACTGATCCACCCAACCCATCAGAAGTTAAGACTTCATGAAAAATACTCAGGAGAGTACATCCACGAACTCATCTAGTACCTCCGTTTCAAGGAATAAGGCGCACGCGCGCTCCAAAGTAAAGTTTGACCGAATAAATGGAGCAACTAAAATTTACTTATATGTGTAAAATTTGTTTCGTTGAATTCGTATTGAAACAACTTTCCAATGATGCTAAATTTGTACAGTACCAACATTCTTTATATATATTTAGAGTAAATCTTGGTCAAACAAAAAACAAAAATAATGGAGCCTTATTTCTTGGGACGGAGATAGAGTACTAGTACTACAAAATCCACCATTCCTGCTATGCAAACGATCATTCTGCAATGAAACCAATTAACAACACCTTACATCACCACTAAAACTCGACGCGAAAGAAGAAACGCAGCTCCTTCGAGGTAGCAGGACTGACCAGGTAATGAGGTGGCGCCGCCAGGTAAGACGTAAGGTCCTCAAACGCGATCTCGGCCGGCTTAGTGGAGCTCGGCGCATCGAGCTCCACCATTACGCTGTCGGTCCACCTCCTACCGTCTGTCCAAGAGAGCAGCGGCAGGCATTCCTCCCACATCCTTACCCTATACACCGACAAGTCGCCCATCACGGCCCTAACACAGACCGCAGACATGAGGGGGACCGTGCTTACCGAGCCAATAGTCTGAACGAAAACGGCGCCATCCTGCTCCCCAACGACGATGAGCCGGCGGGACGGCTCGCCCGATAGCGGCACCAGCTCCTAGAAATCTTTGGTGGTGGCATACTGGATCTTGTGCACTTGGATCGAGTGGACCGCTTCAAGGTGGGCGACGAGCGCTGGTGGCGGGGCGGCAAAGTCGCAGCCTGTCTCTGTGCAAGTGCAGGGAGCGTACCGGCACATGATTTCGTGCTTGTGGAGTTCGTAGTAGGGCAGCAAACTACTAAAGCCTTTGTGGGCGCACTCGACCCTAGCCGCTGATAAGACGGCGTCCATGGTGGGCTCGTGGGTGAATCCGCCGCTAGGGTGCTCGCACTTCTGGCAGGATGTGATCTTGCGGACGCAACGGTGGCAGACTAGATGAATATCCATGCACTGTAGAAATGGAAGTTCGAAAAATAAAATAGTTGCAATGACGAACCGACAAAAGAAAAATCAATGGATTGTGAGGGAGAAATGGAGAGACCTTGTAGACCCGCCAGGGCTTGAGGGGCTAGGAGCAGGAGGAACAGTTGAGAATGGTGGCTTCCATCTTCAGAGTGACCTTCCCAAGCATTGCGATTTGGGTGGGAGAAATGAGGAATCTCTGATCCAGCCTCAAGCCGTGCCCTTCTTTTATATACCACAGCTGATAATCAATGAAGCTCTACCTGATTGCGCCTTTCCTTTCTGTACTAGGGTCCTTTTTGTATATTTTGAGGCCTTATTATTTACAAATTCCTGGTTTAGTTGGACAAGATTAGCGGCCTCTTTATATTTGTGCACCACCCTTTTATTATTTAGTTGTCACGTGAGACCCACATAATAATAAAGTATGACATATCATCACTATATAAAATTATGCTCTGTAATAGGTAAAGCTCAAAAAAATATGAAAGAGCCACATCTATAAAAAGTAACAGTGTATATTTGTTTTCACCCAGTACACTTTGAAGGTACTGTAGTAACATGTGAAAGTTTTACTAGCCTAAGTTATTTAGCACTATGAAGAGCAGCCTAATATGGAAGAGAAAGAAAACATCTAGCCAGAGCTCATTTTTGGGTAGAAGCACGAGGCAAACAGAAGGAAAGTTGGCCTGGACCACCACGGGCCCCAACCTTCTCTGCACTGCTGAGCCTACAAGGTTGTACTCCATTGCGCAGAAGCTTACATGGGAAGGAGGGGGTGACTACTGTGATGCTTCCCACCTGAACAAGTGCCAGGCATAGATACAAGAGTGGACATAGCAGATCAACAGCTTAGATTACTCAATTTTGGGAAGGTTCTAGAACTAAAGGGAAAAACCAAATTCAAAAACTGTTGTACTATATAGTGGTATAGATATTATAGATATAGAAAATCTCGGACCGGAGGGAGTAGGAAAGAGCTCACTTTATCAATTTGTTTTCACCCATCAACTCAATCATCTACGTAGGGCCCACAGATGGGGGAGGTCGCCTTAGATGCACCACAAAATTATGATTAGGCCATTGAGTGTGGGAAGCAGAGTCAGCGTTCCGTCCAATCACTTACCCTAGTCATCGTCATCGATATTTACCACACGCATCGACTTCATCAACGACATTGATTGTCCCCAAGCTTCGGTAATCTGCCACATTAATATCGGATCATCTCCTTCCATTTTATCCTCTCCCCTTCCCCACACCACCAATCCATCTCTAATCCCCCGGTTCCGGCAACCATCTCCATCCTCATCTGTCATCCATGGCCACCTTCCGGCTACCGCCCGCCGTACCGGAATGCAAAGACCCCGACATCGCCGCACAGGAGGACAATTCACTGCGCATTTGGGCCTTCTCCCTGCGGAGAACAAAGTGGCAGCTGGCGTGCACCTTCCTCGATGCTGGGTCGGTTGCCGCAAGTACCGTATGTATTGCCTCCACGACAATCCGAACAGGACATTGAAGGTCAAGTTCGTCAACTTCAGGGACGCCCGTCTCCTCTATAGCCATGCCTTCCACTTCGGCTGCGAGATGGTGGTGTTCACCGCCGCCAACATTTTCACCAAATATTGGGACCGGTTCCCCAACAATGGCAAATTCATCCACAATGTCCTCCTGGAGCTGCCGATGGCTCCGAAGTTACCGCCGCCATATCCGCAGGTGCCGCTGATGGCTCAGGAGGTACCACCGCCTTATTCGGAGGTGCCGCTGATGGCTCAGGAGGTGCCGCCGATGGCTCAGGAGGTGCCGCTGCATTATCAGGAGGTGCTAATGATTCAGGAGACGGCTGTGTCACTGGAGCAGGTGTTGGTGCCGATGTCACGAGCTACCTCTAGCGGCGCGGACTAGTGCTAGGAGGCGTCGGACCTGCACTAGTTTAGCAGCAAGTACTTTCTATGTAAACTCGTGCTGTTATGTTAGGGGCTGTTTCGTTTAGAGGATTTCATTTAGGGATGAGGATATCCCCAACCAGCTGGTTAGGGGTAGTCTTTTTTGTTTGGTAAAGTGGGATAAAAAGTGGTTAGGGATAGCCAGTCAAAATCTATTGGACCAACTATTTTTTCATTTTCCTCTTTCAACTTGTCTTCTTCATCCGCCTCACCACTTCCCTAGCAGCGGCCACGACCACCGGCAGCTCACCGCCCTTTTGCCCCTGTCGTCCCTGTGTCAATCTGCCTGCCTGCGCCCCTTCTGCCTACCCACTCTTCCCGGCGGCCTACGCCCGCGTGCATATTCGAACACCTGCTTTGCCCGACGGCCTATGCTATGGCCGCCCTCATGTCGATCCCATAGACAAGAAAATATGGTTATTTTCTCTCGAGAGGAAGGGTGAACGAACAAGAAAATGATTCAGAGGAGCTATCCAAAAGTGGTTGAGCTCATCCAGCTCTTTTTGTGGGATATGCTCAACCACCATTTTGAGCCAAAAGTGGTTATCCATATCCCCTCCACCCTCTAAACCAAACACTAGATAACCAAAAAAAGTGGATATCCCGTGTTATCCACTGGATAGCCACTGAACCAAACAACCCCTTAATGGTTGAATGAAGTTTCTTTTGGGACGTCCTTTGGTTTGGTACTATCGTCAAAAAAAGTTTTTTTTGTTACTACTCATTGTACCGTGTAGTACTAGTAGTACTACGAATGACGATATATTGAATATCCTTCCCCCGATGTTTGTGGAGGAAGTGAAAATTTCGAAACTCGGAAAGTTTGAATTGCTACTCTATTGTACTCCCTCAAATTACTTGACTTGAATTTGTCTAGATTCGGATGTATATAAACATGTTCTAGTGCTAGATGCATTTGAATCTGATAAATGCAAGTCAATTAATTTGGGCCAGAGGGAGTAGTAGTCGGGTTCGGCTCCTTCTCGAGAGAGCAGCTGATCAAGCCATAAATTTCATAATACTTCCTCTTTGCTTGTTTTACAAATATGACCAAATCTGTCGCCATTCAAATTCTTGGATATGGGATCATAAAGTTTGATGTAGATATATGGCCTTGACCTTGTGGTCGTTCGGCTTAAAATCCAAGAAAGTTCGTACTCATTGATAGCTAAGCTTAAATTTGTTTAAATTTCACCACTTACTTTTAGGTTAGCATTTTACAGGATCAGAGGGAGCATATTTTACATCAAAGACCAAAAAAGGGAAATTTAAATGGAGGTCCATACATTTAGCCCAAAGGACCGTAAAAGGAAAACTTTCTGGTTCAGCTCCTTCTCGAGAGATTAGCTGATTTGAGCCAAACTCTTCATACTACTTCCTCTTTGATTGTTTTCATAATATGGCCAAATCTGTTCCAATGCAAATTCTATCATATGGGGCCATCAGCATAAAGTATGATGTTGATATGGCCTTGACCTTGGTCGTTCGGCTTGAAATCCAAGAATGTTCATACTCATTGACAAGTAAGCTTAAATTCGTTTAAATTTCACCACTTACACTATTTGGTTAGACTTTTACATGGATGGTGGGACTACATTTTACATCAAGGACCTAAAAGAGGGTAAATTGCATCGAGGTCCATACATTTAGCACAAATGACCCTAAAACCAAAAAAGGAATTGAAAACAGTCAAGTACGACTCCTCGAGAGAGCAGCTGATTGAAAAAACTTCTTACTTGATTTTTAGAAAATAAATTCATGTCACTTGGAAAAATGACATTGATTATTTTTTGTTTTTAATATCTTCGATTGTTTTCACAAGATGGCCAAATTTTCCGACATGCAAAATTCTTGGATAAGGGATCATAAGCACAAAGTACATTCTACATAAAGGACCTAAAAAAGGGAAAATTACATCGAGGTCCATACATTTAGCACAAAGGACCCTAAAATCAAGCAAGGAAAACAATCGGGTTTGGATCCTTCTCGAGAGAGCACCTGGTCGAGCCATACTCTTCATACTACTTCCTCTTCGCTTGTTTTTAAAATATGGCCAAATCTATCGCCATGCAAATTCTTGAATATGGGATCATCAACATAAAGTATGATGTAGAGATATGGCCTTGACCTCATGGTCGTTCGGCTTGAAATCCAAGAATTTTTCATACCCGTTGACAACTATGCTTAAATTCGTTGAAATTTCATCACTTACTTATAGGTTAGCATTTTACATGGTTGGTGGGAGTACATTCTACATCAAGGACCTAAAAAGGGGGAAAAATACATCGAGGTCCACACATTTAGCACAAAGGACCCTCAAATTAAGCAAGGAAAACAGTCTGGTCCGGCTCCTTCTCACGAGAGTAGATGATCGAGCCATACTCTTCAGACTACTTCATCTTCGATTGTTTTCAAAATATGGCCAAATATTTCAGCATGCAAATTCTTGGATATGGGATCATGATCATAAAGAATGATGTAGATATGGCCTTGGTGGTTCATCTTGAAATTGAAGAATGCTTCATACTCGTTGATAACTAAGCTTAAATTCATTTAAATTTCACCACTTACTTTCAGGTTAGAACATTACACGGTCGATCGGAGTACATTTTACATCAGGAACCTCAAAAAAGCAAAAATTACATCGAGGTCCATACATTTAGCATAAAGGACCCTAAAAGGAAAAATTTCTGGTTCAACTCCTTCTCGAGAGATCATCTGATTTGAGCCAAACTCTTAATACTACTTGCTCTTCGATTGTTTCCAAAACATGGCCAAATCTATTGCCATGCACATTCTCTAACATGGGATCATGAGCATAAAGTATGATATTGATATGGCCTTGACGACCATGGTAGTTCGGCTTCAAATCCAAGAATGTTCATACTCATTGACAAGTAAGCTTAAAATAATCCTATAAATTTCACCACTTACACTTTTAGACCTAAAAATGGGGTAAATTACATTGAGGTCCATACATTTAGCACAAAGGACCCTAAAATCAAGCAAGGAAAACAGTCGGGTCAGGCTCCTTCTCACGAGAGTAGCTGATCGAGCCATACTCTTCATACTACTTCCTCTTCGATTTTTTTCAAAATATGGCCAAATATGTCGCCATGCAAATTCTTTGATATGGGATCATCAGCATAAAGTATGATTTAGAGATATGGCCTTGACCTTGTGGTCGTTCGGCTTGAAATCTAAGAAAGTCCGTACTCGTTGACAACTAAGCTTAAATTCATTAAAATTTCACCACTTACTTTTAGGTTAGCATTTTACATGGCCAGTGGGAGCATATTTACATCATGGACCTAAAAAGGGGGAAAATTACATCAATGTCCATACATTTAGCACAAAGGACCCTAAAAGGAAAACCTTTTGCAGCATTGGTTCAGCTCCTTCTCAAGAGATTATTAGCTGATCTGAGCCAAAGTCTTCATACTACTTCCTCTTCGATTGTTTTCAAAATAATATTGACAAATCTGTTGTCATGCAAATTCTTTGATATGGGGTCATCGGCATAAAGTATGATATTGATATGGCATTAACCTTGGTCGTTCGTCTTGAAATCCAAGAATTTTTCGTACTCGTCGACAACTATGCTTAAATTCGTTTCAATTTCACCACTTACTTTTAGGTTAGAATTTTACACGGACGGTGGGAGTACATTTTACATCAAGTACCTAAAAAGGGAAAATTACAATGAGGTCCATACATTTAACACAAATGACCCTAAAATTGAGCAAACAAAATAGTTGGGTTTGGCTCCTTCTCGAGAGAGCAGCTGATCGAGCCATACGTTTCATACTACATCCTCTTCGACTGTTTTACAAATATGGCCAAATTGGTCGCCATGCAAATTCTTGGATATGGGACCATCAGCATAAAGTATGATGTAGAGATATGGCCTTGACCATGTGGTCATTCGGCTTCATATCTAAGAAAGTTCCTACTCATTGATAGATAAGCTTAAATTCGTTTAAATTTCACCACTTACTTTTAGGTTAGCATTTTACACGGTCGCGGTGGGAGCATATTTTGCATCAAAGACCTAAAAACGGAAATTTACATTGGGGTCCATACATTTAGCCCAAAGGATCATAAAAGGAAAACTTTCTGGTTCGGCTCCTTCTCGAGACATCAGCTGATCTAAGCCAAAGTCTTTATACTACTTCCTCTTTGATTGTTTTCAAAATATATGATCCAATCTTTTGGCATGCAAATTCTCTCGTATGGGGCCATCAACATAAAGTATGATGTTGATATGGCCTTGACCTTGGTCATTTGGCTTGAAGTCCAAGAATGTTCATACCCGTTGAGAAGTAAGCTTATATTCATTTAAATTTCACCACTTACACTTATTGGTTAGAATTTTACACGGATGTTGGATTACCTTTTAGATCAAGGACCTAAAAAAGGGAAAACTACATCGAGGTCCATACATTTAGCACAAAGGACCCTAAAACCAAACTAGGAATTGAAAATAGTCGGGTACGACTCCTCGAGAGAGCAGCTGATTGAGCCATACTCTTCATATTGCTTCCTCTTTCCCAATTTTGGATGCATATTAGGTTTGGTTAAAGTCAATCTTTATATAGTTTGACCATCTATATGTAAAAACATACTAACTTTTCTAATGACAAATGCATATAATATGAAAATATAGTTCATGATGATTCTAATAACATTGAATTGATGTCATACATTTAGTCGAAGTTTATTAAATTTGACTCTGACCAGAAGTAATACGCGTCCTAATTTGGGAAGGAGGGAGTACTACTTGCTTCACAGAAGAAAAAAAGGAGCGCTCCTCACTTTTGAATGATCTTGCCGCGGGTGTGCTTGGTGCTTCCTCTTTGTAGGGTACGGAGGTGGAGTAGTGCAGAGTAGGTAGGCTGGTCAGATCATAATGGTGAGCACCCAATGCGATGGGACGTTTTTGTTTTTTTGTTTGCCCTTTTGAATATCCTTCCCCCCCGGATGTTTGTGAAGGAAGTGAAAATTTCGAAACCGGGAAAGTTTGAATTGCTACTCTATTGTACTACTATAGTAGTAATACTTTTTGCTGCCAAGGACCAAAATGGTTCCCACCAACGCAGCTTACGAACACGCCAGACACAGACACGAACCCGCCGACACAAGGAAGGTTTTCGGTGGACGTGCGTGCGCAGCACCACTTTGTGGACGAGGGAGAGATCAGTCGGACAGGGTGTGGGGGTGGTGATGGGGAGTGAAGGAGAGAGAAAACACATTTTGTTTTGCGTGCATATATATTGTGGTCCTAAAATTTAGTCTACTCACTATACCATGTACCTCGTGTCAGGAACCCATCCCAACTTTGCTCTAACATCGCACCGCCTTCAAATCCTCCTCTTCGCAGGTCTCTCACTGCCTCCAATGTGCTCATATAGCCTCTTCTCGCTCTTTATTTTTTAACTGAAAAAATGAAATAAATTCTTCTTACTTGCTTTTCAGAAAATAAATTCCTGTCACTTGGAAAAATGAAATTCATTATTTTTTGTTTTTAATATGTTCGATTGTTTTCAAAAGATGGAAAAATTTGTCGGCATGCAAATTCTTGGATATGGGATCATAAGCATAAAGTACATTCTACATAAAGGACCTAAAAAAGGGAAAATTACATCGATGTTCATACATTAGCACAAAGGACCCTAAAATTGAGCAAAGAAAACAGTCGGGTTCGGCTCCTTCTCGAGAGAGCAGCTGATCGAGCCATACTCTTCATACTAATTCCTCTTCGATTGTTTTCAAAATATGGCAAAATCTGTCGCCATGCAAATTCTTGAATATGGGATCATCAATATAAAGTATGATGTAGAGATATGGCCTTGACCTCGTGGTCGTTCGGCTTGAAAATCCAAGATTTTTCCATACTTGTTGACAACTATGCTTAAATTCCTTGAAATTTCCTCACTTACTTTTAGGTTAGCATTTTACACGGTCCGTGGGAGTACATTCTACATCAAATACCTAAAAAAGGGGGAAATTACATCGAGGTCCATACGTTAAGCACAAAGGACCCTAAAATTGAGCAAAGAAAACAATCGGGTTCGACTCCTTCTCAAGAGAGCAGTTGATCGAGCCATACTCTTCATACTACTTTCTCTTTGATTGTTTTCACAATATGGCCAAATCTATCGCCATGCAATTTCTTGGATACTCGATCATCAGAATAAAGTATGATGTAGAGATATAGACTCAACCTTGTGGTCGTTCGTCTTGAAATCAAAGAATGTTCATCCTCATTGACAACTATAAGCTGAAATTCGTTTAAATTTCACCACTTACTTCTAGGTTAGAATTTTACACGGTCGATGGGAGTACATTTTATAACAAGGACCTAAAAAGGGGGAAATTACGTTGAGGTCCATACATTTAGCACAAAGGACCCTAATATTAAGCAAGCAAAGCAGCAGGGTTCGGTTCCTTCTCGAGAGAGTAGTTGATCGAGCCACACTCTTCATACTACTTCATCTTTGATTGTTTTCAAAATATGGCCAAATTTGTGGATATGCAAATTCTTGAATATGGGATCATCAACATAAAGTATGATGTAGATATGGCCTTGACCTTGGCCGTTCGTCTTGAAATACAAGAATGGTTCATAATCGTTGACAACTATGCTTAAATTTGTTTAAATTTCACCACTTACTTTTAGGTTAGAACTTTACACGGTCAATCTGAGTACATTTTACATGAGGGACCTCAAAAAAGCAAAAATTACGTCGAGGTCCATACATTTAGCATAAACGACCCTAAAAGGAAAATTTTCTGGTTCGGCTCCTTCTCGAGAGATCCGCTGATCTAAGCCAAACTCTTGATACTACTTCCTCTTCGATTGTTTTCAAAATATGTCCAAATTTGTTGCCATGCAAATTTTCTCATATGGGATCATAAACATAATGTATGATTGTTGATATATATGGCCTTGACCTTGGTCGTTCGGCTTGAAATCCAATAATGGTCATACTCATTGACCAGTAAGCTAAAAAATCGTCGAAATTTCGCCACTTACACTTTAGACCTAAAAGTGGGAAAATTACATCGAGGTCCACACATTTAGCACAAAGGGCACTAAAATTAAGCAAGGGAAAACAGTCGGGTCTGGATCCTTCTCACGAGAGTAGATGATCGAGCCATACTCTTCAGACTACTTCATCTTCGATTGTTTTCAAAATATGGCCAAATTTTTCGGCATGCAGATTCTTGGATATGGGATCATAAGCACAAAGTATGATGTAGATATGGCCTTGGTGGTTCGTCTTGAAATTGAAGAATGGTTCATACTTGTTGACAACTAAGCTTAAATTCGTTTAAATTTCACCACTGACTTTCAGGATATAAATTTACACGGTCGATCGGAGTACATTTTACATCAGGAACCTCAAAAAAGCAAAAATTACATTGAGGTTCATACATTTAGCATAAAGGACCCGAAAAGGAAAAATTTGTAGTTCGACTCCTTCTTGAGAGATCATCTGATCTAAGCCAAACTCTTAATACTACTTGCTCTTTGATTGTTTCCAAAACATGGCCAAATCTATTGCCATGCACATTCTCTAACATGGGATCATGAGCATAAAGTATGATGTTGATATGGCCTTGACAACCATGGTTGTTCGGCTTGAAATCCAAGAATGTTCATACTCGTTGACAAGTAAGCTTAAAATAATCCTATAAATTTCACCACTTACACTTTTAGACCTAAAAAGGGGGTAAATTACACCGAGGTCCATACATTTAGCACAAAGGACTCTAAAATCAAGCAAGGAAAATAGTCAGGTCTGGCTCCTCACGAGAGTAGCTGATCGAGCCAAAATCTTCATACTACTTCCTCTTCAATTTTTTTTAAAATATGGACAAATCTGTCGCCATGCAAATTCTTTGATATGGGATCATCAGCATAAAGTATGATGTAGAGATATGGCCTTGACATTGTGGTTGTTCGGCTTGAAATCTAAGAAAGTTCATACTCGTTGACAACTAAGCTTACATTAAAATTTCACCACTTACATTTAGGTTAGCATTTTACACGGCCGGTGAGAGCATATTTTACATCAAGGACCTAAAAAGGGGGAAAATTACATCGATGTCCATACATTTAGCACAAAGGAACCTAAAAGGAAAACCTTTTTTTGCCTTGGTTCGGCTCCTTCTTGAGAGATTATTAGCTGATCTGAGCCAAACTCTTCATACTACTTACTCTTTGATTGTTTCTAAAATAATATGGACAAATCTGTTGCCATGCAAATTCTCTGACATGGGGTCATCAACATAATGTATGATGTTGATATGGCATTAACCTTGGTCGTTCGTCTTGAAATCCAAGAATTTTTCATACTCATCAACAACTATGCTTAAATTCGTTTTAATTTCACCACTTACTTTTAGGTTAGCATTTTACATGGGCGGTGGGAGTACATTTTACATCAAATACCTAAAAAAGGGAAAATTACATTGAGGTCCATACATTTAGCACAAATGACCCTAAAATTGAGAAAAGAAAATAGTCGGGTTCGGCTCCTTCTCGAGAGAGCAGCTGATCGAGCCATACGTTTCATACTACCTCCTCTTCGACTGTTTTACAAATATGGCCAAATTAGTCGCCATGCAAATTCTTGGACATGGGATCATCAGCATAAAGTATGATGTAGAGATATGGCCTTGACCATGTGGTCATTCGGCTTGAAATCCAAGAAAGTTCCTACTCGTTGACAGCTAAGCTTAAATTCGTTTAAATTTCACCACTTACTTTTAGGTTAGCATTTTACACGGTCGCGGTGGGAGCATATTTTACATCGAAGACCTAAAAAGGGAAATTTACATCGGGGTCCATACATTTAGCCCAAAGGATCATAAAAGGAAAACTTTCTGGTTCAGCTCCTTCTCGAGACATCAGCTGATCTGAGCCAAACTCTTCATACTACTTCCTCTTTGATTGTTTTCAAAATATATGGCCATATCTATTGGCATGCAAATTCTCTCGTATGGGGCAATCAACATAAAGTATGATGTTGATATGGCCCTGACCTTGGTCGTTTGGCTTGAAATCCAAGAATGTTCATACCCATTGAGAAGTAAGATTAAATTCATTTAAATTTCACCACTTACACTTATTGGTTAGAATTTTACATGGATGGTGGGACTACATTTTAGATCAAGGACCTAAAAAAAGGGAAAACTACATCGAGGTCCATACATTTAGAAGGACCCTAAAACCAAACAAGGAATTGAAAACAGTCGGGTACGACTCCTCGCGAGAGCAGCTGATCGAGCCATACTCTTCATACTGCTTCCTCTTTCCCAATTTTGGACGCATATTAGGTTTGGTCAAAGTCAATCTTTATAAAGTTCGACCAACTATATGTAACATCATACTAACTTTTCTAATGACAAATGCATATAATATGAAATTATAGTTCATGATGATTCTAATAACATTGAGTTGATGTCGTACATTTAGTCAAAGTTTATTAAATTTGAATCTGACCAGAAGTAATACGCATCCTAATTTTGGAAGGAGGGAGTACTACTTGCTTGACGGAAGAAAAACAAGGAGCGCTCCTCACTTTCGAACCAGCTTGTTGCGGGTGTGCTTGGTTCTTCCTCTTCCTAGGGTATGGAGGTGGAGTAGTGCGGAGTAGGTAGGCTGGTCAGATCATAATGGTGAGCATCCAATGTGATGGGACGGTTTTTTTTGCTGGCCTCTTTTGAATATCCTCCCCCCCCTCGGATGTTTGTGAAGGAAGTGAAAATTTCGAAACCGGGAAAGTTTGAGTTGCTACTCTATTCTACTACTATAGTAGTAATACTTTTTGCTGCCAAGGACCAAAATGGTTCCCACCGACGCAACTGACAAACACACTAGACACAGACATGGAGCCGCCAACACAAGGCAGGTTGTCTGTCGACGCGCGTGCGCAACACCACTTTATGGACGAGGGAGAGATCAGCCGACCGGGGTGTGGGGCTGGTGATGGGGGAGTGAAGGAGAGAGAAAACACATTTTGTTTTGCGTGCATATATATTGTGGTCCTGAAATTTACTCTACTCACTGTACCCTGTACCTCGTGTCAAGAACCCATCCCAGCTTTGCTCTAACATCGCACTGCCTTCAAATCCTCCTTTTGCAGCTCTTTCGCTGCCTGCTCTGTGCTCATATAGTCTCTTCTCGCTCTTTATTTTTTTAACAAAAAAAAGGAAATAAATTATTCTTACTTTCTTTTCAGAAAATAAATTCTTATCACATGGAAAAATGAAATTGATTATTATTTGTTTTTAATATCTTCGATTGTTTTCAAAAGATGGCCAAATTTATCGTCATGCAAATTCTTGGATATGGGATCATAAGCATAAAGTACATTCTACATTAAGGACCTAAAAAGGGAAAATTACATCGAGGTCCATACATTTAGCACAAAGGACCTTAAAATTGAGCAAAGAAAACAGTCGGGTTCGGCTCCTTCTCAATAGAGAAGTTGGTGGAGCCATACTCTTCATACTACTTCCTCTTCGCGATTGTTTTCAAAATATGGCCAAATCTGTTGCCATGCAAATTCTTGAATATGGGATCATCAACATAAAGTATGATGTAGATATATGGCCTTAACCTCATGGTCGTTCGGCTTGAAAATCCAAGATTGTTTCATACTTGTTAACAACTATGCTTAAATTCGTTGAAATTTCATCACTTACTTTTAGGTTAGCATTTTACACGGTCCGTGGGCCTACATTCTACATCAAAGACCTTAAAAAGGGGGAAATTACATCGAGGTCCATACATTTAGCACAAAGGACCCTAAAATTGAGCAAAGAAAAAATCGGGTTCGGCTCCTTCTCAAGAGAGCAGTTGATCGAGCCATACTCTTCATACTACTTTCTCTTCGATTGTTTTCATAATATGACCAAATCTATCACCATGCAATTTCTTGGATACTCGATCATCAGAATAAAGTATGATGGAGAGATATAGCCTCGACCTTGTGGTCGTTCGGCTTGAAACCAAAGAATGTTCATACTCGTTGACAACTATAAGCTGAAATTTGTTTAAATTTCACCACTTTTAGGTTAGAATTTTACACGGTCGATGGGAGTACATTTTACAACAAGGACCTAAAAAGGGGGAAAATTACATCGAGGTCCATACATTTAGCACAAAGGACCCTAATATTAAGCAAGCAAAATAGTAGGGTTCGGTTCCTTCTCGAGAGAGTATGTGATCAAGCCACACTCTTCTTACTACTTCATCTCTGATTGTTTTCAAAATATGGCCAAATTTGTCGATATGCAAATTCTTGAATATGGGAGCATCAGCATAATGTATGATGTAGATATGGCCTTGACCTTGGCCGTTGGTCTTGAAATACAAGAATGGTTCATACCCGTTAACAACTAAGCTTAAATTCATTTAAATTTCACCACTTACTTTTACGTTAGAACTTTACACGGTCAATCGAAGTACATTTTATATCAGGGACCTCAAAAAGCAAAAAATACGTCGAGGTCCATACATTTAGCTTAAAGGACAGTAAAAGGAAAATTTTCTGGTTCGTCTCCTTCTCGAGATATCCGCTGATCTAAGACAAACTCTTGATACTACTTCCTCTTCGATTGTTTTCAAAATATGGCCAAATTTGTTGCCATGCAAATTCTCTCATATGGGATCATCAACATAATGTATGATGGTTGATATATATGGCCTTGACCTTGGTCATTCGGCTTGAAATCCAATAATGGTCATACTCATTGACCAGTAAGCTAAAAAATTGTCGAAATTTCACCACTTACGCTTTTAGGTTAGAATTTTACACAGGCATGGAAGTACATTTTACATTAAGGACCTTAAAAAGGGAAAATTACATCGAGGTCCATACATTTAGCACAAAGGACCCTAAAATGAAGCAAGGAAAACCGTCAGGTTCAGCTCCTTCTCGAGAGAGTAGTGGATCGAGCCATACTCTTCATACTACTTCATCTTCGATTGTTTTCAAAATATGGCACAATTTGTCAGAGTGCAAATGTTTTAATATGGGATCATTACCTTGGTCGTTCATCTTGAAATCCCAGAATGGTTCATACTCGTTGACATGTAAGCTTAAATTCGTTTAAATTTACCACTTACTTTTAGGTTAGATTTTTACACGGTTGGTCAGAGTACATTTTACACAAGGTACGCGAAAAAAGAAATAATTACATTGAGGTCCATACATTTATCATAAAGCTCCCTAAAAGGAAAAAAATTCTGGTTCGGCTCCTTCTCGAGAGATCAGCTAATCTGAGCCAAACTCTACACACTACTTCCTCTTCGATTGTTTTCAAAATAGGGAAATTTGTCGCCATGCAAATTCTCTCGTATGGGATCATCAACATAAAGTATGATATTGATATGGCTTTGACCTTGGTCGTTCGGCTTGAAATCCTATAATAGTCATACTCGTTGCCAAGTAAGCTTAAAATCGTCGAAATTTCACCACTAACACTTTTAGGTTAGAATTTTACATGGGTGTGGAAGTACATTTGACATCAAGGACCTAAAAAGTGAAAATTACACTAAGGTTCATACATTTAGCACAAATGACCCTTATATTAAGCAAGGAAAATAGTCGGGTTTGACTCCTTCTCTAGAGAGCAGCCGATCGAGCCACACTCTTCACACTACTTCATCTTCGATTGTTTTCAAAATATGGCCAAATTTGTCGGCATGCAAATTCTTGCATATGGGATCATATGCATAAAGTATGGTGTAGATATGGCTTGGCCTTGGCTGTTTGTCTTGAAAATCCAAGAATATGGTTCATAATCATTGACAGCTATGCTTAAATTCTTTTAAATTTCACCACTTACTTTAGTTTAGAATTTTACACGGTCGGTGGGAGTACATTTTACATCAAGGACCTAAAAAGGGAAAATTACATGGAGGTCCATACATTTAGCACAAAGGACCCTACAAAGGAAAACTTTTTGTTTCGTCTCCTTATTGAGAGACCAGTTGATCTGAGCCAAACTCTTCGTACTACTTCCTCTTCAATTACTTTCAAAATATGGCTAAATCTGTTGCCATGCAGATTCTCTGATATGGGATCATCAGCATAAAGTATGATGTTTATATGGACTTGACCTTGGTCGTTTGACTGAAATCCAAGAATGTTTGTACTCATTGACAAGTAAGCTTAAAATCATCTAAATTTCACCACTTACACTTTTAGGTTAGAATTTTGCACGGTGTGTGGAAGTACATTTTACATCAAGTACCCAAAAAAGGGAAAATTACATCGATGTCCATACATTTAGCACCCACCCTAAAAATAATCAAGGAGTTGATCGAGCCATACTCTTCGTACTACTTCATCTTTGATTGTTTTCAAAATATGTCCAAATATATCGGCATGGTAATTCTTGGACATGGCATCATCACCATAAAGTATGATGTTGATATGGCCTTGACCTTGGTCGTTCGGCTTGAAATCAAAGAATTTCCATACTCGTTGACAACTAAGCTTAAATTTGTTCAAATTTTACAACTTACACTTTTGGTTAGAATTTTACACAGAAGGTGGTTGTATATTTACACCAAGGACCTAAAAAAATTACACTGAGGTCCATGCATTTAGCATAAAGGACCATAAAATTTAGCAAAGAAAACAGTCTGGTTCGGCTCCTCGAGAGAGCAAATGGTCGGGCCCTACTCTTCATACTACTTCCTCTTTGATTTACAAGAAAGATTTATGGTGGAGGGAACTAGGAGCAGAGTAGGACTATTCTAAAGTGAACTAGAGCAGAGGAACATGCGTCCATTTTCATTTTATTCAACCTCGCCTATACGCTCTATTCCCACTTCTATGCCAAGCACCGTCGTTCTTCCCTTCTCCTCCGCAATGACGCTTTCCGATCCTATTCAACGCATAGTATGAGAGTGTTTATTCTTCTCCCTATCCCGCATACCGCCATCGATCTTCCCTCTTTTCTAGAAAACCAAATCAAGCCACTGTCCCAACTTCCATCAGCTCCCTTGCGATGGCAGGACCGAGCAAGGACAGTGATGATTCTGAGTTGTTCCAACATGTTCTTATCGAAGGCTCACTTGGAGAACTCATAACCAGATGCGACGTCATCACCACCACGAGCCTCGCCGGTTCGTCCAAACATCTTCTTGACTCGGCAAAATATAGTGCAACTTTTTACATGCTTCTCAGTCGTTTGGCCTCCCCTGTGTTCTTCATTCTCACCCGAATAAGAAACCATGGTAATGCAACGAGTACTTAGAGAAGCTAACGCCAATGGACAGGTTCTCCTCCGATGCCGTGTTCCCGAATTGTATGGGTAAACAATGGGTAGGTTCCAATGGAGATTGGATCGCCACTGTTGGGTCCGAGTGCAAGTGGGAGCTTGTCAATGTGTACACTCATCAACGCGTTCCTCTCCCACAAGTCAATGAGTTTGTACCCACCAATAATCCGTTTACATTCATGCATAATGATCGCCCTATTCTCCTCAGGAAGATTGCTATTTGCCGAGCTCCCACAGCTGCGGCTGATTATTTAGATTTCTCTCTTGTCACTATCTTCGACTACTCAATTGCTACCCTTGATGGCGATGAGTATGCATGGACAGTTCTTGAGAACCATTTCCAGTGCTATTTCAGATACAGCGATGCACTTATCCACAAGGGTCTAGTGTTTGTAGCCACTGAGAGTGGCAGTGTTTATGTTTGGAATCATCTATATTTTTGTAAGTTTGATCCATTCCTGTTCTAAACACTAGCTTCAGTTTTAATGGATGTAAACTAGTGTTGGCTGAATTGGCCGTCATTTCTTTTTGTAGGTCCTATTCTGCTCCCGTCACCACCTGTCGCGCATCTCGAGGAGGGAAACCTTGATGCCATAGATGA
The DNA here is from genome assembly GCA_023614405.1 of Avena insularis. NCBI lineage: Eukaryota > Viridiplantae > Streptophyta > Magnoliopsida > Poales > Poaceae > Avena > Avena insularis. The sequence goes on from CM042690.1 coordinate 212,113,585, forward strand.
TGACGAGAATGAACCTGGTTTATGGTTCTTAGCAATATCTGCAGATGAATATCGCCTTCTTCTTATCCATACCGTGGGCATTACTGATGAGGAGTTTTATGGCAGTACTTATTATGGTCATGGCAATCCTTTTGCTGATCATAGTGTTGATCGTTGCAGTCACACTTGTGGCACCTATGCTACTGGGTTTGGCTGCAAGGTGTACCCTAAGGACACTTCTTACTTGTATCCACTTAACCTGGGAGCATATTCCCTTTTCCTTGGATTGAACTATCCAATTAATATTGCAGTAGGCGGTGCAAATGTTTCCCTAGGATATCTGACGAGAAGCAACTGTGTCTACACCTCCCACCATGCAATAGGACTTGTATATATGCCGTTTCCTAAAATATGCCGCTTCAGTCTAAATACCGAAGAAGCAGTTGTTGGTTTCTCAACCAACATTGCATGTAAATCTCTGGAGACTGCATTATGGTTCATCCCGAGCATGTAAATCTCTGGAGACTGCATTATGGAGACTGCATTATGGAACCAAACTACCGTAAGTAATCATAATACTATGTAATAGGATAGCTCAGTTTAGATCAAGTGTCGTAGATGGTCTTGCTTTTCTTTTGTAACTTGGCCTTGTCATAAACTCATAATCTAGACAATGCTTTGGGCATTTTGAGTTCCCTATGGAGGTCACACACAGGCATTAATGCGAGAAGGAGGCATGCACACAAAAGTAGACTTGATCGTCAGTTTTGTTTCTTCCAATGACGACTGTTCGGAGAAAAGGGCAAACTGAATCTGTCACTTTGAAATGCTGCTGAATATGTAAGTGACGCTGATTGTGAAGTGTGAATCTGTCGATATTTTTCTTTCTTATTATGTATTGTTGCATCTTTCAAATGCTAATGAACCTATCAAAAGTTTTGTTTGGTAATTGTTCAGATCGACCGGTCAAGTGCAGAATATGGTCTCGCTTTCTTTTTGAATCAGGCCTTGCTACATCTATTGAATTTCAATGTCTGCATTGCTGAACCTGTCAATTCTTTTGGTCACTATCTGTGTACTACCACAATCTGTCAAGTGCTACTGAATATGAACCAGGAATCTATCTGATATTTTTACGGTCTATTCTATACTGCTGAATCTTCCAAATGCTACTAAATCTATCAAATGTTCTATCGTTACTATTAGTACAATATTTTGTAGAACGAACTGTGATGTACTAGTACTTGGTTAGATGAAGTGCATCACATTGTCTTGCTTTTCTTTTGAAACTTATCATTGTTACAATTATCTGGATGAGTCTTGGGCATTTTGGGTTGATATGGGCTGTCATAGAGGCATTGACGTAAGGAGGAGGTACTCACACAGAAGCAGACTTGATCGTCATTTTTGCTGGCTCCAATGATTGAGTCTATTCGGAGAATAGGCCAAACTGATCTCTCTGTTTCTCTCTGTACTGCTATTACTAGAAATTTTTGCTGGCTCCAATGATTGAGCTGGAACAAGAACTGTTTCTCTCTATACTGCTATTGAATTTCAAACAGGAAAGCTACTGAATCTCTCAAATGTTCTGTCGTTGCTATTACTAAAGCATTTGTGCAACTAATACTGATGTACTGATATTGTATTTCATTTTCTGTATTTCTGCATTGGTGACTTTTGAAATGCTGCCGAATTGGTCAAGTGCTCCCGAATATTAACTTCGAATCTGTTGATAAATTTTCTACCTTATTCTGTACTACTGAATTTTGACATGAATATCTGCCAAAAAGAATTATCGCTTTTCCCCTGCCCTCACTGAGGTCTTTGTTTCGAATCCGGCAGAGCACATCACAATGAAATTTTTATTAACCAGGAGAAGAAATCTAGTACTCCCTCCGATCCAAATTAATGTTCTCACATTTGTCTATATTCTGATATATCTAGTCATGTTTTAGTGCTACACGTCCAAATCTAGCCAAATCCGAGAACATTAATTTGGATCAGAGGGAGTGGAGTAGATCATTCGGCCCCTCTTTAGCCTAGAACATTTTAATTTAGTCTTTTCAGGGTTAGGTACTACTGACCACAGGCCAGCGGAAATTTTAGAAAGGAGCCCATGGAGCATAGTCGAGAACATATTAGTTCGGCCTTTTACGGGTCAGCGGACTACTGAGCACAGGCTAGTGAAATTTGAGAATGAAGCCCATGGAGTAGAGCCTATGGAATATAACACACATAGAGCAATAGCCAAACTCTTTGTAATTAGGCCTTTTGGGCATTGCCCCCGCCTCTCATAATAAAAAAACTCTGCCTACCCATGTTTTTAAGAAAATACCCCATTATGTGGTATTTTATAAATTGAGATGCCAGGAGCGTTGCCCTATTATATTTTAAAAGAGATAAACATAGACACACAAAAAAATTTAAGAAGACTAATACAAAAGTTGTAGTACTAATAAAAGTTTAATGATATTTTTTCTATAAATATCTTTGTTGTATTTGGCACTCAGTTTACATTTATTTGATTTGAAGGTCTTTCGTTCGAATCGCCTTTGTGTGTGTGTGTGTATCTTGGGTTTACATTTTTTCTTCTAGCAATATCACATTACGGAGAGGCTGACATCACGGACCCACCAGCATGCAACGTCCTTGGAGTTTGTTTTGAGGGTGGGTTCGAAACAAAAGTTTCAATACTTGTACAGAGAAGCTCGCATCAAGGACCCACCAGACAGAACATACAAGGCTGCATCAGGGACCCTTAAGCCAGAACATGCCAGAGAGGCTGACATATGGGCCCCAGCAGTAAGACCATACACGGCTGCCACGGTCAAAACAGCGGACCCGGCCGAATAAAGTCCATCACACACACGTTGCACTTACAGATAAGCTGACATGTCGGACCTAGTAGGCCCAAGCATAGCCCATGAAATTAGCCTATCAGCCCCAAGCATAGCCCAATACCTTTTAATTTGGCCTTTTCGTGGTCTTATGGCCACCGACCGTAGCCCATTCAATTTAGGAGTGAGCCCATGGAATATAAGGCATGACGAATAGGGCATCTGCCCCGAGTAAGAGCAGAATCTTTTTAATTCAGCCTTTTTGAGCATTTTTTGTAATCTGAGGCTGATATCTAGGACCCAAAAAAATAGTCCAACATACACACGTTTCTTTCAAATAGAGGCTGTCAGTTGGGACCCAGCATAGACACGTTTCTTGCACAGAGGTGGTTGACATCTGGGACCCAACAAATTTCCAAGGTCAAAACAGCGGACATGGCCAAAAAAAGTACATCATACGCATGTTTAATTATAGAGAGGCTGATATGTGGGACCCAGCAGCGCTACCTTATACAGATGCTGCATCGAGCAACGTAGCTAGTTCGAAACAGGGAGGCGCGAGCGAGAAAAAAGTTCAGCATGTATATGTTTCTTTTAATGAGAGGCTGAAATGGGGGACCCAGCAGCGTGAGCAAACAGCAGATTCGTCGAGCAACGCTGTCTAGTTCGGAACAGGGTAGTGCTAGAGAAGAAAAAAATTCCATCATACCCACGATTCTTCTAATGTGAGGCTGACATAATGGACCCACCAGCCTGAATAAACGGCTGATGTAGAGAGCAAAGCTATCAAGTTCGGAACACGAAGGCGTGACAAAGGGTAAAAATCCATCATACACACGTTTCTTATAATGAGAGGATGACCTGTGGGGATCAGGAGGTTGTTTAAACGGTAGATGCGTCGAGCAACGCTATCAACTCGGAACGGGTTAGCGCTAGCGAAGGAAAAAATCCATCATACACACGTTTCTTCTAATGAGAGGATGACTTGTGGGGCTCAGGAGGTTGGTTAAACGGTAGATGCGTTGAGCAACGCTATCAACTCGGAACGGGTTAGCGCCAACGAAGGAAAAAAATCCATCATACACACATTTCTTCTAATGAGAGGATGACATGTGGGGCCCAACATCGTGATTAAACGGTAGATGCATCGAACAGCGCTATCAAGTTCAGAACAGGGTAGCACGAGTGAAGGAAAAAAATCCGTCATACACACGTTTCTTCTAATGAGAGGATGGCATGTGGGGCTCAGGAGGTTGGTTAAACGGTAGATGCGTCAAGCAGCACTATCAACTCGGAACGGGGTAGCGCCAGCGAAGGAAAAAAATCCATCATACACACGTTTCTTCTAATGATAGGATGACATGTGGGTCCTAGGAGGTTGATTAGACGGTAGATGCATCGAGGAGCGCTATCAATTTCGGAACAGGGTAGCGTGAACGAAGGAAAAAAATTCATCATACACACGATTGTTCTAATGAGAGGCTGACATGTGGGACCTTGCAGCCTAACTAAACGGCAGACGCCTCGAGCAACATTATCGATTTCACATCAGGGAGGCGGACCCGAAAAGTATGGTCCGCTAGAGACACTGACGTCCGGGATCCACACGCCTCAACTGACTTCGGCGAGTCAACATCGCGCAAGGAAACGGAAATCTTGCTTCTGCCACGCGCCAGCCGAGCTTTGTCCACATTTTTAGCAGATCCATCATAGTAGAGGGCCGCAAAACCGGAAAAAAAAGTTTTCCATCAGCCACAGCCGAGCCGAGAATTTCGTCGCGGAAGATGCACCTTCTACGATGACCGTCGGGCCAATTCGTTGCGGAAGGAAACTTTTCTTGTAGTGATTCGTGGAATAGAATGGCATTACCGCAATTTAATGAAAGTATCTCAAATTTTGATATATAAGTGCATGATACATGCTTGATTAGGGTTTATGGGCCGAGGGTTTAGGGTTTTACAGTTTAGTTTTATGGGTTGTTTCCGGTTTTGGGTTCAGAGAATTTTTGGTAATGCTCAGGATTTATGCTTATATTCGTCTAATAGAATGTCGTTACCTGATTTAACAAAAGTATCTCGATTTTTTAACTATAGTTGCACGATACCTACTTGGTCAGGGTTTAGGTGTTTAGATTTTATGGTTTAGGATTCCGTGAATTCTCAATAATATTTTCAAACTTTATGGTTATATATATTCGTGGAACAGAATGGTGTTACCGCAATTTAATGAAAGTATCTCAAAAATTGATCTACAAGTCGATGATATCCTGCTTGGTCATATTTTTTGTTAAATAAAATTGAAGGTACCCTGGTACTAAAACAAGGGAGAAACAAGAACAGTTCCTTGAGATTTAGGCGCTGTTTGGTTGGGCTCGAATTCTGGCTTTTGATTTTTGTCTTATGAAGCTACGAACATGTTTTTGGCTTTGTTTTTTTTAGCTTTTACTCTAACATAGTGGAATGATAGTATAATCCAGGTTGGATGATTTTAACGATTTTATCTTGGTTTAGCGAAAAATGTTCGAATTTTGAACAACAAGCGATGGGAATCTCTACTTCCCATAATTCTGGCTCACTGACATGTGGGTCACTTGCATAGTGGGTCCAAAAAGTTGGTGTAGGTCAGAGTGGGCGGGCAGGTAAATATTGAAGAAGGGCTGGGAAACGTGGATGGGGTGATGCACTTGGGAGAATGCAAATTTACCACCTACATCCCTCTATTATTATAGTGCTCCCTCGGATTCTTGTTTCTGGAGTAGGGATAGAAGAGGAATTTTGCATTCTAGAAAGAGGTGAAGCATGTTTAAATGGATGCGCGGGATATTTTAATGGATGAGTGCAATGTTTGGGCACCGTACCAATGTTTGAGGTCGAAGATTCTAGCATACGCTACTCCGGCGTGGGGCCTCTCAGATGCGTTGTCACCGTCTAGGCCCACACGCCAGCGAGAGTTGCTTCCCAACATTTAAACGAGTTTCTAGGCATTTGCTGAAATTTTTGAACAATTTAAGGCTTTCAAGAAGATGACCATCATCCAAAAAAAGGTGAACAAGGTCATGGAAATAGTTTATGACGACGTGTCAGTATTTGGTAGATCGATGCATCTTTGCAAATCAACCAATATGTCTGCTTCCCAATTTGAAGTTTTTTTTCGAATTTCCAAGTAACAACAATGTGTTTTGTTGTGAAGCAACTACAAAGATGATGGCTCAAAATGGCACCACCCCCTTTTTCACACAATGTATAATGCCCTTTCAAGCTTCCAGGCTAAATTTGTGCAATAAATTTTTTTTTGGGGCTGGATGCTTTTTTTGGGCTGGATGTTTGAATGGAGGGGCGCGCTGTTTGAATGGGTGAGCGGGATATTTTGGTGCTCTACCAAAATTTTGAAGTTGAAGCTTCTAAGATACGCTACTCCCACTTGGCATGTTGTCCCCGTCAGATAGACCCACGGGCCTGTATGCTTTCCATCATTTAATGAGTTTATAGATATCTGCCGAAATTAATGAACATTAATGCAAGGCTTTCAAACAAGAGGAGCAAGGTCACATCCATAGTTTCTGTACCTTTTTCATCTTTTGTACTACTCCGTACATTGAAGTATGTTCGCCAACCAAGGTTACAAACCTGGCCATATTTGCTAGATCGGTGCATCTTGGCATTTCAAGCGATTGTTTACAAAGGAGATTCCAGATTTGATGGATAATGCCCTACTTTCATGAGTTTCCAAGCTTCCTAGCTGAAGATGCTGAAATTAAATAACTTTTTAACATAAAGCCATTCATTCACAAAGTGCAATGCTATGTGCATTAGTTTCCATGGTAAAACATAAACTTGTATATTGACAAGTTTTTGATCAATTTTGATCTATGGTGACTGGCAGGTGGGCCACGTATATGGTGGTGCCCAAAGTAGGGTAGGTCAGAATTTCCAATGTTATCCCTCCGCACCCCTTTGCGCGATGTAATAACTTCCACCCTCCATCGGCTAGGCCTCACCCCCTTCCCCACAAAACAAATGCTCTTATGGCCGCTCCTCCTCACCAATGTGCGCAAAGAAGCTTTCCCTACCCATCGGTCTTCTTGAGATGCACCGGTGGGCATGTCGATCCCACAGTAGTCCTTCTATATCTAGCTCCATCTGGTTGGCATTTTTATTGCCCTTTCAAATACTCCTACGTAGTTTAATTTGTCCTCAATCTGCATGGTCATAGTTTATTCTACGCTGGATCTATGTTCCTAAATACCTTCGGCGAGTTTTGCTGTCAATATGTTTGCTGAAACACATAGGCATATATAGTTTTTGTACTTCATCTATATGTTTCGTCCTTTTCTTTTAATAATAACCAACCTTGTATGTCATAATTAAACAAATGGGCAGATTTTGGATAGAGATTGCTCCATTAGGCAGCGCTAAACGTATTCTTGATGTTCTATGATTTATGGGATTTGTTAGAGCTCATTGTGACAACTCAAAAGTACATTGCCCATGCCGGTTGTGTGCGAATTGTAGGGTGTTGCCTCAAAGTATAGTGGAAGACCATATTTTTACATTTGGGATGCTTAGCACATATGTTAGATGGGTATTTCATGGTGAACCATATGATCCTCCATATGAACCGGGGGAAGCACCTCTTTATCATCAAGTTCAAGTAGGGGAAGCAGATGTTGATGAACTAGATCAACTGACAGAGGCAGCTCCTGAGCATTTAGATCAACTTGGAGAAGGGGAGGAGAGAAAAAGCGCAAGCTGCATGAAAGAGGTTTCATTTCTGGTACTACTGCTATGCCAGATGACAAGGTATATCTGTAGAACGACAAATGTTCAGGTTATGTGTCTTTGATGTTTGTCTATAAACATATCTGTTAATCTACTAATTGTAGAAGCAGACGACCGCAGAGGACTTTGATGGTAATGACAATGACCTATTCATTGATGAGCCTGTATCTCAGGCTATGGATCGGGTACACTGTGTCTAGGATGGATTTGATGTAGGGCTGCTGATCATCAAGGGTGTACTTTTGGTGCCGTTCATGACCACTAGCCCAGCTGCAAAACTCTTGGGGTGTAGAGCTATCCCATGATTGGTTCGCTACTGTCGTAGTTCTGTAATATGGAGCTACCTTATTATGATTTCCAGGCCTTTGTTAGCAGAACTGTAATTGGAAACTATTCCGTATATTAGTATATACAAAGTATATATGTGTTTCTGTGTGTTTCTAGTCTGAAATTCGAGCTTATCATTTTATCGGTTCCTAAACTATTTTTGAGGCCCCAGCGCTAGTGCCCTATGCTGCAACTACCACCGTCTTATCCACTGCTCCGTGAGACGAATCAGCAAAAGGATAATAAGCTGGGACCAATTTGATTCGAAGAGGGGCGATTTTCTCTGTCCTTGGAGAGGAACCCAGGAGAACTAGTACTGGTACCAAGGGAAGGAGGAGGTTGGCTCGGTCAATTATCTCACCTACTTGATGTCGGACCTGCTTTAACTCACCCCTGACGTTGGTCCCGCTTGAAACAGGTGTAGGCCACCACGTGATAACTAGGATCAAAAATTCGGGATTCTCTCCTAGCAAAATGTCCCCACCACTGCCACTTAAAAATACTTATTGTAGAAAAAAGTGTACTGCCCAGCCCTACTACTAGTACTACTACTCCCCTGCCCATGCCTTTCTACCGACTACAAGACAAGAAACCATCACTAGCTAGCTCACATCCAGCAAGCAACTGTTGGAACTGGTGCAACCTCCTATTGGGGAGTTCTTGTTGAAATAGGTGGGTGTATTTGCTTAATTTGCTTCCGATTGGGCCATTGGGGGTATACTATTAGTACTAGGAGTAGTAGTATTCGATATGCTTTGATTGTGGAGTTCTTGCTTATTGCTCACCTTGGAATCATCTAATCAGGATATTTTTCATATTCTCTAATCGATTGGGTCATTTGGGTGGGGTGGGGGTGGTGGTGGGGATGGGGGTGGGGGTGGGGGTGGGGGGAGGTGGTACTGATTTCGTATGGATTCTGGACCAGGGCATGGTCACCTCTGTTCTGATTGGGGCATTTGGTCGGGTTCGATTTCGGTGTTCTTCACTTCTGTAAACTTTAGTTGCTACTCATAATGTGCAATGCATTTTTGTGTCATATTCTGTATGGAGAACTATGGGAACTATGGGTCAGTGGCGCGCACGGCCACTGAGGACAGCGATGGTCCCGTTAGTTCCCTTAAAAGTTGCCTAAACAAGGTAATGTAGCAATATATTCATTACGTTCTTCCATTCTTTCCAATGCTAAAAGTGGTTGGCTGCAACCTGGATGTATCCCTGTGCTAAAAGTTGTCTCTGTCTGCATCCTGTTTTTGTGGAAGCCTCTATGACACCATTTGTTCTTCATTTACTGTAGCACGGTGGTACATACCTGTGAACGTGCGGTGCTCCAGGTGCGGCAAACGGGATGGTACCCCCACATGCCGCAGGATCTAGCGAGTACCACTACTCACCAAAAAACAAGCGTAAGGCCACCGACTAGCTGGGAGGGCCCATCTTAAAGAGAAAGGTATTTGTTCTTAATACCCTTATTACTATGGTCCAGACAGATTTAAGTATTACTCGCTTGGTGTGATGCATGCTTATCAGATGTTCAGAAACATATGTGTGATTGTATTAATTCTGGCACAGTGTTTATGTGAATCCAGATCTGGATCTGTCAGACTGTCTCATACAATCAGTATATGACTACTATGTACTGTACTCCCTCCGTCCCAAGGCTTAGGCATATAATGTATTTTTTGAAAAGTCAAGCGACGGAAAGTTTGACCAAACTTTACATAGTATTGGACTATTGAGCTTTGTTGCTATTTATGCAGATTGAAGGTGCTACTGTGGAGGCTGAGGCTGCTATAGAGGCTAGTAGATTTATGATGCCTTCACCAAAAGAGGACATCCTCTACACAACGAGGAAGCGCCAACACAGTACCCAGGTGGGCAGTGACCTCTCTAAGAAGTGGGTATAATTTGGAAATCCACAATTTCACATGTTATGATTTTCCATGTTATTTTTATCAGCTAGTACTATATGTTTACGCTCATTAGAATTTCACAAAAATAAAATATGTTTGCTTTACAGGCAATGGTTTTGTCTTATATTATTAGATTTACTTGCTCTTTACATAATTTAACCTTTCCACTTAATTTCAATCAGTACCACGCACCAGCTGCTCAGCCCTTTCTACTACCCTCCTCTTGTCAAGCTTGTGGATTGAAAGGGGGCCCCTATATGCCATTCCAAAGGAAGAGGGATGAAAAATGGTGCATGGCCACCCTTCGCAAAGGGTACCCATGGTATCAGGTATGGATTCCAAGTGGTTTAGACCGACTTGATGTAAGATCTTGTATCTCACTTTTTTTGATGTCGCCTTACTTCTCTATCAATTTTCTCATGAAGGTTGTCCCTTGTGTCGCTCGCCCCATTATAAACACGATGTTTGGAAACGACAAGTTTCTAACTCTGTATAGCGAGGGCCCTAAAGGCATGCGGCAACTATATGATCTGGATGTCTCCCAGACGATGGCCACCACCTATTTGGGTGGCCAAGGTTGGTCCAAGTATGTCCGTGAGAATGGTATGAAGCAGGGGGATGAGGTAACATTTGATTTTAGCAAGCCTGGGAAGATACTTGCACGCCATCGTACACCTGTTGACCGAAGGACCAAGAACAGAGGTAGTACTAATTAATTTGATTATGTACTCATCACAACCTCTAATGATTTTCTTGCGACTAATTGTTCTACACCATTGTCTTTACTCGTCATATGACCCTGACCACTTCTGCAGTCTGCTTCCCCTTATGTACCACCCAGAAGGGTGCCAGCATCAAGCTGTTGGCACCGGCACCAGCACCGGCCCCAGTTCCTGAAACGACACCTGTTGACCTCAGTAGGAGAAAGAATAGAGGTAGTAACTTAATTCGCTTGTATACTCTCATCTCTGTCTAGGAGTTACTGTTGTATAAGAAACCATTTTGCGTGTCCACATCTCATATGCCTCTCTGACCACTCCTGCAGTCCCCTTACCTACCCCTGAGAAGGTAACCAGCACCAAGCTGCTGGCACCCCCAATGGCACTGGCACTAGTTCCTGCTCCGGCACCTGTTGACCTAGGTAGAAAGAATGGAGGTAGTAACTTAATTTGCTTGTATACTCATCATATCCTCTGATCACTGTCTTGTGAATAACTATTGTACAAGAGACCATTTTGCTTGTACACTTCTCATGTGCCTCTACCATCCCTGCAGTCAGCTTAGCTACCCCTTAGAAGGAATCTAGCATCAAGATGCTGGCGTTGGCACCGGTTATGGGCCTTTTGGCTCCTGCACCATCCCCTCTACAATTAGTGGCGCCATCTCCTGCACCAAAGACCAGCCCAGAGAGCACCAAAGACAAGCTCCTTCATCACCCAGGCAAAGACATTGTCAGACCATATCCTACACATGTGTCATCACAAGGTCGCACTGGATTATGTTTGTGAGTATATGGCGGCAGATAAACTGTTCTGAATGTCTTCTCAAGTTTCACATGATTCAGTGCATCACTCTTATTAATTATGCATCTATCTCTTGCTTTGACTCAGAAATTGCCTAAGAGTGCCACAAAGCAACTCCAGGCTAGACGAAAGGGCGCAATAGTCTTCATGATGCAGAGCGAAGGATTGCTTATCAAGGGATGCTACGCCATTAACTCGACTGATGGGCGCTTGGCAGCTACTTCTAGGTGGATCAAGTTCCGGAAAGTAGCCAAACTTACTATTGGAAGAATGGTCAAGGTCGATGTATCTCGCTGCCCTGAGTGCAGCATGCTGTTCATGAACTTCCTAGTTGTCTAGCTCTTTGGCCGCATGCTATTGTAATTAATTATGTGGTTGTCTTATCTCCACTGATCATATATGGGTGGTAAAACTGTGATAACCTTTTGCTGGATTGGAGCTATGACTAGTACATACTCGTATGGTATATCTGTATCTATATGACGGTTCCCTATATGAGAAAATATTATGACAATGATTGTGTTCCAATGATCGAGTGTGTTTGGAGAAAAGGGCAAACTGATTGCGTGGCATGGTTTTTAGAGCTGAAATAAGAACAGTCTCTCTCTGTAGTGATATTGAATTTCAGTGTCTATATTGCTGAATCAGTCACTTTGAAATGCTTATGAATTGGTCAAGTGCTGCTGAATATGAACTAGGAATCTCTTGATTTTTTATGTCTTATTATTCTGTACTCCTTAATCTTTCAAATGGTATTGAATTTATCAAAAGTTATATCGTTGCTACTGGCTGCTTGCTCTAGAGCTTATTCCTTTGTGTCATCAGAACCGTTGGATGCATTTTGGACAGAGATAAGAGGGTAAATATATACAACATGATTTCACCAAGTGAAGTCATTGGATACCAGCCTTGTTTTGGCGCATGTGGTGTGTGTTCATTAGATATTTTTACATGAATATCTGTCAAAGGAATTATCGCTTTTTTTCCTCCCTCGAAGAGGTCTGTGTTTAAATCTGGTGAGACACATCCTAGTGAAATTTGAGATAGGAGCCCATTGGCCATAGCCCAAAAACTTTTTAATTTGGCCTTTTTGGCAGTGCCCCCCACCTCTAAAAAAACTCTGCCTACCCATGTTTTTAAGAAACTAATCCATTATGTGGCTTTTTATAAATCGATGTTACAATAGCACTACTCTTTTATTTTAAGAGAGATATCATGGAAACACAACAATATTTTTTAGAAGACTGATACATTAGTTCTAGTACTAATACATGTTTAATGATTCAATTTCTATTAGTATCTTTGGTATTGTGGCAAAACACTCAGTTTATGTGTATTTTATTTGATTTGAAGGTCTTTAGTTCGAATCCACTATGCGTACATATTATATATATCTTGGGTTTACTTTTTTTTGAGAAAGGGTTTACTTTTTAATATCGCATTATAGAGAGGCTGACATCATGGACTCACCAGCCTGCAGCTTCCCTCGAGTTTATTGGTCGGGTTTTAAAAAGTTAAATAATTGTACAGAGAGGTTGGCATCAGGGACCCACCGGCCAAAACATATCAGAGAGGGTGACGTGGGGGCCTAAGAAGCAAGACCATACACGGTTGCCACGCCGAGCAACGTTGCCAAGGTCAAAACAGCGGACGCGGCCGAAAAAAGTCCATCATACGCATGTTTGATATATAGAGAGACCGGAATGTGGGTCCCAATAGCGGGGCCTTATACAAGTTCTGCCTCGAGCAATGTTGCCAAGTTCAAAACAGGGAGGCACGAGCGAGAAAAAAGTCCAGCATACACACCTTTCTTCTAATGAGAGGCTCACATGAGGGATCAGCAGCCTGGAAAAACGTCTGATGCATCGAGCAACGCTATCAAGTTCGATGCACGGAGGCACGACCGAGAGAAAAAATTCCATCATACACACATTTCTTTTAATGAGTGTATGACATGTGGGGGTGGGGCCCTACATCATGATTGAACGGTAGATGCAGCGAGCAACGCTATCAAGTTCGGAATACGGAGGCGCGACCGAGAGAAAAAATTCTATCATATACACATTTCTTCTAATGAGAGGATGACATGTGGGGTCCAGGAGTTTGATTAAACGGCTGATGCAGCGAGCAACGCTGTCAAGTTTGGAACACGAAGGCACGACAGAGGGTAAAAAATTCATCATCCACACGTTTCTTCTAATGAGAGGATGACATGTGGGGCCCAGCATCATGATTAAACGGTAGATGCATCGAACAACGCTATCAAGTTCGGAACAGGGTAGCACGAGCGAAGGAAAAAATCCATCATACACATGTTTCTTCTAATGAGAGGATGACATGTGGGGCTCGGGAGGTTGGTTAAACGGTAGATGCGTCGAGCAGCGCTATCAACTCGGAACGGGGTAGCGCTAGCGAAGGAAAAAATTCCATCATACACATGTTTCTTCTAATGAGAGGATGACATGTGGGTCCCAGGAGGTTGATTAGACGGTAGATGCATCGAGCAACGCTATCAACTTCGGAATAGGGTAGCGCGAGCGAAGGAAAAAAAATTCATCATACACACGATCCTTCTAATGAGAGGCTGAGATGTGGGACCTAGCAGCCTGACTAAACGGCGCCTCGAGCAACGTTATCAAGTTCAAATCAGGGAGGCGCGACCGAAAAGTATGGTTCGCTAGAGACACTGACGTCCGGGACCCACATGCCTCAAAAGACTTCGGCGAGTCAACATAGCGTGAGTAAACGATAATCTTGCTTCTGCCATGCGCCAGCTAAGTTTCCTCCATGTTTTTAGCAGATCCGTCATAGTAGAGGGTTGCGAAAACCAAACAAAATCCCATCGGCCACGGCCAAGCCGAGAATTTCTTCGCGGAAGACGTGCCTTCTACGACGATCGTTAGGCCAATTCGTTGCGAAAGGAAACTTTTCTTGTAGTGTTTCTATAGACCATGTTACCAAAATTGGAAGTATTAGGTATAGCTAACAGATATTTACTTCTAAATTGACTTCAACATGATACAAAGTAGAGTACAGGAACCAAATATACACCCAATCTTTATAGATGTACATCAAATTCAAAACTTTTTGAGCTTAACCTATTATATAATCATATCTTACCACTATATATATTGTGTACAAATAACTTCGAACTTTGACTGTTGGATCAAGACTAGCAAATCCCAACACTTATAAATAGAATTAAGTTGGATCTTCAATCCATTCTAGCATCTGGAAGATTCTCTATTGATGTTCTTTAGTGCATTGAATGTTATGCACAAACTTCAAAACACACTTCTCGGTTTCTAGAATCATCTTCGTCATTTCTCTAGAGCATGTCGAGTACTGGGTAACTAATAGTAGGTTGATTTCTACATGATACAAAGTACAAAGAACCAAATACACACCTGGTACTTTATGGACGTAGCTCTTAATTATAATAGTTAAAGCACAAAAATTTATAAATTTGATTAACATATATATATATATAACTAGTAAATTACACGTGTCCTGCACGTGAGACTCAGATAATAGACGTCTGACACATATCATCACTATATAAAATTATAATACAGCTAAAGCAGAAAAAATATAAATTTGATCAACATCTATAAAAAGTATGGGTGTATATTTTGTTCTTGTACTTTGTACAGTATATATATATCATGTAGAAGTCAGCGATTATTAGCTATCTAAAACTTGAATTTTTTGGTAACATGGTCTAGAGAAATGATGGAGAATATTCTAGAATGTTGGAGAAGTGTGTTTTGAGTTTTGTGCATAACATTCACTGTGATGAAAACTATCAATAGAATCTACATCATAGTTCATGATAATGTTCCCATATTTGGTAGATGGGTGTGTCTTTTCATGGTATACAATAATGCTGGGGTGGTAGTTTCGAACTAGTATTAGGAAAAATATGTTCAAATTTCTGAGTTGTATCTTTAGGGTCTGTGTTGTAAAAGTATAGGTCCCAGATGTATTTTGGTTTTCTCTTTGGACCACTATGTAATTTTTATGCCCACCATTGGATTTTAACATGCACGTTCTTGGTACTTCAGGGCAGATTCCTTGTTAGAAAGAAAAAGAAAAAGTGACCGGAATTATTTTGCGCATGAATATTTTTGGATCTGAATGCCCTAGACCCAATTTTCAGAAAAAAGGACTATTGTGCAAAACTTGAGTAGTCCGTACTTCTACTGAACTAGGGGCACCAAAAAATTAACACCAAAGCTGCCAAAGAAAAAAACGGAAGAAAAAAACGAAGAGCAAGAAGAGATTATTAACGGGAGGCAGCGCCAAAGCAGCGGAGGAGTTGAAGGCGGTGCAATGTCAGAGTAAAGTTAGTTTGACGGGTTTCTGACATGAGGTACAGGTACCTACTACTAGTAGCACAGTACTACTAGTAGTACTACTATGTTTTCTCTCTCCTTCGATGTGTCTCACCATCCATCCTCTCTCCCCCCTCCTGTGCAGCACCCCACGCGTACCGGCCGGCTGATCTCTCCCTCGTCCAACTGCATCGTGCCGCACACGTGTGCCTTGGTATGGCCGTGCTGTGTGTGTGGTCTGTTTTTTCCTTTTTTCTTGACAAAAGTCTCTAGCATGTTCGTCAGCGGCCTTGGTGTGTACTAGTAAACTGTACGTGCTTCGCACGACTATTTTATTGCGTGCACTCCAATAACTTACCTTATTAAAGAATAATAATATCCTGCATAATTTAGAACTTTGGTACAATACTTGGTCGACTTAGAACTAAACATCTCCCATCATATCACACCCCTCCCCAAAAAATTCCATAGCACCATAGGCTATATTCTCAATATGTGTATATAGTTATTATTAATAGACTTAATGTATGTCTTTTTTTCTCTATGAAGACTATTGGTGTGGGGCCCTCGGATTAATCCTCCGAGAATCCCTGTTATGCATACAACCACGATCCCATGATCAGTCAATCGTGACACATAACCGACAAGTATCATTACAACATCCGAGAATATATCGAATTTACAAGACTTACATACATCCGTTATGGCTACATCAATAATCCTCAGCGGAACTTCATCAAGCGTAGAGCCAGAGCCATGCCTTAACCTACAGGCAACTGACTGGGAGAACGTCCTAGCTCGCGTAGTCGTCCACTTCTCCTTCTTCTCGAAATCTGGCCAAGTTAATAGCCAGGGACAATGCCGGTGAGTACTTTGAATGTACTCGCAAACCACCTTAACATAGTAATAAAAACAAGAAGGGATGCAATAGGGTTGTGGTAGTAGGAGGGCTCCAAGAGAGGTTCTTTTCTCAAATAGTTTCTCTTATAGATATAGCATCTACATATCTTTGTTGAAAACTTTTGTAAACATTTTGGAAACCATTTTGAAAAGTTTTGGAAAACATCAGGACTTGGTCACCCATTTTCTTCCCGTCTTCGGGTCGTCCCACGACCAAACTCCTTCCATACCTTCCTGACCATCCCATGGTCAGAACAGGTATCCTTTCCGACCATCCCATGGTCAAAACATTTCCAAAGCAATTTTCTTTTTCGAAATCCTTTTTGAAAACAAAACCAGCACCGCTCTACAGAAGTTTGTCCAACCCGTCCTTAACTGCGGACACGTCTATTCGAATAGATTTACACTCTGCAGAGGTTGTACACTTTATCCACACCATCCGGGTACCCTACCCTGATCTTCACCGATCGTGGGTCGAGTAACCGATCAAGACTCTCTGGATGCCCACTCCAATATAAGTGCCTACCCCATGAGTGTTAATCACCTCAAAACCGGGACGACGGGCGAGGACCAACCGGAGCGCTTAGTGCACGTCCCACGTGTGCACTTTCAATGAGGGGCTCATACTAACACGTGGAGGCCTGCCGACACTTCGTTCCTTCTCCAGGTCGATGTCTCACATGGACCTATATCGGAGAAGGCCCACCCTCCAGGGATCCCCGATCCCCTGTAGTAGTTACGAGGCAGCTTATACCGGAATAAACAAATCTCAAATCCAGCCCTATCCCATACCGAGTAATGTGGTTGCACAGGGTTAAGTTGTTATAGCTAGACTGCAAAGAACCGGGTGCGTTTTCGTAAATAGTTTTTCCTCCAGCATTTTGTAAAACAAAACCTTTTTCTTTCTCAAAAACTCTTGGGAGGTCCCACCTCACCAAGGTTTTATCATAAAACATTTGGTAAAACCTTTTCCGGGGTTTTCCCATCCTCTAGCTTTTGCTTTGGCTAAATCGGGGTCTCCAAAGGGGTATGGCGGATTAGCACCATCTACTCTATTAGGGACAATTAGGTATCACCAAGGGGGTTGTACTTAGTAGTACCAAGTGTAATGGTTTGGAGGAGCCAAACCACTACCATATATATATGTATATATATCAACATATAGTAAAACAATGCAGTTTTTAATAAACAGTAGATAAAACATGCATAAGTAAAATAGTAGGACACGACTTATGAGTAAGAAGGTGGCTTGCCTGAGATTCAGCAATATGGCATAAATGTCCCTGGACTTCTTCTTTAGAAAACCCAAATATACAATAATAACCATCTTCTTCTGCTCTCTGATATAATCGCAACTATCGTTGATGGGGAATACATGCAAACAAACAAAAGGGCACAATCAATACAAGGCATACAATCACCACTACCATTCAGCAAGCAAGCAAATGAATAAACTCCAATTAAGGTTCAGTAGTTTTAGAGAGGATTGGATTTAGGAGGTTGAGATGGTCTTGGAGAAGGGGATGAAGATCCCTCAGGATTTATAGTCTAGAAACTACCTAAGAGATGGATTTTGGAACAAGACCACATTCTATAGGGTACGATTGTAAAAACATGATACCAATATATAGGTATTGATAAGATGAAACCAACAAAAGTGGTTTCACTATTTTATCACTTTTCTTTATTTAGTTATGATTTTTCTAGTGAAATAACTTCTAGTTTTAGGGAATAATTCACCAGAAGAGTTCTGGAGCTCCAAAAAATTATTCCTTTGGAGGGTTCAGTAGGGTTTTACTACTTGATCACCGAGAGTTGGAATCACTCCAAAATGATTACCAGAATGCCCTCAGGAAATTCCCAAAGGTAGTTCTGTGGGGTTTTTGTCTTGTTCACCAGATTAAATATACAGAAGGTATTAATGTGATTCCAAGAGCACAGGATAGGTATTTGGAATACCTTTCTATAGATATTGGAATCACCCTTTTTGGAGTAACTACTGTAGTGATTTTAGAGGTGAATAAACCATGCACATAATAGTTTAATTCATAGAAAAACATCCAAGGCTCAATAAATCATGAGCTCCTGGATTTGGATAGTCCTTAGTGTACCACATCCAGGATAATTGGATTTGGGTAAATTGGACTCATGATTTGGTCTAGGGAATTTTCTAAAGTCAGAACTGGAGGGATTTTGTTATTTTTACCAAGGGCAAAATACTGTTCACCTTGGCATGAGACCAAGGTCCAGATATGGGTTCATCCAAATGCTACCTGTGGCACTTGGTTTCATTCAAAAAGGATATGTACCACTCCCAGAGGAATTTATTTAGTGTAACCTATACACTTTAGAAGATTAAATGCCAGAAAGTAATAATGATTATTTTTGGCCAGGGGCTGGTTCTGCATGTTTAAGAAAACAATCATAAACACTAGGAATTTTTGAGCTAGGCATAATTAATTATTTTCCTATTTTATTTTAAATTAAACCACACTGTTGCTTTTCAGATCTGCAGTAAAAGTTTAAAGAAGAAAGGAGGTTGGGCTGGGATCTGACGGAAATGGGCAGCAGTGGGGAGGATTCGGCCCAGCCGGGGCGAGCGGGGCACGGGAGGGCGCTCGGGCTCGCGTTTGAAACCTCAGAGTGGGGCCCGGGTGGCGGCAACACAGAGCCCCGAAGAAGTATCGGGGCACCGGGTCCGTCCGATTGAGGTGAGATCAACGGCCCGAGGCCGTCGTCTCTGCTGAGACAAAGGTGGCGTGGTTGAAACCCTAGGGCGTCACAGGCGGAGACAAGGAGCTCACAAGATGGCTCGATGGCAACCATGAGGTGGCGGAGAGGAAGCGGTGCACGACGGCGACCTTGACGACGGGCGGCATGGCCGGATTCAGTGCTAGAATGGGTACACGCGCCTACGCAGCGTGGACGACTTCGGGAGCTCGGCGGCAGCGGCAGTAGGAACGACCCTGGGACAAAATAAGAACAGGGTCAGGTAGAGGGGAACTAGGAGATCTCGGGACGGTGGCATGCAGAGGGGAGGGAGCTAGCGGGAGAGTACCAGGAGAAGATCTTGGTCACGGCCGAGAGTCGGAGTTCTCCTTCTCCCGCGACATGCAGAGGCAGGGGCTCGGTGAGGGAGCCTTTGGTGATCTATATGAGGGCTTGGAGGTGAGCTAAGGCGTTGGGGGAGGTCAGGGTCGATGGCATGTCTGCAAACAAAGTGGAGCCCGAGAGGGCTTGGTCCTCTTCTCCATGGCGATGGGGAGCTCGGGTGTCAGATCGGGAGCTTGGGGATGGGTAGGTGAGGGTTGAGGGAGGAAAATGAGGGGGAGGGGAGAGCTGCAGTGGCCTCTAGCACTATATACCGAGAGGGGGAGGTTTTTGATGGACTTGGTCCATGGAGCTTGTGGAGGAGGGAGGTGAAACCAGGGGAGGGTTTCTCGTATGTGGAGGGGTGGTTCTGGGTGGTGCAGTGAGGGGGAGCAGGGGCAGCTGTTGCAAAGCTTTGAGGGCAAGGAAAAAGAGGGGTTGGCTTGTGTCTCCATCATGGACAAGCACTAGAGACAAGAGGTGTAAGTTGCTACAGTGTTGCTATAGTGGGGGCACGACCAGGGGAGGTGGGGTTGCTATGGTGCATTACTTTGCAAGATTGGTGGTGGTTTTATATTGATTTAGCTCAAAACTAGCTGGGTTTGCCAAATTGAGTAAATATGTGCTTGTGAAGGAAGTTCAAAATTTTGCATAGGACAAGGAGGGAAAATGGTACTGGTAGATAGATGAGGTCAAGATACATCTCTGAGATTTATTTGGGATTTTTTAGAAGATTTAAAGTCCACTTAAATCCATTTACTCAAAAACTGCAGAAGTAGTTTCTAGAAGATCATTTGATAAATTTACCTTGGACAAGGTTGGTTTTTAGTTTGAGATGGTCCCAAATGTGAATACACACTTCAGGGAATTTTCCCAAGATTTATTGGGGCATAAAAGTATTTAAAACAATTATTATTTCATTTCAGCCATTTAAGAAAATGGGCAAAAAGAAATAATAAAGCTCTTCAAAAATATTTATTTTTTAAGTGGGAAGGTAGGGTGTGATAGGTGGAACTTAATTGAGCCCAAAGTTGAGGAAGTGTTTTGGCAAAAACCAAACTTTCCTTTATGAGAGGAGTTTTGGAGATTTTGCCTATTTAGGGAATTAAATAGTTTTGGTCCATAATAAATATGTATAAATGTTGATAACTCTTGATGATCAAGGTAGATGATGTAGACAAGGTGTAGCAAGCATTTGCAACCTTGGGATTGGAGAATCCAAGTTGATTTTGGTGAAATACCTTGGACTAGGGATCTAAGGTGATGTTAATTTCATACCATCAAAACATGGTTGTATCTTGGAGTTCATATCTCCCCTTGGGGCATGGGGTAGATGGTTGGATAGACCAAGTGATGTAGATCAACATGGTATAGAGGTTTGAGCTTGATCCTGCTTGAGCTCACCAAGACAGGCTTTCAAACTTTGAATAAAATAAGCCTGCCAAGGCAGATTATCAACTAGCCTACAAAACCTTGTTGGTTTAAACATCTCAATGATCCAATTAGAACAAGTGAAGTAGGTAATAATATACCTATATGAGTAGAACACAACCATGCAAATATTTGGTCCATAGAAGGTTGGATGGTGGTGTGAGCTTATACCAAAGTAGGCATGTTGACTAGATTTGCAGGAAAAGTTATCTTCTTGCCTGCAAAACCATCAAGAACTAGTGGGTTGGAGTGTGATCTAACCAAGGTAAGTAGTGGGACTTGGTAGTCCTTAGGATGGTTAATAAGATGGTTCAAATGCATTACCAAAAATGCACAAGGGTTGAGAAAGGGAGGCATCCAAAAGGTGATGTTGGAAACATATTTCCAGACTTAGCCAAATTTGGGAGAATTAGGGATTTTGACCAGAATGTTTGTGGAGATGATTTTGATGGGTTGCAAAGTACCCAAAGCATCATCAAGGGAATGTGGTTGAAGAGTAGATTGAGTAGAAGGGATCCATGCTTGATATTGGTCTTCATTGACTTGGAAGCTTCTAGAATAGATCACTACAGAATTGGTCTGGGTAAGGGGTTTTAGATGATCACCTGGTGGATAGAGATTAGCTCTAGATGGTACTCTTGCTTAGGGTGTGGTGATTTCAAGTATCTTTATCCTAGTGGATGAGCTCCTAGAGTAACTCATACTATTTCCTAAGCAGACAAATCAAGCAGCAGATCAAGGCAATTCATCAAACAGCAGATCAAGGCAACTCATCTTACAAACAAATCAACTACTACTGGGGTTACCACCAAGCTTAGCTTGAGGTATGGATGGGTAATTTGAGATACGTTGAAGTTTGAACAAGGTAAGGTCCTTGGTATCTCTACCAAGAGTAGAATTCAAATGCTTCACAAAAAGTTTTTGTTAAATCTAGAGATAAGAGTAATAGAATGTTCTGTCTTGAAAACATAAGGAGATTATGTTATATAGCTCTCCGTAGTTTTATCAATAGACGCTACTAAAATAGTTTTGGTTTCATAGGCATCGTGGCTCAGGTTTTGAATTGTCAGAACATTGGAAAATATGGAAATTAAGCCGAGACTGTTTTGTTAAATAGCTTTTGTCAACTGGTGTTAAGGCGAGGAGTATATCATCTAATACACATTCATATGCATAAGCATATCCAAACAACAAGCAAACACTTCAGCATTAAACAAGAAAAAGTTTTTGTTCCCCCTGATTTTTGCATTCTGGACACAAATCAGGGTTGATGAAATTGGGATGTTACAGTTGGTTAAGAAAAACATAATGTTTGTTAAACCCACACGTGATTTGTCCATATAAATGACACAGTGACAATAACCATGGAGAATCATCATACGTCTTTCCTTCTCCCTTTTTTCGTGAAAATGATCCTGGCATTAAAGAAACATCAAAAAGTACAAAGCACCTAAATAAATAGTAAAATTACATCGAAATCCTTGAGATGCCCTTCGTCTTCAACCTTAGTTGCCCGCGCCACGAGGAGCAATGGTACCTGCCAGATTGACATGTTTTTTTGCAAAGCTGTCGAGGATATCCCTGCGACGGAGGCTGGTGGCCATGCCGGCGTTGTTCACACTCGACGTGCCCTAGAATACACATTGCTCAAGGAGGCTGATGAAGAGGTCCAACTCGTCGTGATGGGCAAGACGCTGCGTGATAATAGCTACCTCCACGTAGACGTCCATCGGTGCGGCGGGCAAAGCCTTGGAAAGCTGCAGGGCCATCAGTGCGCGGAACAGATCGTCTCCAGAGAGACCAACCAGGGAAGTGGTGAGCGCGGCAACAACCTGGGGAGGAACACCTAGACCAAAATTTGGGGCTAAAAGTCAGTTATAGATAGGCTAGATGAATGAAGTCCATAGAAGAAAACGATATCGCTGTTGATAGCATGCATTATGGCAAACGTACCTGTTAGGTATGTGTCACTGTGCATGGCCTAAAGGCGGACAGTGAGGTCATCCACCATGCATGTGACGACGCCGAAGCTGGTGAGGAAAGAGTCCACCGTCTTCTTGAGCCAGGCTGCAAAGATGGCATCGGAATGGGTGCGTGCCACGGTGCTTGCCAGCACGAGACGGAGGCGCTGCAAAGAGTCGACCTGGGGGTGGGCGTCCCTGGCTTTCTCTATCAGACGGATGGCGCTTGCCCACACAACCTCCATCTTTCCTTCTCTTTCTCTCTCTCTAGATATCGCTCTGCGGCAGACTCCACCGCTGCTCAATCTAGGTACTTTTGTACTCTTGCTTTTGGAAGTGTAGTACATATATATACTACGGAGTACTAGTAGTAGTACTCGTACAAGCAATCAACGGTAAAAAGCTACTACCACCGGTATAATTGACCTAAGGGCCTACCTAACCAAGTCTACATGCTTATCTTGGTAATTGTGCGGCCTCTCACATAGCCAAATCCCCACTTAGGTTGGTCGTAGTGTGAAGTAAGTAGTAGTAACATGCATACGTTACTAGTCTAACTTACTACCTCCATAGTGGAAAATAGCATAGGTGTGGTATCATGCACAATCTCATTTATTGCAATGTAGACTCATTTTGTCTTGAAATGTGTGATGTTATGGTAATATAGCTAGTTACCACAAGCCTCTCTCAAATCATTTAATTGCATACCTTATCATCTAAATGCTTAGTTGGCAATACAAGTAGGACTAGGTTACTCCCACTATGACTAGCCTTAACATGGAGTACTAGTACTGCCTGTTCAAAAGAACATGTACTCCCTCCATTTCAAAATACAAGATGTTTTAGTTCTGTGAAAAGAGTGCATCTAGACCGCTTTTGGTGTATATGTTAAATGAACATATAAACCAAAAGCGGTCTAGATGCACTCTTTTCACAGAACTAAAACATCTTATATTTTGGAACGGAGGGAGTACTAGCTAGTACTACTGTTTTGTTGGTACCAAGACATGGCCTTGAAAATCGGTGAGAAAATCTTGGGAACATTATTAGAGCTAGCCTCTTAACTGCACCATAATTCTCTCCCCATTGGTTTATTTTTTTGCTTCGCGCTCTACCGCATGCAGAGAGAAATCATAGTGCCAGAAATTAGGGGCTGCAATAACTAGGGCTCTAGAAATTACTCCCCCCATCTCATTACATTTTACTACTCCCCATATTATGTACCTCATGTCAGGAACCCATCATACCATGAAACAATTATGAAGGTGTACACTGTGGGTCAATATCTTGAAAATCACCAAGATTTCTGAATAACTCAGTATCTTGAAGTATATGAATTTGCATGCTGGCAACTCTTACACAGATTAAAAAAACAAAGGATATAAGGGAAAATGAATAAACGAAAAGGGTCTGCATGACATCCTCTCGTTTGCAGTACCAGCCATGAAAAAATGGTAAACATGAGATTTGAAACATTCGAAAAAGCCGTAGTCACATTAGATATAGCCTGAACACTCGAGGCTTTCTCGAGCGGAACGACCAATTAGGTCATGGCCATATCGACATCATAGTTCATGATAATGTTCCCATATTTGGTAGATGGGTGTGTCTTGCCAAGGTATACAATAATGTTGGGGTGGTAGTTTCGAACTAGTATTAGGAAAAACATGTTCAAATTTCTGAGTTGTATCTTTAGGGTCCGTGTTGTAAAAGTATAGGTCCCACATGTGTTTTGGTTTTCTCTTTGGACCACTATGTAACTTTTATGCCCACCATTGTATTTTAACATGCACGTTCTTGGTACTTCGGGGCAGATTCCTCGTTAGAAAGAAAAGGAAAAAGTTCCCAGTGATCGGAATTATTTTGCGCATGAATATTTTGGATCTGAATGCCCCAAACCCAATTTTTAGAAAAAAGGACTATTGTGCAAAACTTGAGTAGTCCGTACTTCTACTGAACCAGGGGCACCAGAAAATTAACCCCATAGCTGCCAAAGCAAAAAACGGAAAAAATGAAGAGCAATAAGAGATTATTAACGGGAGGCAGCACGAGAGCAGCGAAGGAGTTAAAGGCGGTGTGATGTCAGAGTAAAACTAGTTTGACGGGTTTCTGACACGAGGTACATGTACCTACTACTAGTAGCACAGTACTACTAGTAGTACGACTATGTTTTCTCTCTCCTTTGTTGTGTCTCACCATCCATCCTCTCTCCCCCCTCTTGTGCAGCGCCCTGCGCGCACCAGTCGGCTAATCTCTCCCTCGTCCCACTGCATGGTGCTGCACACGTGTGCCTTGGTACGGCCACGCTATGTGTGTGTGGCCTGTTTTTCCTTTTTTTCTTGACAAGAGGGTCGAGCATGTTTTGAATTGGATACATAGCACCAATCCTGACTGTTGGGCTATAAGATACAATCGTTCAAAGCAGCTGGATTCGTGTTGAATAGTACCTAGAGAAAACTCCACCATGTTCTAGAACCATCATACTTTAAGTCTTGTTAGAGAAAAATGAATACATTAAGTCTATTAAGAATAACTATCTTCTGTTCCATTCTAGCATCTAGAAGATTTGATTGGTAGTCTTCATCACAATGAATGCTGTGAAGAAAACTCAAAACACACTTCTCCATCATTCTAGAATCTTCTCCCTGGTTTCTGTAGACCATGTTACCAAAATTTTAAAGTTTTTGATAGCTAATAATCGTTGACTTCTACATGCTATACAAAGTACAAGAACCAAATATATACACCCATTCTTTATAGATGTTGATCAAATTTATATTTTTGTGCTTTACCTATTACTAGTAAGTTGCACGTACCTTGCACGTGAGACTCGGATAGTAGATGTATGCCATATCATCACTATATAAAATTATAATTGGTAAAGCACAATAAATTATAAATTTGATAAACATCTATAAAGTATGGGTGTATATTTGGTCCTTATACTTTGCATGTCATTATGCTGAAGACAATGTAACATCTAAAAAATATTAAACAGGCTTATCAAGATCTAATCACCCAAGTTTAGGGTTAACAAAAACTTTTATCTTTAAACTTGATATGAATGCATGTGTGATTTGTAGTAATGTATGAATACTTGCATTTGCTATGTTTGATTGCTACAAAGGTTAAGGATTAGTTTAAAAAGGTTTACAACATCATCTAGATCAATTATAAACAAAATCAAATGAAAAGAAAGTCAAATATGGATCATACGATCATATGGTCATTTTGGCAAAAGTTAACCACTAGACCACTTTGGATGTCTCTAGTGAAAGATTTTCAACAGAAACAATTCCAATTCTTTTCACTCCTTGCTAGACCAAGTAAAAGTGAATCCAAGCAAACTTTACAAAATGGCAGAAACTATTTTCAAATCTATTTATGAGGAAATTCAAAATTGAATCAAGTTCATATACCTAGATCATCACTTTTCAAAAACCACTCAAACAACCTCCACTTGGAAAATCCCAGCAACGATAGACTACCAAGCATATGATCAGATCACTCACCAAAAATCTTTCAAAAATTCAAAAGATGAATTCAAGCGGCCATTAAGTCGAACACCTAATAGACAGAGTACAACCTCAACCACTATACACTGTTTTGATCTATCAATTGCTCACAAATTATACTATAATCAACTCCATATCTTACCCATGATTATTCCTAGTACTTGGCCGTGCAGTGGATGAGCTCATCTCCACTGTTGCGCCAGTGGCATGCCCGTACTGAGCCAGCCATGCCGGTCGACCACGAACAAGTCGCTGTGCGCCACACCGCCCTCTCCCACAATGCCTAGCTGCTATCCGTGGCCTCATCGTGACCCCTTGTCCACCCCTTGACCAACGGCAAGGTGAGGAGCAGCCAGAGGAGTCACGCCCATTTAATACCCCGCCATGCCGAGAGCACGAGGAGTTCCGCAGCCGCCTCGCGCACACACGCCGCGCCTCACTCTCTCCGCTCGTACCTGCAGTCGCCGTGGCACCAGTGACCTCCCAGACATGATGGTTCACCGCCATGTGCCCCGTGACCACCGTACCAAGTGACGAACACCCGCGTACCTGAACAGAGTGCTGACATTGCCCGACCAACTAAGACCGCCCCTTGTCGTGTCATCACGCGCGTGACGATCGCTGCAGTGCCCCACATAAACCCATGCCCTCCGCCATGCTTAGTGAGACCTATAGCAACGTCGCCGGAGGAGCCTGACCATGTTGCCCTGCCGCCGAAACTGGTGTATAAATATAGGTCACCCCAGACCTCATCCTACACACCATTCCACTCCCCACTCACACAGGAACCTCACCAACCTTTCCCCGAGCAAGGCGAGCACCACGACGCCAGAATTTGGCTGGAGTCTGCCGCTGCAGTCGAGCAAGGAAGCCATCGATTGGAGCCACCCCAGGAGCCGCCGTGTAACATCCCAAAACTTTAGTCCAAGCTTATCAAGATCCAAATCATCAAAATTAGGGTTAACAAAAACTTTTCCAAATTAAAGATGAAAGCATTCATGTGTATGTGCATTTAATTTAGGAATTGATTTGAATTGCCATGGTTCTGTGATTCTTTGGTTGTAAAATGTTTGTATGGTAAATTAAACATCATCTAAACCTTTCCCAAGCAAATCCCAAAGAAAATCAAATCAAAAACAATTAAAAAGGAGGAATGGTCATTTTGGTCATTTCAATCTACTACACTACTTTGAGTGTTCCTAGCACTCATTTCTCAACAGAAATAATTTTAGATCTTTACACCCCGTGCTAGTACACATAATGAGGTACCAAGGCCCACTTTTTGATCTGCTAAAAACATTCAAATACTTATTTTAAATGGCATGTAAAAATTGAATTCAATGCATATGCCTAGATCACCCCTATTTCAAAAACCATTCAATTGAACTCCATTTTCAAAACCCTTGCAACCAGAGACTACCTAACACTAGTGTAGATCACTCAAAAATTTTGAAACCAAAATTTAAACTTTTGCTTCTCGTGGCCATTTCATCAAACAGATGGCAGACACAAATCTTGCAAATTGCAAAACACTATAGTGAGAAGTGGATTTGGTCACCATTTGGGCCTAACTTGGTACCCTTGTCCCCCCAGCTAAAACCTCGGCCCTAGCTCTCTCTCCCTCTCCCCTATCTGCTCTAGTACCAAGCCGGCCGACGCCATGCGCTAGGTCGACCATGGACGGCTCGCCTCATCCTGTCCCGCGCTCTCCTTCGCTCGCTGGCGGATAGGCGCCATCACACCGCACCGCCTGGACCATCCCCTGACCAAAATCGAGCGGAGGACCAGCCGCATTTGCTCGCGCCCATGCCTCTGTCTGCCATGCCGATCACCCCGGAGCGCCGCGCCTGCCAGAGAAGCACCGGCCTCGCCTAGCCCTAGCCTTGCGTGGCAGCACCCGCAGCAGGCCCAGCAACCGCCCAGACATCCTCGTTCGCTGCCTCGCGACCAGCAGCCCAGAGGAACCGCGTCGAACACCGCCGCATGCGCTCAGTTCACCGCACGCCCCCGACCAGTAGAGACCTCGCCTTGCCGCACATTTAAGCCCCAGAGGACCGCCGGGAGATAGAGAATCCA
This sequence comes from Avena insularis, assembly GCA_023614405.1. Lineage (NCBI taxonomy): Eukaryota > Viridiplantae > Streptophyta > Magnoliopsida > Poales > Poaceae > Avena > Avena insularis. The sequence goes on from CM042690.1 coordinate 212,142,246, forward strand.
TTGCCGCCCTCGCCCATGCCGAGCAAGCCCCGCATCATCGTCACCGATGACCTCACCGGCGCCCGCTCTGCCCTCTCGTCGACCCTATATATAAAGCGGCCACCACAGCCCCATTTCTCCACACCCACTCACTCCGCACCTCTCACTGAACCTCACCCACCTCTAGCCGATGCCGTTCGAGCTCTGTCTCGCCGGAATTGGAGCCGAAGCCACCGAAGAAGGAGGAGAAGGGCGTCTGCGATTTAGGGCACCCCAAGCTCCGCCGCAACCACGCCTCGCCTCGATGTCATCTACCAGCCCGTTTGCCCGCCTCACCGACCTTGCTGGATCCCTGGTATGCCCCCAATCAACCGCCACCGCCGCGTCTAGGTCAGACTCTCGCCGGAGTAATCCGTCATCGACGATGACTCTCCACCGTTAGATCCCCTTTAGATCGTGTGGCCCAGGATGCTGGATGATACGTTTGGTGTTTTTGTGCATTGACCGGTGGAGCCTGCATGTCGTGCAACCCATTGCGCCAAGACTGTATGTGAGATGGCCGCCCGATTAGTTCAGCATGAGTTAGAAATTCAAATTTAGTTTGTTCTATTTAGAGTTAATCTAGTTTCTGTCCACTAGTTTAAAAATCAATTCTGGGAGTTTGACAAATCCAAATTGCATGAAACCAAATTTTCCTGAAAGGTATTGAAATGATCTATCCAAGCCCGTTGGATTTAATTCAATTAGAGTTATAGATCTCTCCTAGTGAAAATAACAAAATAGAAGCATTAGCATATTGCAACATTTTTATAAAATCAACTAAGATAGGGTTTTGAGTTGATTCCAACTCTCAAAAATCACATTTCATCATATCTATCTAAATATGTAATAATATTAAGGTTTACATGCAGTGACTTTGGACTAGTACAAAAATAATGCTATATAGGCATTTCTAGTCACTTTAAATCATTAAATAATGAACGTAAACCAAAGTAATTATGATCCAACCTTTCAATTACATTCCCACGTGTTAGAATATGTGGTGATGACATGTGTCCACATGATCCCATATTTTAAGTGGTGAATATTAAATCTTAGTCAATTTTTCAATGAGTAGAAATTACTTTTCTAAAATAAAAAGGAAAAAACTAGTGAATGAAACTTGTGATGCTTGTGATGATAATAGATCATCAATTGTGTGCCTTAGAGTACTAATTAGACTAGTTAAATATTGTTTGGTGATTTTGTACTCCGTATGTGTTTATAGAAGATAGTACCGACCAAGCTTATGAGGAGGAGGAGTGCTACCAAGAAGAAGAAGAAAACTTCAACCACTGCACCAACCAAGGAAATCCACCATTAACAATGCAAGCTAGCTCTTGCAAGTTATTGTTATCAAGCTAGAATTAAGCTAGATGAATGAGCAAAGATGCCTTGAGCATGCTTTGGTCACACCATATTGACTATTACTACCCCAAGTATTACCTTACAAGCTTTACTTCCTTTAATTTACATAAAGTCCCTTACTTGTTTTGAAGGTAGCATAAAAAGTATAAAACTTGACCTATTTAGAACCCTTTAGATGTCATTCTATGGCATGAGACTGATCCCACTATTTTCCACCTTAGTGAACACTCTTAACCTAGTAGTTTAGAGTAGATAAAAAACTTGAGTCACTTAGATGGGAACACTTGGTGAAAATGAATTATGAAAACCTTGGAATGATGAAGTCATTCTATTGAGATGTTTTGACACGTGTTGAGAAACACAAACGGTTTACGATGATGAAAATGTGGAGGCATGAGCCTTAGCCCTTTTATAAAACTGATGGTTGGATTCGGATGCGATACCATTCCAAATTTACCGTACAACCACACTACCTGAATTGGGTAAGGCTTAGCTGGAAATTTATATGCATTAGTATTAGTTCCCTCGCAGGAGAGGTTTGAGCTGAGGCTACCTCTCAATGTTGTCCACCTATGCAGTGCCGAAGATGACTGATGGTCATGGTTGGGAGGCCATGCTCATAGGAGAGGTGCTTATAGTAGGGTGTGTAAAGGGAAGGTTATGTTTGATTATCTGCATACTAAGTATGATGATTCAGGGTTATCCCTGACAGATGTATCGAATCTTGTGGTGAAAGTGTACCACCTCTGTAGAGTGTCAAACTATTCGAATAGGCGTCATGATTATGGACAGTTGGAATGGCCAAACTGTTTCGTTGTCAGATGTTTTCAAACAACTTATGAAATGAATGATGAATCTTGACTTGACCACAACAGGGTTGTGTTTATGATAATAGCTTCCCCACTTAAGTGATTCTGGAACATTATTTTATCTTTCTTTGCTTCAGAACTCAGCTTAGGTTTCAAACTTAACTTTATAGTTAAACTTAGATTTATCACTTTAACTTAGAATTATACTACTTGTTAGTGGTAGTTTGCGAGTACTTAAAGAGTACTCGTGGCTTTTGTCCCTGGCTATTCTCATGGCCAGACTATGAAGGAGACTATCAAGATCTTGGCCGCCAGAATGGCTATGATAACTAGGACTATCTTCCTTCGTCAGCATTGCCTGTGCCCCTGAAGATGGACCCCACCGCTACGCTTATCTTTTATTTCCGCTGCTTGTTGTATTAAGACTGGATCATGAGGTCCTTATTTGTGTAAGACCTTATGTATGGTTTGTAATGGATGATGTACTGTGATATCCAATCCGTTATGTCTCGCAAAAATGGTAATCCTGGGATTGCGAGGTAGGCATAACGGGCATCTGGGAGTAAAAATCCGGGTGTTGACAAGTTGGTATCAGAGCCATCCTGACCATAGGAGACCCTAGTTAGAATGGACGTCCGAATAAAACTTAGTTTCAAAACCAAAGTGAGTATTTACGAAAAACTATCTCCTCCCTTATCCTTGGGAATTCATTCTTTCTCAAAAAATTCATGTTCCTCAAAATTCTTACATTATTACTTAAAATTTGACACACTTGATCACTTCACTAATTTCCTCATCCTTAATTCTTGTAGATGGAGACTCAGTTCAGCAAGTTTTACTAGTTGGGAAACGGAGGTCAGCTGATCTTCGAGAGGGATCTGGATTCACTGTCGGAGTTATTGGGATGCCCACATCCGGAGTTTCTTGGAGCTCAACTTCCAGGACCCCCAGGAGGAGACCTACAGTGGCTAGTCACGGCGGATCTTAGAGGAAGCATCAAAGCACCAACTTCCGGGAGAATTCAGTTCTCCGTGAGAGAGAACAACTGGCTAGATGGATTAGCCAGGGTAATGCATGAAGCTCTCGCACGTCTATGTGCCCTCAGCGTCAACAAAATCCAAGGAACCCATTTTGCTCACTATGCAAGACGTGACTTCATGGGAATGCCGATGGAGATGCCAAGTCACCCAGAGTTGAGGCGTCAAGTGGAGAATCTTGACTTCTTGCTGCATGGCAGACAACAGGAACTGGACAATGCCAGGGAGTTAGCCAACCAGAATCATGCCATTGCCGACCAGAAGGCCCAGACTTTCGCACTGCTCGTCCAGGATCGCCAGTATCTTTGCCGCCAGCGTGCAAAGAAGGATCGCACCATCGCTCGTCTTCGCATGAAGGTGGCCGACCTCGAGAATACTGTCAAGGAGCAGGAAGCTCAGCTTGCTGCCAAGGAAGAAGAAGATGAGGGTGAAGACATCCAGGGAGACATGGATTCTTACCTCAGCAACGATGATGACTTTCTGGAGGAGGATGCCGTGGACTTCTACACTGACAATGAGGACTCCGATTTCATCGATGATGAGTAGATGCACTAGAGCACAGTCGTAGCATGAGATGTATCGGTCCCACTGTATCGTAGCTTGCAGAATGGTTCTTCAAACCATCTGTTTTCCTTTGTTTGTTGTGGTGTGTGTTGTATTGTGTGTTTGTCTGCATGAATGGAATGGAGTTAGTTGAAAAACCTGAGTCTAACTCAAAGTTTTAGCTTTGAAACCAAAACCATGAGCCTTAGAATTTCCCTCTTACCCCTTTATCTACCTCAATCTTCAGATGACTCGTGGAAACCAAGGAGGGAGCAGCTCGTCGCAAGACCCAATGCTGCAAATTTTGCAGAATCTCATCGCCGACCGTGAAGCAAGCAGAGCACAACATCAAGCAAACTTAGCAACACTACAGCAGATCGCCTAGATGGCTCTCAACAACCAAGGGAATGGAAATCAGGATCACCATGGATCCAAACTCAAAAAATTTCAGAATACCAATCCCCCAATCTTCAACCAATCTGAAAACCGTTTAGATGCTGATGACTGGTTGTAGACGATGGAAAACAACCTCAAAGCTGCAGGAGTTGATGAAAACGAGAAAGTTCTCTTCGCCACCCACTATCTGGCGGGAGATGCAAGAGCTTGGTGGAATAGTATCTGCAATATGAACCATGGTCAAGTGATGACATGGGAAGCATTCAAAGTCAAGTTCAGCCGCACCCACGTGCCGCAAGGTCTAGTTAACAGGATGAGAGATGAATTCCGCGAATTGAAGCAAGGAAGAATGACTGTGGTAGAATACCGTGACAGATTCCTGTCACTTGCCAGATATGCACCCGATGAGATCAACACGGAGGCCAAGAAGAAGGAGAGATTCTTGAACGGACTGCATGATGAGATGCAGACTGTCCTCGTCAACATCCGTTTTCAGGATCTCAAAGAGCTAGTCGACTCTGCCATTCAGATGGAAGGGAAGATTAACCCGGCAAACGACAACCGCAAACATCGTATGATGCAGCAATCAGGATCCAGTAGTCACTAGAAGTACCGTCCCAACCCCTCACCAGGATATGCACCAAGGAACAACCGACCCCCAATGTCTCACCCAAGCTACCCCAACCGTAGCGGAGGCAATGTGAAGTCCAGAGGAAACCATCACAACTCCGGCAACGCCAACAATTTCAACCGTGCACCTCCCAAGAGCAACAACAACAACAACAACACTGCACCCAGAACTAGCAGCAATGTTGTGCCTGTCGTAGCCAAGGACAAGTCCCAGATCACTTGTTTCGAGTGTGGAGTGAAGGGTCACTACTCCAATGAGTGTCCCAAGAAGACTGCCGCCAATGCCACTGTGAATGCCCCAGCTCAACAACAGCGTCGTGCTCAACCAGGAAGAAGGTTTGCCCCAGGGAACCCTCACAACCACAATGGTCGTCTCTTCCACATGAACGCAGAAGAAGCCCAGGAAGCGCTAGATGTAGTGTTGGGTATGTTTTCTGTCAACTCGGTTTTAGCAAGAGTATTGTTTGATTCGGGAGCATCACATTCATTTGTCACCAAAGAATTTGCATGCACTAGTAAGATTCACCGAACCAACCTGAAGCATTTCATGATAGTTCAAATCCCTGGATCAACTACAAAAGCTAGAAAAATTTGCAAAGCGTTACCTATCGGAATACATGGGATAGATTTTGATGCCAACCTAATAGTACTTGGAACCAAAGGATTGGAAGTAGTACTAGGTATGGACTGGATGTCAAGGCATAAAGGACTGATAGACTGTGCTAAGAAAGCCATCACCATGACCAGTAGTTCTGGAGTCACAATAGAGCATATATCCGAAACCTTACCTCGCCAATTCAAGTGCAACAAGAGTCTAGCCCTACCCACCATAGACCAAGTCAGAGTAGTCTGTGAATACCCCGACGTATTCCCAGATGAATTGCCAGGTATGCCCCCAGATAGGGATATTGAGTTCATTATCGAACTAATCCCTGGAACCGGACCCATAGCCCAGAGACCCTATAGCATGAACCCCTCAGAGTTAGTGGAACTGAAGAAGCAGTTAGATGCCATGTTAGCAACAGGCTTGATTCAGCCCAACGCATCGCCATGGAGATCACCAGTGTTATTCGTCGACAAGAAAGATGGAGGCAATCGTATGTGTACAGATTACAAAAAGTTGAATGACGTCACCATCAAGAACAAGTACCCCTTGCCAAAGATAGAGGATCTATTTGATCAATTGACTGGAGCCCAGGTATTCTCAAAGATTGATCTTAGGACTGGTTATCACCAACTTAAGATTCATGCAATGGATATTCCGAAGACCGCCTTTACTACTCGCTATGGTTTATACGAGTATACGGTTATGTCTTTTGGATTAACCAATGCCCCTGCTTATTTCATGAATCTCATGAATAAGATCTTTATGAATTTCCTAGATAAGTTTGTAGTTGTATTTATCGACGACATCCTTATCTACTCCAAGTCAGAAGAAGAGCATGAGCAACATCTGAGAATCATCCTAGAAACCCTGAGAGAACATCAGTTATATGCCATGTTCAGCAAGTGTGAGTTTTGGCTGAAAGAAATAGGATTCCTAGGACATATTGTGTCTGCCAGAGGAGTCTCTGTTAATCCCGCCAAGATCAAAGATGTCGAAGAATGGGAAGCCCCAACCACTCAAACCCAAGTCCGTGCATTTCTCGGATTAGCGGGATACTACCGCAAGTTCGTAGAAGGATTCTTGAGCATCGCCTGACCCATGACCCAATTGTTGAAGAAGGACAAGAAGTTTGAATGGACAGACAAATGTGAAGCCAGTTTTCAGGAGCTGAAGAAGAGACTGATATCAGCCCCAATTTTGATCATGCCAGACATCGAGAAGCCATTTAATGTATATTATGACGCATCCAAGATTGGTCTCAGATGTGTATTGATGCAAGAAGGCAAAGTCATCGCGTATCTCTCTCGACAACTGAAGCATCATGAGCAGAACTATCCGACCCATGATCTTGAGCTAGCAGCTATGGTTCTAGCGTTGAAGACATAGCGTCATTATTTGATGGGTAATCGCTGTGAGATTTACTCTAATCACAAGAGCTTAAAATATATATCTTAACTCAGAAGGAGCTGAATATGAGGCAAACGAGATGGATAGAGTTAATCAAGGATTATGACCTTGACATGCACTATCACCCCGGCAAAGCCAATGTGGTAGCGGATGCTCTTAGCAGATTACCATGTAGGCTAAACACCATGATCAAGGAGAAGCAACCAAGTTTGTATGAGGAGTTGGAGCAGTTCAGGACTGAATTGGTTACCAAAGGATTCTTAGCTAGCATTGAACTTCAACCCACTTTGATTAGCCAAATCAAGGAAGCCCAGAAGGGGAATGCAAGTATCGATGGAATCAAACATCGTATTGGTACAGGAAATGTACCTGGATTCGCCGAAGACGAAGAAGGAGTACTATGGTACAAAGGACGTATCTGTGTGCCAGCAGATTCGGAACTGAAGCAAGTTATCATGAAGGAAGCTCATGATACTCTTTATTCTATCCATCCCGGAGGAACGAAGATGTATCAGGATTTGAAAGAGCAATTTTGGTGGCACAAGATGAAGAGAGAAATCGGAAGCTACATCGCCAAGTGTGACATCTGTCAAAGAGTAAAAGCAGAGCATCAGAGACCTGCAGGACTGTTGCAACCATTGCAGATTCCGGAATGGAAATGGGATTCCGTCGGAATGGACTTTATCACCAGTTTACCTACTTCCAGTAGGGGAAATGACTCCATCTGGGTCATAGTTGATAGACTGTCCAAGGTAGCCCACTTCATACATGTCAAGACTACCTACCAGAGTGCGAAACTAGCAGAACTGTACATTGCTAGGATTGTTGATGCATGGAACCCCAAGACCATAGTATCGGATCGAGGAACCCGGTTTACCTCGAGATTTTGGCGAAAGTTCAGGAAGGATTGGGAACCAAGTTGAATTTCAGCACCGTATCACATAAGCAGATGGATGATCGAGAGAGTCAACCAGATCCTGGAGGATATGCTTAGAGCTTGTGTGTTGGAATATGGATCAAAATAGGAAGACTGCCTGCCTTTCGCAGAGTTCTCATATAACAGCAGTTATCAAGCTAGTTTGCAGATGGCACCATTTAAATTCCTATATGGAAGAAAGTGTTGTACCCCTTTGAATTGGTCGCAAGTAGGAGAGAGTCAGATTTTTGGACACGACATTCTCCGAGAAGCCGAAGAGAAAGTTCACAAAGTCCGTGAAGACCTCAAGACCGCCCAATCCAGATAGAAGAGTTATGCTGACAAGAGAAGGAGAGACCTGACTTTCAATGTCGGAGATTTTGTGTATCTCAAGGTTTCACCATTGAAGGGAACTCAACGCTTTAGTCTGAAAGGAAAGTTAGCCCCCAGATATATCGGGCCCTCCAAAATTCTGAACCATCAGGGAGAAGTATCGTATCAACTGGAACTGCCTGAAGAGATGTCAGCCATCCACAATGTGTTCTATATCTCATTACTTCGCAAATGCCTAGAAGTGCCGGAGAAGACTGAAGTTTTCAAGAACATCGATCACAGAGCTATGGAGATCAACAATGACCTGACCTATCGGGAAGTGACCATCCGTATCTTAGAAGAAGCCTATAGAACCACCAGGACTAGGAGCATCAAGTTTCTCAAGATTCAGTGGAGTAACCATACCGAGGAGGAAGCCACTTGGGAGTGCGAAGATTACATTAGGACAGAGTTCCCAGATCTCTTTAGTTCCTAGTTTTCTTTGTAAATCTCAAGATGAGATTTTGTTTAAGGGGGGAAGGTTTGTAACATCCCAAAACTTTAATCCAAGCTTATCAAGATCCAAATCATCAAAATTAGGGTTAACAAAAACTTTTCCAAATTAAAAATGAAAGCATTCATGTGTATGTGCATTTAATTTAGGAATTGATTTGAATTGCCATGGTTCTGTGATTCTTTGGTTGTAAAATGTTTGTATGGTAAATTAAACATCATCTAAACCTTTCCCAAGCAAATCCCAAAGAAAATCAAATCAAAAACAATTAAAAAGGAGGAATGGTCATTTTGGTCATTTTAATCCACTACACTACTTTGAGTGTTCCTAGCACTCATTTCTCAACAGAAATAATTTTAGATCTTTACACCCCTTGCTAGTACACATATTGCGGTACCAAGGCCCACTTTTTGATCTGCTAAAAACATTCAAATACTTATTTTAAATGGCATGTCAAAAATGAATTCAATGCATATGCCTAGATCACCCCTATTTCAAAAACCATCCAATTGAACTCCATTTTCAAAACCCTTGCAACCAGAGACTACCTAACACTATTGTAGATCACTCAAAAATTTTGAAACCAAAATTCAAACTTTTGCTTCTTGCGGCCATTTCATCAAACAGGTGGCAGACACAAATCTTGCAAATTCCAAAACACTATAGTGAGCAGTGGATTTGGTCACCGTTTGGGCCTAACTTGGTCCCCTTGTCCCCCCAGCTAAAACCCCGGCCCTAGCTCTCTCTCCCTCTCCCCTATATGCTCTAGTACCAAGCCGCCCGACGCCATGCGCCAGGTAGACCATGGATGGCTTGCCTCAGCCCGTCCCGCGCTCTCCTTCGCTCGCTGGCAGATAGGCGCCATCACACCGCACCGCCTCGACCAACCCCCGACCAAAATCGAGCGGAGGACCAGCCGCATTTGCTCGTGCCCATGCCTCTGTCTGCCATGCCGATCACCCCGGAGCGCCGCGCCCGCCAGAGCAGCACCGGCCTCGGCTAGCCCTAGCCTTGCGTGGCAGCACCCGCAGCAGGCCCAGCAACCGCCCAGACATCCTCGTTCGCCGCCTCGCAACCAGCAGCCCGGAGGAACCGCGTCAAACACCGCCGCTCGCGCTCAGTTCACCGTACGCCCCGACCAGTAGAGACCTTGCCTTGCCGCGCCTTTAAGCCAAGAGGATCGCCGAGGGACGGAGAATCCATCGCCGCCCTCGCCCATGCCGAGCGAGCCCCGCATCGACATCACCGATGACCTCACCGGCGCCCGCTCTGCCCTCTCGTCGACCCTATATAAAGCGGCCACCACAACCCCATTTCTCCACACCCACTCACTCCCCACCTCTCACTGAACCTCACCAACCTCTAGACGACGCTGCTCGAGCTCTATCTCGCCAGAATTGGAGCCGAAGCCGCCGCAGCAGGAGGAGAAGGGCGTCTATGATTTAGGGCACTCCAAGCTCCACCGCAACTGCGCCTTGCCTTGCCGTCGTCTACCATCCCGTTTGCCCGCCTCATCGACCTTGCTGGAGCCCTGGTATGCCCTAGTGACCCCACCGCGTCTAGGTGGGACTCACCGGAGTAATCCGTCGTCGATGATGACTCTCCATCGTTAGATCCCCTTTAGATCGTGTGGCCCAGGATGCTAGATACCGTTTCGGTGTTTTTGTGCCGCTGACCGGCGGAGCCCGCATGTCAGGCAGCCCGTTGCGTGCACTCTGCGTAGATGGGTCGGCCTAGTTAGTTCCCGCGCAAGTTTAGAAATTCAAATTTAGTTTTTTCTATTTAGAGTTAATCTAGTTTCTGTCCACTAGTTTAAAAATCAATTCTGGGAGTTTGACAAATCCAAATTGCATGAAACCAATTTTTCCTAAAAGGTATTGAAATGATCTATCCAAACCCGTTGGATTTAATTCAATTAGAGTTATAGATCTCTCCTAGTGAAAATAACAAAACAGAAGCATTAGCATATTGCAACATTTTTATAAAATAAACTAAGATAGGGTTATGAGTTGATTACAACTCTCAAAAATCATATTTCATCATATCTATCTAAATATGTAATAATATTAAGGTTTACATGCAGTGACTTTGGACTAGTACCAAAATAATGCTATATAGGCATTTCTAGTCACTTTAAATCATTAAATAATGAACTTAAACCAAAGTAATTATGATCCAACCTTTAAATTACATTCCCACATGTTAGAATATGTGGTGATGACATGTGTCCACATGATCCCATATTTTAAGTGGTGAATATTAAATCTTAGTTAATTTTTCAATGAGTAAAAATTACTTTTCTAAAATAAAAAGGAAGAAAGTAGTGAATAAAACTTGTGATGCTTGTGATGATAATAGATCATCAATTGTGTGCCTTAGAGTACTAATTAGACTAGTTAAGTATTGTTTGGTGATTGTGTACTCCGTATGTATTTATAGAAGATAGTACCGACCAAGCTTACGAGGAGGAGGAGTGCTACCAAGAAGAAGAAGAAGAAGAAAACTTCAACCACTGCACCAACCAAGGCAAGCCACCATTAACAATGCAATCTAGCTCTTGCAAGCTATTGTTAGCAAGCTAGAATTAAGCTAGATGAATGAGCAAAGATGCCTTGAGCATGCTTTGGTCACACCACCTTGACTATTACTACCCCAAGTATTACCTTACAAGCTTTACTTCCTTTAATTTACACAAAGTCCCTTACTTGTTTTGAAGGTAGCATAAAAAGTATAAAACTTGACCTATTTAGAACCCTTTAGATGTCATTCTATGGCATGAGATTGATCCCACTATTTTCCACCTTAGTGAACACTCTTAACCTAGTAGTTTAGAGTTGATCAAAAACTTGAGTCACTTAGATGGGAACACTTGGTGAAAATGAATTATGAAAACCATGGAATGATGAAGTCATTCTATTGAGATGTTTTGACATGTGTTGAGAAACACAAATGGTTTATGATGATGAAAATGTTGAGGCATGAGCCTTAGCGCTTTTATAAAACTGATGGTTGGATTCGGATGCGATACCATTCCAAGATGATGGCCAGACTATGAAGGAGACTATCAAGATGATGGCCAGCAGGGCGGCTATGATAACTAGGACTATCTGCCTTCGTCAGCATTGCGTGTGCCCCTGAAGATGGACCCCACCGCTACGCTTATCTTTTATTTCTGCTGCTTGTTGTATTAAGACTGGATCATGAGATCCTTATTTGTGTAAGACCTTATATATGGTTTGTAATGGATGATGTACTATGATATCAAATCCGTTATGTCTCGCAAAAATGGTAATCCTGGGATTGCGAGGTATGGCATAACGGGCATCTGGGATTAAAAATTCGGGTGTTGACACACCGTGACCACCATTCGAATTGCCGTTGTTGACCAGCCCGTTCGCCCCCATCGCCGACCTTAGCTAGAGCCCCGGTGAGACCCTAGCGACCGCCACCAACGCGTTAGGGTTACAATCTCGCCGGATCTGTTCATCGTAGACGATGAACCTCGGCCGTAGATCCTGTTCTAATCGTAGGGCTGAGATTGATCGATACTGTTTCGGTTTAGATGAGCCGCTACGTGTGGGACCATTCTGTCAGCAGCCTGCCTGTGCTGTGTAGTTGGGCTGGCCCAATTCTTTTCCCGTGTAGAGCCCAGCAGTTTAAATAAGAATTTTGCTATTTAGTTAAAACCCTATTCTGTTAGTAGATTCAAACTTTAATTCAAAGAGATGTACTAATGAAAATTGTGTGATTCCAATTTTGTTAGAAAGGTATTGAAAATATCTATTCACTCCCATTGGATTCAAACAAATTCAAACTATAGATCACCTATACTAAAAATAACAAGACAGAGACTTTTTCCACTTCAAACATTTTTATAAAATAAACTATAAATGCTTTTGAGTTGATTCCGACTCTCAAAAATATCATTTGCCATGCTCTACATGAATATGTAAAATATTTGGTTTTACAGATATGAGACATGGTTAGTATTAAAAGAAGGATATAATAGGCATTTCTAGTCACTTTAATATTATTAAATAGTAATATTAAATTGTGTAATGCATGATTATCCTTTTCAATCACATTCCCAAGTATTGGAATATCTGGTGATGACATGTGTCAACATGATCCACTATTTTAATTGGAGAATATTAAATCTTAAGCATTTCCAATGAGTAGAAATTACTTTTCAAAATAAGATAAATAAGAATGTGCCATTATTACATGTGATAATTGATATGATGATAGATCATCTAATATCAGCCCTTGTGTGCTAGATAGAAGTAGTTAAGTATTGTTTGGTGATTGTGTACACTGTATAGAGGAGTACTTTGAGGATCAAGAAGAGAACTTCAACGACTGCAACCAGCAAGGCAAGCCCACTATCCAAGCTATCAGTGCAAGCTAGAACTATGCATGCTATCTATGCAAGCCCCTATACCAGATGCACTAGGCATGCTTGGTTATGCACCTTGAATTATACCATTCCTAGTTTTACCTCAAGCTTTGCTTTTCCCTTCTATTACAGTTTCTCACTTAGTTAATGAATTGTGATTAGTGGAAAATAGGATGGATACCATCAAGATCATAGAACTAGCCTTGGATACTTATACTTGATTAGTACCCCCAATAATGATACCCTCAACATTAGTGGCTAGTGCTAAGCTAAAACTTGATCACTTCAGATGGGAATACTTGGTGAAAATGATTATGAAAACCTTAGAATGATGACTCATTCTATTGAAATGTTTTGACAAGTGTTATGAAACACAATGGTTTGACGATGAAACTGAATGAGGCATGAGCCTTGACTTTGACAAAAACTGATGGTTGGGTTCGGATGCGATACCATTCCAAGTTTACCATACAACCACATTACCTGAGTTGGGTAGGGATTGACTGGAAGTTTATTTGTCTTAGTACGGGTTTCCCTTGCGGAAGAGGTTGAGCTAAGGCTACCTCGTGATGAATGTCCACCTATGCAGTGCCTAGGATGGCAGATGGCCATGGCTGGGAGGCCAAACTCATAGGGGAGGTGCCTATACTAGGGTGTGTAATTGAAAGGTTAGGATTGATTATCCGCATACCAAGTATGATGCTTCAGGGTTACCCCTGACGGATGTATCGAATTTTGTGGTGAAAGTGTACAATCTCTGCAGAGTGTCAAACTATTCGAATAGCCGCATCCACGGTTATGGACAGTTAGAGTGGCCATACTGTTCCGTTGTCAGATATTCTCAAAATGATTTTTGACTTAAAAGATGACTTTGGCTTAACCACCATAGTGTGCTGGATATGAAAACTAGTTTCCCCCTTAAGTGATATAGAGAACTAAACTTAGGTCTTTTACTCTTAAGCCTCTATGAAATAAACCTGACTTTTTGCAAACAAAACTAGAGCTTAAGGTTCATACAATTCTTACCTTACTCATGTTAGTGTTAGTTTGCGGGTACTTAAAGAGTACTGATGGCTTTGTCCCTGGCTATTCCTAATGCTAGACTATGAGGAGGATTACCCAGAAGATGGACATCAGGAGGTCTATGACAACTAGGATCATCTCCCATCGTCAGCATTGCCTATGATCATGAACACAGAGCCTAATACGTTTACTTTCTGCTACTTTGATTATACTAAGGCTAGATCATGAGATCCTTCATTTGTAAGACCTTTAATATGGTTTGTAATGGATGATGTACTGTGGTGCCAATTCTGTTATGTCTCGCAAAAATGGTAATCCTGGGATTGCGAGGTACGGCATAACGGACATCTGGACTTAAAAATCTAGGTGTTGACAAGTTGGTATCAGAGCCATCCTGACCATAGAAGACCCTAGTTAGAATGGACGCTTGAAAAACCTTGTTTCAAAACAAAGAAAGTGAGTATTTACAAAAACCTATTCTCATTCTTATCCTTCAGATTCTTTCAAAAAGAAGTCACTTGTTCCTCAAAAATCTTACAATTCTACATAAAATTTGACACACTTGATCACCTCACTAACTTACTCATCTTAATTGCTTATAGATGGAGGTCAAATATAGCAAGTTTTACCAGTTGGGCAATGGAGGACAGCTTATCTTTGAGAGGGATCTGGAGCAGATTTCGGAGTATCTTGGACACCCGCACCCGGAGTTCTTCAGAGCACAGCTCAACAACCAATCTGGAGGGGAGCTACAGTGGCTGATTGTTGCCGACCTGAGAGGCAAGATGGATCCACCTCTTTCTTATAAGATTCAGTTCAGCATAAGGAAGAACAACTGGCTAGACGGATTAGCCATGGCAATGTAAAAAGCTCTTGCATGTCTGTGTGCACAAAACATCAACCAGATCATCGGCACCCGTTTTGCCCACTATGCAAGACGTGACTCTACGGGACAACCTTTGGCCATGCCGGCACATCCAGAGTTGAAGCATCACGTGGACCACATGGCCTTCATGCTGCATGAGATGCAGAAAGAGTTAGACAATGCCCGTGCTTATGCCAACCAGAACCATGCCAAAGCTATGCAAAGGAAGCAAACCCTCGCCATTCTCGCCAAGGAGCACAAGTCACTTCGCAGACAGCGTGACAAAAAGGATCGTACCATCGTCTGTCTTCGTCAGAAGATAGCCACCCTGGAGGAGACCATCCATGACCAGGAGATCCAGCTGGAGGAGAAGGATGAGGAAGGTGAAGATATCCGTGGTGATATTTACTATTACCTCAGTGATGACAATGACTATATGGAGGACGCTGCCATGGAGGACAACACTGATGAGGATGATGCTGACTACATTGATGATGAGCCCGACACCCCCGATGATGAGTAGTCGCACCTGAGCACTATCGTAGGTGTGAGTGTTACCCAGTCCCACTGTATCGTAGCTTCACAGAATGGTCCTTAAGACCATCTGTTTTCTAGTTGTGGTGTGTGTTTATATTGTGTGCTTGGAATGAATGAATGAGAACAAGTTGTTAGTTTGCAAAACCCGATTCATACTCAAAGTTTAAAGCTTTTGAAACAAACCCATGAACCATAGAAATTTCCCTCTTGTCTCATTATCTATCTCAATCTTCAGATGACTAGCAGAAACCCTGGAGGAAGCAGTTCCTCTTAGGACCCAATGCTGCAGATTCTATAAATGTTAGTTTCTGATCGTGAAGCTGGTAGAGCTGAAGGACAAGCCAACTTAGCCACTCTTCAATAGATAGCCCAGATGGCCCTCAATAATCAAGTCCATGGAAACCAAGATCACCATGGATCAAAGATTAAAAACTTCTAGAATACCAATACCCCTATGTTCAGCAAGTCAGAAGAACCCTTAGATGCTGATGCTTGGCTGCAGACGATGGAAAAAATCTAGAAGTTGTAGGAGTTGATGCTAATGAGGAGGTGATGTTTGCCACCCACTATCTATCTGGCTATAGCCAGATCTTAGTGGAATAGTACCCGTACCATGAATGGAGGTCAGATGATGACTTGGGAGGAGTTCAAGCTCAAGTTCAGTAGGACCCATGTGCCCTCGGGTATGATCAAGTACCGTGAAAAATTTCTGCACTAGCTAGGTATGCCCCTGATCAGATTGACAATGAAGCGAAGAAATAGGAGAGGTTCTTGAATGGTCTGCATGATGAGATGTAGACAATGCTAGTCAACATTCCCTTCGATGACCTTGAAGCCTTAGTGGATTCTGCAATCCAGATGGAAGGCAAGATCAACCAAGCCAGAACCACAAGCATAGGATGATACACCAACCAGGACCCCACCATACCCTGAAGTATCTCCCCGACCCGTCTGCAGGATATGCACCCAGAAACAACATGCCCCCAATGAACCGAGTCCGAACTACCCCAACCGTGGGGCCTGTTCGTCTGCGGTACCAAAGTTCCCGGGCCAGCGCATGGCGGTACCTAAGTTGCATGAAATTGCCGCGTTTCGAAATGTTGGGCCACCAACTACCGAGAGGGGCCATTTCGATGCAACTCATCCCACCCCTGCCAAATTAAAACATTCCGTGAAACTGCCCCATGAAGTAGACGGTCGGGACCCTCATGCCGGTCATGTGTCCGTGATGGGAGCGCCAACACGGAAAGCTCTTAGGAAAATTGAGTAACTAAGTGGATTGGATGCATTGACCAATTTCACAAATCCATTCCCACCTTTCCCCTAGCACCGGCGACATCGGAATCCACCCTCCAGGCAGGACGATCCCTTCGAACATTTGACTTCCGGCGCCAAGTTGCTGCGCTCAGTCACTGATCCCGAGCTCCAATGGCGCATGTCGTAGCCGCCGTTGCGAGGCTCTAGCCTGCCTCCGCCACCGACGAGCCGAGCAGCTCGGAGGATGGCAGATCCTACTACCAAGGAAGAAGAAGTTCTGGCTACAAGCGGGTGAGCTACCCTTCTCTTTGCTATTCGCACTAATTATAACTGCTAGCTGGCTACTGAACCTAAAATTGTTTGTTAGCCCAACGCTGACAAACATATTTTGTCCATAGTTTTCTGTCAAGTGGGATCTCCGTGAACCACCCTTACCTGGTTACAGTAGTCCTCTTCAGGTATGACTCTAAGGGAAAGTGGTATGGACACCATTGTATCACGATGGAAGAAGCACTTGCACATATCTGCACTATATCTGGTATGGTTGCTGCTCTACGTAATCATGATGAATTATGGCCGAAGCAGACTACAAACTTCAGCTTCATGGATGAACGTGGCTTCATGGTTCCTCTAACGTGTGGCAGTCAGCTAATTGGGAGAAAAGGTATGCTTCGGATTGCATGTTTGAGCTGAATTGTGATGTACTGGATGTGGAAGCTGCTACAACTAGGAGTCTCCCTTCTATTCTTGGACAGGGTGGTTGCTCAAACCCAATTAGCTCCTGGTAAGCAAATGTCTCTTGGGTTCGCATGTTTGTGCTAAATTGTAATTTTTGTTTTATTTACTAAGTAGATATTCGGCAGTTATGCAACAGTCTTGTTTCTTTGATAGGAAGCACCGCAAGGTTAGAAACATGACTACTGGGCCAGTCATTTTGCTGCCCGAAGAAATTAAAAAAGAGTGGAAAGATGATGCCGGACACGATTCTGGTGCCCATTGTCCCGGTGATGCAGAGTACGTGAAGCTAATAAAATTGGCACCGAGGAAGAGGAAGAAGGTAGGAAATGAAGAAGCCAGTGGACATGAAGGCTTGGCACCCAGGCTGCGGAAGAAGGCTGCTGGCAATGAAGATGCATAGTAATGTGTTGAACTTGAACCTATATATGTAATTTGGTTAAATTCTGGAGCTCTGTGTGGCACTTTGTTGGGCGAAACAATTTACCCACGTTCTCTGAGTAAAATGTACCGCGACTTAGGGTTTGGAAACGCGCGAGTCAGTAGTTGAATCCGAAATTTTGATTGTGCCACTTCTATTTGAAAATACGCAGCACCGGTTCCATGATTGCTGAGTGGCAGGAGGTCTCCAAATACGACGGAATGTAAGTGGCACAGAAATAAAATATTGAAGCTACCACACTCCACGATGCAGCAACTTATTTCAGATGCTGCACAACGACGTGGCAACATAAACAGCAATGGCAACTGATAATGCCCAGACGCTTGAGCCCGTCTATCTCACCGCCTCCCTACTCTTGCATCCCCTGCGTCTAGCAAAGCTCCCGGATCTCCATTAACCGGGTGTACGTGCTTCCACTTTATAAATTGTGGTTGTGCCATTTGCATGCGGCACAATCCACGTAGATTACATTTAAACAAACCACCAATGACAGAATACCACCATGATTAGACAAAAGGAAGTGATGCAGGGTTAAGATAGACTAACAGGAGAGCAATTTTTTTCTCCCATGACTCCGGGACCACTAGTTCAGACCGCTAGGTCAACAAGTACTACTATTACAACTTAAAAAGGCACTGAGCTCAAGCTAAATAGAACTAGTTATCACACATCTCCTTGATCTTCCTAATCTTAGCCCGATGCGCATCTTCCTGTGAGAGCAAGGATCGATTCGTCTGCTCCTTCCTTTTAGCATCTTCCTTGCACAACTTCAATTATTTCTCTATATTTTTACTCATGCACTTGTCAATACTCATAGTTGTGAACTGCAGGACTTTGGCCTGGTGAAGATCATTCCTTGCTCTGCTATAGCCTTCAGGGCCAACGCCACATCCCTCTCCTTCTCGACTTTGCTAACCTTGTCTTGCACCCTCCTGAGATCTCGGTTAAGCTTGGTCATGTCAACTGGGTCCCATAGCTTCATCTCAACACTATCAAGAAGTGAGCTGACTACGGATTCTTTCAACTCAACAGTCATATCCCATAGTTTGTCCAGCGTTTTCTGCATCGATTTGGGCCACTCTGGATCTACCCATTTGACAACACCGCAACTTCCGCCTTGCATCATTGCACGATGTCCTTGACACCATAGAAACCTCCTGCCTGCGTTTCGTCCTTCGAACGCTACAAATTTAGCAGGCACATATCCATGTTTACATAGCAGAGGACTGTCTTCATCCACTAAATCATGGTAGTTGGAGTCATACATCGTCTGGTTGGCCTAACACATCATATGCCCATGAGTAAACAGAGTAGATCTAGCTAAAAAAATAGATAATTAGCCAAAGATGATAGAGATAGAGATGAGACGACTCACATCAAAGTCACCGTCCCTGTCGTCACGACGTGTTTCCTCGCCATCTCCACTTGAACCCATGGCGAGAGGTGAGGGTGGGTGGCTGCTGGAGAGGGAATTGGGATGGAGGCGCCATCGGCTTGCGGCTACGGCAGGATGGGAGTGAAGTGGGGAAAGTGGCTTCGAAGGGAAGGAAGAGAAGTATGGGGAGGAATAGAAGTAATGGGGATGTGACACTAGGATATGGCCCACTGAACTTGTGAGTCGTGACACTCGCAACAGGGGAGCGCCCGGTGTTCCCAGTTTGTCTAGAGAAAGCGTGGTCCATCATGCCGCAGAACAGCCTACTCACGGATCGCTCTCACGAAGACCAACCCAATCGTCCAAGTGCCCCGGTCGAACGGTATGTAACAATCTTCAAGCAGAACAACTGTGTTAGGGCGTGCCTTCTAGAAGACTCGGTTTAACGACCACCCATTGGGGGGCTAAGGTTAGGGATCTCCTAAGGTTAGGATCCAAATGTGGTTTATGAGAGGAACATACATGCAATGAGACTGGGTGTGGTTCATGAAAAGAACAAACATGCAATGACACTAGTGGATCCATATGTGGTTTGTGAAAAGAACAGACATGCAATCACACTGGGTGGATCCATGTGTGGTTCATGAAAAGAACACACAGCAATGACACTGGAGGATCCATGTGTGGATTGTGAGAAGAACACACACCCAATGACACTGGGTGTGGTTCATGAAAAGAACACACATCCAATGACACTGGTGGATCCTTATGTGGTTTGTGAGAAGAACAGACATCGAATGACACTATGTGTGGTTCATGAAAAGAACACACATCCAATGACACTGGTGGATCCTTATGTGGTTTGTGAGAGGAACAGACATGCAATGACTGTAGTTGTGGTTCATGAGAAGAACAGACATGCAATGACACTGGTGTATCATTATATGGTTTGTGAGAAGAACAAACATGCAATGACACTACGTGTGGTTCATGAAAAGAACACACATGCACTGACACTGGTGTATCCTTTTTCTGAGAAGAACACACATGCAATGACTCTAGCTATGGTTCATGAGAAGAACACACATGCAACGACACTGGTGTATCCTTATGTGGTTTGTGAGAAGAACACACATGCAATGACTCTAGCTGTGGTTCATGAAAAGAACAGACATGCAATGACACTGGTGGATCCATATGTGGTTTATGGAAAGAACACACATGCAATGACTAGCTATGGTTCATGAAAAGAACATACATGCAATGACACTGGTGGATCCATGTGTGGTTCATGAGAAGAACACACATCCAATGACACTGGGTGTGGTTCATGAAAAGAACACACATCCAATGACACTGGTGGATCCTTATGTGGTTTGTGAGAAGAACAAACATGCAATGACACTGGCTATGGTTCATGAGAAGAACACACATGCAATGACACTAGTGTATCCTTATGTGGTTTGTGAGAAGAACACACATGCAATGACTCTAGCTTTGGTTCATGAAAAGAACACACATGTAATGACACTTGTGGATCCATGTGTGGTTTGGTTAGAGGAACAGACATGCAATGATACTGGGTGTGGTTCATGAAAAAAACAGACATGCAATGACACTGGTGGATACTTATGTGGTTTGTGAGAAGAACTGACATGCCATGACTCTAGCTATGGTTCATGAAAATAACACACATGCAATGACACTGGTGGATCCATGTATGGTTTGTGAAAAGAACAGACATGCAATCACACTAGGTGGATCCATGTGTGGTTCATGAAAAGAACAGACATGCAATGACACTAGTGGATCCATGTGTGGCTTGTGAGAAGAACAGACATCCAATGATACTGGGTGTGGTTCATGAAAATAACACACATCCAATGACACTGGGTGTGGTTCATGAAAAGAACACACATCCAATGACACTGGGTGTGGTTCATGAAAAGAACAGACATCCAATGACACTGGTGGGTCCATGTGTGGTTTGTGAGAAGAACACACATCCAATGACACTAGATGTGGTTCATGAAAATAACACACATCCAATGACACTGGTGGATGCTTATGTGGTGTTTCTGAGAAGAACACACATCCAATGACACTGGGTGTGGTTCATGAAAAGAACACACATCCAATCACACTGGTGGATCCTTATGTGGTTTGTGAGAAGAACACACATGCAATGACTCTAGCTATGGTTCATGAAAAGATCACACATGCAATGACACCGGTGGATCCATATTTGGTTTATGAGAGGAACAGTTATGCAATGACACTGGGTGTGGTTCATGAAAAGAATAGACATGCAATGACACTAGTGGATCCATATGTGGTTTGTGAAAAGAACAAACATGCAATGACACTGGTGGATCCATGTGTGGTTTGTGAGAAGAACACACATCCAATGACACTTGGTGTGGTTAATGAAAATAACACTCATCCAATGAGACTGGTGGATCCTTATGTGGTTTGTGAGAAGAACAGACATCCAATGTGTCGTGTTGGTGTCACGGCAGATGCCATGGATAGGCTAAAGGTGGGGACTAAATGCACTAGAGGAATCCAGGGAGGTATAGTGTGGTGATTCCACACACAGTAGCTTTGTATTCGATTCACTCTCAAAGATTACAACTGCTCCTTGAGCTGTATTGGAGAGAGGAGGAAGGAGGAACTCTCTTACTCCCACCACTAGCTTGCTCTCAGTAACTTGCTAGAAGAACATAACCTCTAAAGACCAATCCTCTAGCCCTCAACTCAATCGAGATCAACCCTTTCTACAGAGGCCCTAGCCCTCCTTATATAGGGGTGGCTAGGTCTCCAATTAGGGCATACGTGGAGGCATATTCCAGAGAATATGCCTCTTCCCAAAATAGTAAGCCGACCGGTTCACTTTTCCCCCGCGTCACCCGTGTAGAGGCTACGTGAGCCTCTGCGGCGCCCGCGTCAGCCGACATTAGCGTCGTCACCTCTGTCGGCCACGCCTCGGTGGTCCTGCCTCTGTCCGCTTCGCTTAGGCTCTGCGTACAGGGGTCACCTTTGACCAGCGAGATACCTTCCTTCTCCTACAAGCTTGATATGACCCGTATCGTACATAGTTGATCCGGCCACATCTATTCCTGCATAAGAGTTAGATTCACCTGTCCGACTTATGGCTTAAGTCGGTGGAGACCCAGTTAGGTGGACATCCCCTGGTCCGGGTTACCCTGAGATTCGGCCTGCCTTGAGGTGACTCGGCCAGCATTCGCTTTGACCTTGCCTAACCTCGGCTAACTCGGCCTCTATACCCCGGAGTGACCCCACCCGGCGGTATCCCCCAACACAATGACACCGTGTGTGGTTCATGAAAAGAAAACACATTCAATGACACTGGTGGATCCTTATGTGGTTTGTGAGAGGAACAAACATGCAATGACTCTAGCTGTGGTTCATGAGAAGAACAGACATGCAATGACACTGGTGTATCCTTATGTGGTTTGTGAGAAGAACAAACATGCAATGACACTAGGTGTGGTTCATGAAAAGAACACACATGCAATGACACTGGTGTATCCTTATATGGTTTGTGAGAAGAACACAAATATAATGACTCTAGCTGTGGTTCATGAAAAGAACAGACATGCAATGACAGTGGTATATCCTTATGTGGTTTGTGAGAAGAACACACATACAATGACTCTAGCCGTGGTTCATGAAAAGAACAGACATGCAATGACACTAGTGGATCCATATGTGGTTTGTGGAAAGAACGGACATGCAATGACTTCAGCTGTGGTTCATGAAAAGAACACACATGCAATAGCACTAGTGGATTCATGTGTGGTTTGTGAAAAGAACAAACATGCAATCACACTAGGTGGGTCCATGTGTGGTTCATGAAAAGAACAGACATGCAATGACACTGGTGGATCCATGTGTGGTTTGTGAGAAGAACAGACATCCAATGACACTGGGCATGGTTCATGAAAATAACACACATCCAATGACACTAGGTGTGGTTCATGAAAAGAACACACATCCAATGACACTGGGTGTGGTACATCAAAGGAACACCAATCCAATGACACTGGTGGGTCCATGTGTGGTTTGTGACAAGAACACACATCCAATGACACTGGATGTGGTTCATGAAAAGAACACACATCCAATGACACTAGTGGATGCTTATGTGGTGTTTGTGAGAAGAACATACATCCAATGACACTGGGTGTGGTTCATGAAACGAACACACATCCAATGACACTGGTGGATCCTTATGTGGTTTGTGAGAAGAACACACATGCAATGACTCTAGCTGTGGTTCATGAAAAGAACACAATGCAATGACACTGGTGGATCCATATGTGGTTTGTGAGAAGAACACGCATGCAATGACTCTAGATGTGGTTCATGAAAAGAACACACATGCAATGACACTGGTGGATCCATATTTGGTTTATGAGAGGAACAGACATGCAATGACACTTGGTGTGGTTCATGAGAAGAATAGACATGCAATGACACTAGTGTATCCTTATACGGTTTGTGAAAAGAACAAACATGCAATGACACTGGGTGTGGTTCATGAAAAAAAACATATAATGACACTGGTGTATCCTTATGTGGTTTGTGAGAAGAACACAAATGCAATGACTCTAGCTATGGTTCATGAGAAGAACACGCATGCAATGACACTGGTGTATCCTTATGTGGTTTGTGAGAAGAACACACATGAAATGACTCTAGCTAGGGTTCATGAAAAGAACAGACCTGCAATGACACCAGTGGATCCATATGTGGTTTGTGGAAAGAACACACATGCAATGACTCTAGTTGTGGTTCATGAAAAGAACACACATGCAATGACATTGGTGGATCCATGTGTGGTTGATGAGAAGAACACACATCCAATGACACTGGGTGTGGTTCATGAAAAGAATACACATCCAATGAGACTTGTGGATCCTTATGTGGTTTGTGAGAAGAACAGACATGCAATGACACTAGCTGTGGTTCATGAGAAGAACACACATGCAATGACACTGGTGTATCCTTATGTGGTTTGTGAGAAGAACACACATGCAATGACTATAGCTATGGTTCATGAAAAGAACACACATCCAATGACACTGGTGGATCCATGTGTGGTTTGGTTAGAGGAATAGACATGCAATGACACTCGGTGTGGTTCATGAAAAGAACAAACATGCAATAACATTGGTGGATACTTATGTGGTTTGTGAGAAGAACTGACATGCAATGACTCTAGCTATGGTTCATGAAAAGAACACACATGCAATGACACTGGTGGATCCATATGTGGTTGGTGAAAAGAACAGACATGCAATCACACTAGATGGATCCATGTGTGGTTCATGAAAAGAATAGACATGCAATGACTCCTGGTGAATCCATGTGTTGTTTGTGAGAAGAACAAACATCCAATGAAACTGGGTGTGGTTCATTAAAAGAACACACATCCAATGACACTGGGTGTGGTTCATGAAAAGAACGCACATCCAATGACACTGGGTGTGGTTCATGAAAATAACACACATCCAATAACACTGGTGGATCCATGTGTGGTTCATGAGAAGAACACACATCCACTGACA
This sequence comes from Avena insularis, assembly GCA_023614405.1. Classification (NCBI taxonomy): domain Eukaryota; kingdom Viridiplantae; phylum Streptophyta; class Magnoliopsida; order Poales; family Poaceae; genus Avena; species Avena insularis. The sequence goes on from CM042690.1 coordinate 212,167,027, forward strand.
CTGGATGTGGTTCATGAAAAGAACACACATCGAATGACACTGGTGGATGCTTATGTGGTGTTTGTGAGAAGAACACACATCCAATGACACTGGGTGTGGTTCATGAAAAGAACACACATCCAATGACACTGGTGGATCCTTATGTGGTTTGTGAGAAGAACACACATGCAATGACTATAGCTATGGTTCATTAAAAGAACACACATGCAATGACACTGGTGGATCCATATGTGGTTTGTGAGAAGAACACACAAGCAATGACTTTAGATGTGGTTTATGAAAAGAACACACATGCAATGACACTGGTGGATCCATATTTGGTTTATGAGAGGAACAGACATGCAATGACACTGGGTGTGGTTCATGAGAAGAACACACATGCAATGACCCTGGTGTATCCTTATGTGGTTTGTGAGAAGAACACACATGCAATGACTATAGCTATGGTTCATGAAAAGAACACACATCCAATGACACTGGTGGATCCATGTGTGGTTTGGTTAGAGGAATAGACATGCAATGACACTCGGTGTGGTTCATGAAAAGAACAAACATGCAATAACATTGGTGGATACTTATGTGGTTTGTGAGATGAACTGACATGCAATGACTCTAGCTATGGTTCATGAAAAGAACACACATGCAATGACACTGGTGGATCCATGTGTGGTTGGTGAAAATAACAGACATGCAATCACACTAGATGGATCCATGTGTGGTTCATGAAAAGAATAGACATGCAATGACTCCTGGTGAATCCATGTGATGTTTGTGAGAAGAACAAACATCCAATGACAATGGGTGTGGTTCATTAAAAGAACACACATCCAATGACACTGGGTGTGGTTCATGAAAAGAACGCACATCCAATGACACTGGGTGTGGTTCATGAAAATAACACACATCCAATGACACTGGTGGATCCATGTGTGGTTCATGAGAAGAACACACATCCAGTGACACTGGATGTGGTTCATGAAAAGAACACACATCCAATGACACTGGTGGATTCTTATGTGGTGTTTGTGAGAAGAACACACATCCAATGACACTGGGTGTGGTTCATGAAAAGAACACACATCCAATGACACTGGTGGATCCTTATGTGGTTTGTGAGAAGAACACACATGCAATGACTATAGCTATGGTTCTTGAAAAGAACACACATGCAATGACACTGGTGGATCCATATGTGGTTTGTGAGAAGAACACACAAGCAATGACTTTAGATGTGGTTCATGAAAAGAACACACATGCAATGACACTGGTGGATCCATATTTGGTTTATGAGAGGAACAGACATGCAATGACACTGGGTGTGGTTCATGAAAAGAACAGACATGCAATGACACTGGGTGTGGTTCATGAAAAGAACAGACATGCAATGACACGGGTGTATCCTTATGTGGTTTGTGAGAAGAACACACATGCAATGACTCTAGCTATGGGTCATGAGAAGAAATCACATGCAATGACACTGGTGTATCCTTATGTGGTTTGTGAGAAGAACACACATGCAATGACTCTAGCTGTGGTTCATGAAAGGAACAGACTGGTGGATCCATGTGGTTCGTGAGAAGAACAGACATGCAATGACACTAGCTATGGTTCATGAGAAGAACACACATGCAATGACTCTAGCTGTGGTTCATGAAAAGAACACACATGCAATGACACTGGTGGATCCATGTGTGGTTTGGTTAGAGGAATAAACATGCAATGACACTGGGTGTGGTTCATGAAAAGAACAGACATGCAATAACATTGGTGGATACTTATGTGGTTTGTGAGAAGAACTGACATGCAATGACTCTAGCTATGGTTCATGAAAAGAACACACATGCAATGACACTGGTGGATCCATGTGTGGTTTGTGAAAAGAACAGACATGTAATCACACTAGGTGGATCCATGTGTGGTTCATGAAAATAACAGACATGCAATGACACCGGTGGATCCATGTGTGGTTTGTGAGAAGAACAGACATCCAATGACACTGGGTGTGGTTCATGAAAAGAACACACATCCAATGACACTGGGTGTGGTTCATGAAAAGAACGCACATCCAATGACACTGGTTGTGGTTCATGAAAATAACACACATCCAATGACACTGGTGGATCCATGTGTGGTTTGTGAGAAGAACACACATCCAATGACACTAGATGTGGTTCATGAAAAGAACACACATCCAATGACACTGGTGGATCCTTATGTGGTGTTTGTGAGAAGAACACACATCCAATGACACTGGGTGTGGTTCATGAAAAGAACACACATCCAATGACACTGGTGGATCCTTATGTGGTTTGTGAGAAGAACACACATGCAATGACTCTAGCTGTGGTTCATGAAAAGAACACACATGCAATGACACTGGTGGATCCATATGTGGTTTGTGAGAAGAACACACATGCAATGACTCTAGATGTGGTTCATGAAAAGAACACACATGCAATAACACTGGTGGATCCATATGTGGTTTATGAGAGGAACAGGCATGCAATGACACTTGGTGTGGTTCATGAAAAGAACAGACATGCAATGACACTGGTGGATCCATATGTGGTTTGTGAAAAGAACAAATATGCAATCACACTGGGTGGACCCATATGTGGTTCATGAAAAGAACACACATGCAATGACACCGGTGGATCCATGTGTGGTTTGTGATAAGAACACACATCCAATGACACTTGGTGTGGTTCATGAAAAGAACACACATCCAATGACACTGGTGATCCTTAGGTGGTTTGTGAGAAGAACAGACATCCAATGTCAACGTGTGTGGTTCATGAAAAGAAAACACATCCAATGACACTGGTGGATCCTTATGTAGTTTGGGAGAGGAACAGACATGCAATGACTGTAGTTGTGGTTCATGAGAAGAACAGACACGCAATGACACTGGCGTATCCTTTTGTGGTTTGTGAGAAGAATAAAAATGCAATGACACTGGGTGTGGTTCATGAATAGAACACACATGCAATGACACTGGTTTGTCCTTATGTGGTTTGTGAGAAGAACACACATGCAATGACTCTAGCTATGGTTCATGAGAAGAACACACATGCAATGACACTGGTGTATCCTTATGTGGTTTGTGAGAAGAACACACATGCAATGACTCTAGTTGTTGGTCATGAAAAGAACAGACATGCAATGACACTAGTGGATCCATATGTGGTTTGTGGAAAGAATAGACATCCAATGACACCGTGTGTGGTTCATGAAAAGAAAATACATACAATGACACTGGTGCATCCTTATGTGGTTTGTGAGAGGAACAGACGTGCAATGACTATAGCTGTGGTTCATGAGAAGAACAGACATGCAATGACATTGGTGTATCCTTATGTGGTTTGTGAGAAGAACACACATGCAATGACACTAGCTGTGGTTCATTAAAAGAACAGACATGCAATGACAGTGGTGGATCCATATGTGGTTTGTGGAAAGAAGAGACATGCAATGACTCTAGATGTGGTTCATGAAAAGAACACACATGCAATGACACTGGCGTATCCTTATGTGGTTTGTGAGAAGAACAAACATGCAATGACACAGGGTGTGGTTCATGAAAAGAACACACATGCAATGACACTGGTTTATCCTTATGTGGTTTGTGAGAAGAACACACATGCAATGACTCTAGCTATGGTTCATGAGAAGAACACACATGTAATGACACTGGTGTATCCTTATGTGGTTTGTGAGAACAACACACATGCAATTACTCTAGTTGTGGTTGATGAAAAGAACACACATGCAATGACACAGGTGGATCCATGTGTAATTTGGTTAGAGGAACAGACATGCAATGACACTGGGTGTGGTTCATGAAAAGAACAGACATGCAATGACACTGGTGGATACTTATGTGGTTTGTGAGAGGAACAGACATGCAATGACTCTAGATATGGTTCATGAGAAGAACACACATGCAATGACACTGGTGGATCCATATGTGGTTTGTGAGAAGAATAGACATCCAAGGACACTGGGTGTGGTTCATGAAAAGAACACACATCCAATGACACTGGGTGTGGTTCATGAAAAGAACACACATCCAATGACACTGGTGGATCCATGAGTGGTTTGTGCGAAGAACACACATCCAATGACACTGGATGTGGTTCATGAAAAGAACACACATCCAATGACACTGGTGGATGCTTATGTGGTGTTTGTGAGAAGAACACACATCCAATGACACTGGGTGTGGTTCATGAAAAGAACACACATCCAATGACACTGGTGGATCCATATGTGGTTTGTGAGAAGAATAGACATCCAATGACACCGTGTGTGGTTCATGAAAAGAAAACACATCCAATGACACCGGTGGATCATTATGTAGTTTGGGACAGGAACATACATGCAATGACTCTAGTTGTGCTTCATGAGAAGAACAGACATGCAATGACACTGGCATATCCTTATGTGGTTTGTGAGAAGAACAAACATGCAATGACACTGGGTGTGGTTCATGAAAAGAACACACATGCAATGACACTGGTTTATCCTTATGTGGTTTTTGAGAAGAACACACATGCAATGGCTCTAGCTATGGTTCATGAGAAGAACACACATGCAATGACACTGGTGTCTCCTTATGTGGTTTGTGAGAAGAACACACATGCAATGACTCAAGCTATTGGTCATGAAAAGAACACACATGCAATGACACCGGTGGATCCATGTGTGGTTTGTGATAAGAACACACATCCAATGACACTTGGTGTGGTTCATGAAAAGAACACACATCCAATGACACTGGTGATCCTTATGTGGTTTGTGAGAAGAACAGACATCCAATGTCAACGTGTGTGTTTCATGAAAAGAAAACACATCCAATGACACTGGTGGATCCTTATGTAGTTTGGGAGAGGAACAGACATGCAATGACTGTAGTTGTGGTTCATGAGAAGAACAGACACGCAATGACACTGGCATATCCTTTTGTGGTTTGTGAGAAGAATAAAAATGCAATGACACTTGGTGTGGTTCATGAATAGAACACACATGCAATGACACTGGTTTGTCCTTATGTGGTTTGTGAGAAGAACACACATGCAATGACTCTAGCTATGGTTCATGAGAAGAACACACATGCAATGACACTGGTGTATCCTTATGTGGTTTGTGAGAAGAACACACATGCAATGACTCTAGTTGTTGGTCATGAAAAGAATAGACATGCAATGACACTAGTGGATCCATATGTGGTTTGTGGAAAGAATAGACATCCAATGACACCGTGTGTGGTTCATGAAAAGAAAATACATACAATGACACTGGTGCATCCTTATGTGGTTTGTGAGAGGAACAGACGTGCAATGACTATAGCTGTGGTTCATGAGAAGAACAGACATGCAAGGACATTGGTGTATCCTTATGTGGTTTGTGAGAAGAACACACATGCAATGACACTAGCTGTGGTTCATTAAAAGAACAGACATGCAATGACAGTGGTGGATCCATATATGGTTTGTGGAAAGAAGAGACATGCAATGACTCTAGATGTGGTTCATGAAAAGAACACACATGCAATGACACTGGCGTATCCTTATGTGGTTTGTGAGAAGAACAAACATGCAATGACACAGGGTGTGGTTCATGAAAAGAACACACATGCAATGACACTGGTTTATCCTTATGTGGTTTGTGAGAAGAACACACATGCAATGACTCTAGCTATGGTTCATGAGAAGAACACACATGTAATGACACTGGTGTATCCTTATGTGGTTTGTGAGAACAACACACATGCAATTACTCTAGTTGTGGTTGCTGAAAAGAACACACATGCAATGACACAGGTGGATCCATGTGTAATTTGGTTAGAGGAACAGACATGCAATGACACTGGGTGTGGTTCATGAAAAGAACAGACATGCAATGACACTGGTGGATACTTATGTGGTTTGTGAGAGGAACAGACATGCAATGACTCTAGATATGGTTCATGAGAAGAACACACATGCAATGACACTGGTGGATCCATATGTGGTTTGTGAGAAGAATAGACATCCAAGGACACTGGGTGTGGTTCATGAAAAGAACACACATCCAATGACACTGGGTGTGGTTCATGAAAAGAACACACATCCAATGACACTGGTGGATCCATGAGTGGTTTGTGCGAAGAACACACATCCAATGACACTGGATGTGGTTCATGAAAAGAACACACATCCAATGACACTGGTGGATGCTTATGTGGTGTTTGTGAGAAGAACACACATCCAATGACACTGGGTGTGGTTCATGAAAAGAACACACATCCAATGACACTGGTGGATCCATATGTGGTTTGTGAGAAGAATAGACATCCAATGACACCGTGTGTGGTTCATGAAAAGAAAACACATCCAATGACACCGGTGGATCATTATGTAGTTTGGGACAGGAACATACATGCAATGACTCTAGTTGTGCTTCATGAGAAGAACAGACATGCAATGACACTGGCATATCCTTATGTGGTTTGTGAGAAGAACAAACATGCAATGACACTGGGTGTGGTTCATGAAAAGAACACATGCAATGACACTGGTTTATCCTTATGTGGTTTTTGAGAAGAACACACATGCAATGGCTCTAGCTATGGTTCATGAGAAGAACACACATGCAATGACACTGGTGTCTCCTTATGTGGTTTGTGAGAAGAACACACATGCAATGACTCAAGCTATTGGTCATGAAAAGAACACACATGCAATGACACCGGTGGATCCATGTGTGGTTTGTGATAAGAACACACATCCAATGACACTTGGTGTGGTTCATGAAAAGAACACACATCCAATGACACTGGTGATCCTTATGTGGTTTGTGAGAAGAACAGACATCCAATGTCAACGTGTGTGTTTCATGAAAAGAAAACACATCCAATGACACTGGTGGATCCTTATGTAGTTTGGGAGAGGAACAGACATGCAATGACTGTAGTTGTGGTTCATGAGAAGAACAGACACGCAATGACACTGGCATATCCTTTTGTGGTTTGTGAGAAGAATAAAAATGCAATGACACTGGGTGTGGTTCATGAATAGAACACACATGCAATGACACTGGTTTGTCCTTATGTGGTTTGTGAGAAGAACACACATGCAATGACTCTAGCTATGGTTCATGAGAAGAACACACATGCAATGACACTGGTGTATCCTTATGTGGTTTGTGAGAAGAACACACATGCAATGACTCTAGTTGTTGGTCATGAAAAGAACAGACATGCAATGACACTAGTGGATCCATATGTGGTTTGTGGAAAGAATAGACATCCAATGACACCGTGTGTGGTTCATGGAAAGAAAATACATACAATGACACTGGTGGATCCATATTTGGTTTATGAGAGGAACAGACATGCAATGACACTGGGTGTGGTTCATGAAAAGAACAGACATGCAATGACACTGGGTGTGGTTCATGAAAAGAACACACATGCAATGACACTGGTTTATCCTTATGTGGTTTTTGAGAAGAACACACATGCAATGGCTCTAGCTATGGTTCATGAGAAGAACACACATGCAATGACACTGGTGTCTCCTTATGTGGTTTGTGAGAAGAACACACATGCAATGACTCAAGCTATTGGTCATGAAAAGAACAGACATGCAATGACACTAGTGGATCCATATGTGGTTTGTGGAAAGAACAGACATCCAATGACACCGTGTGTGGTCCATGAAAAGAAAATACATACAATGACACTGGTGGATCCTTATGTGGTTTGTGAGAGGAACAGACATGCAATGATTGTAGCTGTGGTTCATGATAAGAACAGACATGCAATGACACTGGTGTATCCTCATGTGGTTTCTGAGAAGAACAAACATGCAATGACACTAGGTGTGGTTCATGAAAAGAACACACATGCAATGACATTGGTGTATCCTTATGTGGTTTGTGAGAAGAACACACATGCAATGACTCTAGCTATGGTTCATGAGAAGAACACACATGCAATGACACTGGTGTATCCTTATGTGGTTTGTGAGAAGAACACACATGCAATGACACTAGTTGTGCTTCATCAAAAGAACAGACATGCAATGACACTGGTGGATCCATATGTGGTTTGTGGAAAGAACAGACATGTAATGACTCTAGATGTGGTTCATGAAAAGAACACACATACAATGACACTGGTGGATCCATGTGTGGTTCATGAGAAGAACACACATCCAATGACACTGGGTGTGGTTCATGAAAAGAACACACATCCAATGACACTGGTGGGTCCTTATGTGGTTTGTGAGAAGAACAGACATGCAATGACACAAGCTATGGTTCATGAGAAGAACACACATGCAATGACACTAGTGTATCCTTATGTAGTTTGTGAGAAGAACACACATGCAATTACTCTAGTTGTGGTTGATGAAAAGAACACACATGCAATGACACTGGTGGATCCATGTATGATTTGGTTAGAGGAACAGACATGCAATGCCACTGGGTGTGGTTCATGAAAAGAACAGACATGCAATGGCACTGGTGGATTCTTATGTGGTTTGTGAGAAGAACTGACATGCAATGACTCTAGCTATGGTTCATGAAAACAACACACATGCAATAACACGTTTGGATCCATGTGAGGTTTGTGAAAAGAATAGACATGCAATCATACTAGGTGGATTAATGTGTGGTTCATGAAAAGAACAGACATGCAATGACACTGGTGGATCAATATGTGGTTTGTGAGAAGAATAGACATCCAACGACACTGGGTGTGGTTCATGAAAAGAACACACATCCAATGACACTGGTGTGGTTCATGAAAAGAACACACATCCAATGACACTAGTGGGTCCATATGTGGTTTGTGGAAAGAACAGACATCCAATGACACCGTGTGTGGTCCATGAAAAGAAAATACATACAATGACACTGGTGGATCCTTATGTGGTTTGTGAGAGGAACAGACATGCAATGATTGTAGCTGTGGTTCATGATAAGAACAGACATGCAATGACACTGGTGTATCCTCATGTGGTTTCTGAGAAGAACAAACATGCAATGACACTAGGTGTGGTTCATGAAAAGAACACACATGCAATGACATTGGTGTATCCTTATGTGGTTTGTGAGAAGAACACACATGCAATGAATCTAGCTATGGTTCATGAGAAGAACACACATGAAATGACACTGGTGTATCCTTATGTGGTTTGTGAGAAGAACACACATGCAATGACACTAGTTGTGCTTCATCAAAAGAACAGACATGCAATGACACTGGTGGATCCATATGTGGTTTTTGGAAAGAACAGACATGTAATGACTCTAGATGTGGTTCATGAAAACACACACAATGACACTGGTGGATCCATGTGTGGTTCATGAGAAGAACACACATCCAATGACACTGGGTGTGGTTCATGAAAAGAACACACATCCAATGACACTGGTGGGTCCTTATGTGGTTTGTGAGAAGAACAGACATGCAATGACACAAGCTATGGTTCATGAGAAGAACACACATGCAAAGACACTAGTGTATCCTTATGTAGTTTGTGAGAAGAACACACATGCAATTACTCTAGTTGTGGTTGATGAAAAGAACACACATGCAATGACACTGGTGGATCCATGTGTGATTTGGTTAGAGGAACATACATGCAATGACACTGGGTGTGGTTCATGAAAAGAACAGACATGCAATGACACTGGTGGATTCTTATGTGGTTTGTGAGAAGAACTGACATGCAATGACTCTAGCTATGGTTCATGAAAACAACACACATGCAATAACACGTTTGGATCCATGTGAGGTTTGTGAAAAGAATAGACATGCAATCATACTAGGTGGATTAATGTGTCATTCATGAAAAGAACAGACATGCAATGACACTGGTGGATCAATATGTGGTTTGTGAGAAGAATAGACATCCAACGACACTGGGTGTGGTTCATGAAAAGAACACACATCCAATGACACTGGTGTGGTTCATGAAAAGAACACACATCCAATGACACTAGTGGATCCATATGTGGTTTGTGGAAAGAACAGACATCCAATGACACCGTGTGTGGTCCATGAAAAGAAAATACATACAATGACACTGGTGGATCCTTATGTGGTTTGTGAGAGGAACAGACATGCAATGATTGTAGCTATGGTTCATGATAAGAACAGACATGCAATGACACTGGTGTATCCTCATGTGGTTTCTAAGAAGAACAAACATGCAATGACACTAGGTGTGGTTCATGAAAAGAACACACATGCAATGACATTGGTGTATCCTTATGTGGTTTGTGAGAAGAACACACATGCAATGACTCTAGCTATGGTTCATGAGAAGAACACACATGCAATGACACTGGTGTATCCTTATGTGGTTTGTGAGAAGAACACACATGCAATGACACTAGTTGTGCTTCATCAAAAGAACAGACATGCAATGACACTGGTGGATCCATATGTGGTTTTTGGAAAGAACAGACATGTAATGACTCTAGATGTGGTTCATGAAAAGAACACACATACAATGACACTGGTGGATCCATGTGTGGTTCATGAGAAGAACACACATCCAATGACACTGGGTGTGGTTCATGAAAAGAACACACATCCAATGACACTGGTGGGTCCTTATGTGGTTTGTGAGAAGAATAGACATGCAATGACACAAGCTATGGTTCATGAGAAGAACCCACATGCAAAGACACTAGTGTATCCTTATGTAGTTTGTGAGAAGAACACACATGCAATTACTCTAGTTGTGGTTGATGAAAAGAACACACATGCAATGACACTGGTGGATCCATGTGTGATTTGGTTAGAGGAACAGACATGCAATGACACTGGGTGTGGTTCATGAAAAGAACAGACATGCAATGACACTGGTGGATTCTTATGTGGTTTGTGAGAAGAATTGACATGCAATGACTCTAGCTATGGTTCATGAAAACAACACACATGCAATAACACGTTTGGATCCATGTGAGGTTTGTGAAAAGAATAGACATGCAATCACACTAGGTGGATTAATGTGTGGTTCATGAAAAGAACAGACATGCAATGACACTGGTGGATCCATATGTGGTTTGTGAGAAGAATAGACATCCAACGACACTGGGTGTGGTTCATGAAAAGAACACACATCCAATGACACTGGTGTGGTTCATCAAAAGAACACACATCCAATGACACTGGTGGATCCATGTGTGGTTTGTGCGAAGATCACACATCCAATGACACTGGATGTGGTTCATGAAAAGAACACACATCCAATGACACTGGTGGATGCTTATGTGGTGTTTGTGAGAAGAACACACATCCAATGACACTGGGCGTGGTTCATGAAAAGAACACACATCTAATGACACTGGTGGATCCATATGTGGTTTATGAGAGGAACAGACATGCAATGACACTGGGTATGGTTCATGAAAAGAACAGACATGCAATGACACTGGTGGATCCATATGTTGTTTGTGAAAAGAACATACATGCAATCAGACTAGGTGGATCCATGTGTGGTTCATGAAAACAACACACATGCAATGACACTGGTGGATCCATGTGTGGTTTGAGAAGAACACACATCCAATGACACTTGGTGTGGTTCATGAAAAGAACACACATCCAATGACACTGGTGGATCCTTATGTGGTTTGTGAGAAGAACAAACATCTAATGACACAGTGTGTGGTTCATGAAAAGAGAACACATCCAATGACACTGGTGGATCCTTATGTGGTTTGTGATAGGAACATACATGCAATGACTCTAGCCATGGTTCATGAGAAGAACAGACATGCAATGACACTGGTGGATCCTTATGTGGTTTGTGAGAAGAACTGACATGCAATGACTCTAGCTATGGTTCATGAAAAGAACACACATGCAATGACACTGGTGGATCCATATGTGGTTTGTGAAAAGAACAGACATGCAATCACACTAGGTGGATCCATGTGTGGTTCATGAAAAGAACAGACATGCAATGACACTGGTGGATCCATGTGTGGTTTGTGAGAAGAACACACTTCCAATGACACTGGGTGTGGTTCATGAAAAGAACACAGATCCAAAGACACTGGGTGTGCTTCATGAAAAGAACACACATGCAATGACACTGGGTGAGGTTCATGAAAAGAACACACATCCAATGACACTGCTGGATCCATGTGTTGTTGGTGAGAAGAACACACATCCAATGACATTGGGTGTGGTTCATGAGAAGAACACACATCCAATGACAATGGTGGATCCTTATGTGGTGTTTGTGAGAAGAACACACATGGAATGACTCTGGCTGTGGTTCATGAGAAGAACACACATCCAATGACACTGGTGTAGCCTTATCTAGTTTGTGAGAAGAATAGACATGCAATGACAGTGTGTGTGGATCATGAGAAGAACTCACATCCAATGACACTACTTGTGGTTCATGAGAAGAACAGACATGCAATGACACTGGTGTATCGCTATGTGGTTTGTGAGAAGAATAGACATGCAATGACACTGGGTGTGGTTCATGAAAAGAACACAAATGCAATGACACTGGTGTATCCTTATGTGGTTTGTGAGAAGAACACACATGCAATGACTCTAGCTGTGGTTCATGAGATGAACACACATCCAATGACCCTGGTGTATCACTATGTGGTTTGTTTAGAAAAACACACATGCAATAACTCCAGCTGTGGTTCATGAAAAGAACACACATCCAATGACACTGGTGGATCCATGTGTGGTTTGTGGAAAGAACAGACATGCAATCACACTGGGTGTGGTTCATGAAAAGAACACACATGCAATGACACTGGTGGATCCATATGTGGTTTATGGAAAGAACAGACATCCAATGACTCTAGATGTGGTTCATGAAAAGAACACACATCCAATGACACTGGTGGATCCATGTGTGGTTTGTGGAAAGAACATACATGCAATGACCCTAGCTATGGTTCATGAAAAGAACACACATGCAATGACACTGGTGGATCCATACGTGGTTTGTGAGAAGAACAGACATGCAATGACACTAGGTGTGGTTCATGAGAAGAACACACATGCGATGACACTGGTGGATCCTTATCTGGCTTGTGACAAGAACAAACATGCAATGACACTGGGTGTGGTTAATGAGAAGAACACACATCCAATGACACTAGATGTGCTTCATGAAAAGAACACACATGCAATGACACTAGAGGATCCATGTGTGGTTTGTTTAGAGGAACAAACATGCAATGGCACTAGGTGTGGTTCATAAGACGGATAGACATGCAATGACACTGGCGGATCTTTATGTGGTTTGTGAGAAGAATTGACATGCAATGACTCTAGATATGGTTCACGAAAAGAACACACATGCAATGACACTGGTGGATCCATGTGTGGTTTGTGAAAAGAACAGACATGCGATCACACTAGGTGGATCCATGTGTGGTTCATGAAAAGAACAGACATGCAATGACAATGGTGGATCCATGTGTGGTTTGTGAGCACACACATCCAATGACATTGGGTGTGGTTCATGAAAAGAACACACATCCAATGACACTGGGTGTGGTTCATGAAAAGAACAGACATGCAATGACACTGGTGGATCCATGTGTGGTTCATGAGAAGAACACACATCCAATAACACTTTGTGTAGTTCATGAAAAGAACACACATCTAATCACACTAGTGGTTCCTAATGTTCTTTGTGAGAAGAACCGACATGCAATGACACTGGCTATGGTTCATGAGAAGAACACGCATGCAATGACACTGGTCGATCCATGTGTGGTTTGTTTAGAAAAACACGCATGCAATGACTCTAGCTGTGGTTCATGAAAAGAACACACATGCAATGACACTGGTGGATCCATGTGTGGTTTGTTTAGAGGAACAGATATGCAATGACACTGGGTGTGGTTCAAGAAAAGAACAGACATGCAATGACACTGGTGGATCCTTATGTGGTTTGTGAGAAGAACTGACATGCAATGACTCTAGCTATGGTTCATGAAAAGAACACACATGCAATGACACTGGTGGATCCATGTGTGGTTTGTGAAAAGAATAGACATGCAATCACACTAGGTGGAACCATGTGTGGTTCATGAAAATAACAGACATGCAATGACACTGGTGGATCCATGTGTGGTTTGTGAGAAGAACACACGTCCAATGACACTGGGTGTGGTTCATGAAAAGAACACGGATCCAATGACACTGTGTTGTTCATGAAAAGAACACACATGCAATGACACTGGGTGTGGTTCATGAAAAGAACACACATCCAATGACACTGGTGGATCCATGTGTTGTTTGTGAGAAGAACACACATCCAATTACACTGGGTGATGTTCATGAAAAGAACACACATCCAATGACACTGGTGGATCCTTATGTGGTGTTTGTGAGAAGAACTGACATGCAATGACTCTAGCTCTGGTTCACGAGAAGAACACACACGCAATGACACTAGTGTATCCTTATGTGGTTTGTGGAAAGAAACAGACATCCAATGAATCTAGCTATGGTTCATGAAAATAACACACATGCAATGACACTGGTGGATCCTTATGTGGTTTGTGAGAAGAATAGACATGCAATGACACTGGGTGTGGTTCATGAGAATAACACACATCCAATGACACTAGATGTGGTTCATGAGAAGAATAGACATGCAATGACACTGGGTGTGGTTCATGAGAAGAACACACATCCAATGACACTAGATGTGCTTCATGAGAAGAATAGACATGCAATGACACTGGTGTATCCCTATGTGGTTTGTGAGAAGAACAGACATGCAATGACACTGTGTGTGGTTCATGAAAAGAACAGACATGCAATGATACTGTTGGATCCATGTGTGGTTTATTTAGAAGAACACACATGCAATGACACTGGTGGATCCATGTGTGGTTTGTTTAGAGGAACAGACATGCAATCACACTGGGTGTGGTTCATGAAAATAACAGACATGCAGTGACACTGGTGGATCCATGTGTGGTTTGGGAGAAGAACACACATCCAATGACACTGGGTGTGGTTCATGAAAAGAACACACATCCAATGACACTGGCGGATCCTTATGTGGTTTGTGAGATTAACAGACATGCAATGACTCTAGCTATGGTTCATGAGAAGAATACACATGTAATGACACTGGTGTATCCTTATGTGGTTTGTGAGAAGAAAACACACGCAATGACTCTAGTTGTAGTTCATGAAAAGAACACACAAGCAATGACACTGGTGGATCCATGTGTGGTTTGTTTAGAGGAACAAACATGCAATGACACTGGGTGTGTTTCATGAAAAGAACAGACATGCAATGACACTGGTGGATCCTTATGTGGTTTGTGAGAAGAACTAACATGCAATGACTCTAGCTATGGTTCATGAAAAGAACATGCATGCAATGACACTGGTGGATCCATGTGTGGTTTGTGAAAAGATCAGACATGCAATCACACTAGGTTGCACCATGTGTGGTTCATGAAAACAACAGACATGCAATGATACTAGTGGATCAATGTGTGGTTTGTGAGAATAACATACATCCAATGACACTGGGTGTGGTTCATGAAAAGAACACACATGCAATGGCGCAGGGTGTGGTTCATGAAAAGAACACACATCCAATGACACTGGTGGATCCATGTGTGGTTTGTGAGAAGAACACACATCCAATGACACTGGGTGTGGTTCATGAAAATAACACACATCCAATGACACTGGTGGTTCCTCATGTGGTTCGTGAGAAGAACAGACATGCAATGACTCGAGTTGTGGTTCGTGAGAAGAACACACATGCAATGACACTAGTGTATCCTTATGTGGTTTGTGGAAAGGACAGACATCCAATGACTCTAGCTGTGGTTCATGATAAGAACACACATCCAATGACACTGGTGGATCCATGTGTTGTTTGTGGAAAGAAGACATGCAATGACTCTAGCTGTGGTTCATGAAAAGAACACACATCCAATGACACTGGTGGATCCTTATGTTGTTCATGAAAAGAACAGACATCGAATGACACTGGTGTATCCCTATGTGGTTTGTGAGAAGAACAGACATGCAATGACACTGGGTGTGGTTCATGAAAAGAACAGACAAGCAATGATACTGGTGGATCTATGTGTGGTTTGTTTAGAAGAACACACATGCAATGACACTGGTGGATCCATGTGTGGTTTGTTTATAGGAACAGACATCCAATGACACTAGGTGTGGTTCATGAAAAGAACAGACGTGCAATGACACAGGTGGATCCATGTGTGGTTTGTGAGAAGAACAAACATCCAATGACATTAGGTGTGGTTCATGAAAAGAACACACATGCAATGGCACTGGGTGTGGTTCATGAAAAGAACATACATGCAATGACACTGGTGGATCCATGTGTGGTTTGTGAAAAGAACAGACATGCAATCACACTAGGTGGATCCATGTGTGGTTCATGAAAAGAACAGACATGCAATGATACTGTTGGATCAATGTGTGGTTTGTGAGAATAACACACATCCAATGACACTGGGTGTGGTTCATGAAAAGAACACACATGGAATGGCACTGGGTGTGGTTCATGAAAAGAACACACATCCAGTGACACTGGTGGATCCATGTGTGGTTTTTGAGAAGAACACACATCCAATGACACTGGGTGGGGTTCATGAAAAGAAAACACATCCAATTACACTGGTGGATCCTTATGTGGTTTGTGAGAAGAACAGACATGCAATGACTCTAGCTGTGGTTCATGATGAGAACACACATGCAATCACACTAGTGTATTCTTATGTGGTTTGCGGAAAGAATAGACATCCAATGACTCTAGCTGCAGTTCATGAAAAGAACACACATCGAATGACACTGGTGGATCCATGTGTGGTTTGTGGAAAGAACATGCATGCAATGACTCTAGCTATGGTTCATGAAAAGAACACACATGCAATAACACTGCTGGATCCTTATGTGGTGTTTGTGAGAAGAACATACATCCAATGACACTGAGTGTGGTTCATGAAAAGAACACACATCCAATGACACTGGTGGATCCTTATGTGTTCATGAAAAGAACAGACATCCAATGACACTGGTGGGTCCATGTGTGGTTTGTGAGAAGAACAGACATGTAATGACACTGGGTGTGGTTCATGAAAAGAACATACATGCAATGATACTGATGGATCCATGTGTGGTTTGTTTAGAAGAACACGCATGCATTGACACTAGTGGATCCATGTGTGGTTTGTTTAGAGGAACAGACATGCAATGACACTGGGTGTGGTTCATGAAAAGAATAGCCATGCAATGACACTGGTGGATCCATGTGTGGTTTATGAGAAGAACACACATCCAATGACACTGGGTGTGGGTCATGAAAAGAACACACATCCAATGACACTGGTGGATCCTTATGTGGTTTGTGAGAAGAACAGACATGCAACGACTCTAGCTGTGGTTGATGAGAAGAACACACATGAAATGACACTGGTGTATCCTTATGTGGTTGGTGAGAAGAACACACATGCAATGACTCTAGCTGTGGTTCATGAAAAGAACAGACATGCAATGACACTGGTGGATCCATCTGTGGTTTGTGGAAAGAACAGACATGCGACGACACTGGGTGTGGTTCATGAAAAGAATAGACATGCAATGACACTGGTGGATCCATGCGTGGTTCATGAGAAGAACACACATCCAATGAGACTGGGTGTGGTTCATGAAAAGAACACACATCCAATGACACGGGTGGTTCCTTTTGTTCGTTGTGAGAAGAACAGACATGCAATGACATTGGCTATGGTTCATGAGAAGAACACACATGCAATGACACTAGTGTATCCTTATGTCGTTTGTGAGAAGAACACACATGCAATGAATCTAGCTGTGGTTCATGAAAAGAACACACATGCAATGACACTGGTGGATCCATGTGTGGTTTGTTTAGAGGAACAGACATGCAATGACACTTGGTGTGGTTCATGAAAAGAACAGACATGCAATGACACTGGTGGATACTTATGTGGTTTGTGAGAAGAACTGACATGCAATTACTCTAGCTATGGTTCATGAAAAGAACACACATGCAATGACACTGGTGGATCCATGTGTAGTTTGTGAAAAGAACAGACATGCAATCACACTAGGTGGATCCATGTGTGGTTCATGAAAAGAATAGACATGCAATGACAATGTTGGATACATGTGTGGTTTGTGAGAAGAACACACATCCAATGACACTGGGTGTGGTTCATGAAAAGAACACACATCCAATGGCACTAGGTGTGGTTCATGAAAAGAACACACATGCAATGACACTGGGTGTGGTTCATGAAAAGAACACACATCCAATGACACTGGTGGATCCATGTGTGGTTTGTGAGAAGAACACACATCCCATGACACTGGGTGTGGTTCATGAAAAAAAACACATCCAATGACACTGGTGGATCCTTATGTGGTGTTTCTTAGAAGAACACACATCCAATGACACTGGGTATGGTTCAGGAAAAGAACACACATCCAATGACACTAGTGAATCCTTATGTGGTTTGTGATAAGAACACACATGCAATGACTCTAGTTGTGGTTCATGAAAAGAACACACATGCAATGACACTGGTGGATCGATATGTCGTTTGTGAGAAGAACACATATGCAATAACTCTAGCTGTGGTTCATGAAAAGAACACACATGCAATGACACTAGCGGATCCATATGTGGTTTATGAGAGTAACAGACATGCAATGACACTAGGTGTGGTTCATGAAAAGAACAAACATGCAATGACACTCGTGGATCCATATGTGGTTTGTGAAAAGAACAAACATGCAATCACACTGGGTGGATCCATGTGTGGTTCATAAAAAGAACACACATGCAATGACACTGGTGGATCCATGTGTGGTTTGTGAGAAGAACACACATCCAATGACACTAGGTGTGGTTCATGAAAAGAACACACATCCAATGGCACTGGTGGATCCTTATGTGGTTTTTGAGAAGAACAGACATCCAATGACACTGTGTGGTTCATGAAAAGAACACACATCCAATGACACTAGTGGATCCTCAGGTGGTTTGTGAGAGGAATAGACATGCAATGACTCTAGCTATGGTTCATGAGAAGAACAGACATGCAATGACATTGGTGTATCCTTATGTGGTTTGTGAGAAGAACAGACATGTGATGACTCTAGATGTGGTTCATGAGAAGAACAGACATGCAATGACACTGGTGTATCCTTATGTGGTTTGTGAGAAGAACAGACATGCAATGACATTGGGTGTGGTTCATGAAAAGAACACACATGCAATGGCACTGGTGTATCCTTATGTGGTTTGTGAGAAGAACACAAATGCAATGACTCTAGTTGTGGTTCATGAGAAGAACACACATCGAATGACACTGGTGTATCCCTATGTGGTTTGTTTAGAAGAACACACATGCAATGACTCTAGCTGTGGTTCATGAAAAGAACACACATCCAATGACACTGGTGGATCCATGTGTGGTTTGTGGAAAGAACATACATGCAATCACACTGGGTGTGGTTCATGAGAATAACACAAATGCAATGACACTGTTGGATCCATATGTGGTTTGTGGATAGAACAAACATCCAATGACTCTAGCTATGGTTCATGAAAAGAACACACATCCAATGACACTGGTGGATCCATGTGTGGTTTCTGGAAAAACAGACATGCAATGACTCTAGATGTGGTTTATGAAAAGAACACGCATGCAATGACACTTGTGGATCCTTATGTGCTTTGTGAGAACAACATACATGCAATGACACTTGGTGTGGTTCATGAGAAGAACACACATGCAATGACACTGGTGGATCCTTATGTGGTTTGTGAGAAGAACAGACATGCAATGACACTGGGTGTGGTTCATGAGAAGAACACACATCCAATGACACTACATGTGGTTCATGAAAAGAACACACATGCAATGACACTGGTGGATCCATGTCTGGTTTGCTTAGAGGAACATACATGCAATGACACTGGGTGTGGTTCATGAAAAGAACAGACATGCAATAACACTGGTGGATCCTTATGTGGTTTCTGAGAATATCTGACATGCAATGACTCTAGCTATGGTTCATGAAAAGAACACACATGCAATAACACTGGTGGATCCAAGTTTGGTTTGTGAAAAGAACAGACATGCAATCACACTAGGTGGATCCATGTGTGGTTCATGAAAATAACAAACATGCAATGACACTAGTGGATCCATGTGTGGTTTGTGAGAAGAATACACATCCAATGACACTGGGTGTGGTTCATGAAAAGAACACACATCCAATGGCACTGGGTGTGGTTCATGAAAAGAACACACATCTAATGACACTAGTGGATCCATGTGTGGTTTGTGAGAAGAACACACATCCAATGACACTATGTGTGGTTCATGAAAAGAACACACATCCAATGACACTGGTGGATACATGTGTGGTTTGTGGAAAGAATAGACATGCAATGCCACTAGGTGTGGCTCATGAAAAGAACAGACATGCAATGATACTAGTGGATCCATGTGTGGTTTGTTTAGAAGAACACACATGCAATGACACTGGTGGATCCATGTGTGGTTTGTTTAGAGGAACAAACATGCAATGACACTAGGTGTGGTTCATGAAAAGAACAGACATGCAATGACACTGGTGGATCCATATGTGGTTCATGAAAATAACACACATGCAATGACATTGGTGGATAAATATGGGGTTTATGAAAAGAACACACATGCAATGACACCGGTGGGTCCATGTGGTTTATGACAATAACACACATGCAATGAACTCTAGTGGGTCCATGTGGTTTATGAGAAGAACACACATCCAATGAACTCTAGTGGATCTATCTTGGCATAATTTGATGTATGCCATGATGTATTTCATTGTACAAGACACTCACTTTCTATTTTTATACTACTCAGTTTTGCCCTTGGTTTTTGATACTACTTAGTTTTGCCCTCTGTCTGCTACTCCCTGATTGGTTATCACAGTTGTCACGCAGATCGTGCACACCAACCGTTGATTGTGTGCGATCCAACGATGATCGTTGCACACGTCGTGCCCTTCACAGTACAGCGTGAGACAGCATGGACGTCTCCCTCAGCGAGACTTCTACAAGAAGGAACACGAAGCCGTCCATGGAAAAAGTCGTCGAGCGGTTATTGCATGTTTAATCAAGTCTGAAAAGCCTGCTACTGCTACTACTACGCCACAACACATGCGTCATTGAGTGCATGGTCGTTGATGGACATATCCCATTTTTTACGCAGCGGCTCTCAATCTCACTTCCAACTGGGCCCCACCGTAAGAACCTTGCACACGCTAGCCGGAGGCCGAAGAGCTGAGCTCGACAAGACCTAACGTCTACGGCTTCATCGAGTCACTCGTAGCCATCAACACATCCCTCTACCCGATCTAGCACAACCCCACAAATCTCGCCGTACAGCCACCTACCTTCCCCTCTACATTTCCACTTTTAACTATCGCCAATTTTAGGGCCGTGTCAAACTTCGTACATAAAAATTGTGTATGTGCCCTTTGCATGCGGCTCAATACAGAACTGCCATGCATGGCCCGGGAAAAAAATGTGACGTACCGTGCGCGTGTCGCGGTGCACGGTGCAGTAGACTGCGCGGCGCGTTGCACGATGGTGCAACGAAACGTGCCTTGCTTCCATCCACCTTCACTATAGAGCCCCTCTCCGCACACCCACTCTCATTCATGCTCACTCACCCCACGCAAACCTCTCCACTGTCCCACCAGCATCTACAAACTCTCGAGAATACCCCGTCTGTGCAGGCGATGGCGGAGGAGGATACGGTGGCCATCGTCGCCTCCGAGGACGTCAGCGAGGAGGCCCCCGTCTCCTCGCCAGTCCCCCTCAACGCGTTGAAAGCAGCCGCCGTCCCCGTCCAAGCCCCAGTCGAGCCATCGATGGCAGCCGCTGTTCCCGTCCAAGCCCCCGTTCCTGCTACCGACATAGCCGCTGACGAGGCCCCTGTCTCCTCGCCGGTCCCCCTCGACGCATTGAAAGCAGCCGTCGTCCCCATCCAGGCCCCAGTCAACCATCGCCGGTAGCCACCGTTCCCATCCAGGCCCCCGTCCCCACTACCGACGTAGCCACCGAAGAGGAGACCCCCACCAGCGAGGAGGCTCCCGCCGGTCACAAGTAGATCCAACACTTCATGGGCACCTACGATCGAGATAAGTACATCGCTCCGCTGAACCCCTACGACACCGGCATCGACAACCCATGGTCGGAGGTAACTAGGGTTTGCTCCCTTCCCCTGGTTCTTCTACCGTTCCCATCTTTGGATGCTAGATCTTGGTTTATTAGGATTCGCTTGATCGCATTCGATTGCTCGATCTTCTTACATCATCTACTCCCCCATTTTCCTTTTCTTCTAATGGTTTCTGGCAACGATGTCTGCAGCGATGACGAGTCCATGCACACCAAGACTCGTCAGGTGCTGAGGAGGCTGCGGGCCGGCCAGTACGATGCCTTCTTCAGGGGAGGCCCCTGGCGCTGCCCCTTCTGCAAGGGGATCGCCTTCTGCTGGGTGGCTCTCGCCGGCACTGACTTCAGCTCCTTACTGAAGCATGGAGAGGCCCCGGGCTCTGGCATCCACAAAGGCGGTGAGCCCGAGACCGTGAACGTCAACACCTACATCGCTGAACACCGGGCTCTCGCCATTCACCTCTGAAACCTCCAGCGGGTGGCCATCAAAGAGGGTCGCATGCCTCCAATCAGGCCAAAGGCCCCCACAATCAAGGGACTGCGCAGCAAGAAGTGGAGGAAGCGCCGGAGGGAGGAGGCGGGGGCACGGGTGCATGAAGGAGGGGAATGTTCATTTGCGGTACCAAACTTGGTGGGTGAGAGCACCGCGGTACCCAAGTTACCATCAATCGCGCGGAGGAGCCATAGTAGATTCGCCAATTGTCTAGAAGGGCCAAATGGGGGTGAATACAAATCTAATGGCCAAACGGTCGTTTGAACCAGACGAAAAACGGTTGAACTCAAATACCGCTGTTAGGTCAACTCTTCTTAGCCCGCCATGTCAGTATTCCCTATTATCTTTTGCGGTCGTGGACTAGCTTACCCCTGCGTGGACCAGATCCCTGAGTGGACCAGATCTATTTCTTTGCTCTGCTCTGGTCTTCTCCCCTGCTCCCCTCCCCATAACATTTGCTCAGCTCCGGCTGCTCGTCTCAGACGGGAGCTCGCACTTGCTCTAATTTGCGTCCCCGCCATGTCCGGTCAACCTCCCACGCCTCTAATCGAAGCTCGCAGCCGTCTCCATTGCATCATCCGCCGTATCGAAGCTTCGCGTCCTCGGATTAATATCTCGCCTCTGGCTAGTCCTTCTCGCACGGCGGAGCATGTCCCATTAGGCGATCCAGGCCGGCGACCGGCCTTGGGAAGTTGCATGATGTTGCGCACCCTAGGCATGGTAGCCCTGGCACAGCAGTTCGACGACCATGCTCTCATGGGCACCATGCTGGGCGTTCATCCCGCCGTGTCACCGGTAGTGTTGCTGTCGGCTTTTAGGTCTCGTGTTGGGATCATACGAAATGAGGTCAACATTGAGGTATGCGCACCACCATTCGATTTTTTCGTCCGGTTCGAGCACAGCTTAGACAACGAGCGTGTTCTGAATTCTTCCCGTTCTTTTGAGTGCTGCAGGGAGAAAATGAGCTTCATGCGTTGGCATCACGCCTGTGGGTGGGAAGATCGCTTGGGGAAGCTTCGTTTCTTCTCCAAACTCGGCTTTGACGACCTCCCATTGGATGCTTGGGAGCTAGAGGCCCTCAAGCAGGTCGTCAGTAGCCTTGGCGGCGAGCTGGTGGAAATCGTGCCACCGAGCGATAGATGGGTCATCGAGGTAAAGGCATGGCTGAAAGATCCTGACGCCATTCCTAAGATGTACGAGGTGAAGATTCCAAGCAGGGCAGGGCGACAGCTTTGCTGGAAGAACCCGGTCATCATCCACTTGGAGGAGGTTCTGGAATCGGTACATGGCATTTAGGGCCCCGAAGAGGCTGCCAGAAAGCACCCTCGTCGCCTGCAGTGTTGGCCTGGAAGGATCGATGGCACAGGACCGCCACCGTTTCGCGACGGAGCACACAATTTCGGTGGGGGGACCGAGCTTGGACGAGCTGGTGGTTTTGAATTCCCTCGAGTGAAGACAGAGCTCTAATGAATTGTCGTGGTATGTGTGGCTAATGAATTTGTAGTATGGAGAGCGTAGCAGGAAGTTAGCATCGACTAAAAATGTGTAATAGTTTGAATCGATGTAGTATGTTTGTGTAATAGTTTGAAGTAGTATGTGTGTGTAATAGATTGAATTGATGTAGTATGTGTGGGTAATGAATTTGATGTAGTGTGTGTGTGTGTAATAGTTTGAATCGATGTAGTTGAACACCGTGCTTTATAATTTCTGTGAATAACCAAGGACAACCTCATGAAAAGAGGGTGGTCTGGCAATGAGCAATGTCAGTTCTGTGGATGCCAGGAAAATGTAGTCCATCTCCTCTTCAAGTACAAGGTAGCTACATTGGTAACACGTTGAACTGCAAGACCATTTTGCAGGCAACACAAGACAAAGGAAAAAATGGTTTACAGCACAGACAACAAATGCAAAATCTGTAGTTTGGGATAAAAAGATGCCAGTTAACTAGATTGAACACGACTAGTAATTGAAGGAAATAGGTACTTGATAGTATTTGCTTACAACAGTAGTACTTCCATACAAAAGGGTCTTATACCTGCACAAAAGTGGGCTAAACTTCCTACTAGTTTATAGAACAGTTCATCAGCATTTCATCTACAAAAGCCATTCTTCAGTCTGAACTTAACTATTCTACACTGAAGAAACTACAGATCTCCACCAGAAAAGTTGGCTGGCCAATTCCCTTGAGAGGACATAAGTTCTTTGATCATTTAACCCAAACTGATCTATTGCCTTCCCGCCAAACTACAAGAAATCTGCATCATTCATGCATGAGCGATTTGCGTGCGCTAGTCCCGGTTTAGTTGGACCATCCGAGCCACCGCAACGATTTCTTTGAAACTGAAATTCGACATCTCCTTCTCGGGATCGTAGGTCCGTGTGAACTCGAACCTGATTTCCGGGGTTGAGCTGATGCCCGCCACCGGCTCCGGCTGTCGAACAATCCAGCATGCTGAGTGTAGACGCTTGGTTGCCGCCACGGTACGGCCTTCGACGGTGCGTAGGATGGAGCGTCTTTGCCGCAGACGGCGTGCTCCTAGCCTATCCCACTAAGGTAAGGTAGTCCATGCCGAAGCGTGGACGCGAGAGTTCCTAGACCTTGGCGCTGCCCTGTTCGAGGGTGTGTACCCTCGGTGGCGGCATGCTCTCATGAACGATTTGATACGTACCTTATTCCCACTGCCTAGAGCATGCCATAATGCCACCGCGCGATTTCTCCACATCGCTCTCTTGGCCCTGCTTGCATGACGGCGCTGTAAGTCGCCGCCATGCGCCAATTCAGCACATTCGGGGAAATCATCCACCTGGCAGGGCAATGGGAGACCATCCTTGAAGTAGAGCTTGATGGCCTGCCTTAGAGGGGCTAAATACCCCAGTTTCGGCGGTTGTCGCGGCGGCGGCTTAGGCGGGGCCATGTTACCCTAGTTGGTGCAGTGCGGAGGAGCTGCGCAAGGTGAACTGTGGTTAGTCGGAGAAGGGGAGTGAAAGACTCACAGTAGGTTTGGACTACGGGAACGCGTGAAAATAACCATTTCCCATTTCCTTAGAGGGTAATAATTCGACACTCGTTGCATTAACAACTCAATCTTTATTTCCCTTCTCAGCATAAGAGTGCGAACATATTAAAAAGATCGGTCGTGGCTATCCACCTCATCGGGCAATGTACAAGGATAGGTAAGAGACGGGACCGGGTTTCATTTTAGAAATGTTGACGACTGTGTCCTTATGTTTATGTCGAGTGTAGCAACACCATCAGAAATAGGGGATAACGACGTGGCATGTTTTATTTTTTTAAAGGGCATCAAAAACAGGGGATGCCGACGTGGCATGTTTTCTAACTGGCGGGCCCACCCCCTCCACCTTCGACGGTGCGCATCCTAGCTTCGAGGGGTGGTGCCACCCACCAACACATTATTGTGCAATTTTCCATGTGGGACCTAAATTCCGGCGCTGAGCTGATGCCCATGTCAAACACAGAGAATTCTGAAAGAAGCTACTAAAAATAAATACTTTGAATTCTGGAAGTACTAAATTTAAATACATTACAATTTTGTCTGAAAGTTAATACGCATACTGCTCATCGAAATAATATAAATATAGTACAAATTTCTACTTCGAAAAATAGACCTGAAAATGCTAGCAAATAACCTAGGATGAATATAGGATTCATTCTCCCCTATATATTTTGTCATCGTCGGCTCCCGCGTGCTGCAACACACATTCAGAGAACTCTCTCCGTCTGCAATGTGCTACCAGTATCTCGTATAGATGGTAAGGCCTCAGTGTATGTTCTAGACTTAAGCCATATGTCATTGTTGGTTCCTCTTCCCAGGCTTGAACCTCATGATCGTATAGTCTGATATAATTCCTGTAGTATATGCAACCGGGTTTGACTGTGAGGTGTAACATGGTGTCAATGGAGATAGACCGATTATATTCAACAAAGAGGGTACGACTTCCAATGTCACCGACGGCCTCGAGAGAGCGGTTCTCTGTGTCCACCCAGTACGACACCGCTTGCACTTTGGCGAAATCCCCGTTCAACACAAGAAGCAGATCACCATCTGACTCCACAAGGTAAAATTTGTAAGTTCCATGTACCTGTTCAAAGACTAGAGCCGAAATTATTTTGGCCATCGTGATAGTGCTCGCGCGCTACTCTAACTTGATGTTGGTCGACAAGATGTCTCCATTCTCAAGTAATGCGTATACTTCCCCTCGGAATGTCGTCATGCAGTCCAGAAGCATAGCAGGAGGTGGCGAATACAATCCTTCTCCAAATGATTCATTGATTTGCCCCGTTGGGGTGCTCTCATCGGCCCATGCAATATGATCTGGATAATTGGTGCAAACGAACACCATCGTCGGGGACTTCATCATGACGACAGATTGCAGAGGATCAGATGGTATGTGTGCTTGAAACTCAGTGTTAGACTAATGAGTGATTGGGTTCAGAAGCCGAATCTGGTACGGGTCCACCCTCTGAGCAAGCACGATGATTCCACGAGAAACACCAACGAAGTAGAATCTTTTGGAAGAAGAGGGCATCAGTTAGCACTAAGATGTTTACAATGGAAAATACCAATAAATATCGGATGTGAATGTGAACCTGCGATGGACGTCCATTAGATTTGTCCCGAAGCAACGACCAGTGGCGAGGTTGAGGAAGGTGAAGTCGCCAACGTCTGGAAGTGTGTGATCTATCATGATCCAGTTGTTAAGATGGAATTCGGGCACCTTTAAAGTGCGGCGTCAATCGGTGCATACTTCCCGACAAGCAGCATAGGTGTCGACGTACTCCTCTTTCTCTAGCAAAAAGTCGGCAATCTTGCGAAGTGGGTTGGCCGGGAGATCGGCCCAGTTCCTCTTCATCCGGCTACTGGCCATGCCTTACGTGCGGGAACGTTTTGATCGAGGAAGAAAGAAGAACTACCACTGCGAGGAGAAGAAGAAGAGGATAACGGACGAGGGAGACGAAGCGGAACTTCCACTGCGAGGTGATGATGAGACGGGGGAGAAGAAGCGGAACTGCTAATTCAAGTTTGGATCAACGGGCTTTTTTTCGGAACTAGCGCGTGAACCAGCAATGCACTGCATGCAAGTTTGATCAAACAAACTGACATGTGGGACCAGCTAAAAAATTCTGTGAAGTGCTCCCAGTGCATAGTGCGCTAACAGGTGGCATGTTTTCTGACAGGCGGGCCCGCCTCCTCCACGTACGACGGTGCGCGTCCTAGGTTCGAGGGCTGGTTCCACCCACCAACACATTATTGTGCAATTTTCCATGCTTTGTTGCAACCAGCTCCGCTCCGCTCCTCTCCTCTGCTCCTGCCACCGCCACTCCGCTTAGTCGTGCACCGCTCTCGTCGTCCCCTTGGGCCATCGTCCTCCTGCCCTCCCCTCCCTGCCATTCCCTCACGTCCCCTCCCCTCCCCTCCCTGCCCTGTCTCCTTGCCGCCGCCCACCGCCCAGGCGCGTCTAGAAACGAAAACCGAGAGTCGGCCGTTGGGTTAGGGGCCCAATGACGCTGGTGATCCGGATCCCGCTCGGAGATGGATCCTGCGAGGCTTGAGAGCACGGATATGGGTCTTGCGCGGCTGGAGAGCACGAAATCTCCTTCAAGTCTGGAGAGCACAGAGGACAACAAAACGGGGGGAGAGGACGCGGGGTGCAGAGCTTTGGAGGTATGGAGCCGGAGAAGGTGCCGTGCGTCCACATTGAAGGGTAAGAACTATGATTCCTTATCTGCATACCCCAATTAGCGTTTCTAGTCCCGTGGTGATGGCAAGGATATGTGTTGGTAACCGCATGACGTCTGTATAGCTTGTCCTTGAACATGATGCTTTGTCAAGCGAGCATGAAGGCACTGAAACGTGTGGCGGTGCGGATGATGATGAGAAAGCATATCCAGACGTGGCAACTAACCCTGATAGGATGGAGAGTAGGGAATATTTGGTTGATTCGAACTTTGAGCCTGACTATGGGACTGATGAGGAAGAGGAATGTGAAGATGTGGAAATGGGATGTAGATACGATGACGAAGACGTGGACAGGCCAGTCATATAGTTTGACAGGGACAATCCTACAATTGATGAGGGGACTATCTTTGATAATGTGGAGGACTGCAGATATGCAGTTGCAACCTATGCAATCAAAGTTGGGTTTGAATTTATCATTGAAAAGAGCGACCAAAAGAGATTTAAGGTGGACTGTAGGGAAAGTAATGTGTGTAAATGGAGAATACATGCATCTCCAATGCAGGGTGGACACCCATTTCAGGTTGCAATAGCTACATTTAGTTTCAGTCTTTCTCATATTTATTCTGCTGATAACTAGCTCTGAATTATTTGGATTCTTATCGAATGTAGATCAAAGTAAACACGAAGAAACACAACTGCCCTAATACTTCTTTAAGTGGTAAAATTAGACCGGCGACTACCAAGTGGATTGCTGCTACTGTACTTGACTGGGTGAGGCAGGATCATAACATTGGACCTGCTGAACTCAGAGCAAAGATTAGCAAAAAGTTTAACGTTCTGATTCCTTATCACAGAGTCTTTGATGGGAAGTAGATGGCTCTAGACTTCATTCAAGGCAAGTGGAATGACAGTTTTCATATGTTGTATAGTTTCAAAGCTCAGGTAGAGAAAACATCACCTGGTAGTGTTGTTGACATCGATTACGAGGTTGTGAAAGGGAGAGAAAAGGTCTCGAGGGTCGGTATAAGTAGGCGGATAAGATATGCTTCAGAGATGTTTTATGCATGAAGGCATCTGGAAGGGGTTCCTAGGCAGTGCAGGCCATACTTGGCAATAGCGCAACTTCTTTAAGGGAAGTTCAGGGACATGTTATACCTTGTGCTTTGGATGCGCATAATTGGCTTCTACCCGTAGCTTATGCTAATCTTGAGGGTGAATCAAATGAAAGCTAGACATGGTTCATGCAGAGACTACGGGAAGTAATTGGTCACCCTGAAGGCTTGGTGATACACACCGGTGCATCCGAGGGTCTTGAGAATGTTGTTGATGCTTTGTTTCCTAGGGTTGAGCATAGGGAATGCATGTGGCACCTCACTACTAACTTCACGAAGAAGTTCAAAGGAAAGATCTTTGAAGAGGACTTGTGGCGATCAGCATACACATACATCCCAAGCACACATGCTACTTACTTGCAGAACATGTATGTATTGCCAAAGGTGAAAAAAATACCTTGAGGAACATCACACCAAGCTATGGGCCAGAAGCAAGTTTGGTGAGTTAAGAAAGGTGGATTTTGTATGCAATAATTTGGCAGAGAGTTTCAATTATAAGATTTCGGGCATGAAGACACTTGGAATTGTTATTTTGTTGGATGCAATAAGACAGTACATAATAGTGAAGATAGATTTAAGGCAAAGAATTTGTGCAAGAAATTTTTTAGGCCATAAAATAGTTCCAAAGGTGGTTTGTGTTAGTGAATGCAAGAACCAGGGCAATGAGAACGATAAAGATGAGGGTGGTCAGAAGTTCCAGAACATTGGCTGAGGTTTATGCAGAATACAAGCGTGGAAGTGAACGGAGGTACACTGTAGACATTGGAAACAAGACTTGTTCATGCAGGCAGTGGAAGATTACTAGTCTGCCATGTCACCATGCAATTTACTTCATCTTAAAGCTTAGAGGTAACAGAGTTGAAATAGAGAACTATGTCGACAAATATTTCTCTGTGGACAAGTTTGCTGCAACTTATGCAGAAAACGTACCACCTATGGCCGATGAAAATGATTGGGAGATTGTCAATCTAGGGTTCAAACTTCAACCACCAGTTCTTAGGAGGCCACCTGGGAGGCCTAGAAAGCTAAGGATCGAAGCCTCCACCGATAAAGGTCCAAGGATGGGAGCTAGGAAAAGGAAATGCGGACGTTGTGGTGGATTCGGCCATATCATGAGGTTGTGCAGAAACCCAGTTACACATGATATTGTCCCTATTCACACCCCGGTGGCAAAAAATGAGGCTTCTCGGCGGAATCGTGGAAGAGCGCCAAGTGATGAGCACTCGGAGGAAAACGTACGTAAGCAGCCAATTTATGAAGAAGGGGAGGTGCCAGCGAGAAAAGGGTGTGAAAAGAAACAAAAGGGTAAGCGGAACGGGGAGGAAAGGGCAAATAATGGAGGTGTATTAGAATATGAAGAAGTTGCAGGGGTGATTAAGGATGTTCTTAAGGATCTTTCGGCTAACTGCAGGAGAAATAATAAATCCCTGCCAATTTCATCTTTGTATGATTCTCCGGATGAAAGGTAAGCTTAAAAATTGTTTTATTTGCCATTTTATCATTTTTTTATCTTCATCAACTGATGCTTAATGCAGCGTGGGCTAGCAGACTAATAAGAGGAGCAGAAAGATGCGGGCACAGTAACGTCGTATGTTGAATTATATCATTGAAACTAAACTAGCCGTGTCATCTTTATTTATATCTGGCGCGTGCAACGTGTCTGTGATGGGGTCATGTGGACCAGATTACATTTTTTTTAATTATTACTACATTAATTTTTTACCTACGTTTGGACGCGGCAACTAGTTCCCATCTCCCTTGCATTCCCATCTCCTCTGGCGCACTCTAGAATTATGGCTGTGCCATCAAGTAGCAGAGTCATCGTATTGTCCCATCAGGTATGAATGCAGTGACTTTGTTTGTTCAGAATTTGACGACTTTTGATTAGTTTGAAAGACAGAGAAACCTAATACATGTATTTAGACATGCTTTGGGTATAGACACATTTATTAAATATCTAAAAAAACTAAGTCAGTTATATCTGGACAGGAGTAGTATACTATTACAACACGCTCGATCCCTTCTCCTCAGGCGCACTCCAAATTACGGCTGTGCCATCAAGTGCTAGGAGCAGAGTCAGCGTATTGTCCCATCAGATATGCCAGGGAACGCGCGAACATTATTTTCAGGATCGGACGAGTTTCGATCGACTAGTTTCAAAGACAAAGACAACTAAACATGGCCAACATATATAGATTATGACGATAATCGACCATGACTCAGGTGACCCAGATCCAAAGAGCACATTAAGATACCGTACATAGATTTAATTTATGCTTAAGTGGCCCTAATCGACTATGAAGCTCCCGCAGTCTCCATCATTGACGACGTTGTCCATGTCGCTGCCAGCCTCCTCTGCGTCGGAATCGATGCCAACATTCCCGGCAGCGTTCCTCCTCCTCATGGATTCTTCACGGCGCGCTGCATCGATAACGGTGGAGGTCGTATGCCCAGGCAGTGCCCAGAAGCGCTGCCTCCCTACGGGGTTGCGCAGATCCGGGTGGATCTCCCGCCGGTGGGTTCCGCACAGCTCAATCAACGCAGCCCTCTCCTTCTTGAACATCTTTCGCCAGTACGTGCTCGTATGCGAGTACCGCGCCATTGCCCTCTTCCGCTCTGACAGCTGGCGGCGGTGCTCCTCGATCTGCCTCGCCAACGGGTTGTCGTGCAAGAGCGATGCGACAGGAACCCCGGCGTAGCTGAGTTCGAAGCCGGCCGGAAGCCTCGCTAATGGCGGCGCGAGTATGTCGTAGTGGGCAAACATCTGAGCCTCGTGCAAGCTGAGTTTGGGCCTCTCCCTCTCCATGGCGATGAAGGAACACGATCTGATTTTCGGCCCCGAGGTTAACGGGATAAGGGCAAGGACGTAGGCCCAGCGTTGTTTCCATGGCCAATCATTTTGCAGAACAGACTTCTCACGAATCGCCCTCATGAAGGACATCACTATCGTCCACGCACCCCGATCCAACGACGCCTAACAATCGGGGACCGGGTCTTCTAGAAGCCCAGAGCGTTTGCTAGTTAGTTCTGCGTCCCGATTTTTTGTGGCCAATGGTGGTAGTTGAAAATAATACAGATTTCAATGACACTGGTGGATCCATGTGTGGTCTCTAAAGAGAACACACATCCAATGACTCTGGTTGTTGTTAGTAAAAAGAGAACACATGCAATGACACTGGTGGATCCATATGTGGTATGTGAAAAGAACACACATGCAATGACTCTAGTTGTTCTTAGTGAAAAGAACACACATGCAATGACACTGGTGGATCCATGTGTGGTCTCTAAAGAGAACACACATTTCAATGACACTGGTGGATCCATGTGTGGTTGATACATTCCAAATGTATCTATAATTTTTGATGCTCCATGCTTGGTTTTATCCACTTTCTTGTGTTTTGTCCACACTTTGGAGTACTTTTCATATGATTTCTTGGACTAACCTATTAACAAGAGCCATAGTGCCAGCTGCCTGTTTTCTGCTGTTTTTGGTTCCAGGAAAGTCATAAAATGAATATTCTCGGAATTGGACGGGACAAAAGCCAAAGTGCCTATTTTTCTAGAAGACTCCAGGAGCCAGAATACGAGACAGAGGAGGGCCAAGGGCTGGCCACACCACCCCCAGTGCTGGCTGGGCTGCCACGCCTTGAGGCATGGTGTGGTGGCCCCAGGCACCCCCTCGGTCTCCCTCTTCGCCTATAAGAAGCCTTCTGACCTAAAAATTCCGGGGGTTTTGACGTTTTTCTAGAAGAAGTTCCGTAGTGCCGCCACCACCGAAGGGGAGGGGGACATAAGTCTCTGTTCTGGTACCCTGCCAGGACGGGGAAGTGCCCCTGGAGCCATCTCCATCGACCATCCATGTTTCCCCCATCTATGAGTGAGTAATCCCCCGCTGTAGGCTATGGGGATGGTAGGGATTGGATGAGATCGTTCATGTAATGGCATCAGATTGTTGGGGCATGGTGCCTAGTATCTTTTATTAGTGCTTTATGACTTTGTTGCGACCTGTTGTGCTTAATGGTTGTCACTAGGGCCCGAGTGCCATGATTTCAGATCTGAATATGTTATTGATTCATTATGATAGTATTGTTTTTGGTCTTATCTGCAAGTTGTATACACACATTGTTGTCCGGAACCTATGGCCCGGAATTGACAGAAATTGGGATAACCGGAAGGGAATGGCTTTGATGTGAGGATCACATGTGTTCATGGAGTGTTAATGCTTTGCTCCGGTGTTCTATTAAAAGGAGCACCTTAATTGCCAGCAGTTCCCTAGAGGCCCCGCTGCAAACGGGCTGGCAGGACAAAAGATGTTGTGCAAGTTCTCATTGCGAGCACGTATGACTATATATGGAACATGTTCCTAGGATTGTCTAGTACTTGGATGCTTTATCTTATTTATCTACAATTTCCCTATGTTCTGATTTCTATTTGAATTGTCTTGTCCATGCAACAGTCGTCCATCCATCCCTATGCCTACGGCACTCGAATCCCACTGTTTACTGCTTTTGTTACTACTGTCTTTGCTTTACTACTGCTATTACTTTACTATTCCTACTACAAAACTGTTGCTACTAATAAACTGCTGTGAGCAAGATTGTTTCCAGGTGCAGTTGAATTGACAACTCAGTTGTTAAGGCTTATAAATATTCTTTGGCTCCCCTTGTGTCGAATCAATAAATTGGGTTTCAGTTCCCTCGAAAATACTGCGATACACCCCCTATACTTGTGGGTCATCAAGACTATTTTCTGGCGCTGTTGCTGGGGAGCATAGCTTTATTTATCAAGTTCACTTGGATTCTCTATTGTTTGCTGTTATCCATCCATCATGGATAAGTCCCGTGATGGCAAGGTTCCTATTTTACCATCCACTACAAGAAGAGGTACGGTTCTGAACACCTCTGCTGCTCTTGATTCACCGTTTGTTTTGAGTAAGTTCCTTACACCACCACATACACATGCTACACACACTGCTACTACTACTGAATCTGAAACTTTTGATGCTTATGATGCTGCTTCTACTGTGCTTGATAAGAGTGGTTCATTAGGTCCTTTCCTAGATGCTACGATTGCTAGAACTATAGTTGGAAATACCGAAACTCCTAATGAAGACTCTACCACACCTGTTAGCTCACCTGAGTCTAGTGAAAGTTATGATATTGAAGATGGTTATGTTGAGATGACCGATGAGTTTATTAAAGAATGTAAAAACACCCATGATAGGAGCGCTGCTAAGAGTCTCCTTGAGAGGCGTACTATTAGACCCAAATTGTCTCCTGATGCTAAGTTTGCCGCTTCTCCCATAAATATTATAGATGAAGATTATGATTTCTCTCTCGATCTATCTTACATAGCTATTGTCGAGAAAGAACCTTTTTGTGGGACTAAGAATGAAAGTGCGGTAGCACATATGAATGAACTTTCTACCATGAGTGGCTTGTTTTCTGATGATATTAAGATGCGTACTTACTTTGTTGCTAAGATTTTTCCCTTTTCACTAAATGGAGAAGCTAAAACTTGGTTTAGTAATTTACCTCCTGGATCTATTGATAGCCCTGGGTGCTTTATTAGTACTTTCCTGTAGAAATATTTTCCTCCCAGTTCTAGACATGCTATTTTGCATGAACTTTTTGATTTTAAACAGGGAGAAAAAGAGGTATTGCCCGAATCTTGGGCAAGGTTTTGTGCTTTGATTCATGCACATGATTGAAGTCCATTACCTAAGAATGAGCTTCTTGATATATTTTATAATGGACTAACAGAAGAATCTAGGACATACCTAGATAGTTGTGCTGATTGTGTTTTCAGGAATAGGACTCCTAAGGAAGCTGAGGAATTAATGGCTAAAATAAGCAAGAATTATGAAGATTGGACTCATCCTAAACAAGCTATACCTGAAGTAATTGTACCTGAACCATCTATTCCTGTGCCAATTCCAACATCAAAGAAGAGGGGAGTTATTGAATTAAATGATGAAGTGATGAAGGAAGCTAAGAAATGTCTTAAGGAGAAGGGAATTAAAGCTGCAGATGTCAAGAATTTACCTCCTATAGAAGAATTATGTAAGCCTATTCCCTACTCATCCACTATTGAGGTACACTCTCTCCAACACTTTGATGAAGGTGATATCCCTTACTCTAAACCTCCTGATCAATGCTTAGAAGAATTTGAGATCTTTATTGTTAATCAAGATAACTTTAATAAAAGGGTGCAAAATAATCTAATGGAAAACACTAGAGATATTGTTGAGTTGAAAGATATTGTGGAAAGAACCTCTAATGATGTTAAAATGATTGTTAAACACTTTCAAATGGTTCAAACTCAAATAGATCAACTCGTTAAAGTGCAAAATGACTTGCTAGTTAATGCTGCTAAAGAAAAACATGCTTATGAAATTAGTACTAGAAGTGGTGCTACTACCCAGGATCCTCTATATCCTGAGGGGCATCCCAAAAGAATTGAGCAGCAT
This sequence comes from Avena insularis, assembly GCA_023614405.1. Taxonomy (NCBI): domain Eukaryota; kingdom Viridiplantae; phylum Streptophyta; class Magnoliopsida; order Poales; family Poaceae; genus Avena; species Avena insularis. Next base: position 212,203,059 of record CM042690.1, read on the forward strand.
TCTCAACAAGCTGAAAATAGTGGTTCTACTCGTAAGAAAATGAAAAAGAAGCATAAAACTGTTGTAGAACCCTCTAAACCTGCTATAGATCCTAATAGTATATCTATCTCTGATGCTAAAACTAAAAGTGGTAATGAAGAAAATGAAGTTCCTAATGAAGAAAAAGTTGAAGAAGAACCTGAGAACCACACTAAGAATACTAAATACACCAAAGAAGATTTTATTGCTAAGAAACATGGTAGTGAAAGAGAACCTTGGGTCCAAAAACCTATGCCTTTTCCTGATAAGAAACACAAGTCAAAGGAAGATGAACATTATAATAAGTTTTGTGAGTGGATGAAGCCTTTATTCTTGCAAATACCTTTGACTGATGCTATTAAATTGCCTCCTTATTCAAAGTATATGAAGGACATTGTCTCGAATAAAAGGAAGATCCCTAATGAAGAAATTTCTACTTTGCTTGCTAATTATTCCTTCAATGGTAAGGTTCCTAAGAAACTTGGAGACCCAGGGATTCCAACTATCCCTTGCTCTAGAAACAGTTATGTTAGAACTGCTTTGTGTGATTTGGGAGCTGGAGTTAGTGTTATGCCTTTCTCTCTCTATAAGAGGCTGCAACTTGAAAAATTAATACCAACTGATATATCTTTGCAAATGGCTGATAAATCTACCTCTATTCATGTGGGTATATGTGAGGATGTACCTGTTCAGGTGGCTCACAATTGCTTGATATTAACTGATTTTGTTGTGCTTAAAATGACCGAAGATGATAATATGTCTATTATTCTTGGGAGACCTTTTCTTAATACTGCAGGAGCAGTTATTAATTGTAATCAAGGAAACGTGACCTTCAATGTTAATGGCAAGGAACATACTGTATATTTCCCCAAGAATATTGAAAGGACTTATGGTTTGAATTCAATTGAACATGTTGAAGGCATTCAAGTTGGAGAAATATATTGTCCCATACCAAGAGAAAAATTTGAAACTATTATGATTGGGACCATTGCTATCAAGGTTGAGGTAACATAATCATTAGTGGAGTACAAAGTTTTGTCTCATATGCAATTTTTTATGTAGAAAGACTTGATCAACCTTGTTAAAAAAAAGGATTTCATTGAACAAAACAATGTTTTCACCATGATTATCTCCGCTTACTTCTATTCTATCCTTATTAGTTTTTCTTATGCCTAACTTAAAGGCGTTAAAGAAAAGTACTTATTGGGAGATAACCTAAAAGTTTTAGATGAGTCTTGGAAGTTATTACTTCAGTAATAACCGCTCCTTATCCTTTTTATTTTCTTTTTGTGCTAAGAGTAACCTCTAATGAGAGAGAAGTAATGATTGGGAAAGTGGCTGTCCTGAAACAGATTTATGTGCTTCACCATAAAAATTCGTGTAAAATCTCCGAACGTCTTTTTGAGGTGTGAATTTTTGTGCGTCTTCCCCAGGTTGCTATCTAACTTTCGTTAGTTAAATACTTTTTGATTTGAGCAACATAAGGTTTGCAAAAAAATTTGTCTTTACCTGCTGGTCTGTTTTGACAGATTTCTGCCATTTTCTGCATTTGCTTCTTGTTGGTTCCTTTTTTAGTTCTTTTGGGGAATTGAGCTTTTTTAGGGAAGTTCTATAGTATCTAGTGTTTTAATGGAAGTTTATTGGTGTTAGAACTGAACCTTAAGACTTATTTATCTTGAGTGCACTAATGTTGCTAATAAAGATTGTGTGAAGTTTTGTATGAAGGAAAAATTTCAGGTGTATGGAAGGAATGACTAATGAGATGAAGGATGGACTGAAGCTCAAGCTTGGGGATGCCACGCGTGTCAACCCAAGAAATATCCAAGAAGTACAAGCGTCAAAGATTGGGGATGCCCAAGGCATCCCCTTCTTTATAAATAAAATTCCAGGTTTCTTCCAAACACTTTATTTTTATTGTTTCATGCATAGTTGTGTTGTTCTTGGAGCGTCTTCTTTTTCGTTTTCGTTTTGGTTTTTAGTTTGTGTGGTTTGCTTAGTTTTCTGAATAAATTGGTTGGACCTCCTCTTTCATATATTGGTGTTCAAATAGTTTGGTTTGGATTGGAAAAGAGTAGGAAGCTTAAGTGGTAAAGAGAGCTTGTTTTTGACTGTGGCCTATGCTTTGTCATGCCATGCTTCATATTGTTTTGGCGTTATTCTTAGTATTCTTTGCTGTATCATGACTTGTTATAAACAATTGAGATTGCTTAATGTGCTTTGGAAGAATCATGCGTTGTTTTAGCATATTAAAGCATAGTATTGTGGTATTCTCCTTTGATGCTTTATTTGGGTTGACTTGGCACATGCTCACACCATGTTATGACTATCCCAAGTCACCATAAGCCTTTATGATCTTTTAGTTTTCAACTTGTAGTATCACTTTATGCTTTGGTCAATGGTGTTTTGTCTCTCTGCATGATTATGGCCATTATTGCTCTCTCGTTTGTTGCTCCCTTACTATTGCTAGCCTTCACTTACACTGAGTGTTTTACTCATGTTTCCAACTCCCTTAAACCAAATATTGCCAAAGTGTCCACCATACATACCTATTAGCATCATTTGCTACTTCCGTGCATATTCAATATGCCTTGTTTTCTTCCGAATAAAATGTTTGCTTGTTATGAGAAAATTAGTTAGTAAAGCTCTCACGAACTTGATGGCACACTTTATTTTCTTGCATTTAATAAACCGGAACCATTGCGTCCTTGTTTGTTGCGTATATGCTTGCACTTTATAAGTTGAAGTTAGCAGAACCATGTATCATGGGGAACGCTTTCAACATTGCACTGGTACTTAGTACCTCGTTGATATCATGTTCTTTTACTTATGGATCCCGGCAGTGTGAAATAAAAGTGGAACTTGTAAGATCATGGAGTTTGTATATATGTTAGAGAAACGCCTGGGCCGCTAGCCTAAGCCATGCCTAATCATGGTGGAAACTTGCAGCATAACCGTAATGAGCATTCTATGAAACATCCTCAATAAAAATCTATGCACATAGTAAATAAAAAGATCGCTGAGATGCTCATTGTCTGCTTGCCTTGTCATTTTGATTATGGGATAGCTCATGTATCATGTGCAAGGGGTACCCCATTGGCGGTTCTCTATGATACGTATATACTTACAATGACAAGAGCTTACTCGTGACTGAAGTTGAGTAGCATGACGATCGGTCTTTGTAGGTAAGGGGCATGAGACTTCGATTTATAACTTGTCAAGCATATCCTCTTAGTTGTGTCACTTTCACCTTAACCACATTAAAGATGCTTATGATAGGGGCAATGAGAGCTCAAAGCTAATGAGTACCATACATTCAGCATTTGGAAGCCTTTCAAACTTTTCAAAACCTGTTCATTTCCTTGTTGAGTCTCCACACATTTTATGAGCACTTCCTTGAGAGCATAGTGGCCATTCTTAGTTCTATGTGCATTGCCCCAAGACTTGTTGATTGATGCATACCTTGATGTTGCTTGTTTTAAACTATTTGTATCTAGTCACTCTTGTAAACTTTGAAGGTGTCCTATGCATTTATATTTGCTACTCTATTGAGGGACAAGCTGAATGTCACTATGCTATGTTTTCTTTATGTGAAACAAACAAACGTCTTGCAAAGCATTGTTATTCATGAATCTTTTGTTTGTGCCTTTTCATGTTGCATCATAGTTTCTTCGTCTTATTGTGAGAACTTTGTCTTTCATGTTATGATTGAAGTACTATGATCACAGCTTTGAATGTTTTACAAGTGATTTGATCAAGTTTATGATGGTGCATGTCACCTCAAAAATTATTCTTTCTTTCTATCACTTACCTACTCGAGGACGAGCAGGAGTTAAGCTTGGGGATGTTGATACATTTCAAATGTATCTATAATTTTTGATGCTCCATGCTTTGTTTTATCCACTTTCTTGTGTTTTGTCCACACTTTGGAGTACTTTTCATATGATTTCTTGGACTAACCTATTAACAAGAGCCATAGTGCCAGCTGCCTGTTTTCTGCTATTTTTGGTTCCAGGAAAGTCAGAAATGAATATTCTTGGAATTGGACGGGACAAAAGCCAAAGTGCCTATTTTTCCAGAAGACTCCAGGAGCCAGAATACGAGACGGAGGAGGGCCAAGGGCTGGCCACACCACCCCCAGGCGCGGGTTGGGCCTGGCCGCGCCAGGGCATGGTATGGTGGCCTCAGGCACCCCCTCGGTCTCCCTCTTTGCCTATAAGAAGCCTTATGACCTAAAAACTCCTAGGGTTTTGACGTTTTTCCAGAAGAACTTCCGCAGCGCCGCCACCACCGAAGGGGAGGGGGACATAAGTCTCTGTTCCGGTACCCTGTGGGACAGGGAAGTGCCCCCGGAGCCATCTCCATCGATCTCCACCATCATCTCTATCGACCATCCATGTTTCCCCCATCTATGAGTGAGTAATCCCCCGCTGTAGGCTATGGGGATGGTAGGGATTGGATGAGATCGTTCATGTAATGGCATCGGATTGTTAGGGCATGGTGCCTAGTATCTTTTATTAGTTCTTTATACTTTGTTGTGACTCGTTGTGCTTAATGCTTGTCACTAGGGCCCGAGTGCCATGATTTAAGATCTGAACATGTTATTGATTCATTATGATAGTATTGTTTTTGGTCTTATCTACAAGTTGTATACACATGTTGTTGTCCGGCACCTATGGCCCCGAAGTGACAGAAATCGGGATAACTGGAAGGGAATGGCTTTGATGTGAGGATCATAGGTGTTCATGGAGTGTTAATGCTATGCTCCGGTGCTCTATTAAAAGGAGCACCTTAATTGCCAGTAGTTCCCTAGAGGCCCCGCTGCAAACGGGCTGGCAGGACAAAAGATGTTGTGCAAGTTCTCATTGCGAGCACGTATGACTATATATGGAACACATGCCTAGGATTGTCTAGTAAGTGGATGCTTTATCTTATATATCTGCAATTGCCCTATGTTTTGGTTGCTATTTGAATTGTCTTGTCCATGCAACGCCCATCCATCCATCCCTATGCCTACCGCACTCGAATCCCACTGTTTACTGCTTTTGTTACTACTGTCTTTGCTTTACTAATTCTGTTACTTTACTATTCCTACTACAAAACTGTTGCTACTGATAAACTGTTGTGAGCAAGATTGTTTCCAGGTGCAGCTGAATTGACAACTCAGTTGTTAAGGCTTATAAATATTCTTTGGCTCCCCTTGTGTCGAATCAATAAATTGGGTTTCACTTCCCTCGAAAAAACTACGATACACCCCCTATACTTGTGGGTCGTTAGTGGTCTCTGAAGAGAGCACACATTTCAATGACTCTGGTTGTTGTTAGTGAAAAGAACACACATGCAATGACACTGGTGGATCCATGTGTGGTCTCTGAAGAGAACACACATGCAATGACACTGGTTGTTGTTACTAAAAAGAACACACATGCAATGGCACTGGTGGATCCATGTGTGGATTGTGTAAAGAGCACACATGCAATGACACTGGTGGATCCATATGTGGTATGTGAAAATAACACACATGCAATGACACTAGTAGATCCATAGGTGGTCTCTGAAGAGAGCACACATGCAATGACTCCAGTTGTTGTTAGTGAAAAGAACACACCTGCAATAACACTGGTTGTTGTTACTAAAAAGAACACACATGCAATGACACTGGTGGATCCATGTGTGGTATGTGAAAATAACACACATGCAATGACACTGGTAGATCCATAGGTGGTCTCTGAAGAGAGCACACATTAAATGACTCCAGTTGTTGTTAGTGAAAAGAACACACCTGCAATAACACTGGTTGTTGTTACTAAAAAGAACACACATGCAATGGCACTGGTGGATCCATGTGTGGATTGTGTAAAGAGCACACATGCAATGACACTGGTGGATCCATATGTGGTATGTGAAAATAACACACATGCAATGACACTGGTAGATCCATAGGTGGTCTCTGAAGAGAGCACACATGCAATGACTCCAGTTGTTGTTAGTGAAAAGAACACACGTGCAATGACACTGGTTGTTGTTACTAAAAAGAACACACATGCAATGACACTGGTGGATCCATATGTGGATTGTGAAAAGAGAACACATGCAATGACTCCAATTGTTGTTAGTGAAAAGAACATACATGCAATAACACTGGTGGATCCATGTGTGGTCTCTGTAGAGAACACACATTTGAATGACACTGGTGGATCCATATGTGGTATGTGCAAAGAACACACATGCAATGACTCTGGTTGTTCTTAGTGAAATGAACACACATGCAATGACACTAGTGGATCCATAGGTGGTACGTGAGAAGAAGACACATTTCAATGACTTTGGTTGTTGTTACTAAAAAGAACACCCATGCAATGACACTGGTGGATCCATGGGTGGATTGTGAAAAGAGCACACATGCAATGACACTAGTGGATCCATATGTGGTATGTGAAAAGAACACACATGCAATGACTCTAGTTGTTGTTAGTCAAAAGAACATACATGCAATGACACTGGTGGATCCATGTGTGGTCTCTAAAGAGAGCACACATTTCAATGACTTTGGTTGTTGTTAGTGAAAAGAAGACACATGCAATGACACTGGTGGATCTGTGTGTGGTCTCTGAAGAGAACACACATGCAATGACACTGGTTGTTGTCACTAAAAAGAGCACACATGCAATGACACTGGTGGATCCATAGGTGGTATGTGAGAAGAACAGCCATGAAATGACTCTGGTTGTTGTTAGTAAAAAGAACATACATGCAATAAGACCAGTTGTTGTTAGTGAAAAGAACACACATGCAATGACTCCAGTTGTTGTTAGTGAAAAGAACATACATGCAATGACACTGGTGGATCCATGTGTGGTCTCTATAGAGAACACACATTTCAATGACACTGGTGGATCCATATGTGGTATGTGAAAAGAACACACATGCAATGACTCTGGTTGTTGTTAGTGAAATGAACACACATGCAATAACACTGGTGGATCCATAGGTGGTATGTGAGAAGAACACACATTTCAATGACTCTGGTTGCTGTTACTAAAAAGAACACACATGCAATGACACTGTGGATCCATGGGTGGATTGTGAAAAGAGCACACATGCAATGACACCGGTGGATCCATATGTGGTATGTGAAAATAACACACATGCAATGACTCCAGTTGTTGTTAGTGAAAAGAACATACATGCAATGACACCGGTGGATCCATGTGTGGTCTCTGAAGAGAGCACACATTTCAATGACTCTGGTTGTTGTTACTAAAAAGAACACACATGCAATGACACTGGTGGATCCATGTGTGGTCTCTAAAGAGAACACACATGCAATGACACTGGTTGTTGTTACTAAAAAGAACACACATGCAATGACACTTGTGGATCCATGTGTGGATTGTGAAAAGAGCACACATGCAATGACACCGGTGGATCCATATGTGGTATGTGAAAAGAACACACATGCAATGACACCGGTGGATCCATATGTGGTATGTGAAAAGAACACACATGCAATGACTCTGGTTGTTGTTAGTGAAATAAACACACATGCAATGACACTGGTGGATACATAGGTGGTATGTGAGAAGAACACACATTTCAATGACTCTGGTTGTTGTTACTAAAAATAACACACATGCAATGACATTGGTGGAACCATGGGTGGATTGTGAAAAGAACACACATGCAATGACACTGGTGGATCCATAGGTGGTATGTGAAAAGAACACACATTTCAATGACTCTAGTTGTTGTTAGTGAAAAGAACACACATGAAATGACACTGGTGGATACATGTGTGGTCTCTGTAGAGAACACGCATGCAATGACACTGCTTGTTGTTACTAAAAAGAACACACATGCAATGGCACTGGTGGATCCATAGGTGGTATGTGAGAAGAACAGCCATGAAATGACACTGGTTGTTGTTAGTAAAAAGAACACACATGCAATGACTCTAGTTGTTGTTAGTGAAAATAACACACATGCAATGACTCTGGTTGTTGTTAGTGAAAAGAACACACATGCAATGACACCGGTGGATCCATAGGTGGTATGTGAAAAGAACACACATTTCAATGACTCTGGTTGTTGTTACTAAAAAGAACACACATGCAACGACACTGGTGGATCCATAGGTGGATTGTGAAAAGAGCACACATACAATGACTCCAGTTGTTGTTAGTGAAAAGACACACCTGCAATGACACTGGTTGTTGTTAGTAAACAGAGCACACATGAAATGACACTGGTGGATCCATATGTGGATTGTGAAAAGAGCACACATGCAATGACTCCATTTGTTGTTAGTGAAAAGAACATACATGCAATGACACTGGTGGATCCATGCGTAGTCTCTGAAGCGAGCACACATTTCAATGACTCTGGTTGTTGTTAGTGAAACTAACACACATGGAATGACACTGGTGGATCCATGTGTGGTCTCTGAAGAGAACACACATGCAATGACACTGGTTGCTGTTACTAAAAAGAACACACATGCAATGACACTGGTGGATCCGTAGGTGGTATGTGAGAAGAACAACCATGAAATGACTCTGATTGTTGTTAGTAAAAAGAACACACATGCAACGACTCCAGTTGTTGTTAGTGAAAAGAACACACATGCAATGACTCTGGTTGTTGTTAGTGAAAAGAACACACATGCAATGTCACCGGTGGATCCATAGGTGGTATGTGAAAAGAACAAACATTTCAATGACTCTGGTTGTTGTTACTAAAAAGAACACACATGCAATGACACTGGTGGATCCATAGGTGGATTGTTAAAAGAGCACACATGCAATGACTCCAGTTGTTGTTAGTGAAAAGAACACACCTACAATGACACTGGTTGTTGTTACTCAAAAGAACACACATGCAATGACACTCGTGGATCCATATGTGGATTGTGAAAAGAGCACACATGCAATGACTCCAGTTGTTGTTAGTGAAAAGAACATACATGCAATGACACTGGTGGATCCATGTGTGGTCTCTGTAGAGAACACACATTTCAATGACACTGGTGGATCCATATGTGGTATGTGAAAAGAACACACATGCAATGACTCTGGTTATTGTTAGTGAAATGAACACACATGCAATGCCACTGGTGCATCCATAGGTGGTATCTGAGAAGAACACACATTTCAATGACTCTGGTTGTTGTTACTAAAAAGAACACACATGCAATGACACTGGTGGATCCATGGGTGGATTTTGAAAAGAACACACATGCAATGACACCGGTGGATCCATGGGTGGATTTTGAAAAGAGCACCCATGCAATGACACCGGTGGATCTATATGTGGTATGTGAAAAGAACACACATGCAATGACTCTAGCGGTTGTTAGTGAAAAGAACGTACATGCAATGACACCGATGGATCCATGTGTGGTCTATGAAGAGAGCACACATTTCAATGACTCTGGTTGTTGTTAGTGAAAAGAACACACATGCAATGACACTGGTGGATCCATCTATGGTCTCTGAAGAGAACACACATGCAATGACACTGGTTGTTGTTACGAAAAAGAACAGACATGCAATGACACTGGTGGATCCATGTTTGGATTGTGAAAAGAGCACACATGCAATGACACCGGTGGATCCATATGTGGTATGTGAAAAGAACACACATTCAATGACACCGGTGGATCCATATGTGGTATGTGAAAAAACACACATGCAATGACTCTGGTTGTTGTTAGTGAAATGAACACACATGCAATGACACTGGTGGATCCATGTGTGGTCTCTGTAGAGAACACACATTCCAATGACACTGGTGGTCCATATGTGGTATGTGAAAAGAACACACATGCAATGACTCTGGTTGTTGTTAGTGAAAAGAACACACATGCAATGACACTGGTGGATCCATAGGTGGTATGTGAGAAGAATAGCCATGAAATGACTCTGGTTATTGTTAGTAAAAAGAACACACATTTCAATGACTATTGTTGTTTTTACAAAAAAGAACACACATGCAATGACACTGATGGATCCATGGGTGGATTGTGAAAAGAACACACATGCAATGACACTGGTGGATCCATAGGTGGTATGTGAAAAGAACACACATTTCAATGACTCTAGTTGTTGTTAGTGAAAAGAACATACATGCAATGACACTGGTGGATCCATGTGTGGTCTCTGTAGAGAACACACATTTCAATGACACTGGTGGATCCATATGTGGTATGTGAAAAGAGCACACATGCAATGACTCTGGTTGTTGTTAGTGAAAAGAACACACATGCAATGACACTGGTGCATCCATAGGTGGTATGTGAGAAGAACACACATTTCAATGACTCCGATTGTTGTTACTAAAAAGAACACACATGCAATGACACTGGTGGATCCATGGGTGGATTGTGAAAAGAGCACACATGCAATGACACTGGTGGATCCATATGTGGTTTGTGAATAGAACACACATGCAATGACTCCAGTTGTTGTTAGTGAAAAGAACATACATGCAATGACACCGGTGGATCCATGTGTGGTCTTTGAAGAGAGCACACATTTCAATGACTCTGGTTGTTGTTACTGAAAAGAACACACATGCAATGACACTGGTGGATCCATGTGTGGTCTCTGAAGAGAACACGCATGCAATGACACTGGTTGTTGTTACTAAAAAGAACACACATGCAATGGCACTGGTGGATCCATAGGTGGTATGTGAGAAGAACAGCCATGAAATGACACTAGTTGTTGTTAGTAAAAAGAACACACATGCAATGACTCTAGTTGTTGTTAGTGAAAAGAACACACATGCAATGACTCTAGTTGTTGTTAGTGAAAAGGACACACATGCAATGACACCGGTGGATCCATAGGTGGTATGTGAAAAGAACACACATTTCAATGACTCTAGTTGTTGTTACTAAAAAGAACACACATGCAACGACACTGGTGGATCCATAGGTGGATTATGAAATGAGCACACATGCAATGAGTCCAGTTGTTGTTAGTGAAAAGAACACACCTGCAATGACAGTGGTTGTTGTTACTAAAAAGAACACACATGCAATGACACTGGTGGATCCATGTGTGGATTGTGAAAAGAGCACACATGCAATGACACTGGTGGATCCATAGGTGGTATGTGAAAAGAACACACATTTTAATGACTCTAGTTGTTGTTAGTGAAAAGAACATACATGCAATTACACTGGTGGATCCATGTGTGGTCTCTGTAGAGAACACACATTTCAATGACACTGGTCGATCCATATGTGGTATGTGAAAAGAACACACATGCAATGACACTGGTTGTTGTTAGTGAAAAGAACACACATGCAATGACACTGGTGGATCCATAGGTGGTATGTGAGAAGAACACACATTTCAATGACTCCGATTGTTGTTACTAAATAGAACACACATGCAATGACATTGGTGGATCCATGGGTGGATTGTGAAAAGAGCACACATGCAATGACACTGGTGGATCCATATGTGGTATGTGAAAAGAACACACATGCAATGACACCGGTGGATACATGTGTGGTCTTTGAAGAGAGGACACATTTCAATGACTCTGGTTGTTGTTACTGAAAAGAACACGCATGCAATGACACTGGTGGATCCATGTGTGGTCTCTGAAGAGAACACGCATGCAATGACACAGGTTGTTGTTACTAAAAAGAACACACATGCAATGGCACTGGTGGATCCATAGGTGGTATGTGAGAAGAACAGCCATGAAATGACACTGGTTGTTGTTAGTAAAAAGAACACACATGCAATGACTCTAGTTGTTCTTAGTGAAAAGAACACACATGCAATGACTCTGGTTGTTGTTAGTGAAAAGAACACACATGCAATGACACCGGTGGATCCATAGGTGGTATGTGAAAAGAACACACATTTCAATGACTCTGGTTGTTGTTACTAAAAAGAACACACATGCAATGACACTGGTGGATCCATAGGTGGATTGTGAAAAGAGCACACATGCAATGAGTCCAGTTGTTGTTAGTGAAAAGAACACACCTGCAATGACACTGGTTGTTGATAGTAAAAGGAGCACACATGAAATGACACTGGTGGATCCATACGTGGATTGTGAAAAGAGCACACATGCAATGACTCCAGTTGTTGTTAGTGAAAAGAACATACATGCAATGACACTGGTGGATCCATGCGTTGTCTCTAAAGCGAACACACATTTCAATGACTCTGGTTGTTGTTAGTGAAAATAACACACATGCAATGACACTGGTGGATCCATGTGTGGTCTCTGAAGAGAACACACATGCAATCACACTGGTTGCTGTTACTAAAAAGAACACAGATGCAATTACACTGGTGGATCCATAGGAGGTATGTGAGAAGAACAGCCATGAAATGACTCTGATTGTTGTTAGTAAAAAAGAACACACATGCAATGACTCCAGTTGTTGTTAGTGAAAAGAACACACATGCAATGACTCTGGTTGTTGTTAGTGAAAAGAACACACATGCAATGACACCGGTGGATCCATAGGTGGTATGGGAAAAGAACAAACATTTCAATGACTCTGGTTGTTGTTACTAAAAAGGACACACATGAAATGACACTGGTGGATCCATAGGTGGATTGTGAAAAGAGCACACATGCAATGACTCCAGTTGTTGTTAGTGAAAAGAACACACCTGCAATGACACTGGTTGTTGTTACTCAAAAGAACACACATGCAACGACACTCGTGGATCCATATGTGGATTGTGAAAAGAGCACACATGCAATGACTCCAGTTGTTTTTAGTGAAAAGAACATACATGCAATGACACTGGTGGATCCATGTGTGGTCTCTGTAGAGAACACACATTTCAATGACACTGGTGGATCCATATGTGGTATGTGAAAAGAACACACATGCAATGACTCTGGTTATTGTTAGTGAAATGAACACACATGCAATGACACTGGTGCATCCATAGGTGGTATATGAGAAGAACACACATTTCACTGACTCTGGTTGTTGTTACTAAAAAGAACACACCTGCGATGACACTGGTGGATCCATGGGTGGATTTTGAAAAGAGCACACATGCAATGACACCGGGGATCTATATGTGGTATGTGAAAAGAACACACATGCAATGACTCTAGTTGTTGTTAGTGAAAAGAACGTACATGCAAGACACCGAGGGATCCATGTGTGGTCTATGAAGAGAGCACACATTTCAATGACTCTGGTTGTTGTTAGTGAAAAGAACACACTTGAAAATGACACTGGTGGATCCATGTGTGGTCTCTGAAGAGAACACACATGCAATGACACTGGTTGTTGTTACTAAAAAGAACAGACATGCAATGACACCGGTGGATCCATGTGTGGATTGTGAAAAGAGCACACATGTAATGACACCGGTGGATCCATATGTGGTATGTGAAAAGAACACACATTCAATGACACCGGTGGATCCATATGTGGTATGTGAAAAGAACACACATGCAATGACTCTGGTTGTTGGTAGTGAAATGAACACACATGCAATGACACTGCTGGATCCATGTGTGGTCTCTGTAGAGAACACACATTTCAATGACACTTGTCGATCCATATGTGGTATGTGAAAAGAACACACATGCAATGACTCTAGTTGTTGTTAGTGAAAAGAACACACATGCAATGACACTGGTGGATCCGTAGGTGGTATGTGAGAAGAACACACATGTCAATGACTCCGATTGTTGTTACTAAAAAGAACACACATGCAATGACACTGGTGGATCCATGGGTGGATTGTGAAAAGAGAACACATGCAATGACACTGGTGGATCCATATGTGGTATGTGAAAAGAACACACATGCAATGACTCCAGTTGTTGTTAGTGAAAAGAACATACATGCAATGACATCGGTGGATCCATGTGTGGTCTTTGAAGAGAGCACACATTTCAGTGACTCTGGTTGTTGTTACTGAAAAGAACACACATGCAATGACACTGGTGGATCCATGTGTGGTCTCTGAAGAGAACACACATGCAATGACACTGGTTGCTGTTACTAAAAAGAACACAGATGCAATGACACCAGTGGATCCATGTGTGGTCTTTGAAGAGAGGACACATTTCAATGACTCTGGTTGTTGTTACTGAAAAGAACACGCATGCAATGACACTGGTGGATCCATGTGTGGTCTCTGAAGAGAACACGCATGCAATGACACAGGTTGTTGTTACTAAAAAGAACACACATGCAATGGCACTAGTGGATCCATAGGTGGTATGTGAGAAGAACAGCCATGAAATGACACTGGTTGTTGTTAGTAAAAAGAACACACATGCAATGACTCTAGTTGTTCTTAGTGAAAAGAACACACATGCAATGACTCTGGTTGTTGTTAGTGAAAAGAACACACATGCAATGACACCGGTGGATCCATAGGTGGTATGTGAAAAGAACACACATTTCAATGACTCTGGTTGTTGTTACTAAAAAGAACACACATGCAACGACACTGGTGGATCCATAGGTGGATTGTGAAAAGAGCACACATGCAATGAGTCCAGTTGTTGTTAGTGAAAAGAACACACCTGCAATGACACTGGTTGTTGATAGTAAAAGGAGCACACATGAAATGACACTGGTGGATCCATACGTGGATTGTGAAAAGAGCACACATGCAATGACTCCAGTTGTTGTTAGTGAAAAGAACATACATGCAATGACACTGGTGGATCCATGCGTTGTCTCTGAAGCAAGCACACATTTCAATGACTCTGGTTGTTGTTAGTGAAAATAACACACATGCAATGACACTGGTGGATCCATGTGTGGTCTCTGAAGAGAACACACATGCAATCACAAGTTCTTTGTTACTAAAAAGAACATGTATGCAATTACACCGGTGGATCCATAGGAGGTATGTGAGAAGAAAGCCATGAAATGACTCGATTGTTGTTAGTAAAAAAGAACACACATGCAATGACTCCAGTTGTTGTTAGTGAAAAGAACACACATGCAATGACTCTGGTTGTTGTTAGTGAAAAGAACACACATGCAATGACACCGGTGGATCCATAGGTGGTATGGGAAAAGAACAAACATTTCAATGACTCTGGTTGTTGTTACTAAAAAGGACACACATGAAATGACACTGGTGGATCCATAGGTGGATTGTGAAAGAGCACATGCAATGACTCCAGTTGTTGTTAGTGAAAAGAACACACCGCAATGACACTGGTTGTTGTTACTCAAAGAACACACATGCAACGACACTGTGGATCCATATGTGGATTGTGAAAAGAGCACACATGCAATGACTCAGTTGTTTTAGTGAAAAGAACATACATGCAATGACATCAGGTGGATCCATGTGTGGTCTGTAGAGAACACACATTTCAATGACACTGTGGATCCATATGTGGTATGTGAAAAGAACACACATGCAATGACTCTGGTTATTGTTAGTGAAATGAACACACATGCAATGACACTGGTGCATCCATAGGTGGTATATGAGAAGAACACACATTTCACTGACTCTGGTTGTTGTTACTAAAAAGAACACACCTGCGATGACACTGGTGGATCCATGGGTGGATTTTGAAAAGAGCACACATGCAATGACACCGGGGATCTATATGTGGTATGTGAAAAGAACACACATGCAATGACTCTAGTTGTTGTTAGTGAAAAGAACGTACATGCAAGACACCGAGGGATCCATGTGTGGTCTATGAAGAGAGCACACATTTCAATGACTCTGGTTGTTGTTAGTGAAAAGAACACACTTGAAAATGACACTGGTGGATCCATGTGTGGTCTCTGAAGAGAACACACATGCAATGACACTGGTTGTTGTTACTAAAAAGAACAGACATGCAATGACACCGGTGGATCCATGTGTGGATTGTGAAAAGAGCACACATGTAATGACACCGGTGGATCCATATGTGGTATGTGAAAAGAACACACATTCAATGACACCGGTGGATCCATATTTGGTATGTGAAAAGAACACACATGCAATGACTCTGGTTGTTGGTAGTGAAATGAACACACATGCAATGACACTGGTGGATCCATGTGTGGTCTCTGTAGAGAACACACATTTCAATGACACTTGTCGATCCATATGTGGTATGTGAAAAGAACACACATGCAATGACTCTAGTTGTTGTTAGTGAAAAGAACACACATGCAATGACACTGGTGGATCCATAGGTGGTATGTGAGAAGAAACCACATGTCAATGACTCCGATTGTTGTTACTAAAAAGAACACACATGCAATGACACTGGTGGATCCATGGGTGGATTGTGAAAAGAGAACACATGCAATGACACTGGTGGATCCATATGTGGTATGTGAAAAGAACACACATGCAATGACTCCAGTTGTTGTTAGTGAAAAGAACATACATGCAATGACATCGGTGGATCCATGTGTGGTCTTTGAAGAGAGCACACATTTCAGTGACTCTGGTTGTTGTTACTGAAAAGAACACACATGCAATGACACTGGTGGATCCATGTGTGGTCTCTGAAGAGAACACACATGCAATGACACTGGTTGCTGTTACTAAAAAGAACACAGATGCAATGACACCAGTGGATCCATGTGTGGTCTTTGAAGAGAGGACACATTTCAATGACTCTGGTTGTTGTTACTGAAAAGAACACGCATGCAATGACACTGGTGGATCCATGTGTGGTCTCTGAAGAGAACACGCATGCAATGACACAGGTTGTTGTTACTAAAAAGAACACACATGCAATGGCACTAGTGGATCCATAGGTGGTATGTGAGAAGAACAGCCATGAAATGACACTGGTTGTTGTTAGTAAAAAGAACACACATGCAATGACTCTAGTTGTTCTTAGTGAAAAGAACACACATGCAATGACACTGGTTGTTGTTAGTGAAAAGAACACACATGCAATGACACCGGTGGATCCATAGGTGGTATGTGAAAAGAACACACATGTCACGGACTCTGGTTGTTGTTACTAACAAGAACACACATGCAACGACACTGGTGGATCCATAGGTGGATTGTGAAAAGAGCACACATGCAATGAGTCCAGTTGTTGTTAGTGAAAAGAACACACCTGCAATGACACTGGTTGTTGATAGTAAAAGGAGCACACATTAAATCCAAGTTCTGTATCCAGTCGTTGATTGTGAAAAGAGCACACATGCAATGACTCCAGTTGTTGTTAGTGAAAAGAACATACATGCAATGACACTGGTGGATCCATGCGTTGTCTCTGAAGCGAGCACACATTTCAATGACTCTGGTTGTTGTTAGTGAAAATAACACACATGCAATGACACTGGTGGATCCATGTGTGGTCTCTGAAGAGAACACACATGCAATCACACTGGTTGCTGTTACTAAAAAGAACACAGATGCAATTACACTGGTGGATCCATAGGAGGTATGTGAGAAGAACAGCCATGAAATGACTCTGATTGTTGTTAGTAAAAAAGAACACACATGCAATGACTCCAGTTGTTGTTAGTGAAAAGAACACACATGCAATGACTCTGGTTGTTGTTAGTGAAAAGAACACACATGCAATGACACCGGTGGATCCATAGGTGGTATGGGAAAAGAACAAACATTTCAATGACTCTGGTTGTTGTTACTAAAAAGGACACACATGAAATGACACTGGTGGATCCATAGGTGGATTGTGAAAAGAGCACACATGCAATGACTCCAGTTGTTGTTAGTGAAAAGAACACACCTGCAATGACACTGGTTGTTGTTACTCAAAAGAACACACATGCAACGACACTCGTGGATCCATATGTGGATTGTGAAAAGAGCACACATGCAATGACTCCAGTTGTTTTTAGTGAAAAGAACATACATGCAATGACACTGGTGGATCCATGTGTGGTCTCTGTAGAGAACACACATTTCAATGACACTGGTGGATCCATATGTGGTATGTGAAAAGAACACACATGCAATGACTCTGGTTATTGTTAGTGAAATGAACACACATGCAATGACACTGGTGCATCCATAGGTGGTATATGAGAAGAACACACATTTCAATGACTCTGGTTGTTGTTACTAAAAAGAACACACATGCGATGACACTGGTGGATCCATGGGTGGATTTTGAAAAGAGCACACATGCAATGACACCGGGGATCTATATGTGGTATGTGAAAAGAACACACATGCAATGACTCTAGTTGTTGTTAGTGAAAAGAACGTACATGCAAGACACCGAGGGATCCATGTGTGGTCTATGAAGAGAGCACACATTTCAATGACTCTGGTTGTTGTTAGTGAAAAGAACACACTTGAAAATGACACTGGTGGATCCATGTGTGGTCTCTGAAGAGAACACACATGCAATGACACTGGTTGTTGTTACTAAAAAGAACAGACATGCAATGACACCGGTGGATCCATGTGTGGATTGTGAAAAGAGCACACATGTAATGACACCGGTGGATCCATATGTGGTATGTGAAAAGAACACACATTCAATGACACCGGTGGATCCATATGTGGTATGTGAAAAGAACACACATGCAATGACTCTGGTTGTTGGTAGTGAAATGAACACACATGCAATGACACTGCTGGATCCATGTGTGGTCTCTGTAGAGAACACACATTTCAATGACACTTGTCGATCCATATGTGGTATGTGAAAAGAACACACATGCAATGACTCTAGTTGTTGTTAGTGAAAAGAACACACATGCAATGACACTGTTGGATCCGTAGGTGGTATGTGAGAAGAACACACATGTCAATGACTCCGATTGTTGTTACTAAAAAGAACACACATGCAATGACACTGGTGGATCCATGGGTGGATTGTGAAAAGAGAACACATGCAATGACACTGGTGGATCCATATGTGGTATGTGAAAAGAACACACATGCAATGACTCCAGTTGTTGTTAGTGAAAAGAACATACATGCAATGACATCGGTGGATCCATGTGTGGTCTTTGAAGAGACACATTTCATGACTCGTTGTTGTTACTGAAAAGAACACACATGCAATGACACTGGTGGATCCATGTGTGGTCTCTGAAGAGAACACACATGCAATGACACTAGTTGCTGTTACTAAAAAGAACACAGATGCAATGACACTGGTGGATCCATAGGTGGTATGTGAGAAGAACAGTGATGAAATGACTCTGATTGTTGTTAGTAAAAAGAACACACATGCAATGACTCCAGTTGTTGTTAATGAAATGACCACACATGCAATGACTCTTGTTGTTGTTAGTGAAAAGAACACACATGCAATGACACCGGTGGATCCATAGGTGGTATGTGAAAAGAACAAACATTTCAATGACTCTGGTTATTGTTACTAAAAAGAACACACATGCAATGACACTGGTGGATCCATAGGTGGATTGTGAAAAGAGCACACATGCAATGACTCCAGTTGTTGTTATTGAAAAGAACACACCTGCAATGACACTGGTTGTTGTTACTCAAAACAACACACATGCAATGACACTGGTGGATCCATATGTGGATTGTGAAAAGAGCACACATGCAATGACACCAGTTGTTGTTAGTGAAAAGAACATACATGCAATGACACTGGTGGATCCATGTGTGGTCTCTGTAGAGAACACACATTTCAATGACACTGGTGGATCCATATGTGGTATGTGAAAAGAACACACATGCAATGACGCTGGTTATTGTTAGTGAAATGAACACACATGCAATGACACTGGTTCATCCATTGGTGGTATGTGAGAAGAACACACATTTCAATGACTCTGGTTGTTGTTACTAAAAAGAACACACATGCAATGACACTGGTGGATCCATGGGTGGATTTTGAAAAGAGCACACATGCAATGACACCGGTGGATCTATATGTGGTATGTGAAAAGAACACACATGCAATGACTCTAGTTGTTGTTAGTGAAAAGAACATACATGCAATGACACCGATGGATCCATGTGTGGTCTATGAAGAGAGCACACATTTCAATGACTCTGGTTGTTGTTAGTGAAAAGAACACACATGCAAAGACACTGGTGGATCCATCTGTGGTCTCTGAAGAGAACACACATGCAATGACACTGGTTGTTGTTACTAAAAAGAACAGACATGCAATGACACTGGTGGATCCATGTGTGGATTGTGAAAAGAGCACACATGCAATGACGCCGGTGGATCCATATGTGGTATGGGAAAAGAACACACATTCAATGACACCGGTGGATCCATATGTGGTATGTGAAAAGAACACACATGCAATGACTCTAGGTGTTGTTAGTGAAATGAACACACATGCAATTACACTGGTGGATCCATGTGTGGTCTCTGTAGAGAACACAAATTTCAATGACATTGGTGGTCCATATGTGGTATGTGAAAAGAACACACATGCAATGACTCTAGTTGTTGTTAGTGAAAAGAACATACATGCAATGACACCGATGGATCCATGTGTGGTCTATGAAGAGAGCACACATTTCAATGACTCTGGTTGTTGTTAGTGAAAAGAACACACATGCAATGACACTGGTGGATCCATCTGTGGTCTCTGAAGAGAACACACATGCAATGACACTGGTTGTTGTTACTAAAAAGAACAGACATGCAATGACACTGGTGGATCCATGTGTGGATTGTGAAAAGAGCACACATGCAATGACACCGGTGGATCCATATGTGGTATGGGAAAAGAACACACATTCAATGACACCGGTGGATCCATATGTGGTATGTGAAAAGAACACACATGCAATGACTCTGGGTGTTGTTAGTGAAATGAACACACATGCAATGACACTGGTGGATCCATGTGTGGTCTCTGTAGAGAACACAAATTTCAATGACATTGGTGGTCCATATGTGGTATGTGAAAAGAACACACATGCAATGACTCTGGTTGTTGTTAGTGAAAAGAACACACATGCAATGACACTGGTGGATCCATAGGTGGTATGTGAGAAGAACACACATTTCAATGACTATTGTTGTTTTTACTAAAAAGAACACACATGCAATGACATTGGTGGATCCATGGGTGGATTGTGAAAAGAACACACATGCAATGACACTGGTGGATCCTTAGGTGGTATGTGAAAAGAACACACATTTCAATGACTCTGGTTGTTACTAGTGAAAAGAACATACATGCAATGACACTGGTGGATCCATGTCTGGTCTCTGTAGAGAACACACATTTCAATGACACTTGTCGATCCATACATGGTATGTGAAAAGAACACACATGCAATGACTCTGGTTGTTGTTAGTGAAAAGAACACACATGCAATGACACTGGTGGATCCATAGGTGGTATGTGAGAAGAACACACATTTCAATGACTCCGATTGTTGTTACTAAAAAGGACACACATGCAATGACACTGGTGGATCCATGGGTGGATTGTGAAAAGAGCACACATGCAATGACACTGGTGGATCCATATGTGGTTTGTGAATAGAACACACATGCAATGACTCCAGTTGTTGTTAGTGAAAAGAACATACATGCAATGACACCGGTGGATCCATGTGTGGTCTTTGAAGAGAGCACACATTTCAATGACTCTGGTTGTTGTTACTGAAAAGAACACACATGCAATGACACTGGTGGATCCATGTGTGGTCTCTGAAGAGAACACGCATGCAATGACACTGGTTGTTGTTACTAAAAAGAACACACATGCAATGGCACTGGTGGATCCATAGGTGGTATGTGAGAAGAACATCCATGAAATGACACTGGTTGTTGTTAGTAAAAAGAACACACATGCAATGACTCTAGTTGTTGTTAGTGAAAAGAACACACATGCAATGACTCTGGTTGTTGTTAGTGAAAAGAACACACATGCAATGACACCGGTGGATCCATAGGTGGTATGTGAAAAGAACACACATTTCAATGACTCTGGTTGTTGTTACTAAAAAGAACACACATGCAACGACACTGGTGGATCCATAGGTGGATTGTGAAAAGAGCACACATGCAATGACTCCAGTTGTTGTTAGTGAAAAGAACACACCTGCAATGACACTGGTTGTTGTTACTCAAAACAACACACATGCAATGACACTGGTGGATCCATATGTGGATTGTGAAAAGAGCACACATGCAATGACTCCAGTTGTTGTTAGTGAAAAGAACATACATGCAATGACACTGGTGGATCCATGTGTGGTCTCTGTAGAGAACACACATTTCAATGACACTGGTGGATCCATATGTGGTATGTGAAAAGAACACACATGCAATGACTCTGGTTATTGTTAGTGAAATGAACACACATGCAATGACACTGGTGCATCCATTGGTGGTATGTGAGAAGAACACACATTTCAATGACTCTGGTTGTTGTTACTAAAAAGAACACACATGCAATGACACTGGTGGATCCACGGGTGGATTTTGAAAAGAGCACACATGCAATGACACCGGTGGATCTATATGTGGTATGTGAAAAGAACACACATGCAATGACTCTAGTTGTTGTTAGTGAAAAGAACATACATGCAATGACACCGATGGATCCATGTGTGGTCTATGAAGAGAGCACACATTTCAATGACTCTGGTTGTTGTTAGTGAAAAGAACACACATGCAATGACACTGGTGGATCCATCTGTGGTCTCTGAAGAGAACACACATGCAATGACACTGGTTGTTGTTACTAAAAAGAACAGACATGCAATGACACGGGTGGATCCATGTGTGGATTGTGAAAAGAGCACACATACAATGACACCGGTGGATCCATATGTGGTATGGGAAAAGAACACACATTCAATGACACTGGTGGATCCATATGTGGTATGTGAAAAGAACACACATGCAATGACTCTGGGTGTTGTTAGTGAAATGAACACACATGCAATGACACTGGTGGATCCATGTGTGGTCTCTGTAGAGAACACAAATTTCAATGACACTGGTGGTCCATATGTGGTATGTGAAAAGAACACACATGCAATGACTCTGGTTGTTGTTAGTGAAAAGAACACACATGCAATGACACTGGTGGATCCATAGGTGGTATGTGAGAAGAACACACATTTCAATGACTATTGTTGTTTTTACTAAAAAGAAGACACATGCAATGACATTGGTGGATCCATGGGTGGATTGTGAAAAGAACACACATGCAATGACACTGGTGGATCCATAGGTGGTATGTGAAAAGAACACACATTTCAATGACTCTGGTTGTTATTAGTGAAAAGAACATACATGCAATGACACTGGTGGATCCATGTCTGGTCTCTGTAGAGAACACACATTTCAATGACACTTGTCGATCCATACGTGGTATGTGAAAAGAACACACATGCAATGACTCTGGTTGTTGTTAGTGAAAATAACACACATGCAATGACACTGGTGGATCCATAGGTGGTATGTGAGAAGAACACACATTTCAATGACTCCGATTGTTGTTACTAAAAAGAACACACATACAATGACACTGGTGGATCCATGGGTGGATTGTGAAAAGAGCACACATGCAATGACACTGGTGGATCCATATGTGGTATGTGAAAAGAACACACATGCAATGACTCCAGTTGTTGTTAGTGAAAAGAACATACATGCAATAAAACCGGTGGATCCATGTGTGGTCTTTGAAGAGAGCACACATTTCAATGACTCTGGTTGTTGTTAATGAAAAGAACACACATGCAATGACACTGGTGGATCCATGTGTGGTCTCTGAAGAGAACACGCATGCAATGACACTGGTTGTTGTTACTAAAAAGAACACACATGCAATGACACTGGTGGATCCATATGTGGATTGTGAAAAGAGCACACATGCAATGACTCCAGTTGTTGTTAGTGAAAAGAACATACATGCAATGACACTGGTGGATCCATGCGTGGTCTCTGAAGCGAGCACACATTTCAATGACACTGGTGGATCCATATGTGGTATGTGAAAAGAACACGCATGCAATAACTCTGGTTGTTGTTAGTGTAATGAACACACATGAAATGACACTGGTGGATCCATAGGTGGTATGTGAGAAGAACACACATTTCAATGACTCTGGTTGTTGTTACTAAAAAGAACACACATGCAATGACACTGGTGGAACCATGGGTGGATTGTGAAAAGAGCACACATGCAATGACACCGCTGGATCCATATGTGGTATGTGAAAAGAACACACATGCAATGACTCCAGTTGTTGTTAGTGAAAAGAACACACATGTGATGACACTGGTGGATCCATGTGTGGTCTCTGAAGAGAACACACATGCAATGACACTGGTTGTTGTTACTAAAAAGAACACACATGCAATTACACTGGTGGATCCATGGGTTGATTGTGAAAAGAGCACACAAGCAATGACACTGGTGCATCCATATGTGGTATGTGAAAATAACACACATGCAATGACTCTAGTAGTTGTTGGTGAAAAGAACATACATGCAATGACACTGGTGGATCCATGTGTGGTCTCTCAAGAGAGCACACATTTCAATGACTCTGGTTGTTGTTATTGAAAAGAACACACATGCAATGACACTGCTGGATCCATGTGTGGTCTCTGAAGAGAACACACATGCAATTACACTAGTTGTTGTTACTAAAAAGAACACACATGCAATGACACTAGTGGATCCATAGGTGGTATGTGAGAAGAATAGCCATGAAATGACTCCGCTTGTTATTAGTAAAAAGAACACACATGCAATGACTCCAGATGTTGTTCGTGAAAAGAACACACATGCAATGACTCCAGTTGTTGTTAGTGAAAAGAACATACATGAAATGACACTGGTGGATCCATGTGTGGTCTCTAAAGAGAGCACACATTTCAATGACACTGGTGGATCCATATGTGGTATGTGAAAAGAACACACATGCAATGACTCTGGTTGTTGTTAGTGAAATGAACACACATGAAATGACACTGGTGGATCCATAGGTGGTATGTGACAAGAACACACATTTCAATGACTCTGGTTGTTGTTACTAAAAAGAACACACATGCAATGACACTGGTGGATCCATGGGTGGATTGTGAAAAGAGCACACATGCAATGACACCGCTGGATCCATATGTGGTATGTGAAAAGAACACACATGAAATGACTCAAGTTGTTGTTAGTGAAAAGAACACACATGCAATGACACTGGTGGATCCATGTGTGGTCTCTAAAGAGAACAAACATGCAATGACACTGGTTGTTGTTACTAAAAAGAACACACATGCAATTACACTGGTGGATCCATGGGTCGATTGTGAAAAGAGCACACATGCAATGACACTGGTGGATCCATATGTGGTATGTGAAAAGAACACACATGCAATGTCTCTAGTTGTTGTTAGTGAAAAGAACATACATGCAATGACACTGGTGGATCCATGTGTGGTCTCTCAAGAGAGCACACATTTCAATGACTCTGGTTGTAGTTATTGAAAAGAACACACATGCAATGAAACTGGTGGATCCATGTGGGGTCTTTGAAGAGAACACACATGCAATGACACTAGTTGTTGTTACTAAAAATAACACACATGCAATGACACTACTAGATCCATAGGTGGTATGTGAGAAGAACAACCATGAAATGACTCTGGTTGTTGTTAGTAAAAAGAACACACATGCAATGACACTGGTGGATCCATATGTGGTATGTGAAAAGAACACACATGCAATGACTCCAGTTATTGTTAGTGAAAAGAACATACATGCAATGACACTGGTGGATCCATGTGTGGTCTCTGAAGCGAGCACACATTTCAATGACTCTGGTTGTTGTTAGTTAAAAGAACACACATGCAATGACATTGGTGGATCCATGTGTGGTCTCTGAAGAGAACACACATGCAATGACCCTGGTTGTTGTTACTAAAAAGAACACACATGCAATGACACTGGTGGATCCATGTGTGGATTGTGAAGAGAACACAAATGCAATGACACTGGTGGATCCATAGGTGGTATGTGAGAAGAACAGCCATGCAATGACTCTGGTTGTTGGTAGTAAAAAGAACACACATGCAATGACACTGGAGGATCCATATGTGGTATGTGAAAAGAACACACATGCAATGACTCTAGTTGTTGTTAGTGAAAAGAACATACATGCAATGACACCGATGGATCCATGTGTGGTCTATGAAGAGAGCACACATTTCAATGACTCTGGTTGTTGTTAGTGAAAAGAACACACATGCAATGACACTGGTGGATCCATGTGTGGTCTTTGAAAAGAACACACATGCAATGACACTGGTTGTTGTTACTAAAAAGAACAGACATGCAATGACACTGGTAGATCCATGTGTGGATTGTGAAAAGAGCACACATGCAATGACACCGGTGGATCCATATGTGGTATGTGAAAAGAACACACATTCAATGACACTGGTGGATCCATATGTGGTATGTGAAAAGAACACACATGCAATGACTCTGGTTGTTGTTAGTGAAATGAACACACATGCAATGACACTGGTGGATCCATGTGTGGTCTATGTAGAGAACACACATTTCAATGACACTGGTGGTCCATATGTGGTATGTGAAAAGAACACACATGCAATGACTCTGGTTATTTTTAGTGAAAAGAACACACATGCAATGACACTGGTGGATCCATAGGTGGTATGTGAGAAGAACACACATTTCAATGACTATTGTTGTTTTTACTAAAAAGAACACACATGCAATGACACTGGTGGATCCATGGGTGGATTGTGAATCCAACACACATGCAATGACACTGGTGGATCCATAGGTGGTATGTAAAAAGAACACACATTTCAATGACTCTGGTTGTTATTAGTGAAAAGAACATACATGCAATGACACTGGTGGATCCATGTGTGGTCTCTGTAGAGAACACACATTTTAATGACACTTGTCGATCCATATGTGGTATGTGAAAAGAACACACATGCAATGACTCTGGTTGTTGTTAGTGAAAAGAACACACATGCAATGACACTGGTGGATCCATAGGTGGTATGTGAGAAGAACACACATTTCAATGACTCCGATTGTTGTTACTAAAAAGAACACACATGCAATGACACTGGTGGATCCATGGGTGGATTGTGAAAAGAGAACACATGCAATGACACTGGTGGATCCATATGTGGTATGTGAAAAGAACACACATGCAATGACTCCAGTTGTTGTTAGTGAAAAGAACATACATGCAATGACACTGGTGGATCCATGTGTGGTCTTTGAAGAGAGCACACATTTCAATGACTCTGGTTGTTGTTACTGAAAAGAACACACATGCAATGACACTGGTGGATCCATGTGTGGTCTCTGAAGAGAACACGCATGCAATGACACTGGTTGTTGTTACTAAAAAGAACACACATGCAATGGCACTGGTGGATCCATAGGTGGTATGTGAGAAGAACAGCCATGAAATGACACTGGTTGTTCTTAGTAAAAAGAACACACATGCAATGACTCTAGTTGTTGTTAGTGAAAAGAACACACATGCAATGACTCTGGTTGTTGTTAGTGAAAAGAACACACATGCAATGACACCGGTGGATCCATAGGTCGTATGTGAAAAGAACACACATTTCAATGACTCTGGTTGTTGTTACTAAAAAGAACACACATGCAACGACACTGGTGGATCCGTAGGTGGATTGTGAAAAGAGCACACATGCAATGACTCCAGTTGTTGTTAGTGAAAAGAACACACCTGCAATGACACTGGTTGTTGTTACTAAAAAGAACACACATGCAATGACACTGGTGGATCCATATGTGGATTGTGAAAAGAGCACACATGCAATGACTCCAGTTGTTGTTAGTGAAAAGAACATACATGCAATGACACTGGTGGATCCATGCGTGGTCTCTGAAGCGAACACACATTTCAATGACACTGGTGGATCCATATGTGGTATGTGAAAAGAACACACATGCAATAACTCTGGTTGTTGTTAGTGTAATGAACACACATGAAATGACACTGGTGGATCCATAGGTGGTATGTGAGAAGAACACACATTTCAATGACTCTGGTTGTTTGTACTAAAAAGAACACACATGCAATAACACTGGTGGAACCATGGGTGGATTGTGAAAAGAGCACACATCCAATGACACCGCTGGATCCATATGTGGTATGTGAAAAGAACACAAATGCAATGACTCCAGTTGTTGTTAGTGAAAAGAACACACATGTGATGATACTGGTGGATCCAAGTGTGGTCTCTAAAGAGAACACACATGCAATGACACTGGTTGTTTTTACTAAAAAGAACACACATGCAATTACACTGGTGGATCCATGGGTTGGTTGTGAAAAGAGCACACAAGCAATGACACTGGTGCATCCATATGTGGTATGTGAAAAGAACACACATGCAATGACTCTAGTAGTTGTTGGTGAAAAGAACATACATGCAATGACACTGGTGGATCCATGTGTGGTCTCTCAAGAGAGCACACATTTCAATGACTCTGGTTGTTGTTATTGAAAAGAGCACACATGCAATGACACTGGTGGATCCATGTGTGGTCTCTGAAGAGAACACACATGCAATTACACTAGTTGTTGCTACTTAAAAGAACACACATGCAATGACACTAGTGGATCCATAGGTGGTATGTGAGAAGAATAGCCATTAAATGACTCCGCTTGTTATTATTAAAAAGAACACACATGCAATGACTCCAGATGTTGTTAGTGAAAAGAACACACATGCAATGACTCCAGTTGTTGTTAGTGAAAAGAACATACATGCAATGACACTGGTGGATCCATGTGTGGTCTCTAAAGAGAGCACACAATTCAATGACACTAGTGGATCCATATGTGGTATGTGAAAAGAACACACATGCAATGACTCTGGTTGTTGTTAGTGAAATGAACACACATGCAATGACACTGGTGGATTCATATGTGGATTGTGAAAAGAGCACACATGCAATGACTCCAGTTGTTGTTAGTGAAAAGAACATACATGCAATGACACTGGTGGATCCATGCGTGGTCTCTAAAGCGAGCACACATTTCAATGACACTGGTGGATCCATGGGTGGATTGTGAAAAGAACACACATGCAATGACACTGGTGGATCCATATGTGGTATGTGAAAAGAACACACATGCAATGACTCCAGTTGTTGTTAGTGAAAAGAACATACATGCAATGACACCGGTGGATCCATGTGTGGTCTTTGAAGAGAGCACACATTTCAATGACTCTGGTTGTTGTTACTGAAAAGAACACACATGCAATGACACTGGTGGATCCATGTGTGGTCTCTGAAGAGAACACGCATGCAATGACACTGGTTGTTGTTACTAAAAAGAACACACATGCAATGGCACGTGTGGATCCATAGGTGGTATGTGAGAAGAACAGCCATGAAATGACAGTAGTTGTTGTTAGTAAAAAGAACACACATGCAATGACTCTAGTTGTTGTTAGTGAAAAGAACACACATGCAATGACTCTGGTTGTTGTTAGTGAAAAGAACACACATGCAATGACACCGGTGGATCCATAGGTGGTATGTGAAAAGAACACACATTTCAATGACTCTGGTTGTTGTTACTAAAAAGAACACACATGCAACGACACTGGTGGATCCATAGGTGGATTGTGAAAAGAGCACACATGCAATGACTCCAGTTGTTGTTAGTGAAAAGAACACACCTGCAATGACACTGGTTGTTGTTACTAAAAAGAACACACATGCAATGACACTGGTGGATCCATATGTGGATTGTGAAAAGAGCACACATGCAATGACTCCAGTTGTTGTTAGTGAAAAGAACATATATGCAATGACACTGGTGGATCCATGTGTGGTCTCTGTAGAGAACACACATTTTAATGACACTTGTCGATCCATATGTGGTATGTGAAAAGAACACACATGCAATGACTCTGGTTGTTGTTAGTGAAAAGAACACACATGCAATGACACTGGTGGATCCATAGGTGGTATGTGAGAAGAACACACATTTCAATGACTCCGATTGTTGTTACTAAAAAGAACACACATGCAATGACACTGGTGGATCCATGGGTGGATTGTGAAAGAACACACATGCAATGACACTGTGGATCCATATGTGGTATGTGAAAAGAACACACATGCAATGACTCCAGTTGTTGTTAGTGAAAAGAACAAACATGCAATGACACCGGTGGATCCATGTGTGGTGTATGAACAGAGCAAACATTTCAATGACTCGGCTTGTTGTTCTGAAAAAGAACACACATGCAATGACACTGTGGATCCATGTGTGGTCTCAAGAGAACACGCATGCAATGACAACTGGTTGTTGTTACTAAAAAGAACACATGCAATGGCACTGGTGGATCCATAGGTGGTATGTGAGAAGAACAGCCATGAAATGACACTGGTTGTTCTTAGTAAAAAGAACACACATGCAATGACTCTAGTTGTTGTTAGTGAAAAGAACACACATGCAATGACTCTGGTTGTTGTTAGTGAAAAGAACACACATGCAATGACACCGGTGGATCCATAGGTCGTATGTGAAAAGAACACACATTTCAATGACTCTGGTTGTTGTTACTAAAAAGAACACGCATGCAACGACACTGGTGGATCCGTAGGTGGATTGTGAAAAGAGCACACATGCAATGACTCCAGTTGTTGTTAGTGAAAAGAACACACCTGCAATGACACTGGTTGTTGTTACTAAAAAGAACACACATGCAATGACACTGGTGGATCCATATGTGGATTGTGAAAAGAGCACACATGCAATGACTCCAGTTGTTGTTAGTGAAAAGAACATACATGCAATGACACTTTGGATCCATGCGTGGTCTCTTAACAAACATTTCAACTACACTGGTGGATCCATATGTGGTATGTGAAAAGAACACACATGCAATAACTCTGGTTGTTGTTAGTGTAATGAACACACATGAAATGACACTGTGGATCCATAGGTGGTATGAGAAGAACACATTTCAATGACTCTGGTTGTTGTTACTAAAAAGAACACACATGCAATAACACTGGTGGAACCATGGGTGGATTGTGAAAAGAGCACACATGCAATGACACCGCTGGATCCATATGTGGTATGTGCAAAGAACACACATGCAATGACTCCAGTTGTTGTTAGTGAAAAGAACACACATGTGATGACACTGGTGGATCCATGTGTGGTCTCTAAAGAGAACACACATGCAATGACACTGGTTGTTACTAAAAAGAACACACATGCAATTACACTGTGGATCCATGGGTTGGTTGTGAAAGAGCACACAAGCAATGACACTGGTGCATCCATATGGTATGTGAAAATAACACATGCAATGACTCTAGTAGTTGTTGGTGAAAAGAACATACATGCAATGACACTCAGGATCCATGTGGTCTCTCAAGAGAGCACACATTTCAATGACTCGTTGTTGTTATTGAAAAGAACACACATGCAATGACATCAGGATCCATGTGTGGTCTCTGAAGAGAACACACATGCAATTACACTAGTTGTTGTTACTAAACAGAACACACATGCAATGTCACTACGTGATCCATAGGTTGGATGTGTGAAGAATAGCCAAGACATGCATCCGCTTGTTATTAGTTAAAAGAACACACATGCAATGACTCCAGATGTTGTTAGTGAAAAGAACACACATGCAATGACTCCAGTTGTTGTTAGTGAAAAGAACATACATGCAATGACACCAGTGGATCCATGTGTGGTCTCTAAAGAGAGCACACATTTCAATGACACTGGTGGATCCATATGTGGTATGTGAAAAGAACACACATGCAATGACTCTGGTTGTTGTTAGTGAAATGAACACACATGAAATGACACTGGTGGATCCATAGGTGGTATGTGAGAAGAACACACATTTCAATGACTCGGTTGTTACTAAAAAAGAACACACATGCAATGACACTGGTGGATTCATGGGTGGATTGTGAAAGAGCACACATGCAATGACACTTGGATCCATATGTGGTATGTGAAAAGAACACACATGCAATGACTCAAGTTGTTGTTAGTGAAAAGAACACACATGTAATGACACTGGTGGATCCATGTGTGGTTTCTAAAGAGAACAAACATGCAATGACACTGGTTGTTGTTACTAAAAAGAACACACATGCAATTACACTGGTGGATCCATGGGTCGATTGTGAAAAGAGCACACATGCAATGACACTGGTGGATCCATATGTGGTATGTGAAAAGAACACACATGCAATGTCTCCAGTTGTTGTTAGTGAAAAGAACATACATGCAATGACACTGGTGGATCCATGTGTGGTCTCTCAAGAGAGCACACATTTCAATGACTCTGGTTGTAGTTATTGAAAATAACACACATGCAATGACACTGGTGGATCCATGTGGGGTCTTTGAAGAGAACACACATGCAATGACACTAGTTGTTGTTACTAAAAAGAACACACATGCAATGACACTACTAGATCCATAGGTGGTATGTGAGAAGAACAACCATGAAATGACTCTGGTTGTTGTTAGTAAAAAGAACACACATGCAATGACACTGGTGGATCCATATGTGGTATGTGAAAAGAACACACATGCAATGACTCCAGTTATTGTTAGTGAAAAGAACATGCATGCAATGACACTGGTGGATCCATGTGTGGTCTCTGAACCGAGCACACATTTCAATGACTCTGGTTGTTGTTAGTTAAAAGAACACACATGCAATGACATTGGTGGATCCATGTGTGGTCTCTGAAGAGAACACACATGCAATGACCCTGGTTGTTGTTACTAAAAAGAACACACATGCAATGGCACTGGTGGATCCATGTGTGGATTGTGAAGAGAACACAAATGCAATGACACTGGTGGATCCATAGGTGGTATGTGAGAAGAACAGCCATGCAATGACTCTGGTTGTTGGTAGTAAAAAGAACACACATGCAATGACACTGGAGGATCCATATGTGGTATGTGAAAAGAACACACATGCAATGACTCTAGTTGTTGTTAGTGAAAAGAACATACATGCAATGACACCGATGGATCCATGTGTGGTCTATTAAGAGAGCACACATTTCAATGACTCTGGTTGTTGTTAGTGAAAAGAACACACATGCAATGACACTGGTGGATCCATGTGTGGTCTGTGAAAAGAACACACATGCAATGACACTGGTTGTTGTTACTAAAAAGAACAGACATGCAATGACACTTGTAGATCCATGTGTGGATTGTGAAAAGAGCACACATGCAATGACACCGGTGGATCCATATGTGGTATGTGAAAAGAACACACATTCAATGACACTGGTGGATCCATATGTGGTATGTGAAAAGAACACACATGCAATGACTCTGGTTGTTGTTAGTGAAATGAACACATGCAATGACATCAGGGATCCATGTGTGGTCTCTCAGAGAGAACACATTTCAATGACACTAGTGGTCCATATGTGGTATGTGAAAAGAACACACATGCAATGACTCTGGTTATTGTTAGTGAAAAGAACACACATGCAATGACACTGGTGGATCCATGTGTGGTATGTAAAAAGAACACACATTTCAATGACTCTGGTTGTTATTAGTGAAAAGAACATACATGCAATGACATCAGGATCCATGTGTGGTCTCTGTAGAGAACACACATTTTAATGACACTTGTCGATCCATATGTGGTATGTGAAAAGAACACACATGCAATGACTCTGGTTGTTGTTAGTGAAAAGAACACACATGCAATGACACTGGTGGATCCATAGGTGGTATGTGAGAAGAACACACATTTCAATGACTCCGATTGTTGTTACTAAAAAGAACACACATGCAATGACACTGGTGGATCCATGGGTGGATTGTGAAAAGAGCACACATGCAATGACACTGGTGGATCCATATGTGGTATGTGAAAAGAACACACATGCAATGACTCCAGTTGTTGTTAGTGAAAAGAACATACATGCAATGACACTGGTGGATCCATGTGTGGTCTTTGAAGAGAGCACACATTTCAATGACTGGTTGTTGTTATGAAAAGAATACACATGCAATGACATCGGTGGATCCATGTGTGGTCTCAAGAGAACACATGCAATGACATCGTTGTTGTTAAAAAGAACACACATGCAATGGCACTGGATCCATAGGTGGTATGTGAGAAGAACAGCCATGAAATGACACTGGTTGTTCTTAGTAAAAAGAACACACATGCAATGACTCTAGTTGTTGTTAGTGAAAAGAACACACATGCAATGACTCTGGTTGTTGTTAGTGAAAAGAACACACATGCAATGACACCGGTGGATCCATAGGTCGTATGTGAAAAGAACACACATTTCAATGACTCTGGTTGTTGTTACTAAAAAGAACACACATGCAACGACACTGGTGGATCCGTAGGTGGATTGTGAAAAGAGCACACATGCAATGACTCCAGTTGTTGTTAGTGAAAAGAACACACCGCAATGACACTGGTTGTTGTTACTAAAAGAACACACATGCAATGACACCAGGTGGATCCATATGTGGATTGTGAAAAGAGCACACATGCAATGACTCCATTGTTGTTAGTGAAAAGAACATACATGCAATGACACTGGATCCATGTGGTCTCTGGCGAACACACATTTCAATGACACTGGTGGATCCATATGTGGTATGTGAAAAGAACACACATGCAATAACTCTGGTTGTTGTTAGTGTAATGAACACACATGAAATGACACTGGTGGATCCATAGGTGGTATGTGAGAAGAACAGACATTTCAATGACTCTGGATGTTGTTACTAAAAAGAACACACATGCAATAACACTGGTGGAACCATGGGTGGATTGTGAAAAGAGCACACATGCAATGACACCGCTGGATCCATATGTGGTATGTGAAAAGAACACACATGCAATGACTCCAGTTGTTGTTAGTGAAAAGAACACACATGTGATGATATCAGGATCCATGTGTGGTCTCTAAAGAGAACACACATGCAATGACACTGGTTGTTTTTACTAAAAAGAACACACATGCAATTACACTGGTGGATCCATGGGTTGGTTGTGAAAAGAGCACACAAGCAATGACACTGGTGCATCCATATGTGGTATGTGAAAAGAACACACATGCAATGACTCTAGTAGTTGTTGGTGAAAATAACATACATGCAATGACACTGGTGGATCCATGTGTGGTCTCTCAAGAGAGCACACATTTCAATGACTCTGGTTGTTGTTATTGAAAAGAGCACACATGCAATGACACTGGTGGATCCATGTGTGGTCTCTGAAGAGAACACACATGCAATTACACTAGTTGTTGCTACTTAAAAGAACACACATGCAATGACACTAGTGGATCCATAGGTGGTATGTGAGAAGAATAGCCATTAAATGACTCCGCTTGTTATTATTAAAAAGAACACACATGCAATGACTCCAGATGTTGTTAGTGAAAAGAACACACATGCAATGACTCCAGTTGTTGTTAGGGAAAAGAACATACATGCAATGACACTGGTGGATCCATGTGTGGTCTCTAAAGAGAGCACACAATTCAATGACACTAGTGGATCCATATGTGGTATGTGAAAAGAACACACATGCAATGACTCTGGTTGTTGTTAGTGAAATGAACACACATGCAATGACACTGGTGGATCCATATGTGGATTGTGAAAAGAGCACACATGCAATGACTCCAGTTGTTGTTAGTGAAAAGAACATACATGCAATGACACTGGTGGATCCATGCGTGGTCTCTAAAGCGAGCACACATTTCAATGACACTAGTGGATCCATGGGTGGATTGTGAAAAGAACACACATGCAATGACACTGGTGGATCCATAGGTGGTATGTAAAAATAACACACATTTCAATGACTCTGGTTGTTATTAGTGAAAAGAACATACATGCAATGACACTGGTGGATCCATGTGTGGTCTCTGTAGAGAACACACATTTCAATGACACTTGTCGATCTATATGTGGTATGTGAAAAGAACACACATGCAATGACTCTGGTTGTTGTTAGTGAAAAGAACACACATGCAATGACCCTGGTGGATCCATAGGTGGTATGTGAGAAGAACACACATTTCAATGACTCCGATTGTTGTTACTAAAAAGAACACACATGCAATGACACTGGTGGATCCATGGGTGGATTGTGAAAAGAGCACACATGCAATGACACTGGTGGATCCATATTTGGTATGTGAAAAGAACACACATGCAATGACTCCAGTTGTTGTTAGTGAAAAGAACATACATGCAATGACACCGGTAGATCCATGTGTGGTCTTTGAAGAGAGCACACATTTCAATGACTCTGGTTGTTGTTAGTGAAAATAAAAAACA
This sequence comes from Avena insularis, assembly GCA_023614405.1. Taxonomy (NCBI): domain Eukaryota; kingdom Viridiplantae; phylum Streptophyta; class Magnoliopsida; order Poales; family Poaceae; genus Avena; species Avena insularis. The sequence goes on from CM042690.1 coordinate 212,239,349, forward strand.
TGCAATGACACTGGTGGATCCATGTGTGGTCTCTGAAGAGAACACTCATGCAATGACACTGGTTGTTGTTACTAAAAAGAACACACATGCAATGGCACTGGTGGATCCATAGGTGGTATGTGAGAAGAACAGCCATGAAATGACACTGGTTGTTGTTAGTAAAAAGAACACACATGCAATGACTCTAGTTGTTGTTAGTGAAAAGAACACACATGCAATGACTCTGGTTGTTTTTAGTGAAAAGAACACACATGCAATGACACCGGTGGATCCATAGGTGGTATGTGAAAAGAACACACATTTCAATGACTCTGGTTGTTGTTACTAAAAAGAACACACATGCAACGACACTGGTGGATCCATAGGTGGATTGTGAAAAGAGCACACATGCAATGACTCCAGTTGTTGTTAGTGAAAAGAACACACCTGCAATGACACTGGTTGTTGTTACTAAAAAGAACACACATGCAATGACACTGGTGGATCCATATGTGGATTTTGAAAAGAGCACACATGCAATGACTCCAGTTGTTGTTAGTGAAAAGAACATACATGCAATGACACTGGTGGATCCATGCGTGGTCTCTGAAGCGAGCACACATTTCAATGACACTGGTGGATCCATATGTGGTATGTGAAAAGAACACACATGCAATGACTCTGGTTGTTGTTAGTGTAATGAACACACATGAAATGACACTGGTGGATCCATAGGTGGTATGTGAGAAGAACACACATTTCAATGACTCTGGTTGTTGTTACTAAAAAGAACACACATGCAATGACACTGGTGGAACCATGGGTGGATTGTGAAAAGAGCACACATGCAATGACACCGCTGGATCCATATGTGGTATGTGAAAAGAACACACATGCAATGACTCCAGTTGTTGTTAGTGAAAAGAACACACATGTGATGACACTGGTGGATCCATGTGTGGTCTCTGAAGAGAACACACATGCAATGACTCCGATTGTTGTTACTAAAAAGAACACACATGCAATGACACTGGTGGATCCATGGGTTGATTGTGAAAAGAGCACACAAGCAATGACACTGGTGCATCCATATGTGGTATGTGAAAATAACACACATGCAATGACTCTAGTAGTTGTTGGTGAAAAGAACATACATGCAATGACACTGTTGGATCCATGTGTGGTCTCTCAAGAGAGCACACATTTCAATGACTCTGGTTGTTGTTATTGAAAAGAACACACATGCAATGACACTGGTGGATCCATGTGTGGTCTCTGAAGAGAACACACATGCAATTACACTAGTTGTTGTTACTAAAAAGAACACACATGCAATGACACTACTGGATCCATAGGTGGTATGTGAGAAGAATAGCCATGAAATGACTCCGCTTGTTATTAGTAAAAAGAACACACATGCAATGACTCCAGATGTTGTTAGTGAAAAGAACACACATGCAATGACTCCAGTTGTTGTTAGTGAAAAGAACATACATGCAATGACACTGGTGGATCCATGTGTGGTCTCTAAAGAGAGCACACATTTCAATGACACTGGTGGATCCATATGTGGTATGTGAAAAGAACACACATGCAATGACTCTGGTTGTTGTTAGTGAAATGAACACACATGAAATGACACTGGTGGATCCATAGGTGGTATGTGAGAAGAACACACATTTCAATGACTCTGGTTGTTGTTACTAAAAAGAACACACATGCAATGACACTGGTGGATTCATGGGTGGATTGTGAAAAGAGCACACATGCAATGACACCGCTGGATCCATATGTGGTATGTGAAAAGAACACACATGCAATGACTCAAGTTGTTGTTAGTGAAAAGAACACACATGTAATGACACTGGTGGATCCATGTGTGGTTTCTAAAGAGAACAAACATGCAGTGACACTGGTTGTTGTTACTAAAAAGAACACACATGCAATTACACTGGTGGATCCATGGGTCGATTGTGAAAAGAGCACACATGCAATGACACTGGTGGATCCATATGTGGTATGTGAAAAGAACACACATGCAATGTCTCCAGTTGTTGTTAGTGAAAAGAACATACATGCAATGACACTGGTGGATCCATGTGTGGTCTCTCAAGAGAGCACACATTTCAATGACTCTGGTTGTAGTTATTGAAAAGAACACACATGCAATGACACTGGTGGATCCATGTGGGGTCTTTGAAGAGAACACACATGCAATGACACTAGTTGTTGTTACTAAAAAGAACACACATGCAATGACACTACTAGATCCATAGGTGGTATGTGAGAAGAACAACCATGAAATGACTCTGGTTGTTGTTAGTAAAAAGAACACACATGCAATGACACTGGTGGATCCATATGTGGTATGTGAAAAGAACACACATGCAATGACTCCAGTTATTGTTAGTGAAAAGAACATACATGCAATGACACTGGTGGATCCATGTGTGGTCTCTGAAGCGAGCACACATTTCAATGACTCTGGTTGTTGTTAGTTAAAAGAACACACATGCAATGACATTGGTGGATCCATGTGTGGTCTCAAGAGAACACATGCAATGACCCTGGTTGTTGTTACTAAAAAGAACACACATGCAATGACACTGGTGGATCCATGTGTGGATTGTGAAGAGAACACAAATGCAATGACACTGGTGGATCCATATGTGGTATGTGAGAAGAACAGCCATGCAATGACTCTGGTTGTTGGTAGTAAAAAGAACACACATGCAATGACACTGGAGGATCCATATGTGGTATGTGAAAAGAACACACATGCAATGACTCTAGTTGTTGTTAGTGAAAAGAACATACATGCAATGACACCGATGGATCCATGTGTGGTCTATGAAGAGAGCACACATTTCAATGACTCTGGTTGTTGTTAGTGAAAAGAACACACATGCAATGACACTGGTTGTTGTTACTAAAAAGAACAGACATGAAATGACACTTGTAGATCCATGTGTGGATTGTGAAAAGAGCACACATGCAATGACACCGGTGGATCCATATGTGGTATGTGAAAAGAACACACATTCAATGACACCGGTGGATCCATATGTGGTATGTGAAAAGAACACACATGCAATGACTCTGGTTGTTGTTAGTGAAATGAACACACATGCAATGACACTGGTGGATCCATGTGTGGTCTCTGTAGAGAACACACATTTCAATGACACTGGTGGTCCATATGTGGTATGTGAAAAGAACACACATGCAATGACTCTGGTTATTGTTAGTGAAAAGAACACACATGCAATGACACTGGTGGATCCATGTGTGGTATGTAAAAAGAACACACATTTCAATGACTATGTTTGTTATTAGTGAAAATAACATACATTCAATGACACTGGTGGATCCATGTGTGGTCTCTGTAGAGAACACACATTTTAATGACACTTGTCGATCCATATGTGGTATGTGAAAAGAACACACATGCAATGACTCTGGTTGTTGTTAGTGAAAAGAACACACATGCAATGACACTGGTGGATCCATAGGTGGTATGTGAGAAGAACACACATTTCAATGACTTCGATTGTTGTTACTAAAAAGAACACACATGCAATGACACTGGTGGATCCATGGGTGGATTGTGAAAAGAGCACAAATGCAATGACACTGGTGGATCCATATGTGGTATGTGAAAAGAACACACATGCAATGACTCCAGTTGTTGTTAGTGAAAAGAACATACATGCAATGACACTGGTGGATCCATGTGTGGTCTTTGAAGAGAGCACACATTTCAATGACTCTGGTTGTTGTTACTGAAAAGAATACACATGCAATGACACTGGTGGATCCATGTGTGGTCTCTGAAGAGAACACGCATGCAATGACACTGGTTGTTGTTACTAAAAAGAACACACATGCAATGGCACTGGTGGATCCATAGGTGGTATGTGAGAAGAACAACCATGAAATGACACTGGTTGTTCTTAGTAAAAAGAACACACATGCAATGACTCTAGTTGTTGTTAGTGAAAAGAACACACATGCAATGACTCTGGTTGTTGTTAGTGAAAAGAACACACATGCAATGACACCGGTGGATCCATAGGTCGTATGTGAAAAGAACACACATTTCAATGACTCTGGTTGTTGTTACTAAAAGAACACACATGCAACGACACTTTGGTGGATCCGTAGGTGGATTGTGAAAGAGCACACATGCAATGACTCCAGTTGTTGTTAGTGAAAAGAACACACCTGCAATGACACTGGTTGTTGTTACTAAAAAGAACACACATGCAATGACACTGGTGGATCCATATGTGGATTGTGAAAAGAGCACACATGCAATGACTCCAGTTGTTGTTAGTGAAAAGAACATACATGCAATGAAACTGGTGGATCCATGCGTGGTCTCTGAAGCGAACACACATTTCAATGACACTGGTGGATCCATATGTGGTATGTGAAAAGAACACAATGCAATAACTCTGGTTGTTGTTAGTGTAATGAACACACATGAAATGACACTGGTGGATCCATAGGTGGTATGTGAGAAGAACACATTTCAATGACTGTTGTTGTTACTAAAAAGAACACACATGCAATGACACTGGTGGAACCATGGGTGGATTGTGAAAAGAGCACACATGCAATGACACCGCTGGATCCATATGTGGTATGTGAAAAGAACACAAATGCAATGACTCCAGTTGTTGTTAGTGAAAAGAACACACATGTGATGATACTGGTGGATCCAAGTGTGGTCTCTAAAGAGAACACACATGCAATGACACTGGTTGTTTTTACTAAAAAGAACACACATGCAATTACACTGGTGGATCCATGGGTTGGTTGTGAAAAGAGCACACAAGCAATGACACTGGTGCATCCATATGTGGTATGTGAAAAGAACACACATGCAATGACTCTAGTAATTGTTGGTGAAAAGAACATACATGCAATGACACTGGTGGATCCATGTGTGGTCTCTCAAGAGAGCACACATTTCAATGACTCTGGTTGTTGTTATTGAAAAGAGCACACATGCAATGACACTGGTTGTTGTTACTAAAAAGAACACACATGCAATGACACTGGTGGATCCATATGTGGATTGTGAAAAGAGCACACATGCAATGACTCCAGTTGTTGTTAGTGAAAAGAACATACATGCAATGACACTGGTGGATCCATGCGTGGTCTCTGAAGCGAGCACACATTTCAATGACACTGGTGGATCCATATGTGGTATGTGAAAAGAACACACATGCAATAACTCTGGTTGTTGTTAGTGTAATGAACACACATGAAATGACACTGGTGGATCCATAGGTGGTATGTGAGAAGAACACACATTTCAATGACTCTGGTTGTTGTTACTAAAAAGAACACACATGCAATGACACTGGTGGAACCATGGGTGGATTGTGAAAAGAGCACACATGCAATGAAACCGCTGGATCCATATGTGGTATGTGAAAAGAACACAAATGCAATGACTCCAGTTGTTGTTAGTGAAAAGAACACACATGTGATGATACTGGTGGATCCAAGTGTGGTCTCTAAAGAGAACACACATGCAATGACACTGGTTGTTTTTACTAAAAAGAACACACATGCAATTACACTGGTGGATCCATGGGTTGGTTGTGAAAAGAGCACACAAGCAATGACACTGGTGCATTCATATGTGGTATGTGAAAAGAACACACATGCAATGACTCTAGTAGTTGTTGGTGAAAAGAACATACATGCAATGACACTGGTGGATCCATGTGTGGTCTCTCAAGAGAGCACACATTTCAATGACTCTGGTTGTTGTTATTGAAAAGAGCACACATGCAATGACACTGGTGGATCCATGTGTGGTCTCTGAAGAAACACACATGCAATTACACTAGTTGTTGTTACTAAAAAGAACACACATGCAATGACACTAGTGGATCCATAGGTGGTATGTGATAAGAATAGCCATGAAATGACTCCGCTTGTTATTAGTAAAAAGAACACACATGCAATGACTCCAGATGTTGTTAGTGAAAAGAACACACATGCAATGACTCCAGTTGTTGTTAGTGAAAAGAACATACATGCAATGACACTGGTGGATCCATGTGTGGTCTCTAAAGAGAGCACACATTTCAATGACACTGGTGGATCCATATGTGGTATGTGAAAAGAACACACATGCAATGACTCTGGTTGTTGTTAGTGAAATGAACACACATGAAATGACACTGGTGGATCCATAGGTGGTATGTGAGAAGAACACACATTTCAATGACTCTGGTTGTTACTAAAAAGAACACACATGCAATGACACTGGTGGATTCATGGGTGGATTGTGAAAAGAGCACACATGCAATGACACCGCTGGATCCATATGTGGTATGTGAAAAGAACACACATGCAATGACTCAAGTTGTTGTTAGTGAAAAGAACACACATGTAATGACACTGGTGGATCCATGTGTGGTTTCTAAAGAGAACAAACATGCAACGACACTGGTTGTTGTTACTAAAAAGAACACACATGCAATTACACTGGTGGATCCATGGGTCGATTGTGAAAAGAGCACACATGCAATGACACTGGTGGATCCATATGTGGTATGTGAAAAGAACACACATGCAATGTCTCCAGTTGTTGTTAGTGAAAAGAACATACATGCAATGACATCTGGATCCATGTGGTCTCTCAAGAGATCACACATTTCAATGACTCTGGTTGTAGTTATTGAAAAGAACACACATGCAATGACACTGGTGGATCCATGTGGGGTCTTTGAAGAGAACACACATGCAATGACACTAGTTGTTGTTACTAAAAAGAACACACATGCAATGACACTACTAGATCCATAGGTGGTATGTGAGAAGAACAACCATGAAATGACTCTGGTTGTTGTTAGTAAAAAGAACACACATGCAATGACACTGGTGGATCCATATGTGGTATGTGAAAAGAACACACATGCAATGACTCAGTTATTGTTAGTGAAAAGAACATACATGCAATGACATCGGTGGATCCATGTGTGGTCTCAAGCAGCACACATTTCAATGACTCTGGTTGTTGTTAGTTAAAAGAACACACATGCAATGATATTGGTGGATCCATGTGTGGTCTCTGAAGAGAACACACATGCAATGACCCTGGTTGTTGTTACTAAAAAGAACACACATGCAATGACACTGGTGGATCCATGTGTGGATTGTGAAGAGAACACAAATGCAATGACACTGGTGGATCCATAGGTGGTATGTGAGAAGAGCAGCCATGCAATGACTCTGGTTGTTGGTAGTAAAAAGAACACACATGCAATGACACTGGAGGATCCATATGTGGTATGTGAAAAGAACACACATGCAATGACTCTAGTTGTTGTTAGTGAAAAGAACATACATGCAATGACACCGATGGATCCATGTGTGGTCTATGAAGAGAGCACACATTTCAATGACTCTGGTTGTTGTTAGTGAAAAGAACACACATGCAATGACACTGGTGGATCCATGTGTGGTCTGCGAAAAGAACACACATGCAATGACACTGGTTGTTGTTACTAAAAAGAACAGACATGAAATGACACTTGTAGATCCATGTGTGGATTGTGAAAAGAGCACACATGCAATGACACCGGTGGATCCATATGTGGTATGTGAAAAGAACACACATTCAATGACACCGGTGGATCCATATGTGGTATGTGAAAAGAACACACATGCAATGACTCTGGTTGTTGTTAGTGAAATGAACACACATGCAATGACATCAGGTGGATCCATGTGGTCTCTGAGAGAACACACATTTCAATGACACTGGTGGTCCATATGTGGTATGTGAAAAGAACACACATGCAATGACTCTGGTTATTGTTAGTGAAAAGAACACACATGCAATGACACTGGTGGATCCATGTGTGGTATGTAAAAAGAACACACATTTCAATGACTCTGGTTGTTATTAGTGAAAAGAACATACATGCAATGACACTGGTGGATCCATGTGTGGTCTCTGTAGAGAAGACACATTTTAATGACACTTGTCGATCCATATGTGGTATGTGAAAAGAACACACATGCAATGACTCTGGTTGTTGTTAGTGAAAAGAACACACATGCAATGACACTGGTGGATCCATAGGTGGTATGTGAGAAGAACACACATTTCAATGACTCCGATTGTTGTTACTAAAAAGAATACACTTGCAATGACACTGGTGGATCCATGGGTGGATTGTGAAAAGAGCACACATGCGGATCCATATGTGGTATGTGAAAAGAACACACATGCAATGACTCCAGTTGTTGTTAGTGAAAAGAACATACATGCAATGACACTGGTGGATCCATGTGTGGTCTTTGAAGAGAGCACACATTTCAATGACTCTGGTTGTTGTTACTGAAAAGAATACACATGCAATGACACTGGTGGATCCATGTGTGGTCTCTGAAGAGAACACGCATGCAATGACACTGGTTGTTGTTACTAAAAAGAACACACATGCAATGGCACTGGTGGATCCATAGGTGGTATGTGAGAAGAACAGCCATGAAATGACACTGGTTGTTCTTAGTAAAAAGAACACACATGCAATGACTCTAGTTGTTGTTAGTGAAAAGAACACACATGCAATGACTCTGGTTGTTGTTAGTGAAAAGAACAGACATGCAATGACACCGGTGGATCCATAGGTCGTATGTGAAAAGAACACACATTTCAATGACTCTGGTTGTTGTTACTAAAAAGAACACACATGCAACGACACTGGTGGATCCGTAGGTGGATTGTGAAAAGATCACACATGCAATGACTCCAGTCGTTGTTAGTGAAAAGAACACACCTGCAATGACACTGGTTGTTGTTACTAAAAAGAACACACATGCAATGACACTGGTGGATCCATATGTGGATTGTGAAAAGAGCACCCATGCAATGACTCCAGTTGTTGTTAGTGAAAAGAACATACATGCAATGACACTGGTGGATCCATGCGTGGTCTCTGAAGCGAACACACATTTCAATGACACTGGTGGATCCATATGTGGTATGTGAAAAGAACACACATGCAATAACTCTGGTTGTTGTTAGTGTAATGAACACACATGAAATGACACTGGTGGATCCATAGGTGGTATGTGAGAAGAACACACATTTCAATGACTCTGGTTGTTGTTACTAAAAAGAACACACATGCAATGACACTGGTGGAACCATGGGTGGATTGTGAAAAGAGCACACATGCAATGACACCGCTGGATCCATATGTGGTATGTGAAAAGAACACAAATGCAATGACTCCAGTTGTTGTTAGTGAAAAGAACACACATGTGATGATACTGGTGGATCCAAGTGTGGTCTCTAAAGAGAACACACATGCAATGACACTGGTTGTTTTTACTAAAAAGAACACACATGCAATTACACTGGTGGATCCATGGGTTGGTTGTGAAAAGAGCACACAAGCAATGACACTGGTGCATCCATATGTGGTATGTGAAAAGAACACACATGCAATGACTCTAGTAGTTGTTGGTGAAAAGAACATACATGCAATGACACTGGTGGATCCATGTGTGGTCTCTCAAGAGAGCACACATTTCAATGACTCTGGTTGTTGTTATTGAAAAGAGCACACATGCAATGACACTGGTGGATCCATGTGTGGTCTCTGAAGAGAACACACATGCAATTACACTAGTTGTTGTTACTAAAAAGAACACACATGCAATGACACTAGTGGATCCATAGGTGGTATGTGAGAAGAATAGCCATGAAATGACTCCGCTTGTTATTAGTAAAAAGAACACACATGCAATGACTCCAGATGTTGTTAGTGAAAAGAACACACATGCAATGACTCCAGTTGTTGGTAGTGAAAAGAACATACATGCAATGACTCCAGTTGTTGGTAGTGAAAAGAACATACATGCAATTACACCGGTGGATCCATGTGTGCTCTCTAAAGAGAGCACACATTTCAATGACACTGGTGGATCCATATGTGGTATGTGAAAAGAACACACATGCAATGACTCTGGTTGTTGTTAGTGAAATGAACACACATGAAATGACACTGGTGGATCCATAGGTGGTATGTGAGAAGAACACACATTTCAATGACTCTGGTTGTTGTTACTAAAAAGAACACACATGCAATGACACTGGTGGATCCATGGGTGGATTGTGAAAAGAGCACACATGCAATGACACCGCTGGATCCATATGTGGTATGTGAAAAGAACACACATGCAATGACTCCAGTTGTTGTTAGTGAAAAGAAGACACATGTAATGACACTGGTGGATCCATGTGTGGTCTCTCAAGAGAGCACACATTTCAATGACTCTGGTTGTAGTTATTGAAAAGAACACACATGCAATGACACTGGTGGATCCATGTGGGGTCTTTGAAGAGAACACACATGCAATGACACTAGTTGTTGTTACTAAAAAGAACACACATGCAATGACACTACTAGATCCATAGGTGGTATGTGAGAAGAACAACCATGAAATGACTCTGGTTGTTGTTAGTAAAAAGAACACACATGCAATGACACTGGTGGATCCATATGTGGTATGTGAAAAGAACACACATGCAATGACTCCAGTTATTGTTAGTGAAAAGAACATACATGCAATGACACTGGTGGATCCATGTGTGGTCTCTGAAGCGAGCAAACATTTCAATGACTCTGGTTGTTGTTAGTTAAAAGAACACACATGCAATGACATTGGTGGATCCATGTGTGGTCTCTGAAGAGAACACACATGCAATGACCCTGGTTGTTGTTACTAAAAAGAACACACATGCAATGACACTGGTGGATCCATGTGTGGATTGTGAAGAGAACACAAATGCAATGACACTGGTGGATCCATAGGTGGTATGTGAGAAGAACAGCCATGCAATGACTCTGGTTGTTGGTAGTAAAAAGAACACACATGCAATGACACTGGAGGATCCATATGTGGTATGTGAAAAGAACACACATGCAATGACTCTAGTTGTTGTTAGTGAAAAGAACATACATGCAATGACACCGATGGATCCTTGTGTGGTCTATGAAGAGAGCACACATTTCAATGACTCTGGTTGTTGTTAGTGAAATGAACACACATGCAATGACACTGGTGGATCCATGTGTGGTCTGTGAAAAGAACACACATGCAATGACACTGGTTGTTGTTACTAAAAAGAACAGACATGAAATGACACTTGTAGATCCATGTGTGGATTGTGAAAAGAGCACACATGCAATGACACCGGTGGATCCATATGTGGTATGTGAAAAGAACACACATTCAATGACACCGGTGGATCCATATGTGGTATGTGAAAAGAACACACATGCAATGACTCTGGTTGTTGTTAGTGAAATGAACACACATGCAATGACACTGGTGGATCCATGTGTGGTCTCTGTAGAGAACACACATTTCAATGACACTGGTGGTCCATATGTGGTATGTGAAAAGAACACACATGCAATGACTCTGGTTATTGTTAGTGAAAAGAACACACATGCAATGACACTGGTGGATCCATGTGTGGTATGTAAAAAGAACACACATTTCAATGACTCTGGTTGTTATTAGTGAAAAGAACATACATGCAATGACACTGGTGGATCCATGTGTGGTCTCTGTAGAGAACACACATTTTAATGACACTTGTCGATCCATATGTGGTATGTGAAAAGAACACACATGCAATGACTCTGGTTGTTGTTAGTGAAAAGAACACACATGCAATGACACTGGTGGATCCATAGGTGGTATGTGAGAAGAATACACATTTCAATGACTCCGATTGTTGTTACTAAAAAGAACACACATGCAATGACACTGGTGGATCCATGGGTGGATTGTGAAAAGAGCACACATGCAATGACACTGGTGGATCCATATGTGGTATGTGAAAAGAACACACATGCAATGACTCCAATTGTTGTTAGTGAAAAGAACATACATGCAATGACACTGGTGGATCCATGTGTGGTCTTTGAAGAGAGCACACATTTCAATGACTCTGGTTGTTGTTACTGAAAAGAATACACATGCAATGACACTGGTGGATCCATGTGTGGTCTCTGAAGAGAACACGCATGCAATGACACTGGTTGTTGTTACTAAAAAGAACACACATGCAATGGCACTGGTGGATCCATAGGTGGTATGTGAGAAGAACAGCCATGAAATGACACTGGTTGTTCTTAGTAAAAAGAACACACATGCAATGACTCTAGTTGTTGTTAGTGAAAAGAACACACATGCAATGACTCTGGTTGTTGTTAGTGAAAAGAACACACATGCAATGACACCGGTGGATCCATAGTTCGTATGTGAAAAGAACACACATTTCAATGACTCTGGTTGTTGTTACTAAAAAGAACACACATGCAACGACACTGGTGGATCCGTAGGTGGATTGTGAAAAGATCACACATGCAATGACTCCAGTTGTTGTTAGTGAAAAGAACACACCTGCAATGACACTGGTTGTTGTTACTAAAAAGAACACACATGCAATGACACTGGTGGATCCATATGTGGATTGTGAAAAGAGCACACATGCAATGACTCCAGTTGTTGTTAGTGAAAAGAACATACATGCAATGACACTGGTGGATCCATGCGTGGTCTCTGAAGCGAACACACATTTCAATGACACTGGTGGATCCATATGTGGTATGTGAAAAGAACACACATGCAATAACTCTGGTTGTTGTTAGTGTAATGAACACACATGAAATGACACTGGTGGATCCATAGGTGGTATGTGAGAAGAACACACATTTCAATGACTCTGGTTGTTGTTACTAAAAAGAACACACAAGCAATGACACTGGTGGAACCATGGGTGGATTGTGAAAAGAGCACACATGCAATGACACCGCTGGATCCATATGTGGTATGTGAAAAGAACACAAATGCAATGACTCCAGTTGTTGTTAGTGAAAAGAACACACATGTGATGATACTGGTGGATCCATGTGTGGTCTCTAAAGAGAACACACATGCAATGACACTGGTTGTTTTTACTAAAAAGAACACACATGCAATTACACTGGTGGATCCATGGGTTGGTTGTGAAAAGAGCACACAAGCAATGACACTGGTGCATCCATATGTGGTATGTGAAAAGAACACACATGCAATAACTCTAGTAGTTGTTGGTGAAAAGAACATACATGCAATGACACTGGTGGATCCATGTGTGGTCTCTCAAGAGAGCACACATTTCAATGACTCTGGTTGTTGTTATTGAAAAGAGCACACATGCAATGACACTGGTGGATCCATGTGTGGTCTCTGAAGAGAACACACATGCAATTACACTAGTTGTTGTTACTAAAAATAACACACATGCAATGACACTAGTGGATCCATAGGTGGTATGTGAGAAGAATAGCCATGAAATGACTCCGCTTGTTATTAGTAAAAAGAACACACATGCAATGACTCCAGATGTTGTTAGTGAAAAGAACACACATGCAATGACTCCAGTTGTTGGTAGTGAAAAGAACATACATGCAATGACTCCAGTTGTTGGTACTGAAAAGAACATACATGCAATGACACCGGTGGATCCATGTGTGGTCTCTAAAGAGAGCACACATTTCAATGACACTGGTGGATCCATATGTGGTATGTGAAAAGAACACACATGCAATGACTCTGGTTGTTGTTAGTGAAATGAACACACATGAAATGACACTGGTGGATCCATAGGTGGTATGTGAGAAGAACACACATTTCAATGACTCTGGTTGTTGTTACTAAAAAGAACACACATGCAATGACACTGGTGGATCCATGGGTGGATTGTGAAAAGAGCACACATGCAATGACACCACTGGATCCATATGTGGTATGTGAAAAGAACACACATGCAATGACTCCAGTTGTTGTTAGTGAAAAGAAGACACATGTAATGACACTGGTGGATCCATGTGTGGTCTCTAAAGAGAACACACATGCAATGACACTGGTTGTTGTTACTAAAAAGAACACACATGCAATTACACTGGTGGATCCATGGGTCGATTGTGAAAAGAGAACACATGCAATGACATTGGTGGATCCATATGTGGTATGTGAAAAGAACACATATGCAATGACTCCAGTTGTTGTTAGTGAAAAGAACATACATGCAATGACACTGGTGGATCCATGTGTGGTCTCTCAAGAGAGCACACATTTCAATGACTCTGGTTGTAGTTATTGAAAAGAACACACATGCAATGACACTGGTGGATCCATGTGGGGTCTTTGAAGAGAACACACATGCAATGACACTAGTTGTTGTTACTAAAAAGAACACACATGCAATGACACTAGTGGATCCATAGGTGGTATGTGAGAAGAACAGCCATGAAATGGCTCTGGTTGTTGTTAGTAAAAAGAACACAAATGCAATGACTCCAGTTGTTGTTAGTGAAAAGAACACACATGCAATGACTCTAGTTGTTGTTACTGAAAAGAACATACATGCAATGACACCGGTGGATCCATGTGTGGTCTCTGAAGAGAGCACACATTTCAATGACTCTAGTGGATCCATATGTGGTATGTGAAAAGAACACACATGCAATGACTCTGGTTGTTGTTAGTGAAATGAACACACATGCAATGACACTGGTGGATCCATAGGTGGTATGTGAGAAGAACACACATTTCGTTGACTCTGGTTGTTACTAAAAAGAACACACATGCAATGACACTGGTGGATCCATGGGTGTATTGTGAAAAGCGCACACATGCAATGACACTGGTAGATCCATATGTGGTATGTGAAAAGAACACACATGCAATGACTCCAGTTGTTGTTAGTGAAAAGACCACACATGCAATGACTCTCATTGTTGTTGGTGAAAAGAACATACATGCAATGACACCGGTGGATCCATGTGTGGTCTCTGAAGAGAGCACACATTTCAATGACTCTGGTGGATCCATATGTGGTATATGAAAAGAACACACATGCAATGACACTGGGAGATACATAGGTGGTATGTGAGAAGAACACACATTTCAGTGACTCTGGTTGTTGTTACTAAAAAGAACACACATGCAATGACACTGGTGGATCCATGTGTGGTCTCTGAAGAGAGCCCACATTTTAATGACTCTGGTTGTTATTAGTGAAAAGAACACACATGCAATGACACTAGTGGATCCATGTGTGGTCTATTAAGAGAACACACATGCAATGACACTAGTTGTTGTTACTAAAAAGAACACACATGCTATGACTCTGGTGGATCCATGCGTGGATTGTGAAAAGAGCACACATGCAATGACACCGGTGGATCCATATGTGGTATGTGAAAAGAACACACATGCAATGACACTGGTGGATCCATAGGTGGTCTCTTAAGAGAGCACACATGCAATGACTCCAGTTGTTGTTAGTGAAAAGAACACACCTGCAATGACATTGGTTGTTGTTACTAAAAAGAACACACATGCAATGACACTGGTGGAAACATACGTGGATTGTGAAAAGAGCACACATGCAATGAGTCCAGTTGTTGTTAGTGAAAAGAACATAAATGCAATGACACTGGTGGATCCATGTGGGGTCTCTATAGAGAACACACATTTCAATGACACTGGTGGATCCATATGTGGTATGTGAAAAGAACACACATGCAATGACTCTGGTTGTTGTTAGTGAAATGAACACACATGCAATGACACTGGTAGATCCATAGGTGGTATGTGATAAGAAGACACATTTCAATGACTTTGGTTGTTGTTACTAAAAAGAACACCCATGCATTGACACTGGTGGATCCATGGGTGGATTGTGAAAAGAGCACACATGCAATGACATTGGTGGATCCATATGTGGTATGTGAAAAGAACACACATGCAATGACTCCAGTTGTTGTTAGTGAAAAGAACACACCTGCAATGACATTGGTTGTTGTTACTAAAAAGAACACACATGCAATGACACTGGTGGATACATAGGTGGATTGTGAAAAGAGCACACATGCAATGAGTCCAATTGTTGTTAGTGAAAAGAACATACATGCAATGACACTGGTGGATCCATGTGTGGTCTCTGTAGAGAACACACATTTCAATGACACTGGTGGATCCATATGTGGTATGTGAAAAGAACACACATGCAATGACCTGGTTGTTGTTAGTGAAATGAACACACATGCAATGACACTGGTGGATCCATAGGTGGTATGTGAGAATAACACACATTTCAATGACTCTAGTTGTTTTTTACTAAAAAGAACACACATGCAATGACACTGGTGGATCCATGGGTGGATTGTGAAAACAGCACACATGCAATGACACTGGTGGATCCATATGTGGTATGTGAAAAGAACACACATGCAACGACTCCAGTTGTTGTTAGTGAAAAGAACATACATGCAATAACACCGGTGGATCCATGTGTGGTCTCTAAAGAGAGCACACATTTCAATGACTCTGGTTGTTGTTAGTAAAAATAACACACATGCAATGACACTGGTGGATCCATAGGTGGTATGTGAGCAGAACAGGCATGAAATGTCTCTGGTTGTTGTTTGGAAAAAGAACACACATGCAATGACTCCAGTTGTTGTTAGTGAAAAGAACACACATGCAATGACTCTAATTGTTGTTGGTGAAAAGAACATACATGCAATGACACTGGGAGATACATAGGTGGTATATGAGAAGAACACACATTTCAATGACTCTGGTTGTTGTTACTAAAAAGAACACACATCCAATGACACTGGTGGATCCATGTGTGGTCTCTAAAGAGAGCACACATTTCAATGACTCTGGTTGTTGTTAGTGAAAAGAACACACATGCAATGACACTGGTGGATCCATGTGTGGTTTCTGAAGAGAACACACATGCAATGACACTGGTTGTTGTTACTAAAAAGAACACACATGCAATGACACTGGTGGATCCATAGGTGGTATGTGAGAAGAACAGCCATGAAATGACTCTGGTTGTTGTTAGTAGAAATAACACACATGCAATGACTCCAGTTGTTGTTAGTGAAAAGAACACACATGCAATGACTCTAGTTGTTGTTAGTGGAAATAACACACATGCTATGACACCGGTGGATCCATAGGTGGTATGTGAAAAGAACACACATTTCAATGACTCTGGTTGTCGTTACTAAAAAGAACACACATGCAATGACACTGGTGGATCCATAGGTGGATTGTGAAAAGAGCACACATGCAATCACTCCAGTTGTTGTTAGTGAAAAGAACATACCTGCAATGACACTAGTTGTTGTTACTAAAAAGAACACACATGCAATGACACTGGTGGATCCATATGTGGATTGTGAAAAGAGCACATATGCAATGACTCCAGTTGTTCTTAGTGAAAAGAACATAAATGCAATGACACTGGTGGATCCATGTGTGGTCTCTGTAGAGAACACACATTTCAATGATACTAGTGGATCCATATGTGGTATGTGAAAAGAACACACATGCAATGACTATGGTTGTTGTAAGTGAAAAGAACAGACATGCAATGACACTGGTGGATCCATAGGTGGTATGTGATAAGAACACACATTTCATTGACTCTAGTTGTTGTTACTAAAAATAACACACATGCAATGACACTGGTGGATCCATGGGTGGATTGTGAAAAGAGCACACATGCAATGACACCGGTGGATCCATATGTGGTATGTGAAAAGAACACACATGCTATGACTCCGGTTGTTGTTAGTGAAAAGAACACACATGCAATGACTTCAGTTGTTGTTAGTGAAAAGAACATACATGCAATGACACCGGTGGATCCATGTGCGGTCTCTAAAGAGAACACACATTTCAATGACTCTGGTGGATCCATATGTGGTATGTGAAAAGAACACACATGCAATGACTCTGGTTGTTGTTAGTGAAATGAACACACATGCAATGACACTGGTGGATCCATAGGTGGTATGTGAGAAGAATAGCCATGAAATGACTCTGGTTATTGTTAGTAAAAAGAGCACACATGCAATGACACTGGTGGATCCATATGTGGTATGTGAAAAGAACACACATGCAATGACTCCAGTTGTTGTTAGTGAAAAGAACATACATGCAATGACACTGGTGGATCCATATGTGGTATGTGAAAAGAACACACATGCAATGACTCCAGTTGTTGTTAGTGAAAAGAACATACATGCAATGACACTGGTGGATCCATTTGTGGTCTCTGAAGCGAGCACACATTTCAATGACTCTGGTTGTTGTTAGTTAAAAGAACACACATGCAATGGCATTGGTGGATCCATGTGTGGTCTCTAAAGAGAACACACATGCAATGACACTGGTTGTTGTTACTAAAAAGAACACACATGCAATGACACTGGTGGATCCATGTGTGGATTGTGAAGAGAACACACATGCAATGACACTGGTGGATCCATAGGTGGTATGTGAGAAGAACAGCCATGCAATGACTCTGGTTGTTGGTAGTAAAAAGAACACACATGCAATGACACTGGAGGATCCATAGGTGGATTGTGAAAAGAGCACACATGCAATGACTCCAGTTGTTGTTAGTGAAAAGAACACACATGCAATGACACCGGTTGTTGTTACTAAAAAGAACACACATGCAATGACACTGGTGGATCCATGGGTGGATTGTGAAAAGAGCACACATGCAATGACACCGGTGGATCCATATGTGGTATGTGAAAAGAACACACATGCAATGACACTGGTGGATCCATAGGTGGTCTCTGAAGAGAGCACACATGCAATGACTCCAGTTATTGTTAGTGAAAATAACACACCTGCAATGACATTGGTTGTTGTTACTAAAAAGAACACACATGCAATGACACTGGTGGATACATATGTGGATTGTGAAAAGAGCACACATGCAATGAGTCCAGTTGTTGTTAGTGAAAAGAACATACATGCAATGACACTGGTGGATCCATGTGTGGTCTCTATAGAGAACACACATTTCAATGACACTGGTGGATCCATATGTGGTATGTGAAAAGAACACACATGCAATGACTCTGGTTGTTGTTAGTGAAATGAACACACATGCAATGACACTGGTGGATCCATAGGTGGTATGTGAGAAGAAGACACATTTCAATGACTTTGGTTGTTGTTACTAGAAAGAACACCCATGCAATGACACTGGTGGATCAATGGGTGGATTGTGAAAAGAGCACACATGCAATGACACTGGTGGATCCATATGTGGTATGTGAAAAGAACACACATGCAATGACTCCAGTTGTTGTTAGTGAAAAGAACACACCTGCAATGACATTGGTTGTTGTTACTAAAAAGAACACACATGCAATGACACTGGTGGATACATATGTGGATTGTGAAAAGAGCACACATGCAATGAGTCCAATTGTTGTTAGTGAAAAGAACATACATGCAATGACACTGGTGGATCCATGTGTGGTCTCTATAGAGAACACACATTTCAATGACACTGGTGGATCCATATGTGGTATGTGAGAAGAACAGCCATGCAACGACTCTGGTTGTTGGTAGTAAAAAGAACACACATGCAATGACACTGGAGGATCCATAGGTGGATTGTGAAAAGAGCACACATGCAATGACTCCAGTTGTTGTTAGTGAAAAGAACACACATGCAATGACACCGGTTGTTGTTACTAAAAAGAGCACACATGCAATGACACTGGTGGATCCATGGGTGGATTGTGAAAAGAGCACACATGCAATGACACCGGTGGATCCATATGTGGTATGTGAAAAGAACACACATGCAATGACACTGGTGGATCCATATGTGGTATGTGAAAAGAACACACATGCAATGACTCTGGTTGTTGTTAGTGAAATGAACACACATGCAATGACACTGGTGGATCCATAGGTGGTATGTGAGAAGAAGACACATTTCAATGACTTTGGTTGTTGTTACTAGAAAGAACACCCATGCAATGACACTGGTGGATCAATGGGTGGATTGTGAAAAGAGCACACATGCAATGACACTGGTGGATCCATATGTGGTATGTGAAAAGAACACACATGCAATGACTCCAGTTGTTGTTAGTGAAAAGAACACACCTGCAGTGACATTGGTTGTTGTTACTAAAAAGAACACACATGCAATGACACTGGTGGATACATATGTGGATTGTGAAAAGAGCACACATGCAATGAGTCCAATTGTTGTTAGTGAAAAGAACATACATGCAATGACACTGGTGGATCCATGTGTGGTCTCTATAGAGAACACACATTTCAATGACACTCGTGGATCAATATGTGGTATGTGAGAAGAACGACATGCAATGACTCCAGTTGTTGTTAGTATTAAGAACACACATGCAATGACACTGGAGGATCCATAGGTGGATTGTGAAAAGAGCACACATGCAATGACTCCAGTTGTTGTTAGTGAAAAGAACACACATGCAATGACACCGGTTGTTGTTACTAAAAAGAACACACATGCAATGACGCTGGTGGATCCATGGGTGGATTGTGAAAAGAGCACACATGCAATGACACCGGTGGATCCATATGTGGTATGTGAAAAGAACACACATGCAATGACACTGGTGGATCCATAGGTGGTCTTTGAAGAGAGCACACATGCAATGACTCCAGTTGTTGTTAGTGAAAATAACACACCTGCAATGACATTGGTTGTTATTACTAAAAAGAACACACATGCAATGACACTAGTGGATACATATGTGGATTGTGAAAAGAGCACACATGCAATGAGTCCAGTTGTTGTTAGTGAAAAGAACATACATGCAATGACACTGGTGGATCCATGTGTGGTCTCTATAGAGAACAGACATTTCAATGAAACTGGTGGATCCATATGTGGTATGTGAAAAGAACACACATGCAATGACTCTGGTTGCTGTTAGTGAAATGAACACACATGCAATGACACTGGTGGATCCATAGGTGGTATGTGAGAAGAAGACACATTTCAATGACTTTGGTTGTTGTTACTAGAAAGAACACCCATGCAATGACACTGGTGGATCAATGGGTGGATTGTGAAAAGAGCACACATGCAATGACACTGGTGGATCCATATGTGGTATGTGAAAAGAACACACATGCAATGACTCCAGTTGTTGTTAGTGAAAAGAACACACCTGCAATGACATTGGTTGTTGTTACTAAAAAGAACACACATGCAATGACACTGGTGGATACATATGTGGATTGTGAAAAGAGCACACATGCAATGAGTCCAATTGTTGTTAGTGAAAAGAACATTCATGCAATGAAACTGGTGGATCCATGTGTGGTCTCTATAGAGAACACACATTTCAATGACACTGGTGGATCCATATGTGGTATGTGAAAAGAACACACATGCAATGACCTGGTTGTTATTAGTGAAATGAACACACATGCTATGACACTGGTGGATCCATAGGTGGTATGTGAGAATAACACACATTTCAATGACTCCAGTTGTTTTTTACTAAAAAGAACACACATGCAATGACACTGGTGGATCCATGGGTGGATTGTGAAAATAGCACACATGCAATGACACTGGTGGATCCATATGTGGTATGTGAAAAGAACACACATGCAATGACTCCAGTTGTTGTTAGTGAAAAGAACATACATGCAATGACACCGGTGGATCCATGTGTGGTCTCTGAAGAGAGCACACATTTCAATGTCTCTGGTTGTTGTTAGTAAAAATAACACACATGCAATGACACTGGTGGATCCATAGGTGGTACGTGAGCAGAACAGCCATGAAATGACTCCGGTTGTTGTTAGTAAAAAGAACACACATGCAGTGACTCCAGTTGTTGTTAGTGAAAAGAACACACATGCAATGACACCGGTTGTTGTTACTAAAAAGAACACACATGCAATGACACTGGTGGATCCATGGGTGGATTGTGAAAAGAGCACACATGCAATGACACCGGTGGATCCATATGTGGTATGTGAAAAGAACACACATGCAATGACACTGGTGGATCCATAGGTGGTCTCTGAAGAGAGCACACATGCAATGACTCCAGTTATTGTTAGTGAAAATAACACACCTGCAATGACATTGGTTGTTGTTACTAAAAAGAACACACATGCAATGACACTGGTGGATACATATGTGGATTGTGAAAAGAGCACACATGCAATGAGTCCAGTTGTTGTTAGTGAAAAGAACATACATGCAATGACACTGGTGGATCCATGTGTGGTCTCTATAGAGAACACACATTTCAATGACACTGGTGGATCCATATGTGGTATGTGAAAAGAACACACATGCAATGACTCTGGTTGTTGTTAGTGAAATGAACACACATGCAATGACACTGGTGGATCCATAGGTGGTATGTGAGAAGAAGACACATTTCAATGACTTTGGTTGTTGTTACTAGAAAGAACACCCATGCAATGACACTGGTGGATCAATGGGTGGATTGTGAAAAGAGCACACATGCAATGACACTGGTGGATCCATATGTGGTATGTGAAAAGAACACACATGCAATGACTCCAGTTGTTGTTAGTGAAAAGAACACACCTGCAATGACATTGGTTGTTGTTACTAAAAAGAACACACATGCAATGACACTGGTGGATACATATGTGGATTGTGAAAAGAGCACACATGCAATGAGTCCAATTGTTGTTAGTGAAAAGAACATACATGCAATGACACTGGTGGATCCATGTGTGGTCTCTATAGAGAACACACATTTCAATGACACTGGTGGATCCATATGTGGTATGTGAGAAGAACAGCCATGCAATGACTCTGGTTGTTGGTAGTAAAAAGAACACACATGCAATGACACTGGAGGATCCATAGGTGGATTGTGAAAAGAGCACACATGCAATGACTCCAGTTGTTGTTAGTGAAAAGAACACACATGCAATGACACCGGTTGTTGTTACTAAAAAGAACACACATGCAATGACGCTGGTGGATCCATGGGTGGATTGTGAAAAGAGCACACATGCAATGACACCGGTGGATCCATATGTGGTATGTGAAAAGAACACACATGCAATGACACTGGTGGATCCATAGGTGGTCTTTGAAGAGAGCACACATGCAATGACTCCAGTTGTTGTTAGTGAAAATAACACACCTGCAATGACATTGGTTGTTATTACTAAAAAGAACACACATGCAATGACACTAGTGGATACATATGTGGATTGTGAAAAGAGCACACATGCAATGAGTCCAGTTGTTGTTAGTGAAAAGAACATACATGCAATGACACTGGTGGATCCATGTGTGGTCTCTATAGAGAACAGACATTTCAATGAAACTGGTGGATCCATATGTGGTATGTGAAAAGAACACACATGCAATGACTCTGGTTGCTGTTAGTGAAATGAACACACATGCAATGACACTGGTGGATCCATAGGTGGTATGTGAGAAGAAGACACATTTCAATGACTTTGGTTGTTGTTACTAGAAAGAACACCCATGCAATGACACTGGTGGATCAATGGGTGGATTGTGAAAAGAGCACACATGCAATGACACTGGTGGATCCATATGTGGTATGTGAAAAGAACACACATGCAATGACTCCAGTTGTTGTTAGTGAAAAGAACACAGCTGCAATGACATTGGTTGTTGTTACTAAAAAGAACACACATGCAATGACACTGGTGGATACATATGTGGATTGTGAAAAGAGCACACATGCAATGAGTCCAATTGTTGTTAGTGAAAAGAACATTCATGCAATGAAACTGGTGGATCCATGTGTGGTCTCTATAGAGAACACACATTTCAATGACACTGGTGGATCCATATGTGGTATGTGAAAAGAACACACATGCAATGACCTGGTTGTTATTAGTGAAATGAACACACATGCTATGACACTGGTGGATCCATAGGTGGTATGTGAGAATAACACACATTTCAATGACTCCAGTTGTTTTTTACTAAAAAGAACACACATGCAATGACACTGGTGGATCCATGGGTGGATTGTGAAAATAGCACACATGCAATGACACTGGTGGATCCATATGTGGTATGTGAAAAGAACACACATGCAATGACTCCAGTTGTTGTTAGTGAAAAGAACATACATGCAATGACACCGGTGGATCCATGTGTGGTCTCTGAAGAGAGCACACATTTCAATGTCTCTGGTTGTTGTTAGTAAAAATAACACACATGCAATGACACTGGTGGATCCATAGGTGGTACGTGAGCAGAACAGCCATGAAATGACTCCGGTTGTTGTTAGTAAAAAGAACACACATGCAGTGACTCCAGTTGTTGTTAGTGAAAAGAACACACATGCAATGACACCGGTTGTTGTTACTAAAAAGAACACACATGCAATGACACTGGTGGATCCATGGGTGGATTGTGAAAAGAGCACACATGCAATGACACCGTTGGATCCTTTTTTGTTATGTGAAAAGAACACACATGCAATGACACTGGTGGATCCATAGGTGGTCTCTGAAGAGAGCACACATGCAATGACTCCAGTTATTGTTAGTTAAAATAAAACACCTCAAAAGACATTGGTTGTTGTTACTAAAAAGAACACACATGCAATGACACTGGTGGATACATATGTGGATTGTGAAAAGAGCACACATGCAATGAGTCCAGTTGTTGTTAGTGAAAAGAACATACATGCAATGACACTGGTGGATCCATGTGTGGTCTCTATAGAGAACACACATTTCAATGACACTGGTGGATCCATATGTGGTATGTGAAAAGAACACACATGCAATGACTCTGGTTGTTGTTAGTGAAATGAACACACATGCAATGACACTGGTGGATCCATAGGTGGTATGTGAGAAGAAGACACATTTCAATGACTTTGGTTGTTGTTACTAGAAAGAACACCCATGCAATGACACTGGTGGATCAATGGGTGGATTGTGAAAAGAGCACACATGCAATGACACTGGTGGATCCATATGTGGTATGTGAAAAGAACACACATGCAATGACTCCAGTTGTTGTTAGTAAAAAGAACACACATGCAATGACACTGGAGGATCCATAGGTGGATTGTGAAAAGAGCACACATGCAATGACTCCAGTTGTTGTTAGTGAAAAGAACACACATGCAATGACACCGGTTGTTGTTACTAAAAAGAACACACATGCAATGACACTGGTGGATCCATGGGTGGATTGTGAAAAGAGCACACATGCAATGACACCGGTGGATCCATATGTGGTATGTGAAAAGATCACACATGCAATGACACTGGTGGATCCATATGTGGTATGTGAAAAGAACACACAAGCAATGACTCTGGTTGTTGTTAGTGAAATGAACACACATGCAATGACACTGGTGGATCCATAGGTGGTATGTGAGAAGAAGACACATTTCAATGACTTTGGTTGTTGTTACTAGAAAGAACACCCATGCAATGACACTGGTGGATCAATGGGTGGATTGTGAAAAGAGCACACATGCAATGACACTGGTGGATCCATATGTGGTATGTGAAAAGAACACACATGCAATGACTCCAGTTGTTGTTAGTGAAAAGAACACACCTGCAATGACATTGGTTGTTGTTACTAAAAAGAACACACATGCAATGACACTGGTGGATACATATGTGGATTGTGAAAAGAGCACACATGCAATGAGTCCAATTGTTGTTAGTGAAAAGAACATACATGCAATGACACTGGTGGATCCATGTGTGGTCTCTATAGAGAACACACATTTCAATGACACTGGTGGATCCATATGTGGTATGTGAGAAGAACAGCCATGCAATGACTCTGGTTGTTGGTAGTAAAAAGAACACACATGCAATGACACTGGAGGATCCATAGGTGGATTGTGAAAAGAGCACACATGCAATGACTCCAGTTGTTGTTAGTGAAAAGAACACACATGCAATGACACCGGTTGTTGTTACTAAAAAGAACACACATGCAATGACGCTGGTGGATCCATGGGTGGATTGTGAAAAGAGCACACATGCAATGACACCGGTGGATCCATATGTGGTATGTGAAAAGAACACACATGCAATGACACTGGTGGATCCATAGGTGGTCTTTGAAGAGAGCACACATGCAATGACTCCAGTTGTTGTTAGTGAAAATAACACACCTGCAATGACATTGGTTGTTATTACTAAAAAGAACACACATGCAATGACACTAGTGGATACATATGTGGATTGTGAAAAGAGCACACATGCAATGAGTCCAGTTGTTGTTAGTGAAAAGAACATACATGCAATGACACTGGTGGATCCATGTGTGGTCTCTATAGAGAACACACATTTCAATGACACTGGTGGATCCAT
The DNA here is from genome assembly GCA_023614405.1 of Avena insularis. Classification (NCBI taxonomy): domain Eukaryota; kingdom Viridiplantae; phylum Streptophyta; class Magnoliopsida; order Poales; family Poaceae; genus Avena; species Avena insularis. The sequence goes on from CM042690.1 coordinate 212,265,605, forward strand.
ATGTGGTATGTGAAAAGAACACACATGCAATGACTCTGGTTGCTGTTAGTGAAATGAACACACATGCAATGACACTGGTGGATCCATAGGTGGTATGTGAGAAGAAGACACATTTCAATGACTTTGGTTGTTGTTACTAGAAAGAACACCCATGCAATGACACTGGTGGATCAATGGGTGGATTGTGCAAAGAGCACACATGCAATGACACTGGTGGATCCATATGTGGTATGTGAAAAGAACACACATGCAATGACTCCAGTTGTTGTTAGTGAAAAGAACACACCTGCAATGACATTGGTTGTTGTTACTAAAAAGAACACACATGCAATGACACTGGTGGATACATATGTGGATTGTGAAAAGAGCACACATGCAATGAGTCCAATTGTTGTTAGTGAAAAGAACATTCATGCAATGACACTGGTGGATCCATGTGTGGTCTCTATAGAGAACACACATTTCAATGACACTGGTGGATCCATATGTGGTATGTGAAAAGAACACACATGCAATGACCTGGTTGTTATTAGTGAAATGAACACACATGCTATGACACTGGTGGATCCATAGGTGGTATGTGAGAATAACACACATTTCAATGACTCCAGTTGTTTTTTACTAAAAAGAACACACATGCAATGACACTGGTGGATCCATGGGTGGATTGTGAAAATAGCACACATGCAATGACACTGGTGGATCCATATGTGGTATGTGAAAAGAACACACATGCAATGACTCCAGTTGTTGTTAGTGAAAAGAACATACATGCAATGACATCGGTGGATCCATGTGTGGTCTCTGAAGAGAGCACACATTTCAATGACTCTGGTTGTTGTTAGTAAAAATAACACACATGCAATGACACTGGTGGATCCATAGGTGGTATGTGAGCAGAACAGCCATGAAATGACTCCGGTTATTGTTAGTAAAAAGAACACACATGCAGTGACTCCAGTTGTTGTTAGTGAAAAGAACACACATGCAATGACTCTAATTATTGTTCGTGAAAAGAACATACATGCAATGACACCGGTGGATCCATGTGTGGTCTTTGAAGAGAGCACACATTTCAATGACTCTGGTGGATCCATATGTGGTATGTGAATAGAACAAACATGCAATGAGACTGGGGATACATAGGTGGTATGTGAGAAGAACACACATTTTAATGATTCTCGTTGTTGTTACTAAAAAGAACACACATGCAATGACACTGGTGGATCCATGTGTGGTCTCTGAAGAGAGCACACATTTCAATGACTCTGGTTGTAGTTAGTGAAAACAACACACATGCAATGACACTGGTGGATCCATGTGTGGTTTCTGAAGAGAACACACATGCAATGACACTGGTTGTTGTTACTAAAAAGAACACACATGCAATGACACTGGTGGATCCATAGGTGGTATGTGAGAAGAACAGCCATGAAATAACTCTGGTTGTTGTTAGTAAAAAGAACACACATGCAATGACTCCAGTTGTTGTTAGTGAAAAGAACACACATGCTATGACTCTGGTTGTTGTTAGTGAAAATAACACACATGCAATGACACGGGTGGATCCATAGGTGGTATGTGAAAAGAACACACATTTCAATGACTCTGGTTGTCGTTACTAAAAAGAACACAGATGCAATGACACTGGTGGATCCATAGGTGGATTGTGAAAAGAGCACACATGCAATGACTCTAGTTGTTGTTAGTGAAAAGAACATACCTGCAATGACATTAGTTGTTGTTACTAAAAAGAACACACATGCAATGACACTGGTGGATCCATATGTGGATTGTGAAAAGAGCACATATGCAATGACTCCAGTTGTTGTTAGTGAAAAGTACATAAATGCAATGACACTGGTGGATCCATGTGTGGTCTCTGTAGAGAACACACATTTCAATGACACTGGTGGATCCATATGTGGTATGTGAAAAGAACACACATGCATTGACTCTGGTTGTTGTTAGTGAAAAGAACACACATGCAATGACACTAATGGATCCATAGGTGGTATGTGAGAAGAACACACATTTCAATGACTCTGGTTCTTGTTACTAAAAAGAACACACATGCAATGACACGGGTGGATCCATATGTGGTATTTGAAAAGAACACACATGCAATGACTCCAGTTGTTGTTAGTGAAAAGAACACACATGCAATGACTCAAGTTGTTGTTAGTGAAAAGAACATACATGCAATGGCCCCGGTGGATCCATGTGTGGTCTCTGAAGAGAGCACACATTTCAATGACTCTGGTGGATCCATATGTGGTATGTGAAAAGAACACACATGCAATGACTCTGGTTGTTGTTAGTGAAATGAACACACATGCAATCACACTGGTGGATCCATAGGTGGTATGTGAGAAGAACACACATTTCAATGACTCTGGTTGTTGTTACTAAAAAGAACACACATGGAATGACACTGGTGGATCCATGGGTGGATTGTGAAAAAAGCACACATGCAATGACACCGGTGGATCCATATGTGGTATGTGAAAAGAACACACATGCAATGACTCCAGTTGTTGTTAGTGAGAAGAACATACAAGCAATGACACCGGTGGATCCATGTGTGGTCTCTGAAGAGAGCACACATTTCAATGACTCTGGTTGTTGTTAGTGAAAAGAACACACATGCAATGACACTGGTGGATCCATGTGTGGTCTCTGGAGAGAACACACATGCAATGACACTAGTTATTGTTACTAAAAATAACACACATGCAATGTAACATCCCAAAATTTCATCTGAAATCATCATCATTGCACTCTTATCATCATAGCATGTAATTGCATTGCATTTAGAATTTCCTCCAAAAATTTGGTGCAATTTTGATCCATGAATAAAAAGTTATGAATTATTTTGAAAATAGAATCAAAGAAAATGCTATATTACCTATTAAGTCCAAGTAAATACTTTGGATTAAAATAGAAGATAAATATGTTTTATAATACCCTAAAAACCTAATTTTAGTTTTTTTCAAATTTTCACAAATTGGTTTGATTCAATTTGAATCCTTAAATCAAAAGTTTTGGAGAAAACAGAATTAGAAAAATAAAAAGAGTAAAGGAGAAAAAAATAAGCAGCAGACAGCTTCTGGCCTTTTAGCCCAAACCCAGCCCACTAAGCCCACCTGGCTTTTCCCCTCTCCCCTGTTGTTCTTACCGTGCCACTGACTACCCCCTCCCGCTGACAGACCAACCCCACGCCACGTCACCCCACCACCCCGTTGTCTTCAACCCCCGGCGTCGAACCGCCCCCCCTTCACTGCCGTTTCGAATCGATTCGATTCCGGCCGTTTATCGTAGTAATTCCCCCGGTGATTACCTCTACTTAATCCCCTTAACCCCTCCTCATCATTTCCCCCAGTCGCCACCCCCGGAGAGCCCCCAGGCTCCCCAAATTTCGAGCTCAGACCGCCGCTCACTGATAGTACTCCGGCGACAATTCTGGTGAACCCAGGCCACCCGGCGCCCTCCCCTCTGTCCCATATGTTTCACCATATCCTAGCGCACCTACTAACCGAGCCACGTGCTCCCTCTTGCTCCAGGTCGACGACTCGGACCAAGTCCGGCGAACTCCCTCTGCCGCCACCGTCCGACGGTTTTTCCGGTAAGGGCAAGGTTCCTTTTTGGCCACTACTAGATAGTGCAGAACCAGGCGCATTCCCCTGACCCTTTTATTTGTCTGCTCGAGTACCAGATCGACGCCACCGTCTTGTGGCTGTGACCTCCGCCGTCGACGCAACTCCAGCGAGGAATACCGAGCGAAGCAGAGCTCCCCTCTCTCCATCGCGACCACCAACCAGATCGCTGAGACCACCGCAAACCCTCGGTAAGACTGCCTTTTCCCCTACCCCTCTAGAATCACCGGAACGTGGCTCACCTAATGTGCCAGGCGCCAAGAAGGCCGCCAGCCGATCTCCATGAGATGTTTAGTAGCCGTTCGATCAGATTTTAGCGGATAGGATTAGATCACTAAACGAAAGGGTACGGGCTAATCGGATCGTCCGTAGACACTTAAGATCTGACGGTCCACAGCGATCGATCCGGCCGAACCGGTACCAGCCAATAGGAAAGCGCCACGTCGCCAGACTATTTTTGTTTAATTAGAAAAATAGATAGATTTAGTATTTAACTTAGAAATTTAATAACTTTTGATCCACAAATCAGAAAAATACAAATTTGGTGTCTATGGATTCAGAAAAATAAGACCTTTATTATGGAGGCCTTGTTTCACACTTTGCCTTTGTAAAATTGGAATTATAGGCAGAACCTTTTTAGGAGTATTTTTCTCATGAAAATTGTTCTATAAATTATTTTTGAGTATTTCTTATGCATTTAGATGAGGTATTCTATCCTTAGTACTGTAGACTCTGTAAATTATAGAGTTGTGATCATATCATTGCATTTTGCATGCATTCATGTTTTTGGAATGTTTTATTGATTGAATTATTATTGTTGTATTGATCTTGTGTAGATTGTGTGGATTGTGAAGTTTGTTGCTGTGAGGATTGTACCTATTCCCCTAGCTAACAAGGCAAGTGATATTTCATCACATGTCCTATTATTTTCACTATTGCACTAGTGATATTTTGGTAGATCTTACAATGATAGAATTATTCATATGTTACCATACTATGCTATGCTACCCTATAGTCTATATCTTGGTAGTATCCCCTAGTTAAAAGACGTTGTATGCTAGAATGCTTAGCTATGCTAGTAGAATTAGTGGGTGGAAAATATATATCAAGATAGTCTGGAAAGATATTATTTTTGTTTGACTAAGAAAACAACTATTATTAATGAAACACCTGGGTGGATTGGGACTTGCTTTGATTATGTTGAGTGGTCACTCAGGGGCCATATCTATGGAAGGCTGGTGTATCGCACTTGTGGACGGCCACCCAGGAACAAAGAGATTGGAGACATTCTTGTCATGAAGCTTCCAGTGCAACCACATGGCATATGGGCTCTGCCTTGACCAACTAAGTTGCAAGAACTCAGCCAGACGGACAGAAGGTGGTAGATATGATAGGATGGAACGCGTCCGTGGTGGTCTGAGGGATTGCTTCTAAAAAGTCTTGTCTCGATGCATGTCGAGTCTTGTGGGGAAAGTACACCACCTCTCGAGAGGGTAAAACGGGGTACTTAGCCGTGTCCCCGGTTATGGACAATTTCTGAGCCTCAAGACAGTGAAGTAGTTCAATAATCTCCTCATCCAAATTTCTCTAAGATAAAAACTTGTGGGTGAACATGGGTAAAGGTTCAGTGATGTCTATCATTGGTACCTTATAGCTGGAATGAAAAAAAACTTCTTAAAAAAACTATAAGTTAAACTAATTTTAGCAAAGCCATCCATAACCCCACTTAGCCATATATTCATGTAGTTGTTGGATTATACTAAGTACCTATGGTATCACTTGCCAATACAATTCCAAATGTATTGACCCTTGTGGCTGTAACTTATTATGTTGCAGGATACTCTGATGATGAGTAGGGTTGCGGGTCTACACTCGACATGTTTGCCTGTGGTGCATGAAGACTAAAGACTCTATTATTATTATGCTATGTAATGTGAACTTTAAGTGTCTTAGCCTTGGGCTAAGTGAGTTGTAAGAACCATTATATTCCGTGATATGCGATGTAATAATGACCTTTGTTTCTGTGTACTTCATCTTAAACTGTGGGTGCTAGCATTTTCGATCCAGGAACTAGCACTGCAATCACAGGGATCTTACCTTATTATGGTGAGATCTTACAGATGGTATCAGAGCCAGGTTGCATGTAGGTTCGTGACCCTAGAATGGATTAGACTAAGGAGAACCCTTAGGAAAAATAACTCTATATTTCAGACCTCACACTTGTCTTTTCATCTCGTAAAGCTTTCCCTAATCATCCTTCTCATCTATTTTTGTAGATGTCCACCATCAATGAATCTGTCAAGAAGGGACCACTGATGACTATGACCCTGGAGTGTGAGACAGAATTTCCCAATGTACTCAAGAACCTCATGCTCGGCTTGGGGATGAATGGTGAAGCCGTGTACAAGGGATTTCCTGTGATAGATGAAGGACAAGAGTATTGGTGGGTGCAACTCCACTTGTACAAGAACAAGGAAGACGATCCCAAGAGTACGGGATTCTGCATGTTCACCAACTCTGAAATGCACCCGTCATTCTTTGACTCTGCAAGGAATGCTGCATGGAAAGCTATTGAAGAGCTTGGGGAGAGACTCAAGTACAGAATGCTCAATACTCAGGAAGATCTCAAGGAGGAGAAGCATCTTGTCCAAGACTCAAAGGCCACTGTGAAACGTCTAAGTAAGGATATCATAGGCCTAGCTTTGGAGCTATGTGACCAAGACAAGCAGATGGCTGCCAAGGATGCCCAAATTTCCACCTTGGTTAAGAAGGAGTGAGATATTAGTTGGACCACCACCCTTGGCATTTTATCACGTTAGTATTTCGATCATACCAACCTATGTGGTATGGCAAAAATAAGTTATGTCTGGAACCTTGAGTGCTTGAGTTGAATTAATGTAATGCTACATGGAATGTCTTGTTGGTTAATTTTTCTTTTATTTTGTGACTTGTATTTTCTTTCCCTATGTGTGTTACTAATTTCTCTATACTATGCAAAAGATGCCGAATTTTGTCTACAGCACGGCCGAGGATTTCAAAGGGACTCGCTTTGGGACTCGTATGTTGGAGCTAGTCCAAGTGCTCGCTCTTCCAATCCCCACTATTCAGGGACTTCAGCTGAGGAAGTTTCATAGGAAGGACTTATGGGGATTTAGAGTTACCCAGCCAGGGCATGAGACAGAGCCCCAAACTGGGGAGATTACCTTCAAGATTCATGATGACATGGAGAGGGGCTTCGACGTCGCTATGCAGGAGCTGTTGGGACGCCTATGTGGACGTCACTCTTCTGAGATCAAGAGCCACTACTTCCACTTCTTTGGGAGGCGCGACGAGGATGGAGAGCCTATTGTGTTGGACAAGGCCACTAAGGAGTCTATCAAGCCCGTGTGTCACTACCTCCAGGACTTAGAGAGCCTTATCAGACACCTTGATACTGATAGGACTAACGTGATGCTTAGCAATGATGAACTATGAGTCCAACTCAAGGAGAAGGACAAGGCCTTCCAAGAACAGGAAAATCGAATCAAGGAAATGGAGAAGAAGTTTGAAGACCAAGAGAAGAAATTCAAGAGCCAAGAGAAGAGAGTTCAGGAGAAGAACAAGAAGATTAGAGACTTGGAGACCGAGTTAGAGCTGGAGAACATTGAGCTAGAAGCGGATCACGAGGTGATAGAGAGGCTACGCACACAAAAGAGAGAGTTACAAACAAAGATCAATGCTTTGACTACAAGCTTAGAGGAATACAAGGCAGGATTCGCCGTAGCAGGACTTGCTCTAGAGGAGGAGGAAGTTGACATGGAGGAGTAGTGATACTATTCCATCTATCTATCGTTTTATTTTTATTGAGTTGCATAGGTCATACCGACTTGTGGGTGACTATGCTAGTATGTTATTTTTGCAAACTCTGTTATTGTTGTGATGTTGGAACTTGCATGTGCTTGTTTGTCTGATTGTTGTTTTACTTGGCTTATCTATCATTACTTACCCTTACTAAACCCACAGATGCCTCCCCGACGCAACAACGAGGATAACAATGACAATGGCAATGGAATGCAGCAGATGATGGCTCCACAGACCCAATTGATGCAAATGATGACTCAGTTTATGGCAAACCAAAATCAGAACAACAATAATAACAATAACAACAACCAGAACAATCCACCACCTCTGGATATGATGACCAGATTTCTAAGGCTGAGACCTACTAAGTTCTCGGGTACGTCTGACCCCATGGTAGCAAACGATTGGCTATGTTCTGTGAATAAGGACCTAGTTACGGTTGGATGCACGGATGCAGAAAAAGTCAGATTCGCAGCACATTTATTGGAAGGTCATGCAGCTGCTTGGTGGGACAATTTCCAAATTACTCACCCTATTGAGGAAGTGACTTGGGCAATGTTTGAAGATGGGTTTCGCACCACTCACATCTCTGCTGGAATAATGGGGTTGAAGAAAAAGGAGTTTCATAACCTCAAGCAATGCCACCGTAGTATTTCTGAATACATTGAGGAGTTCAATAATTTGTCACGTTATGGACCCGATGATGTTGACACTGATGCGAAGAGGAAGGAGAAGTTCCTAGATGGGATGAATGATGAAATTTCTATGCAACTATATGTTGCATATGTTCCAACTTATCAATCTTTGTGTGATAAAGCTACCATCCTAGAAAACAAGATGAAACAAGTGGAGGGTAGAAAGAGGAAGCACCATTTTGATAAGTTTGGATCAGGATCTCCTCACAAGCGCTCTCATGATGAAGGAAGTGGGAGTTTAGGATTCCACAAGAATGGGAATCATAATATCCATCACAACAATAACCACAACCATGATGGAAACAATCACCGTGGGCATAACAAAGGTGGATTCAGGAAAAATCACAATAATCATGGCCATGGGAACCAAAATGGTCAGAACCGTCACAGTCAGCCAGCGAAGAAAGACATCAGTCACGTGGAATGTTTCAAGTGTAAGAAGACAGGACACTATGCTAATGAATGCCCGGAAAAGAAGACTGATGGGGCTAAGCCAAACCCATTCCAAAAGGGTCATGTGAATCACATTAATGTGGAGGAAATTCAAGAAGGAGCTGATGTCGTGATCGGTAAGTTCAAGATTAATGCCTTTCCTGCACTTATCCTTTTCGATACTAGCGCATCACATTCATCCATTTCAAGAGCATTTGTAATCAAAAACGAACTCTCCACTGAAACTATTGGATGTCCTATAAAGGTAAGTTCTCCGGGTGGAGAAATGATAGTAAATTCAGGGTGCCGACATATCATCCTAGAAATTGGAAAGCACGAGTTCCCGATTAGTTTAATAATCCTAGAGTCCCAAGGATTAGATGTTATACTAGGGATGGACTGGTCGACCCGTTATGAAGGGGTGATTGATTGTGCCAAGCGAACTATTATGCTCACTACCCCAGAAAAGAAAAGGATCAGGTTCAAGTCTAACTTTGAACCCAAGGGGAGCAAGGTTAATTCTCTTAAGGGGGTTAGCCTAGATAATGTGCCAATAGTGAAGGAATATCCAAATTTGTTCCCCGAGGAATTACATGGCATGCCACCAGATAGGGACGTGGAGTTTCTGATCGACCTATTGCCAGGAACGGGGCCTATAGCAAAGAGACCTTATAAAATGTCGGTGGACGAGTTAAAAGAACTCAAGAAATAGCTAGGAGAACAGTTGAAAAAGGGATTTATCCAACCAAGCTCGTCGTCTTGGGGAGCACCAGTCTTGTTTGTCGAGAAGAAGGACCGAAGTCAAAGGCTATGCATAGATTATCGTTCATTTAATGAAGTGACCATAAAGAATAAGTATCCCCTGCCTAGAATAAATGATCTCTTCGATAAGATAGAGGGAGCATGTGTGTTCTCCAAAATTGATCTTCGATCAGGATACTTCCAACTAAAGATTAGAGAACATGACATACCCAAGACCGCATTCACCACTAGATACTAGTTGTATGAATATACAGTGATGCCATTCGGATTGACTAATGCACCAGCCTACTTCATGAACATGATGAATAAGGTATTCATGGAATTCCTGGACAAGTTCGTAGTGGTATTCATCGATGATATATTGGTATATTCCAAGAGCAGCAAAGAACATGAAGAACATCTACGCCTGATTCTAGAGAAACTTAGAGAACATAAACTTTATGCCAAGTTTAGCAAATGTGAATTCTGGCTGAATGAAGTGGGTTTTCTTGGACATATAGTATATGGAAATGGTATAGCTGTTGATCCAGCAAAAGTGGCAGCTGTGACAGAATGGGAACCTCCTAAATCAGTTAAAGAAATCCGTAGCTTCCTTGGCCTAGCAGGGTACTATCGGAGGTTCATTGAAAATTTCTCTAAGATTGCAAAGCCCATGACTAATCTACTGAAGAAGGAGAATAAGTTTAATTGGAGAGAAGCTTGCGAAACCAGCTTTCAGGAATTGAAAAAGAGGCTAGTGTCAGCACCAGTGTTATGTTTGCCAGATCTTGAGAAAAACTTTCAAGTATACTGTGATGCATCGCACCAAGGATTAGGAGGTGTACTAATGCAGGAAGGTAGAGTTGTAGCTTATGCATCAAGACAACTCAAAAATCATGAAGTAAGCTACCCTACTCATGATCTAGAGTTGGCATCAGTTGTGCATGCCCTAAAAACATGGAGGCATTATCTTATGGGAAAACGTTGTGAGATGTTCACTGATCACAAGAGTCTGAAATACATTTTGACACAGAAAGAACTCAACATGAGACAAAGAAGATGGCTAGAACTTATCAAGGACTATGACTTAAGTTTGTAATACCACCCTGGAAAGGCAAACGTCGTAGCCGATGCATTAAGCCGCAAGGCTCATGTAAATGGCCTCAATAAAGGAGAATTGCCGGAGGAGTTATGTGCCCAATTTAGAGAGCTGAGACTTGAAATAGTGCCTGAAGGGTACCTTGCATCCTTGGAAGTGCAACCCACACTAATGGACAAAATTCAAGAAGCCCAAAAGGTGGACAAAGAAATAGAAGAAATCAAAAGTAAAGTTAGTGAAGGCAAGGCAAAAGGATTCCATGTAGATGATCAAGGAATCTTATGGTACGAAAAACGTATCTGTGTTCCACAGGATCTTGAACTTAAGAAGTTGATCTTACAAGAGACGCACAACTCACCATATTCAATTCATCCTGGCAACACCAAGATGTATATGGATGTTAAGGAGAGGTTTTGGTGGAATAATTTAAAGAAGGACATAGCAGAGCACATTGCCTTGTGCGACGTGTGCAGTCGTGTAAAGGCAGAACATCAGAAACCGGCAGGATTATTACAACCACTGCCAATACCTGATTGGAAATGGGATAAAATTGTTATGGATTTTATCACCGGACTACCCAGGACTAAATCTGGATACGATTCCATATGGGTTATCGTTGACCGCTTGACAAAAGTGGCCCATTTCATTCCAGTAAAGACCACTTATACAAGTGCAAATCTAGCGTAGATTTACATGAATAGAATTGTATGTTTGCGTGGGGTACCTAAAAGTATCATGTCCTACAGAGGAACTCAGTTCACTTCGCACTTTTGGCGACAACTTCACGAGTCACTGGGAACTCGGTTAGAATTCAGCACTGCATTTCACCCACAAACTGATGGGCAGACAGAAAGGACCAATAAAATATTAGAGGATATGCTAAGAGCATGTGCGTTAGATTATGGATCCAGTTGGGATGAAAGTCTACCATACGCAGAGTTTTCCTACAATAACAGCTATCAATCAAGCATAGAAATGGCCCCATTTGAATTCCTTTATGGAAGGAAGTGTACTACACCATTGCTGTGGAATGGAGTAGGAGAAAGAAATTTGTTCGGGCCATACCTAATCCAAGAAGCTGAAGAGAAAGTCAAGATGGTAAGGGATAGGCTAAAGGTAGCCCAATCTCGGTAGAAGAGCTATGCCGATGCAAAACGTAGAGAGGTTACCTATGAGGTTGGTGATAGAGCTTATCTCAGGGTATCACCACTTCGTGGTGTGAAGAGATTTGGAATCAAAGGAAAATTAGCACCACGCTATGTAGGGCCTTTCAAGATTTTGAGTCGCAAAGGAGAAGTGGCATATGAGATAGAATTACCAGAATCTTTGTCAGCAGTTCATAATGTATTCCATGTTAGTCAGTTGAAAAAGTGTCACCCAGAGATGGAAGAAACTTCGTTGAAAGACACTATACCATTGGAGGAGGTTCAGCTAGATAATGATCTCACTTATGAAGAGAAACCTATTAAGATTTTAGAGACCACAGAAAGAATTACCCGTACCAAGACCATCAGATTCTGCAAAGTGCAGTGGAACCATCACACTGAATTAGAAGCAACCAGGGAGCGAGAGGATGAACTTCGGAGAGATCACCCTCACCTATTTGCTAGCCAACCCGAATCTCGAGGGCGAGATTCATCTTAAGGGGGTTAGATTTGTAACATCCCAAAATTTCATCTGAAATCATCATCATTGCACTCTTATCATCATAGCATGTAATTGCATTGCATTTAGAATGTCCTCCAAAAATTTGGTGCAATTTTGAGCCATGAATAAAAAGTTATGAATTATTTTGAAAATAGAATCAAAGAAAATGCTATATTACCTATTAAGTCCAAGTAAATACTTTCGATTAAAATAGAAGATAAATATGTTTTATAATACCCTAAAAACCTAATTTGAGTTTTTTTCAAATTTTCACAAATTGGTTTGATTCAATTTGAATCCTTAAATCAAAAGTTTTGGAGAAAACAGAATTAGAAAAAGAAAAGGAGTAAAGGAGGAAAAAATAAGCAGCAGACAGCTTCTGGCCTTTCGGCCCAAATCCAGCCCACTAAGCCCACCCGGCTTTTCCCCTCTCCCCTGTTTTTCTTCTGGCCCTTGACTACCCCTCCAGATGACCGACCACGCCACGTCACCCCACCACCCCGTCATCTTCAACCCCCGACGACGAACCGCCCCCCCTTCACTGCCGTTTCGAATCGATTCGATTCCGGTCATTTCTCATAGTAATTCCCCCAGTGATTACCTCTACTTAATCCCCTTAACCCCTCCTCATCATTTCCCCTAGTCGCCACCCCTAAAGAGCCCCCAGGCTCCCCAAATTTCGAGCTCGGACCGCCGCTCACTGACAGTACTCCGGCGACAATTCCGGTGAACCCAGGCCGCTCGGCGCCCTCCCCTCTGTCCCATATGTTTCACCATATCCTAGCGCACCTACTAACCGAGCCACATGCTCCCTCTTGCTCCAGGTCGACGACTCGGACCAAGTCCGGCGAACTCCCTCTGCCGCCACCGTCCGACGGTTTTTCCGGTAAGGGCAAGGTTCCCGCCGCTCCTTTTTGGCCACTGCTAGATAGTGCAGAACCAGGCGCATTCCCCTGACCCTTTTATTTGTCTGCGCGAGTACCAGATCAACGCCACCGTCTCGTGGCTGTGACCTCCGCCGTCGACGCAACTCCGGCGAGGAATACCAAGCGAAGCAGAGCTCCCCTCTCTCCATCGCGACCACCAACCAGATCGCCGAGACCACCGCAAACCCTCGGTAAGACTGTCTTTTCCCCTACCCCTCTAGAATAACCGGAACGTTGCTCACCTGACGTGTCGCCGCCGCGTGCCGTCGCTAGCGTCGCCAGTCTCCGGCGAGATGTTTAGTAGCCGTTCGATCAGATTTTAGCGGATAGGATTAGATCACTAAACGAAAGGGTACGGGCTAATCAGATCCGTTCGTAGTAACTTAAGATCTGACGGCCCACAGCGATCGATCCGACCGAACCGGTACCAGCCAATAGGAAAGCGCCACGTCGCCAGACTATTTTTGTTTAATTAGAAAAATAGACAGATTTAGTATTTAACTTAGAAATTCAATAACTTTTGATCCACAAATCAGAAAAATACAAATTTTGTGTTTATGGATTCAGAAAAATAAGACCTTTATTATGGAGGCCTTGTTTCACACTTTTGCATCTGTAAAATTGGAATTATAGGCAGAACCTTTTTAGGAGTATTTTGCTCATGAAAATTGTTCTATAACTTATTTTTTAGTATTTCTTATGCATTTAGATGAGGTATTCTATCCTCAGTACTGTAGACTCTGTAAATTATAGAGTTGTGATCATATCATTGCATTTTGCATGCATTCATGTTTTTGTAATGTTTTATTGATTGAATTATTATTGTTGTATTGATCTTGTGTAGATTGTGTGGATTGTGAAGTTTGTTGCTGTGAGGATTGTACCTATTCCCCTAGCTACCAAGGCAAGTGATATTTCATCCCATGTCCTATTATTTTCACTATTGCACTAGTGATATTTTGGTAGATCTTAGCATGATAGAATTATTCATATGTTACCATACTATGCTATGCTACCCTATAGTCTATATCTTGGTAGTATCCCCTAGTTAAAAGACGTTGTATGCTAGAATGCTTAGCTATGCTAGTAGAATTCATGGGTGGAAAATACATATCAAGATAGTATGGAAAGATATCATTTTTGTTTGACTAAGAAAACAACTATTATTAATGAAACACCTGGGTGGATTGGGACTTGCTTGGATTATGTTGAGTGGTTACTCAGGGGTCATATCTATGGTCGGCTGGTGTATCGCACTTGTGGATGGCCACCCAGGAACAAAGAGATTAGAGACATTCTTGTCATGAAGCTTCTAGTGCAACCACATGGCATATGGGCTCTGCCTTGACCAACTAAGTTGCAAGAACTCAGCCAGACGGACAGAAGGTGGTAGATATGATAGGATGGAACGCGTGTGTGGTGGTCTGAGGGATTGCTTCTGAAAAGTCTTGTATCGATGCATGTCGAGTCTTGTGGGGAAAGTGCACCACCTCTCGAGAGGGTAAAACTAAGTACTTAGTCGTGTCCCCGGTAATGGACAATTTCTAAGCCTCAAGACAGTGAAATAGTTCAATAATCTCCTCATCCAAATTTCTCTAAGATAAAAACTTGTGGGTGAACATGGGTAAAGGTTCAGTGATGTCTATCGTTGGTACCTTATAGCTGGAATGAAAAAAAACTTCTTAAAAAAAACTATAAGTTAAACTAATTTTAGCAAAGCCAGCCATAACCCCACTTAGCCATATATTCATGTAGTTGTTGGATTATACTAAGTACCTATGGTATCACTTGCCAATACAATTCCAAATGTATTGACCCTTGTGGCTATAACTTATTATGTTGCAGGATACTCTGATGATGAGTAGGGTTGCGGGTCTACACTCGACATGTTTGCCTGTGGCGCATGAAGACTAAAGACTCTATTATTATGCTATGTAATGTGAACTTTAAGTGTCTTAGCCTTGGGCTAAGTGAGTTGTAAGAACCATTATATTCTTGGATATGCGATGTAATAATGACCTTTGTTTATGTGTACTTCATCTTAAACTGTGGGTGCTAGTATTTTCGATCCAGGGACTAGCACTGCAATCACAGGGATCCTACCTTATTATGGTGAGATCTTACAGATGGTATCAGAGCATTGTGTTGCCTGTAGGTTCATGACCCTAGAATGGATTAGACTAAGGAGAACCCTTAGGAAAAATAACTCTATATTTCAGACCTCACACTTGTCTTTTCATCTCGTAAAGCTTTCCCTAATCATCCTTCTCATCTATTTTTGTAGATGTCCACCATCAATGAATCTGTCAAGAAGGGACCACTGATGACTATGACCCTAGAGTGTGAGACAGAATTTCCCAATGTACTCAAGAACCTCATGCTCGGCTTGGGGATGAATGGTGAAGCCGTGTACAAGGGATTTCCTGTGATAGATGAAGGACAAGAGTATTGGTGGGTGCAACTCCACTTGTACAAGAACAAGGAAGACGATCCCAAGAGTACGGGATTCTGCATGTTCACCAACTCTGAAATGCACCCGTCATTCTTTGACTCTGCAAGGAATGCTGCATGGAAATCTATTGAAGAGCTTGGGGAGAGACTCAAGTACAGAATGCTCAATACTCAGGAAGATCTCAAGGAGGAGAAGCGTCTTGTCCAAGACTCAAAGGCCACTGTGAAACGTCTAAGTAAGGATATCATAGGCCTAGCTTTGGAGCTATGTGACCAAGACAAGCAGATGGCTGCCAAGGATGCCCAAATTGCCACCTTGGTTAAGGAGTGAGATATTAGTTGGACCACCACCCTTGGCATTTTATCACGTTAGTATTTTGATCATACCAACCTTTGTGGTATGGCAAAAATAAGTTATGTCTGGAACCTTGAGTGCTTGAGTTGAATTAATGTAATGCTACTTGGAATGTCTTGTTGGTTAATTTTTCTTTTATTTTGTGACTTGTATTTTCTTTCCCTATGTGTGTTACTAATTTTCTCTATACTATGCAAAAGATGCCGAATTTTGTCTACAGCACGGCCGAGGATTTCAAAGGGACTCGCTTTGGGACTCGTATGTTGGAGCTAGTCCAAGTGCTCGCTCTTCCAATCCCCACTATTCAGGGACTTCAGCTGAGGAAGTTTCAGAGCAAGGACTTATGGGGATTTAGAGTTACCCAGCGAGGGCGTGAGACAGAGCCCCAAACTGGGGAGATTAACTTCAAGATTCCCATGATGACATGGAGAGGGGCCTCGACGTCGCTATGCAGGAGCTGTTGGGACGCCTATGTGGACGTCACTCTTCTGAGATCAAGAGCCACTAATTCCACTTCTTTGGGAGGCGCGGCGAGGATGGAGAGCCTATTGTGTTGGACAAGTCCACTAAGGAGTCTATCAAGCCTGTGCGTCACTACCGCCAGGACTTAGAGAGCCTTATCAGACACCTTGATACTGATAGGACTAACGTGATGCTTAGCAATGATGAACTACGAGTCTAACTCAAGGAGAAGGACAAGGCCTTCCAGGAATAGGAAAATCGAATCAAGGAAATGGAGAAGAAGTTTGAAGACCAAGAGAAGAAATTCAAGAGCCAAGAGAAGAGAGTTCAGGAGAAGAACAAGAAGATTAGAGACTTGGAGACCGAGTTAGAGCTGGAGAACATTGAGATGGGAGCGGATCACGAGGTGATAGAGAGGCTACGCACACAGAAGAGAGAGTTACAAACAAAGATCGATGCTTTGACTACAAGCTTAGAGGAATACAAGGTAGGATTCGCCGTAGCAGGACTTGCTCTAGTGGAGGAGGAAGTTGACATGGAGGAGTAGTGATACTATTCCATCTAGCTATCGTTTTATTATTATTCAGTTGCATAGGTCATACCGACTTGTGGGTGACTATGCTAGTATGTTATTTTTGCAAACTCTGTTATTGTTGTGATGTTGGAACTTGCATGTGCTTGTTTGTCTGATTGTTGTTTTACTTGGGTTATCTATCATTACTTACCCTTACTAAACCCACAGATGCCTCCCCGACGCAACAACGAGGATAACAATGACAATGGCAATGGAATGCAGCAGATGATGGCTGCACAGACCCAATTGATGCAAATGATGACTCAATTTATGGCAAACCAGAATCAGAACAACAATAATAACAATAACAACAACCAGAACAATCCACCACCTCTGGATATGATGACCGGATTTCTAAGGCTGAGACCTACTAAGTTCCCGGGTACCTCTGACCCCATGGTAGCAAATGATTGGCTATGTTCTGTGAATAAGGACCTAGTTACGGTTGGATGCACGGATGCATAAAAAGTCAGATTCGCAGCACATTTATTGGAAGGTCATGCAGCTGCTTGGTGGGACAATTTCCAAATTACTCACCCTATTGAGGAAGTGACTTGGGCAATGTTTGAAGATGGGTTTCGCACCACTCACATCTCTGCTGGAATAATGGGGTTGAATAAAAAGGAGTTTCATAACCTCAAGCAACGCCACCGTAGTATTTCTGAATACATTGAGGAGTTCAATAATTTGTCACGTTATGGACCCGATGATGTTGACACTGATGCGAAGAGGATGGAGAAGTTCCTAGATGGGCTGAATGATGAAATTTCTATGCAACTATCTGTTGCATATGTTCCAACTTATCAATCTTTGTGTGATAAAGCTACCATCCTAGAAAACAAGATGAAACAAGTGGAGGGTAGAAAGAAGTAGCACCATTTTGATAAGTTTGGATCAGGATCTCCTCACAAGCGCTCTCATGATGAAGGAAGTGGGAGTTCAGGATTCCACAAGAATGGGAATCATAATAACCATCGTAACAATAACCATAACCATGATGGAAACAATCATCGTGGGCATAACAAAGGTGGATTCAGGAAAAATCACAATAATCATGGCCATGGAACCAAAATGGTCAGAACCATCACAGTCAGCCAGCGAAGAAAGACATCAGTCACGTGGAATGTTTCAAGTGTAAGAAGACAGGACACTATGCTAATGAATGCCCAGAAAAGAAGACTGATGGGGCTAAGCCAAACCCATTCCAAAAGGGTCATGTGAATCACATTAATGTGGAGGAAATTCAAGAAGGAGCTGATGCCGTGATCGGTAAGTTCAAGATTAATGACTTTCCTGCACTTATCCTTTTCGATACTGGCACATCGCATTCATCCATTTCAAGAGCATTTGTAATCAAAAACGAACTCTCCACTGAAACTATTAGATGTCCTATAAAGGTAAGTTCTCCGGGTGGAGAAATGGTAGTAAATTCAGGGTGCCGACATATCATCCTAGAAATTGGAAAGCACAAGTTCCCGATTAGTTTAATAATCCTAGAGTCCCAAGGATTAGATGTTATATTAGGGATGGACTGGTTGACCCGTTATGAAGGGGTGATTGATTGTGCCAAGCAAACTGTTATGCTCACTACCCGAGAAAAGAAAAGGATCAGGTTCAAGTCTAACTTTGAACCCAAGGGGAGCAAGGTTAATTCTCTTAAAGGGGTTAGCCTAGATAATGTGCCAATAGTGAAGGAATATCCAGATGTGTTCCCCGAGGAAATACCTGGCATGCCACCAGATAGGGACGTGGAGTTACTGATAGACCTATTGCCAGGAACAGGGCCTATAGCAAAGAGACCTTATAAAATGTCGGTGGACGAGTTAAAAGAACTCAAGAAACAGCTGGGAGAACAGTTGAAAAAGGGATTTATCCAACCAAGCTCGTCGTCTTGGGGAGCACCACTCTTGTTTGTCGAGAAGAAGGAC
The DNA here is from genome assembly GCA_023614405.1 of Avena insularis. Taxonomy (NCBI): domain Eukaryota; kingdom Viridiplantae; phylum Streptophyta; class Magnoliopsida; order Poales; family Poaceae; genus Avena; species Avena insularis. The sequence continues at coordinate 212,284,411 of CM042690.1, forward strand.
CGAAGTCAAAGGCTATGCATAGATTATCGTTCACTTAATGAAGTGACCATAAAGAATAAGTATCCCCTGCCTAGAATAAATGATCTCTTCGATCAGCTAGAGGGAGCATGTGTGTTCTCAAAAATTGATCTTCGATCAGGATACTTCCAACTAAAGATTAGAGAACATGACATACCCAAGACCGCATTCACCACTAGATACGGGTTGTATGAATATACAGTGATGCCATTTGGATTGACTAATGCACTGGCCTACTTCATGAACATGATGAATAAGGTATTCATGGAATTCCTTGACAAGTTCGTAGTGGTATTCATCGATGATATATTGGTATATTCCAAGAGCAGCAAAGAACATGAAGAACATCTATGCCTGATTCTAGAGAAACTTAGAGAACATAAACTTTATGCCAAGTTCAGCAAATGTGAATTCCGGCTGAATGAAGTGGGTTTTCTTGGACATATAGTATCTGGAAATGGTATAGCTGTTGATCCAGCAAAAGTGGCAGCTGTGACAGAATGGGAACCTCCTAAATCAGTTAAAGAAATCCGTAGCTTCCTTGGCCTAGCAGGGTACTATTGGAGGTTCATTGAAAATTTCTCTAAGATTGCAAAGCCCATGACTAATCTGCTGAAGAAGGAGAATAAGTTTAATTGGACAGAAGCTTGCGAAACCAGCTTTTAGGAATTGAAAAAGAGGCTAGTGTCAGCACCAGTGTTATGTTTGCCAGATCTTGAGAAAAACTTTCAAGTATACTGTGATGCATTGCACCAAGGATTAGGAGGTGTACTGATGCAGGAAGGTAGAGTTGTAGCTTATGCATCAAGACAACTCAAAAATCATGAAGTAAGCTACCCTACTCATGATCTAGAGTTGGCATCAGTTGTGCATGCCCTAAAAACATGGAGGCATTATCTTATGGGAAAACGTTGTGAGATGTTCACTGATCACAAGAGTCTGAAGTACATTTTTACACAGAAAGAACTCAACATGAGACAAAGAAGATGGCTAGAACTTATCAAGGACTATGACTTAAGTTTGCAATACCACCCTGGAAAGGCAAACGTCGTAGCCGATGCATTGAGCCGCAAGGCTCATGTAAATGGCCTCAATAAAGAAGAATTGCCGGAGGAGTTATGTGCCCAATTTAGAGAGCTGAGACTTGAAATAGTTCCTGAAGGGTACCTTGCATCCTTGGAAGTGCAACCCACACTAATGGAAAAAATTCAAGAAGCCCAAAAGTTGGACAAAGAAATAGAAGAAATCAAAAGTAAAGTTAGTGAAGGCAAGGCAAAAGGATTCCATGTAGATGATCAAGGAATCGTATGGTACGAAAAACATATCTGTGTTCCACAGGATCTTGAACTTAAGAAGTTGATCTTACAAGAGACGCACAACGCACCATATTCAATTCATCCTGGCAACACCAAGATGTATATGGATGTTAAGGAGAGGTTTTGGTGGAATAATTTAAAGAAGGACATAGCAGAGCACATTGCCTTGTGCGACGTGTGCAGTCGTGTAAAGGCAGAACATCAGAAACCAACAGGATTATTACAACCACTGCCAATACCTGATTGGAAATGGGATAAAATTGGTATGGATTTTATCACCGGACTACCCAGGACTAAATCTGGATACGATTCCATATGGGTTATCGTTGACCGCTTGACAAAAGTGGCCCATTTCATTCTAGTAAAGACCACTTATACAAGTGCAAAGCTAGCCAAGATTTACATGAATAGAATTGTATGTTTGCATGGGGTACCTAAAAGTATCGTGTCCGCCAGAGGAACTCAGTTCACTTGGCACTTTTGGCAACAACTTCACGAGTCACTAGGAACTCGGTTAGAATTCAGCACTGCATTTCACCCACAAACTGATGGGCAGACAGAAAGGACCAATCAAATATTAGAGGATATGCTAAGAGCATGTGCGTTAGATTATGGATCCAGTTGGGATGAAAGTCTACCATACGCAGAGTTTTCCTACAATAACAACTATCAATCAAGCATAGAAATGTCCCCATTTGAATTACTTTATGGAAGGAAGTGTACTACACCATTGCTGTGGAATGGAGTAGGAGAAAGAAATTTGTTCGGGCCAGAACTAATCCAAGAAGCTGAAGAGAAAGTCAAGATGGTAAGGGATAGGCTAAAGGTAGCCCAATCTCGGCAGAAGAGCTATGCCGATCCAAAGTTAGTGAAAAGAACACACATGCCGATCCGTTGTTGTTAGTGAAAAGAACATACATGCAATGACACCGGTGGATCCATGTGTGGTATCTTAAGAGAGCACACATTTCAATGACGCTGGTTGTTGTTAGTAAAAATAACACACATGCAATGACACTGGTGGATCCATGTGTGGTCTCTGAAGAGAACACACATGCAATGACACTGGTTGTTGTTAGTAAAAAGAACACACAAGCAATGACACTGGTGGATCCATGTGTGGATTGTGAAGAGAACACACATGCAATGACACTGGTAGATCCATATGTGGTATGTGAGAAGAACAACCATGAAATGACTCTAGTTGTTGTTAGTAAAAAGAACACACATGCAATAACATTGGTGGATCCATAGGTGCATTGTGAAAAGAGCACACATGCAATGACTCTAGTTGTTGTTAGTGAAAAGAACACACATGCAATAACACTGGTTGTTGTTACTAAAAAGAACACGCATGCAATGACACTGGTGGATCCACGTGTGGATTGTGAAAAGAGCACACGTGCAATGACTCCAGTTGTTGTTAGTGAAAAGAACATACATGCAATGACACTGGTGGATCCGTGTGTGGTGTCTGTAGAGAACACACATTTCAATGACACTAGAGGATCCATATGTGGTATGTGAAAAGAACACACATGCAATGACTCTGGTTGTTGTTAGTGAAAAGAACACACATGCAATGACACTGGTGGATCCTTAGGTGGTATGTGAGAAGAACACACATTTCAATGACTCTAGTTGTTGTTACTAAAAAGAACACACATGCAATGACACAGGTGGATCCATGGGTGGATTGTGAAAAGAGCACACAAGCAATGACACTGGTGGATCCATATGTGGTATGTGAAAAGAACACACATGCAATGACTCCAGTAGCTGTTAGTGAAAAGAACACGCATGCAATGACACTGGTGGATCCATGTGTGGTATCTTAAGAGAGCACACATTTCAATGACTCCGGTTGTTGTTACTAAAAACAACACACATGCAATGACACTGGTGGATCCATAGGTGGTATGTGAGAAGAACAACCATGAAATGACTCTGGTTGTTGTTAGTAAAAAGAACACACAGGCAATGACTCCAGTTGTTGTTAGTGAAAAGAACACACATGCAATGACTCCAGTTCTTGCTAGTGAAAAGAACATTCATGCAATGACACCGGTGGATCGATGTGTGGTCTCTGAAGAGAGCACACATTTCAATGACTCTGGTTGTTGTTAGTAAAAGGAACACACATGCAATGACACTGGTGGATCCATAGGTGGTCTCTGAAGAGAGCACACAAGCAATGACTCCAGTTGTTGTTAGTGAAAAGAACACACCTGCAATGACACTGGTTGTTGTTACTAAAAAGAACACACATGCAATGACACTGGTGGATCCATATGTGGATTGTGAAAAGAGCACACATGGAATGAATCCACTTGTTGTTAGTGAAAAGAACATACATGCAATGACACTGGTGGATCCATGTGTGGTCTCTATAGAGAACACACATTTCAATGACACTGGTGGATCCATATGTGGTATGTGAAAAGAACACACATGCACTAACTCTGGTTGTTGTTAGTGAAATGAACACACATGCAATGACACTGGTGGATCCATAGGTGGTATGTGAGAAGAACACACATTTCAATGACTCCGGTTGTTGTTACTAAAAAGAACACACATGCAATGACACTGGTGGATCCATGGCTGGATTGTGAAAAGAGCACACATGCAATGACACTGGTGGATCCATATGTGGTATGTGAAAAGAACACACATGCAATGACTCCAATTGTTTTTAGTGAAAAGAACATACATGCAATGACACTGGTGGATCCATGTGTGGTCTCTAAAAAGAGCACACATTTCAATGACTCTGGTTGTTTTTAGTGAAATGAACACACATGCAATGACACTGGTGGATCCATGTGTGGTCTCTGAAGAGAACCAACATGCAATGACACTGGTTGTTGTTACTAAAAATAACACACATGCAATGACACTGTTGGATCCATAGGTGGTATGTGAGAAGAACAGCCATGAAATGACTCTGGTTGTTGTTACTAAAAGGAACACACATGCAATGACTCCAGTTGTTGTTAGTGAAAAGAAGACACATGTAATGACTCCAGTTGTTGTTAGTGAAAAGAACATACAGGCAATGACACTGGTGGATCCATGTGTGGTCTCTGAAGAGAGAACACATTTCAATGACTCCTGTTGTTGTTAGTGAAAAGAACACACCTGCAATGACACTGGTGGATCCATAGGTGGTCTCTGAAGAGAGAACACATGCAATGACTCCAGTTGTTGTTAGTGAAAAGAACACACCTGCAATGACACTGGTTGTTGTTAGTAAAAAGAACACACATGCAATGACACTAGTGGATCCATAGGTGGATTGTGAAAAGAGCACACATGCAATGACTCTAGTTGTTGTTAGTGAAAAGAACACACCTGCAATGACACTGGTGGATCCATAGGTGGATTGTGAAAAGAGCACACATGCAATGAATCTGGTGGATCCATATGTGGTATGTGAAAAGAACACACATGCAATGTCTTGGTTGTTATTAGTAAAAAGAACACACATGCAATGACACTGGTGGATCCGTAGGTGGATTGTGAAAAGAGCACACATGCAATGACATTTGAATGGTACTGGTGGATCCATAGGCGGATTGTGAAAAGAGATTTTCCCTCTCTCTCTCTCTGTCACAAATCTCACAAAAGCCCAGACGTGTGGAGATCCCAAACATGTGCTCACTCTGGGTGCTATGCCCTGATTGGCTGACACAGATGTCTCGAGGATCATCTCCACCAACCGTTGATCCCATGTGATCCAACAGGCAGGATAACCCCTCCCTTCTCAAGTTTTTGTATGCATGGTTAACCCGTGCCACCTCTCTATCGGTGCCATCGATACTTTACCCCCATAAACAAGTGAAAATCCATCTATCTAACTAAAATAAATAAAATAAATGATCATACTTCGAAGAAGCCATCGTCTTCGTCTTCCGATTCGTCCTCGTCTTCATCAACGCCATGGTCCCTGCCATCACCGCCATCGGTGCCCTCCTCTGATGACTCGACACCACCCCCTTCCTTGAATGAGCGTGCTATCTCCTCGTCGGAGTCCTCCTCCTCCTCCTCTTCGTAGTCCCACGGGTCCACGTCACTTTCCTCCGCTTCTGCCTCCAACTGATCGATGAACGCCTCGTCGTTGGCCGAGTTGGACTCGTCCAAATATCTATCTCCTCTCTTCTTCCTGGTATTCTTCTCGTTCCTCTTCTTGTCCGTACTCGCTGGTGCAACATGCGCCCCTGTCCTGGCTGCTACTTTGCGCTCGTCCGACGCTGTAGGTACCCCATGCTCCTCCTGCACGGCCGGTACGAGCTTCGACGTTGCGGTGTCCTCGAGTGCCGATGTCGATGGATCCTAGCGCGGTCGGACACGACGTGCTGCCTCAGCAGGCGACTCATGAGCGCGGATGATGCAGCGAAGAGCCGGGGACGCAGGACGGTCAGTGGACGGCTTGGACCTGCCATTGCCACGGCGAGGGGGCATCGTGCTCGAGGTTGTTGCTCCGAATGGTCGATGGCGGGTACACAGAGTGGGGTGCCGATCTGATCAAGGACGAGCAGCGGTTTCATGCGTCGTGTCCACGCATGCATTTGTCGATTATCAAAAAATGAAGAAAGGAGTAATATCTCGCGTACTGAACATAATTTGATCACAACAAAAGTGGCACAGCGTATTCTAGACTTGTAAATATCCCGTGCGTGCCTGTCACATGGAGTTCGACGGAGTTGGACGTCTTGACGCGTGATCATGTAGCGATTCTGCGTCATTGCCCCATCAACACGTGACGCACGCACGCGGGATGTGCGCGCCGATTCCCGTGATGACCACCCGGCTCGCACTCCCCTTTTTATATACTGGATTTTGGGCGGCGCCGAAGACCATTGAAGTGTCCATCGCAATAAACAAAAGTCCCATCGATTCCCTACCCCTGTCTCCTTGGCTTCTTTGAGAAGGTAGACCGTACACGGTGGTCTTGTATAATAGTACTAGTACTACTGGACCATGGCCTGTACTCTTTGACTCTTCTCCCACACTAATCACTATCTCCTTCCTCCTACCGCCGCCACACTCACCCTGCAAGCCATGGTTCCACTGAGGAGGGGGAGAGGCCGCTCGACGATCCTCGTGGAGAAAAGGGAGAGAAATCACCGTGAGGCACTTCTTGCTCTACCAGCTGCTCAATCCCACCCTCTCATCGAGGCCCAATCTCCCCCGACAATGGCGCTGAATGTTCTAGTAGGCGAGGGCTCCTCCCGGTACGGTCTCCTTGTTATACTTCTTCTCCATTTCCCTCTCCATCATGATCTTAATCATCTTCTTCTTGTTTTTCTTCTTCTTCTGGCTCTTCCTCTTCTACGTATTACAGGCCGGCTGTGGAGCCCGAATCCACCACGACGGAGGCATTGCAGGACCCGTTCGGCCCTGTTCCATGTCTCAGCGAGGTAGCAAATCTCCACGGTGTTATTTCTCCGAGTTATGATGTGGATTTCTTAGATGCTGTCTGCCCCGCATTGGTTTTTCTTCTTATTTTGCGAGTTGTATTAGTTTTCATGAATATGACTGGATCTCTTGGTCTTTCCTTAATACCGATGTTCATAGATTCACTATGGATTTTTTGTGATTAGGATTAGTTTATCATGGTCATGAAATCTCCAGGTCCATTTTTTTACACTGCGGCCAATAGATTCAACGGGGTTTTTTTAATCTGTATTAGTATTCTCCTGGGACCTGGAGTGTAATTGTAGAATTCCTATTTCAATTAACATGAACGATGCAGCGATCGAAGGCCGAGTACCGTGAGAAGGTGGCCGCGATCAGTTCAACCAACATGAGCTTGCACGCTCCCTCACCCAAGCTAATGAGAGCCTACGCAAGCAATTATCTGTGCAGAAGGAGATCTCGCTAAATTTTGCACGTGATGTCGTTAGGCTGCAGAAAGTGCTCGACCGTAACTTGATCAGGCAAGAACAGGCCATCAAGATAATCAATGAGCTCACGGAGGAGAAGAAGAATCTCGTGGAAAGGTGCATTCTCCTGCAGGACAAAGTCAGCGAGGCACTCAGAGGACGCGTCGAGGAAACCAAGGCTACCATCTGAGCCTACCATGACAGGAACCGTTGCCTGGATGCAGTCAAGGAGATAAAGGCGGACATGAGTAGAGGGATCACCGTACTCGAGAGTGTTCGGAAAGAGAACGAGGAGCTAAGGGCATGTCTGGAGGCGTATCGGAGCAATTCCCATGTCTGTTTCCTGTTAGTGGGGACACAAATACCAATTCGTCCTCCTCTCCTTTTGTAATGTTTAGGGTTCAGGGAGCAATGCCCATGTCTGCTTCCCATTATAGGGTGCAATAAGAATCCTAGGTCAACTCCTTATCTATCTGGACATGTGTTGGTGTTCATGTTCATGAATGGACACCATGTTCTCTTTCCATTATGTATCTGGACATGGATTTCTGCATTATGAGTTTGCCACTCTCCCACTACTATTTGGTGATATTGGGAAAAATCCATAGCACACTAAACTGCTGATAAATTTTATTTGTCTTCGAAATTGAAATTATGACAGTGCCACTAGTCGACTCATAAAATGTTGATTAGTCCTACATTGCTTCTTCCTTGAAATTATGACAGTGCCACTAGTCGATTCAGTTAATTATGGAAACTAACCAGCTTGTCCTGGTGAACTAAACAAACCATACTATGTATTTTTGTTGCAGGGAAAGAGGCGAAAGATCGACCGGGACCTGGCTAAATGACAAGATAGCAATCCAAAGGGAGAAGCAGAATTCCCAGAAACTGGCCTTTGACCAACTGCGCGCTGAAGTCGCGGTCCTTTCTGACAAGTGCCAGAAACTGAAGGAGTTAAACACCGAATGGGCGAAGCTACATAGTGAAGGTCGCACCTCGGCTAGGAAGCATACGGAGATCATGAATGGGATCTTGAAGGAAAATCGTATGGCTACAGACAAAATTCTCCAATCCGTGACGGAGCGCTGGAACCTACAGCTGAAGCACGACATAGTACTGAAGGAGCTGGCCAATCTTAGGGAGGAAAACAGGCAGCTCTGGGCCAGGCTCGCTTGAACACAGCATATGTCTATTTAGTACTGAACTGTCTGGTTTATCCTCTGCAGTGGTGATTTTGTAAGTGTGAACTTAACTCTATGCACGATATGTGTGTTCGTCTGAAATTAGTTTGCTCGAGGATTGGGGTTGGCTTAGTTTGGAAAGCGCAACTGCAAGTCTTACAATTAACTACTTTCAGGCATTGGTACAACATAAATTATTCATCTCGAATTTCCTTTATCCTCTATAGTCTGTCCTTGTTCACCCTCACGCGCCTTCTTCAGTTCCTTCAACAGATCCGCAATGTAGTACTCTAGCTTCTTCTTGTCTTCCCTGAGCTGATCCCTCTCCTTTTCTGCATTATGAATCAGCAACCTGTGACTATCCTGAAGCTTCTTTGCAGTTCCAACAACCAAGCTCCCATCGATTCCGTCAGCCTTTGACGCAAATTCTCGATTTCTTGTTCCAGCTCCTTATTTTGCACTGACATTTTGTAATTTTTTAGCTGCATCACTTACATCAATAAATCTCCCGACCTTTCCAACTCATACATCTCCCATAATCGCAAACATTTCTTAAGTGCATCTGGCCACTCAAGATCCACCCACTCTACTACTTTACACACCGGGCCAACCTAAAAACACACACACTATAGTGTTATGAACATGCACGATACATTTTATTTCATGTCACAGTTGCACATAATGTAAACAAACCTAATTTGTACAGCCCAAAAACCTTCTCCCAGTGTTACTACCTTCGAATGCAACATATCTCCTCAGTTTTAGCCCATGGTCACATGGCACTTCTCCATCGAGATCTAGGCCCTCCCATTCGGAGTCGTAGATCGTCCTTGGTACCTATAGGTAAACGCAAAGCTGGAATCGAACACGATTGCATGCACATATGGAGCTCAGATCGAGAGATTTACCATTGCCTAACCCTAGCCCAAGAAAACAGAGGAACTCACATCATGGAAGGAATACTCGATGTCGGAGAGAAGGCTGTCGCTACTCGACTGGTTGTCCTCGCCGTTCAAGGACAGCATGGCGAATGCGTTGTCGCAGGCGACGGCAACGGCGACGGCGTCGGCGTCGGTGAGAGAGTGAGAGAGAGCCCTTCTACCGCTGCAACGATGACAAAATTGGCATGTTACAATAGTTTAATGGATACCATGCCCTTTACCTAGATTACTGTCTCCTGCCTGATATGGATTCTCTTCACACATTCTCATTTCAAATATTAAACCTGCACTCCCTCCATCCCAATTTCATTGCCTAACAAAAACATACCAGTATATTACATCATCCAAAGAGACAAAATTAGGTCAACTACAAGGTACTTATGCATCACTTCTTCAGTCATGGTTTCACAAAACATTACATTATAATATCCCAACAAACATAACCACAACATGGTTTCACAAAACATCACATTACAATCTCTCAACAAACGTAATCACAGAAACAAGTATATTACATCAACTCAAGAATAAAAATCATGTCGACTACAAGGTACTTACACATCACTTGTCCTATCATGGTTTCACAAAACATTACATTACAGTCTCTCAACAAACAAAATAACAGAAACAAGTACAGTACATCATCTCAAGAAACATAATCATGTCAACTACAATGTATTTATGCATCACAAGTCTAGTCATGGTTTCACAAAACATTACATTACAATGTCCCAACAAACATAATAACAGAAACAAGTACGGAACGTCATTTTAAGAGACATAATCATGTCAACTACAATGTACTTATGTCTTATTACAACAACGATGGTTTCAGTGAGTGACATGTCCGACAATCTCAACAGCTCGCACAACATTATATTGCAATCTCTCAACAAACATAATCACAGAAGAACGCTCTAAATGCAACAGCAGTCAATATTACAAATATAGGCAGGGGAACCCCACGGTCCATATGACAAGCCCAGGGTAGCAGCTCTCATCAGATCTCATCAACGTCGACCACCTCATTATGTTCAGCCACTACAGGGGCATCTACATCCACTATAATCTATTCAACAACATCAGAAATGGTACCAAGGAAGAACACCTTCCTGGTTCGCTTCTTTCGCCGCATAATTTGCATAAGATCTTCAGTATCCAAAACATCTATGAATTGCTTCTTCTTATGATGCCACCACCAGATTTTTGCCATCTGCTTAGGGCCAATACTGATTTCCTTACCCATCATCTCTCTCATTTCATCAAGAGTTATGTTTTTGGAATCGACAGTGATCTCCACAATACATGACGAAACTGGCTTATTAACTCCCTCATCAAGTTTTTCCATGTAAGAATCCACCTCTATGCGTATACTGAACTTATCTAGATCAGCATCTATTGGTCCGTATTCTTTAGGAGCAGAAGCTCTGGCAGCAAGATCTCCAGCATCTGCATACATATCATCAATCATCACTTCAAATGTCACCTTACGATCAGCTACACAAAACTCCCAAACCATTTGAAGCACATAGGAGTGCTCAATTTGCTGATAGGTATCATTCATGTTGCGCCACACCAATTTTGTCCTCTGTCTAGAACCCCAGGGAATTCTAGCGGCAAACATATCTACCAGCTGCGAAACAGACACAACCTCTTCGCAATTCACAAGCAGATGCACATCTTGCCCAAACAAAACCCTCTCGCAACCAAAATCAAGCTTTGCAGTGTACTGCCGAACATGAACTATGAACTCATATAGGTCCCTTGTATCAAAGTTGTGCCTAATTTGATTAAAAAGGGGAACATTTCAGTTCATTCGATTCTATTATGCCGTAACTAATCTAGTTGCAAGTTAAGGCACGGATAAGAAAAAATCACCTCTCTCTCTTCTCCCGGGTTTTTTTCTTCGAGATCTGAGTGCTGCATCCGCCCACCGGAGCCGAACAATCCACCGCCGGCCTTCTTTTCTCTTCAACCCGCTGCTCGTAGGTACCTTGGGAGTAGAATCCTTGCTAGCCTCCTCGCTAACCGGGGCTGAAGACCTCGCCGCTGCTATGCGTTGAGCCCCAGACTTGGCACCCGATGGACCCTTTTCAGTCGGTGACGTAGCTATAACCTTCGCCTTGCAAGAACTGCTGGGCCGCCGCCGCCAGATTCAGTGTCGGCGGAGGGAGAAAAAAGGTCCTCCGCTGCCGGCAGATTTAGGGTCAGGGAAGGGAAGAAAAGGGACGACCGCCGCCGCCGCAGCATTCAGTGTCGAGAGTTAGGAAAGTACAGTAATGGATTTGCCCCTACGACACATGCAGGGTGGCTAAGAAGAGTGACCGGCGAAGGAGGGGCACAATAGGAACTAGTGTAACGGAATATCCTGGCTTAACGGGCGCGATTTGGAAATATTGGGTTTGGCCATCATTCACTCGAAAGACCCCTCTTAGAAATTGGCGCCCCAACTTTTCGAATCGCGGTTATAAAAATCAACTTGGGTACCGCGTTGCCTGGCCACCCCAACTTTCGGGCCGCAAAGGGGTTGAATGTGTCTGCTGCTGCGGCGGCTACTGCTGCTAAGCAGCTTCTTTTGATTTTCTATATTTTGCTTGCATCCTATTTCTGGCTGAATGCATCGAACCTCGTTAAGCAACCTACTTTCTATCGCTATATCCTATTTAGCTGCGCACAGCTATATCTACATTTGTTTTGTTTTCTAAATGAATGTATTCTGCCTGGTGTGATTTGCTGCTCTAGATTTGCTACCTCATCGGAGGCGAAAAGAGGTCCAAAAGGGAACGAATTATCGAAGAGAGAATCTTCTCTAGATTTGCTACCAATTTGGGTAAAATGAAACATATCTGTTTAGCGAGAGAGGAAAAGGGTACTCTTTCAAACTTCCAGTTAATGAGCTACCATCTTAACAAGCTACAAGACACATACATAAACATAACACAAAGAGGGTTAAATTTATTTTACTACTCTCACTTGAGGCGCTAGACATCTTGATAAGATAACGGAGTTCCACAAAATAGAAACATAACACTGAGAACTAAAATTTAATTCACTTCTCATCAGCCCACTTGAGGCGCTTGCCATCGTTCCTAGGCGACCAACTGTGATCATTCCAGGTGGATCTTACATTATTGGCACTCCACAACTCACGAAATTCTTCGTCCCACCTAGGATCTGACTTGCCTTCCCTATCTTCAGCGTCCTACGACACAATTAGCGGTGCATCACAGACCTGATTGTTGCTGCTAGAAGATGCTGCCTCTATGTTTGCTGGTTCAGCTGCAGCCTCTCTATCAGCTGCTTCAGCTTCAGCTGCAAGCTCTCTTTCAGCTGCTTCTGCAGCCTCTCTGTCAGCTGCTTTAGATGCAGCCATTTCCTTTGCATATGCAGCTTCAAACTCAGCTATTCTGCATTTTCTACAAAGGGCTCCCCTAAGCTCGTCTTCCCTCTTACAAATAGGGCAAAACATGAGGTAACGTAGAAAAAAATGGATCTTCTTGTACAGCTGGTAGGTCACATAAGCATCTATGGCTGCATACTTTAGGTTTATATCAGACAACGGCCACTCATCCCAGAAATCATTCCTATTAGTAGGGAAATCTTCCTTCATTCTGTCGTACAACTCATCGAGGATTCTAGTTGCGAGCGATGCCATTCCATCCTTCCTCGAGCCCCCTAGGATCTTGACAAGACGCTGAACATCGATCCAGTTATGCGAAGGAATTATAATTCCCTCTCGATAAAATTTCGAAAAATCAGTTGTATTGTCGATAGTGCAGAAAACAATTCCCTTTTCTACAAGGAACTGGCGCAGCACCGGACAATTCCTGTCAGTCCTGAAAGTATGTAGTTTATCATCACCAAAATTTGTAACTACAAATATTTTGTCAATGCAAGATCATCATCTGAATATAATTTTGAAAAGTTTAGTAAATGCAAGATCAAGACTCTCAACATTGTCTTATTATAATTTATTTGGTCCTAAATAAAATCCAGTAGTTGCAAGATGAGCAAATGGATAAAGAACAAGAGGAGAAAACCCTAAAAGCGGTTAGCTATAGAGAGCAGATCTACAAACCGGAAGAGGTGGTAGACAAGGGTGTGTTTCCTCATGGCCAGTTGAACGATGGCGACTTCACTCCCTTCATATGGGTGTTCCGGGGTGTACTCGAGTTCCAATCCCACAAACTTGTCCTCGTCTTTCTCAAGCCAACCCTCGCACATCCTCAGGATACGCACCACTGTCTCCTCCTCATTGGTGTAGATAACATCTATCTTCTTATTGTCATGGGTAGTGAAGCTTGTCTCTACAGTGCGACGACCTTCCATGGCGGCAAGGAGAAGAAGCCGTGAAGACAGATGACAGGAAGAAGAAGAGTGGTTTCTGCGAGGCAGGGGAACGGTGGAACCGTCAATGTGCTTTTAAGGTAGTGGTTAACAACGGGGACGGAAGTCCAAGGAGAGACGCGTGGCGGTGGCCGTTCTAGCTTCTGACTAAACAAAAAATAATTACACTGATACATGTGCCCTGTTTTGTCACGTCAATACATCAGGCGGGGGTGTCCTATCCGTGCAGTCTTTGCAAGCCTACGGGACAGCCACCCCGCCTAAGCGACGGGAGCGACATAACGACGAGAACTGACAGGGGGGCCCAACTTGACGGCCGTTAGCCTGATATTTTGTATTGAAATGTAAAGTTGAATTCGTGCTGAAAAAGACCCTCTGAGTATTTGGCACGCCAACCTTGGGCAACGTAGCTGATTGTAAGCAACTTGGGTACCGCGTTGCCTGGACACCCCAATTTTCGGGCCGCAAAATGATATTCTCCCCAACCGTGGCGGAGGAAACCCAAGGCCCGGAGGCCATCATCACAACAACCCCGGCAACCCCAATAACTTCAACCGTGCACCACCAAAGTCCAACAACAACAACAACAATACTGCCCCAAGGACTGGAAGCAATGTTGTGCCTATCACAGGGAAAGACATGTCAATGATCACTTGCTTTGAATGCGGAGTCACATGTAACTACTCCAACGAGTGCCCCAAGAAGCTTGTCGCAGCAACCAATGTTACTGCACCTGCCCAACAACAACGTCATGTCCAGCCTGGAAAGAGATTTGCCCCAGGAAACCCGCACAACCGTAATGGTTGTCTGTTCCACATGAATGCTGAAGAAGCCCAGGAAGCGCCAGATGTCATGCTGAGTATGTTTTCTATTAACTCAGTATTAGCAAGAGTGTTGTTTGATTCTGGAGCATCGCACTCATTTGTTACAGAAGAATTTGCATGCACTAGTAAAATTCAACCAACAAATATGAAGCATGTCATGATAGTTCAGATACCTGGTTCAACTACCAAAGCTAGAAAAATTTGCAAGGCCGTACCTATCAGAATACATGGGATAGACTTCTATGCCAATCTAATAGTACTTGGAACCAAAGGTTTGGAAGTAGTACTAGGGATGGATTGGATGTCGAAACATCAAGGATTAATCGACTGTGCCAAGAAAGCCATAACCATGACCAATAGCACCGTAGTATCAGTAGAGCATGTATCTGAGACATTACCCCGTCAATTCAAGTGCAACAAGAGTTTATCCAAGACCACCATTAACCAAGTTAGAGTAGTCTGTGAATACCCCGATGTGTTCCCAGATGAATTGCCCGGTATGCCCCCAGATCAGGATATCAAGTTTACCATTGAACTAGTTCCTGGAACTGGACCCATAGCTCAGAGACCCTATAGTATGAACCCATCGGAATTAGTGGAGATGAAGAAGCAACTGGATGATATGCTAGGAAAAGGTTTGATACAACCAAGTGCATCGCCATGGAGATCACCTATTCTATTTGTTGATAAGAATGATGGTGCCAACTGTTTGTGTATGGATTATCGGAAGTTGAATGATGTCACCATCAAGAACAAGTACCCACTGCCGAATATAGAAGATTTGTTTGATCAACTGACTAGTGCCAGAGTGTTCTCTAAGATTGATGTTAGAACTGGTTATCATCAATTGAAAATCCACGTGATGGATATCCCAAAGATTGCCTTCACCACCAGATATGGATTGTATGAGTACAATGTCAGGTCTTTTGGATTAACCAGTGCCCCCGCTTATTTCATGAACCTCATGAGTAAGATTTTTATGAACTTCTTGGATAAGTTTTTCGTTGTTTTTATCAATGACATTCTGATCTACTCCAAGTCGGAAGAAGACCATGAGCAACACCTAAGAACCATCCTAGAAACCCTTAGGGAGCATCAACGGTATGCCAAGTTTAGCAAATGTGAATTCTAGTTAAAGGAAGTAGGATTCCTAGGCCATATCTTGTTGGCAAGAGGATTTTTTGTCGATCCCGCCAAGATTAAAGATGCCGAAGAATGGAAATCCCCAACCACCCAAACAGAAGTCCGCACATTTTTGGGATTAGCTGGATATTACTGCAAGTTCGTTGAAGGATTTTCGAGCATCGCAAGACCGATGACTCAGTTGTTAAAGAAAGATAAGAAGTTTGAATGGACGAACAAATGGGAAGCAAGTTTTCAAGACCTCAAGAAGAGATTGATTTTAGCCCCAATTTTGATCATGCCCGATATCAAGAAGACTTTTTATGTGTATTGTGACACATCCAAGATTGGTCTCAGATGCGTGTTGATGCAAGAAGGCAAAGTCATATCTTATCTGTCCAGACAACTGAAGCAACATGAGCAGAACTACCCCACCCATGACCTCGAACTGGCAGTCGTAGTTTTAGCCTTGAAGACATGGCGTCATTACCTTATGGGTAACCGTTGTGAGATTTATTCGGATCACAAGAGTCGGAAGTATATTTTCACCCAGAAGGAGTTGAATATGAGGCAAAGGAGATGGATAGAGTTAATCAAGGATTATGACCTTGACATTCACTATCACCCCGGCAAAGCCAACATGGTAGCGGATGCTCTTAGTAGATTGATGTGCAGATTAAAGACCATTATTAAGGAAGGCCAGCCAAGTCTACATGAGGAGATGGAGAATTTCATAGTGGAGCTAGTTACTAAGGATTTCTAGCTAGCATAGAACTCCAACCCACTTTGATTAGTCAGATAAAAGAGGCCTAGAAAGGAAATACCAGTATTGATGGAATCAAGCGTCGTATCGGTACAGGGAAGGTACCTAGATTCACCGTAGATGAAGAAGGAGTTCTGTGGTACAAAGGATGTATCTGTGTTCCAGCAGATTCAGAGTTGAAACAAGTCATTATGTAGGAAGCCCATGATACCCTTTATTCTATCCACCCGGGAGGAACGAAGATGTATCAGAATCTGAAGGAGCAATTTTGGTGGCACAAAATGAAGAGAGAAGTCGGAAGCTACATAGCCAAGTGTCATATCTATCAGAGAGTCAAAGTGGAACATCAGCGATCCGCAGGACTTTTGCAACCATTGCAGATCCTAGAATGGAAATGGGATTCTGTCGGAAATGATTTTATCACCGGTTTGCCTACATCTAGTAGGGGAAATGATTCTATTTGGGTCATAGTGGATAGACTATCCAAAGTAGCCCATTTCATACCCGTGAAGACTACCTTCCAGAGTTCGAAGCTAGCGGAGTTGTATATCGCTGGGATAGTCAGTTTGCATGGAACCCCCAAGACCATAGTGTCGGATCGAGGAACCTAATTTACCTCAAGATTTTGGCAGAAGGTCCAAGAAGGATTAGGAACCAAACTGAATTTCAGCACAACTTATCACCCGCAAACCGACGGACAAACTGAGAGTCAACCAGATCTTAGAAGATATGTTAAGAGCTTGTGTGTTAGAATATGGATCTAAATGGGAAGATTGTGTGCCTTTCGCGGAATTCTCATATAACAATAGTTATCAAGCCAGTTTGCAAATCGCCCCATTTGAGTTTCTGTATGGAAGAAAGTGTCGTACCCCGTTGAATTGGTTGCAAGTAGGAGAGAGTCAGATATTCGGACCCGACATTCTACAAGAAGCCAAAGAGAAGGTTCACAAAGTCCATGAGCACCTCAAGACCGCTCAATACAGACAAAAGAGTCATGCCGACAAAATACGTCGAGACCTGACCTTCAATGTTGGAGATTTTGTGTATCTCAAAGTATCACCCTTGAAGGGAATGCAACGTTTTCAACTGAAAGGGAAGTTAGCCCCCAGATATATTGGAACCTTCAAGATTTTGAATTGCCGAGGAGAAGTATCATATCAACTGGAACTACCTGAGGAGATGTTAGCCATGCATAATGGGTTCCATATCTCGTTACTTCGCAAATGCCTAGAAGTTCCAAAGAAGACCGAAGTTTTCAAGAACATTGATCACAGAGCCATATATATCAATAAGGATCTAACCTATCATGAAGTGCCCATCCGTATTTTGGAAGAAGCTTTCAGAACCACCCGGACCAGGAGTATCAAGTTTCTCAAGATCCCGTGGAGTAATCATACCGAAGAAGCCACTTGGGAGCGAGAAGATTATATTAGGACTGAGTTTCCTAATCTCTTTAGTTCCTAGTTTTTTCCTGAATCTCGGGGCAAGATTTTGTTTAAGGGGGGAAGGCTTGTAGCATCTCAAAAATATTAAACAAGCTTATCAAGATCTAATCACCCAAGTTTAGGGTTAACAAAAACTTTTATCTTTAAACTTGATATGAATGCATGTGTGATTTGTAGTAATGTATGAATACTTGCATTTGCCATGTTTGATTGCTACAAAGGTTAAGGATTAGTTTAAAAAGGTTTACCACATCATCTAGATCAATTATAAACAAAATCAAATGAAAAGAAAGTCAAATATGGATCATATGATCATATGGTCATTTTGGCAAAAGTTAACCACTAGACCACTTTGGATGTCTCTAGTGAAAGATTTTCAATAGAAACAATTCCAGTTCTTTTCACTCCTTGTTAGACCAAGTAAAAGCGAATCCAAGCAAACTTTACAAAATGACAGAAACTATTTTCAAATCTATTTAAGAGGCAATTCAAAATTGAATCAAGTTCATATACCTAGATCATCACTTCTCAAAAACCACTCAAACAACCTCCACTTGGCAAATCCCAGCAACCATAGACTACCAAGCATATGATCAGATCACTCACCAAAAATCTTTCAAAATTTCAAAAGATGAATTCATGCGGCCATTAAGTCGAGCACCTAACAGACAGAGTACAACCTCAACCACTATACACTATTTTGATCTATCAATTGCTAACAAATTATACTGCAATCAACTCCATATCTTACCCATGATCATTCCTAGTACTTGGCCGTGCAGTGGACGAGCTCATCTCCACCGTTGCGCCAGTGGCATGCCCGTACTGAGCCAGCCATGCCGGTCGACCACGAACCAGTTGATGCGCGCCGCACCACCCGCTATCACAATGCCTACCTGCTAGCCGTGGCCTCACCGCGACCCCTTGACCAACGGCGAGGTGAGGAGGAGCCAGAGCAGCCACACCCATTTAATCCCCCACCATGTCGAGAGCACGATGGAGCCACACAGCCGCCTCGCGCACACACGCCACGCCTCACTCTCTTTGCTCGTACCTGCAGTCGCCGTGGCACTAGTGACCTCCCAGACATGATGGTTCACCGCCACGCGCCCCGTGACCACCGTACCAAGTGACGAACACCCGCGTACTTGAACAGAGCGCCGACATTGCCCGACCAACTAAGACCGCCCCGCATCGACCCATGCCCTCCGCCATGCGTAGTGAGACCTGTAGCAACATCGCCGAAGGAGCCTGACCATGTCGCCCTGCTGCCGACGCTGGTGTATAAATAGAGGCCACCCCAGACCTCATTCTGCACACCATTCCACTCCCCCACTCACCCAGGAACCTTACCAACCTTTCCCCGGAGCAAGGCGAGCACCACAACGCTAGAATTTGGCCGGAGTCCACCGCTGTAGTCGAGGAAGGAAGCCATCGATTGGAGCCACCCCAGGAGCTGCCGTGACCACCATTAGAATCGATGTCAACGACCCGCCCGTTCGCCCCCATCGCCGACCTTAGTTGGAGCCCCGGTGAGTCCCAGTGACCCCCACCGCCGCGTTAGGGTTAGAATCTCGCCGGAGCTATTCGTCGTAGATGATGAACCTCATTCGTAGATCCTGTTCTAATCATAGGGCTAAGATTGATCGATACCGTTTCGGTTTAGATGAGCCACTGACGCGTGGGACCATTTTGTCAGTAGCCCGTGTGGGACCATTTGGAAACTATAGATCACCTATACTAAAAATAACAAGACAAAGACTTTTGCCACTTCAAACATTTTTATAAAATAAACTATAAATGCTTTTGAGTTGATTCCAACTCTCAAAAATCACATTTTCCATGCTCTACATGAATATGTAAATAGATTTGGTTTTACAGATATGAGACATGGTTAGTATCAAAAGGAGGATATAATAGGCATTTCTAGTCACTTAAATATTATTAAATAGTAATATTAAATCTTGTAATGCATAATCACCCTTTTAAATCACATGCCCAAGTATTGGAATATGTGGTGATGATATGTCAACATGATCAACTATTTTAATTGGAGAATATTAAATCTTAAGTATTTCCAATGAGTAGAAATTAATTTTCTCGAATAAGATAAATAAGAATGTGCCATTATTACATGTGATAATTGAGATGATGCTAGATCATCTTATATGAGCCCTTGTGTGCTAGATAGAAGTAGTTAAGTATTGTTTGGTGATTGTGTACATTGTATGTATTTATAGATTCTAGTACCGACTCGAGTTACAACAAGGAGGAGTACTTCGAAAAATAAGAATCGAACTTCAATGACTGCAACCAGCAAGGCAAGCCCACTATGCAAGCTATCTGTACAAGCTAGAACTATGCATGCTATCTATGCAAGCCCCCTATACCAGATGCACTAGTCATGCTTGGTTATGCACCTTGAATTATACCATTCCCAATTTTACCTCAAGCTTTGATTTTCCCTTCTATTACAATTTCTCACTTAGTTAATGAATTGTGATTAGTGGAAAATAGGATGGATACCATCAAGATCATAGAACTAGCCTTGGATAATTATACTTGATTAGTACCCCCAATAGTGATACCCTCAACATTAGTGGCTAGTGCTAAGCTAAAACTTGATCACTTTAGATGGGAATACTTGGTGAAAATGATTATGAAAACCTTAGAATGATGACTTGTTCTATTGAAATGTTTTGACATGTGTTATGAAACACAATGGTTTGATGATGAAACTGAATGAGGCATGAGCCTTGACTTTGACAAAAACGGATGGTTGGGTTCGGACGTGATACCATTCCAATTTTACCGTACAACCACATTACCTGAGTTGGGTAGGGCTTGACTGGATGTTTATATGTCTTAGTATGGGTTTCCCTTGCGAAAGAGGTTGAGCCGAGGCTACCTCATGATGAATGTCCACCTATGCAGTGCCCAGGATGGTAGATGGCCATGGCTGGGAGGCCAAACTCATAGGGGAGGTGCCTATACTAAGGTGCGTAATTGAAAGGTTAGGATTGATTATCTGCACACCAAGTATGATGATTTAGGGTTACCCCTAACGGATGTATCGAATTTTGTGGTGAAAGTGTACAATCTTTGCAGAGTGTCAAACTATTTGAATATCCACGTCCGCGATTATGGACAGTTGGAGTGGCCATACTGTTCCGTTGTCAGATGTTTTCAAAATGATTTGTGACTTAAAAGATGACTTTAACTTGACCACCACAGAGTGGTGGATTTGAAAACTAGTTTCCCCCCTTGAGTTATATAAAGAACTAAACATAGGTCTTTTACTCTTAAGCCTCTATGAAATAAACCTGACTTTTTGCAAAAAAAACTAGAGCTTAAGGTTCCTATAATTCTTACCTTACTCATGCTAGTGTTAGTTTGCGAGTACTTAAAGAGTACTCATGGCTCTGTCCCTGGCTATTCCCATGGCCAGACTATCAGGAGGATTACCCAGACGATGGACAACAGGAGGTCTATGACAACTAGGATAATCTCCCATCATCAGCATTGCCTGTGATCATGAAGATGGAGCCTACTACGTTTACTTTCCGCTGCTTTGGTTGTACTAAGACTGGATCATGAGATCCTTTATTTGTAAGACCTTTAATATGGTTTGTAATGGATGATGTACTATTGTACCAATTCTGTTATGTCTCACAAAAATGGTAATCCTAGGATTGCGATGTACGGCATAACAGGCATCTGGACTTAAAAATCCGGGTGTTGACAGACTATCAATAGAATCTTCTAGACACTAGAATGGAAAAGAAGATCCAATGGCTAGAAATGTTGGGATTCACAAGTCTTGATCCAATGGTCAATATTCAAAGTTATTCGTAAACTATATAGTGGTAATATAAGAGGTAAGATAAGATATCTCTATCTCTACTACTATAATGGAGCAGTTTTGAATTGGATCCATAGCACCAATCCTGATCACTAGGCTATTAGATCCAATGGTTTTGAGAAGCTAGATTCGTGTTGAATAGTACCTAGAGCAAACTCCACCATGCATGTTCTAGAACCATCATGCCACCACCCCCAAAATTTCTTAGCACAGTAGGCTATAAATAGTACAAACCTAGAGCAAACTCCACCATGTTCTAGAACCATCATGTCACTACCCCAAAATGCATAAATTAAGTATATTAATAATAACTATCTACACATATTGAGAATACAACCTATTGTGCTAATAAATTTTCGGGGTGGTGACATGCATGATGGTTCTAGAACATGGAGGAGTTTGCTCTAGGTACTATTCAACACGAATCTAGCTGCTCTAATCCATTGGATCTAATAGCCCAACGGTCAGGATTGGTGCTATGGATCCAATTCAAAACTGCTCTATTCTTATCTTATCTTATCTTATCTTACCACTATATAGTGTACGGATAACTTTAAATATTGACCATTGGATCAAAACTCGTGAATCCCAACATTTCTAGCCGTTGGATCTTCTTTTCCATTCTAGCATCTAGAAGATTCTTTTTTTTGAACGGTCTAGAAGATTCTATTGATAGCCTTCATCACAATGAATGCTATGCACAAAACTCAAAACACACTTCTCCATCATTCTAGAATCTTCTCCCTCATTTCTCTAGACCATGTTACCAAAAATTTCATGTTTTAGATCTCCACTACTATAATGGAGCAGTTATGATTGGATCCATAGAACCAATCACGACCGTTGGGTTGTTAGATCCAATGATTCAGAGCAGCTGGATTTGTGTTGAATAGTACCTAGAGAAAACTCCACCATGTTCTTTAGAACCATCATGTCATCACCCCCAAAATTTCATAGCACAGTAGGCTGTATTCTCAATATGTATATATAGTTATTATTAATAGACTTAATTTATGCATTTTGTTCTCTAATGTATGAAATGTGATTTAACAAACATTAAATTGTTATTAACCAATAGTCTTGTTAGAGAAAAAAATCATACAATAAGTATATTAATAATAACTATCTACATATATTGAGAATACAACCTACTATGCTATGAAATTTTGGGGGTGGTGACATGTTGATGGTTCTAGAACATGGTGGAGTTTACTCTATAGGTACTATTCAACATGAATCTAGCTGCTCTGAACCATTGGATCTAAGAGCCCAACGTTCTACATGAAATGTGATTTAACAAACATTAAGTTGTTACTAACCAATAGTTTTGTTAGAGAAAACTGCATACTTTAAGTCTATTAATAATAACTATCTACACATAATGAGAATACAACCTACTGTGCTATGAAATTTTGGGGGTAGTGACATGATGGTTCTAGAACATGGTGGAGCTTGCTCTAGGCCGGTACTAGTCAACATGAATCAAGCTACTCTGAACCATTGGATCTAACAGTCCAACGGTCAGGATTGGTGCTATGGATCCAATTCATTCAAAACTGCTCCATTATGTTACCACTATATAGTGTACGAATAACTTTAAATATTGACCGTTGGATTGAGACTCGTGAATCCGAACATTTCTAGCCATTGGATCTTCTTTTCCATTCTAGCATCTAGAAGATTCTATTGATAGTCTTGAACACAATGAATGCACCATGCATAAACCTCTCAAAACACACTTCTCCATCATACTAGAATCTTCTCCCTCGTTTCTCTAGACCATGTTACCAAAAATTTCAAGTGTTAGGTAGCTAATAATCTTTGACTTCTACACATGATGATACAAAGTAGAAGAACCAAATATACACCCATACTTTATAGATGTTGATCAAATTTATATTTTTTCCACTTTACCTATTATAATTTTATATAGTGATGATATGTCAGATGTCTATTATCTGAGCCTCACATGCAGGGCACGTGCAACTTACTAGTAGTAGTAGTAGAGAGAATACAACCTACTGTGCTATGAAATTTTGGGGGTGGTGACATGATGGTTCTAGAACATGCTGGAGTTTTCTCTAGGTACTATTCAACACGAATCCAGCTGCTTTCAACCATTGGATCTAACAGCCCAATGGTCAGGATTGGTGCTATGGGTCCAATTCAAAACTGCTCTTATCTTATCTTATCTTATCTTACCACTATATAGTGTACGAATAACTTTGAATATTGACCGTTGGATCAAGACTCGTGAATCCCAACACTTCTAGCCGTTGGATCTTCTTTTCCAATCTAGCATCTAGAAGATTCTATTTTTTGAACGGTCTAGAATATTCTATTGATAGTCTTCATCACAATGAATGCTATGCACAAAACTCAAAACACACTTCTCCATCATTCTAGAGTCTTCTCCGTATCTTGTTTCTCTAGACCATGTGTTACCAAAATTTTCAGGTTTTAGTAGATAGCTAATAATCATTGACTTCTACATGATCTTACCACTATATAGTGTACGGACAACTTTGAATATTGACCGTTGGATCAAGACTAGCAAATCCCAACATTTCCAGATGTTGGATCTTCTTTTCCATTCTAGCATCTAGAATATTCTATTGATAGTCTTCATCACAATGAATGCTATGCACAAAACTCAAAAGACACTTCTCCATCATTCTAGAATCTTATCCCTCGTTTTTCTAGACCATGTTACAAAAAATTAAAGTTTTAGATATCTAATAATCGTTGACTTCTACATGATATGCAAAGTAAAAGAATGAAATATACACCTAAGAAGATTATTCTACTCCCTCCGATCCAAATTATTGTTCTCAGATTTGTCTAGATTCGGTTGTATCTAGTCATGTTTTAGTGCTAGATACATCCAAATCTAGACAAATCTGAGAAATATAATTTGGATCGAAGGGAGTAGAATGATGGAGTAGTGTTTTTTGAGGTTTGTGCATTGCATTCATTGTGCTAAAGACGTATTATCCATAATATATATTCTAGTAGAGATGCTAGCTAGTAGAATGGAAAAGAAGATCCAACGACTAGCAATGTTGGGATTCACGAGTCTTGATCCAATGATCAATATATTCAAAGTTATCCGTACACTGTATAGTGGTAAGATAAGATAAACAATAGTATTTTCTAGAGATGATGCTACAATGCAACAATAGATCCAACGGCTAGCAATGTTGGGATTCGCGAGTTTTGATCCAACCGATCAATATTAAAAGTTATTCGCAATAAATATTGTAAAGACCCGAACCTAGCTTGGTTCGAATCCCTGTGATTATAGTGCTAGTCCCTGGATCGAATAGCTAGCACCCACAGTTTAAGATGTAATATCAAGATACAAAGGTCATATTACATCGCATGATCCAGAATATGAATGCTTTATTACAAACTCATAGTCATAGGCTATCTTATTACAAAGCAGCAGCATACAAGTAAAGCATGGAGTCCTTCATCTTCATGTGCCACAGGCAAACATGTTGGGTGGAGACTCGTAATCCTATCATCGTTCCTCACTCATCAATTGAATATACCTGCAACATGATAGGTTGCAGCCACAAAGGGTCAATACTTTGAATGTATTGGCAGGTGTCACTAGTTTGTGAATATAAGTTGGACTATCACTACATGCATATTTGGCTAAGTAGAGCTTAGGCTTATTTGCAGAAAGCAACATGGTTTTATCCTATCTTTGCAAAATAGTTTTGATCTTCAACAACTTTCTGAACTCCTTGGAAAAACTCCAAGTGCTTCTACTCCCTTGTTGTCACCATCAAGTTTTACTTTGAGAAATTGGAATGTTGAGATCTTCCATAGCTTTAGGCCTTAGTTGCTCAGAGTTGTCCATAACCGGGGACACGGCTAAGTACTTAGAATTTAATCTTCTGCAGAAGTTGTACACTTTACCCACATGACACAATCTCGTCTTGACGCCACCAGTGGCCGCTGGATTAGTACACACCAAGATGGAGTACCGGCAGATCGAGAATGTGACAAAGTCTTTCCATAGAAGTCCTCCCAATACATAATGCCAGCACGTCTACCAGGCACCAATGCAAGGATATACTTCCAATACATAATTCAAGTTAACCTGAAGAGGTACAATTGCATGGGTCTTCCACTATGTAATTGACTAAGCCAGAGCCCATTTGACATGTGGCTGTACACAAAAGCCACTGTACGAGAAACATGTTCAATCTCTAAGTCCCTGGTGGTATTCTTCTAGTGCACACATGAAAGAGATAGCCATAGATATGGTTCCCTTCGTTGCCACCTTATTCACAACTGAGTATCCACTTTCCACCCAGGTGATTCATTGAGTACTTGTTTTATTATATAAAACATATATTTTTCCAACACTTCATATAATCACAATATGGTATATTCCACCCTGAATCTATAGCAGGGCTAAG
This sequence comes from Avena insularis, assembly GCA_023614405.1. Lineage (NCBI taxonomy): Eukaryota > Viridiplantae > Streptophyta > Magnoliopsida > Poales > Poaceae > Avena > Avena insularis. The sequence continues at coordinate 212,310,554 of CM042690.1, forward strand.
CATACTACAACTACGATGTTTCCACTAAGAAAGATACAAAGGATATCCTGAATAGGACATATCATAGCATAGTAACATAGTAGTCCTACCATGCATACTACAAAATTCCATTAAGTGTAATGAAAATAGTAGGACATGTATGATAGTGTCACTTGCCTTAGTAGTTGGTGGTGTTGGTACACTCTTCGCAGTAACACACTTGACAATCCACACAATCTATCAAACAAAACAACCAAGACAAAACATGCACAAGATCAACACTAATGGCAATACAAAAATCATGCAAAATATGCAAGCATGCAAGACGGCAATTTTTATTGTACAAATTGTTATAACAAAGATTTTGAACATTACTAAGTGCTTTCTGAACATTTTATAATTGCAAGATTACAAATGCAACCATTCGTGCAATTGTAACAATTAGCAATAATTTCTAGTATTTGGAAAGGCCAAACTCACTAAATGATTTCCATGTTATTATGTATAGTTAACTAAATTTATATTTTGGTCTTACTGGACAGAAGGTTCAATTTGCAATCCATAGCAAAAATATTCACCCAAAAATAATTTACAAAATAATTTTTATTGGTAAAATACTCCTAAAAAGGTTCTACCTAAAACTCATATTTTCCAGAAGCTAAAGGGTGAAATAAGGCCTCAGCAGTGAAGCTCTCATTTTTCTAAATCCATGGACACCAAATTTGTATTTTTCTGATTTGTGGATCAAAAGTTATTGAATTTCCAAGTTAAATATATATTCTGCCTATTTTTCTAATTAAACAAACGCTCTGGCCGACGTGGCGTTTTTCTATTGGCTAGTACCGGTTCGGTTGGATCGACCGCTGCGGGCCATTGGATTTTAAGTGGAAACGAGTGGATTAGATCGGCTGATACCGCTTTAGTAAGTTGTATAATCCTAGCCTTAGGATCTAGATCCAACGGTGCTCAGCACTTTGGCCACGGACTGGCGGTGCTGACGACTGCACGCGGCGGCGGCGCGTCGGGAGGGTGGCGCTCTGGTGGTTCTAGAGGGGTAGGGAGACCGTGGACTATTACCGGAGGTTGCGGCGGTCGAGCTGGTCTCGGGGATGGTCGCGGTCGATGAAGGGGCGCTCGACTTCGCCGGGGATTCCTCGTCGGAGCTCATCGACGAATGGCGGCGGCAGAAGCGGCTCAGATGATGACCGTGGAGATGACCTAGGGAGGTACAAATCGAACAAAAAGAATTAAACGGTGCGCCAGAGGACGGTGAAGATAATAGGGCAGAGAAGAGGGCGCGAGGCAGTGGGTCCTCGCCGGAGCTCGCCGGTGACTGCGGCGGTCGAGCTCACGATTGGAGTGCCTGGGGGCTCTCTGGGGGTAACGACTGAGGGGAAACTGAAGAGGAGGGAGAGGGGATTAAGAGGCCGGGGTCGGAGTGGAGATTAATTCATGCAAACGCTCGAATTCGAGCCAATTAGAAACGACAGAGAAGAGAGAGGGGCAGTTCATCCCCGCGCTGGAAGAAGGTGAGGTGGAGGGTGACGTGGAGGTGGGGTCGCGATGTCAGTGAGAGGGGGTGTGTAGGGGGCGGTGAGAAAGAACCAGCGGGGAGAAGGGGAGAGCCGGGTGGGCTGCTGTTGGGCTAGGGTTGGGCCGAGCAGGCGAGATGCTGTTGCTGCGATTTTTTTCTCTTTGCTTATTCTTTTCAATTTTTCTTTTTCTTTTTCTGTTTTCTTCAAAAACTTTTGATTTTGTGATCCAATTTGAATCAAACAAATTTCTAAAAATTTGTAAAACTCAAATTAGGTTTTTAGGGCATTATAGGACACATTTACTTTCCATCTCAAATTTTCTAATCAAATTTATTCACTTTGGCTTTAATAGCTAATGTTGTATTTTCTTAATTCTATTCTCAAATAATTCATATCTTTTTATCCATGGCTCCAAATTGGATGAAACCAATCTCTATAGTTTTATTAATTTGTCCTTTACCTTTTTAGCTCACATAGGAGTTCTTTTGTATAATTTAAATATGGAGTATGTCCATAGTGTTGTGTTGTCCTCAGTGTTAACAAATAATTAGAGTTTTAGGGTTTGAGATAAGTTTCACTTCTCTTAGGTTTTTAAAATGCAACCAAGTCAAGATGCTCATGCATGCTTCATGATTTGGGATTTTAAAACATGCTCACCACTTCACAAACAAAAATCTTTTTTTATTTGGCTTGGGTTTTGGAGGCATTATATTAAATGTTCCAAAAGTTTTTTTGTTCCTTCTGAATTTCAAGGAACTTGTTTCTTCACTTGATTTAAGTTTTTTCACATTTCAAAATTTGGAAAATTTTGGGCTGTGACAAATATAGTGGTAAGATACGATAAGAAAGACTATCAATTGTATCTACTAGATGCCCGAATGGAAAAGAAGATCCAACCGGTTGGCAATGTTGGGATTCGCGAGTCTTCATCCAACGGTCAAAATTCTAAGTTATTCATACACTATAGTGGGTAAAATAACGTACTATCCATAGTGTATCTTCTATTTAGATGCTAGCTAGAATGGACTAGTAAAAGGCACATGCCATACACGTATATATTGTATGAAATGTGATTTAGCAAACATTAAGTTGTTATTATTAACCAATAGTCTTGTTAGAGAAAAAAGGGCATGCATTAAGTCTAATAGTAAAAGGCATGAGCCACACACGTATATACTGTACGAAATGTGATTTAGCAAACATCAAGTTGGTATTATTAACCAATAGTCTTGTTAGAGAAAAAAGCCATACATTAAGTCTCCTAGTAAAAGACATGAGTTTCACATGTATATGTTGTATGAAATGTGATTTAGCAAACATTAAGTTGTTATTATTAACCAATAGTCCTGTTAGAGAAAAAAGGCATACATTAATTCTATTAATAATAACTATCTACACACATTGAGAATGCAGCCTACTGTTCTATGATTATTTGGGGGGGGGGGTTACATGGTGGAGTATGCTCTATGGGTACTGTTCAACACGAATCATGCTGCTCTGAACCATTGGATCTAAAAGCCCAATCATCAGGATTGGTGCTATTAATAATAACTATCTACACATATTCAGAATATAGCCTACTCTGCTATGAAATTTAGGAGGGGGATGGGTGATACGTCCATTTTGCATCACTATTCTATATCATAATTTACTGTTATTCATTGATATATTTCATATTAAGAGATGATACTTATGTTATTTCATCTGTTTTTGCATGGTTGACTTTTGGAGCATGGACCGCTGCAGTTAGGATTCTGATGGAAAAGGTGCTGTTTGGAGGCGAAATTCACGAAGATTAGAAAATCCGGGAAAATACATGGAAAATTATATTTTTCCAGAAGACGAAGATTGCTAGAAGGGGGAGTGGAGATGGGCACACGGGGCCACCCTAGGCCACGCCAGCAGGTGGTGTGGCCACCCTAGCCCACTCCAGGCTCTCCCCTCTGGCGTATATTATCCCCACGGAACCCTAATACCTGGGGAGAGACCACATGAAGATTCCGCCGCCTCTGCGGGGCGAAAAACTACAGAGAGAAAGATCTCTCTGGCAGACAAAATTTTGCCGGGGGAATTCCTTCCCAGAGAGGGGAGATCATCGCCATCAACACCACCATCAAGTTGGACTTCATCGGGATCATCATCATCATCATTACCATCATCATCTCCACAAGCACCATCATCACCACTTCCTACCGTTGTAATAATTGGGTTGAATCTTGCATAGTTCTTTGGGGAAACTTTCCCGGTGTTGATTACTCCTTATAGTTGATGCTATTGAGTGAACCATTGAATTATCGTTTATGTTCAGATTGTTACATATCATTATTTCATCTCAGATCTTGATCCATATGATGTCTTGTGAGTAGTTCGTTTAGTTCTTGAGGACATGGGAGAAGTCATGTTGTTAGTAGTGGAATTTTGTTGAGAAAGATTCAATGGTTTGATATTTAAGTTGTGGTGTATTTCTTCTAGTGGTGTCATGTGAACCTCGTCTACATGACACTTCACCTATATGGGCCTAGGGGAATGCATTGTGTATTTGGCTACTAATTTTAGGGTTTGCCAGAGTGACATACACCTGAACCCCCGTTAGGAAACCTTTGCACAAGGGATGTCAGGGTCTTAGAGTTTAAAGCTGTGGTTAGGTTTCTACCTTAATTACTTTCTTGTACTTGTGGATGCATGCAAGGGGTATAATCACAAGTATGTATTAGTCCTAGGAAGGTCGGTACATTAGCGCAGGTTCACCCACACAACACTTAGCAAACTAAAGAAGATTAATCAACTATATGAAGCGAAAGCACTTGACGATATTCCCGTGTGTCCTCGAGAATGTTTGGTCATCTTAAGTAATACAACCGGCTTGTCCTTTGCTAAAGAAAGGATTGGGCCACTTGCTGCATTTATTCTTATTGTCTTTTATTTACTCGTACTTTATTTACCTGGATTATCAAAAACCCCTAAAAACCCGTTCGCTAAGTATTTACAGAGAATTCCTACTCCAAGCCACTCGCCAACACCTTCTGCTCCTTGTTGGATTCGACACTCTTACTTATCCAAAATACTGCGATACACCTCCTATACTTGTAGGTCATAAAGACTATTTTCTGGCGCCGTTGCCAGGGAGTGAAGCGATATTGGAGAGTGGAACTGGTAAAGGAAACTTCTACTATGAGTATTGTTCACTTCTGTTAGTTAATTTATTTCAATATGGATAATTCGCTGAGTTTCTTATTTCATAATGCTACTACCACTGCTAAGGTAGTAGATGAACCACCACCTGCTGAGAATGATACTTTTAAAATACCTACAAGAATTATTGATCGTGTTACGGATAACTATTATGTTGGAGATGGAACTGTCCATCCCGGTGATCATTTGCTCTTTATACACGAATTATGCGGGTTGTTCAAGTGTGCAGTTGAAGGAAATATGCCCTGAGAGGCAATAATAAAGTTGTTATTATGTATTCCTTGTATATGATAGATGTTTATTTTGCATGCTATAATTGTATTTATAGGAAACATCAATACATGTTTGTTTAATAAACAAAAAGGGTTCCTAGTTATGCCTCTCTTATAGACTAGCTTGTTGATTAACAAGATGATCAAGGTTTCCTGATCATGGACATTGGATGTTGTTAATAACAAGGTCACAACATTTGTGAAATGATGTGATGAACATTCATCCGAAGTATAGCATTACAATCAAGTCATTATGTTTATATTTCTATAACATCATACGAAGTAATCTTTATCCTTAGACCATGAGATCATGTTAATTGCTAACACCGGAAGAGTATCTTGATAACATCAAACGTCACACCCTAACAGGGTGACTATAAAGATGGGTTCAGTACTACGAAGGTGTTATGTTGAGGCTCATGGATCAAGAGTGGAATTTGTCAATCCAGATGACGGATAGATATACTCTGGGCCCTCTCGGTGATATCACATTAGGATAGCTTGCAAGCAAGTGATGTGATCACTAGAATGTTATATCACGGGAACAAGCAAAGAGTGCATGTCGAATCTAGATCAAACTAGGTATGGAGATACCGATGATCGAATCTCGGACATGTAATATATCGAGAGAAAGGGATTTAGTTACAAGCATTAAAGGTTCTCACGATCACGGAGTCATCGTTGAATGTGTAGGAGTCAAGACGGATCTCCGTGTCCCGCTGATTATTGATCGGAGAAGGGTCTCGATCATGTCGCATTATTCGCGAACCATAGGGTGGTACACTTAAGTTACGGACACCATTTTGGAGCACATATGTTTCAGATTTAAAAGAATTGCAAAGCGAGGAATTATTTCAATAGAAACCAGAAATTGTTTTAGTGAAATTGCGAAGGTGGTTCGCATGTGATATTGAAATATTGCAAGGGGTTATATGTGAATGTTTGTTAATTAAAGTAATTAACAAAATTCTGAATAAATTTAATAAAAAGAGTTTTATTAAATGAGAGAGCATTAAATTTGGAGAAATTTAATGCATTTAAAGTGGAGACTTTAAAAGGGAATGTGAAGAGGCATTTTAATGTGGAGGGGTTACCACCACATGAATGGGGAGGTGAGGGTCACCCCCATGCGCTGCCATGGAGAGAGGGGCACCCCCCTCCTCCTATAAAAGGCCACCCATTCCCTCCTTCATCCTCACACCTCCTTGTGAAGGATCTCTCTCCCCCTCTAGAATTATTCCCCCATGGTCTCGGATTAGCGAGATACATGTTCCCGGTGGCATTCGTCTGGAAGGAGTTGCTGCTTCCGCTGGATTGCTGGAGCGAGGAGGTGGAGGTTGTCCGGTGGCTTGAACGTGTATGCGGATCGCTTGAGTGCGGCGCTCGGACTTCCACACGATCTTGAGATCGGCAAGCGTACGACTACATCAACCACGAGTTCCTACTTGTTAACAAAAATCATTGTCTTCGAGGGTAAGTTCTCCATGGATGTATGTCCACCCGTTGCTCTGTATCTAGTAGATAGATCTTGGCGTATAGTTCTCATCGTAGGAATTTTTTTGTTTTCTATGCTGCGGACCCAATAGTGCTATCAGAGCCAGGTTTATGCGTAGGTGCTTTGCACGGGTAGTACACATATGTTTATATGTGGGCGATGATGATCATGTTATTGCATCTTCTATGTACTTTGGATATTGGTGGCATAGTGGGATGAAGCGGCCGGACCAACCTTACATGTCATCGTACATGAGACCGGTTCCACGACTGACATGTAACTAGTTTTGCATAAGTGGCTAGTGGGTGTTTGTCTCTCCTACTATAGTCAATATCTGATTTACAACGAGTTGCTAATAACTTGGTTATCCTCGTTGTGGTTCATGTTCATAGGTAAGACCGGTTCTATATCCGAAAGCCCTAAGCCACGTAAAACTTGCAATTGATAAATTAGAGGCGTCTAGTTTAGATCGTTGCTGGGCTAGTGTATTGATATGGTATTGTTGTAAGTAGATGTATGATAGATACTTTTACAACTCACTTAACGTGTAAGTTCCATAGACCTTGGCCTTACACACAAAGAAATGATAGAGATCATACCACGATGCAAATGATAGAGATCAAATGCATGGACCATATCACCTCACTTCACACATTAGCAGCTTATATTGCTAGTTTGGCGCTTTTGGTGGCATTATAAGATGATCCCTCATTTAGATATCAAGATAAAATGTGTTCTTCCTTAAGTATGCACCGTTTTGTGGATCATGTTTTGAGGCATCACGTGATGATCGGGTGTTCTCGAGTCTACGCTTTCATACAACGGGTGTAAGACAGTTTTACACACGCAAATACTAAGGTTCTTACTTGACGAGCCTAGCATGTACAGACATGGCCTCGGAACACGGACCGAAAGGTTAATCATGAGTCATATAGTTGATATGATGCCCATATAGATGCTCGCCTTTGAAGCTACACCGACTCACGTGATGATCGGACTTGGTGTAGTGGATTTGGTTCATGTAATCACCAAAAGGACACGAGGGATGTCGTTTTTGAGTGGGAGTTCATTAGTAATTTGGATTAGTTGAACTCAATCTATCATAAACTTAGTCTAAATATATTTTACAAATTCTGTTATAGATGGCACCACCTTCTTTTAATTTCAATGTGTTCATGGAGAAAGAGAAGCTTGCTGCGAATGGTAGCAACTTCACCAACTGGGCTATGAATTTGAGGATTCTCCTCACTGCTGCACAAAAGCAATATGTGCTAGAGGCGCGCTAGGCCCCTCACCAGCTCCTGATGCCCCTGACGAGGAAAAGAACGTCTATATAACTCGTCAGGAAGACCACAACTTAGTTCATTGTGGCATACTATATGGGCTAGGGCCAGAACTTCGAAAACGTTTCGAAAATGGCAATGCCTTTGATACCATGGGAGAATTGAAAATGATTTTCGATACCCATGCTGCCGTAGAGAGTTATAATGCTTCTGAAAAGTTCTTTAGCTCCATGATGGAAGAGAACAGCTCCGTTAGTGAGCACGTACTCAAAATGTCTGGGTACGCCGATAAGCTTGTGTCCTTGGGAATAACGATTCCCATTGACTTAGGCATACATCGTGTTCTCCAATCTCTGCCACCTAGCTACAAGAGCTTCGTGATGAACTATAATATGCAGGGCATGAAGAAGTCTCTTCCCGAGCTTCTGTCAATGCTTAAGACTGTAGAAGTGGAGATTAGGAAAGAACATCAAGTGTTGATGATCAATAAGACCACCGGTTTCAAGAAGGACAAGAAAGGCAAGCAGAAGGGAAAGAAGGTCGGCAAATCTATTTCCGCGCCTGAAAAGAAACCCTGAGCTGGCCCTAAGTATGACACCAAGTGCTACTATTGCAAGGGGACTGACCATTGGAAGCGCAACTGCCCCAAGTATTTGGCGGATAAGCAGGCCGACAAGGCAAACAAAGGTATATGTGATATACATGTTATTGATGTGTACTTGACTAGTACTTGCAGTAGCACCTGGGTATTTGATACGGGATTAGTTGCTAATATATGTAACTCGGTTCAGGGGCTGCCGGAACAAGCGACAACTCACAAGGGATGAGGTCACGATGCGGGTCGGCAGTGGATCAAGAGTTGATGTGATCGCCGTTGGAACGCTACCTCTCCATATGCCGTCGGGATTAGTTATAAACCTGAATAATTGTTATTTGGTTCCTGCACTGAGCATGAACATTGTATCCGGATCGTGTTTGATGCAAAGTGGTTATTCGTTTAAGTCTGGAAACAATGGTTGTTCGATTTATATGAATAATATCTTGTATGGTCATGCACCTGTGTTGAATGGTTCATTTCTGTTGGATCTCGATAGTAGTATTACGCATATTCATAATGTTGATGCTAAAAGGATTAAACTTGATAATGATATATCTACATATATGTGGCACTGCCATCTAGGTCATATTGGCGTTAAACGCATGAAGAAACTCCATTCTGATGGACTTTTGGAATCACTTGATTTTGAATCATTTGATACATGTGAGCCATGCCTTATGGGCAAGATGACTAGAACGTCGTTTTCCGGTTCAATGGAATGGCCGATAGATTTATTGGAAATCATACATACTGATGTGTGTGGACCAATGAGTGTGTCGGCGCGAGGTGGATATCGTTATTTTGTTACTTTCATGGATGATTTGAGTAGATACGGGTATATCTATTTCATGAAACATAAGTCTGAAACCTTTGAAAGGTTCAAAGAATTTTAGAATGAAGTGGAAAATCATCATAACAGAAAGATCAAATTTCTGCGGTCCGACCGTGGAGGAGAGTATCTTAGTTACGAGTTTAGCACACATATGAAAGACTGTGGAATAGTTTCACAACTCACGCCTGCCGGAACACCACAACGTAATGGTGTGTCAGAACGTCGTAATCGTACTTTATTGGATATGGTTCGATCTATGATGTCTCTGATTGACTTGCCATCGCTATTTTGGGGTTATGCACTGGAAACCGCTGCATTCACTTTAAATAGGGCACCATATAAATCCGTTGAAAAGACACCGTATGAATTATGGTTTGGAAACAAACCTAAGCTGTCATTTCTTAAAGTTTGGGGATGCGATGTTTATGTGAAGAAACTTCAACCGGATAAACTCGAACCCAAAGCGGAAAAATGCGTCTTCATAGGATACCCTAAGGAAACGATTGGGTATACCTTCTATCACAGATCCGAGGGCAAGGTCTTTGTTGCCAAGAATGGATCCTTTCTTGAGAAGGAGTTTCTCGCGAAAGGTGTGAGTAGTCGGAAGGTAGAACTCGAAGAGGTTATTGAACCTTCTCTTCATGAAATGGCGAGTAGCGCAGCTCCAGAAGTTGTTTCGGAGTTGACTTCACCTAATGAAGAGAGAGCTAATGATATTGATCATGAAACTCCGAAAGAGGACACTACCGAACCTCGCAGGTCAAGCAGGACACGTGCAGCTCCTGAACTGTACGGCAATCCTGTTATGAATTTCATGATTGATGAAATAGATGACCCTGCGACATATGAAGAAGCGATGATGAGCCCTGATTCCAAAAAATGGCTAGAAGCCATGAAATCCGAGATGGAATCCATGTACAAAAACCAGGTTTGGACCATGGTGGACTTACCTCACGATCGAAAGGCCGTTGAGAATAAATGGATTTTCAAAAGAAAAACTGATGCTGATGGTAATGTAACCATCTATAAGGCTCGACTTGTCACAAAGGGGTTTAGACAAATTCAAGGAGTTGACCACGATGAGACATTCTCTCCCGTAGCGATGCTTAAGTCGGTTAGGATTATGTTAGCAATTGCTGCATATTTCGATTATGAAATATGGCAGATGGATGTCAAAACTGCGTTCCTCAATGGTAATATTGAAGAAGAGTTGTATATGATACAACCTAAGGGTTTTATCGATCCTAAGGATGCTGATAAGGTGTGCAAACTTCAGCGATCCATCTATGGACTGAAGCAAGCATCCGGGAGTTGGAATCTCCGCTTTGATGAGGTGATCAAAGAGTTTGGATTTGTCCAAACTTATGGAGAGGCTTGTATTTACAGGAAAGTGAGTGGGAGCAATGTGGCATTTCTGATATTATATGTGGATGACATATTATTGATTGGAAATGATATAGATCTTTTAAACAGTGTTAAAAGTTATCTAAACAGCAAATTTTTGATGAAGGACCTTGGTGAAGCTTCATATATATTAGGCATTAAAATCTATAGAGATAGATCAAGACGCCTAATTGGGCTATCGCAGAGTACATACCTTGATAAGATATTAAAGAAGTTTAATATGGATGGAAGTAAGAAGGGGTACTTACCTATGTTGCAAGGCAAGACATTGAGTAAGACTCAAAGTCTGGCTATGGCGGAAGAAAGAGAGATAATGGATAAGATCCCCTATGCCTCAGCCATAGGCTCTATAATGTATGCCATGCTATGTACAAGACCGGATGTGGAACAATCTATTAGTTTGACTAGTAGGTACCAATCTGATCCTGGTTCGGAACACTGGATAGCGGTCAAGAATATCCTTAAGTACTTGAGAAGAACTAAGGATATGTTTCTTGTATACGGAGGTGAAGAAGAGCTAGTCGCTAAGTGTTATGTCGATGCTAGCTTTGACACTGATCTAGATGACTCTAAGTCTCAATCCGGATACGTATTTCTCTTGAACGGAGCAGCAGTTAGTTGGAGGAGCTCCAAACAACCTATGGTGGCTGGATCAACGACGGAGGCGGAATATGTTGCTGCTTCAGAAGCAACGCAGGAAGCGATTTGGATGAAGGAGTTCATAACGGAACTAGGTGTGGTTCCTAATATGTTGGACCCAATGGTGATCTATTGTGACAATAATGGAGCCATAGCCAACGCCAAGGAACCAAGGTCTCACAAGAATTCCAAGCATATTAAGCGCCGGTTTCACTCCATCCGCGATCATGTCAAGGATGGAGATATAAAGATTTGTAAAGTGCACATGAACCTGAATGTAGCAGATCTGTTGACTAAAGTACTCCCTAGGGAAAAACATGATCAACACCAGAACTCCATGGGTGTTAGATTTATCACTATATAAACTAGATTATTGTCTCTAGTGCAAGTGGGAGACTGAAGGAAATATGCCCTGAGAGGCAATAATAAAGTTGTTATTATGTATTCCTTGTAAATGATAGATGTTTATTTTGCATGCTATAATTGTATTGATAGGAAACATCAATACATGTGTGTTTAATAAACAAAAAGGGTTCCTAGTTATGCCTCTCTTATAGACTAGCTTGTTGATTAACAAGATGATCAAGGTTTCCTGATCATGGACATTGGATGTTGTTAATAACAAGGTCACAACATTTTTGAAATGATGTGATGAACATTCATCCGAAGTATAGCATTATGATCAAGTCATTATGTTTATATTGCTATAACATCATACGAAGTAATATTTATCCTTAGACCATGAGATCATGTTAATTGCTAACACCGGAAGAGTATCTTGATAACATCAAACGTCACACCGTAACAGGGTGACTATAAAGATGGGTTCAGTACTATGAAGGTGTTATGTTGAGGCTCATGGATCAAGAGTGGAATTTGTCAATCCAGATGACGGATAGATATACTCTAGGCCCTCTCGGTGTTATCACATTAGGATAGCTTACAAGCAAGTGATGTGATCACTAGAATGTTATATCACGGGAACGAGAAAAGAGTGCATGTCGGTAACGAGATCAAACTAGGTATGGAGATACCGATGATCGAATCTCGGACATGTAATATATCGAGAGACAAAGGGATTTAGTTACAAGCATTAAAGGTTCTCACGATCACAAGAGTCATCGTTGAATGTGTAGGAGTCAGTACGGATCTCCAGGTCCCGCTGCTAATTATTGATCGGAGAAGGGTCTCGATCATGTCTGCATTATTCGCGAACCGTAGGGTGGCACTCTTAAGAGTTACCGGACACCATTTTGGAGCACATATGTTTCAGACGAAAGAATTGCAAAGCGCATGAATTGTTTCAATAGAAACCGGAAATTGTTTCGGGTGAAATTGCAGAAGGTGGTTCTGCATGTGATATTGAAATATTGCAAGGGGATATATGTGAATGTTTGTTAATTAAAGCAATTAACAAAATTCTGAATAAATTTAATAAAAAGAGTTTTATTAAATGAGAGAGCATTAAATTTGGAGAAATTTAATGCATTTAAAGTGGAGACTTTAAAAGGGAATGTGAAGAGGCATTTTAATGTGGAGGGGTTACCACCACATGAATGGGGGAGGTGAGGGGTCACCCCCATGCGCCGGCCATGGAGAGACCTCCTCCTATAAAAGGCCACCCATTCCCTCCTTCATCCTCACACCTCCTTGTGAAGGATCTCTCTCCCCCTCTAGAACTATTGCCCATGGTCTCGGATTAGCGAGATACATGTTCCTGGTGGCATTTCATCTGGAAGGAGTTGCTGCTTCTGCTGGATCGCTGGAGCGAGGAGGTGGAGGTTGTCCGGTGGCTTGGACGTGTGAAAAGTGCGGATGCCTGCTGATTCTGGCTCGGACTTCCACACGATCTTGAGATCGGCAAGCGTACGACTACATCAACCACGAGTTCCTACTCGTTAACAAAACTCGTTGTCTTCGAGGGTAAGTTCTCCATGGATGTATGTCCACCCGTTGCTCTGTATCTAGTAGATAGATCTTGGCGTATAGTTCTCATCGTAGGAATTTTTTTGTTTTCTATGCTGCGGACCCAACAATAGTTATTACAACAGATCAAGTCAAGAAGAAGTTATTCTCATTATCACTGAAAGGAAGAGATGAGGAATGGTATAAGCTGCTGAAGAATGGTCAAGCTCTTGAATGGGAGGAAGTAGTACCTCTCTTTTATTCTAAATTTTATCCTCCTAGTGAGATTCATAAATATCGGAATCAAATATACAACTTTTGGCCTCTTGATGGAGAGAGTACAGCTCAAGCTTGGGGGAGATTGAATTTACTAATGCTCAAATATCCTATTCATGAGCTCCCCAAAAATATTATTATCACTAAATTTTATGCAAGGCTTTCTCTTCATGATAAGGATCCATTGGATGCTTCTTGTGCTGGATCATTTACACGCATGGAAGAAGGATCTAAATGGGATCTTCTAGACCGTATTCAAGATAATGCTGAATCATGGGAGAATGAGAAAGGAAGAAAGTCAGGTATAAATTGTGATTATGAATGCATTGAATCTTTTATGGGAACTGATGACTTTCAAAATATTAAAAATGCTTATGGTCTAGACTCTCAAGCTATTGCAACCTATTTTAAGGCTTTTGCTTCCTATATTAAAGTGCCTAAAAAGAAGTGGAATAAGTATCATGAACCTTATAAAGATATTGCTAATTGTGTTCCTGCAAGAAATACTGAACTTTATACTGCTAATCATGTTTTACCTGAACCTTACATTGAGAAAATGCATTTCCCAGTTAAGATAAAGGAACATTCTATGATAGATAGTATGGTTAATGAAACTACAAATAAAGTTGTTGAACCTGATGAACAAAATGATGAACCTATAATAGCAAATGTGAAAGACTTTGTCACTAAATATGTAGAAGAGGGACACACTATCCTTTGTAAGGATATCCCTAATATTGTTTCACAAAGTAGTGTTATGAGAGCTAATGTCCCTATGTTTTCTGTCATTATAAGTTATCATTGCTACAATGGTTCGTGTGGTAGTTACATCGTTAAATTTATGCATGATACTGAAGGTTATTATGAGAGAGGGAAGACTATTCTAATGCATCTCAATAATATTAAGTTTCCTCGCTTTACGCTGAAAGTCTTTATGTTGCACTTGTTTTGCCGTCCTATGCTTGCAGCATCTTGTTTCAAAAATTTATTTGCTTACAAAATTCCCTTGCATAGGAAGTGGGTTAGACTTAAACATGTGTATTTTTGCTTCTTGATGCTCTCTTTCACTTCAATTCATATTCTTATGTGAGCATCATTGAAAATATCATGCCCATCTTAATGGCTATAAAGAAAGAGCTTTTTGGGAGACAACCCAATATATTTCTTTTGCTTTTAGTTTGTTTTTGTTTATTTGAGTCTTGGAAGTTATTGTTTTGGAAATAACCTCTCCTTATCCTTTTTGTTTGGTTTTTGTGTCAAGATCAACCTCAAATGAGAGGGAAGTAAGATTTGGGGAAGTTGCTGTCCCGAAACAGATTTTTGTGCTTCACTCTAAAAAATCGTGAAACATCTCTGTATGCCGGATTGAGCTGTAATTTTTTGTGCTTCTGCCCCAGGTTGTTATTTAACTTCCATTAGTTTTGCACTTATTGATTTGAGCAACAGAAGATTTTCAAAAAAATTGATCTTTACCCGCTGGTCTGTTTTGACAGATTTTGCCACTCTCGCATTTGCCTCTTAAATCGATTTCCTTTTTTTTCGAATTCTTTTGGGTTTTCGGAAGGAGTTGCTACAGTAGCTTATGTTCTGATGGATTTCAGTTGAAATTGAACTTAAAAGGTTTATTACCGCGCTTATACTAATGTTGCTAATGAGAATTGTGTGAAGTTTTGTGTGAAAGAAATTTCCAGGTTAGTGGAGAAAATGGTGTAATAAGAAAGTGAAAGGTTTCATGACTCAAGCAATAAGTGAATGAAGATAAGATATTGATGTTATTCAAACGGTAACTCCAGAAAAATTTATCAAAGACCAAATTCAGAGACCTGCAGAGTCCGTTTTCGAATAGGACCACCACCGAAGGAGTGATTCGTCATCAGGTTTTAGCATCCCCTTGGTTTGTTCCAAGCTAGGGAGAGTGCCGCGGTATCACATCACCATCTTCTATCTTTTTACCGTTTTAGTAGAGTCATATCATGAATAGAGAAGTTATCATGTAGGATGGTTTGCATTATGGAAGTCTCCCCCTCTCGTTAGATATCTATGTATCCCTTGGTGTGAGTTGCCATTACGGAATATTAATGAGAAGTTCTATCATTTACTCTTTTTCATATCTTATATTAGTTTTCAATTCATGATTATATGATTGATCTTGTTGTTAGTATTGGTATCACTTTGGGATCATTGAGTAAATTTAGTTGGTTTTGGCAAACCTGGCTCGGTCAGTAGCAGCACTATTTTTGAGAATTGAATGAAAAGATAAAAAGTGCTCTAAAGAAATATAATTTCATCATCTTTCTTTCTTGATTTGCTCATAAGTTTAGTATTCTCTAGTTAAGATCTTTTATGCTTCCAAGGAAGATTGCATGTTTGTTTTTATCACTTGTATGTTTGTTTGTTTCCTTCAACTCTTATGCTTGCTACCTAGCCTTGCTAGCCAAAAACCTGTACTGAGAGGGAATGCTTCTCGTGCATCCAATCCTTAAACCAAAACCTATGCCAATTGTGTCCACCATACCTACCTACTAGCACTATTGCTATTCCAAGTAAATTCATATTTTTATCTACCTTCCGAATTGAACTTGTTATGTGAAAATTAGTGATTAAAGCTCTCACGAACTTGATGGCACACTTTACTTTCTTGCACTTAATAAACTTGAACCATTATGCCCATCTATGTTGCGTATATGCTTGCGCTTTGTAAGTTGTGAATTAGCAGAACCATGCTGTCATGGGGAACGCTTTCAACATTGCACTTGTACATTGTATCTAGTTGATATCATGCTCTTTTGTTTATGCATGCCGTCGGTGTGAAATGAAAGGGGACCTTGTAAGTCCATGGAGTTATGTATGTGTGTTAGAGAAACACCTGGGCCGCTGGTCTAATCCATGCCTAATCATGGTGGAGACCTGTAGCGTAACCATAATGAGCAATCTATGAAGCATTCTTCTTATAAAAAAAGAGATAGAGATTGAGAAAAAAAAAGAAAAAAAGAGGAAAGAGAGAAAAAAGCACCATTTTCCCATGGTAAATAAGAAGATTGCTGAGATGCTCGTTGTCTGCTTGCCTTGTCATTTTGATATGGGGATTCTTTCGTATCATCGGGCAAGGGGTACCCCGTTGGTGGTTCTCTATGATACACATATACTTACTATGACAAGAACTTACCGGTAACTAAACTTGAGTAGCATGAGGAGAGGCCCTCGTATTCAAGGGACATGAGATTTTCAACTTACAACTTGTCAAGCATATCCTCCTATTTGATCACTTTAACCTTAATCACCTAAATATGCCCATTAAAGGGGCAATGAGAGCTAAAAGCTAATAAGTATCATAATTTTTGGAAGCTCTTTATGAAACTTGAAATCCCTTCTTCCCTCTGCGAAGGGCCTATCTTTTACTTTTTAGTTGAGTCAGTAAACCTATTCCCTTCTATCTCAGCAAGTATTTTGAGTTGTTGTGTTTCATTCATTCATATGATGATTTATTCGATCATGTTTCTTATGTTCCATGTTTTGCAGATTGCTCTTATCTTAGTGAATACTACATCGAAAGCTATCATTGAAAACCCTTCATGTGTGAACTCCTGCAAATTGTCAACTATTCTTCGACCAAGAGCTAAGTTTGCCATTACCAATTATGATTTACTTTATGTATCTTTATTGTGTTTCCTTTACTTATTGCAAGTTAAGTTATATAATAGTGAGTTGTCTTCTATTATGATTTGTGTATTGATGAATGTGATGCTTCTGGTCCGTATTCTTTTATCGACTCTTCACTCCATAAACCTGAGGTCATGTTTATTGAGCTCAGTTTTCGCTTGGGGACAAGCGAAGTCTAAGCTTGGGGGAGTTGATACGTCCATTTTGCATAACTATTCTATATCATAATTTACTATTATTCATTGATATATTTCATATTAAGAGATGATATGTATGTTATTTCATCTATTTTTGCATGGTTGATGACTTTTGGAGCATGGACCGCTGCAGTCAATATTCTAATGGAAAAGGTGCTATTTGGAGGTGAAATTCGCAAAGATCAGAAATCTATGAAAATACATGGAAAATTCTATTTTTCCAGAAGACGAAGATTGCCAGAAGGGGGAGTGGAGATGGGCCATAGGGGGCCCACAACACCCCTAGTGCGGGCAGCCCTAGGCCGCGCCAGCAGGTGGTGTGGCCACCCTGGCCCACTCCAAGCTCTCCCCTCTGGCGTATATTATCCCCACGGAACCCTAATATCTAGGGAGCGACCACAGAAAGATTTTGCCGCCTCTGCGGGGCGGAAAACTACAGAGAGAGAAAGATCTCTCTGGCAGACAGAATTCTGCCGTGGGAATTCCTTCCTGGAGAGGGGAGATCATCGCCATCAACACCACCATCAATCTGGACTTCATCCGGATCATCATCATCACCATCATCATCTCCACCAGCACCATCATCACCACTTCATACAGCTGTAAAAATTGGGTTGAATCTTGCATAGTTCTTAGGGGAAACTTTCCCGGTGTTGATTACTCCTTGTAGTTGATGCTATTGAGTGAACCATTGAATTATCGTTTATGTTCAGATTGTTACATATCATTATTTCATCTCTGATCTTGATCCATATGATGTCTTGTGAGTAGTTCGT
This sequence comes from Avena insularis, assembly GCA_023614405.1. Taxonomy (NCBI): domain Eukaryota; kingdom Viridiplantae; phylum Streptophyta; class Magnoliopsida; order Poales; family Poaceae; genus Avena; species Avena insularis. The sequence goes on from CM042690.1 coordinate 212,328,597, forward strand.
TTAGTTCTTGAGGACATGGGAGAAGTCATGTTGTTAGTAGTGGAATTGTGTTGAGAAAGATTCAATGGTTTGATATTTAAGTTGTGGTGTATTTCTTCTAGTGGTGTCATGTGAACATTGACTACATGACACTTCACCTAAATGGGCCTAGGGGAATGCATTGTGTATTTTGCTACTAATCGTAGGGGTTGCCGGAATGACAGAAACCTGAACCCCCGTTAGGAAACCTTTGCACAAGGGATGTTAGGCTCTTAGAGTTTAAAGCTGTGGTTAGGTTTCTACCTTAATTAATTTCTTGTACTTGCGGGTGCTTGCAAGGGGTATAATCACAAGTATGTATTAGTCCTAGGAAGGTCGGTACATTAGCACAGGTTCACCCACACAACACTTAGCAAACTAAGTAACATTAATCAACTATATGAAGCGAAAGCACTTGACGATATTCCTGTGTGTCCTTGAGAACGTTTCGTCATCTTAAGTAATACAACCGGCTTGTCCTTTGCTAAAGGAAGGATTGGGCCACTTGCTGCATTTATTCTTATTATCTTTTATTCACTCGTACTTTATTTACTTGCATTATCAAAAACCCCTAAAAATCCTTTTGCTAAGTATTTATTGAGAATTCCTGCTCCAAGCCACTCGCCAACACCTTCTGGTCCTCGTTGGGTTCGACACTCTTACTTATCGAAAATACTGCGATACACCCCCTATACTTGTGGGTCATTAGTGGGGTGTTGACATGATGGTTCTAGAACATGGTGGAGTTTGCTCTAAGTGTGTACTAGCTGTCCAACATGAATCCAGCTGCTCTAAACCATTGGATCGAACATCCCAATAGTCAGGATTTGTGCTATGGATCCAATTCAAAACTGCTCTATCATACCACTATATAGTGTACGAATAACTTTGAATGTTGACCGTTGGATCAAAATTCGTGAATCCCAGCATTTCTAGCAATTGGATCTTATTTCCCATTCTAGCATCTAGAAGATTCTATTTGTAGTCTTCGGCATAATGAATGCTATGCACAAACCTCAAAACACGGTTCTCCATCATACTAGAATCTTCTCCTTTTTTTCTCTAGACCATGTTATCAAATATTTCATGTGTTAGGTAGCTAATAATATTTGACTTCTACATGACATACAAAGTACAAGGATACACCCATACTTTATAGATGTTAATCAAATTTATAATTTATTGTGCTTTACCGATTATAATTTTATATAGTGATAATATGTCATACGTCTACTATCTAAGTCTCACGTGCAAGGAACATGCAACTTACTAGTTATAGTAGTAGAAGAAAAGAAGATAACACTGTATAGTGTATGATATAAATAACTTTGAACTTTCACCGTTGGATGTAGACTCGTGAATCCCAACATTGCTAATTAACCATTGGATCTTATATCCATTCTACTCCCTCCGTCTAGAAATATAAGACATTTTAGCTTTATGAAACGAATGTATCTAGATGTCGACATCTAGATACATTCGTTTCACAAAGGTAAAATGTCTTATATTTGTGAACGAGGGAGTAGCATCTAGAAGATTCTATTGTTAGTCTTCAACACAATGAATGCTATGCACAAATCTCAAAACACACTTTTCATTAATTCTAGAATCTTCTCTAGAGCACGTGGAGTATTAGGTAGGAGTAGCTAGGTTAATTTCTACATGATACGGTACAAAGTAGAAGAACCAAATATACACACAATACTTTATGGGCGTGGCTCGAAATTAAAATTATTTTTTGAGCTTCACCTATTATAGTCCCGTGAAAGGCACATTCAACTTTATAGTGGATGTCCAGACCATGCTGGGCGTGACAACTTCTTACGGCTGGCTCTTCGATTTCTGCGTCAAGTACTGTATCTGAATGGAAATGGTTTTTTACTCGCGTGGAGACTAGGAGGCCACCTCTCACGGACTCGACGTTCTTCCTCCTCCTCTTCGTGACTGTAGCTCTTCTCTGCCAGATTGCTTTGCCCATTTTCATTCCTTTTTCTGTGCTATTTCACCCGCATGACCGGGAACAAGTCCCACCACAAAAGGGCTCGTGTCGCGACGGTTAAGCTGGCGGAAGAGAAGAAGTCGGCTTGCCATTCTTCCATTATGTTGCTACCGGTACCAGGCGATGCGTTGATCAAAGGGTCCCAGTCGAATCCCTCACCTGCAGGCGAGAGGTCTTCAACTTTAGGTTCTTCGAAGCCGCCGCAACTAGGGACAGATACCTTCAGGTAAATCTCCGTTCTTGCACAACTTTCCATGTCTTTGACCGTTTCTTGATTTCTCATTTACCTAAAAAAAACACGTTCTTCCTCAATGGTGTTTTTAGGTCGGGTGGTCTTCGAATTCCATCACCACTCTTGCCTGCAGAATCATCTTCATCATCACCGATGGAGACTGATACGTTCAGGTAGATCTCCGTGCTTGGGCAACTTTCCATGTCTTTGACTGTTTCTTGATTCGCTCATTTCCCTGTTAGTACATTTTTTCTCAATGTTGTTTTAGGTCGGGCGGACTTCGCATTCCCGTGGCACTCCTTCCTGCAGAATCATCTTCACCATTACCGATGGAGGCCGATCGGTATAGCCGCAAGGTAAGAAATCATTAAAATTGTGATTCTATGTCTCTCTTCCTTGATAGTTCTCTGGGTACACTTCTGAATTTATGCTCCCTGTTCATCTAACAGAATATTGGCTTCGAGATCGAGTTTATGGTGAAAAAGGTGATGGGCAATTTCTGCGTCAAGACAGCGGATAGAAGCGCCCTCGTCAAGGAGTGCACTAGACTTTACTCCAAACTCGCCACTGACAAGGTCGGGCTTAGCCTCCTCAGGAATCTCGCCATGGAATACTTGATTGAGCGGGACGAGCAGAAGCGGCGGAACATCGACATGATGGAGATGCTAGGCATAAGCTTTGAACAGATTCAGGACCACGAGGACCAGAAGGACAAACTCCTGGCTGAGCTAGCAAAGCTGAAGCGTGAAACTATCGTCAATATCCATCAATGAGCCGACACGTGGAAGACCTTAGTTAGTACTCCATCTATTTTCACAATATAATCCTATTTATAGAGCTAAAACAGCTTACAAAAAAGGCTTATATATTATGGAACAGAGGTACTAGTTGATGATCGGATATATAGATTGCTATATTGCACCAATAAATTGAAAAACCTTTATTACTAGTATGAATATATGATCATGTACTTGCTGGTAAAATATTTGGTTATTTGGTGAATGTGCTATGCATCAGCATCACCAGCCACAATGTTACCAGAGCCAATTTTGGGTGTGATTATCTTTCCTACTATACTATAGTAGTAATTACTAGTTATTATCGCTTCCGTGTAGAGCGGTAGCTACCTTTCTGTTGTTGTCATGCTGCATCTCACCAACTTCACTTGCTCTAAGCCTCCATTCTTCTTTACTCCAAAAAAAAGAGCCTCCATTCTTCCGCCATCTTTGGTTTTGGTCGTGCTGATGGCAGTGGCAGCGGTATCCCATTGATGGTGACTTAGATCAGGACCCCAACTTTGCCTCTGTACAGCTACAGTTTAGTATAATCATTGCGCCAATGCTTACAGGAGAAGGAAGATGTAACTGCTGGGGATCCCTCCTGAACATATATACACTCTCCACAATTTATACATTGAAGGGATAACCACTTTTATAGCCATTTAAAAGAGTTTCAGGTGATTTTGTCAAACTAATTCAACCTTTAACTTGATGTGTGCTATTTGGTCGTCAATTAGAAAACACTATTTAGTTATTTAGTAGTAGTACATAGATTCTTCCAATTTTTGACTAACTTGTGACATCTATTTTGATACGAAGGGAGTACGATTATGCGTTACATGGTCTTTATTCTGCATAGTGTCAACCTGGTGGGATAATTCTCTCCTGAGGAGAGAGGCCTACACATTAAAAGGTGTGTAGATATATTCGTTTCACAAAAGCTAAAACATCTTATATTTTGGAATAGAGGGAGTACATAGGATCAAATAAAGAGGGGAGAGAGGTACATATATGAGTAAAAAAATGAGAGTTGCAAAAACAAGATGATGATCAATATTCTATCAATGCTCTTCCCCACAATTTGTCACCCTGTTACGGAAAATGGCAACAAATCCATGAAAAATGAAAAAAACGTGTGTATTAGTTTTTATGTGACAACGACTGTGCCCCTTGTGCCCTAGCACACACCTAGAAAATATGTGGAATTTCTTGGACTGACTCAACTGCAGCGAGTCCGTCGCAAAAAGAAAAAGAAAACTATAGAAAAAGGAAATGATGTCGTGAAACTAGGTCGAAGTTTCTTATCTTATTACTACTATATAGTGTACGAATAACTTTGAAGGTTGACTGCTGGATGAAGAGTGGCAAATCGCAACATATCTAACCTCTAGATCTTTACCATTCTAGCATCTAGAAGATTCAATGGATAGTCTTTAGCACAATGAACGCTATGCTAACACTTCAAAACACAATTCTCCGCCATTCTAGAATCTTCTCTGTCATTTCTCTAAGCATGTTACAATTTTTTTTTGAGTATTAGTATGTACCAAGAACCAAGTATACACCTAATAATTTATGGATATGATGTGGCTCAAAATTCTTTAATAGTCTTTTGAGCTTTACCTATTATAATTTTATAAGTGATGGCATGTCTTACTTTCCATCTCATAGCTAGAGATGACATGATAGTCTTTTATTTGAGTCTCGCGTTTTTTTTTGAAATGGGGATACCGCAGCCTCTGCACTCAGAGAACAAAGTTAAAGGTCTTACAAGAGAATGCACACATCTCACGTGCAAATTATTATGCAAATACTTACTTCAAGAACATAGTTTGACCCTAAATCTGGTCAATAATATATAATTATATTTAATAATTTTTAACCAATTTATTTATATTCGAAAGATGATTCTAGTGGTACAATTTTGTTGATATACAATTCATAAATTCGTGACCAAATCGTAGGAGTAGAAAAAATGTAGGATTGCAAGGTTATCCCACTCCAATCCTATAGAAATTAATATGAACCAAAGTGTGATTGATTCCACCATAGGTGTCCGTTTGATTCAAAGGATTTCCCGAACACATGGAGTACTCAAGTGTGGTTATGGATGATCACTTGATGTGACTCTCGACCATCAATTCCTAACCAGATAGTTGTACGTTCTACCACCTTTTTTACTATTAGTACTACTAGCAGTATATGGACGCTAGCCAAATTCAAAATCTCAATCGAGCGGCAAAATCACACACCACGGATTTGAAACATTTCCCGCCTAACCGTTTCAAAAACTTGGAGGCAAAATCTCCCATAGGGGGTACCATTTTTATATTATTATTAGATGGATGCTTGCCAAATTCAAAATCTCAATCGAGTGGAAAAACCACACACTAACTTTGAAGCATTTCTCGCCCCTCCATTTCAAAAACTTTGAGGCAAAATTTCCCACCGGGTGAGTACCATTTGTTGGGAATATGCTCTAGAGGCAATCATGTGTGATGTAATTCCCAATGTATTCATAAATTAAAAAAGTTGTCCTTGTATGAACATCAGATATATATGCGTGATTCAGATGTGGAACTATATATTAATGTTTGTTCATACGAGTTGTCCTTGGTTATTGAGGTTGTGCTGGACACACAACTAAGACCAATGTGCAAGTCGGCTGATGACATAGTGCCACTTGTCATGGGCATGGTGATGCTATTCTGACCTACACGGACTCGGCTAAAGAGTTTAGCGAGTTGGATTAACCCACAGTTGAGATGCAACAAGCATGTTGTCATTTGCAGTCTCAAGCAATGGAATCCTTCGACCTGAGGTGATCGCATGATCCGAGTTGTGGATCACCATCTTAGGTCCTATCAAACGCTATTCCATAAATGGGTAGTTAAAAAGGTAGAGTTCGGGTTGGTTGTGAAGCAAGCTGCGTGACTTGGATTACCAATATGGGATTTTCCCCTCCATAATGGAGAGATATTCTATGGACCCTCTCGTGTGAGATGATTCGGAAGCATGGCCATGCGCGACTTTGTTAAGTGTTAACCGAGGAATCAGACTAAGTGTTAGTCCAGTGATCGTATATCATGGAACGAGAAGAGAGTCGAGCTATTAAAGGGATGGCAACTTCTCACCTATATCTTGACAAGGTATATCGTGATGCAAAGGGACTTGGACAAAAGTCACATTGAGAAAGGTTTGTCTACTAACTTTACAATGCTTGGGAGTTGGCACGTCTTGCTAGAGGACACTACCAGCTATCGACTTAGAGTGGTGTCTCGTGTCGTGTCCAGATGTATGTGAACCTACATGGTCGCACACTTAAGGGAAAGGAGCCCATATGGATTCGGTCCATGTGGAGATTGAGGCATAGCCTAAATGGGCCTCAAGCGTTGAGCCCAGCTAGGAGTGTATATAAGTGGTGAGACAAGGGATAGTCCCTGACCTAGACATCACTTTCTCCACTCCCATTTTGGGCTAGACAAGATCTAGCAGTCCTCTGCCTAGAGCTCCTCCTTGTACGTGTGGATACCAGTAGAGGTGTTGCACGTGCGACGCTGGAGAAAAGGAGGTTCGTGGGGATCGAGACATGTTGTACGTGGGATCGTTTAGCACAGTATCAACCAATGCGCTTCATCAATAATCCGCACCTGCGCGTCTAGTGGTAAATCTCGTGGCCTATCACCTGAGCTAGATCTTGGGAGTACCACATAGGGGGAAGTTTTTGTTTATCTCTCTGTGGCTCAATAGCATTTTTGTATTATTATCCAATGGGCGCTAGCCAAATCGAGCGGAAAAACCACACACCGATATTGAAGCATTTCCCGCCCCTCCATTTCAAAAAGTTTTCCCCTATAAGTGGGACCGCCAGCTTCGACCTCTCGTAGCGCCTTAGATGTCATGGAGAGTTTTACAACGTTGGTAGATATTGTATCTATGCATAACTTGTTTTTGTTGGATGATGTTGTGAATGGTATGGCTTATGTGTATGTGATGTGTGTAATCCATACGTGATCTGCGTATCATGGTTTTTGTCCGCCGGCTGGAGCCTAGGTGCTGCCATTTTATTGTATACGACCTGCATGTCAGATTCTCTATGTAAATTTTATTTACTTAGATAGTGTAGCTTGTTGGAGAACCCGAATGGCATGCAAGTCGATCTATGAGTTGGCTACGTGAAGTAAAATGGCACGTGACAAGAGTTGACACAAGTCAACTTACAATCTTCGTGGAGATGGAGATCACCATGAAGAGAGCCATACCATTTCGTATTATAATTGCTTTATTTTGTGTTATGTTTATATCTCTGTCTTACCTCTATTAGATACTTGTTAGAGAGTGATGGCCTGCAAGTGCACAGGTTCGTCAAAGAATGTTTTCGTGGAAGTATTAATTCTAGTTTTTATATCAATCACAAGAAGGAGCCTAGGAAAGTGTTTTTATGTGGTATTTTTGTCGCACCCAAGGTGTCACAGGTCTTGAGTGAATTCACTACAAAAGTTGATGGTGGAAGTGGTGAGTAAAAGATAGAGGAACTTGCTTAGGAAATAAGTAAATTGCATAAAAGTAATGATGTGAAAGGTGTGTAAAGGTCCTACATATGAGAAGTTAGGCATTGAGAGAATTGGTTCATGGTGAAAGTGAAAGCACCAAATGGAATAAGCGGAATAAGTGATAGTGATATTTCTTATTTATAAGTGAGTAGGCAAGCAACCCATATACCGACTAGGAGTCCTCATGGCCAATTCTTCCCAATCCCAATGATCCATCTGCCTGTTACCACGACCATGGTCAGCGCATTAATTAAGGTCTTTCGACCGGATCAAGGCCTTAATCTTGATGGTTCCTTGTTGTCCTTGAGTAGTGCTAGATCTTCTTTGATATCAGTTGTGTCACTTGGGGGTCGCTGAATTACTAGCATACAAGTTCATACCTATGAGATCTTTGGATCATGTTACCTAGGCCCTTAAATTAGATAACACACATTAGGCAAACATAGACATTCATTCTCACTGTTTAAATAAACATTACAACAATCACAAATAGATGGAATTAAAGGAGGCACATCACATCTCACCAATCCCCTACATCTCCCACGCCTATGGGGATTTACTCATACATGAGAGGAACACAAATCATAGGCATAATTGTATTACAAATAGAAATCATCTCAAAGTCATTGTAGCAAACCACAATAGCGATTAAAGATCCAATCAAATACAAACCGTAGGTTGTTGGGGATGTAACCCTAGGTACCCCAGAGTTGATGAGTCATATGACTAGAAAAGACATGAATATAAAAGGAATTAAGACAAACCTAAAAAGAAAAAGGCAAGAAGTTGTCCAGGCCGAATTATGCCTAAATCGGCCTCAAGGCATGTTCCCTGGGCCAATTCCGGCCTACCAGTTCGGAATTACCCTTCCCCAGGTGGGCCGACATCAGCCAAAGTCGGCCCACCGCGGGCCTCCTCCCCCTTGGCACAAGCTCCTGCCAGAACCACTTCCCGCCAGATCGTCTTGTCGGCAGTGCCATGCTTCGTCGTCACATCCTCAGCAGCGTAACCCGGGTGGGCCGACAACTCCCTCGACCCAGCCGGCCCAGCGCAGGCGGTCACCAACTCCTGCCACCTTGCCATGGAAACCCCGGGTGGGCCGACTCAGCGGACACCCTGGCCCACCCCGAGCCGCCTCCTAGCTCCGCCGGATCCTGCCAGACGGGTTGCTCCGGATCGCATCCCTTGGGCCAAGACAAGAAGACCCCAACTGGGTCACTCCAGGCCGGGTTCAGGCAAGCCCCGGCTAGGCTGCCCCAGGCCGATTTCTCTTCAACCCCGGTCGAGCCCTCAGAATTACCTCCACCTGGGCAGAATTACCTCATAATCTGGCTAGGAGGAAAATAATCCGGATGGGGCACTGTTCACCGTCTAGGTGGGCCCCATTTCACCCCCGGGCCGAGTTATCTTCCTCCTTAGCCGAATTTCACTTCCTGGGCCGAATTACTTCGTCCCGGATGTCACTTTGATCATACCTGGACCCACCAACAACCTCTACATCGACATGCTACCAAGTCAAGTCAAGCCTACGTCAGGTGCTAGTCTTGGGATGCCCCTGGCTTAGACTGGCCCCATTGGTCCAAGATGCTAAGGAATATGCTGGGCATCTTGGGAGATGCTAGGGAATATGCCCGGCATCTCCTAAAGATGCTAAGGAATATGTCGAAGGGATAAGACCGGTGACTCAATAAAGGACAAGGTGACTGGGCAATCCCCCACAAGACAGCTCATAGGAGTACTTTAGATGGCATACCTTGTCTCCTGGGTCCCCTTTATAAGGAGCACCAGGGGTAACGTTACATGTGAGTCCCCCTGGAGGGCTCCTCTCCCTCTGCTCACTAGGAGCATGGTTTCTTCTTCCTCTGCTCTCTCCATGACAGGCATAAGAGTACAGCTCAAGGAGCACCATTGTAGCCACAAGCATGGCAAGATATATGAGATTAGATGCAGGAGTAGAGGTGTTATCTCACTAGGAGAGCCCTGGACCTGGGTATATCGTGTCTCTCTGAGTTCTTCCGTATGAGGTCTTCACTTCATCATCCCTCCCCGGATTCCTCCATCGTCCATCGGCCCCAACTTTAGCCTATCCATGGCATCTGTCGTGACACCACCACGACAGTTGGCGCCCACGTGGGGCTGATAAGTGGCGCTGGTTGGGTTACCATCCGGACGGGAATGTCGTCATCAAGCTCTGCTTTGCCATCGATCAAAGGTCTCTGCATCCTCTTCCTCAACGTATAGAGAGCAGGGGAGTTGGCATACAAGGCTCCCTTGTTGAGGTGACTCAACCTCTTCCTCAACCTCTTCACCAACAATACAGTAAGTGTTGGCTGACCCATCGGGTGTGACTGAACTAGATAACTCAACCAACATGCACATGAGATACCCGGGGACTAGAATGCATGCCTTTTGAGTCACCTAAGGGTAGAAAACTTAGCTCGGGGACTCAGTGTCTCCGTGCATAGGACAAACAACTCAGAAAAGACTTAAGATATGCCATGATCTCGTATGTATCCACTGCTTTGTGTCTTTAAGCTACCTTGGATGAAAAAGTAGCTCACCAAGTCTTTGAGGCTCATTATAACTCGGATTTAACTCAACTCACCAAGTTACCTAGTAACTAGGGTTATACTTCAGCTTGCCTAGTTGCCTTGTAACTCGGATTCGACTCAGTCAGCCAGATTACCTGGTAAGTTAGATTTAACTCGGATTGGTTCTTTCAGCTTACCAGGTCATCCATAACTCGGATTGGTGGGTGCATCACCATGCCAGGTTACCTGATAACTCAGATTCTACTTCAGTTTGCCTAATTACAGGTTTCCAGGGTTCATGGTAACTCGGATTTTACCTCGGTTGTCCTAGTTACATGGTAACTCGGATTTTACTTCAGTTTGCCTAACTAAAGGTTTCCTAGTTACATGGTAACTCGGATTTTACTTCAGTTTTCCTATTTATAGGGGTAATTCGGATTTGCTTCAGTTTCCTAGTTACAAGGTAACTCGTATTTTAACTTAGCTTACTAGGTTATCTTATACCTCAAATCAATTTGTTCCATATCTTGGATGGCGATGGGCCAGCATATCAATAACTCATCATATTCAATCTCGGGTCAGTATCTCGGATCTATATCTATGGAAGTATGCCATCATATCATAATGTCATGTCATAACTCAAAATCATATCTCAGATCAATGTCTCAAGTCAAACTCTAGGGCAGTTGGCCATCATATCAAAAGACCATATCATATCTCAACCAAATGACTCGGATCTAAGACTTATGTCAGATTCGAGTCAAGCAACTCAAACTCCCACCAGGTAACTCGGATTTGAGTCAAGTAACTCGGATTTGAGTCAAGTAACTCGGATTCTGAGTCAAGTAACTCAAAACAGAGACTCATGTCAATTTTGAGTCATATAACTCAGCAATTATATCTCGGATGGGATAACTCGGATTAAAATTCATCAGGCCAGAGCCGAATCAGGCCAGAAGCCAAATGACTTACCCAAACGGGTTAAGGCCAGAGCCAAATTCGGCCAGAAGCCAAAAGAGTTACCCAAATGGGTTAAGGCCAGAGCCAAATCAGGCCAGAAGCCAAAAGAGTCGCCCAAATGGGTTAAGGCCAGAGCCAAATTCGGCCAGAAGCCAAAAGTCCTACCCAAATGGGTTAAGGCCAGAGCTGAATCAGGCCAGAAGCCAAAAGAGTTACCCAAAAGGGTTAAGGCCAGAGCCGAATCAGGCCAGAAGCCAAAAGAGTTACCAAAAATGGTTAAGGCCAGAGCCAAATCAGGCCAGAAGCCAAATGACTTACCCCAAATGGGTTAAGGCCAGAGCCAAATTCGGCCAGAAGCCAAAAGAGTCGCCCAAATGGGTTAAGGCCAGAGCCAAATTTGGCCAGAAGCCAAAAGAGTCACCCAAATGGGTTAAGGCCAGAGCCGAATCAGGCCAGAAGCCAAAAGACTTACCCAAATGGGTTAAGGCCAGAGCCGAATCAGGCCAGAAGCCAAAAACTTACCCAAATGGGTTAAGGCCAGAGCCGAATCAGGCCAGAAGCCAAAAGACTTACCCAAGTGGGTTAAGGTCAGAGCCGAATCAGGCCAGAAGCCAAAAGAGTTAAGGCCAGAGCCAAATCAGGCCAGAAGCCAAATGACTTACCCCAAATGGGTTAAGGCCAGAGAAAAATTCGGCCAGAAGCCAAAAGAGTCGCCCAAATGGGTTAAGGCCAGAGCCAAATTCGGCCAAAAGCCAAAAGAGTCACCCAAATGGGTTAAGGCCAGAGCCAAATAAGGCCAGAAGCCAAAAGACTTACCCAAATGGGTTAAGGCCAGAGCCGAATCAGTCCATAAGCCAAAAGAGTTACCCAAATGGGTTAAGGCCAGAGCCAAATTCGGCCAGAAGCCAAAAGAGTTAACCCAAATGGGTTACGGCCAGAGCCGAATCAGGCCAGAAGCAAAAAGACTTACCCAAAAGGGTTAAGACCAGAGCCAAAGCAGGCCAAAAGTCAAAAAACCTATCCAAAGAGGGTCAGAGGACGAATGCCCATGAGGCTATATGACGATCTGAGTCAATTCTTGCCAAAGATATATTGAAATGGAGAAAAAGGATTATAGGTCATAGACAACTCTGGAGAAACTTCTTTTAAAACCTATGCACGATTCTACGAATCCCACATAGACTTAGGGACTAATGTTGGGGATGTAATCCTAGGTACCCTAGAGTTGATGAGTCATATGACTAGAAAAGACATGAATATCAAAGGAATTAAGAAAAACCTAAAAAGAAAAAGGAAAGAAGCTGTCCCGGCCGAATTATGCCTAATTCGGCCTCAACGCGTATTCCCTGGGCCAATTCTGACCTACCAGTTCCGAATTACCCTTCCCCAGGTGGGCCGACATCAGCCAAAGTCGGCCCGCCACGGGCCTCCTCCCCCTTGGCGCAAGCTCCCGCCAGAACCACTTCCCGCCGGATCGTCTTGTCGGTAGTGCCACGCTTCGCCGCCACATCCTTAGCAGCGTAACCCCGGTGGGCCGACAAATCCCTCGACCCGGCAGGCCCAGCGCGGGCGGTCAACAACTCCCACCACCTCGCCATGGAAACCCTGGGTGCGCCGACTCGGTGGACACCTCGGCCCACCCCGGGCTGCCTCCTAGCTCTGCTGAATCCCGCCACATGGGCTACTCCGGACCGCATCCCTTGGGCCAAGACAAGAAGACCCCGACTGGGTCACTCCAGGCCGGGTTTAGGCAAGCCCCAGATGGGCCGCCCTAGGCCGAATTCTCTTCAACCCCGGCCGGACCCTCAGAATTACCTCCACCTGGGCCGAATTACCTCATAATCCAGCTGGGAGGAAAATAATCCGGATGGGTCACTGTTCACCGCCTAGGTGCACCCCATTTCACCCCCGGGCCGAGTTATTTTCCTCCTTGGCCGAATTTCACTTCTCCGGGCTGAATTACTTCGTCCCGGATGTCACTCTACTCATACCTGGACCCACTAGCAACCTCTACATCGACACGCTACCAAGTCAAGTCAAGCCTACGTCAGGTGCTAGTCTTGGGACGCCCCTGGCTTAGACTAGCCCCATTGGTCCAAGATGCTAAGGAATATGCTGGGCATCTTGGGAGATGCTAGGGAATATGCCCGGCATCTCCAAAAGATGTTAAGGAATATGCCGAAGGGATAAGACCGGTGACTCAATAAAGGACAAGGTGACTGGGCAAGCCCCCACAAGACAGCTCATAGGAGTATTTTAGATGACATACCTTGTCCCTTGGGCTCCCCTTTATAAGGAGCACCAGGGGTAACATTACATGCGAGGCCCCCTGGAGGGCTCCTCTCCCTCTGCTCACTAGGAGCATGGTTTCTTCTTCCTCTGCTCTCTCCATGGGAGGCATAAGAGTACAGCTCAAGGAGCACCATTGTAGCCACAAGCATGGCAAGATATATGAGATTAGATGTAGGAGTAGATGTGTTATCTCACTAGGAGAGCCTCGAACCTGGGTATATCGTGTCTCTCTGAGTTCTTCCATATGAGGTCTTCACTTCATCATCCCTCCCCGGATTCCTCCATCGTCCATTGGCCCCAACTTTAGCCAATCCATGGCATCTGTCGTGACACCACCACGACATAGGTAGATCAAAGTATCAAACACTAATCTTACAAGTGCCAATATCACTATCTCTCTCTCTCTCAGTAATGATGGAATGATGGTGGAGTATGTGGTTTAGAGGTTGAAGATCATCGGGGCACAAGGTGAAGTTCTTCTCCTCTTTCAGATCTGATCTCCCCCTCTAGATGGCTTGCGGCGGCTATAACTTCTGTTATGTGGTTCTTCTCGTCTCTCCCCTTTTACGAAAGTTGCTTGTATTGATATAAGGAAGGCACCGGTGGGTAGTACGGGCGAGCGGTACGGGCACGCCCCGACCGTACCAGTGGTCGTTATGCATATTGAACACCTCCAATGAAAGTGGGTCAATTGGGGATTTCCTTATTCTGGTGTAATTAGCCCATAAATGCTATTAGATATTAAATAAATGGTCATTGCCTGAAAACCATCACAAGAAACCAAGGATTCACTAACTGCGACATTAACATTAGTGGAAAGGGGCAATCTTCAGTGAAATCCGGCAATAAACAAGAGGAAAACCAACGGTAAAAAGTGATGAAATTTGGAGCTATCAACATCCCCAAGCTTAGCGGTTACTCGCCCTCGAGTGATGAAGATATAATGAATAATAGCGAATAATTGAATCAAGATGAAAACTTACAAGTTCAAGGTTGTATCATATTCCATCGTCTCAAATCCTACAACCTTGAACATGAGCATAATATATCTGAACAGTTGCACTTAAGCTTGATTCCTAGACTCCAGTAATTCGCCAGCTAATAGTTCTTATAACTCAAATGAGATTGTTAGGCTAGGCTTTGAAAATCAATTTCTTTCTGCGCCTGTCTTATTATGAGAGTGAAAATGCTTTTAAGCAAGATCACTTGAGTCAAAAATTAAGGGTGCACATGTAGATGTCAAAAGAAGGATAAACTTAGAGCTTTTTCATTAATCACCCACTTCGATAATCGTGGCTATCAAATACCTCTTCTTTTCCTTGCTTATCAAGAACTCAAATTACACATTTTAGGTAGTGAGGTGATGCCAACAATTAAAAGTATTGAAAGTGTCTCAGCACATATTTTGAGAATTGATCTTTTCTTTTTCCTTCTCAAGGATCAACGAATATTTCTTTTGTAAACTCCTACACAACCGATTGGAAATACCAATAATTTTGCCCATATAGTGACACATATGCCACTCATGCCATCAACTCATAGCTAAAATCCGGGGTTATACCATAGATCGTTCAGAAGCTAGCAGAGTTGTTGGCATCCCAAAGGTGTGTATTTGAAACAAGGTACTTTTATTTTCTTCTTCTCTTTTTCCTTTCTCCCCTTTTTTTAAATAGGTCAATACAAGTTTTGGCATCTCCCTCTCCCACTCTAAAAAGTTCATTCTATCAATCAATTCTTTTTCAGAGGGTATCATCAAGTCAACGATCAGTATGTGGGGTTAAGCACTACTAACATTAAGCCCTTAAGACCAAAGCATCGCACCAAAGTTGTCGATGGACACTTTCTCTTGTTCTAAAAAGTTTGGAATTAAATCCAAAGAGTGGTTTTCAAACTGATATTAATTGTTGAAAGTCTGAACCAAAGAGGTGACAAAAACCTTTGAGCTCAAACCCCAAAAGATAACGAACTAAGCGTGGAGTGGGACTCAAGTGCAACCGAACGGACATAAAATGTTCATGAATAAGCTTACAGGAATAAGGAAAATAGGAATGTGGAACCTCCTCTTGCTTGTCGTCTTCTACTTGAGCCAACTCTTTGCATTCGTCTCCATAGTTCGATCACTAGAAGTGAGCAACCTGCAGAAAGAATCAAAAAGAGCCGAGAGAAATTTGCACAAATAAAGCTAGAGAGTAGTCTAATATTTTTGGGTTTTCTTTTATCAAATGAAAACTGAAAGTAAAAATGCATTGAAACAAAACAAACAAATAAAAAGAGGAAAGAAAAATATGAATGCAAACAGGTGGGAGGAGTTTAACCTCCCTAACTGGAATCAGTTATCACTACCGTCAAGTGGTGGCTGCTAATATGGGAAGTTAGGGTTGCGGTTTGGAAAGTCGGTCATGAAAGATGTGAATTCTTGAGTGAGGTTGACTATGTTGGCGTTCGCATCATACAACGTGTTTTCTATGTTGTCAATGCGATGCACCACCTGGTCAAATTACTCCTCGGGACATAGTCGAATCTCGGCTGTGGTGGAGGCATACCTTGTTACTGGTGTTGGTGGAAAGGCTGTTGATGATGGTGTTGCTGGCCGTAGTCATCCCATCTTGCACCATGCCAGCCTTCTTCTCCTTGATCTTGCTGCTATTGGCAAGCTGCTGCGTTTTCCCAGTTGGGATGGCCACCTGGTGGCGCAGTCCTTCCCAAGAGGATCAGTGCCTACTAGAACTCCTACTTAGTGAGGACCCAACTCTGTTTACCTGGCAAACCAAAATCTTGGACAAAAGGAAGCAAAATTTGGTGGTGATCACCGTTAGGTTCAAAATAAAACTGGTAAGCATGGAGGGCACACTCTAGTATATAGACCCCCATGAACTTGGTGCTAGCCATATGATTGTCATACAGGATCTTACAGCCAGCCATAGCTCTTTCTTGTGGTAGGAAAAATTCATTTTCATATGTGATCTGTGTGATCAACTCACCATAACGAATGTCCCCCGCCGAAGCCGACCTTTGGCAGCGAAAGTGTTGGATGAGCAAAGCACCCAAGTTTACCTTGCGCACCATCTCTGGATGCAAGGCCAATCATACTCATTTCGGGGCCTGCCATTGCCCCAACATCACCTTTTCCAAATAAAGAATTAACAAGGAAGGTATGAAAATAACGTATAGTAGGATTCTGGATAGTGGCGCTCTTCTTGCGCAAGTAATTACTATTCCTGTGGACAGAAATTTGGCCCCAAGATTGCATTGCCTCTATGTGCACATTGTCATTAATATCGAGTTCTCCCTCATGGGAGAATCTGAAACTATCACAAAATTCATAGAAGGTCAGGTTGTGGAGTTGCCCACTGAGCACAAAACTTACAGTGCAATTACGCTCCTAGGCTTTGAGATCATCATGGAGCGATGAAAGGAACTCGAATGTGGGGAGCTTGTAGGTTTCGACGAAGAGGTAGGAGAAGTCGACCATGCCATCTTGCACAGTCATCTGCTCGAAGTCCTCCAAAAAACCCTGACGGGGGAGGAACTCAGGGTCTACCCATTTGGTGGGCAAAACCTTGCGGTTGCTCACCCTCTCATAGTCTCGGCTCATGGCAGCCCTCAAGCTGTCCACCTCCGAGCAGTTATTCTTCGAGCCCAGCAGCTTTGCGGAGCCCAAGGGTCCCTCCGTACCTGATCCCTTGCCCGAGCGGAACATCCTTCCAATGTGATGCATTGTGCTACGAAATTCTTGAAGAAAACTATAGGCATCGAGTTTCTATCACATAAACAAATGATTACAGGTAGAAGTTACAAATCCTAACGTGAGGAATCAATAATAATCTCAAAATATGATGAACTCATGTAAATAGCCAATGTGATGAATTCAACCATGGATTTCAGAAAATAGAGCATGGATCGGACGAGAAACTTACCGATGTGAAGATTCCCCAACTCAAAAACACGAAAACAATGAAGAATCAAAGGTTTTAGGAGGCTAGGGTTTGTGGTGGAGAGAGAAAGAATAAGGAAGAAAGAGGAAGAAGAAGGAGGCTGGTTGGGAGCCAGCCACTGTCGGTCTTTACCTATCGATGCACGCGGTACAGGTGGGCGGTACAGGCGCAACCCGCCCATACCGGTGGTCGTCACCGTTGGATCAACTCTAGGGTTCGAGATCAAACCTGGTCGACCTGGTACAGGCACGCCTAACGGGCATACCCTGGCCGTACTAGTGGTCATTATTTATTTGGCAGTTTTTGTCCTTTTGGACAATGTTCGGTATGGGCACGGGGTACGGGTATACCCCGATTATACCACTGGTCATCCCTGGCACTGTTCCTGCTGCAGGTTTCGTTGAGACACGGTACAGGCGCGTGGTACGGGCGTACCATGGCCGTACCAGTGTTCATTATCTGTGTTGAACCCTTTCGTTTTCTTCATTTTTCCCTTGCTTCTCAACTTCACTAAGGTAAATTCTCTGAATGAACTCAAAACTCAAAACAAACTTATTAGATCATACAAATAATAAAATAGTAATCATATATAAAATTTAAACTTAATTTATTAAAAATGGGTTAACTCCCATTAAGTGTTTTATTTTAGGATTTTGACTAATCAAACTCCATGTCATCAGCGTTCATGTCGAGCTACACTTTTTCTTTAGTCTTTGCTACTTGATCACGCTTAGGTGGTGGAATGTATTTTCCATTGTGTTCCTGTTTCTTAGGAAAGTATCGAACAATCTGATCATCATATATATTGAAGATAATCTTACCATTGGAGCAATCTATGTTAGCTCCAGCTGTACTAAGAAAAGATCTTCCAAGGATGATACATAGTTTGTCATCCTTAGGAACATCAAGAATAATAAAATCAGTGGGTATAACATGTTGATCTATTCTAAGTAAAACATCTTCGATCATTTCGATAGGTTGTTTAGTTTTCTTATCTACCATTTGTATTATTATTGAAGTAGGAGAATATTCTACAAGATTCAATTTATTAAATAAGGAATATGGCATGACACTAACACCTGCTCCTAAATCACAAAGAGCATTGAATATGTTGGTTTTCCCTATTGCACAGGAGATGGTTGGTATCCCTGGATCCCCAAGCTTAGCAGGAAGTTTATTACCAAAGCTTGTCATAACTGCTATAGTCTTAGTTACCTTCTTTTTTCTATTAAGGATGTCTAGCATAAACTTTTTATAAGTAGGAACTTGAATAGCATCAGTTAAAGGAAGTTATAAACACAAGCTACCTAGTGCCTCAGCAAAAGAGTCATAAATAGCTTTATCTGGTTCGTGATGAACTCGGTTAGGATAAGGAATTTTCTTTTTGGTAGGTATTACCTTCTCTCTTACCTTTGTCACCGGTTCAACATTCTTTTTATTTCTCCTTACAGCTGACTTTTTCTTATCGGCGTGTTCTTCACGTGGGATGATAACTTGCACTTCTTGTTCCTTGCTGAGATCAGTTTCTTCTCTTGAATTGATAGTCTCAACATCTGAATCATATGGTTTATGCTTATCCCCTGCTTCCTCTTCTTGGGTTTTGGAAGCTTCATTTTCCCATTTCTGGGCCTCATAATCAATGTCATCCTGGGGATCAACTAGATCCTCTTCTTCTTGACTCATCTCCTGAGTCTCTCTTGCTTTTCGAGGTTGCTCTTCTTGATACCAAGGTGGCCCTTGTGGTTCCTGAGTTTCCGTACCACGCCTAGTAACAATGTTAGTAGAAATAGTATTGAAATTTCCTTGGTTCAAAATCAAAGTTTGGGTTTCATTTATTTGCTCACACTAGGTTTTAACCATACTTAGATATCTATCTAGATGTTTTGTGGCTTGATCCAAGTCGTCAAATACTTCTATTAGGTCTCTTATATTCTTTTCTTGTGTCATAAGACGTTTATAGTTTTTCTCACGGAATTGATTCTGTTGATATTTAAACTTTTGCATCACAAGATTTATGTCATCTTCTATTACATAATTTTGAATAATGTCAACTTTGTTTTCTTTTACAAGTTCCGAAGCTATACCTTTTTCTTCCATGGACTTTTTGACTTCGGATATAAGATCTGGTGCTATGTGAATCATTCCTTTTTGTGGTTCAATATCCTCAACTGGATTGTATTGTTCGTCATTAAAGGATCTTACCTCAAAAAGGTTTAGCCATTCCGACTGTGTGAAGTTGCATATTGCTCCTCCTACAAATAGATCAATCATCTCTTTTGTCTCGTCATTAAGCCCATTATAAAAATATTGGATAACTAGACTCTCGTGAAAACGGTGATTTGGAACTTTCATAATCATTGCATAATATCTATTCCATGCTTGATAAAAGGTTTCTCCAATTGTTTGTAGAAAATTTGTTATACTTCATTTGATCTGCATGATTTTAGTAAATGAACAATATTTATGCATGAATTCTCAGATGCAATCTTCCCAGATTTTTATAGTGGTGATTAGGTAATGATTGTGACCAAGAAAAAGCATTATCTTTCAAAGACCAGCGAAAGAGTTTAAGAAGTACAAACTCTATTGGTAAACTTGCTGGTTTAAGAGTGACACAAAGGTCGTGTACCCTTGTCAAGTGGTCACTAGGGTCTTCCTCTTCTTTTCCTGCGAAAGCAATTTCTTTCATCATATGTATCAGTTCAGTATATATTTCAAATTCCTGGACCTCAAGTTCAGGACAAAGAATAGGCATTTTCCTCAAGTGCCTAGATGGATTCCCATACTCTCCCAAAGGTAGCTCAAGTTCGGCCCCTGGGGTGATGGTCAAATCTCTGTCTTCAACCGAGATCATGAATGGTGTCAACAGTTGTTGTTGTCAAGAAACAACACTTATCGCTTAGCTCCCCAGCAATGGCACCAGAAAATATCTTGATGGCCTGCAAGTGCATAGGTTCATCAGAGAATGTTTTCATGGAAGTATTAATTCCAGTTTTTATATCGATCGCAACAAGGAGCCTAGGAAAGTGTTTTTATGCGGTGTTTCTTTTGCACCCAAGGTGTCATAGGTCTTGAGTGAATTGACTGCAAAAGTTGATTGTGGAAGTGGTGAGTAAAAGATAGAGGAAATTTCTTAGGAAATAAGTAAATTGCATAAAAGTAAAGATGCGAAAGGTGTGTAAAGGTCTTGCAGATGAGAAGTTAGGCACGGAGAGAATTGTTTCATGGTGATAGTGAAAGTGCCAGATGGAATAGCGGAATAAGTGATAGTGATATTCCTTATTTTATAAGTGAGTAGGCAAGCAACCCATATACCGACTATGAGTCCTCATGGCCAAATCTTCCCAATCCCAATGATCCATCTACCTGTTACCACGGCCATGGTTAACACATTAATTAAGGTCTTTTGACCGGATCAAGTCTTTAATCTTGATGGTTCCTTGTTGTACTCGAGTAGTGCTAGCTCTTCTTTGATATTGGCCGTGTCACTCGGGGGTTGCCGAATTATTAGCATACAAGTTCATACCTATGAGATCTTTGGATCATATTACATGGGCCCTTAAATTAGATAACATGCATTAGGCAAACATAGATATTCATTCTCACTAATTAAATAAACATTACAACAATCACAAATGGATGGAATTAAAGGCATAATTGGACACATCACATCTCACCAATGCCGTACATCTCCCGCGCCTATGGGGATTTACTCACACATGAGAGGAAGATAAATCAAAGGCATAATTGTATTGCAATAGAAATCATCTCGAAGTTATTGTAGCAAACCACAATAGCGACTAAAGATCCAATCAAATACAAACCGTTGGTAGATCAAAGTATCAAACCCTAATCTTACAAGTGCCAATGTCTCTCTCTCTCTCTCTCAGTAATGATGGAATGATGGTGGATTATGTGGTTTAGAGGTTGAAGATCATCGAGGAACAAGGTGAAGTAAATCTCCTCTTTCAGATCCGATCTCCCCCTCTAGATGGCTTGTGGCGGCTGTAACTTCTGTTCTGTGGTTCTTCTCGTCTCTCCCCTTTTACGAAAGTTGCTTGTATTGATATAAGGAAGGCGTTGATAGCTGTGAGATTTGACATATTTTTTATGGTCTTTATTGATAGTTTTCTTCTAGATTTGATCGTTTTCTAGCTTTACCTAATGTTAATACTTCAGTAGCAAATAAAACTTGGTTTTTAATGTGTGTTTCAGGTTCTGGATGTCAACAGAAGGTCTTAACAAGAGAAACACAAAATTCAGGCAAAAATAAGCAAGTCTCTTTTTGGAAGAAATCGAGGGAGGCATACAGAAGCTTTAATGAGCAACTATACGGCAAGAATATTTTCTAGCCGTATAGTTCCCGCCGTATAGGTATTGTCGCCTCTGTCTTGTCAAAAGGGACAACTTTCGTGAAGAGGCTAGACGTGAAATCATAACACAGCAGCCGCCATCCCATCCAGAAAGGAGAAAGAAGAGATCCAGAGAAGAAGGGTAAGACGTTCTTCATCTCGCTCCACGATCTTCGGCCTCCTAGCCATCACACCCACATAGCCATACTTGTACTTGAGAGAGAGATATCTTCACCTTGCAAGATTAGGGTTTGAGATTGTTTCTTCTTGTCTTGAATTTTGTGTTGGATTACTTTTCTATTCTTATTGTGGATCTCCATGATAATATCGAGAAGAACTCCCTTTATTTAATTATATCGATGATGCTTTCTTCTCTCATGTGTGAGTAAGTTCCTTGGGTGTGGGAGATCTAAGGGATTGGTGAGATGTGATGTGCCTCCATATATTTTCCATTAGTTCGTGATTGATTTTAATTACTATATTATGTGTGCTTGACTATATGTGGGATGCCTAATGATTGTTGTCCAATTAAGGGCCCAGACAACATGATGCTTTGTTCTACATAGATAGGATCTTGTTCGCTAGCAAACCGGCGAACCCTGAGTGACACGGGGATATCAATGGGAAACTAGTTTGACTCGAGGATAATGAGGAACCACTGTGCTTATTGCATTAGTCCAATCCAAGGAGCTTAATTGCTAAGCAACCTAAAGGATCTTAATCATCTAGTGACTGCCCATGGTTTTGGTAACAGGCTAGTAGGATTATTGAAGTTGGGATGAAATCTACTAAGAGGAGTTCCAGCTAATTATGGGTTGCTCGCCTACACATATATTTATAAGATTATAATTGTTACACTTATCATTCGTCCACCTGGCACAGTCACTATTACCATGAATTGTATCTCCCCACGCCTTCTTTGTCATTTGCAGAAAACCACAAACAATCAAATCGTTATTTACTTTTATGCTTTTTATTCCTGAAGTTTACATTTTAGTTTTATTTAAATACATCCAGTTTAATCCAAATTGCATTCTTATTTCTACACTTGCAGTCAATTCACTCTAAGAACTATGACAACTTTGAGTGTGACAGAGACTTCACTCATAAACACTTACTGACGAGGGATTAACTCATCAATGCCCATTGTTATGAACTTGGGTTTTGGAGAAGGAGGGAGCGCTAGAGGCATCAATCGGCTAGCGAACAAGCACACAGGGACGCAAGTTTTACCCAGGTTCAGGCCTCATAGAGGTCCCTACTCCTGCTTGTCTACTCTTGGAATTATCAAGGGAGTCGAAAGTTACAGGGGGTGCGCAGATGCAATCTGGTGATGGTTGTGGAAACTAGGGTTGTGATCGTCCTCCTCGCTGCCCCCTCCTAGCCTTTATATCGATAGGTTAGGTCTCGGGTAGCAGGTCGAGTCGGTTACAAGTTAGGGTTTTTCCCTTTGAACTTTCTATCTTAAACTTTGTCTTATGCTGGAAGCAATGAGAGTCTCTGTAGGTCATCTGAATCTTGTATTGGGCCCTGATAACGCCGTGGCTCCTGTCATATCTGGGCCGTATATACCAAACTCGAGTACCTATAGGGTATGACCACGTCAGTAGCCCCCGAGTGTCCAGTGGAATCGTAGATTCGAGTGGATACTTTATGAAGTCTTTCGAGTGCACAGCTGAGCATATTTTTGAGTATTTTTGATTGATGTCATAGGGATTGTTGATATACGTGCCTGATTCATCTGATGCATCAGGATTAGTTAACTTCCTTAGGGCAAAACAAGACAATCTACTCAACCCGGAATCGAATTCGGAAAAGTGCTAGTATAATTCGACTCAGGCCATGGAGGTCTTACAGGAGTCGAATCCTAGTGTGTAAGTTGTGAGCACTCGATGCGTCCGTCAAGGCTTATTCATTGCAGCTGTAGGTACGGCTTATTTCTGGTAGAGTGCAGCAGATGCGTTGACGAGCCTTATTCAGGTCTTATCTTCACGCTGTAAGCGCGACATCCGAATTTTTGTCATCGCGGAGATGATTCGGGTGACCCAGGAGACGGAGTCTCTTTGTAGGGAAAGATATGAGGTGGAGTCGCCATAACATTCGAGTGTGGATGTTGTGAACACATGGTGTAACGTATAAGAAAAATAAATAATCATAGGGTGCGGGGCCAGCGCTCCCTATGGTAGTAGCCCCCAAGTGCCTATTCGAGTCATAGACTCGGGTGGGGACTATAAGTATTTTGCGACTGTTATCGTCTTTTGCTTGTTTCAGTCGAATGTGCTTTCGGCGCTCCCTATGGGAGTAACTCGGAGTCCACAATCAAATCGTTGATTCGAGTGAAGGGTTTTCATGATGCTTGGATATATTTATTATTTTCTTCGGGTGTGCGGCCAGCGCTCCTGTTAGGAGTAGCCCCCGAGTGCTTGGTTGAGTCAAAGACTCAAGGAAGGACTTAGAGCAGTCAAAAAGGTTGCTCCTACTGGAGTGCATGACGTCAGTGCTGACATAGAGATGACCTCAGTTACCCGCGTGAGCGGCTTTGATGGGACGTGATGAATAGTGGGTCCCACTTTTTGACCTTGATTTGACCGGGCGTGCGTAATCTTCTGTTTTAACTGCGTCTCCTCGATTTTCGCGCGTAATGGGAGTAGTGGGGGACGGTTCGCGGTTTTCCCTTGCCACGCGTCAATGCCGATGTCGCCATGCGTCTGGTAGATTTTCTTCTGGCTGTTGGATGGCATCTGCTAGGAGGTTAAGTAGGGGGCATGCCGTGCGGTAATTTCCCCACCTCTTCTTCTTGCTCGCACATCTCCGCCATTGTTGTTCTTGTTGTTCCTTTGCACGCATCTCCTCTATGGCACTGGACCAACTCCGCGTCTTCCCCAGCTACTTCCTGCGCTCACACCGCCAGCGCAAGATGGGCAAGAAGAAGGGAGGCTCCACCGCAGGATCTACGACTCCCATTGTGGCATCCAAGAAGAAGGGCGCCACCACCTCGGGCACCAGCGCTGCCGCCGTGGCGGGGAAGAAGAAAGGCGCAGGCACTCACGTCACCAATGGGTCATGGCGCCCATCCATCATCAATTCTTCAGAGTTGTTCACCCAGCGCCAAGATGGCGCACTTCCTCCCGCGGAGGACGACTCTCGCGTCCCTAGTGACGAGGTAATCCCCAGTCCTCATGCGGGTTTTTGAGTGATGTTCCTTGTGTTCATCATTCACGGTCTCTCTCCCCCTGCATCCGTTTGTTAGGGGTCTTCTTTGGTTCTATGGGCTCCAGCTGCACCAGCTATCCCCAAACTCTATTCTCCACATCGCCTGCTTCATCACTCTTTGCGAGTGCTGGCTCGGAATCGAGCCACACTTTGGCCTCTTTAAAAAACTCTTCAAGCTCAAACATCATTCGGGGTCAGGGATGGTAGTCTACAACGTAGGAGGCTGCGGGATCCACGTCAACTCCTCTATCACTTATTTCAACATCAAACTCACCGCGTCTATCCAAGGGTGGAGAGATAAGTGGTTCTACATCCATGACCAGAAGGCCGATGGAGAGCACTACGGATTCGCGCCCTTCGATCCTGTGGCGGTCTGCAAGAGGAGGCAATCCTGGAATAACGTCATGATGCCTAGCGAGTCTGAGGAGACGGAGATGCTATATCAGCGTGTCTGCGACTCGAAAGCCGTATAGGTAAAGAGGAAGGTGGCACTTGATGGCTCGGTGTTGATGTGGAGCTCGTTGGGGAACCCCAAGAGGAAGGTATGATGAGCACAGCAGTAAGTTTCCCTCAGTTATGAAACCAACGTTTAATCGAACCAGTAGGAGCAAGGAAAAACCCCAAAGGTATTGCTAGCTAAGCCTTGGCAGGGCGCACTACCGGTGCTAGTAGCAACGTGGAGACCTGCACAACACAACCACAGAACTTTGCCCCCAACTTGCGATGAGGTTGTCAATCTCACTGGTTTTGCTGAAAACAAAGGATTGAACATATAGAATGGAAGGAAGTAATAGTTTGTAGAAAGTAAACACAAAGTAGTAAACAATTTGTAGATTGTATGTAAAAGAAAGGACCATGGTCCATAGTTCACTAGAGGTGGCTCTCCTTAAGATAGATAACATGTTGGGTGAACAAATTACAGCGGGGCAATTGACAAACATCGAGAAAGCAATACATGCATATACTAATCATCTTGACTCCTTTGGAACTTGATTGGGCATTACAACATTATACATAGACCGCCATCCAACTGCATCTATGACTAATAATCCACCTTCAGGTTATCATCGAACCCCTCCGAAGATAAGTTGCAGGCAACAGATTATTGCTTTACGAATTGCGTGTAAAGTAAACAATACGATTGTTCTGTGAACAAAGGATTGTTGTTTTCTCCCTAATAGAAATAGCACATCTAGTACCTTAGAGATTTTTGTCACTTCCCAAGATTACCAGAGGCATGAACCCACTATCGAGCATAAATACTAACTCTTGGAGTTGCTAGCATCTACTTGGCCAAGATAGCTACTAACAAGGGAGAGCATGCAAGATCACAAATAACAAAGACATGATAAAATCAATAATCAATCTGAAATAGCATCTCAATATCCATCGGATCCCTGCAAACACAACATGTAGGAAATACAAATAGATGATCTTCATCATGAACGGAGCTCACAAGATCTAGACATGAAAGCACAAAGGAGGAGAACCAGCCATCTAGCTACTACATGGACCCGTAGTCCAAAGATGAACTACTCACGCATCACACCGGAGGCTTGCATGATGATGAAGAAGGCCTCTAGGGTGAATTCCCCTCTCTGGCAGGGTGCCGGGAAGAGCTTCAGATCCCTCCCGATCTAGGGATGGAGATGACGGTGGCTACAGACTCTTTTGTGGATTTTTGATCGGGTACTTAGGGTTTTGGTCCCGAGGGTAATATATAGGTGGAAGGAGAAGCCGAGGGGTTGCTGGGGTCGGCCAGACCACCCCTGGCGCGGGCCAGGCCTGGCCGCGCGGCCAAGTGGTGTGGCCGGCCCCCAGCCCTTCTCCGTCTCGTATTCTGGCTCCATATTTCTTCCGGAAAAATAGGCACTTTGGCTTTTGTCCTGTCCAATTCCGAGAATATTCATTTTCTGACTTTCCTAGAACCAAAAACAGTAGAAAATAGGCAGCTGGCATTGTGGCTCTTGTTAATAGGTTAGTCCAAGAAATCATATGAAAAGTACTCCAAAGTGTGGACAAAACACAAGAAAGTAGATAAAACCAAGCATGGAGCATCAAAAAATTTAGATACATTTGCAATGTACCAGCACTGAACTCATTCGCACGTGGTTGCGCTGCCATTTTTAGCCTCTGTAGGCTAGAGCCCATCCGATGTACTGCTGGATTGGTATGGGCAATCTCACTCGCATATCTGCGGAGGGCATTTCTTCGGGTGAGGTGGACAGGAGGTTGCAGCTGGTGACCAAGTACACCGCCAAGGAGGATCTACCAGGCGAGTCATTTGTACCTTCTTTCGACGCCAACAATCCTCCACCTGAGGTAGAGTATTCCTATGAAGTGTTCTTGTATTTTCGATTGCTTGTAGGTGCTTTTGTATACTGATGCTTTTCCTGTTTGTTAGGACTGGGTCGTGGCCACCAACTTGCCTCCTCGGCCTGAAGGAATTATTCCTCGCGGGGTGGATGAAGAAGACGAGTCGGGCTCCACGGTCCCCATGGAGGAAGAGGAGGAAGCCCCCGAGTCCAGTGACCATGGGACTCGCAAACGCTCCCGCAGTGAGGATTCGGATGCCTCCTCGCTGATGACGCCGGAGGGTCCTCCTGCTGCGGAGGAGCTGATCCCCGCCGTGCCTGTACGCGCCATGGCTCCTCCCACACAGAAGAAGCTGAGGTTGTCGAAGGAGTCGTCGGATGATTCCTTTGGCCTTGACAAATTTGATGGGTAAGTTTTTAATATTTGCGATTTCGTCTTGTTTTCCTTGAAGTTTCTCTTCTGAAGTGGCGCTGGTCATGTTTGCAGTCAAACAGCGGCGGCGTCTTCCGACAACTGCCAATTTGTGAAAGAATCCGGAGTTGCAGACTCCAAGAATAAGGAGGTGGCCATCGGTCGCCTTCCCCTCCGGTGGAGGCCCACTTCGGCACTAACTCTTCGAGTTCCCCTCATCCTGGGGGGCACTAGATGGTTGCACGGATGCCCACTCGACAAGAATCTTCGGAGTCCTAGAGGAACACGTAAGTATCTTTTTGCCGCTGGCAGTCGAATTGTGAATTTGTGCCTTTTGTCAATGTTGAATCTTCATTTCTTTTGGTGTAGCCTATCGTGAAGGATTCCACTCGCCTTGCGAAGCAAATCCTTGCCTTGGGTCGACAGCACGCCCTGCTAGACAATCACCACCGTGCAGTCGAAGGTTTGTTCTAATCTTTTCTCTCCGCTTTGCTTATGTAGAAATTTTTAAACTCAGTTGTTGTTATGCTATGTCCCTCGAGAAGGGACTTGCCGCAGCGGAGAAGAAGCGCGATGAGGCAGTCGCGGCTTTGGAGGAGTCACAGAAGTGTGAGCAAGACTTGCGTGCTTCTACTGCCGAAATGGAGAAGTTGTTCGAAGAACAACTTTTCTCGATTGCGAAAGCTCTCTCAGGTATCGTTTCATCTTCACTTGTATTTTTCCCTATTTTATTTCAGGTCGTCGTACTAATACCCTGTGTATGCATATGCCACGACTCCTATAGGGAGTGCCAATTGACGAGGGATTAACTCATCAATGCCCATTGTTATGGACTTGGGTTTTGGAGAAGGAGGGAGCGCTGGAGGCATCAATCGGCTAGCAAACAAGCACACAGGGACACAAGTTTTACCCAGGTTCATGCCTCGTAGAGGTCCCTACTCATGCTTGTCTGCTCTTGGAATTATCGAGGGAGTCGAAAGTTGCAGGGGGTGCGCAAATGCAATCTGGTGATGGTTGTGGAAACTAGGGTTGTGATCGTCCTCCTTGCCGCCCCCTCCTAGCCTTTATATATATAGGTTAGGTCTCGGGTAGCAAATCGAGTCGGTTACAAGTTAGGGTTTTCCCTTTGAACTTTCTATCTTAAACTTCGTCTTGTGCTGCAAGCAATCGGAGTCTCCGTAGGTCACCAAAATCTTGTATTGGGCTTTGGTAACGCCATGGATCCTATCATATCTGGGCTGTATATACCAAGCTCGTGTACTTGTAGGGTATGCCCACGTCACTTATCTTTGGGCTACACGTGCGATCGATATCTATATTTTGAAACTAGCTACAAACAACCTGTGCACTTGTAGACATCAAGCTATTTTCTAGCACTGTTGCCGGAGAGCTAAGCGCTAAGTGTTTGTCTCTTGACATTTCAGGTGTTACTACTACAAAAAGGTCTCCCTAGGAGACAAAGGGTCTACACGCTCTGGTAGGACCTATTTACCAGATTATTTTGAGCGCGTGCCTATTCAAAGGCGCGAGAAAATTATTCAAAAACTTTTAAGATCAGACAAGGTTGGAGTTGAAAACCTGAGTGATTTTATGGAAATCATGTCCATTTACAGGACAACTCCCAAGAAACCTGAGAAAACTCTCAGAGAATACAATGCTCCAAACTCTACTTTCCTTAAATAACCAACAGAATTTCCTAATCCTAGAGTTAGAGAATATCGATTTGATGGTGAAATTATTAAAATTTTGCAGGAAAAAGCTTTCAGTGGAAGGGAAGATGAAGACCCAGGAAGACATATTAGAGAGTTTAACGATGTGATGAAAACACTTGGACCAAAAGGTTTGCCAAGAAACTTCTCTCATCTAATTTTTTTTCATTGGTTATATTCTCTCCCTCGTCATTACATTAAATGTTGGGAAACTGTGTTGTCAAATTCATAAACAGGTTTAATCCTTTTAAAAAGGTAAATGAAACTGGAAATAATATAAGGAACTTTAGTCAAAACGTGGGAGAAAACTACCTACAAGCTTGGGATAGATTCTTTGGAATGATAAATAGATTTCCTAATCATGGCTATTATGAATCAACAATTTGCCATTTATTTTACCATGGTCTTAATACAAGCAGAGAGTTGCTTGAATTATCAGCAGGAGGATCGATAAATACTTTAACTATTAAAGCATGTTTGGAATTAATGTCTACTAGGGCTAAGAATGATTCTTTATATAATCCTGATTTTGACACTAAGCTGGAAAAAGGGATCCTTCGTATAAATCCCGATCTTATGCCTAAAGTACACAAAACAATGAAAGAAAAAGGTATACCTTCTGAACTTGTTAAGGAGAACAAATTAGACTTGTTACAAGTTTTTACTGAATAAGATGAAACTAGAAAAGTTTTTCAAGAATTAAAACATCGACAAGGAAAATCTCATAATAACCTGCATAAGCATTTTCAAAAACATAAAAAGATTTTGGCGGAACTCACAGAAAATTATGATGAGATTGGCCAAGAAATAAAATTATTTCACAAGTATCTTAGTATGATTGAAACACAATGTGAACACATAGCATCTGGTTATCAAATTTTTCTTCAAGATGATATAGATATTCCTGTTTCTACTAATGTTGTTACAAGAAGAGCTGCAGTTGTTACAGGACCATTAGGACCACCAGAATATGAAGCTGAAAAAGATAGAAAGGAAAAATCCTTGCTCAAAGCAAGCCAAGAAGATGATACACTAGTGGATCCTTAAGATGAAACTACTCAAGAAACACAAGATCAAACCAAGGAGGACCAAAATGATGCACAGGATGGCTGCTATGACTCTGATGCAGAGACGGTTGATCCAAGAGAAGAAAAAGAGACAAGCAATGAAGATGAAGTTGTTGTAGAAGAAAAGAAGAAAAGCGATAAGCAGCAACAAAAGATTCCGATCCCCCACAAAAGGTAAAAGAAAAGAATAAGAAAGGTGAGCAAAACTTCCTTATCCAGATCGAAAAAAGAAAGCACCGGATCAGGTAATCTATGATTCTTTCAAAACGGCACTTGGTGATCTTCATCTAGAAATCCCATTTGTGGATGCAATAAGAGTTCCCACATATTCTAAATTCCTTCGTGATATTCTTAGTAGAAAGAAAGAAATAACTAAAACCGTTGCCATGGTGACTAGTTATCCTGCTAATGGGAAGCGATTGTCTAAATCGGGAGATCCTGGAATACCAACTATTTCATGCTCAATTGGCAAAACATATATTCACAATGCCTTGTGTGATTTAGGTGCAGGAGTTAGTGTAATGCCATATTCCCTCAATAAAAGGTTAGGATTAGGGGAGTATTCCCCTACTACTATAACTTTACATATGGCTGACAAATCCACTAAACAACCCATTGGTATGATTGAGGATGTTCTACTTAGAATAGATGAGCATGTCATTCCCACTGATTTTATTATTCTTGAAATGCCAGAGGATGAAAATTTTCCATAATACTTGGAAGAGCTTTCCTTAGTACCGCATGATCATCGGTTGATTGTGCTGAGGGAAAAATAATCTTCAATGTTTATGATGCTCAAATCATCCCGTATTTTCCAAAGAAGCTAGAAGTAGGAGAAAGGTATATTCCACCAGCAAAACGAGTTCATGTGGTAAGTGCCTTTGATAAGGGGTAACCCAAGGTAAGAATTCGAGAACAAAGAAGGGGTTGAGTTATTCAACCAATCTTAATAAAATGCTTACTGGGAGTCAACCCATCACATTAATAAAATAAACTAAAGAATAAAATGTTCATCACATTCCTACAACTTTTTCACAGACATTCTTGCAGAAGCACGCCCATGAAAAATGCAGATATCAAAAAGTAGTAGAAATATCGATTGAACAAGCGTAGAATAAGTATAAAAATAAAAGTTTTAGTTTTATCTACAAAAACTAGCTTAATCATTTTGTCCAGATTAAAAAGTGAATCTCCAGCTAAGAAGAAGAAGTTAGGTAGTACTAAAAATCATGCTCTATACGTGCTGTTATTGGTCAACAATATTTACAATCATTTTTCTGTCAAAAACAAGGTGTTTGGCTAAGTTTCAGGATAAGAAAGAATTCTCGAAGAAATAGAAAATTTTTGATGACTACTAAAGGTTTAACGACCAACTATACGGCGGGAATAAAAATTCCGGCCATATAGTTTGGTTGTATAGATATCGTTGCCATCAATAAATTTTCTCTCGTAGGTACAGAAGATTTAACGACCAACTATACGGCAGGAATAAAAATTTCTGCCGTATAGTTCCGGCCGTATAGATATCGATGCCTTCGTCAAATTTCTTTTCCAAGATACTAATGGTTTGACGACCAACTATATGGCGGGAATAAAAATTCTGGCCGTATAGTTATCGATGCCTGTCCAAGAAAATTTATCTCGAGGACACAGAAAATTTGATGACCAACTATACGGCGGGACCATTATGATCCGGTCGTATAGTTGCACCCGTATAGCTGTGTCCTGGGATAAAGAAACCCTAATTGTCGATGCCGCCGCAACTATACGGCGGTAACTACATATCCCGCTCGTATAGATGCACCCGTATAGCTCGGCGCGACCACTTAATCGCACCGGGGCGGCTAGGGATCTTCTTCCTCCTCACTTTTTCTCTTATATTCTCTCTCCAAACCTCTAAAAACCTACCTAGAATTCTTGATTCTTCGCGGATTTCATTCGTTTGAGTTGGGGAATCAACAGATTGGTATGTTTCTCTCCCTATCCATGCTTTATTTTAAGATTTCCATGGTTGAAACTCTCACATTGAACTAGTGGATGAACCCATGCTTATTTTGTTTTTCCTTTTGATTTCCCATGTTAGGATTAAATTTTCCCACGTAGAATTGTTTGTATATCATGTAGAAACTATATGCCTAAGGTTTCATGGTGAAATTTTTCAGTGCATCAAGATGAACAAAATTGGTAGCATTTTTTGCAAGAGCAAGCGCCAATGTGGCGAGAGTTCGGGGCACCGGGCCGAGCTCAACACCAAGTTGGTCGTGGTTTCATCAAGGAGGGTGATGCCCACACGTTGGGCCGATGATAGATTTCTCACTTTGGTAGGATTAAGGGCGGACTTTGACCTCATGTGTGCAAATTCAAGGCTAGCACTACTCGCCTACGCAAGCCACAATACCTACGCCAAGCTCACCTATGAGTTCCTTGCCTTTTTCTATGATGACCATAGGGAGAAAGGTAATGCATGCACGATAAGCTTCATCATGAACTAGCAGCATTATGAAATAACTTTTGAACAATTTTGTGATGCTTTTGGCTTCCCTCACCGTAGGGAGTCAACTATTACAAATTTATATAGCGTCTCAAGTGGAGAAACTTGGGAGGTTATTTCTGTTAACAGTGGCAGGGACTTCTACCAGAAGAAGATGTCAACCATTCAGAACCCAACAATTCGCTACTACGCCTTGTTCCTCGCCAATACACTGCTGGGAAGAGGAGATACCGGTTCCATGGCCAATGCGGACATGGACATGATCACCAAGGCACTCTTCCCCAATGCACCACAAAGCCCCAATCCCGCAGCTCTACTCATCTAGCACTTTCGTCACCAGAGCAACAAAAATAAAGGTGACATTCGCATTGGTGGATTGGTAACCCACCTTGCCCATGCATTGAACATTATATTACCTGTGGTGCAACCTGTTGATGGCTCCAAACTTATGGATGTCAAATATTTTACTGCTTGTGGTTTCCTCGATGTTTACCGAGCTAACAAGAGGCTCCGAGCATATCAGTTTGGTTATCTTGGTGATGCATAGTTTGGTTATCCATAAGCCTTCACGATTATGGAGAAGGACAACTGGATCCTCACCAAGGATCAAATAGTGGAGATCATGGCTGAATTCCAGCCTGATCAAGAAGAAGATGAAGAAGGAGAGCAGCAGGATGAGGGTTAGAATGAGAAGGAGCAGGAGCAGGAATACAATCCTGCTTGTGAGGGACATCAGCAACAACAAGGGGTATCCTGGGACCCATGGCCCAATCAGACGCAGCAGAGGTTCAACTACGTCCCCTGTCAAGAATTTCAGCAGCTCAACCAGCGCATTGGGGAGATTAACCACACTCTACAAGGAGTGAATGAAGATGTGAGTGCCTTAACTCACAACTTAAGTCACTTCATGACCCACTTCCCCGACTACTACCAGTAGTATCCGCACCAGCCACCAAATGGCAGCAACAACTGAGCCTGGCAATAGCCTAAGCTTGGGGGAGGTTTGAAAACCTCCAAACCTTGCATTCCTATTTTTATTTCTTCTTTTGATTTATTTTACTTCTTCAAAATTT
The DNA here is from genome assembly GCA_023614405.1 of Avena insularis. NCBI lineage: Eukaryota > Viridiplantae > Streptophyta > Magnoliopsida > Poales > Poaceae > Avena > Avena insularis. Next base: position 212,362,528 of record CM042690.1, read on the forward strand.
CATGTTTACTTTTATTTTGCATTCCTAAAAAAATTACAAAAAATTAGTTGTAACTTTTATTGCAAATTTGTTTCTTTGTTTGTCTCGGAGATTGCTCAATTTCAGGTGACTTGGCAATAGGGAAATATAGAGGGGGTCCGACTCAAGTACGAGAACGAAGCAAGCAAGAGAAGGTATCACATTCCGTTCAACACCTTTTTTGCAACTTTAAATTGATCCTACAATTATTTACTCGCTTGCACTTGAGTCACTCCCCACTTAGCTTGCTATCCTATAAATATTATTCCTTTGCTAGTCTCTCCTTTTTATCTTTGAAATAATGAGCAATGAACTTGGTTAAAAATATTTCCTACATTTTTACACCAAGAAAAATCATCCAAAAGATGACTTGAGTCCATGTTTAGCCCAAAGGATTTGATTTTAGAACTACTCAACCCCATTTGAGCTTAATGTAAATAGACTCAATAATACCCTTGAATGAAATTGTATGATAAAATGGATGCTTCGAAGTAGTAAAGATTATGCCACTGCTTTTTCTAATAATTACCATAAGATATTGGTTTACGCATGTCATTATAACACTATCGTGCTCCATGGGGAACTATTAAATCTGCTAGCCAATGAACGATCTAAATGTGGGAAACCACTTGATTTCGGCTATTGAGTTACGAAAACGTCTGTAGCAGCAATGCTATGACGGGTAAAATTTTAGTCTCCTCATGGTTTCACGTTCCAAGTGAAGTTGTATTACTCCTCTGACCCAATATTTCTCAACAATTATTTATTGGCATGGTCACGAGTACGCAACACAGTCCCAATTAACATGTTAAAAACAGTGGCATGATTTCTCTATGAAAGAGCTGAAGTTTTTGAAAAACAAGGAAAGGAAAAAGGTGCTTTGAGAGTCTTGAAATTTTGACGTGGGAATAGATGAGTTCTTCTTAAATTGAATGTTTTTGGTGCCAACTTGAGTACTCTTAATTGATTAAAGAAACAAGAGCAAAAAGTTTTCATCTCTCAACAAAGAGAGACACTAAAAGAATTTGTTTCACTTTCCTAGGTAAACTTTTGACACTTGCTCGGGCATATGATTTATTTGCTAGCTAGATATACGTGGTTAGGAAGTGGACTCAGTGCAATCTTGTGAATACTTGTATGATCATGTTTAACATTGCAGGAATTGTGAAGAAAAGAACTTGACACCAATTCGAGTTTGTAAGTTCTTTTATTTAAGTCTCGAATCTCCGCTCTTCTTCCTTATTTTCTTGTCACACAAGGACGGGAAACATCTAAGCTTGGGGGAGTTGATAGCTGTGAGATTCGACATATTTTTTATGGTTTTTATTGAGAGTTTTCTTCTGGATTTGATTGCTTTCTAGCTTTACCTAATGCTAATACTTCAGTAGCAAAGAAAACTTGGTTTTTAATGTGTGTTTCATGTTCTGAATGTCAACAGAAGCTTTTAACAAGAGAAACACAATATTCAGGCGAAAACAAGCAAGTCTCTTTTTGGAAGCAATCGAGGGATGCATACGGAAGCTTTAACGAGCAATTATATGGTGGGAATATTTTTTCGGCCATATAGTTCCTGCCGTATAGCTGCCGCCACCTCCGTCTTGTCAAAAGGGATAACTTTTGTGAAGAGGCTAGATGTGAAATCATAACACAACAGCCGCCATCCCATCCAGAAAGGAGAAAGAAGAGATCCAGAGAAGAAGGGGAAGACATTCTTCATCTTGCTCCACGATCTTCGACCTCCTAGCCATCACACCCTCATATCCATTACTTGTACTTGAGAGAGAGAGAGAAAGATCTTCACCTTGCAAGATTAGGGTTTGAGATTGTTTCTTCCTATCTTTAATTGTGTTGGATTACTTTTCTATTTATTTGTGGATCTCCATGGTAATATCGAGAAGAACTCCCTTTATTTAATTATGTCGATGATGCTTTCTTCTTTCATGTGTGAGTAAGTTCCTTGGGCGTGGGAGATGTAAGGGATTGGTGAGATGTGATGTGCCTCCATATATTTTCCATTAGTTTGTGATTGATTTTAATTACTATATTATGTGTGCTTGACTATCTGTGGGATGCCTAATGCTTGTTGTCCAATTAAGGGCCTAGACAGCATGATGCTTTGTTCTACGTAGATAGGATCTTGTTCGCTAGTAGACCGGCAACCCCCGAGTGAAACGGGGATATCAATGGGAAACTAGTTTGACTCGAGGATAACAAGGAACCACTGTGCTTATTGCATTAGTCCGATCCATGGAGCTTAATTGCTAGGCAACCTGAAGGATCTTAATCGTCTAGTGACTGACCATGGTTTTGGTAACAGGCTAGTAGAATTATTGAAGTTGGGATGAAATCTACCAAGAGGAGTTCCGACTAATTATGGGTTGCTCGCTTAAACATATATTTATAAGATTATAATTTTTACACATATCATTCGTCCACCTGGCACAGTCACTATTACCATGAACTGTATCTCCCCGCACCTTCTTTGTCATTTGCAGAAAACCACAAAAAATCAAATCATTCTTTACTTTTATGGTTTTTATTCCTAAAGTTTACATTTTAGTTTTATTTAAATACATCCAGTTTAATCCAAATTTAATTCTTATTTCCACACTTGCAGTCAATTCACTCGAAGACCTGTAACAACTTTGAGTGTGACATAGACTTCACTCATAAACACTTACCTTTGGGCTTCCTGTGGGATCGATATCTATACTTCAAAACTAGCTATAAACGATCTGTGCACTTGCAGACATCGGGCGTCGGTGGGTAGTACGGGCATGCCCCGACCGTACCAGTGGTCTTTATGCATACTAAACACCTCCAATGAAAGTGGCTCCAATTGGGGATTTGCTTATTCTGGTGTAATTAGCCCATAAATGCTATTAGATCTTCAATAAATGTTCATTGCCTAAAAAGCATCACAAGAAACCAAGGATTCGCTAACTACGACATTAACATTAGTGGAAAGGGGCAATCTTCAATGAAATCCGACAATAAACAAGAGGAAAACCAATGATAAAAAGTGATGAAATTTGGAGCTATCAGAAAGTAATCCCTCGAAGAAGGTCTAGTCGGTCTCCCGGGCGGTGCTGCACCATCACAAGTCAGACATTCTTGGTAGTGGGCTCATAAAATTGAGGTGCTACCAATTCTTTTCGACTATGTGGGTTCGAGTCAGACTCTTACAGCGGAAGCACTTGGTAAGCTAGACGGGTCTATCACAACGGTTGTGGTACTTGGGGAGAGGTCGGTCGGGAGCCGGGGCATGTGATGCCACCCGACCAATAGGAGTCGCATGAGATGCCATTGGCAAGGAGTTGCCTACCTAGATCACTTGACGGCTAGCGGTGATGCTAAATCTCACTAGTCGGCTTGCTTATTTAGGGTCCTGAATCACTAAGTAACCATTGGAAGGGTGTTGGTTCTAGTGGAGCATAAGTATTAAAATGTTTAATATGCTTGCTCTTTTATGGATACATGTCTTAAGTGCTTTGCACATTGTCTATTCTAGATAATGGAACCTAGTAGCAGTCTCCCTCAGTTATCCAATTTTGTGTTGAGGTCCATCCTAGAGAAAGATAAGATTAATGGAACTAATTTCACCAACTGGTATCGTAATATGAGAATTGTTCTAAAACAAGAAAAGAGGGACCATGTTCTAGACAATCCGCTTCTAGATGAGCCGAATGAGAATGCGAGTGTCGCAGCAACCAATGCCTACCATAGGACATGTCACGAGTCTATGGAAATTAGCTGGCTTATGCTTGCTCACATGGAACCGGACTTGCAGCAGTTTGAGAATGTTGAGGCCTACGATATGATCGAAAGCCTCAAAAGCATGTTCCAGGCTTAGGCAAAGACCGAGAGGTATCAAGCCTCTCAAGCTTTGCTGAGTTGTAAGCTTAAGGATGGCGATCCACTAAGTCCGCATGTAATCAAGATGGTTGGTTACGTGCAGTCTATAGAAAGGCTTGGCTACCCCATTAGCGAAGAGTTCGCTATTGACATAATTCTGAACTCTCTTCCTAGTGCATATGGTAAGTTCATATCAAACTACCACATGCATGATATGGATAAGAAGCTCATAGAATTACATGGGATGCTCAAGCAGGCATAGGCTGATCTCACGAAGGGTGCCAGTCAAGTATTGATGGTACAGAATAAGGCTAAGTTCAAGAAGAGTTCTTGGACTAAGAAGAAGAAGGCTAAGTCAGGAGGTAATGCCCAGGCTTCGATCCTAAGTGTTTCCTCAGGGACTAAGCCATCTCCTTCAGCTGGATCCACTTGCTTCTATTGCAAGGCGGATGGCCACTGGAAGAGGAATTGCGGCAAGTATTTGGCTGACAAATCCAAGAGTGAAGGTGTGACTTCCAACTCAGGTACGCTTGTGTGCAATGTTATAGACATTTATCCTATTGATGCACCTAATAGTTCTTGGGTATATGATACTGGATCAGTAATTCACATCTGCAACTTGTTGCAGGAACTGGTAAGAACTAGGAGCGTGGTAAGTGGCAAGGTTGACATTCGAGTCAGCAACAAAGCGAGAGTCACTGCATTGGAAGTTGCCACGAAGCAACTTCATTTACCTTCAGGATTCTTCATGGAGCAAAATAATTGTTATAATGTTCCAGTGCTTAGTCGAAACATCATTTCTTCCTCAGTTTTTATGAGACAAGGCTATGAGTCGAATATTAAGAATAATGGTTGTTCTTTATATTTGAATGATATGTTTCACGACTTTGCACCCATCCAGGATGGGTTATTTATTTTGAATCTTGACGGTGAATCGGTCTATAACATAAATGTGAAAAGGTTGAAACCAAATGATCTGAATATGACTTACTTTTGGCACTGTTGGCTTGGTCATATAAGTTGGAAACGCATGAAGAAACTCCATGATGATGGACTCCCAACTTTGTTTGACTTAGAGTCGTTCGAGACATGTGAATCCTGCCTTATTGGCAAGATGACCAAGACACCTTTTGCAAAGAGTTGTGAAAGGGCGTCCGACTTATTGGGACTAGTACATAGTGATGTATGTGGCCCGATGAGTACGACAGCCAGAGGTGGTTATGAGTACTTCATTACCTTCACTGGTGATTTGAGTATATATGGATATATCTACTTGATGAAACATAAGTCAGAAGCCATTGAAAAGTTCAAGGAATTCCAGAATGAGGTACAAAATCAACTCGGCAAGAAAATAAAGTTTCTTCAGTCGGACCAAGGAGGTGAGTACATGAGCCACGAGTTTGATGACCATTTGAAGAGTTGTGGAATAGTTCCTCAACTCACCCCACCAGGAACGCCACAGAGAAATGGTGTGTCAGAAAGGCGGAATCAGACCTTCTTGGACATGGTACGATCTATTATGAGTCGGACAGATCTGCCTTTATCATTTTGGGGTTATTATCTAGAAACGGCAGCGTTCACACTAAACAGAGTACCATAAAAATCGGTAGAGAAGACACCGCTTGGGATGTGGACGGGCAAAAGGCCAAGTTTGTCTTCTCTTAAGATCTGGGGTTATGAAGCATTTGACAAGTGACTTTAGTCGGACAAGCTTATAGCCAAGTCGGATAAGTGTATTTTTGTGGGGTATCCGAGGGAAACCTTGGGTTACTACTTCCACAACTGAGAAGAGGCCAAACTGTTTATCGCTCGAAATGGTGTCTTCCTAGAGAAAGAGTTTCTCAGTTGGGGAGTTAGTCGGAGTATGGTGGAGCTCGAAGAAATTCGAGAGGAACTATCTAGTAGCGAGTCGGCAAAAGCCTTAGAGGTTGAGCCGATCATGGTAGCTGAGCCGACAGCTGCACCTGCACCGCGAAGATTGGCCAGATTGTGAAGTGTTCATGATGTGTTGTTGTTGGACAGTGATGAGACGGTAACTTATTCGAAAGCGATGGTGGGATACGATTATGAGTCATGGCTTCGAGCCATGAGATCCGAGTTAAAGTCCATGGATGAAAATCAAGTTTGGAACTTGGTTGATCTGCCAGACAGTGCAAGACCCGCCGAGTGCAAATGGGTCTTTAAGAAGAAAACTGATATGGATGGAAACATTTCTGTCTATAAAGCACGGCTTATCATGAAGGGGTTCTGACAGGTTCAAGGACTTACCTACAATGAGACTTTATCACTCGTAGCGATGCTTAAGTCACTTCAGATCGTATTAGCTATAGCAGCCAATTTCGACTATAAGATATGGCAGATGGATTTCAAGACGACTTTCCTTAATGGAAAGTTAACCAAGGACGTGTATATGATACTGTTGGGCCACGCAGAGATAAAAAACTTTTTACCCTACGCGGTGCTCCCAAAATCCAGCTCAGGTGATAGGCCACGAGATTTACCACTAGACGTGCAGGTGCGGTTTGTTGATGAAGTGCGTCAGTTGATGCCGTGCCGAACAAACCCACGTACAACACGTCCAGATCCCCACGGACCTCCTTGTATCCACATGTACAGGAAGGAAGCTTCAGGCATAGGACTACTAGATCATGTCTAGCCCAAAATGGGAGTGGAGAAAGTGACGGCTGGCTCAAGGACAATCCCTTGTCACCCCACTTATATACACTCCTAGCTGGGCTCAACGCTTGAGGCCCATCTAGGCTATGCCCCAATCTTCCATATGGATCTAATCCACATGGGTCCTTACCCTTAAGTGTGTGACCCTGTAGGTTCACGTACACCTGGACACGACATGAGTCACCACTCCAAGTCGATAGTTGGTAGCGGCCTCTAGCAAGACGTGCCAACTCCCAAGCGCCGTAAAGTCAGAAGACAAACCTTTCTCAATGTGACTTTCGTCCAAGTCCCTTTGCCTCACGATATATCTTGTCAAGCTATAGGCGAGTTGCTGTCATACCTTTAATAGCTCGACTCTCTCTTCTCGTTCCGTGATATACGATTCACTAGAATAACACTTAGTCCGACTCCTTGGTTAACACTTAACCAAGTCGCGCGTGGCCATGCTTCCGAATCATATCACACAAGAGGGCCCAGAGAATAACTCTCCATTACAGAGGGGCAAATCCCATCTTGGTAATCCACGTCACGCAGCTTGCTTCACAACCAACCTGAACCCTACCTTTATAACTGTCCATTTACAGAACAGCGTTTGATAGGACCTAAGTTGGCGATCCACAACTCGGATCATGTGATCACCTCAGGTCAAAGGATTCCATTGCTTGAGACTGCAAATGACAACATGCTCGTTGCATCTCAACTGTGGGTCAGTCTGATTCGCTAAACTCTTTAGCCTAATTAGTGTAAGTAGGAATAGCATCTCTATGCCCATGACAAGTGGAACCGAGTCATCAGCCGACTTTCACATTAGTCTAAGTTGTGTGTCCGGCACAACCTCAACGACTAAGGACAATTAGTATGAACAACATGAATATATAGTTCCACAATCAAATCACATATTCAATGATACATATTAGTAGTTCATACATGGACAATAACTTTATGAATACATTGGGAATAACATCATACATGATTGCCTCTAGGGCATATTCCCAACAGTGTCCCACTTGCACTAGAGTCAATCATCCGACATCACATGTCTAGGCATCTAATGCCCATAGCTCTTAGGTGCGCCTCATGCTTCGGCTGTGGTAGCGGCTTTGTCAACGGATCCGCAATATTTGCATCCGTGTGTACCTTGCATAACTTGATATCACCTTGATCCACGAACTGGTGAATCAGGTAGTACCACATGAGTATATGTTTGTTCTTCTGGTGTTGTCTAGGTTCCTTGGCTTGTGCGATAGCACCATTGTTGTCATAATACACGTCTAACGGATTGGACGAGTCCTAAACCACACCAAGATCCAGGAGGAAATTCCTCATCCAAACAGCTTCCTTTGCTGCCTCCAAGGCAACAATATACTCAGCCTCTGTCGTAGACACAGATACCATCTCTTGCTTGGAACTCTTCTAGCTCACAACCCCTCCGTTTATAACAAACACATATCCATATTGCGAACGAGAATCATCCGAGTCAGTGAGATAACTCGCATCCGTGTAACCCCTTACACTGATTTCATCCTCACCTCCATAGACCAGGAACATATCCTTAGTCCTTCTCAAGTACTTAAGGATATTTTTAGCCGCTGCCCAATGGATCTCTCCAGGGTCAGCCTGGTATCTGTCCACAACACTCAGAGCATAGGAAACATCCAGCCTAGTACAAATCATAGCGTACATGATGGATCCGACTTCAGAAGCATACTGAATCGCACTCATCCGACTTCGCTCATCAGTTGTCGAAGGACACTGAGTCTTGCTAAGTTTCATGCCATGGGACATCGGTAAGAACCCCTTCTTAGACGATTCCATGTTGAACTTCTTCAACACTTTGTCCAAATATGTACTTTGACTCAACCCAATGAGCCGCCTTGATCTATCTCTATAGATCTGTATTCCTAGTATGTAAGTCACCTCACCCAAGTCTTTCATCGAAAAACTCTTTTCCAGTGATTCCTTGGTTTCTTGCAACATCTGGACATCATTTCCAATCAGTAATATGTCATCCACATATAAGATCAGAAAGTTTACTTTGCTCCCACTAAACTTCTTGTATAAACAAGAATCATGATCACTCTTGATGAAGCCAAACAATTTGACTACCTCATCAAAGCGAATATTCCAACTCCGAGATGCTTGCTTCAACCCATAAACGGATTTCCGAAGCTTGCATACCTTGTTAGCATTAGCCGGATCGACAAAACCCTCAGGCTATATCATATACATGTCCTCGGTTATATTTCCATTAAGGAAAGCCGTCTTGACATCCATCTGCCATATCTCATAGTCAAAATACGCTTCTATAGCTAACATGATCTGAACTGACTTAATCATCACCACGGGAGAGAAGGTCTCATCGTAGTCAACTCCTTGAACTTGTCGGTACCCCTTCACGACAAGCCGTGCTTTATAGACAGAAATATTTCCATCCATATCAGTTTTCTTCTTAAAGACCCATTTGCACTCGACGGGTCTTGCACCGTCTAGCAGATCAACCAAGTTCCAAACTTGATTTTCATCCATGGACTTTAACTTGGATCATACCATGTCCGACTCATTATTGATCGTACCATGTCCAACAAGGTCCGATTCCTCCTTTCCGACACACCATTTCTCTGCGGCGTTCCTGGAGGAGTGAGATGGGGAACTATTCCACAACTCTTTAGATGGCCATCAAACTCATGGCTCATGTACTCGCCTCCTTGGTCTGACCGAAGAAACTTTATTTTCTTGCCGAGTTGATTTTGTACCTCATTCTGGAATTCCTTGAACATTTCAAAGGCTTTCGACTTATGTTTCATCAAGTAGATATATCCATACCTACTCAAATCATCAGTGAAGGTAATGAAGTACTCATAACCACCTCTGGTTGTTGTGCTCATTGGGCCACATACATCACTATGTACTAGTCCCAATAAGTCGGACGCCCTTTCACAACTCTTTGCCAAAGGTGTCTTGGTCATTTTGCCGAGTAGGCAGGATTCACATGTCTCGAACGACTCCAAGTCGAACGAAGTTAGGAGTCCATCATCATGGAGCTTCTTCATGTGTTTCCAACTTATATGACCAAGCCGACAATGACAAAAGTAAGTCATATTCAGATCATTTGGTTTCAACCTTTTCACATTTATATTATAGACAAATTCACCATCAAGATTAAAAATAAATAACCCGTCCTGGACAGGTGCAAAGCCGTGAAACATATCATTCAAATATAAAGAACAACCATTATTCTTAATATTCAACTCATAGACTTCTCTCATCAAACATGAGACAGAAATGATGTTTCGACTAAGCACTGGAACATATAACAATTATTTAGCTCCATTAAGAATCCAGAAGGTAAATGAAGTTGCATCGTGCCGACATCCAACGCAGCGACTCTCGCTTTGTTGCCGACTCGAATGTCAACCTCGCCTCTCACCATGCTCCTAGTTCTTACCAGTCCCTGCAACGAGTTGCAGATGTGAATGATTGATCCGGTATCATATACCCAAGAACTACCAGGTGCATCCACAAGATAAATGTCTATAACATTGCAAACAAGCGTACCTGAGCCAGAAGTCACACCTCCACTCTTGGCCTTATCTGCCAGATACTTGTTGCAATTCCTCTTCCAGTGAACATCCACCTTGCAATAGAAGCAAGTGGATCTGGCTACAGGAGATGGCTTAGTCCCTAAGGAAGTGCTTTGGACCGGGTCCTCAGCCTTACCTCCTGAATTTGCCTTCTTCTTCTTCTTAGTCCAAGAACTCTTCTTGAACTTAGCCTTATTCTGCACCATCAACACTTGACTGGCGCCTTTCTTGAGATCCGCCACAGCCTGCTTGAGCATCCCATGTAATTCAGTGAGCTTCTTATCCATACCATGCATGTGGTAGTTCGATATGAACTGACCATACGCACTAGGAACAGAGTTTAGAATTATGTCCGTAGCGAACTCTTCGCTAATGGGGTAGCCCAACCTTTCCAGAGACTGCACGTAACCAACCATCTTGATTACATGCGGACTCAGTGGATCGCCATCCTTAAGCTTGTAGCTCAATAAAGCCTAAGAGACTTGATACCTCTCAGTCTTCGCATGAGCCTAGAACATACTTTTGAGGCTTTTGATCATATCGTAGGCCTCAACATTCTCGAACTGCTGCTGCAAGTCTGGTTCCATGTGAGCAAGCATAAGACAGCTAATTTCCGTAGACTCATCACATGTCCTACAGTAGGCATTGGTGGCTGCGACACTCGCATTCTCATTTGACTCATCTGGAAGTGGGTTGTCTAGGACATGGTCCCTCTTTTCTTGCTTGAGAACAATTCTCAGATTACGATACCAGTTGGTGAAGTTAGTTCCATTTAGCTTATCTTTCTCTAAGATGGTTCTCAATGCAAAACTGGAAACCTGAGGGAGACTGCTAAGTGCCATTGATCTACAATAGAAAAATATGCAAAAACACTTAAGACATGTATCCATAAAAAAGCAAGCATATTAAACATGTTAATACTTATGCTCCCACTAGAACCAACACCCCTCCGATGGTTACCCTAAATAAGCAAGCCGACTAGTGAGCTTTAGCATCACCGCTAGCCGTCAAGTGATCTAGGTAGACAACTCCTTGTCAATCGTATCTCATACGACTCCTGTTGGATGGGTGGCATCACATGCCCCGGCTCCCATCCGACCTTTCCCCAAGTCCCACAACCATTGTGATAGACCCGTCTAGGTTACCGAGTGCTTCCGCTGTAAGAGTCCGACTCAAACCCACCTAGTCGGAAAGAATTGATAGAACCTCAATTTTATGAGCCCACTACCAAGAATGTCCGACTTGTGATGGTGCAGCACTAGCGGGGAAACCGACTAGACCTTTTTTGAGGGATTACTTTCTACCAACTATCTAATAGAGGTAAAATAGAGACATGACAATAACACAAAATAAAGCAATTATAGTGTGAAATGGTATGGCTCTCTTCATGGCAATCTCCATCTCCACAAAGCTTGTAATTCGACTCGTGTCAACTCTTGTCACGTGCCGCCTTACACCACGTAGCCGACTTGTACATCGACTTGCATGCCATCCAGGTTCTCTAAACAGCTACACTAGCTAGTAATGTAAATTACATAGAGAATCCGACACGCATGTTGTTATACAATAAAATGACAGCACCTAGGCTCCAGCTGGCTGACAAAAACCATGATACACAGATCACGTATGGATTACACACATCACATGCACATAAGCCATACCATTCACAACATCATCCTGCAAAAACAAGTTATGCATAGATACGATATCTACCGGCGTTGTGAAACTCGCAACAACATCTAAGGCACTACGACAGGGCGAAGCCGGTGGTCCGGCTAGCCGGATAGCGGGCGGGGATCGAAGGGGCAGCGCCCCTCGCGGGTGTAGGCAGTGCCCGACGATTTTTCCAAAAATGCAGATCTCATCTGCCTTCCGAACATGGATTTCATCATCGGATAAAACAATATTACCCAAATCAGATCCATACTCCGATTTGACCAAACTCTTTGATCTTCGATCACCGCATCCGGATTTACGTGTCATAGTCTACCCCGATGGTGGAAGCCTACCAATAGGGGTATGTCGTTCCACGACCTCAGCAGTTAGATCACGGAAATCGGATCATCCATTCCCCGAGTACAGTTGATCCAATCAACTTCGTCCAAAACCGATCTATCTCATAGATCGACCACCAAAACTACAATTAGATCCAATCTAATGCCAACCGCATATCACATATGCAAGATCTCGAGCCTAAAACCAGAAGCTAATGCTCTGATACCACTGTTGGGCCACGTAGAGATAAACAAAACTTTTTACCCTACACGGTGCTCCCAAAATCCAGCCCAGGTGATAGGCCACGAGATTTACCACTAGACACCCAGGTGTAGTTTCTTGATGAAGGACGTCAGTTGATGCCGTGCCGAACGAACCCACGTACAGCACGTCCAGATCCCGACGGACCTCCTTGTCTCCAGCGCCGCACGTGCAACGCCTCCACTAGTATAGGAAGGAAGCTCCAGGCAGAGGACTGCTAGATCCTGTCTAGCCCGAAATGGGAGTGGAGAAAGTGACGGCTGGCTCAGGGACAATCCCTTGTCACTCCACTTATGTACACTCCTAGCTGGGCTCAACGCTTGCGGCCCATCTAGGCTATGCCCCAATCTTCCATATGGATCAAATCCACATGGGCTCCTTACCCTTAAGTGTGTGACCCTGTAGGTTCACATACACCTGGACACGACACGAGTCACCACTCCGAGTTGATAGTTGGTAGCGGCCTCTAGGAAGACATGTAAACTCCCAAGCGCCATAAAGTCGGAAGACAAACCTTTCTCAATGTGACTTTTGTCCAAGTCCCTTTGCCTCACAATATATCTTGTCAAGCTATAGGTGAGTTGCTGTCATCCCTTTAATAGCTCAACTCTCTCTTCTCCTTCCGTGATATATGATACACTGGACTAACACTTAGTCCGACTCCTTGGTTAACACTTAACCAAGTCGTGCATGGCCATGCTTCCGAATCATATCAGACGAGAGGGCCTAGAGAATATCTCTCCATTATAGAGGGGAAAATCCCATCTTGGTAATCCACATCACGCAGCTTCCTTCACAACCAACCCGAACCCTACCTTTATAACTGCCTATTTACAGAATAATGTTTGATAGGACCTAAGTTGACGATCCACAACTCGGATCATGCAATCACCTCAGGTCAAAGGATTCCATTGCTTGAGACTGCAAATGACAACATGCTCGTTGCATCTCAACTGTGGGTCAGTCCGATTTGCTAAACTCTTTAGCCGAATCAGTGTAAGTCAGAATAACATCTCTATCCCCATGACAAGTGGAACCGCGTCATCAGCCGACTTTCACATAGTCTAAGTTGTGTGTCCGGCACAACCTCAATGACTAAGGACAATTAGTATGAACAACATGAATATATAGTTCCACAATCGAATCACATATTCAATGATACATACTAGTAGTTCATACATGGACAATAACTTTATGAATACATTGGGAATAACATCATACATGATTGCCTCTAGGGCATATTCCCAACAGATATAGCCCGAGAGTTTTGTCGATCCGGCTAATGCTAAAAAGGTATGCAAGCTTCAGAAATCCATTTATGGGATGAAGCAAGCATCTCGAAATTGGAACATTCGCTTTGATGAGGTAGTCAAATCGTTTGGCTTCATAAAGAGTGATCATGATTCTTGTTTATACAAGAAGTTTAGTGGGAACAAAGTAAACTTTCTGATCTTATATGTGGATGACATATTACTGATTGGAAATGACGTATAGATGTTGCAAGAAACCAAGGAGTCACTGGAAAGGAGTTTCTCAATGAAGGACTTGGGTGAGGCAACTTACATATTAGGAATCAGTATCTATAGAGATATATCAAGGCGGCTCATTGGATTGAGTCGGAGTACATATTTTGACAAAGTGTTGAAGAAGTTCAACATGGAATCATCTAAGAAGGGGTTCTTACCGATGTCCCATGGTGTGAAACTTAGAAAGACTGAGTGTCCTTCGACAACTGATGAGCAAAGTCGGATGAGTGTGATTCTGTATGCTTCGGCAATCAGATCCATCATGTATGCCATGATTTGTACTAGGCCAGATGTTTCCTATGCTCTAAGTGTTGTGAGCAGATACCAGGCTGGCCCTAGAGAAATCCACTAGGCAGCAGTTAAGAACATCCTTAAGTACTTGAGAAGGACTAAGGATGTGTTCCTAGTTTATGGAGGTGAGGTTGAACTCGATGTAAAGGGTTACATGGATGCGAGTTATCTTACTGACTCAGATGGTTCTCGCTCGCAATCTGGGTACGTGTTTGTAATGAACGGAGGGGCTGTGATCTAGAAGAGTTCCAATTAAGAGACTGTGTCTGCATCTACAACAGAGGTTGAGTATATTGCTCCCTCGGAGGCGGCAAAGGAAGCTGTTTGGATGAGGAATTTCCTCATGGATCTTGGGATTACTACTGCATGCAATAACTAGCAATAAAGCAAATACGTGAAGTTAATTCTCTGAACCAAGTATCTGGTTTTGCTCTCTAGCCTAGTAATCCCGAACACATGGAGTACTCAAGTGTGGTTATGGATGATCACTTGATGTGACTCTCGGCCATGAATTCCTGACCAGATAGACGTATGTTCTATCACCTTTTTTATACTAGTACTACTAGTAGTATATGGACGCTAGCCAAATTCGAAATCTCAATCGAGCGGCAAAATCACACACCACGGCTTTGAAACATTTCCCGCCTAACCGTTTCAAAAACTTTGAGGCAAAATCTCCCACAGGGGGAGTACCATTTTTATATTATTATTAGATAGACGCTTGCCAAATTCAAAATCTCAATCGAGTGGCAAAACCACACACTTACTTTGAAGCATTTCCCGCCCCTCTGTTTCAAAAACTTTGAGGCAAAATCTCCCACCGGGGGAGTACCATTTGTTGGGATTATGCCCTAGAGGCAATCATGTATGATGTAATTCCCAGTGTATTCATAAAGTAATAAAGATGTCCTTGTATGAACATCAGATATATATTTTTGAATGCGTGATTCAGTTGTGGAACTATATATTCATGTTTTTTCATACTAGTTGTCATTGGTTATTGAGGTTGTGTGGACACCCAACTAATACCAATGTGTAAGTCGGCTAATGACACGGTTCCACTTGTCATGGGCATGGTGATGCTATTCTGACTTACACGGACTCGGCTAAAGAGTTTAGCGAGTTGGACTGACCCACAGTTGAGATGCAACGAGCATGTTGTCATTTGTAGTCTCAACCAATGGAATCCTTTGACCTGAGGTGATCGCATGATCCGAGTTGTGGATCACCACCTTAAGTTCTATGGAACGATGTTCTGTAAATGGGCAGTTATAAAGGTAGAGTTCAGGCTGGTTGTGAAGCAAGCCGCGTGACTTGGATTACCAAGATGGGATTTGCCCCTCCATAATGGAGAGATATTCTCTGGGCTCTCTCGTGTGATATGATTCGGAAGCATGGCCATGTGTGACTTGGTTAAGTGTTAAACAAGGAGTCAGACTAAGTGTTAGTCCAGTGAATCGTATATCATGGAACGATAAGAGAGTCGAGCTATTAAAGGGATGACAACTTGTTGCCTGTAGCTTGACAAGGTATATCGTGAGGCAAAGGGACTTGGATGGAAGTCACATTGAGAAAGGTTTGTCTACTGACTTTACGACGCTTGGGAGATGGCACATCTTCCTAGAGGCCGCTACCAGCTATCGACTCGGAGTGGTGACTTGTGTCGTGTCCATGTGTACGTGAACCTACAGGGTCGCACACTTAAGGGAAAGGAGCCCATATGGATTCGGTACATGTGGAGATTGGGGCACAACCTAAATGGGCCACAAGCGTTGAGCCCAGCTAGGAGGGTATATAAGTGGAATGACAAGGGATAGTCCCTAACCGAGCCATCACTTTCTCTACTCCCATTTCGGGCTAGACAGGATCTAGCAGTCCTCTGCCTGGATATCCTCCCTGTATGTGTGGATACCAGTAGAGGCGTTGCACGTGCGGTGCTGGAGACAAGAAGGTTCGTGGGGGATCTGGACGTGCTGTATGTGGGATCATTCAGCACGGCATCAACCGACACACTTCATCAATAATCCACACTTGTGTGTCTAGTGGTAAATCTCGTGGCCTATCGCCTGAGCTAGATCTTGGGAGTACCGAGTAGGGGAAAAGTTTGTGTTTATCTTTGTGTGGCTCACCAACATTTTTGTATTATTATCAGATGGACGTGAGCCAAATCAAGCAGCAAAACCTCACACCAACTTTGAAGCATTTCTCGGCCCTCCATTTCAAAAACTTGGAGGCAAAATATCCCACCGGGGGAGTACCATTTTTTGTATTATTATCAGATGGACGCTAGCCAAATTAAAAATATCAATCGAGCGGCTAATCCACACACCGACTTTAAAGCATTTTCCACCCCTCCGTTTCAAAAACTTTGAGGCAAAATCTCCCACAGGAGGAGTACCATTTTGGTATTATGGTCAGATGGATGCTAGTAAAATTCAAACTCTCAATCGAGCGGCAAAATCACACACGGACCTTGAAGCATTTCGCGCCCCTCCATTTCAAAAATATTTGACTTCAAAATTCCCGTTCTACTCATTATTTACCCGCCCTATGGGCAAGCTAAAATCGGTAGCTTGGGGGCATGATCGTAATTATTTTTTTGTTCACCTCCTTAGCCCCGATTCATGCATTTTTTCTCGCTGGCCTATAACATACCACCTTTATGTGTAATAAATAAACAACATGTTTATGAGCATTGTATACATGCATTACACTTGCATTTGGTTCTAATCAAGAGACAAAGTAAAACCCAAATGCACTATTTTTCCCCTTCATTTTACCCTCTCTAAAAATGGGTTCTATTTCAAAAATCCAAAATGTTTTGGACTTTGACTTGAACCAGGGCTCAATTATGACCTTGGGAAATGAATTCTAGTTTTGGTTATATTTTTAAAATCTTCTAAACAGATTTTTGTTTAAAAATCCAAATAGAAATGGGAAAAGAGAAAATAGAAAAAGGAAAAGAATTTCAGAGAAAAAAATAAGAAAAACCAGCATGGGCCTTCTCTCTCCCCCAGGCCTTTCTACAGCCAAGCAGCAGCCGGAGCTGGCACACCCGGGGCCCAAGCCAACCCACCCACAGCCTGATACCGCTTCGGCCAGCGTTATCTTCGTCGACGATGAAATGGTGATCCGCTGTCACCAGCGATGCCGTCCGCCGCTACGGCCACGCCAAGATCCATGTCGCCGCCCCCTGGAGCCTACAAGAACCCCGCCGACACTGCCAGGAGAACCCTCGCACACCACTTCCCCCTCTCCCTTATCCTTCTCGCGATGGCCACCGAACCCGAGCTTCTGGTCGTCACCCTCCTCACCATTTCCGGCCATCCTAACCCAAACTAAGGTCACCTCTCACACTACCGTGGTGGACTTGTTCATCCTAGCCACCTCACCTCCATGCAAGCGCGTCCCCAGTCGACCGAATCGAAGCTTCTAGCCGCCGCCAGTCACCGTCGATCGCCACCACATCATAGCTCGCCTTGCCTCGCCGTCGAGCCCTATACAACCACGGTGAGATCCTCGTCCTTGTGGTGCCCTTAGATCTATTGCTTTCTCACCTTAGCGTCGCCACCGTGTCCACCTTCAAGCTCCGACGCTACTCGCTATCGGGGAGGTCACTCTGGTGCCCAATCCAGGGTGGCGCTACCATAGTTCGAACCAGCGGAGCAGCGCAGTTCCAACACACCCAGCCACACATCCAGGGACGCCCTGGTTCGCCGTCAGCAACCATAGTCTGGTGGCTCCGCCATGGATGACATGGCGCCCGCGTGTCCACCACGTGGCCCTGACGTGGCCACAACGTGGCAGTGACGTCACCAGGGCCACGGTGACGTCATAGTGATGTCACGATGACGTCATAACCCTTTTTATTCTCGGTTTTTATTTAAATCATATATTATAGGTGGGTCCCACTTGTCATATATTTAGTAATTTCAAAAATGATTTAAATTGGGAATTTGAATTAAATCTTTGGAAATTCATAAGTAATTCATTTTAAATCAGAAAAAATGTGTATAATATATCAAATGTTCAGAAAAATGAGCTCTACCATTTAAAATTGTAAGCATTCACATTCATACAACTTTGAACCCTATGTTATATAGAGGAACACCGACTGCCCCTAAGTACCATGGGTTCAATGGTTTGTCCACCTAGGGCATTCCGAGCCCATTTAAATTGATATGGCACCTAGGAATGTTCTATTACATGCAATCCATCATATCATCCATATTGTGTGAGCATTACACATGCCATGTGTTGATTGTTGCTTCTTCTTTCCGGTGTTGGTTCTTCGCAAATAGGAACCAAGCCTGAACCTGAAGTCAACGCCACCAAAGAGCAGTGCAGTTTCAACGAAGGACAAGGCAAGCATAGCCCCATCATTCTGAACCTATGTTTTCAAAGTATTTCATTCTCGCTATATGCATATGATTCCAATATGGTCTTTTGTTTAAGATCGAGTATCCTATTTGCTGCATGTTTTCCTTTGTATACCAACATACCGATCCACCACTCCTAGCATAACTAGGGTTGAGCTTATGAGCATCGCTAGTGCCATATATTAGTCAAGCTTAGCCATGCTTAGTAGTACAAGACCAATCCATACAGATGATTCATCGGAGATGCGATGAACCTAGTTTGATAGGATGTTGAGATACGATCGGAGATGATTACTAAACATGCTAAGGCAGGTATGGGAGGCCACGTTGGGTGTGGTTTTTATAGTCCCATGCTAGCCACCCTTAGAACCTAAGTTCTTGCCTCTTGAACCAAGATGATCGTACAACCACACGGGAGTCTAGAAACCCCCTCGACTCACTAACTTGCCTAATAGATTCCATGAGTCACATAGTTCCGGCGTTCCATTCGACATATGCATCCTGGTTGTTCTCGAAGGCGGTGTAGGAGGTGCATTCATATAGGTAGGTAAGCATGGATGGAAACAAGAGGGCCACGGCCTCCGTAATCTTGGTCCCCATAGACATCTCTAGGGACCGGCTTCGAGACATGACCCGTTACAGCGGCATCTCCTTAGGGCGTGACTTATGGTCTCGTTGAAAGCAAGGTAGAGGTCATGGCCAACCACCCTCTGTCGGCCTTCCAAGGAAGAGGGCTAATAATTTGGCATTAAGAGTCGGTTGGTGCGTGTGGGTAAATATGTGCTCCCCTACAGGGTTATAATCTTTTCAAAAAGCCGTGTCCACAGTTATGGACGACTTAGGAACGGATTATGTAATCATAGAGAAGTATAACCTAATGATAAAACTTGGCAACTAATGATTGTTCTGGAATTACATCCTCCGGGTCCTTTGTGGGGGTGTTCCAAGTTGAAAGGTTCAGATGATGATGAAGGCAATATGAAGGAGCTAGAGTGTAGTCTTCTTACCCCTTCTGGAAATGATCTGATTAGACGAGCCTCTTCTCTCACTTGTTTTCAAACAAAGCTGGCTTTTGCAAAGTAACCACAAAAAGCCTTTCTAAACCAAGCATGTATCGTAGGTTATTAAGTCTTGTGGAGTACATCCTGTACTCAGCCTTGCCTCATTGAGGTTTTTCTACAGATGAAGCTATTCCAACTGAAGGTGGTTTCTACATTGACGTCGACGAGTAGTTGGGGTTCCCGAGCACCAGCCTAGGATCTATGGAAGGGTCATTAGCTTACCTTTATGGCCTCGTAGGCCCTTTGCTAAGTTTGTTGTTTAGAACAACTTAATTTCTTCCGTTCCTTGGTGTTTGATGGGTCTCTGACCCCTAGTTTATAATACTTGTATGCAGCTCTACTAAGAGCGTACCTTAATAATGTATGGTTTGTATGTTCTGTAATGTTACCGAATTATTCCCTACGCGCTTCGAGATCGAGGTTAGGCTTATGTCAGATGAAGATCTGGTATTTGTCTAGCCCTGATCCTGGGTCATGACAGATTTTGGTATCAGAGCAGGACTGCCTGTAGAAAACCCTTCTTACTAGTCGATGTTGAGTCTAGCACTTGTGAAAACTATTTGAAAGCAAAATTTACTTGCAAAAATCAAAATAGGACTCTTTTTACTCCTTACCCAGAGTTGTTATGTTGTTGAGTTATCTTATCTTACCCAGAGTTTCCAAGATGTATCCGAGCATCCAAACCATTGTTTTCAACCTTGCTAAGGGTGTTTGGAATTCAACTCCTTTCTTCTCCTATGATTTGTTGGTATTATACCATGTTTGCATTCCATTTTTTATGGTTTGTATTTAAGTTGGTAGCGTATAAATTTCATATGCTTGTTCTACTGCCATACTTGGTGTTATGATGTGATCTCCACTCATATGGTTGATGTCTTCTGGTACTCGTGGTTCTGTTGGCCATTGAGGCCACAACAATGCTGATGAGGAACTTCCGCCACCTCCCACAATGGCCAAGGTTCTCAACAATATTGAGACCAACCGTCCAAGGAATGAACGCCTTCTCGAGCATGTGGCTAAGAACACTAAACGTCGCCCTGATGACTATGTCACACTTGGGGATTTCATCCGCTCATTTCCTCCTATCTTCAACCACCCCAAGGAACCCCTTGATGCTGATGATTGGCTTCGCACAATTGAGTGCAAATTCAGTGCTCTTCGTGTTTCTCAGAATGATCGTGTCAACTTCGCCACCTATCAGCTGGAAGGTGAGGCTGGTGTTTGGTAGGATGGGTATCTGGATATGCAAGCTCAAGGACATGTTGTTACCTGGGAGGAGTTCATTGTAGCATTCTGTGCCTCCTATATTCCTAAAACCATCATGGATCTCAAAAGGAGGGAGTTTTTGGATCTGACTCAGGGGCGTATTGTTGTCGGATTGATGACAAGTACACCATGAGGGGGTCCTCGAGGCGTGTGGAAGAGAGGGGTGTGAGACGTATGGTATTCCAGGATGGTGAGCACACAAGTTTACCCAGGTTCGAATCCGCCGGGTTTGGACGGATCCTACTCCTGCTAGCAATCCAGTAATATGGTAGAGCCGGAATATGGGTTACAAGGGTTTCGTCTGTGCGAGTTGAGATTGTAGACTATTGTCAGGGTTCCCTAAAGGTTGGTCCCTAGGACGGCTTATATAGATATCCGGCCTAGGGTTTACAGGAGAGAGCTATTCTGCTACGACTAAGAGTGGGTTACAGAGTACATCTTGAACTACAAGTAACACTACAGGCCTATGTCGGTAAGTCTTCTGGGCCTTCCTATAGCCAGACTAGACTCTGTCTCTTCTCCCTGACTGGGCCGCCCGTGAAGCAAATCTCTAACCTGAAATGGGCCACCCTGGTCATTGAGGCACAGTGAGGATACCCGGAAAGTATATCCCCAACAGCAGCCCCCGGAAGCCTGCAAGTTCCAGAGTCGGATTCCATCATCGTCTATCTTGATCCATCTTAGGCTTGTAGAATCTTGAAGGGTTCCTGAAACTTCATAAGAAAGGATAGGATCCGGGTCTCAAAACGAGTCGGACCTATGAGTACATTATTCGAGTTTCTAGCTTGAAATTCAAACTAAGCCGGAATTTGGCCTCTGACGTAACCTGACATTAGTCAAGGTCAAGTCACGTCACTGACAGACATTCCGTTCAGCACGACTGTTGGTGGGTTCGTCTTTCGTGGAACCGAGGTGTCGTTTTAATGCGTGCACGAAGATCGAGGCGGTGTAATCCTCACGAGGAGGTTACCCAGTTCCTTCCATGACACGTGGCATGGTTACTGTTTATCTTGCACGAATCTTGGCATAGGAAAAGGATATAAGGGGTCAACATCTCTTCCTTCCTCCTCACCAGCACTAGTGCTTTCTCCTTCCCATCGACGCTTCCTGTGAAAAAGCTCTTATGCCTCCCCCAAATCCCACAGCGCCGCCCATCCTAGGTCATTGACGCCCAGAAAATGGCTGAGGCCTCGTCTTCTGCCACGGTGGGGACAGCGGCGATGGCTCCTGTGGTGGAGAAAGAGAAGTTTGATGGGGTCTGGATCCCCTGCATCCTGGACGATGTCAAGCTCCACATCGTCGAGAAGGAAGGCCTCCTCCACGTCGGTGATTGGCGGAGCGGCTTCGGACAAACCATCCCCACCCCCAACATCAATGAGCGAGTTCACTTCAGCACCCACCTCGACAGAGGTTTGAGTTTTCCTCCCTCAGATTTCTTTTCTGAGGTTATAGATCACTACGGAGTGCAACTCCACCATCTCCCCACACGCTCTCTTTTAGAAATGAGTGCTTATGCGTCTTTGTGTGAGGGGTATCTCGGTATTAGGCCAAGTCTTATTATTTTCCAGTATTAATTCCATACCTGGAGAAATTCCATCACCGCCGGTAATCTGTATATTATCGGAACCCTTAGCTTTTCTATTAGGAGAGAGCGAGTGTATCCTAGGATTAAGGCTAGCGAGTCGGTGAAACAGTGGTCGTCCATGTTCTTTTACCGTAAGGATAGACCAACTCCCGGCAAAGCAACCGCTTTGCCGGTTTTTGTTGATGGCGCCGCCATGCCCCAAGAGTCCTAGGACGCAGATGCTCCGGCTCTTACTAATGATATGCTTCTTGCTAAGAGGCGGATTGAATATTTGATGAAGCACAAGGGTCTGAAAGAATCCGACATGATCCAGTGCTGGCTGGCGTGCCAGATCTAACCTCTCCAACACCATGGTGATCGGCTCATGTATTCAATCACTAAGAGTAAGACGGACTCTCTCTAGATCTGCTCCATTCCTTACTCGGAAAAGGATGATGAGTCCCAGATCAAATGGTTGATTAGGGAGCGGATCGAGAGGAAGATTCCGGAACTTTCCTTGGATATGTATACAGCTGATGATCCTATGACACCAGTAAGTTTCCAGTAGTTTCCTCGAATATGTGCTCATCCATACTTTGTTATATCTTTTTGCAATACTGAAGTAAACTTTCTTTCAGCTTGCTGACCTCCCCGAGTCAGAGCTTGATCCTCTTGAGGGATATACTCCTGAACTCTCTTAGGATGATGGAGAACTGGTTCCACTGCTGGAGATTCTTACCTAAAAGCATAAGACTCCGACGGTTTCTATTGGCACAAAGGAAGTGCCTGTTGTGAAGAGGTAACTTTCTTCACAAGGTCTTTGCATTTTATTTCTTAATCTTTCTGAAGCGTAACGATCTTGTTCTATCACTTTCTTCAGAGCTAAACAGCTCACCAAGGGCAAGGGGAAAGGCGCCTTGTCGAAGCCCCTGCGCCAGTCAAAGTTAAATTTGACTTCTCCTGCCACATCCCCTCCGACTCCTACCGCACAGCCTTCTGCAGTACGGGAGGTTACTCCATCTCAAAGTATTGCAGAAGATCCGGCTCAGCATTCTGAGCCAGAGAACCTTGGTCCGCAGACCGATGTCACCATGAGTGCCCGGCAAACCTGTAAAGGGTAATGATCCCTCGACAGAGGTTTTCGCCAATAACCTTCTCAGTAATCTGGGTATTGCCAAACTTGGCCTTACTCGGAAAACTGCAGAAGAGATACAGAAGCTGGCTCAGCAATGCTTGGAGAGCCGAAACATCACCACCGAGGAACAGGCGCAAGAAGCCGAAGATGTAAAACTCTCTAATCTTTTTGACCAAGTTCGTCTTCACGACGAGAAGATGAAGGCCTGCGTGGCTCCGCCACCACCAGTAATCCCGCTGACTCTTGCCGAGAAGCTTACAACTAAAGTGAATATGAGTCTAAGCAAACTTACCCACGAGGAACATGTAAGTCAGAATTCCAACACACTCTTTTTACTTTATTTCATATCATATCCTTTAGGCCCCAAGCATGAAGTTGGAGAGATAATCCGAATTTATGCTTTCATAGGATGCCAAAGAACGAACTAGTGTGGCCCCCAAGGCTCATGCTGATATTAGTTAAAATATTAGCCCGAGTCTTTAGTAGACTTCTGACTCTGGGTACTATTCTGACTTACAGAAAGTTAATGCTTATAACCAGGAATTATTAAACAATATTTTCAATAAGAAGATAGAGATCAGAGCTCTTCGACTTGAAAATGCTTAATTGAATGTTTCCAAGGATGAGGCCGAAGGTAATCATTCTAGTCCTTATCCTTGTTCTTTTTTGCTTCCATAGCCAAATTTCTTATTCGACTATTATCTTTGGTTTACAGAACTGGTCAAACAGTCATGTAAAATGATTGAAGATGCCGAGAACTTCAAAATCCTGGAGATAGAAAACACCGACTTACGGTAGGAGCTGAATGAGCTTAAGGCGGATCATGAGCGCAGCACTACCAGCGTTCTTGAATCCTCCAGCATGGCCACCGAAGAACATGATCGAAAGATCGCCATCCGAGATCAGAAAATCTCGGAGCTCAGTGATGAATTGTCTAGGGAGAAGGACATCACCCAAGCACTCTAGGATGAACTCTAGAGCCTTAGGGTGGAGAAGACCAAAGTTGACGATGTCATCTTCGGTATCTTTCCTTTCTTCTGACTTTTCGTTCTTCCAATTCTAGGATTTCGGATATATTTTTTGACATTTGCTTTATATGCGCAGGTCCTCTAAACTTGCTGGATTCCTCCTCCACCGAGTCTTGCACCGGCTGGCTTACCAAAGTCGGTGACTTGCTTCCCGATTTCCGCCAGTCACTGGATGATATTGGCGAAGTTCTTAAAGTTCCGTACATGAACAAAATGTCCGCCTTTGAGGTGCAAGATAAGGTGAAGGATATGCGCCAGCTCATCCAAGATTGGAACATGTCCTATGCACGAACCGCAGCACAGAACGTCCTCACCATGGTTATGAGCCACCATGGAAGCATGGAGATTTGGCAAGTAACCAAGAGTTATTCGACTGTGGATGAAGACGGCAAGGAGCAAGATATCAAAGCCATCATGGACTCCTGCGCTGGCTATGGATGTCACGTGGCTGATCTGACCAGCTATGACACTCCATTCTTCACTGGCGTGGAAACTCCTCCTCCGCCTCCTGAAGGAACAGCTGAAGTTTCTGACGACGAGCAAACCGAATCCGATTTGCACGTCTCGGAAAGATATCAAGTTGAAGGCGATGTCTCCAATGAGCCAGCAACTCCTACCTCTCCTCCTGCATCGTAGAGTAGTAGAAAAAACAATATGTTATTCTGAAATAATCGGGTTGTAAATAAGTAGTGTAATACCTTTGCTAGTGCTAAGGTTTGCAAGAACTAATACTTTTGACCTCTTTTTAGCACTTTGGCTTTATTTTATTGTGCCTGAATTTGTACATAAGCAATTTTATGTTTTTTTAATACTTATCGCTTTTTGTGGCTTTCCGCCTCATCCCTTTCGTGAGCCAGCAAACCTTCAACATGGAAACTTTGCCGATCAACGGAGCTCAATTGCTAAACCAATTTAAATTCGGAAAAAAATTTGGCTTCTAGTACCAACAATTCACTACATGGAAATTGCCTGCATCTAGCAATCAGATAAAGAACCAAATTATAAACTAGAATATTTAGACTTATACCCAAAGGTAGCATTTTTTAGAATCATAAATCTAACCTGAACAAACATGAGCATAAAGTACTTTCAAATATTCTGGGATTTTCGACCGTGACATCATCATTCGGAAATAAGATGGTAATATAAAACTTCTCAGAAAAATATTGAGGCAACCAACACTTTATTTCTCATTGAACATGTACACATATATGATTGCAAAGAAAGAAATTTTAAGAATAAAAGGGACGTAGCTGAGCAATATTCCACAGTCTGTCTAATCTTCCGGGTCTGTACTGCCTGTAGCTCTCTTTCTCTTCTTAGTAGCAGGTCTTTCTTTGACTGGACGCATATCAGTTAGATAGTAAGAACCATTGTGCAATACTCGGTTAACTAAAAGGTCCCTTCCCATACTGGGGAAAGTTTGTGCTTTGTTTTATGCACAAGCCGGAAAACCAAATCGCCTTTATTGAAAGACCAGTTTCTGACTCTCTGGCTATGATACTTGCATAACTTCTGCTGATAGGCCGTTGATCTCTGCTCAGCAATGATGAGAACTTCTTCGATTAAATCGAGAAATTTCGGCATCCTCTTCGATATATGCAGCAACTCGGGGACAAGTATGAATTAAATCACTAGGAAGAACTGCTTCTTCGCCATAGACCAAGAAGAAAGGTGTGTATCTGGTTGACCTATTCGGAGTTGTTCTTAAGCTCCATAGCACAGACGCCAATTTGTCTGCCCAATCCCCCGCAGCACGACGAAGTGGTGCTTCGAGTCTTGGTTTGAGACCTTGTAGGATTAAACCATTTGCTCTTTCAACTTGTCCATTAGCTTGTGGATGTGCGACTGACGCAATATCAAGCCGGATATTTTGTTCGTTACAGAACTCGACAAGTTCTCCCATAGAAAAATTGGTCCCGTTGTCCGTGATACTACTATGCGGATAACCGTATCGGATTATAACATCCTCAACAAATCTTCTGGCTGTTGCTCCATCACAACTTGTGATGGGTTTAGCCTCAATCCATTTTGTGAACTTATCCACCATCACTAGAGGTGAGTAAATCCACTTGGAGCCCATTTAAATGGCCCTACCATGTCAAGCCCCCAGACCGCGAAGGGCCATGTTATCAGAATTGTTTGCAGCTGATCAGTCGGAACATGAGCTTGTTTGGCGTACTTTTGGCAGCCTTTGCACGTCTTGACCAGCCGTTCAGCATCTGCCTTGGCTGTGAGCTAGAAAAATCTGTGTCTGAAAGCTTTTGCCACTAAAGATTTGGCTGCAGCATGATTGCAACATTCACCTTCGTGGATCTCTCGCAAAATTTCCACTCCTTTCGGAGATACACAGTGCTGAAAAACCCAAGATACACTCCGCTTATAGAGCTCACCATTGATTATTGTATAGATTTGTGCTTGTTGGATGATATGCCGGCTCAGAACCTCATCTTCGGGTAATTTTCCATCTACCAAGAAATCAAGGTAAGGTTGATTGCAACTGGGAATCACAGCCAGAACTGCTACTAGAGGTGAGTCAGATTTGGTCGGATATTCCTCATCTACTCCTTTTATAGTGGGAACTTTGAAGTGCTCTAAAAAAGCACCATCCGGGACATGTTTCATGTAGAGCCTATTCGAGATAATGCATCTACTTCCTCATTTTCTGTTCGAGGGATGGGTTGAACTTCAAACCCTTCGAATGATTTAGATAGTTCATCCACGACAGCCCTATATGCTGCCAGGTGTTTATTTGCATTACAGATATCTACACTTGTTGAGCAACAAGATCTGAATCTCCATAACACATAAGTCGTCGGATACCGATATCCTTAGCAATCCGGATTCCATGCAGCAGTGCTTCATACTCGGGAATATTGTTTGTTGCCGTGAAGTGAATCCACAACACATAAAAGAGCTTATCTTGTGAGGTGATTTGAGCACCACGCCAGCCCCCGAACCCCTAAGCGCCTTAGACCCGTCAAAATGCAAGGTCCAGTATTCCGACTCTGGGAGGGTCATATTTTCTATTGTCTCTGTCCAATCAGCGACAAAGTCAGTGAGGATTTGGGATTTGATTGTTGTATGAGGTTTGTACTCAATGTTGAAACCTTAAAACTCTACTCCCCATTTTGCGACACATCTTGTAGCGTGGCTGTTGTTAATTATGTCTCTCATGGGAGTTGTGCTCACCACGGTAATTTTATGCTCCTGAAAGTAATGTCGTAACTTCCGAGATGCGAGAAACACACCGTAAGCCAGCTTTTGATAGTGCGGATACCGCTCTTTTGATTCCGCCAGGACTTCACTAAGGTAATAAGTTGGACGCTGCACCATGTGTTCCTGTTTTTCCTCCGGTCTTTCCACTACCATGACCACACTAACGACCTTGTTTTTTCACATCAAGATAGAGCAACATCAGTTCGCGAGGTTCTGGTGCTACAAGGATAGGAGCGGACGAGATTACTGCTTTTAGGTCTTGTAGTTCAGCTTCAGCTTCGTTAGTCCAAACAAACTTTTTGGTCTTCTTCAGGACCTTGTAGAGTGGTGCGGCCCTTTCACCGAGCCGGCTTACAAACCGACTGACTGCGGCAATGCAACCAGTTAGTCTTTAAACGTCCTTCAGGCGAGTCGGCCTGGAAATATTGAGTATAGCCTTAATTTTGTCCCGGTTCACCTCTATGCCTCTTTGAGACATGATGAAACCTAACAATTTTCTAGCTGGTATTCCAAAGAAACATTTCTTCGGGTTAAGCATTATGTTGTATTTGCGTAGATTAGCGAATGTTTCCTCCAAGTCAGAAATTAAGGTTTCCTTCTTTTTGGACATCACCGCTATGTCGTCCACATATGCATGTACATTGCGTCCGATTTGATCGTGGAGGCAACACTGCATAGTGCGTTGGTACATAGCTCCAGCGTTCTTGAGCCCAAAGGGCATCATAACGAAATAGAAGGTTCTGAAGGGGGTTATGCATGAAGTGTTGACTTTGTCTGATTCCTTCATCCGGATTTGGTGATAATCGGAATATGCGTCGAGAAAACATAGGACTTTCGAGCCTGCCATAGAATCGATAACTTGATCAATTCTAGGCAAAGTGAATGGATCTTTGAGGCGGTATAATCAACACACATCCTTAATTCAGTGGTGTCCTTTTTAGGGACCATTACAGGATTGGCCGACCACTCAGTGTGGATGACCTCTTCTATGAATCCGGCTAACTCGAGCCGGGCTAGTTCCTTAGCTATTGTTTTTTGCTTTTCATCACCAAAATGTCATAAGGACTGTTTGGCGGGTTTCGCGTTTGGGTGTACATTTAGAGAGTGCTCGGCCAATTCCATAGGTACTCCGGTCATGTCAGATGGCTGCCATGCGAAGATATCTTGATTTGCTTGGAGGAACTTGACGAGCGTGCTTTCCTATGCGCTATCTAAACCTACACCTATCTGGGTCACCTTGGAGGGGTCATCATCCTTCAACAGCATCGTCTTCGTCTCTTCCGATGCCTTGAACTCCGAAGTTTGCTTGGTCACCTCCTTCTTTGTCAAGGGCATCTCGGATAGGTCGATGGTCTTCTTGATCTCCTGGTACTCCTGGGCATGCAGTATGGCTTCAGCAAAGGCGGCATTTCCATCTTCGCACTCTCGTGCTTTCTTCGGGTCTCCCCTGATGGTGATCACGTCCTTTGGACCTGGAATGTTTATCATATTATAAATGTAACATGGACAAGCCATGAAATCCCAATAGGTTGGTTGTCCGAATATAGCATGGTATGTGCTATTGAACGGGACCACTTCGAAGGAAAGTGCTTATGTCCGGTAGTTCTTTGGAGTTCCAAAAGTAACATCCAAAGTGATCTCTCCTAGGGAATTTGCCTGTCTTCCTAGGACAACTCCATGGATGATCACGGAGCTGTGATTCAGCTGAGTTTCCGAGATCCTCATCCGACGCAGCGTTTCGATATAGAGGATATTGATGCTGCTGCTGCCGTCCATGAGGGTCTTGGAGAATCCATAGCCATCAATAAGTGGACTAACGACTAACGCATACTTTCCTCACATGTGCAACTTAGGCAGATGATCGGCATGGTCAAAGGTGATTGTCACTTCCGACCAATCCAAAAATTGAGGGACAGCCGGAACATTTGCGTTGAGTTCATGCAAAACTGCCTTCTTGACCTTAGCTGGTTGAGACCCAAGGAAAGTGACATAAGTGTCTTTATTCGTTGGGAAGTTCTTCTTTCCATCCCACTTGGGCTTTCAAGGCTCTGCTTCCTCTATGTCGGAATCTTCCTTAGTCTCCTTTTCTTTTTCAGGATTCTTCTTTCCCTTCTTTCACTTGGCCCTATAGCCAGCGGATTCGTATTTCTTGATGTCGTCATTGAAACGACACTCAGCGTTTGTGTGGGACGAGCCCCCATTGGCATCCAAGTGATGAACACACAGATTGTTGGCAATGTCAGCCCAAGAGTAGGTTTTGCCAGGTTTACCTTGGACTCTTGACGTCCCACGGCCACGTCCGCAGCCGCCTCCGCGCCCTCCTCATCCTCTAGACCCGAAAGTAGTAGTGACAACTGCTATTTCTGCATTGGGGTTTTCTTCCGAGGTGTTCTTGCACTTCTGAGTTTGTTGCTTTGGTTGTTTTACCGACTGTGGTACAACCAGGACGTTTAGTAGTCCTTCTGCATCATCATCGGCATCTGCATACTTGGTTGCCCTCTCTATCATCTCTCCCAGATCAGTGACCTTTTCGCACTTTAAATAGTGATGTAGTAAACCAATTGGGATTCCTGCAATGAAAGCTTCAATCGCTGTTTGGTCGTTTACTCCTTCACATGAGTTGTTAGTGTCGATCCATCGTTCGGAATAGTCTCAGCAAGTTTCTTCGACTTTCTGGGTGCAACGTTGTAGGTCTCCTACCATACAAGGCCTCCGATATGTGCTTTCGAAATTCTGAAAGAACGCGCTTTGCATGTCATACCAGTTGTGGATGGTGTTTTCCGGAAGTTCATTGAGCCAGGATCGTGCCATATTCCTCAACATAAGTGGGAGGTACCGGGTCGCGACCAAGCTATTTCCGCGTTTGGTGATGCAGCAAACCTAGAAAAAATCCTGAAACCAAGTATCTGGCCGGGCCACACTATCGTAAGCTTGGATGTGTCTTGAGATAGCAAATCCTTCTGGGAAGTGTGTTTGTCGAATTCGTGGTCCGAAGTATTTTGGGCCCACGTAAATATCATCTTTCTCGTAGCATCGCGCCTCTATGTTAGAGTTGATCTGGTGCCTCGCATCACTTGGTGACAGATAACGCCGTCTTGATTGTTCGTTGTGGCTGCGGTGCCTTGGAGCCGGGCTTCTACTTCTGCCACCACCTCCTCCTCCACAACACCCTCTTCGAGAGCTAGTATGATGGCTACTTGGTGGAGAGGGTGGTGCAGGTGGATTGTTTCTGGTTGAGTGCTGGCCTCCATCCGGCGCATCATTATTCCGGTTCCGGGGAGGGTCTTGATTATGCCGAGCCCCCTGCTGGCTTGACTCGGCAAAGTGTCCATCGTTCCTTCGTCCGTCGTTTCACCCATTGTGGTGAGGTTCAGCCGGACAGCTTGTATGTCTAGGAGGTGGCATCCTTTCTCAGTCCTCCTCTTGACGTTGCTTTTTTTCATCTTCCCTGCGATTATTCGACTCTCGCCGGGGAGGTTGTCTCGGAACCAGTGCTACAACTACGTCTCGCTCCACGGCTAGGGCAATGTTACTCCAGTCACGTGCGGCTCTGTGTTGTTGCCTTGAAGATCCGGTTCTTGAGTAGGTGTCTTCCCGATGGTCGGGACGATGATGCTATGACGCGTCCTGTTGGGGCCTAATGTCTTCCCAAGCCGGATCCATGCGACATTGGTCAGATTTAGACATCGGTTTTCCGCTTTCGGATTTCACGGCCTTTTGTTGCTCCAGACCCTTGGTAAGTAGTTTTACTCCCAACCGGACTTGATCTGGATTTGGATTGTTCGCTAGGATATCTCGAGCTGCAGTGGTGTTTTCCACTAGTGTTCCATACACCAGGTCTCCCTTGCTATCCAGCCGAGGTTCTCCTTTGATGACGTCATCTCCCTCAAAGAGGGTCTTGTGGACTTCCGGATTTTTGTTAGCCCGCACGAGGCTATATTGGGTCTTCTGATGCCGTAGGGAGTTGAATTGCCACGCAGATGAAATGTGCTTCTTCTCTTCCATAAGGTTATTAGCCTCATCTAGGAGTACTTGACGACACACTTCTAGGGCTTGGGCCCTTTCTTCCAATTCTGCAGGTGTAAGCTCTGCAGCTGTAGGGATAGGCATAGTTAACATAGCATCGATGAGTTTACGGGCACCAGCGGTAACCACGTATCCATCCACCAGAGTTTCCTTTGGATCGTATGGGATTAGGGCTCCATCCGAGTCTTCTTCGTATTCTTCGGCAACTACTTCCTCCACAGGAGGGTCTTTTGCCAGAGTCTTCTCCTTGTTCCTCTTCTTTGCCTTCTTGGCAACGTCGGTAGAAAATACGGCTTTGGGTCCGTTTCCCGCAGTCAAGATCTGATCGGTACTTTCGGACATCTGGATGTCGGGATTATCTCCGAGATCCATGTCATCATGTGCTTTGGGAGAGTTTTCTATGGATCCTTCGTCCATGGCTTCTCCTTCTTATGCAGCTTTGGAGTTGAACTCCTCTTCATATTCCGCAGAGAACTTTCGGAAATCCGCCGACGTCATTGAATCATCCGAAGATGCTGGTAAGTTGTTGTTAGTTCCGATCGGCTCCAGCACTGAGTCTTCGTTGTCTCTGGCATCGGCGGAGCCAGATCCGGATCTAACATATCCGACGAAGTGTGACGCGTGCATCCTGAGGTAGTTGCGACTTTCCTCGTGGGCTTCCTCGAAACGTCTGATGGTCTCGAGAATTTCATCCACGCTAGCTTCTTGCAGCATCATACGCCTCAACATGTACCTCAGGAAAGGTTGATCCGTTCCGGCGTTGGCAGAGCCAGAACCAGAGGTGTTGTCTTGATCCTCCTGGTTTTCGACCTCGACGGGCAGATCGATCTAGGATTCAGCCTTCCTAGGGAGATCCACTCTAGATTCGACTTGCACCGTAAGATCAGCTTCAGGCTCAGCTTTCTCCACTATCTCCATGATAGGTGCGGGCTAGGTGGGGTTAGGGTTTTCCGAGATCCGGAACTCTGCCGCCTCCACGGACAAAGTGGACCCAGAAACTTCTTCTGCCTCTATCATCACCGTTGGGGGTGGGTGGAGCAGGTTCAGCGAAACCGATGTAAACATCGATCTCACCAAAATACATGATGGTGTAGGTAGTCACGGCCTCCCTAGCCAGAATCCAGGTCTCGTCGAGAACGATGAGAGGTACGTAGCTAGCATAGAGGACGCGACCAATGGAGATTGTCTCGCTGATTCTGATTTTTGCAGATTCCACTTGGAACGAAGCTCACTTGCCCCATGTTGGGCGCCAACTGTCATTGGATTGATGACAAGTACGCCATGAGGGGGTCCGCGAGGCATGCGGAAGAGAGGGGTGTGGTACGTACGGTATTCCGGGACGGTGAGCACACAAGTTTACCCAAGTTCGAATCCGCCGGCTTTGGACGGATCCTACTCCTGCTAGCAATCCAGTAATACGGCAGAGCCGGAATATGGGTTACAAGGGTTTCGTCTATGTGACTTGAGATTGTAGACTATTGTCAGGGTGCCCTAAAGGCTGGTCCCTAGGATGGATTATATAGATATCCAACCTAGGGTTTACAGGAGAGACCTATCCGGCTACGACTAAGAGTCAGTTACAGAGTACATCTTGAACTACAAGTAACAATATAGGCCTATGTCGATAAGTCTTCTGGGCCTTCCCGTAGTCGGACTAGATTCCGCCTCTTCTCCCTGACTAGGCCGCTCGTGAAGCAAAGCTCTAACCCGAAATGGGCCACCCTAGTCAGGGAGGCACAGTGAGCATACCCGAAAAGTATATCCCCAACACGTATGGATATTGAAGATATGGGCGTGTGTTCACTCGCCTGGCTCGTTATGCACCCATGGATGTAACCAATGATGAAGATAAGCAAGTGTTGTTCCATAAGGGACTTAGTTGCGGTGACCCAGCATACCACTGCATGATGTAGTACACTATAGTCATTGACATAACACCAATGAAACATTGTTCGCTAGTATTACATCCCTCACAGTGGTACAACAGAAACACAGCAGGTCCAAGACATGAGTATAGATTACAACTCGACTCTTTACAAAAGATCTAGAGAATAGTCTAGGTTAAAGAGAGAGAAAAAAAACTTCTTACAAAGAAGAACAAGAAATAATAACTCAGAGTTATCTGGCTAAAAAGACTAACATCTAAACTATCTGGCTTGCAATTGCTACTAATGCAATGCTCTATAGAAGTAGGTTTTATGGCTAGAGTATCTACTACTATCTAATCAGAACTTTGTCTTCACTTTGGTTGATGAATATGTTGACTCCATTGATTTTATTGAAGAACTTGAGCTATCGATGATGGTTTCTTGATCATAACGGGCGTACTCAGCAAGTTCACTAAAAAGGAGTGTATGATGCACTATCTCTATAGCCATAGACCAAAGGTCGTAGGCATTGCAGTTTTTCGTAAACATTTCTTCAAAGGTTGCTTTTATTCTGAAAACTATGTCCAACAGCCTTCACAGGTTGACCAGAACTTTCATGGAGTTCCTTTCCTGCCGCGTTCGTAGCTCCTTTCCAGAATAGGGAGTAACATGTCACAATTCTTACACTCTGCAGAGGTGCGTTGCTTTACCCATGAGAGATCTTAGCCTTGTTGCACATCCAAGTCATGAGCTTGTCCACACTTCCTTAGTATGGGGCCTAGTCTAAGATCCAAGCCAATCACTTCCCCTCTCCGCGACACCGCATGAAGACACGATCCTCCAGGACATGCCCCACCTCTATCAAGCCCCTTATAGGACCGGCTATTACTCTGGTAGGCACTCGAAGACTCTATGAGACAGTTATGCCCTCGCAAGCTCCCCTGAAGGACCAGCTAAACCACTAACAGCCTCTCAAGATAATCTAGACACCAAAATCACGGGAAACTAAGGGGTTCCACCCATGTGCTAGGTTTCTCCACGAGAAATCCTCAGCCTCATGATCAGGTCATCCGTCCATGCGAAAGGAAGAAGATCCAGTTGACTTCTCCGTCCCATTCCAAATCTTATGGTTAACGCGTAATATACGACACTAGAATCACTGGCGACATTGGTTGTTAAGTCCTAGATATTATGTTCCTTTACCACTGGAACCATGTCAATAGATTATTACCATTTGGTAAATAATCCATAATCATATTATTATGAGAATAGTTGTTTCTGACCTTTTTGAAATGCAGGTGATGACAACAGCTAAGTTATAATCATTTGATAGAAAATAATCAAAGGACATGAGCAAGTGTGAACTTGCCTTTTCTGTTTGCAATGCAATCACGGTCTTCAAGACAATAGAAGATCCAAATTCTGTAAACAGCATCATTGGTCCGGTAAGGACGAATGTTTAAAGAAGTAATATGCAATTATGCATAAGTAATGTAATTCAAGTTTGTAAACTCGAATCCCCGGAATAATCGTCTATGATTTGGGTTTTGGGGCTTGTGATAACTTCTTTGGAATGTGTTGCACTTTTAGAGTAATTTCACACTTGTGCTTCTTCTTAAGGCTTGTGAGAGTGTGTGAAACAATATGTAAATATAACAAGTAGCATACAATACTAAAGCACTCAAATGGGGCATAGTATCTAAAAGATTTCTTAAGCAAGATTATTAATCAAATAGAGCCTTTATAGAAATGCTGAAGGATTATTTTTTATTGTTGGCTAAAAGAATAACCTTTTAGGAGAAGATTACTTTATAAGGTAAAAGCATCTAAGTGTTTAACATGCAAAGTATATAAGTGGAGTATAATAACATTCTAAGATTGAGGTGAATTGCTATCTGGTAATTATGATGGGACTTATTATGTTAAGTTGTTAAGAGTGAAAGAATTTATTATAAGGTTGTTGTTTGAGGTGGCAAGATGAATAATTTTTTAAGAAAAGATTTATTTTACAGGTTTAAACAATTCTTATGGTTAATAGAATGTGATTGATGTTGTTTGCACTTATTTTGTAAGCTTGGACTTGAAATGCCTTACGACTTAATTTGGAACCGACAAAAGTTAACTATAAAAACATAAATATACCTTAGGTATTATGCATGACTTGGTGTACCAAAGTTAACTTTAAAACATAAGTAGATCTAGGGTGTGATGTGTTCAAAAGTATTAATAAGTTTTAAACCTTGCAACAAGCATGTTTAAAGGTATGGGATCATTCACTTTTATTATGATGTTTAAAATTTACTTAAAATTGTTGGTTTAGTTTGGATTTCTGATCTTAAAAGAATTTTATAAAGTTAATAAGTTACACTTAAATTTTATTATAGATTCAAGTTATGGCTTTGGAATTAGTATTCAGTTATAAGAGAGTTATGGTTTAGTACCAAATTGTGATTATTTCTTATTTAAGAAATGTTTCTATAGAATTTGCAAAATAGGTATTTTATAAAATGGATAAGGATTATTACTTTTAAAATCTTAACAGCTTTTGGAATAATATATTTAGTATTTTTCTAGTAAAATATAGTTATTCAAGTTCTTAAAAGTGATTTTTATTTATTTTTAAGTATTATCCTTATTTTGATAAAATTCCACAAAGGATTACATGTTTTTAAATATTTGCTTCAAATGTTGTTTGTAAAAAAATTAAGTTAGTATTTTTATAAAAGACTAGATTTATTTTCATATGCAAAAGTTATTTTTTATTCATTCTTTTGTACTTCTTCTTATTTTATGAAATTTCATTTAAGATTTTAATGGTGTTAAGAGTTATTTGCATTGTATTTAACTCAAACAAGCAATGTTATATTTTTCCTAGGTATACATTATTTTTGTGATCATTTTGATATATCACATATATTTTAGGATTTTTCTATATTTTTATAAGGCTAAAATGAATTCAGGGGTATTTTAGTACTTTCCATATTTGTGATAATAATTGATTTAGTAATAATTTTCAGGAATTGGGCCTGGCCCATAGATTGGCCTATCCTAGGCCCAACTTGGCACAACTGGCTCAAGGTTAAACCCCACCCCGGCCCCTATCTCTCACACACCACCCGCATTACACACATCATTTTCCCCTCACGCGCGTTGGCAACGCTGCCAGCGTCGCTGCCCGCCACTCCCGCCATCACTGACGCCTCCGCCGTGACCGCTCAGTGACCAAACTTCACCTCAGGCGCCTCCTTCGACCCCTTTACGCCTCGGGGTCTCCCTACTTTCCTGCGCAAGCCCTCGTGAAACCCTAGTCGTGCGGCTTGGGTCTATCGGCGCGGCACCAGCGCCCCAGTACCTCCTCGTCGCCCGTGACCTCCTCCTCCACAAGCTCCCACTTCTCCTCCTCCATCTACCTCAACCCCCATCTCCACCTCGAGATCCTCCTCAAGGCTCGGCTTCACCGACTCAGCCTACATGACCTCCACATTGACCACCGCCTCTCTGGTGGTGTCGTTGCTGCTACTACTACCATGGGTTAACCGTGGTCTTCTACTAATCCTCTAGGTTGCATTCTCCAACCCCAATGCCTGAGGGACGGCAGCTTGGGCTGTAACCTTGGTGCCCTTCGATGTGCCGTTGTGCTGCCTCACTGTGGGGGTGACATACTCTTGTTGTTGCAAGGATATGCCGTGTCACCAACTTCCACCTCGATGCCGGCGGGATGGTGCTACTATGGCTACGCAACCTCGACATCTATTGCCATAACAACATCGCCTCCGATTTAGGTATTTTCCTTTGTGATCAGCCTTTGAGCCGATGGTCTCGTTTAGGTGTAGAATGTAGGTTTAGGTTCTGGAAATCTTGGAATTGATCTATGGTACTGATTAGATTAGGGTCTGGTAGTATATCTGTTGGTTCTAGGAATCATTTGTGATCAGGTAGTGTTATTGGACATGTACAACTCCTATGAGGGAGATAATTAATTTATCTTCAATAGTCAGACCCTAAATCCTGAACTATTATTGTGCCGACTTCTGGTTAACAAATGACTCTACTACATAGTTTTCTATCAGACATGTTTATAGACATGCTATTGGGTGTCACTAGATAAACACTAGTTGATGTTAGGTTTTGGAAACCTAGAATCTATTGGTTTCTGGTATGTATCTTGCGTTCATTCTAATATGAACATTCAAGTGGAGTTAATTTGACAAGTTTTCACTTACTAAATTTTGGTGAATTACTAGTGTTTGGTTGTATGATGATCTTATGATCATTAGGTGATCTGTATTGTAAAATCCTCACTCTATTTTACCTACAGGATAGTAATTTCTTGTATCTGTTCTATGTGTACTAATTAGATAAATGTTGACTCTCTATACTTACTAGAAATGTATATTATAAAGATAGATAGATATACTCTATCTGTTCTATTTCCAATTTTCTTCTTTATTGTTGTTCATTTTCTTGAAATAGATGTGTTGTTAGAGGTATAAATATATTTTCTAAACATGCTATCTTGATGTAGTTTACTTTTGGTTGTGTTCTTGAGTTACTTCAGTAATTACTTGATTACATAGAGGTATAGAATACATATTTAGATCAATTATAAAAATCATTGCTTGTATCTAATACTTGATATTCTACATCAACATTTCTGGACAGAGCATAGCTGCCGCCCAATTTTGCTTGGTGCTGCTGCAGCTCTTGATTCCCAATCTCTCCAATATTCTCTCCCTACATATGACCAGAATAGCTACACTATGTACTTGATCCTCTAAAACTTTCTCTTATGTATTTGTTCTTCTGAAATTCAATAGTAGCTTTGCAGATGCTTTTGAATGGACAAACATTTATATGATCATGTACAGGCATGATATTGAGCAGGTATGTGTTTGTGTGGTTCAAGTGACCTCCTCTAATCTCCTAGAAATCCTCTAGTTGCAGATCAGTGGAATTTGGTTTCTTATACCATTGTGCACAATTATTTGTGTGGCTATCAATCTTTGTGAGATATGACTTGACAAGATCAGATGTTGTACTTGTATATAGACTCTACCAATGATGCTAAGGCTGAGGTTGGGATCTGTAGTAAGAACAGATACTACAATTGCCTTACAAGCTCTATGATGAGGCTAGCATAGCTTTCCTATGCTAGACTGAGAGCTCCTTTTCTTTCCAAATCCTTTTCTAAAATGAATTGATTGGAACAAATCCTATGTTTGGTTATGATAATCACATGTAGTTGTGTGGAGGCTCTACTTGATAGAGATCTAGTTCAGCTGCTGTTGTATCTAGATATCATGCGTCCCTCTCCTTCTACTACTTCATCCACCACAGTAGCCATAGCCTGGCCTTCTCCACATTGTCCTTTCCCTTGGATGGCTCCTCGAAGCAACCATTGTTAGAGATATGGTGTTCACCTAAATGAGTGATCTTGTGGTGATGAGCAGGAACAGGTGTTGTTCTTGGTGATGAGCTAGTGATCTGAGGGTAGTTCTTGGCTAAGTGTGGTGACCAAGGAATATCTAGATTTGCTGCTATGGTTGGTTCCTTCCTTTTCTATAGCTGGTGCCTTCCCTGATGTGTACAAGAGTTGCCTCCTTCTTGTTTACTTCCTGGTGTTGACAGCACACCAGCATGCAGGGGTGTGTGAGCTGCCTGCCTGTTCCACATGCTTTGTCTCATTGGAATATATTTTCTTAGCCTGGAAACTATTCCATTGTGGATGTGCTCGGTTGGTTTGGGTATTATCTTGGACTGGCCTTTATTTTTGGCTATCAAAAGTTAATTTGCCTCTCAAGCTAATGATGCATAGGCTGAAGTAACTTTGATAAGAACAGATCCTACATTTGGCCCTTATTTTTAATACTCGGTGATGAATTTGGCATATCACTTGTATGCCCAATATGAGAGTAATCTAACCCCAAAACTAACCCTTTATTTTATTATATGTTTGTATATTTCTTTTGTTTTGTGTTACAGAGATTAAAGTGAAGAACAAAATATCAGGAGGATAAAAGATGTAGATAGGAAATTTAGTCTATCTTTTATTCTGTGTACTTGTAATTTTCTTTATCCCTAATGTAAACTTTGTATTATTCTTATTGTAATTTATTTATTCATTGTTGCTTGTAAAGACAATGTAATATTGTTTATTTTAAATAATAACGTTAATGTTTTCCTTCAATTGCAAATTTTGCACATTGTAATCTTTACTAAATGTTGTATAACATTCTTTGGAGAATAAGTACTAGTGATATTTAATTCTTATGGTGGGGTCTCTCATGTATTAGTATTATTAAACATTATGGAATTGTGATATTCTTTTTTTGAATATGTCTTGTTTCAATCCAACATAATCTGGTGATCTATTATTACTTCCTAGGCCTTACTTTATTTCAACTTCACTTTTCTTTTGGTATAATAAATCTTGTAATATTTATATAACATTAATGAATTCAATAACTCACTTCTTTATTGTTAAACCAATTTCATTTTTCTTTTGAATTCAAATAAATCATTTGAATCTCTAAATTTAAAATGATTCCCCCCAAACTGAAAGATACAGTAGAGGTCGTGTTGGAATCTGTCGCACTCGCCCGGATGTTTCCATCGGAACAAGAGAGATCCCGATCCCTCACTAGCTTCTTTAGTTTGCGTGAAAATTATCCAGATTTTCTATGCATGAATGCAATGCACACACCTCATCTCATCTTATTTCTAAGGTATAATGCTGGGATGTTACATTAGTCCTACAGTTTGCTATGAGTTGCTTCCTTTCAAGTTTAGAACCTTCCAGGAACTGCAAAATCAGGCTCTTACCCTAGAGCATGGAAGAAAGGAAATGGAGGTCTCCCAGAAGCATGAAGAAGTGAACTCTCGTGCGTCTTCCTCTGGCAACAAGAAGCATCGAGTCTTCGTTCCATACAGTGTTGTGCCTCGTGCTCCTTATGCACCCAATTCAATTGGCAATGCTCCTCGCCCGCCACAGTCAAATACTGGTGGCGCAAGTTATTGTCCTCCTGCTGGATCCTTCTTTGGAACTACTTGTTACTCATGTGGTCAGCCTGGTCACTATTCAAGGGAGTGTCCTCAAAGGTGTGTTGGTCGCAATGATCAACCGGCAAAGAAGTATGATAAAGCTCAGGGTGTTGGACGTGGTCCTCTGACCCATGTGACTATTGAAGAAGCTCAGGAAGATCCAAGCGTCATTC
Source organism: Avena insularis (assembly GCA_023614405.1). Classification (NCBI taxonomy): domain Eukaryota; kingdom Viridiplantae; phylum Streptophyta; class Magnoliopsida; order Poales; family Poaceae; genus Avena; species Avena insularis. Next base: position 212,403,491 of record CM042690.1, read on the forward strand.
TGGGTACGCTTCGTGTCCATTCAATTCTAGCAACCATTTTGTTTGACTCTAGAGCATCGCATACATCCATATCACAAGAGTTTGGGCAAACACATGATATCACCTTTGAAGCTATGTCTTCACCCCTAGAGATTAGAACTCCTGGGTCTCGTTGGAAGACCATTTGGGTTACTCATGTAGCTAAGATAGATATATGATACCAGAAGTTCCCCACTTCCCTCATTGCACTTAAGTCAACTGACATTGATGTAATTCTGGGCATGGACTGGTTATCCAAGTTTCAAGCCATCATTGACTATGCACTTAGGACTATTACCGTGACCTCCCCTGCTGGCATAACAATCAAGTACTGGTCTGATTGGTCAAAGTCGCCATCGACAGCTTCTGTTTCATTTTTGAAGTTGTGTGCCATGGATGGTATGGAAGAGTTAACCCCTCTAGAAGTTCAAGATGTCCATGTTATCTGTGATTTCCCGGATGTATTTCCTAAAGAATTTCCTAGCATGCCACCTGTTCGAAGTGTGGAGTTTGTCATCGAGCTGGTTCCTGGAACTGCTCCTATCTCTAAAAGACCTTACCATATGACCCCTCATGAGTTGGTGGAGATAAAGAAGCAAATTGAAGAGCTAGAAGGCCTAGGCTATATTCAACCTAGTACCTCCTCTTGGGATTGTCCTACCATCTTTGTCAAGAAGCGGGATACAAATATACCAAGATTGGTCGTTGATTACCATCCACTCAATGCGGTGGTAATCAAGAATAAGTACCCTCTTCCTTGGATCAATGACCTCTTTGATCAACTAAGTGGTGCTACCGTCTTCTCCAGGATGGATTTAAGGTCGGGGTATCATCAAATCAAAATCAGAAAAGAGGATATCCCAAAAACTGTATTGACAACTCGTTATGGTCTTTATGAGTATATAGTGATGTCCTTCGGGTTAACCAATGCCCCTGCCACTTTTTTATGAGGCTCATGAACTCTGTCTTTATGGAGTATCTGGACAAGATTGTAGTGGTCTACATAGATGATATTTTAATCTATTCCAAGACCGAAGAAGGGCATGCCGAACATCTATGTTTGGTATTGACTAAACTTCGTGAACATCGTATCTATGCCAAGTTCTCCAAGTGCGAGTTTTGGTTGCAAGAGCTCGTATTTCTTGGTCATGTGGTCTCAGCCAATAGTGTTGCTGTCATTCCGAATAAGGTTCAAACCATTCTTGAATGGAAGTCACCTACCTCGGTTAAGGAAGTCCGAAGTTTTCTTGGAATGGTTGGATATTACCGTTGATTCGTTGAGAACTTATCCAAGATTTCCAAGCCTATGACTGATCTTCTTAAGAAAGATAAGAAATTCCAATGGTCTGAAAAGGCAGAAGAAAGCTTTCAAATTTCGAAATAAGCTAACCACTGCTCCTGTGCTCGTCCTCCCGGACACAGGCAAGGACTTTGTCATCTATTGTGATGCGTCTCTCCAAGGGCTCGGTTGTGTGTTGATGCAAGATGGTCATGTGGTAGCCTATGCCTCTCAGCAGCTAAAGCCACATGAGAATAATTATCCAACCCATGATCTCGAGCTAGCTGTTGTTGTTCATGCTCTTAAGAAATGGCGACATTACCTCATTAGTAATCGTTGCGAACTCTACTCGGACCATCAAAGCCTGAAGTATCTTTTCACCCAACCCGATGTCAATCTCAGGCAAATACGATGGTTGGAACTCATCAAAGATTATGATTTGGGTCTAAATTACCAACACGGCAAAGCCAATGTTGTTGCTGATAAACTAAGTCGGAAGTCTTATTATAATTACCTGATGATTTCACAAGCCCAACATGTTCTCTATGAGGAAATCAAGCGTCTTAACCTTGAAGTGGTTCCTCATGGATTCCTCGCTAACCTTGAAGTAAAATCTTCTCTTGAGGATCAAATCAAGGAAGCCTAGAATCAAGATGATGAGATTACCAAGATCAAGGAGCGTGTTGCAAGTGGGGATGCTAAATGTTTCTCCATCAATGATCAAGGTACCCTCTACTTCAGTAACCGGCTAGTGATGCCAAACAGCCGGAATATCAAAGAGCTAATCCTTCATCAAGCTCATGAATCACCTTTGTCCATTCATCCTGGTGGTACCAAGATGTATCGTGATCTTCGTCAAAGATTCTGGTGGAGTGGAATGAAACTAGAGATTGCACGCTTTGTTGCAGAATGCGACGTATGCCGCCGTGTGAAGGCCGAACACCAAAGACCTGCTGGACTTCTATAGCCACTACATATCCCTGACTGGAAATGGGATGAAATTGGTATGGATTTCATCACTGGACTTCCAAAGAACCAAAAGGGACATGATGAAATATGGGTAGTGGTTGACCGATTATCCAAGGTTGCTCATTTTCTTGCTGTCCAAGAAAGTATCACTCCAAGTCAATTGGCAGAGTTATATATGTCTCGAATAGTGGTTCTCCATGGTGTTCCGGAAAAGATTGTATCTGACCGTGGAAGCTTGTTCACCTCCAAGTTTTGGGCTAGTTTCCAACAAGCCATGGGAACTCATGTTTCCTTCAGCATAGCTTATCATCCTAAAATTGGTGGTCAAACCGAAAGGGTGAACCAAATCCTTGAAGACATGCTTAGAGCGTGTGTTATATCCTTCCGCAAGAACTGGGAGAAATGTCTTCCATTTGCGGAGCTCTCCTACAACAACAGTTTCCAATCAATTTTGGGTATGGTGCCTTTCCAGTTCCTTTATGGAAGAACATGTCGAACACCGCTGAATTGGATAGAAACCGGTGAAAGATAGTTCTTTGGTCCGGATATGATCCAAGAAGCTGAAGATCAAGTTCGCATAATCCAAGAATGTCTGAAGGCTTCTCAATCTCGTCGGAAATCCAACTACGATCGTCATCACCTTGAAGTTCATTATGAAGTTGGTGATCAAGTTTACCTCCGGATCACTCCTTTGAAGGGTGTCCACCCCTTCGGTATCAAAGGCAAATTGGCTCCTCCCTACGTTTGTCCCTTTCGCATTCTCTCCAAGCGAGGTGAACTTTCCTACCAATTGGATCTACCATCAACCTTTCCATATGTTCATAACGTCTTCCATGTGTTGCAACTTAAGCATTGATTCAAAGATCCTATTTGTGGTGTGGATCATCAAACTCTGGATCTTCAAGAGGGTCTAACCTACCAGTAATACCCTATTCGTATTCTTGGTGAAGCTGAGCGCAAGACTCGTCATCAAACCATCAAGTTCCTGAAAGTTCAATGGCCCCATCACTCTGAGTCCGAAGCAACCTGGGAACACGAAGATCGTCTTCGATCTGAGTATCCTGCCTTCTTTTCTAAAACATAGGAATCTCGAGACAAGATTCTTGTAAGTGGGGTAGAGATGTAACATACCACCTTTATGTGTAATAAATAAATAACATGTTTATGAGCATTGCATACATGCATTACACTTGGATTTGGTTCTAATCAAGAGACAAAGTAAAACCCTAATGCACTATTTTCCCCCTTCCTTTTACCCTCTCTAAAAATGGGTTCTATTTCAAAAATCCAAAATGATTTGGACTTTGACTTGAACCAGGGCTCAATTATCACCTTGGGAAATGAATTCAAGTTTTGGTTATATTTCGAAAATGTTCAAAACAGAGTTTTGTTTAAAAATCCAAATAGAAATGGGAAAAGAGAAAAATAAAAACAATTTTAGAGAAAAAAATAAGAAAAACCAGCCTGGGCCTTCTCTCTCCCCCTAGGCCTTTCTACAGCCCAGCAGGTAGCCCACCCGGGCCCAAGCCAGCTCACCCATGGCCCGATACCGCTTCGGCAAGCATCGTCTTTGTCGACGATGAAACGGTGATCCGCTGTCGTCGGTGATGTCGTCCGCCGCCATGACCGTGCCAAGATCCGTGCCGCCACCCCCTAGAGCCTACAAGAACCCCTCTGACGCCACCAGGAGAACCCTTGCATGCCACTTCCCCCTCTCCCTTATCCTCCCTGCCAGGGCCGCCGAACCCTAGCTTCGGGTCGCTACCGTCCTTGCCATTTCCGGTCATCCTAGCCCAAACTGAGGCCACCGCTAGGACCGCCATGGTCGACTTGTTCATCCTAGCCACCTCACGTCCGTGCGCGCGTCCCCAATTGACCGTATCGAAGCTTCCGGCTGTTGCCAGTCACCGTCGATCGCTACCGCATCACAACTCGCCTTGCCTTGCTATCAAGCCCTATGCAACCATGGTGAGCTCCTCATCCTTGTGGTGCCCTCAGATCTGTTGCTTTCTCAACGTATCATTTCCGCCGCGTCCACCTGCAAGCTCCGCCACCGCTCGCCGTTGCGGAGGTCGCTCTGGTGACCAATCCAGGGTGGCGCTGCCATAGTTCGAACCAGCGCAGCAGCATGGTTCCAACGCACCTAGCAGCGCACCCAAGGGAGCCCTGGTTCACTGCCGGCGACGACCGTCTGGTGGCTCCGCCGTGGATGACATGGCGCCCGCGTGTCCACCACGTGGCCATGACGTGGCCACAACGTGGCAGTGATGTGGCCAGGGCCACGGTGACGTCATAGTGATGTCACGCTAACGTCATAACCCTTTTTATTCTCGGTTTTTATTTCAATCATATATGACAGGTCGGTCCCATTTGTCAGATATTTAATAATTTCATAAATGATTTAAATTTGGAATTTGAATTAAATCTTTGGAAATTCATAAGTAATTCATTTTAAATCAGAAATTATGTATAATATATCAAAATGTTCAGAAAAATGAGCTCTACCATTTAAAAATGTAAGCATTCACATTCATACAACTTTGTACCCTATGATATTTAGAGGAACACCGACATCCCCTAAGTACCATGGGTTCGATGGTTTCTCCACCTAGGGCATTCTGAACCCATTTAAATTGATATGGCACCTAGGACTATTCTATTACATGCAATCCATCATATCATCCATATTGTGTGAGCATTGCACATGCCATGTTTTGATTATTGCTTCTTCTTTCCGGTGTTGGTTCTTCGTGAATAGGAACCGAGCCCGAACCTGAAGTCAACGGCACCGAAGAGTAGTACCGTTTCAACGAAGGACAAGGCAAGCATAGCCCCATCATTCTGAACCTATTTTTTCAAAGTATTTCATTCTCGCTATATGCATACGATTCCAATGTGGTCTTTTGTTTAAGATAGAGTATCCTATCTGCTGCATGTTTTCCTTTGTATACCAAGATACCGATCCACCTCTCCTAGCATAACTAGGGTTGAGCTTATGAGCGTCGCTAGTGCCATATATCAGTCAAGCTTAGCCATGCTTAGTAGTACAAGACCGGTCCATCCAGATGATGCATCGGAGATGCGAAGTTTGATAGGATGTTGAGATACGATCGGAGATGATTACTAAACATGCTAATGCAGGTATGGGAGGCCATGTTGGGTGTGGTTTTTGTAGTCCCATGCTAGCCACCCTTAGGACCTGAGTTCTTGCCTCTTGAACCAAGCCGACCGTACAACCACATGGGGGCCTAGAAACCCCCTCGACCCACTAACTTGTCTAGTAGATTCCATGAGTCACATAGTTCGGGCGTTCCACTTGACATATGCATTCTGGTTATCCTCGGAGTCGGTGTAGGAGGTGCATTCATATAGGTAGGTAAGTGGCCGGGAACAAGAGAGGCATGGCCTCCGTAATCTTGGTCCCCGCACACATCTCTAGGGACCGGCTTCGGGACTTGACACATTATGGTGGCATCTCCTTAGGGTGTGACTCATGGTCTCGGCAAAATCAAGGTAAAGGTCGTGGTCAACCACCCTCTGTCGGCCTTCCAAGGAAGAGGGCTAATAATTTGGCATTAAGAGTCGGTTGGTGCATGTGGGTAAAGTTGGGCACCCCTGCAAGGTTATAATCTTTTCGAAAAGCCATGTCCACGGTTATGGACGACTTGGGATCGGATTCTGTGATCATAGAGAACTATAACCTAATGATAAAACTTGGCAACTAATGATTGTTTTGGAATTACTTCCTCCAGGTCCTTTGAGGGGGTGTTCCAAGTTGAAAGGTTCAGATGATGATGAAGGCAATATGAAGGAGCTACAGTGTAGTCTTCTTACCCCTTTTGGAAATGATCTGATTAGACGAGCCTCTTCTCTCACTTGTTTTCAAACAAAGTTGTCTTTTGCAAAGTAACCACAGAAAGCCTTTCTAAACCAAGCATGTATTGCAGGTTATTATGTGGGGCCCCCAGATTAATCCTCCGGGAATCCCTGTTATGCAAACAACCATGATCCCCTGATTAGTTAGTCATGGCACATAACCGACAAGTATCATTACAACATCCGAGACAATACCGAATTTACAAGACTTACATAAATGTTGTTATGGCTACATCAATAATCATCAGTGGAACTTCATCAAGCGTAGAGCCCAATCCAAGCCTTAACCTACAGGCAACTGACTGGGAGAACGTCCTAGCTCGCAAAGTCATCCACTCCACCTTCGTCTTGATATCTGACCACGTTAATAGCCAGGGACAATGCCGGTGAGTACTTTGAATGTACTCGCAAACCACCTAAATAGAATAATAAAACAAGAGGATATGCAATATAGCTGTGGCGGTAGGTGGGCTCCAAGGGAGGTTCTTTTCTCAAATATTTTCTCTTGTAGATATAGCATCTACATATCTTTGTTGAAAACTTCTGTAAAACATTTTGGAAACCATTTTCAAAAGTTTTGGAAAACATTAGGACTGGGTCACCCATTTGTTCCTTCTCCTGGTCGTCCCATGACCAAATTCCTTTCATTCCTTTCTGACCATCCCATGGTCAAAACCTTTCTCCTTTTCGACCATCCCATGGTCAAAACATTTCCAAAGCCATTTCTTTTCCGAAATCCTTTTTGAAATCAAAACCAGCACCGCTCTACAGAAGTTTGTCCAACCCTTCCATGATCGTGGACACGGCTATTCGAATAGCTTTTACACTCTGTAGAGGTTGTACACTATACCCACACCATCCGGGTACACTACCCTGATCTTCACCGATCGTGGGTCGAGTAACCGATCAAGACTCTCCGGATGCCCACTCCAATATAAGTGCCTACCCTATGAGTGTTAATCCCTTCAAAACCAGGACGTCGGGTACCGAGGACCAACCGGAGCGCTTTTTCCACTTCTCGAGTCTGCGCTTTCAATGAGGGGCTCATCGTAACGCGTGGAGGCCAGCAGCCATTCATTCCTTCTCCAGGTCGATGTCCCACATGGACCTTTGTCGGAGAAGGCCCACCCTCCAGGGATCCCCGATCCCCTGTAGTTGTTGCGAGGCAGCTTATACCAGAATAAACAAACATCAAATCCAGCCCTGTCCCATACCAGAGTAATGTGGTTGCACAGGGTTAAGTTGTTATAGCTAAACTACAAAGAACCGGGTGCGTTTTTGTAAACCTTTTTCCTCTGGTTTTCCTCCAGCATTTTGTAAAAAAAATCTTTTTCTTTCTCAACATCTCTTGGGAGGTCCCACCTCACCAAGGTTTTATCATAAAACATTTGGTAAAACTTTTTTCGGGGTCTTCCCATCCTCTAGCTTTGCTTTGGCTAAATCCGGGTCTCCAACAGGGTTATGGTGATATACACCATCTATTATACTAGGGACAAGTAGGTGTCACCAAGGGGGTTGTACTTAATATTACCAAGTGTAATAGTTCGGAGGAGCCAAACCACTACCATATATACATCAACATATAGTAAAACAATGTAGTTTTAATAAACAGTAGATAAAACATGCATAAGTAAAACAGTAGGACAAGGCTTATGAGAAAGAAGGTGGCTTGCCTGAGATCAGCAATATGGCATAATTGTCCCTGGACTTCTTCTTTAGATAATCCCACAATACCAATATCAATAATAAATATCACTTCTTCCGCTCTCCGATTTCATCGCAACTATCGTTGTCCAGACAGCACATGCAAACAAACTAAGCCACAATCAACACAAGGCATACAAGCACCAATACCACTCAGCAAGCAAGCAATTGAATAACCTCCAATTAAGGTTCAGTAGTTTTAGAGAAGATTGGATTTAGGAGGTTGAGATGGCCTTGGCAAAGGGGATGAACACCCCTTAGGGTTTATTGTCGAGGAACTACCTAGGAGGGGGTTTTGGACCGAGCTCATACTCTATAGGATACCATTGGGTAAAAATGGTGCCAATAGATAGGATTTGATAAAGTGAAACCAACCAAAGTGGTTTAACTATTTTATCACTATTCTTTATTTAGTTATGATTTTTCTAGTGAAATAACTTCTAGTTTTAGGGAATAATTCACCAGAAAAGTTCTGGAGCTCCAAAAATTATTTCCTTGGATGATTAGGTAGGGCTTGATGTACTTGTTTACTGAGAGTTGGAATTATGTCAAAATAATTACCAGAATACCCTCAGGAAATTCCCAAAGGCAGTTTTCTAGATAACTTCCTTTTTCACCAGATTAAATCTACAGTAGCTTTTGATTTTATTCCAAGGAAACATGGTAGGTAGTTAGAATACCTTTCTGTATAAATTGGAATCAACCTTTTTGGAGTTGTGGAACTACTGGGATGATTTATCTAGTGATAACACTATGGACAAAAATGTTTAAATCCTTAAAATTCCTCAGAAGCTCGATAAATCATGAGCTCCTGTGTTTTGATAGATATTGGTGGAACACATCATTTAGAGTTGGAATTAGGTCAATACCATCTTTGGTTTGGCCTAGGAAAAATCCTCTAGTCAGATATGGCCTGCTTTTGTTATTTTTGCCAGAGGTATACTAGGTAGCAAAATGATGTGGGGCTGGTGTGATATGTAAGGTATTTCTGATACCTTTCATTACAAAGTGGTTTTGTTCAAAATGGAGTCATAGAATTCACAAAAAGATTTTATTAGTAGAAAAGGTACATTTGTGTGGATGATTTACTACATTTAATTGAAAACTTATTTTGGTCCACTTGTTGTACTGCATGTTAGGTAAAACAGGTAGTCACCTAAGAAAATTTTGATCTGTCCAATTGGAGCTATTTACCATTTTCAAATCGATATAAAATGACAGGCCTGTTTTACATATCTGGAATATTAGAAAAGAAAAAGGGAAAGGGGCTGGCCGAAACTGGGTTGGTCCAAGTGGGTGCCAGTGGGCCGGCCCAACCACCACCATGGCCGCGGGCGGGAGACGAGTTCAAACTCCGGCAGGAGGGGCCCGCTGTCAGTGAGGTGAGGCGCCGAAGAGGTATCGGGCAACACCAGCCGTACGATTAGGGGCGGATCTGATGGCTCTGCTTCATCCTCTTCCTTTGGACACCTCGACGAGAGCAAACCCTAGCTGAGGGATTGGCGGGCTCGTGGGAGCTCACCTAAGGCGCAGAGAGGTGCCAGGAATGGTCGGGAGTTCCTGGCGATTCCAGCGAGGGGCGGGAGTCATGGCTTTGGGCCTGGAGGTACCTCGCGCGGCTGCGACCGAGAGGTCCTCATCGAAGCTCAGTGGCGATGCATGCGGAGCCGTCCCTGGGCAAAAAGAAGAGGGGAGATTAGATGCAGGGGAAGTGGGGGATCATGGCAGGGTGACATGCAGAGAGAGGGAAGCTCGGGAGAGGTGTGCTACGGTGTTTTGCTACACCAGAAGGGTGTGAGTTGTGCTGGGGAAGCTGGCTTGACCAGGTTGGTAAGGTTTTGTGGGGTTTTGATTTAAGGTGGATAAAAGTCCAAATCTGCCATATAGAATGATCATGGTCAAGTTCTCCAAATTTGATCTTTGAAAGATCAGTTAGGGGTACTGGTAGATGGACAAGGTTAAGATACACATCCAGGAATTATTTGACATTTTTTAGAGGAGTTTTAGTCCACTTAAATCTATTTATTCAAAAAGTGCAGAAGTGGTTTATAGAAGATCATTTGATATTTTTACATTGTACCTTGTTGGATTTTGATGTGAGGTGGTCCCAAATGTGAATACACACTTAGGGTAATTTTCCCAAGATTTATTGGAAGATAAAAGTATTTAAAACAATTATTATTCCAATTCAGCCATTTAAGAAAATGGGCAAAAATAAATAATAAAGCTCTTGGGAAGATGGGGTATGATATGTGGATCTCAATTGAGCCAAAATTTGGGGAAGTGTTTTGGCAAAAACCAAACTTTACTTTATGGAAAGAGTTTTGTAGGTTTTGCCCCTTAAATGGATTAAATAGTTTTTGAGCCATAATAATTATGGATAATATTTTATAAATCTTGATGATCAAGGTATATGATGTGGACAAGGTGTAGCAAGCATTTTCAACCTTGGGATTGAAGAATCCAAGTTGATTTTGGTGAAAACTAGAGATTTAAGGATCTTGGGTAAGATTGCTTTCATGCCACCAAAACCTTGTTGGATCTTGGAGCTCAGGGCTCCCCTTGGGGCATGGAATATATGGATGGATGGTGGTGTGAGCTTCTGTCAAAGTAGGCATGTTGACTAGATTTGCAGGAATAGTTATTTTCTTGCCTACAAAACCATCAAGAACAAGTGGGTGTGGGGATGATCTATCCAAGGGAAAGAGTGGTCCTTGGTAGTCCTTAGGATGGTTAACAAGGTGGTTCAGATGCATTCCCAAAAATGTGCAAGGGTTGAGAAAGGGCGGCATTCAAAAAGGTGATGTTGGAAATAGTTTTCCAGACTTAGCCAAATTTGGCAGATTTAGGGTTTTTGACTAGAGCATGAGAGGGGATGTTTTTGAGGGGTTGCAAGGTACCCAAGCATCATCAAGTGGATGATGTTGAAGTGTAGATTGAGTAGAAAGGATCCATGCTTGATATTGGTCTTCTTGACTTGGAAACTTCTAGAAGGGATATCTTCAGTATTGATCTGGTTAAGGGTTTTGGATGATCACCTAGTAGTTAGGGATCATATCCAGATTTGTATTCTTGCTTAGAGGTTGATGATTTGAAAACCTCTTGATCCTAGTGATGAGCTCCTAGAGTGGCTCATACTACCTCCTAAGCAGACCAATCAAACAGCAGATCAAGGCAATTCATCAGACAGCAGGGCAAGGCAACTCATCTTACAAACTAAGCAAACCTACTACTAGGGCTACCATCAAGTCTGACTTTAGGTAAGGTTGGGAAATTTGGAAAGGGTTGGAGTTTGAATAATATGAGACTTTTTGGTATCTCTACCAAGAGTAGAATTCAATTGGTTCATAAAAGGTTTTGTTAATTCTAGAGATAAGAGTAGTACAAGGTTCTGTCTTGAAAACATAAGGAGATTATGTTATATAGCTCTCCATAGTTTGATCAATAGAAGCTACTAAAATAGTTGGCTTGCAAAGGCTTCTTGGCTCACCTTTTTGAAATTCCAGAACATTTGAGAATATGGAAATTAAGCCAAGACTGTTTTGGGAATTAGCTTTTGTCAACTGGTGTTAAGGTAAGGAGTATATCTTCTAATACACATTCATAAGCATAAACATTCTTAACAACAGACGACACTTCATCACTAAACAAGAAAAAGTTTTTGTTCCCCCTGATTTTTGCATTCTGAACAACTAATCATGGTTGCTGAAATTGGGATGTTACATATTAAGTACTGTGGAGTACATCCTATACTCAGCCTTGCCTCGTTGATGTTTTTCTATATATGAAGCTATTCTAGCTGAAGGTGGTTTCTACGTTGATGTCGACGAGTAGTTGGGGTTCCCGGGCAGCAGCCTAGGATCTATGGAAGGGTCGTTTTCTTATCTTTATGGCCTCTTAGGCCCTTTGCTAAGTTTGTTGTTTTCAACAGCTTAATTCCTTCCGTTGCTTGGTGTTTGATGGGTCTCTGACCCCTCTTTTATAATACTTGTATGCAGCTCTGCTAAGAGCGTACCTTAATAATGTACGGTTTGTATGTTCTGCAATGTTACTGAATTATTCCCTTCGCGCTTTGAGCTCGAGGTTAGGCTTATGTCAGATGAAGATTTGGTATTTGTCTAGCCCTGATCCCGGGTCGTGACATGGCCCTCCCAAAAAATCACAGGCTCCTCTCTCATGCCCTCACCTCCACAACCACCACAGGCACCAGCCGGCGGCAATTCCACAGCGGCCAAAGCCGCTTAAGCTGCGGTCTCGTGCACCACCGTGGAGCCGCTTCACTGTTGCTCACCCATCGGATCTAGTTCACTGGGTCACTCTGCCACTGCACTGGAGCTGTGGTGTTGTTCACCACGCCGAACCCCCAAGCTCTGCTTCCCGGCCACCGAAAGGTACCAAACCATACTAGATCTGCTTCACCCGTGTCCACTGGACGTGATCTAGTCCAAGGAGTTCCATGTCCACCTCTCTAGACCCACTGCATGGTCGTTGCCGTTCACTACACCAGATCTGCCTCAGCGACACTCTCGTCCACCGCGCTCAAACCGACATCGACCGCCAAAGATCTACTTCCCCGATGCCAATAGCCACCACAACAATAGCTCCCTTGGTGACCTAGACGTCACCCGCACGGTACCGACGATGCTTAGACGCCTCTCTGACCAAGGTTAGCCAAATCTACAACCCGTTTTGTTTTGTCAGCAGTATAGCAGGTTCAAGCCTGTTGGAGTGAAGTGCATTTTTTTAATCATTCTAGTACATACAGGTCACTAGGCACGCATGTTCTTCATGCTAGAACATACAAGGTTATTAGACATGTTGGTTTGCATTTGCTGCTCTACAAATTTCAAGTCATGCACATGTTTGTTATTTTGGCATGCAAATGTTCTTAGCTACTCCGTACAACAGTAATTTCCTGGTATTGTGTAGTTCTTGCAAAATGTAAAATCATTGGAAAATATTATTAGTGTGGATTCCCTACACCACAATTACTAAATCTATCTGGTTTGTCCTGAGCTAAGTTCCTGCTATTATTTCCTCCTTGGCATCGTTGTGCTATCCTGTAGTACCTGTTTAAACTCTATATACTAATTCGATTATAATTTTGTTGCTATCCGGTTCTTCAAAAGCTGTAACACTAACTATTTTCTTTTTCTTGCATAGAACTCAAAATGGAACAATGAACATGTTGGTTTGCATAGCCTATTCTACAGATTCACAAGCGACACCATTATTTCCTTACCTGGTGCTGGTTCATCCTAAGCAACGGCATAACTATCCTCTACTATGTAGTTCACTCGCGGTTTGCATTCCTGCTCTAGAAGTTCTCTTATGATGCCATTATAATTTCTATTTGGTTGATTCTTAGCTATGGCAGTAACTACACACCATTGTGTAGCTCACCGCAAATTCTGAGTCACCCAATGTCTCTTGCATTCCAGGAGATACCATTACTTCCATATATATTTTCTAAAATGACCTGGATAGTTTATATTTGCTGAAATTCTAAGCCACACCCACACACATTTTTTGATTGCTTGTTTCACAGTAGGCACACTTGTTTAATGTGTTGTTGCTTGTCCTATTTGTTTGACGTGTTGGTCAATAATTAAACCATTGACCAGTAGTAAACTCCAGTTCATAACTCTTGTCAAATCATTCAAATGAGTAGTTTGTCTTGTTTGATGTATTAACTTATTATTATTTAGTTTTAGACTGAAATTATTGTTATCGCCACCAAAGAGGGGGCTGCAAGATCATGTATCCTCCAATGTAGCTGTCACACTCAAACAAAGATGCAGGTGATAGATTGAGAAAGAAAATTGAGGACTTTGCTATCAACTCGGTTATCAACTAAAATGCCAAATTTTCTTTCCCTTGAGTTAATAATATGTAATGATTTTAGGAAGTTTGCAGCTGATGTAATATCTACATAACTCGCATAGGACATGTAGGCATTTAGTTGACGCCATCCACACATGACGTAGGCGGTACCATAACTACGCCACCCAGGTCGATTAGGGAACAGTATCAGGCTTTGTTGTTGGCCCGTCTTGTATTCGGCCGTCGATGAACAGTAAAAGATGCTTGCTAATTATACACCTTTTATGATATTGGCATGAGCTTCAGAAAGGCCGAAACTGTAAAAGACAGTAAACGTAATGGGCCGACCCACATGTGGGAACTAGTAACAGAAATAGGTCATAACAGCAACATGCCAGAACAGTAGCAGGCAGCAGCATGCCAGAACATAAACATGCCAGAATAGTAACAAGCCACAACAGTAAAAGGCAGGAAACTGTAAAAGGCCAGAACAGTAACATGCCTTAGAATTAACGGGCTAGAACAGTAGCAGGCCACAACAGTAAAGGGCCTCAATAGTACATGGCTAGAAACGATTAAATGCGAACGATATGAGCGAGAACGATGTCGGCGGCAAATTACGAGCAAGAACAGAATTGGTGATGTAATTACTAGTCCAGAATAGTAACATGCCTCCTGTGGGCCTGAATAGTTGGTGTCTGGCACAGTAAAAGTCCAGAATAGTAACGGACCTTCTCAAAAAGGGGGCCTTTAGTAGGCGGCCCGTGACAGGCTAGGAGAACAGTGATGGTCCGACCGCAAACTTAACAGTACCGGCCCGACTTGCCGTAGGCTGCTAACGGGCCGCATAGTGTTGGACCAACTTGGAACTTCTATCGGCCGAAACAGTACCGAGTCTGAAAGTTCCCGGGTCATAGCTGGCTGCATTATTGGGCCCATTTCAGGCAGTGCAGGACAAATCAGTAACGAGTCGTCTTCTTATTAGGCTCTCCTCATGGGTGCCACATGGTTGTTTGGCTGGGCCTGGCTTCTACCACAGTGTCTGTGACCGTTAACGGCGGCAACTGGCCATTAACGGCGGCTGCCACATGGTTGTTTGCATGACATCAGCAGTCAACGTGGCTGGCAAACAGATCTATGACGGAACAAGTTTTTGTGGCCGAAGGGTGCGATCCGCCATGGTCGAAAACAAATTCGTGGTTAATTTATTTGTGATGGGGCTTTTACCACGAAGGCCATCTGTCGTAGAAGACATTTTAACCACGAAAAATGGGCCTTCAACCACGAAAATCGTCCGTTCTAAAATCCAACTTTTCTTGTAGTGCTTGGTCGAACAACTATAGCTGGGCATGAAACCGGACTGAAGCAGGTGGGTATGAAGGGTTCTCGAGGAAGAGTAATCCTTCTTATTCTGATAGGCAACACATGGACAACACATAAAACTATTCACACTGTTTGCCTTAGCCACACCGATAAAATTATGCAGGCCCGTAATGAACTCGGCAGTGCGTGGGTCACCGTACATCCATTGCCGGCTCATGTGCATTATATAATTAAGTTCATCAAAAACCATTACAGAACACCTAGAGAAATTACCATTGTACATCGACAAATGCATTGTATCAATGATAGATAAAAGGATAAAGTTGCTAACCTCGATCGAGGAGGAAAGAAAGAGGAGAAAGCTTAAGTGTGACTCATGCACTTCATAACATATTTGTTTTGTGTGAACTCAAGTGGCATCATGCTCTCACGCATTTCATCGAGCACCTCTTGTGCATAGAGGGAGGAAACAAAGCAACATAGACCACTTGTGCATAAGAAGGAAAAAACAACTAGCTCACACACAAGCATGTGGGACTGAGGGGCATATATACATAAACATGGACCTTTAGTCCCGGTTCATGGTATGAATCGGGACTAAAGGTTCCACTCGAACCGGGACCAATCGTGGCCCTGCCCCGTGCGGCATCATGGCCTTACGAACCGGGACTAATTATCACATTAGTCTCAGTTCGTAACGCAACCGGGACTGATCGCTGGGCAGCTCCAAAACGGAAGCCCTATTTTCTACTAGTGTATCCCTTCCTAGTGGACCGGGGATTCGAGATAAATGAGATAGGGTGAAGATAGGGTTTCCCCCAATGCCTGTGGAGATTATCCCCACTAATTCTTACATAACATTAGTTCCAAACAAGGCCTAACATTAGTTACATAACATTAACTCCAGTGGGTGACATCTGGAAAACCGAATCTCAAAGCAACAAGTCCAACACTAATTTAATAATGTATCACAGAGTCCAGCAGCAAATTCTGAAGAAACTATGTGTCATGGAGTGGCACCGAAAGAAAACATCACACAAAGGATGGCCTGTCGGCAGTACCTCGAGCTGGGGAGGGAAAGAGGGCTGTGGACGAAAAGATGGTGGTTAGGCAGTCGAGGCGCTAGGCCATGGACGACGGGGAGAGTAGTGGGGAGATGGAGGGACAATGGTTGTGTAGTAGGTGGCAAGCTGTCGGGGAGGGGGATGATCCTATCTTCTAGGATAGGGGGAAGCGACAGGGACATCTCGCTGCTGGTCACAACGACACGATACACAAAGTAGCAAAGGAGTAGAGGGAGAGAAGATGATTCGAGGATAAGATTCTGTTACCGTGAATTAGGGATCAACTTTGCTTGGGTGGTTTGAGATTTGGTTGGCCATGTGTCAACCGCATGAGGTGGTCTATCAATCTGGATTATGCGACATGGGTCATAAAATATTTTTCTCCCATGTGAAGGACGCAGGGTGCCGCCGAAAACCTAGCCAACAACAGCGCACTCGTCCATACACTAGCAGGTCCATTGATTGGGACTTCTTGTGAATTCAGATCAGACGGTACAACTCGACGAATTCATCAAAATTTAACTTTGACCATCAGTTTCTTGTAAAGAAGTTCTTGTAAAGAAGCATCGAATAAAAAATTATTAAGCACAAATTGTAGGTATCAATTTTATACTACCTCCATCTATAATGTAAGCTAGCAGTTTAAATTGAACTGGTAAAAAGGATTACATTTCAAAACGGAGGGAGTAGCAAACAAAGCACATACGGAGTACCAGATTGATTGGTTAAACTTCTGCAATGTTGAATATTTCTTTTTTAGAAGTGCAATGTTAAATATGGTAGTGATCGCTGGCTTCGCCAAAGGAGTACCACGAAAATGGGGTATGTGATAAAATTTGAAAACCTGGGTTTTCGGTGACCGCCTCACCGGTACCCTAAAATTTCGGGTTCTATGAAGTCCAGATATGCACAAGTCTTTAACTACTCCCGCCCCACCGCAGGCAACTGCGTTGCGCGTCCTCCTCCTGCCATTCTCTAATCCATAAATCCAGCTGCACCCCGGCCTTCCAAGCCGGTCGGCCCTCTTCGGCAGGAGTACTACCGTCTTCGCGTGGAGATGGTGACCATGAAGGGCGACCGGCCGGCGATCGGCATCGACCTCGGGACGACCTACTCGTGCGTGGCAGTGTGGCGGCCGATGCAAGACCGCGTCGAGGTCATCCCCAACGACCAGGGCAACCTCACCACGCCGTCCTGCGTCGCCTTCACCGACACCTCGCGGCTCATCGGCGATGCGGCCATGAACCAGGCCGCAGTGAACTCCGTCAACACCGTCTTCGGTAAGACTCACTCACCCACATCGGATCAGCACCTCCCTTCTGTGCCCCTCCCCCCGGATAGATACTTCGTACATGGATTTGATGCAGTGGATCTGTTCTTTAGACCTCCGATTTCTCGAGTTCAACGGTCTGATGAATGTAGGTAACCTTGCCTTGCGTTTGTCTTGCATGTTTAGACATCACGCATTCACGCCACCAACATACTCGGTCATATGTCTACATGACGACCAGCGCCGCCCTGGAGCGGAGGACGTCCAGAGCTTGAAAGCTTCCTTTTCTCATATATGCAAAATGGCCACATAGGGTTTAATCTAACTTATTCATCAATTTTTGTTTTGCTTCAGATGCAAAGCGGCTGATTGGCCGGCGATTCAGTGACCCGTCCGTACAGGGAGACATCAAGCTCAGGGTCTGGCCTTTCAAAGTCATCGCAGGTCCCAACGATCGGCCGATGATTGAGGTCCAGTACAGGGGCGAGGAGAAACAGTTCGCGGCCGAGGAGATCTCTTCCATGGTGCTCGCCAAGATGCGGGACACGGCAGAGACCTTCCTTGGCAGGACGGTCGAGAATGCCGTGATCACTGTCCCGGTCTACTTCAACGACTCCCAGCGCCAGGCCACAATCGATGCCGGCACCATTGCTGGCCTCAACGTCATGCGGATCATCAACGAGCCCACAGCTGCCGCCATAGCCTATGGTCGTGACAGGATAGGCAGCATCGATGAAGTGAAGACGGTGCTAATATTTGATCTCGGTGGCGGTACCTTGGATATATCGGTCATCAACATTGATCCAGGGTTCGACATCGATATGAGCGTCTACGAGGTCAAGGGTACGGCTGGTGACACCCACCTTGGCGGGGAGGATTTCACCAGCCTGATGGTGAAGCACTTCGTGCGGGAGTTCATTAAGAAATACAAGAGGAATGGCATCAGGAGCAACCCGCGGGCTCTCCGGCGGCTGAGGATGGCCTGCGAAAGGGCCAAGAGGTTGCTTTCTTCCACGGTGCAGACCACCATTGAGATTGATTCGCTCCAGGATGGCATTGATTTCTACACAACAATCACCCGTGCCCGGTTTGAGGAGCTCAACATGGACCTCTTCCGAAAGTGCATTGAACTTGTCGATACGTGCCTTCGCCATGCTGGGATGGAGAAGACCGAAATTCATGACGTTGTGCTCGTGGGTGGCTCCAGCCATATTCCCAAGGTACAGCAGCTGCTCCGGGACTATTTCAACAGGAAGAAGCTCTGCAGGAACCTCAACCCCGATGAAGCTGTTGCTTACGGCGCTGCGCTCCAGGCTGCCCTTCTCAGTGACGAGGACAGTGTGGAAATGAGGGATGTGCTTCTGCTCGACGTCACGCCGCTCTCTCTCGGGCTAGAGACGGTTGGAGGTGTGATGACTGTGCTGATTCCCAGGAACACCACCATCCCCACCCAGAAGGAGCAGATCTTCAGCACTAACGTGGACAACCAGCCGAGTGTGCTCATCCAGGTGTACGAGGGTGAGGGGGAGTGTACCAAGGACAACAATCTGCTCGGCAAATTCACCCTTACTGGCATCCCCAGGGCGCCGAGGGGCGTTCCACGGATCAACGTGACATTCAAAATCGAAGAGAATGGCACCCTGGAGGTCTCTGCAGAGGACATGACGACGGGAAAAAAGAAGAAGGTCACCATCACCAGCGACAAAGGGCGGCTGAGCAAGGAGGAGATGGAAAGGATGTCACTAGATGCCGAGAAGTACAAGTTCGAGGATGAGAAGGAAATGATCAAAAGTGGAGGCCCGTAAGTTAAGATCAAAAGCACTTCAAAACTGCGTGTCTAATGTGCTTCGGTGTGCTATAATCGCGCTGCTATTAACAATGGATGTTTAGTGCTAGTACTTCGTATAGATCTGCAACTTCTGGCATGGTCATGGTCATGGTCATTGCCCTCCTATCTTAGTTATGCTTTGTTTTAGGAACCACGGTTTAACTCAACTGGTGGTACATGGTTGCCTGCTATTATATCAGTTCAATGTCTAGCATTTGGTTGGAACAATCTAATTGTTTTTGTATGCACTACCGTGGTTAGAATATGAACCTAAAATGCTCATTACATGGTTGGGACCTGGGAGCAAGTTCGTGAGAAATTGATGCTAGACATTGAACTGATATAATAGCAGGCAACCGCGAGCCCACAGAGGTCAGAGGCAAGTGTTTAGCATAATCAGAATACCTTGCTGTCCGGCATTGGAGATCGTTGCATGTAATGTAGGGAAGGCAGCCCCAAATAACTTTTGTCTCCTATTTCCATGGACTTTTCACGACTGAGGGAGAGTCTGAACCCATCATTGTGTTCTATAACTAGATTTTGGGTCGGGCTTGCCACAGTGCCCCGTAACACGTAGCCGTGGATCCACGAAACAACTAAGCATATGATCAAACCTGTGAGATTTGGTCACCTATGTCAGATCGAAAACAACCATCTCTGGAGAATAGAGGGAAATACATAACAATGCTAGCCTTAAGTATGAGCCAAGCATGGGCTGTGCTGTTGTTTTTTCATCATTGCCTGATCAAAATATAAATGGCACATAGTCAAACACGAAAATAGGAAAGGTGGATAATCAGCGTGGTATCGTTTTAAGCTCGTATCCATTGTTTGTCTAATTACCTAGCTCCTGTGATAAATACCATGAATATTACATCTGTAATAGTACATGTCTAGCTGATTCACGAACAGACGGACCGATGCCTGCATATGTACCCCTGTAAGTGGCACTCTGTTTTTCAGCGTCAATCTTCAAACAAAGCGGTATCCGCTATGTAGATGCCAGGACAAGAAGAAGTTAGATGACATACTATGATACTTGCTTGAGGAGGCGTGATGCATCTCTACGCCTCCCACCTGATCCTATGCCTACTGGCACATGGGATCCCCGCTACCTGTCGTCTTCTTGCTTTATGTTTTAACTTGTTTCTTGGGTGTTTGTGCAGTGCCCTCAACTTATGTTCTTCTATTTGAACCGACTGAATCTTTGTATAGATGGGTGCTTTATTTATAAAACTGGGCGAAAGTCTATTTCGAGAATCTTCAGAGTTTGGCAACGACAACAGCTAATGATCAATCGGTCTAGGGTGATCAATTCAGAATCACCAGGGAGTAAGGCACTGTGACCATGCATGTTCAATCTTGTTGCATATGGTTAGGACGCCGTATGCTTTTGCTACACCTTGCTGACTCTTCAGGTCTCGGACTCAGCAAGAACCCTACATTAAATTATACTCCCTCCGATCTAAATTAATGGTCTCAGATTTGTCTATATTCGAATATATCTGGTCTTATCGGTGGACCGAAGATGAACTACCAAAAGAGCACTATGGTACCGGTCCATATGTATGCACAACAATCGAATCTTGGGTTGGGTGTGCCCCTGTCTATCAGCTCCCTCCTTGTAAAAGAAAATGCGTAGCAATTTGTGCTACTCGAGAAGAATGAAACGGATCAAAAGATTAGAGAAGCATTTGTTGGGATCGCAGCAGAAAACAAAAGAAAATTCTAACTACGCGAATAAAATAACCAAAATTTATTCTACGTAGGCATAAGTAATAGAGAGGGAAACGGTGTCCATACCCTTTAAGGCCGAGGTACGTCTTACGCAGGCAGGCGTATGTTGATGAAGACAAACAGCTCCTCGCTCCAAGCACCGAGCTCTGAGCGCGCCAAGTGTGGCGCCTCCGAAGTTCTACACACGTTCGGTGTAGGCGACATCTCCTGGGCTCCTATCCAGCCGAGCAGTGGAAGAACAAAGATGGCAGACCAAACAACGCACGGCAGTAGTGTGAAGGTGGAGAACTCAAGTCCCTCAAAGTTCTCTCCAATATTACGAATAAATCGCTAAGGAAAATGAGAGAGAGAGAAAAGAGAATAGGATGTCTTCCAAGGGGAGGGGTGCCCCTTTATTTATAGTAGGAGGGGAGGGCCAACACCCAAGGGGCAAGCGGTGTGGGGCTAAGCCGCCGACCACCAAGGTGGGCCCTAGGCGGGGAGCCCACTAGGGCTTGGCCGGCTGGCCCCTCCTACCCATGCGCCTTGCCCTCTTGGGCCTCCGCTCTCTGGGTGAGGCCCATAAGCCACGAGCTGCCTTTTAAAAATAAAATAAAAATATATGTTTTATTATTAATTTAATAAATTAATATAAAACACATATATTATTATATCTTTCATTTCGGAACTCCTTCCGGATCCCTCCGATCAACATCGGGTGCTACATGGAACTTTTCCGATTTCTCTCTCTCATTTCTCCTGCGGTGCCGGATCAATCCCTATGCATCCCCACCCTTAAGTGTGCCACCCTTTGGTTCGGAAATACTTCGGACATGACCGAGACCCCTCTCGAATCAATGATCATCAGCGGGACCTGGATGCCCATCATGACCCCATGCGTTTCACGAATCTCGTCGCTTGAACCTTCAACGTCGTGTCTCACTCCCTTTGCCACTTGATACTTAGTTTATCCGATATTTGATTTTTGGTATCTCCATACGTAGTTCAATCTCGTTACCGATGATATAGTTTACTCGTTCATGTACTGTTGCATTTCATGACCTAGTCACACGCTTGAAAGCTTCATTAATGTAACACCACCGAGTTAGCCACGTGTATCTATCCATTACTTAGATTGGCAAATCCTGGTCTTGATACATACTGCTCTACACGTTCCGTCGGAAAACCTGAGTGCTACCTTTTTTATCACCCTTTTACAACTTGATGCTTGATACCATCAAGGCTCCATCCAGTAATGGTGATTATATATTATCTCACAATCAAAAGAGTAGGTTACGAGGTTTCTTTGTTATCATCAATGATGAACGTTTATAAGTAGATCTTATTATGATATAACTTTGAGTGTTTGTCTATCATATCATTCAACCAATGATATGACCTCATTGTCAATTGGCATAAATGCCCATGATCTCGAAACCCTAGATCATTCGTTTGACCAATGAGCTAGTTCGCTAGAGATAACTAGGGACACAGTTTGTTTACATACCACACGTGTATTAACATTTCATATTAACACAGTTACAACACAATATGAAATGTATTATCAACATACAAGAGATACATAAAATAAAACACTTTATTATTTGCCTCTAGGGCATATCTCCTTCAGTCTTCCACTTGCACTAGAGTACAAATTAATCTAGTTTACATTAGGGAAAGATCTAACACCAATAGCAGTTCGGTGTTGTTCATGCTTTGCTTGTGGAAGACCCTTGTTCAATGGATCTGCAACATTCAGATCTGTGTGTACTTTGCAAATCTTGATTTCAACATTTTCTCTGATAGCGTGAAATCGTAGCTTGATATGTTTGGCCGTGGAATGAATTCTTGGTTCCTTCGCATTTGCAATGGCACCCATGTTGTCACAATAGATCGTCACGGGGTCATGCGCACTTGGAACAGCTCTCAATTCAATGATGAAATTCCTTAGCCAAACAGCTTCATTCGATGGTTCATTAGCTGCGATGTATTCTTACTCCATTGTAGACTGTGCCACCACTGGCTACTTCCTACTTCTCTAGCTTACCGCACCGCCATTCACCATAAACACATATCATGTTTGAGACTTCGAGTCATCAGGATCCGTGTTTAAGCTTGCATCCACGTAACCAATTACATTTAGAGCTTCATCACTACCTCCATAGATTAGGAACATATCCTTAGTTCTCTTGAGATACTTTAGGATACATTTCACAACTTTCCAATGATCCATTCCTGCATTACTTTGGAAACGGCTCATCAAACTAACAGCCAAGGCCACATCAGGTTCAGTGCTCAGCATAGCATACATGATAGAGCCTATGGCTGAGGAATAGGGGACTTTAGACATCCTCTCTCTTTCATCATCTTTTGCTGGACATTGAGTTGAACTCAGTGTTCTACCTTTTATCACAAGCACAAAACCTCTTTTGGCCTCTTCCATTTTGAACCTCTTCAAAATCTTCTTAAGGTAAGTACTCTGACTTAATACAATCAGGCATCTTGATTTATCTCTATAGATCTTGATTCCCAATATATATGCCGCTTCACCTAAGTCCTTCCTGGAAAACTGACTACTCGGATATTCCTTTACGCTCTCTAGAAGTTTCACATCATTCCCAATCAGTATATGTCATCCACACATACTACTAGGAATGCCACTGAGATCCCACTCACTTTCTTGTAAACACATAACTCTTGTTCATTTTGGACAAATCCAAAACCCTTGATCACTTGATCAAAACGACGGTTCCAGCTCCGAGATGCTTGCTTCGGTCCATAAATGGATCACTGAAGTTTTCATAGCTTTCTAGCATCCTTAGGATCAACAAAACCTTTTGGTTGATTCATATACAACTCTTCATCAATGTGTCCATTGAGGAACATGGTGTTGACATCCATCTGCCATATCTCATAATCGAAATATGCAGCAATTGCTAGTAAAACCTGCTCAGATTTCAGCACCGCTATGGGAGAGAAGGTCCCATCGTAGTCAACTCCTTAAATTTGTCAGAAACCCTCTGTGACAAGTCGAGCCTTGTGGATGGTCACATTACCATTAGCATCTGTCTTTTTCTTCAAGATCCATTTATTTTCCACGGCCTTGCGGCCTTCTAGAAGATCCACCAAGCTCCAAACTTGGTTTTCATACATGGATCCTATTTCGGATTTCATGGCTTCCAGCCATTTCTCAGAGTCAGCACTTTCCATAGCCTCTTTGTAGTTTGCAGGTTCATCTTGTTCAACCAACAAGACAGTCATCACAAGACTACTATACCAATCAGGAGAGGTACATATTCTTGTAGACTTACGAACTGTAGGAGCTTCGATATGATTACTATGATCATTATCATTTGATTCTTCCTCCATTGTGGAGGGTGGTTCCGACACAGCTTCCGTTGCGCTACTCAGTATTTGGAGAGAAGGATTAATAACCTCATAAAGCTCAATCTTCCTTCCACTAACTTCTCTAGTGAGAAACTCTTTCTCAAGAAAGGTGCCATTCTTCACGACAAACATTTTACCCTCGGTCTTATTGTAGAAGGTATACCCAATAGTCTCCTTTGGGTATCCTACAAAGATGTACTTTTCCGCTTAGGGTTCGAGTTTGTCAGGATGTAGTGTCTTAACGTAAGCCCCGCATCCCCAAACTTTCAAGAACGACGACTTTGGCTTCTCGTCATGCCACATCTCATATGGTGTTGTCTCCACAGATTTGGATGGTGCTCTGTTTAAAATAAAAGCGACAGTTTCTAACGTATATCCCCAAAATGATATGGATAAATCGGTCAAAGACATCATGGACCCACATTATCCAATAGAGTACGATTACGTCATTCCGACACACTATTTCGCTAAGGTGTTCCGGCTGGCGTAAGCTATGGTACGATACCACAGTCCTTCAAGTGCATGCTAAACTCATAACTCAAATACTCGCCTCCCCGATCGGATCAAAGATGCTTGGTTTTCTTGTTAAGTTGATTCTCTACTTCCTTCTAAAATTCCTTGAACTTTTCAAAGGTTTCAGACTTGTGCTTCATTAAATAGATATACCCATATCTACTCAAATTGAAGGGGTTCGCGTATGAAAACAATAAAATTTTACCCTACGCCCCTGAACCCCTGATGCTGACAGGACCTATCTATTAGTAATGCAGTAACGGGAGGGGCTTTCACAAACTTACCCTTGAAGACTGAAAAGCGTTGTCAACGCTCAGGAGAGCGTGGTTGATGTAGACGAGACGAAGCCGACCTCAAGGTCGTGATGAAGTCCTTGCGCTCCTGCGGCTCCAACAACTTGAGTGCCTCAAGTGTGACACCTCGCGGAGAGTTACATGCATATGATGCCTAGCAAAGACTCATGCTTCTTTGATCCAGCAGCAGTTGCGGAAGTAGAGCTCCTGGATCCGAATCCCGTGGCGCGACGGTGCTCCGCGGTGAAGATGTCTCTCGCTCACGCAGACCGAAATTGGGACCACGGTCACGGGAGAGATAGAGAGAGAGATAAAAATATCAATTGGAGGTCTCCCCAAAAGAGAGAAAACCTTTATTGAATATTTTGTGTATTTATCTGGCCAAATACCCCCACTATATATAGGGGAGGGGGAGGTACTACCTCCCTCAAAGTCCCGGGGTGGTACTAAAGGAGGGGAGAGGGGGCAGCCGCCGCCTCAGTGGGCCCTGTCTGGGGGGCTAAGCCCATCCGGCCACCCCCTTCCCCTTCTCTCCTCTTGCCTTTCCCTCATGGGCCCTTCTCCCTCCGTAATTTAGCCCATTAAGGCTTTTTGTCCTTTAATTATTTCTCTTTTATTAAATAATTATGAATAAATGATTAAATCAATATTTAACATTCATTCACATATTATTCAATCTCTGTGACTATGGAACACCTTACACCTTCACTCTGGACATCCTTTGGACTTACCGAAACCCTTCTGGTTTTCTCTCTTTCTATTCTTCGGTGATTCTATCGATCCTATAAACACTCTCTAAGCATAATCAAGCCTTTAAACGTGATACGCCACATTTCGGGAACACTCCAGACATGGTCGGGAGACCAATGATCAACAGAGGTACCTGGATGGCCATGTGACCCATGTGCATTCCACGAAGATCTTTTGTCGTTTGAACCGGGACTGTCACGTCTTATTCCTTTTGTCTCTCAATACTTGCATTTCTCGATATCTGATCAATGACATAAACATGTCGGGTTCAATCTCGTTACCAAACAATGCTACTTGACTCGTTCCGACAAGTGATATTCATGTGATAAAATCACATGTTGTGCAACTATTGGATATAACTTCTCCGAGTGGGCCCTTGAGTATCGTTCTGTCACACGGATGGACAAATCCCACTCTTGACATATATTGCCTCTATTGTTCCTCCGAATACCTGAACACACCTTTATGATCACTGTATTACCAAGTGACGTTTGATGCTATCTAAGCACTCTCGGAAAATAGTGATTGATATAGCCTCACGGTCTAAGGAATAGTCTACTAGGTCTATTCTAATCGTCATAACTTGAACTTCGTGACAAGATCGGGTCATGATGTTTAGGTTGGGTATTAGTTCATCATCTCATTCTCAGAATGACATTACTCCATTTCCAACTGGCATAAATGCCACATGATCAGGAAACCTTGATCATCTATTGACCAATGAACCAGTGACTAGAGTTTTCGCCAGGAACACCTGGTTATTTATATATCACACATGTATTGACGTTTCCTTTTAATACAGTTATAGCATGATATAAAACTTAATCATAAACTATATTAAATGTGATAATAATCCTTATTATTATTTGTCTCTAGGGCATATTTCCAACACAAATCGTTAGTAAAGGTAACAAAATAACGATAACCATTGCGTGTTGAGACGCTCATTGGACCACACACATCTGTATGTATGATTCTCATTAGGTCTTCTGCCCGCTCCATCGTGCCGGAGAAGAGTGTCCTAGTCATCTTTCCCATGAGGCAAGGCTCGCATGTGTTAAGGGATTCAAAATCCAATGATTCCAGGAGTCCATTAGAATGTTGCTTCTTCATGCTCTTTACGCCAATGTGACCAAGACAGCAATGCCATAGATACCATGGTATTATCATCATCATGTTTACAATGCTTAGCATCAACATTATGTATGTGAGTACGTCTATCAAGATCCAGCAAGAATAAACCATTACACATAGGTGCATGAACATATAAAACATCATTCATTGAACTAGAACAACCACTTGTTCCAGATTTTAAAAATAATGATCTTGTAACAAGCAAGATCCACTCAAAATATTCATACTTAGTGTGGGTACATAATAGAATTTATTCAAGACTAAAATTAATCCCGATGGTAGATGTAGAGGTAGAGTGCTGACGACCACCACATTGACCTTTAAGCCATTACCGATGTGCATCATCACCTCGTCCTTTCCGAGCCGCCTCTTACTCCGCAGCTCCTGCCGAGAGTTACAAATATGAGCAACATAACCGGTATCAAATACCCAGGTGTTACTCCTGGTGCTAGTAAGGAATACATCTATAACTTGTATATTGAATATACCTTTGTATTTGGTAGCTATCTTGTCCGCCTTCTTGTCCTCAAGGTACTTGGGGCAGTTGCACTTACAGTGCCCGTCCCCCTTGCAGTAGAAGCACGTGACGCCGGTCTTAGGACTGGGCTTGGTATCTTTAGTGGTATTGGCAACAGATTTGAAATCCTTCTTAGGCTTCTTGCTCTTGCCCTTATGCCTCCGCTTCTTAAAGTTGGTGGTCGTATTGACCATCAGTACCATGTTCTGCTTCTTGATCTCAAATTCAGCAGTTTCGAGCATGGCGAACAACTCAGCTAGGAGCTTATTCATCCCCTGCATATTGTAGTTCAGCACAAATCCCTTGTAGCTAGGGAAACAGGCGCATCATCCTATCAATCGTGAGCTCGTCCGTGATCTTGCAATCTAGGGTGTTCAAGCGTTGAACGTATCCAAACATCTTGACTACATGCTCTCTCACACTCATGTGCTCTTCCATCTTGGCAGAGAAGAAGATTTCGAAAGCCTCATACCTCTCCGCCCGAGCCTGTGGAGCAAAGACAACCTTGAGATCTTCTATGATCTCGAAGGCTTTCATCTTCTCAAAACGCTTTTGAAGCTCTGGCTCCATGGCATAGTGCATTCCACTCTGGACGAGGGAGAAATCATCCGCCTTGGACTGCCAGACATTCTAGTCGTCCTTAGAGACGGTATCTGTAGGCCTAGCGGGGAGCATAGCCTTGATGAGATAAATCAACTTGTAGGGGACTAGGAAGATCCTCAAGTTGTGGTACCAGGAGGTGAAGTTGGACCCATCAGTTTTTAGCTTGTCCTTCTCTAGGAATGAGCTAAGGTTGAAGGTGAGTGGGCTAGACATCTATAATGGATTTGCAAAGTAGACCATGTTCATAATATGAGTTCAAGTTTTAATTTACGGTAAACTAAAATAAAAAGAACTTCCACTCAAACGAACATCCCTCAATTCGTTTGGTGATCACACGATCCTAATGCAGTGCACCACACCCGATCGTCATGGCCGACAATGTAGTTTCAAAGGTACTCATTACCAATGTTAATCACATCATATGTGACTCATGCTCGACCTTTCGGTCTCTTGTGTTCCGAGGTTATGTATGTACATACTAGGCTTGCCAATTCTAACTTTTGTGTATTACAGTGCAACATGGCTTACACCCATCGTATGCGAACGCAGATATGTCTGACACCCGATCGCCTCGGCGCGCCTCATAACGGAGAACTTTCTTGGTGGTGCACACACGAGTGGAACACTATTATTGGAATTATACGAGAGATCATCCTATTATGCTACTGTCGTATATCTAATCTTTTGCATGTTTTACGCGGCTTTAGGGCTTTCGCGATCGAATCCCTTTCCCACCTACGAACGTAGATACACAACATGGATTCAATGATTGTCTTTTCTCTTCCCTTTTCGGGGACCTCCGTAGTGAATGTCATATCAACTACTGCAGAGAGACAGACACCCTCCAAAGCCACTTACAGTTGAGGACCAGTCTCGTCAATCACCACGTAATGTTGGTTGGGGGCCGCTTCATCAAACAGTACTACGATGTACCAAGTACACGAAAGACGGTAGCAACTAGAAAATCAATGCCCATATATTGCTATGTGTTCTATCCGTATGACATGTCTACCCATAGATCAGCTCTGATACCACTGTTGGGATCTGCAGCAGAAAACAAAAAAATCTAACTATGCGAACACAATAACCAAGATCTACTTTATGTAGACATAAGTAACAAAGAGGGAAACAATATTCATACCCTTGAAGACCGAGGTATGCCTTACGCAGGTAGGCGTATATTTATGAAGACAAACAGATCCTCGCTCCAAGTGCCGAGCTCTGAGCGCCCCAAGTGTGGCACTTCTGAAGTTCTACACATCTCCGGTGTAGGCGACGTCTCCCGGGCTCCGATCAAGCCGATCAGCGGAAGAAGAAAGATAGCGGACCGAATAGCGCACGACGGTGGTGTGGAGATGGAGAACTCAAGTCCCTCAGAGTTCTCTCCAATATTATGGAGCAACCTCTAAGAAAAATGTGTGAGAGAGAGAGAAGAGAGAATGGGACGCCTTCCAAGGGGAGGGGTGCCCCTTTATTTATAGTAGGAGGGGAGGGCCAACACCCAAGGGGGAAGCGGTGTGGCACTAACCCTCCGGCTACCAAGGGATACACCAGCCCCAAGGTGGGCCGCAGGCGGGGAGCCCACTAGGGCTTGGCCGGCTGGCCCCTCCTTCCCATGCGCCTTTCCCTCTTGGGACGCCCCTCTTTGGGTGAGACCCATAAGCCATGGGCTGCCTTTTAAAAATAAAATAAAAATATATGTTTATTATTAACTAAATTAATTAATATAAAACACATATATTATTATATCTTTCACTTCGGAACTCCTTCTGGACCCCTCCGATCAACACCAGGTGCTACATCAAACTTTTCTGATTTCTCTCTCTTAGTTCTCCTACAGTGCCGGATCAATCCCTATGCGTACCCACCCTTAAGTCTTCCACCCCTCGATTCAGAAACACTTCGGACATGACCGAGACCCCTCTCGTATCAATGATCATCAGTGGGACCTGGATGCCCATAATGACCCCCGTGCGTTTCACAAATCTCATCGATTGAACCGTCAACATCGCGTCCCACTCCCTTTGCCACTTGATACCTAGTTCATCTGAGATTTGGTCTTCAGTATATCCATACCAAGTTTGATCTCGTTACCGATGAACTCGCTTACTCGTTTCCATGTTGTTGCATTCCATGACCTAGTCACACTCTTGCAAGCTTCGTTAATGCAATGTCACCGTGTTGGCCACATTTATCTATCTCTTACTTGGATTGGCAAATCCTAGCCTTGATACATACTCCTCTACACGTCCCTTCAGAAAACTTGAGTGGTACCTTTTCGATCACCCTTTTACAGCTTGATGTTTGATACTCAAGGCTCCCTCCAATAACGGTGATTATGTACTATCTCACAGTCAAAGGATTAGGTTGCAAGGTTTGTTTGTTATCATTAATGATGAATGTTTGTAACTAGATATTATTATGATATAACTTTGGGTGTTTGTATACCACATCATTCAACCAATGATATGACATCATTGTCAATTGGTATAAATGCCCATGATCTCGAAACCCTAGACTTTCTGTTTGATCAATGAGATAGTTCGCTAGAGTTACCTAGAGACACGGTTTGTTTATATACCACACGTATATTAACATTTCGTATTAACACAACTATAGCATGACATGAAATATATTATGAACATACAAGAGATATATCAAATAAAACACTTTATTATTTGCCTCTAGGGCATATTTCCTTCAGCATTAGCCAACAAAAAGTAGGATGATTAAGAACATACAACATGTACACCGATGATGTTTTAACATGGTCAGATGAGGATACGTCAGCTCAAAGAAAGCGCATTAACATGCCAATGCAAATTATAAACAAACCAGGAATTACTAAAGAAGTTTTGTACTAAGAATGCAACCATGGATAAAAGAGGCACATACAAAATTATCTCCTATTTTTTTTTCAAGAATTAGTGGTCGCATGGTTCATACTCTCTGTAATTCACCACAGATGTCTAAACGAATGAGTCCTCCATAAATTTGTTTAGCATGTTTGAGTGTAAACCAGCATAGGTGCAAAGGCCCTGAGCAAGCTCCTTGACCCCTACGGTGAATCTGCATATAACTGCATGTTGTAGTACGTCAGTAATTGACATAACATTAATGAAAAAACCTTCCATTAATATTACATCACTCAAAGTGGTACAACAGAAACATCGTGGGTCCACAACACTATAGATGACTTACTAAGCTCGTTACAAAAGATCCAGAAAAGCCTCCTCATCATAATGACGAGGAGAAATATAGAAATTAACACCAGAAATCATAGCTCACAGACTAATGCAAGGCTAAGCTAGACTCTAATCCAATTAGGCTATAACTAAAGCTATAGAAATAAGATTGATTAAACTAGAATTGTAGTTCCTACTCCTTGTGGTTCTGTTTTCATCATGATGGACGTAATTGTTGACTCCATGGTCTTCATTTTGTAGCTCCGGTATCTAGTAGTAATAGTTCTCCACTGCAACTTATTGGATCTAGTGATATCTTCAATGAACTTTGGAATATAGCAATGGCTAAGAAGATACGATTAAGTATGAGAGTACTCGGCAAGTTCACTAAACAGGACTATTTGATGCACTATCTACACATTCGGACCATATGTCCTAGGCCATGCAAGTGTTTGTAAACATGTCTTCAAAATATTGCTTTCATTTCCAAAAACTATGTCCGTCATCCTTCACAAGTTTACTTGAACTTCATGGGGTTCCTTTTCTATCGCGCAACCAAGCCGCAAATCCTGTTCATACTTCCTTGGTATGAGGACCAGCCTAAGGTCCAAGTCATTCACTGCCCTTCTCCGCAATCCCGCATGCCCACGCTTTTATACAAGCAGAACTAGCCTTGGTACTCCCCTATTGGCCATACATACCTCTGGTAGCCCCTTACAGACCCTCATAGACACCAATATTGTGGAATATTATGAGGTTCCACCCATGTGCATGCAGTCCTTCTAACATACAACCTACGGTATGGTCATCCATCTGCATGCAAAAGGAAGAAGATCCTGATGACTTTCCCGTCCCATTCTAGATATTATGGTTAACATTTATTATATGGTGCTAGAATCTCTAGCGATATTGGTTACTAATCCTAGATGTTACATTTCCGTGCAAATGGAACCTCCAAAAATTCATATACCATACCATGGTTCCACTACCAACCATAGTAGATTATCACCACTCGGGTCGATAATCAATGTCATATTATTATGAAAATAATAACATCCTTTTTAAAATGCAGGTGATAACAATAGTAGATTACAAATACTTGATAGAAAATAATCAAAGGAGATGAGCAAGTGTAAACTTTCTTTTTTCACTACAAGATTATGGAGCCAAGGTCTTCTAGTCGATATAAACTCCAAAATTCTGAAATAGCATCATTGGTCCAGTAAGGACTAATGTTTAAAGAAGTAGCATGCTATTATGCATAAATATGTTATGCAGTAACCATAACTCTCAATCCATGATTTGATTTTCAATAAACCAACAGTAATTGGGTTTGAATTCGATTTTAGACTTTGTTGTTCTTTTAACCATAACTCTCAATCCACGATTTGATTTTCAATAAATCAATAGTAGTTGGGTTTGGATTCTATCCAAGAGTTTGTTTTTCTTTTGAATTGTTTATTACTATATCTTAGCTTAATGAATGTATTTTCAAGCAGACATACAACTATAAACTAAGTGTTGTTAATGGCTAAATTATGTCTTTCCTATGACAATTTTTTATACTTATTAAGACTTGAGAAGGTAGTTTTAAAAGTATTAATAATGTGCCTTTAAAAGAATAAATTTTGAAGAAAATATTATCTAGTGAATAAGAGGTATTCAAGTTTAACCCTGATTTCTTTAAGATATTCAATATCATTAAGTTTATAAGAAGTAAATTAGCATAATTTGAGGACTTGAGAATTTTTAATAACTTATATAACATGTTTTGCTTACTTTTAAATAGATTTTGACTAAAGATGACATTATTCATACTTGAGTTTTGTTACATCTTGGAGCAAATCAAACATGTATTACTATAGGTATAGTAATTTGTTTTATTGATGTGATAAGGATATTATTTTATATACTTTCAAGATTTTTATTAAGGATAATTGTATTGAATATCTATAGAAAGTAAATACTATTAAGGGTATTTAATAATTCAACATAATGTTATAAAATAATTAACTCTCCATGGATTATTCTCAAATGATGGATAATTTTTGAATTCTATTTTTAGGATTTTTATTTGATTTTAGGATTAAAATATTGGTTCTTCTTTAATTCAGAATGTTTTTATTAGTGTTTATAATTTGAATTCAAAAATTGAAATTTCATTTCTTAAAATTCATGCTTATATTTTATAGAGCATAAGGATATAAATAAAACAATATTAGAGATTTTATTTTATTTATTTATAGATGTTCTTGTTTTATTAGGAGATTTAAATAGTTTAAATTTTAATTGCCTTTTATTTAACTCAAATAGATGATATTGTATTTTTCCTATATAGGTTTTATTTTTGTGAACATTTTGATATATTATATGTATTTTTTATTATTTGTATGAATCTTCTATGTTATTTGAAGTATTTAAAATTTATACAAAGTGTTTCTTAATTTAAATAAGTATCTTGGCTAGCCTAGTTGATCCAATCGGACCCGGTCCACTAGGTCAGTCCACTAAGGTCTGGTTGGGTCTAGGGTGGTCCTAGCCTAACCCGCACACTCTCACACTCTCTCTCGCAGTTGATAGAGATTGGCTCGCTTCCTCTCTCTCTCGCTCGCTCGCTGCCACTCTCCCACGTCGCACACCGCCTAATACCGTCCAACCTCGGCTGCTTTAGCTACCACCATTGTACTTAATTGATGTGTCCTACCTTGCTCTCCCTTCTGGTCCAACTCGATTTGAGATTTCAACCCTCCTCTGGCAAGGGTCTCCCCTCGACACCGCTAGGGTTTCTGTGTTGGTCGTGTTAGAGCTCACCGGAGTTCTTGCGGGAATTGATGACGGTGATTTGATGAGGTGCTGGTGTGGTGGTGGCTGAAAGCCACCCCCACGCCTCTTTGACATGGTGGAAATGCAGGTGTGGCTCGGCGAGGCGATGCATCACTGCTTCCCGTGCCCACCGTGTCGTGGAGTTGTCGCCGATCTGCCCCGGTTCCTCTCCATCACGTCTAAGCGAGGACCATGGGTATGCCCCCCCTCCTCTCTTTCCTTCTTATTCTCCTCCCTTTTTCCTTCTGTAGCTCACCCTACCTGTCTTGAGATCCCCTTGTTTTAGGATGATATGTTCTTCGGTTTAGGCTCTAGCATAATCTTCTTCCGGCCTAGAGTTCTAGTATCTAGTGGTTACTGATGCTCTAATGGCTTGTTGGCTTTAGTACACTAAAGTTGTGTTGTTGTGTAGCTTTTGATGGCTTTTAGAAATTAGAATTTGATTCTCATTCCCTCTGATAAATCCCTTTCTCTAATATCTTATCTCAAATAAAGGTGTGTTTTTCTGTTTGCTCCAATAATTGGGAATTATGTTTAGGAATTACTGCTATTCTTACTATTAATATGATTCTGGCTCTGTATCCCCTGATGCTCAAACTTCTTACTGGAATATGTAGCTAATCTTATTCTCTATTAGGATGACAAAGAAGATTGGAGTGATCTAGAACTACTACTAGAGAAACACTTATCTATGTTCCTAATATATCTATAGTGATAAAAAATTCAATTAGGTAAATTTGCTCTGTTTGGGTTCCAGGTGAGTGTTTGGTTGATCTAATTCAATTAATCTCAAATGGATCAAAGTTTAATCTCACCTAGATATGGAGTATTTTGATCACCCCTGGTGACCAATTATTGGGTTATCTATTGCTCTAGGTTTACTGAAACTTGATAGACCATATATTGTCAGCTACTGTCACTACTAAATCCTTTTAGCTCACAAAAAGGTCATTATAGTTATTATAGAGTTCAAATTTACTTTTGAATTCACTATTGGCATATTATAACTTGATCCCTTTTCCTATTCTTGCTTGAGATTTTAGGAACATGATCTTGTTTATATATATATGTTATTCATGATAGAACTATATAAGAGTATGATTTCTAGCTTATAATAGCTTGGAACATGATTTATTATTGTGGTTGTTATTATAGTGGCTTTCTTCATAAAAGTCATAGTGTTAAATTCATGGTACTAGTGACTTCTGCTAATATAGATGTATGTACTGTGGTGCCTCCAATTTATTAGGAGTGTGCACAATTTTTATCATCTTTAGTATGATCTACTACTAGACTCATTGGACACACAGTATGATGATCTTGTATAAAGTAATATAGTGACTTTCTATAAGTAAGTCCTTGCTTGATGCCTATGATGAACTCTGAGGCTAGACTGGTTAAAACCATAAATGACTATGGTTATAAAACCTCACCTTTCTACTTAGATCGATTGTCTGTATCTGCTATTGTGAAGGATGATTGTCTTGGCTGGCTTCTTCTGATACATCTAGTATAATCCCTTGTGGATCTTGATGCTCCAGTATGATATACTTCTCCTCCTGGTTATATACTAGTTGTCCTGATGCTTGGGTTCATCCCGTGATTGCATCCATGCTTGATTCCTGCTTAATATATCTTATGTTTATGGCTGAAATGCTTTTATTATCAAGAACTTGTTGCTTGTTCTCCTAGTTTTGTAAGATAGGATGGTCACTCAATTGTGGCTGGTTGCTTCTCGCTCATCCTTCACTAGTGCCCCTGTTGTGTTGTGTTGACACACACTAGTGTGTGTGCATGGGTTCTGACTTGTGGCGCCTTTCTAGGTTCAAGTTACCACACATGGAGATACTAGTAAGTCTGCACGTGCAATACACGTCTCTAAAATATAACACATACCAATTAAACAATATTTATTTTTAACCTATTTGATTTTTATGTAGCTTTTGTTCTTCAAGGCAAGTACACATGTCTCATGCCCGGACAGTCTAAGTGTGCATACACACGATTAATATACGAAACTCGTTAAACCCACAAAGCTCAAAAATATGTTAGAATTATTCCTAAAAACATTACAATTCAATCTAAGTTTGAATCAATAATAAAAACAACTAATAAATAACATTGTCCAATATAGAGTTTGTATCGTAGCATTACTTTTATTTGTTTTCCTCCTATACGAAATAAAGATGCGGCGATCTAGGATACCACCCTAGCCACCGATAGCCATTTTCCCATGTTCACCGGCTCCAGGAAAGAATGGGTCCCTCCTACAGGAAGTATCAAGATGTACATCGAAATATAATTGTTTAGGAACAACATAGTTGAACATCGACGAACCACAAGATAACCATGTGATTATAGAATTTGTGATGACATTTCTTAGTATAATGTCAAAGAGAATTATCAATAACTTTTTAATCATTTTAAGTTAAAATTAAAAAGCAAATAAGACCTTAGAATTTTGATATGATCTACTCTCCTGGTCCGGAAATAAGTGACTCGAATTTATCTAGATTCACATATACATAGATGCGTTTAACGCCTAGATACATGTGAATTTAGTAAAATATAATTCACTTATTTGTTTAATGTATTTTTGAATGAAGCAAGTTATTATTTTTAAATCTGTAAGGTCACATTCGAATCGGTGGTCGTTGCTACGCACGGGCGCTAAGAAAAAACTCATTCCTTTTGGCTACATGGAATATATACACCCTCCATCGGATGTCGGAAAATTGTATATTTACCCTTTCTCAATCTCTCTTGATCTATCGCGGCCGCTTCCACTGCCTCTCCAACCCATGTGTGATGCCCCATATACTTCCTCCCCTCCAGTGCCTAGTTCCCCTCTGCCAGAGAGAGGACCGAGTTGCCCTCTGCCTCCCCGCCGCGATCGCGAAGACCAGCACCTCCCCTTACTCTCCAAGCAACCTTGCGCTAGGGGTCCAACAGAGGGGCAGACCTCGTCTCCACGAGGCACCAGTTGGGTGCAAGTTGGAAGGATCCAGAGCACCAGATTCCTCCTTCCAGCTCCAACGAGAGAAGTGCGCCGGCAGAGGATGCCCTCTGGAGGGTTGGCCGTCTCGCAGGCCTCTAGAGAGGCCCAAGTACATCATCCTCCTAGAGTGCATGGTTGACGGCTCGACGCACCTCACCACCTTGCTCGCGACTGGTAATTCATCGCCCCGCATCTTGGTTATGCTCAATTTAGCTCATATTATTCCGTTGTTTATTCTACGATAGCTATAGTTTGTATATATTGGCAGAAGTGGAATAAGTAAATCGGGATATACTAGAAAATACCAGTACAATTGTTCTTTCACATAGGTTCGGACACAGCTACGGATGGGTGCTTCTCTCTTATCTTGTTACTTGTTCTGCTAGGTTTGTAAGAGAAGATGAAACATGCTCACTCAACTACGGCTGGGTGCTTCTCTCTTATCCTTCACTAGTGCCCCCATTGTGTTGACAGACAACAGTGTGTGTCTGTGTGTGCATGGGTTCTTACCTGTGGGCCCTTCTAGGTTCAAGATACCACACATGGAGATATGGATATGTTTGGGTACCATTAATCCTCTAATGTTTTCCTTTTACTATCTCACTCTTACTTCCTTTGGCCCCTTCCTAGCCAATGATGCAAAAGCTGAGGCAATGAGATAAGAAAATTTTCAAATATTGCCCATTTTCATGATAAACACTCAATGACGAGGTAAACATTGCATCACGGTGTAGGTCTGAAAGTGATCTAACCCCCTAGCCCTACTCTTTTCTGTTTTATTTACCTTTTGTTTGCAGGTACAAGAACAAGATTACTAGAAATATAAACGAAAAAATAGACTAGGTGTAGCTTACGATTTTCTATTTAAACATTTATTATAATTTGTTTTTTGTTTTGATCATGTAATGACTTTGTATTATTCTTTATATACATTCAATAAAGTTTATTTCCTTCAAACAATTGTATCTTGCTTATATTATTGCAATATTGATTGTATGCCACATTGTATCTTAAAGCTTTATTCTATATTCATAAAGATTAACTTTTTATTACCAAAACTTCTTTAGTATCCAAATTTTAAAGTTGAATCCATTTGAATTCAATCACTCAAACAAACAATACAAAATCCAAATCATTTTACTCAATAGAATAAAAAATCCACAAAGATCATGTCAAAGATTTGCAACACTCTTACTTGATAATCTAAATACCTAAATCATCAAACGAAGAGAAACCCCCTGATCCCTCTGGGTTTAAAGGGAAAATTTGCTACGGGACACCGTTATTTTCTGGCGTTTCCTGAAACACACTGTTCAATTGTGTCTTTGCTAGGTACCATTATAATTTTATGTCACATTTGCTAAAACACACCGCACGGCTAAAAAGAGAAAGTTTGGCATATTTTCTTTAAACCTGGCCATAACATGGTCACCCGGGTAAAAGTGCCAAAATTTTCCTTTTTTGGCTGTGTGGTGTGTTCTGGCAAATGTGGCACAAAATTGTAATGGTACCTGGCAAAGACTCAATTGAACAATGTGTTTCAGCAAATGACAGAAAATAACGGTGTCCCGTAGCAAATTTTCCCTTTAAAATAAAGCGTGAAAAATTTACTCACTTTGCAGACGCATGCATGCTGATACACAAGAATTCTACTTCTACCCTTCATATAGTCCTACATGCTGGGATATTACAACCCCTCACTGTTTACTCTTTTAGATCGTGCTTCATTTTATCTTGGTAATTCGTTTTTAGTTTTTACTGTGAGCCTAGTGGGAGATGATATCTACTTTTTCCGTTTCAGTTTAATAGGCACACATATAGTTTAAGAAAAACTTTGACCGCTAATTTTATCAACACAATATGAGATATATGTCATAAAATCTAAGATTCATATTAAAAATAAATTTGTGATGGTATTATTTCCGTGCCATATATCTCAGATAATATAGATAAAATTCATTATCAAATTTTTTCTTAAACTACGCGCGATCCTATTAAACTAAACAGGAGGGAGCAGTGGTTTGAAACTGGACTATGCACATAGTTCTGCAACATTGCAAAATAAAATGCAATACAAAAGTGGTTACGCAGAGGGAAAAGGAAGTAAAATTATATCTGAAACGTCTTGAAAAAAATAAGGCAGCAAAACAGGTATGTTTTTCCGGCATTTTGAACGCACGTAAGCAACATTGAAGTAACCTAGGAAGAAATAAACTTGTAGCAAACGTCCCGAAAACCTTGTAACCTATCGCGTCTACTTTCACACTAAAATTCATAAAAGTTAATTTCTGAAAGCACTAGAAAACATTGCAACATATGGCATGTGTTTTTGCAACAAAACTCATAAATGTTTCTTACAAACCTTACGAATGTATGCAAACATCGAAAAAAGCACAAAATAAACTTAGTTGTACTATCGTACTTGGCGTCTCAATCTCGCCGATTCGACACCGCCGGCGATGAAACTGCTCGACGAGGCAATGCTAGAGAAGACGATCTCTGATGCATTCCCACTTGTCTCACCATCCCCTTTGTCTCAGAAACCTTCCATTTGAGGCTCCAGAATGTGCTTGAGCTGTGGGGGCTTCCATGGAGGTGAAAGGCATGGATTAGACGGGAGGCGAGGGAGCGCGTGGTGATGGCATGTGGATATCAGCAGTGGGGTAGCACCCGCGGTGGGTAGCATCGGAGCGGCAAGACATATCAAGCTAAGAGAGATACTCCTATGGGACGCAGAGATTCCACACAGTTGTGGGGGTCCTGTCTTATCCCAGGGACAGTATTGTTCCGAGATTCGTGCTGGCTGTTTTTGCAAATACAATCTGTACCATGTACACAATCTCACCCCTATGGGCCCGAAGGTGGACATGTCCACTTGTAACCTGTTCCCGCACAGCGCCACACCCCACCTCCTCCCGCACCACCGCGTCCCTCCCTCCCGTTTGCCCCCTCTCCTTCCGTCGAACCGCCCAAGCCGTCGGTCCCTTCTCCTCCGACGGGATGAGGGGGAAGAGAACCACCGCCAGATCCAGATCCGTTTCCCTCGTCCCCAAGCGCTGCCAGATCCAGCCACCCCACCCATCCCCCACGCGACCTAGGTTTGGCTGCTAGGACTTCCACGAGGTCGACTTCCTCCGCTCGTGCACACCACCCATCCATCCTCCGACTAGGACGGCGCCGACGATGACCGAGCCACCCTGCTGAGGGTCAAGGTGCAGCGCGGCGACCTTTTCTAGTTCCTATCCATCAACGTTACGCATGGGAGCCGGCCGCTATCTTCGTGGATTTGTTCATGGACTGTTAAGGCGCAGCTCGACCGGGCGGCTGCGAATTTTTTCGATGATATGTTCTTCAAAAAAACGTCATGTTACAGATTACTTTGTTTCTTGGATTTGCTTCTTCAAAAAATTGATGTATAATACCAAATATGGAACTTCTACATATTTTGTGGGCGTCAATTTCTGGCGATTGGCTCATCCAGGGTCCATGGATGGAGATGAATGAGATTGTGTGGAATTAATTATTTTTCCTGGAAAGAAATAACATAATCAATTATCTTGATTTTTTTCATGGATTTGTTCTTAAAGAAACTGTTTTCATGCAGATCCCGTGTATGGTATGTTGAAAAGATAATGTTTGATCACATATTGTGAAAAGAAAATTGTCATTAATTTCTTGCATGAATCCATGTTCCTAATCGTTTTGTTTTTCTAAAAAGAAATCAACCTATGGCAGTTCTGACTACTAGATAGTCTACATCTGTAGTTGGGGACGCAAAACGAAATATAGATGAATCTCAAGCCAAGTTCTGTACAAAAGGAAGGACCGACACTTGACAAAGGAATATAAAATTGGGTGTTGTTTGCAGTAAGAAAAAGTGCTTGTACTCCCTCTGTTTCAAATTATTCCGTGCGCACGCTTATCTAGGTGGACTAGTACTCTTTTATTTTTCATCCAAAAAATTTCTGGATTTTTGGTATCCGTAGTACACATTTCATACTATCTATTTCAAAAATCTCAGAATTTTTTTGAATGAAAAATAAGGAAGTAATAGCCCACCTACATAAGCGTGCCGGCGGAATAATTTGAAACAGATGGAGTATGAATCTAGATGCATCAGTGGTCGTTCAGAGATAAGACGGGGACGTCAAATGGGTGGACTTTGTTTTTCCTACTCCTATGGACGAAACGACTGATCACACGTTCGCTGTATGTTACGGCGTGCGTGCTACGCGGTGGGCGTGAACCACACGGGCAACGGGCAGGTCCTGTGCTTCCCGAGCGCCGACACCTTCTTCGCCGTGCCGTCTTTGAGACTGTAGACCCCGATGCCCCGCTTCCCGCCGTACCCGTCGCCGCCCTCTCCGGGTTGGTAGCGGACGCGCGGCAAGCGACGGCCACCGTTGTCGCGCCGCCGCAGGGACGCCGCCGACTCCCCGGAGCCCAACTCGTCGTCGGTGTAGTAGACGCACCCGGCCTTCAACTCCGGGTGCTCCCTCGTAGACACGCACGTCGAGCTGTTCAGCCCCACGAGTACGGCCGCCTCGCCGAGGGTGTCCTCCTCCCACCGCCCTCCTCCCGCATCCTTGCCATCGTCGAGCAGGACCAGCACCTTGAACCACCACATCCTCCCGGGCCCGCTGGAGAAAATCCTCTGCTTCGAGCTCTTGAGCACTACCATCAACCGCCCGTCCGGCGCCGTGGCTATGTACTTGCGGCGCCCGCCGCCCGCCTGCTGCAGGATGTCGTCGGGCGGCAGCCTGGGTGCGACGACCGTGCTCGTGAACCTACTACTGACCCCGTCGTCCGACTCCTCCCGGTCCCAGGCCTCCACGACGCCGGAGTAGGTGACGGAGTAGAACTTGCCGCCGTGGTGGACGGCATCCTCGACGCCATCGCGCGAGGGCGCCAGCCTCCACGCCGCGTCCCCCGCCGCCGCGAACGCCGGCGCGCCAAACCAGCGCTCCAGGATGAGCATAGCCGCGTAACTCCCCGGGCACGGCGAGGCGGACAGCACCACCTTGCCGTACAGCCATTCCCGCATCTCGCCCGTGGTCAGCCTCGGCGCGGCGCCCTCCTCGTTGCTGTCCCCGCCGAAGCGGATCCGCAGGAAGGTCTGCATGTCAATGCCCAGATGCAAGTGGCGGAGCGCGTGGACGAAGGGGGCGGTGGTGACGGCCGGCAGACGGTGCCGCTCGCCGGTGACCGGGTTCGCGGCGTGCACCCAGCCGCGCGCGCTGACGGTGACGAGCCACCCACCTGACGAGCCCAGGATGGCGTTCTCGGGGTCGCCCGGGACGCGCACGGTGGCTGCGCGACGGTCGGCGAGGGAGAAGAGCCTAGCGGTGCCCTTTGCCTCGCCAGGGAGGACGAGCCATGGCGACCCCGGCTTGAACAGGTCGCTGCGGCGGCACGATGCGCCGAAGACGGCCGCGAAGGCGATGCGGTCGTCGAAGCTCAGGCGGTCATGGATGTTAGCCAGTACGTCCGGCGCCGGGAGGCTGGACCTGCCGGCGTTGCCCGTCGACATACTCGTCGTGGCCAAAGTCCTGGTCGTGGCCGCCGTTGTTGGCAGGCGCGGATGGATCGATTGCGCGGCGGCTGGGCTTTCTTTATGCTGCGAAGGTATGATCTGTGTCGTTGGGTTGCAGATCCACGGTGCAAATACCAAACATCGCTGCCCTCGTTCATATAGATTTTGCAGTTTTTCTAGTTCAAATTAGGAAGGAAATAACACAAACTAGGAAGGAAATAACACAAACTATAGGAAGAAAATAACAGAAACTAGGAAGGAAATAATACGCGTACACCTCTATAAACACAAACTAGGAGGCTAATTACTAACTTTCCATCATACTACGTTGTTTGCTCCTAGGCCCGGTACACAAGAATGTGTATTCCTTCTATAGACTATGTACAATACAATGATGTTTTCATGGTATCTATGGAAGATGTCTGAAATATTAGAGAGATGAATTGCTAGACGAAAAAGGTTCCATTTTAACACAATTAATTTAACTACAATCCAAGTTGGTGGCAGCTCAACCAAAAAGAAAAGGAGCTAGATTCCCTCATGTTAGGGTTTAGGTCTCTCGCGGCTCCGTCGGCGTTGAGTCTTTCTTCTTCCCCTGATCTCCTTGCCTGTCTGCGACGTTGAGCTCGGGTCTTTGGCCTACCTTGGTGGCCGCTAGGTGCGGAGGTTGTTGGTGTTCAAGTTTCGCTGTGGAGAGATTAGGGTTTCACCATGGCGACGGACCAATCTAGTGCATCGTCCTCGGGAGGCAATGGTGGCATCGAACTTATGATGAAGTAGCTTGGCATAAGAGAAGAGGATCTGGAAGATGTTGTCTTTGAGGAGGAGGCTTCGCCGTCGCCAGAGGCAACCCGCTGGCTCGCCATTGCTAGGGTTTTTACGGAAGGTGAATATTCCAACTTCTGGTTTTATAAGAACATGTGATCGGCGTGGGAATTGGCAAAGGATGTGCAAACAAAAACCCTGGAAGGGAACCTACATATTTTTCAATTCGCCAACCTTGGTGATTGGGAGAAGGTGATCGAAGGAGGCCCATGGGTGTTTCGAGGCCATACGATGGTTTCACAAAACCATCCACTATTTATCTCTCTTTCATTGATATATGGATTCAAATTCATGATCTTCCTCTTGGCTATGCACCTATGATCAAATCCTTGGCGTCAAAAGTTGGGATATTTGTTACTACTAAGGGGGTATCGAATGACTTTGAAGGAAACTTTTTTCGTGTGGAAGTTAAATTAGATGTGTGAAAACCTCTAAAAAGTGTGGTATCAATTGTCCGTGCTGGGAAGCGTGAGCTCTTTCTTGTGAAGTATGAAAAATTACC
Source organism: Avena insularis (assembly GCA_023614405.1). Taxonomy (NCBI): domain Eukaryota; kingdom Viridiplantae; phylum Streptophyta; class Magnoliopsida; order Poales; family Poaceae; genus Avena; species Avena insularis. The sequence goes on from CM042690.1 coordinate 212,447,424, forward strand.
GAACTGGTGTCAAGTTTGTGGTCATATGGGACATGAGTAATGTAACACCCCAAAACTTCTAATCAAGATTATCAAGTTCTAATCACCCAAATTTAGGGTTAACAAAAACTTTTATTAATAAAATGAATAATGAATGCATGTGTGTTTGCATTAGTGTAGAATTGAGTGTATATGCCATGCTTGATTGTTCTAAATGATGTGAAATGGTTTAAAGATGAATGCTACATCATATAGGCCATTTACAAACAAAATAAAAAGAAATCAAATAGGAATAAATAAACCAAATGGTCATTTTGACCAAAGTAAACCACTAGGCCACTTTGTGTGTTCCTAGAAGAAGATTTCTAACAGAAACTTTTCTAACTCTTTTCACTCCTTGCTAGACCAAGTAAAAGTGTATCCAGGCCTACTTTACAAAGGTACAAAAACATTTTCCAAATTAATTTAATGGATAGTTGAAAATTGAATCTAGTTCATATGTTAAAATCTCACCTTTTTCAAAAACCTATCAAATCATTTCCCCTTGACCTCTCCAAGCAAACATAGACTCTCAAGCTTAACTTAAGATCACTCAAAAATTTTGAATCAAAAATTCCAAAATAAGATTCATGCGGACATTTCCACAAACACCTTGCTTACACTAATTAACCCTTTGCCTAACTTCACTGTTGTGCATAGTAATCCTCGACCATTTGGTCTCCACTTCACTCTCCTGTCCCCACTGAGCCTAGCCAGCACCCAGATAAGCCCCCCCTTCGCCGTATGCACAGTGGAGCGCCGCCCAAATTTGGTCACCGTCGATCGACCAAGGACCGCTCGCAGTAGACCACCCCGCGCCCATCCAGGATGTTCAGGAGGTGCGCCACAATCCACCGCCACCCCCTGTCCAAGCCACAACCCTAGCTCGACCCTGACGTCTAGCGCCCGCCTCTCGCCTCTATGCCATGTCCAGGCTGGCTTAGCTCGCGGCCGACCAGCTCCTTCGCGTCGCGCCTTGCCCTCACCGCGCACGCTTAAGCCCGTCATGATCGCAGCAACCCTGCCAATCACTTCGTCGTTAACACGAGAAGAAGGATCGCACCATCAAGCGTCTTCGCAAGAAGGTGGCCGCTCTCGAGAAGACCATCCGTGAACAGGAAGTCCAGCTTGAAGCAAAAGAGGAGGAGGAGGAAGGTGAAGACATCTAGGGAGATCTTCACTCTTACCTCAATGATGACAATGACTACCTGGAGGATGATGCCATGGATTTCTACACCGATGATGATGATTCCGACTTCATTGACGATGAGTAGATGCACTTGATCACTACCGTAGGAATGAGTTGTATCGGTCCCACTGTATCTTAGTTCACAGAATGGTTCTTAAAACAATCTGTTTACCCTTTTGTGTTGTGGTGTGTGTTGTGGTGTGTGTTGTATTGTGTGCTTGAATGAATGAATGAATGAGAAGGAGTTAATTTGCAAAACCTGAGTCAAACTCAAAGTTTAAAGCTTTTGAAACAAAACCATGAACCTTAGAACTTTCCCTCTTACCTTATTATCTATCTCAATCTTCAGATGACTCGTGGAAATCAAGGAGGAAGCAGCTCATCGCAGGACCCGATGATGTAGATTCTACAGATGCTAGTTTCCGACCATGAAGCTAGTAGAGCCGAACGCCAAGCCAATCTAGCCACCCTTCAACAGATAACTTAGATGACCCACAATAATCAAGGCCATGGAAATCAGGATCATCATGGGTCCAAGCTTAAGAACTTTCAGAATACCAATCCCCCTATCTTTAACAAATCTGAGCATCCCTTAGATGCTGATGACTAGCTCCAAACCATGGAGAACAATCTAGAGGTCACAGGAGTTGACGCCAATGAGAAAGTACTGTTTGCCACCCATTATCTGGCAGGAGATGCAAGAGCCTGGTGGAATAACACTCGTACCATGATGAACGGTCAAGTCATTACTTGGGAAGCATTCAAGTTTAGCCGCACCCATGTGCCACAAGGTTTGGTCACTAGAATGAGAGATGAGTTCAGGGAATTGAAGCAAGGAAGGATGACGGTAGTTGAGTACCGCGACAAATTTCTGTCCCTTGCTAGGTATGCCCCTGATGAGATCAACACTGAAGCCAAGAAGAAGGAAAGGTTCCTGAATGGATTGCATGATGAGATGCAGACTGTGTTAGTCAACATCCGTTTTGAAGATCTAGAAGAGCTAGTAGACTCTGCCATCCATATGGAAGGGAAGATAAACCATGCCAATGACAACCGCAAGCGCAGGATGATGCACTAGATTGGGTCCCACAATTCCTAGAAGTATCGCCCCAACCCGTATGCAAGATATGCCCCAAGAAACAACAGACCCCCGATGTCCCGTCCAAGCTACCCCAATCGTAGCGGAGGAAACCACAACAACAACCCCGACAACTCCAACAACTTCAACCGTGCACCGCCTAAGTCCAACAATAACAACAATAACAACAACAATACTGCCCCAAGGACTGGAAGCAATGTCGTGCCTGTTGCAGCCAAAGACAAGTCCCAGATTACTTGCTTTGAATGTGGAGTCAAGGGTCACTATTCCAATGAGTGCCCCAAGAAGCTTGCAGCAGCCCCCAATGTGAATGCCCTAGCTCAGCAGCAACGCCGTATTCAACCTGGAAGGAGATTTGCCCTAGGGATTTCGCTTAACCGCAACGGACGTTTGTTCCACATGAATGCTGAAGAAGCTCAAGAAGCGCCTGATGTCGTGCTGGGTATGTTTTCTGTTAACTCAGTACTTGCAGGAGTGTTGTTTGATTCTGGAGCATTGCACTCATTTATTACAGAATAATTTGCATGCACTAGTAAGATTCAACCAACAAAATTGAAGCATGTTATGATAGTTCAAATTCCTGGTTCAACCACCAAAGCTAGAAAATTTTGCAAGGCTGTACCTATCAAAATCCATGGGATAGATTTTTATGCCAATCTAATAGTACTTGGAACCAAAGGTTTGGAAGTAGTACTAGGAATGGATTGGATGTCGAAACATAAAGGATTGATCAACTGTGCCAAGAAAGCCATAACCATGACCAGTAGCTCTAGAGTATCAGTAGAGAATGTATCAGAAACCTTGCCCCATCAATTCAAATGCAACAAGAGTCTAGCCCAACCAACCATAGACCAAGTCAGAGTAGTCTGTGAATACCTCGACGTATTCCCAGATGAATTGCCCGGTATGCCCCCAGATCAGGATATCGAGTTCATTATTGAACTAATTCCTGGAACTGGACCCATAGCCTAGAGACCTTATAGCATGAACCCATCTGAACTAGTGGATCTGAAGAAGCAACTTGATGCTATGCTGGAGAAAGGTTTGATTCAACCAAGCGCATCGCCATGGAGATCACCTATTCTGTTTGTGGACAAGAAAGATGGAGGTAACCGTTTATGTACGGATTACCGGAAGGTGAATGATGTCACCATCAAGAACAATTACCCACTGCCAAAGATTGAGGATCTGTTTGATCAGTTGACTGGTGCCAGAGTGTTTTCTAAGATTGATCTTAGAACTGGTTATCATCAACTCAAGATTCATGCAAAGGATATTCCAAAGACTGCCTTTACTACCAGATTTGGATTGTATGAGTATATGGTCATGTCTTTTGGATTAACCAATGCCCCTGCTTATTTCATGAATCTCACGAATAAGATTTTTATGAACTTTCTGGATAAGTTTGTCGTTGTTTTTATCGATGATATTCTAATATATTCCAAGTCAGAAGAAGACCATGAGTTACACCTGAGAACCATCCTTGAAACCCTTAGAGAGCATCAGTTGTACGCCAAGTTCAGCAAATGTGAATTCTGGTTGAAGGAAGTAGGATTCCTCGGACATATAGTGTTGGCAGGAGGAGTCGCTGTTGATCCCGCCAAGATCAAAGATGTTGAAGAATGGAAAGCCCCAACCACTCAAACCCAAGTCCATGCATTTCTTGGATTAGCGGGATATTACCGCAAGTTCGTTGAAGGATTTTCGAGAATCGCAAGACCGATGACCCAACTATTGAAGAAAGACAAGAAGTTTGAATGGACCGACAAATGTGAAACAAGTTTTCAAGAGCTCAAGAGATTGATTTCTGCCCCAATTCTGATTATGCCAGATATCAAGAAGCCTTTTGATGTGTATTGTGATGTATCAAAGATTGGTCTCGGATGTGTGTTGATGCAAGAAGGCAAAGTCATAGCATATTTGTCAAGACAACTGAAGCAGCATGAGCAAAACTACCCTACCCATGATCTTGAATTAGCAGCTGTAGTGTTAGCGTTGAAGACATGGCGCCATTACCTTATGGGTAATCGCTGTGAGATTTATTCAGATCACAAGAGCCTGAAGTATATTCTCACTCAGAAGGAGCTGAATATGAGGCAAAGGAGATGGATAGAGTTAATCAAGGATTATGACCTTGACATTCACTATCACCCCGGCAAAGCCAATGTGGTAGCAGATGCTCTTAGAAGATTGCCATGTAGGTTGAATACCATGATCAAAGAATCCCAACCAAGTTTGCATGAAGAGTTGGAGCAGTTTAGAATAGAGCTAGTTAGCAAAGGATTTTTAGCTAGCATTGAGCTTCAACCCACGTTGATCAGTCAGATCAAGGAAGCCCAGAAAGAAAATGCGAGTATCGACGGAATCAAACGTCGTATTGGTACAGGAAAGGTGCCCGGATTCACCAAAGACGAAGAAGGAGTTTTGTGGTACAAAGGACGTATTTGTGTGCCAGTAGATTCGGAGCTGAAGCAAGTTATCATGCAAGAAGCTCATGATACTCTTTATTCTATCCACCCTGGAGGAACAAAGATGTATCAGGATTTGAAGGAGCAATTTGGGTGGCACAAGATGGAGAGAGAAATCGGAAGCTACATAGCCAAGTGTGATATCTGTCAGAGAGTCAAAGCGGAACATCAGAGACCCGCATGACTGTTGCAACCATGCGGATTTCGGAATGGACTTTATCACCGGTTTGCCTACTTCTAGTAGGGGAAATGCCTCTATTGGGGTCATAGTTGATAGACTATCCAAGGTAGCCCATTTTATACCTGTCAAGACAACCTACCAGAGTTGAAGCTAGCAGAGGTGTACATCGCTAGAATCGTCATTTTGCATGGAACCCCTAAGACCATAGTATCGGACCGAGGAACCCAGTTTACCTCAAGATTTTGGCAGAAAGTCCAAGAAGGATTAGGAACCAAGTTGAATTTCAGCATAGCTTATCACCCACAAACCGATGGACAGACTGAAAGAGTCAACCAAATCTTAGAAGATATGTTGAGAGCTTGTGTGCTAGAATATGGATCAAAATGGAAGATTGTCTACCTTTCGCAGAATTCTCATACAACAACAATTATCAAGCCAGTTTGCAGATGGCCCCATTTGAATTTCTGTATGGAAGAAAGTGTCGTACCCCTTTGAATTGGTCGCAAGTAGGAGAGAGTCAGATTTTCGGACCCGACATCCTATGAGAAGCCAAAGAGAAGGTTCACAAAGTCCATGAGCACCTCAAGACCGCCCAATCCAGACAGAAGAGTTATGCTGAAAAGAGATGTCGAGACCTGACCTTCAATGTCGGAGATTTTGTGTATCTCAAAGTGTCGCCTTTGAAGGGAATGCAAAGTTTTCAACTGAAAGGAAAGTTAGCCCCCAGATATATTGGACCCTTCAAGATTCTGAATCACCGAGGAGAAGTATCATATCAACTAGAACTGCCAGAGGAGATGTCATCCATCCATAATGTGTTCCATATCTCGTTACTGCGCAAATGCCTAGAAGTTTCGGAGAAGACCGAAGTGTTCAAGAACATTGATCACTGAGCCATTGATATCAACAAGGATCTGACGTATCGTGCCCATTCGTATTTTGGAAGAAGCCTTTAGAACTACCAGGACCCGGAGTATTAAGTTTCTCAAGATCCAATGGAGCAACCATACCGAAGAAGAAGCTACCTGGGAGCGAGAAGATTACATTAGGACTGAGTTTCCAGATCTCTTTAGTTCCTAGTTTTTCTTAAATCTCGGGACGAGATTTTATCTAAGGAGGGAAGGTTTGTAACACCCCAAAACTTCTAATCAAGATTATCAAGTTCTAATCACCCAAATTTAGGGTTAACAAAAACTTTTATTAATAAAATGAATAATAAATGCATGTGTGTTTGCATTAGTGTAGAATTGAGTGTATATGCCATGCTTGATTGTTCTAAATGATGTGAAATGGTTTAAAGATGAATGCTACATCATCTAGGACATTTACAAACAAAATAAAAAGAAAAAGAAATCAAATAGGAATAAATAAACCAAATGGTCATTTTGACCAAAGTAAACCACTAGGCCACTTTGTGTGTTCCTAGAAGAAGATTTCTAACAGAAACACTTCCAAATCTTTTCACCCCTTGCTAGACCAAGTAATAGTGTATCTAGGCCCACTTTACAAAGTTACAAAAACATTTTCCAAATCAATTTAATGGATAGTTGAAAATTGAATCTAGTTCATATGTTAAGATCTGACCATTTCAAAAACCTATCAAATCATTTCCCCTTGACCTCTCCAAGCAAACATAGACTCTCAAGCTTAACTTAAGATCACTCAAAAAAATTGAATCAAAAATTCCAACATAAGATTCATGCAGCCATTTCCACAAACACCTTGCTTACAGTAATTAACCCTCTGCCTAACTTCACTGTTGTGCATAGTAATCCTCGACCATTTGGTCTCCACTTCACTCTCCTATCTCCCCTGAGCCTAGCCAGCACCCAGACAAGCCCCCCTTCGCCTTATGCATAGGGAAGCGCTGCCAAAATTTGGTCACCGCTGGTCGACCAAGGACCGCTCGCAGTAGACCACCCCGCGCCCATCCAGGATGTCCAGGAAGTACGCCACAGTCCACCGCCACCCCCTGTCCAAGCCACGACCCCAGCCGAGCCCTGGACCACCCTAGCTACGCCACACCCCGCCTCTCTGTGCCATGTCCAGAGCACGCCAACTCGCCGTGCCCGACCAGCTCGCCCCGACCACGCCTTGCCCTCACCGCGCATGCTTAAGCCCGCCATGATCGTAGCAACCCCGCAGACACCCCCGTTCGCTCCCGCGCGACCTGCAGCCGCCACACGCCGCCGCAAACACCTCTGTGCCCGCGCAGAGCGCCGCACGCTCTTGACCGAACCATGCCGCCCCACGCCTCACCATTTAGCCCATAAGAACCGCCAGGGAGCACAGCACCACCCCTAGCCACCGCCATGCCGATAGCCACATGTAGCCTCGTCACCGACGAGCTCGCCCGCACCGCTCGGTCCTCTCGCCGCACTATAAAAGGATGCCACCCTGCCTCCATTCTCCACACAATTCCACTCACCACCTCTAACTGACCCTCCCCCACTTCTTCCTAGAGCAAGGCGAGCTCTCCCTCGCCGGAATTTGGCCGGAGCCCGCCGCTGCTAGAGGAGAAGGGCGACGTCGATTTCGACCACCCCAAGCCCTGCCATGACCGCGCCTCGCCTCGCCATCGTCTACCACGTCGATTGCCCTCATCGCCGACCCTAGCTGGAGCCCAGGTGAGCCCCGCGAGACCCCCACCACCGCGCTAGGTTTAGTTCCTCACCGGAGTAGTCCGTCATCGATGATGACTCCCAGCCGTTAGATTAGATTAAGATCGCACGGCTCAGATGCGTGGATACCGTTTCGTGTAGAGTAAGTCGCTGACTGGTGGACCCTGCCTGTCAGTAGCCCGCTGCGCCGTGTAGTGTAGCTGGGCCGGCCCGTTTAACTTCCTGCGCTGGCCTGGAAATTCAAATAATTGTTTTTCCATTTAGTTTTAAACTAGTTTCTGTCCACATATTCAAAAATCAATTCAGAGAGTTTCACTGAACCAAATTGCATGATTCAAATTTTGTGAGAAAGATATTTAAATTATATATCCAAGCACGTTGGATTTAAATCAATTGTAGTTAGAGATAATCTTTAGTAAAAATAACAAAACAAAGACTTTTGCAACTTCAAACATTTTTCAAAAATCAACCATAATAGATTTTGAGTTCATTCCAACTCTCAAAAATCACATTTGATAATATCTATCTGAATATGTAAAAATATCTAGGTTTGCATGCAGTGACAATGGACTAGTACCAAAAGGATGCTATTAGGGCATTTCTAGTCACTTTAAATCTATTACTCCCTCTAATCCAAATTAATTGACTCGGATTTGTCTAGATTTGGATGTATCTAGACATGTTTTAGTATTAGATATATCCGAATCTAGATAAATCTAAGTCAATTAATTTGGATCAGAGGGAGTAAATAATAATCTTAAACTTTATAAAATGTGACCAACACTTTAAATCACATTCCCATGTATTAGAATATGTGGTGATGATATGTGTCCACATGATCCCATATTTTAATTGGAGAATATTAAATCTTAATAAATTTCAATGAGTAGAAATTACTTTTCTCAAATAAACTAAATAAAACTAGTTCCTTAATTCATGTGATGATACTAGATCATCAAGTTTGAGCCTTAGTTGCTGAATAGACTTAGTTAAATATTGTTTGGTGATTGTGTACCCCGTATTTATTTATAGACGATAGTACTGATCCAAGCTACGAGGAGGAGGAGTTCTACCCCGAAGAAGAGGAGGAAAACTTCAATCACTGCACCAATCAAGGCAAGCTAGAATTATACAAGTTACCATGCAAGCTTTAACCTAAGCAAGATGCATTAGGCTTGTTTGGTTATACACCCTTGATTTATACCCATCCCAAGTTTTACTTGCACGCTTTAATCTTTTACATTACCAAAGTTCTTTACTTTTAGTTAATGCTTTGTGAGTATTTGGAAAGTAGTATAGATAGCATAAAGAGTATAAAACTAGGCCTATACTAGATGTCATTCTATGGCATGAGATCGATATTAGCATCCCTCATTAGTGAACACTCTTAACTTAGTGGCTAGTGCTAAGCATAAAACTTGATCACTTTAGATGGGAATACTTGGTGAAAATGCTTATGAAAACCTTGGAATGATGAGTCATTCTGTTGAAAGTTTTTGACATGTGTTGAGAAACACAAATGGTTTTGATGATGAAATTGTTGAGGCATGAGCCTTAGCCCTTTATAAAAACTGATGGTTGGGTTCGGATGCGGTACCATTCCAATTTTACCGTACAACCACAATACCTGAATTAGGTAAGGCTTAGCCGGAAGTTTATATGCATTAGTATGGGTTCCCTCGTGGAAGAGGTTTGAGCTGAGGCTACCTCGTGAGTGTGAATTGTCCACCTATGTAGTGCCCAACATGGCAGATGGCCATGGCTGGGAGGCCAAGCTCATAGGGAAGGTGCCTATACTAGAGTGTGTAATTGAAAGGTTATGATTGATTATCCGCATACTAAGTATGATGATTCAGGGTTATCCCTGACGGATGTATCGAATTTTGTGGTGAAAGTGTACCACCTCTGCAGAGTGTCAAACTATACGAATAGCTACGTCCGCGGTCATGGACAGTTAGAGTGGCCATACTGTTCTGTCGTCAGATGTTTTCAAAATAACTTGTGAAGTGAACTATGATTTTGACTTAACCATAACAGGGTTGTGAATATGAAAACTAGGTTCCCACTTAAAGTGATTTAGAGCATTTAATTAGTTTTCTTTACTTCTAAACTCCGTTTAGATAAACCTGGCTTTTTGCAAATAAACATAGAGCTTAAGTTTCCTACTAGAACCACCTTACTTGTTAGTGATAGTTTGCGAGTACTTAAAGAGTACTCATGGCTTTGTCCCTGGCTATTCCCGTGGCCAAACTATGAGGAGGACTAACAGGATGATGGACAGCAGGACGTCTACGACAAGTAGGATCATCTCCCATCGTCATCATTGCCTGTGACCCTGAAGATGGAGCCCACTGCTACGCTTATTATTCCGCTGCTTATTTGTATTAAGACTGGATCATGCGATCCTTTATTTGTGTAAGACCTTATTATGGTTTGTAATGGATGATGTACTATGATATCCAATCTGTTATGTCTCGCAAAAATGGTAATCCTGGGATTGTGATGTATGGCATAACTGGCATCTGGGATTAAAAATCCGGGTGTTGACAAGTACAAAAACCATGGAGACGGTGTTCATCCACCTCAAGCCTTGGTATTCAAGAATCTTCGAGCAGAGTGGAACATTAGCTTTGGTGGTCGCCCTAGCCACGGTAGAGGTTATGGGCATGGAACTAGAGGATTTGGACAAGGAAGAGGTCGAGGTGGCTGCTCAGGGCCCTATCAACCTTCTAATGAGGACGATGAGCTGAACAATATGGAGGAGGATACCGATCAATCATCTGACATAAGTAGGAAAAGGGGTGAGAGGTCTGATGGCTCGGTTCCCAATGCCCTGCTGGCTCCTAGAACTGTTGCTTCGATGGCGGGTATTCTGGTTGGAGGATCTGCACCGTCTCCACCAGTTATTCCACCAAGTCCGATTCCAAAATGTGATACTAAACATTCAAAGAGAGGTGATGGTGCTGTAGATGATGCTATTGACATAAAACTGATATCGATGTCCTCTGGTAAGGAGAATGACCGGACACAATGATCCTTTTAAGCGGAGTAGACCGGATGTGGCGCTCTGGGCTCTGCATAATCCTTTTAAGCTGAGTAGACCGGATGTTCTTTTCCTGTCAAATACATCTTGATGAGTGGCCTGCGGAATGTTTGCGTTGATCTCTGAGTATGGATCATAAGGAAGTGGTGAGGAGTGATGGTCGAAGTGGCAGTTTATTGCTCTTATGGAGGAGGCTGGGATTTCACTATGGTTCAAGACACCGAATTATATTGATGTTGAGGTGAGTGTGGGTTTTGAAAATGTGTGGCGTTACACTGGTTTTTACGGGTAACCTACGTGGCAATATAAGCACCTTTCATGGCAATATTTAAGGGATTTATATTCGTAGTCGACTATGCCTTGGCTGGTTATGGGCGATCTCAATGAAATTCTATACTCGTTTGAGAAAGAAGGTGGAAATCCTAGGCCTCAACATTTTATGCAAGCTTTCAGAAAAGCTATAGATGATTGCAATCTAACTGACTTTGGTTACACTGGGCATAAGTATACATGGCATATGGGGAAGATAAGAGAGAGGCTTGACAAGGCTCTCACTAATGATGGATGGATGTCTAAATTTGGTGATGCTACACTGCAGAATATGGAGTACTGCTAATCCGATCATTGGCCAATTTTGATGGAATTCGATATTGGTGGTCAAGTTCAGAATGGGTCGACTATTCTTCCTTTCGAGGCCAAATGGTTGAAAAAGGCCCGTTTTCGGCAAGTGGTCAAGGAGGCTTGGGAGCTTGCTGGGCCACAGTTTGAAAATGAAAACCTAGCGGGAAAACTGGCATTTGTCCATAACCATTTGCATTAATGGGATAAGAAGATCCTCTAGAAATCGAAGAGGAAAATTCGTGATGCTTAGAAAAATATGGAAAAGGTTGCTGCTGGAACTTTATCTGAGGAAAGTATTCGTCAACAAAAGGAACTCGCAATTGAAATTGAAGCCCTTCTAGAACATGAGGAGATCTATTGGGCTCAATGTGGAAGAGTGAACTGGCTTCAACATGGAAATAAAAATACTTCATATTTTCTTAAATTCGCTAGTGAGCGCCAAAAAGGAACATGATCAAATGGCTCAAAGATGATTCAGGTTCTTGGGTGGAGGGGTGTCTAAATCTTAACCCTATGATCTCACAATATTTTGCAGGGTTATTCTCTACTGAAGTATAAGATCCAGATCCAGAGATTTTGTCCAAAGTTGTGCCAAAGGTTTCAGAATCTATGAATGAGCAATTACTTAAAGATTATTCGGCAGAGGAAGTTAAAAAAGCTCTGTTCTCTATTGGTGATATGAAGGCCCCTAGGATGGATGGTTTACATGCGATTTTCTTTAAAAATGTTGGCACATACTAGGGGATGCTCTCACTTCTGAAGTTCTTACTGCAGTTAACAACAAAGTAATCCATGAGAGCTGGAATGATACTGTTATTTTCCTTATTCCGAAAGTGGAGAATCCAGAGCTTATCACATAGTATAGACCCATTAGTCTTTGCAATGTCCTGTATAAGGTAATCTCAAAGATGATAGCTCTAATATTGAAGCATGTTCTTGATGAGGTAACATCTCCTGTACAAAGTGCTTTGTTCCAGGAAGATTAATTACAGATAATATCTTGTTGGCATATGAAAGCCTCCACAAAAATCAAGAACAAGAAGAAAGGAAAATGGGGTTACTATGCAGTAAAACTTGATATGCATAAAGCTTATGATAGAGTTGAGTTGAACTTCCTAGAAAGCATGCTAAAATGATTGGGTTTTCAGAATTCTTTTGTGGATCTTTTGATGGCCTGTGTTTGTTCGGTTAAATACCAAATCGGGTTTAATAACCAGGAAACCGATTCGTTTATCCCAAGCAGGGGACTTTGGCGGGGTGATCCACTCTCCCCCTATTTGTTTTTGATTTGTGCAGAAGGTCTTTCAAGTCTTCTGGCTCATAGTAGGATAAATGGTAATAATAAATAACTTCATAACAAGCAGTTCTAAACTATAATTATACTATTGCACTATTGTATAACAAACATCATGCTCTAATCAAGCAGCATCCAACAATGACTTCTACTACAATATAATTTAAGAACTACTTGCAAATGATACTACCGCATATTTGTAAAGTACACAACAAGCAAATGATGAACTGCTTGCATAAGTAGTTTGCCAAGCTAGACCAGATTGGTTATGACTCCAAATTTACCCAAAAGAACAATTTGCCATCAGTCTAACATCATAGACTATTTGGTTCGAAACATACAAAAGAATAATAGTGTAACATACAAGCAAATTGTAATACACAGATTCAGTTTCACCAAAAGCATGTTGAGCAATACTAGTTTGCTATGACAACCATGTAAATATTTATTCAAGTTCACTAATCAGCACACAATAAACTTAACCATGTAAATATAGATTTATATACGCCCTCCGACCCATATTAGTTGACTTAGATTCATCTAGATATAAATGTATCTAGTCAAGTTTTAGTGCTAGATACATCCATATCTAGACAATCTTGAGTCAACTAATATGGGTCGAAGAGAGTACAAGAAAGGATAAATTTGAGAGAAGATCTGAATCTGCAAGAAAATAATTTTGTCACTTTTAGTTTGACAAAAAGCAAACTAGTGGAAGCAATTGTGAGACAAGTACCTACTGAAATAAAAGCAAGAGACAACCAAAGAAGAGAAAGAAATGAAATGACCAGTTTTCTTACAGTTTGAAATAGCACAACTCTATGCAAGCACATAATCGTCACATGGTATGAAAGAAACCACATAATCAGTTGCTACAGCAAGGAAGAACTATGCATGCGATACCTTATTTTAGAGGTTGAGAGTGAGCAATACAGTATGATTTATCTATTCAACAACTACACTACGATGAATCCATCTGAACCATACACATAGACCACATGTACAAATGCTACTCAAAGGGACATACATCGATCTGACATTTGTGCCGAACATAGCTAAGAACAAGGAGCTCATGCCTCACGTTCTGAACTCACGCATTCAGAAAAATTCAGTCTAAAATATCTCTATATGGGTGTTGTGTCCTGCTTTACAAACATGACCAAGCAGGGATAGACCCAGAACTCGCCCCCAGTCGTCCTCCGCCGCCGTTCACCCCCCGCCACCGCAGTTCACCATCTCACCGCCGTTCTGGTCCTGCCCATGACCCACCAACAATATAGTGGCACATGATCTTTTCTCCCACACCATAATCACTAACTATTGCATTTTGATTGAAAATTTCAGGGAATGAATCACAAAACATAGCAGATCAACTAGCCAATCTGAAAGGAAAAATTCTGCAGATATTTTATCACAAAAACATTATATCCCTTGTCCTGTTACACTGCAGATGAACTAGCTATTCTCAGCAAAACCAAGAACTCCAACAAGATCACTCTACAAACATCAGTACCAACAGCAATAGGCATGACAACATGTATAACAACAAGATTCCAACCGAAGCCGATGGATAGAGGGACGGGAGGCTCACCTTGTGGAGGTTGGCTGGGGAGGAGCAGGCAGAGTCGAGCTCGGCCTAGGAGGAAGAGGCTCGGAGGTTCTTGGCGCCGTTGACCTTGCGGCAGCGGGCGAGAGGACGGAGGTGGGTGAGGACGATGGGATCCGACCGGAGACTGCGACGGAGGACGGCAGGGACCATGGGGACGGAGGAGGAAGAGGCTCGATGGCAGGAGTAGAGGCGGCGGATGATTGCGGGTGGCGGCGTGGACGAGTTACTCCCTGTCGTGGCGCGCGAGCCAGGCGAGGGTTTCTCTCCCGACCTCCAGACCAGTGGAAAGATCTCCCGGGGCAAGGACGTGGAAGTGCCCGGTTTTCCCCACTCGTGGACAACCAAATGGCTCGGTTGGTTTGTCCCGGGTCAACTTGGGCTCACATCTTATTCACCCAGGGAAAAGGCCGGGAACCCTGGCATCCAAACGAGCCCTCAAGGGCCGGATTATCCGGCCTGATCCTCTTGGCAAAGGCTGGCATGGCGCGAGCCTCAGACTAGGGGCGAATTTCCCCCCGGACAATCCGAAGTGGGTCGGATTTTCTTCCCCCGACCGGATAAACCGGCCCTCACCTTGGGCCAGATAATCCGCCCCCAGGAGACGATCAAGGGCTGGCATAGCGCGACACTCAGAATGGGGTGGATTTTCCCTCGGACAGTCCTAAGTGGGCAAATTTTCTTCCCTCGACCGGATAATCGGGCCCTCACCTTGGACCGAATAATACGGCCCCTAGGAGACAAGCAAAGGATAGCTCGGTGCGTCGCTCAGTCTGAGGGTGGATTATCCACCGGATAGTCCGAGGCTGGGGCGGAGTTTACCCCGGGCCGGATAATCCTTCCCTCACTTAGGCCAGATAATCTGGCCCCAAAAAGGTCCAATGGATCCATCTGGATAGGGGGTATAAAAGCCACATCTTCCCCTCCTGTCAGACCTGTTGATTCATTCGAAAAAGAACATACATGTTGCAAAAGCTCTCTCCCGAGATCTCCCACTTCAACCACCCGAAGGCTTTGATCTTTGGGGGAATTGAAGGAGGAGACATCATTCATCGTCATCACGAATCAAGCGCTTCAACTCCTCTCCATTCACTTGGAGAATCCCAGATCTAGTATTCTCGTTGATATCTAGATCTTGTGTTTTGTTATTGATATCTATTGTTCTCGTGGCAGCTTGTTGTCATTACGGGAGCCTCCAATTTAGTTGTGGAGTTGTGCCCCGCTAGTTGTGTAAAGGCGCCGGTTCCTGCCTCGAAGGGATCCTATAGTGGAAAGGTGGATCAGGCCTTTGGTGTCAAGATCCATTGGAGAACATGGTGAGGCCTATTGTGGCGTGGTGGTCTTAGTACCGCCCACCCCTCCAACACAGATGTACTTCCCTTAACAAGGAAGGAACTGCGGTAAAACAAATCCTGTGTCTCTGCATGCTCCACTACGATTTCCTTGTTCCTCTATCTTAATTTCCTTTACTCGCTAGTAGTTAGGTTTGCATGTAGGGAAATTCTACATAATAGTATATCTAGAGAATTTACCTTTTGTGTCAAGCCTAAAATTGAAAAAGCATTAAAATTTGAAGTAGCACCTATTCACCCCCCTCTAGGTGCCCATACAATCCTTTTCAATTGGTATCAGAGCCCCGACTCTTTATTCGGGCTTAACCGCCTAATAGTGGTATGGGTACTAAGGAAAATGGGAATGAGGCTGTGGACAAGGTCACAATGGATGACCTCAAGACGTTGGAAACAACCTTGTTGAAATCCTTTGAGACCAAGATGGAGGAGATGCAGCAAATGATTGCTCGCCTCACATCATCTACAACCCCATCCCCATCTTCCTCTCAGGCCACCACTCCTCTATCTAAGGATAAGGCTCACGCCGGATCCAAGGAAGATGAGTGGTAGGTGAAAAACATAATGGTTCCGCCTCCAAGAAGGGAAGTGGTAAGGAGGACTATAGTGAGGTCCCTCACCTATATTCTCCCGACACACCTATCCCTCATGCTCATATACACAATAGGGGTGATCCACCCAAGCTTAATGCATCTACATTTAATCAATGGCAATTCTTAATGAAATCTCATGTATGCAGTTCATCAATTGAACTTTGGAGGATTATCGAAGATGGTCTTCATATTGGAGACCCCACCAACTTGACTAGAAGAGAAATTGTGGATAGTCAATTGAATGCAACGGCTCTCCACATGATTCAGCTCGAAGTGGGTCCCAAGGACATGCCCCACATTGAGCACTTCAACACTGCCAAAGAAGCTTGGGATGCTCTCACCGACCTATTCATTGGAAATGGAAGTATGAGAAGTAATAGGTACGATGCTCTTAGTAATGAAGCTAAGGGATTCTACATGTTGGATGGCGAGGACCATGAACACATGTATAGAAGGCTCAAGAGCATTGCAATAACATTTAGAAATCATGGAGCCACTCACATTCACGATGCCTGGATCAAAAGAAAATATGTGAGTGCCCTCATGCCATTTGAGCCAACGGACTTGAAGAGTTTGCAAGGTAGACACAGCTACCAACAAATGACTTCCAATGAATTCATGCAAGAAATGACGGCCTTTAAAGTTGCCGCCAAGAACGCCGAAGATGCCCGTGCTCGGGCTATTGGAATGCAAAAAGGAGTCAATGTGGCTCTAAAAGAAAATGTTGTTGAGCAAGATGAGGATGGAATAGGATATGATGTTGTGCCCATGGGTTTTCCCGAGGAATTCAAGCATGCTCATGGTGAGTACATGTCTTTCTATGCAAGGAATTTTTCGAAGGATCCAACCAAGGCCAAGTCTGAACTCGAGCGCAAGAATGGGTCAAGTGGAAGAAGAGAGAATGTCCCAAAACTGAGAACATGCTACAATTATGGAGATAGGCTGCACTTCGTGGCTGAATGTCCATACCAAAGTAGAGAAGACAATGGGGGCAGGATCATCCTCAAATAAAAGTCCAAGGCACCTCGGAAGAAGCCATTTATCAAAAAGAATGGTCCTTACAAGAAGCAACCCAAGATTGTCTTGGTGGCACAAGAAGAATATTCCTCTGCAAGTGAAGACGAAGAGGATGAAGATAGTTCTCGAGAGGTGGCTTCTATAGCCACCACATCTACTCCCTCATCACTTTTTGACTCTCCAAATGAAAATGTCATCAACAACAACGTCACTTGCCTTATGGCAAGAGGGTCCGAGGTTTCATCTTCTATTTCTTCGTTTCCTAAGACTAATATAAATATGGATATGGATGATCATACTAGTCTTAAGATAAAAGAAGAAGTTATTGCTTTGGACAATTTTTTCAGTAACTTGCAAGGTGAGCACAAACTTCACTTTGATGCTCTTATGAGTCAACTTGCTCATTCCAAAGAACTTCTCGAAGAAAAAGGTAGAATTGAAAGATAAGATGCCTTGGAAATAGCCTCTTTGAAGAATGCCTTAGAGGAAGAAGAGGAAGCTCGAGCATCCTTAGAGGAGAAACTCGAGTCAATTGAGGAGTACCATGAAGAGGTTGTTGCCCAGCTCCTTAAGGAACGTGACAATGCTCTTGCTAAGGTAAAGAAACTAAAGAAAGAAAAGATTGAGTTTAGGGCTACTCATGCTAGACTCTTAGAGAAGTTTGAGAAACTTGACATTGCTCACAAGGCATTAGAGAGTGAACATTCTACTCTAAATGAGTCTCGTGATCAGCTCCAAATCCAATCAGACAAGTATGATATGCCCAACACCTCGACTCCATCTTGTGGACAAGAAGAACTTGTAAAGGGGTCTCAACATAGAGGTAAAGAAGTTCTAGATGAGGTGCTTAGCAAGAAAAGGACAAATAATGGAAAAGAAGGTCTTGGTTATGTTCCCAAGACAAAGAAGAAGAAGAAGAACAACAATAAGAAGAGCAAAACTGCTCAACTAAAGATAAGCACCACCACTAATGACAAGACTAACTATGATGGTTTTGTAGGGGCTAATATCCTAATTATGAATTATTTTGCGATTATTATGGTGATGTTTATGCTAGCTATGTTGGTCCTTTTGATAGTTACATATCTTGGTCTATTTGGGTTCCCAAAACCCTTGTCACTAACATGAGAGGGCCCATTGAAAAATGGGTACCTAAAACCAAGAAGTAACTTCCTTGCAGGGCTATGCTTCTGGTGGGTCTAAATGGGTACTCGATAGCGGGTGCACTAGTCATATGACCGGAAGCAAGGAGATCATCTCGGAGATGCGGCCAAACCATGATCACATAACCGTCTCCTATGGTGACAAGTCAAAATCTAAGGTATTGGGTCTTGGCAAAGTTGTGGTTGCTCATGATATCTCTCTCGTGGACGTCATGCTTGTTGAGACCCTCGGTTACAATTTACTTTCAGTTTGTGCCCTTGGTAAGATGGGCTTTGTAGTTTTCATTAATGGTGATTTGGTGGTACTCTTGTGGAGCAAGTCTCTAAAGGTCGCTTTCGTTGGATATGTCGAAAATGACCTGTATGTGGTGGACTTTTTGGGGAAAACCACTATAGGCCCGATGTGTCTTTTCGGAAAGGCCGATGCGGGCTGGCTATGGCATCACCGACTAGCCCTCGTCAATATGAGAACTTTGCAAAGTCTCCACAAGGGTGGCCATATCCTTGGACTAAAAGAAAATGTTTCCTTTGCTAAAGATCATGTGTGCAGGGCTTGTGTTGAAGGAAAAATGCATGACTCTCCCCATCGACGGAAGACCATTATTTTATCAACAAGGATTTTGGAGCTCCTTCATGTGGACCTCTTTGGTCCTCCATCTCATGCAAGCCTCGGTGGGAAGAAATATTGCCTCGTAATTGTTGATGATTATTCAAGATATACATGGGCCTATTTCTTCAAGTTGAAGAGCGATACACAACAAACGGTCATTGATTTCACCAACGAGGTTCAACGTTAACACAATCTCCAATTTTGGCAATTAAAAGCGATAATGGCTCCGAGTTCAAGAACTACACTCTGAATGAATTCCTAAGTGAAGAGGGGATAAGACATCAATATTCCGCTGCGTACACCCCTCAAAAAATGGTGTTGCCGAGAGGAAGAACTAGACCTTAATGGATATGGCAAGATCTATGCTAGCTGAATTTAATTCTCCTTATAATTTCTAGGCTGAAGTAATCTCTACCGCATGCCATTCATCCAACCGGCTCTATCTCCGTAAACTCTTGGACAAGACTCCGTATGAAATACTTACCGGTAACAAGCCTAACATCGCCTACTTCCGGGTATTTGGTTGTAAGTGTTTCTTTCTCATTAAAGAGTTAGTTTATCTAAATTCGAGTCTAAGGCGTTAGAAGGCATTTTTGTTGGCTATGGTGCCGAATCCCACAATTATAGAGTCTATAATAAGCTCTCCGGAACTGTTGTAGAATCTTGTAGTGTGGTGTTCGAGGAAAATGATGGCTCCCGTGCTTGGTAAGTTGATGTTTGTGATGCAGATGTTGAAATACCCAAAGATGCCATAAGAAAAATGGGCATGGGATTTTTCCGCCCCATTGAGGAACCCCTTGTGGCGGATCGGGAAGGACAATGCTCTACTCAAGTAGAGCCTTCATCGACATAAGAACAACATGCTCCAACCATTAGAGAAACCTCTACACCAATCCCACAAACTCCTCAAGATCATCAAGCAAATGTTCCAGAAAGCTCCAGGCCGGATTATCCGGTGGACATCGGATTATTCGGCCAACCCTCCTCAACTGGCAGAAATGATCAAGATGTCAAAGAATCTACTGCAAGTCCCAGGCCGGATTTTCCGACTGACCCCGGAGTATCCGGCCACTCTCTAGTTCGAGCAACTACCAGTCAAGTCTACGAAGATGCTTCAGGTTCTCCCAGGCAGGATTATCCGGCCCCACCCTCGGTCGGATTATCCGGCCTTGAAAATCCTGAACAACAGCAGCCTCCTGTTATGGCTGTGGATCAACATGAAGGGCAAGATTCATCATCTCCTATTGCTACTAATAAAGCTGAATATCAAGGCCAAGCCAATGAGTCCAACAAAACTCAAATGATGAAGTTATTCCCCCAAGAGACTAATCGAACTTCGTCGAAAAGCTCCCGCCGATAGAAATCTTGAATTAAGGGGTCACACTCTTGACAAAGTTGCGGGTGATCTCTGATGAAGGGTATCCACAAGAAGGGAGTTAGCAAGTTTCGGTGAGCATCAAGCTCACATCTCAATGGTAGAACCCAAGAAGGTGTTTGAACCTCTTAAAGATCTGGACTAGGTTGTTGCTATGCATGAAGAGTTGAATAACTTTGAACGCAATAAGGTTTGGAAATTAGTAGAGAAGCCCAAGGATTGTCGCAATGTTATCGGCACAAAGTGGATATTTAAAAATAAGCAAGATGAAAATGGCATTGTTGTAAGGAACAAGGCAAGACTCGTGGCACAAGGCTATTCCCAAGTTGAGGGCATCGACTTCGGCTAGACTTATGCTCCAGTGGATCGTCTTGAGTCCATCCGTATGCTTCTTTCTTATGCTGCTCATAATAATTTGAAATTACAGCAAATGGACGTTAAGAGTGCTTTTCTTAATGGTCCTCTACATGAGTTGGTATATGTAAAGCAACCCCCGGGATTTGAGGATCCTAACTTCCCGAACCATGTCTACAAACTCGATAAGGCACTCTATGGCCTTAAACAAGCCCCACGTGCGTGGTATGAGCACCTTAAAGAGCTTTTGCTAGACCTGGATTCGAAGTTGGGCAAATCGATCCCACTCTTTTTACTAAGAAGGTTAAGGGGGATATCTTTGTATGCCTACTATATGTAGACGACATTATCTTTGGCTCTACTAATAAATCTTTTAATGATTAATTTTCGAAGCTTATGACTGACATGTTTGAGATGTCTATGATGGGAGAATTACAGTTCTTTCTTGGATTTGAGATCAAACAACTTAGAGAAGGAACCTTCATAAATCAAGCAAAATACATCCAAGACATGCTCAAGAGATTCAAGATGACGAATCTTAATGGCGTCGCCACTCAGATGCAAACAAAATGTCACCTTGAACTTAATCCCCATGGTAAAGATGTGGACCAAAAGGTATACCGGTCCATGATCGGCTCTCTTCTATACCTCTATGCATCTAGACCCGATATTGTGTTGAGTGTAGGTGTGTGTGCAAGGTATCAAGCAGCTCGTAAAGAAAGCCACTTAGTGGCGGTCAAGAGGATCTTCCGATATTTGGTTCATTCCCCTAATTTTGGTCTATGGTATCCCAAGGGCTCCAATTTCTCTCTATGTGGCTATACTGATTCAGATTGGGCTGGTGATAAGGATGATCGGAAATCAACTTCTGGAGCTTGTCAATTCTTGGGAAGGTCTCTAGTATGTTGGTCTTCTAAAAAGCAGAATTGTATATCTCTCTCCACCGCCGAAGCTGAATATGTGGTTGCTGCTAGTGCATGTACTCAATTATTATGGATGAGGCAAACTTTAAAGGAATACGGTGTCAATTGTGAAAAAGTGCCTCTTTTATGCGATAATGAAAGTGCAATCAAAATTGCGTACAATCCGGTACAACGCACAAGGATGAAGCATATTGAGATTCGAAATCATTTTATTCGGGACCATGTTGCTCGAGGCGATATTGATTTATCTTTTGTGAGCACGAAGAACCAACTTGCTGATATTTTCACGAAGCCACTTGATGAAGCAAGGTTTTGTTACTTGAGGAATGAGCTAAATATCGTTGATTCAAGGAGCTTGTCTTGACTACCCATGCACTCACTCTTACATCTCATTCTTATTTGGTCTAGGTGTGGGCATGGATATAGGGGGAGTGTGGTCCTAATTAATTGCGCTAACCCTCCCCCCATAATGCCGAAAGCAAGTTAAATCATCTCTCTTAATATCATTTTGTGATATGTGAGCTTATTGATGAGTATTGGTCATGAACCCAAGATATATCTTCGCGGTGTCATACCATGCACTCCAACAAGGTGGCCTCGACCACCGTCCTCTTCCATGAGAAGAGTTGGATTTATGTGGATATTTTGGTTGTTTTTGCTCATCTCATGTTCTTATGGGAATCACACTCAACTTTGGCTTTTAGTTGATTTGATTCTTGCAATCTTGAGTGGGTAGTACTATCTCAGTTTGGTCTCTCATCCCACGCCTATCTCTACCCCTAAACCATCTACTCTTGCACACAAGTCCTTTGGTCACACTCGTGAGGGTTTTGTTTGGGGATGCGCTGTCAACACCCGGATTTTTAATCCCAGTTGCCTATTATGCCATACATCGCAATCCCAGGATTACCATTTTTGCGAGACATAACAGATTGGATATCACAGTACATCATCCATTACAAACCATAATAAGGTCTTACACAAATAAAGGATCTCATGATCCATTCTTAGTACAAACAAGTAGCGGAATAATAAGCATAGCGGTGGCCTCCATCTTCAGTGTCACAGGCAATGCTGACGATGGGAGATGATCCTAGTTGTCGTAGCCGTCCTGCTGTCCTTGTTCCGGGTAGTCCTCCTCATAGTCTGGCCACAGGAATAGCCAGGGACAAAAGCCATGAGTACTCTTTAAGTACTCGCAAACAATCACTAACAAGTAAGGTAGTTCTAGTAGGAATGCTAAGTTCTAAGTTTATTTGTAAAGTTAAGTTTGAAACCTAAGCTGAGTTCAGAAACAAAGAAAGATAAAATAAAGTTCTAAATCACCTAAGTGGGAACTTAATTGTCATAGTCACAACCATGTTGTGGTCAAGTCATGTCACAATTCATTTCATAAGTCATTTTGAAAACATATGACAACGGAATAGTATGGCAACTCCAACTGTCCATAACTGCGGATGCGGCTATTTGAATAGTTTGACACTCTGCAGAGGTGGTACACTTTCACCACAAAATTCGATACATCTGTCAGGGATAACCCTGAATCATCATACTTAGTATGCAGATAATCAAACATAACCTTTCCTTTACACACCCTAGTATAAGCACCTCTCCTATGAGCCTGGCCTCCCAGCCATGGCCATCTGCCATCCTGGGCACTGCATAGGTGGACAACATTGAGAGGTAGCCTTAGCTCAAACCTCTCCCACGAGGGAACTAATACTAATGCATATAAACTTCCGGCTAAGCCTTACCCAATTCAGGTATTGTGGTTGTACGGTAAAATTGGAATGGTATCGCATCCGAACCCAACCATCAGTTTTTATAAAAGGGTTAAGGCTCATGCCTCAACATTTTCATCATCATAAACTAGTTGTGTTTCTCAACACATGTCAAAACATCTCAATAGAATTACTCATCATTCCATGGTTTTCACAAGTCATTTTCACCAAGTATTCCCATCTAAAGTGATCAAGTTTTTGGTTTAGCTCTAATCACTAAGTTAAGAGTGTTCACTAATGTGGGAGGCTAACATCAATCTCATGCCATAGAATGACATCTAAGTCTAACTAGATAGGTCAAGTTTTATACTCTTTATGCTATCTATAAACAAGTAAGAAACTTTGGTAAAGTAAAAGAAGGTAAAGCTTGTAAATAAACTTGGAGTAGGTATAAGGTAAAAGGTATAAACAAAGCATGCCTAATGCATCTTTCTTAGGTTATCTAGCTTAATTCTAGCTTGCTAACAATAGCTTGCCAGTAATAGCTTGCCTTGGTTGGTGTAGTGGTTGAAATTCTCCTCGTCTTCTTCGGGGTAGAACTCCTCCTCCTAGACTTGGTCGGTACTATCGTCTATAAATACATACGGAATACACAATCATCAAACAATACTTAACTAGTCTACTTAGCACACTAAGGCACACATTTGATGATCTAGTATCATCACAATCATCACAAGATTTAATGAACTAGTTTCATTTATTTTATTTGAGAAAAGTAATTTCTACTCATTGAAATTAACTAATGTTTAATATTCTCCAATTAAAATATGGGATCATGTGGACACATGTCATCACCACATATTCTAATACATGGGAATGTGATTTAAATGTTGGATCATATTTTAATAAGTTTAAGTCTAATAATTAATGATTTAAAGTGACTAGAAATGCCTATATAGCATTATTTTGGTACTAGTCCAAAGTCACTACATGCAAACCTGAATATTATTACATATTAAGATAGGTATATTCAAATGTGATTTTTGAGAGGTGGAATCAACTCAAAAACTATCATTTTTGATTTTTGAAAAATGTTTGAATGTCAAAAAGCTTCTATCTTATTATTTTTGGTAGGAGAGATCTATAACTCTATATAATTTAAATCCAACGGGCTTGGATAGAGATTTAAATTATCTTTCCAACAAAATTGGAATCACTCAATTTGGTTCAGTAGATATTTCTGAATTGATTTTTGAACTAAGGGACAGAATTGTGTTTAAGGTAAAATAGATAAATCTAAATTTGAATCTACTGGGTTGCACGCTAACACTAATGGGCCGGCCCAGTTTACTCCATGTAGTGCCTGGGCTGGCTTTAAGTGAGGGCCCCACCTGTTAGTGGGACAGGGGCTGCCAAATCGGTATGGGGGGATGGTGGCCACATGATTAGATCTTGGATCAACGGCTCACATTCATCGTCCACGACAGACAGGCCGCCAGCGAGGTGGAACCCTAGCGGCTCGGTGGGGGTGCAATGGGGGCATAACAGGGCTCCAGCGAGTGCGGCAAGGTGGGGAAATGGACGAGTCGAGGATGGCGATTCTCCTGGTACTGGCGGCGTCCCGAGAGATGGCCTGGATCCGTGGCGCCCTTCTCCTCCTTCCGCGGCAGACTCTGGTGAAATTGGGGCGCTACGGGCTGCGGCTTGCTCCGGTGGGTCTCTGGGAGTTCTCTGAGGGGGAGTGGACGGGAATGGTGTGAGGAAACGGTGCTGGGAGGCTCTCTATTTATAGCGGGGCGAGGGGTGCAGAGAGGCATGGGCGGAGCTCGTCGGAGAAGATGGCACGACGAGCTAGAGGCTTGGGCGGTGCGCTAGGATGGTGGGCGGTTCCCTGGCGGTCGTCACGGAGGTGCGCGTGCAGTGCCAGGTGGTCGGGAGACGCGAGTGTTGCTGCACGCACGCTGCCTCTATCGATGGCAAACTTTGTGGCGGCCGACGGCTACGGGTCATGGTCGGGGGAACGGGCATGTCTGGTAGCCTCTCGGGATGGTGGTATTCGTGTAGGCAGGCGGCGGGAGCGAGGCGCGGTCTGGTTGAGCGGGGCCAGGGCATGAACTGCGGGCAGTGTTGGCATGGCACAGAGGCGGAGAGCGCGGGTGAGGTGAGGTGGCCTAGGGGCTTGTTGGGCTTGAAGAGCGGACAGGTGGTGGTGGTGCTACCACGCCTACCTCCTAGACATGGCGAGAGAGAGAGGGGCGTGCTCCTGTGGCTTGGGCACGGTCGATCGGCGATCATGGCCTCGGGGTGTCGCTGCACTGTGGCTATGGACTAGGGAGTGGCTGGTTTATGGCCTGGTTAGAACAAGGGGAGACAAAGGGAGTGAAATGGGGTCAATTACTCGACAATGCATTGATCACTAAATAGTGTTAGTTAGGCAGAAAATTTGTGCATGCCACCTGTTCGACACAATGGCCGCATGACACAAAGATTTGAATTTTGAAGTGAATTTTGGTGGAGTTGTTGATCTTAAGCTTGAGCATCTCTGGTTGCTGGTATTTGTCAAGTTGAAGTCATTTGAATGGTTTTTGAAAAAGTGGGATCTAGCCATATGAGATAGATTCCATTTTCAATTGTCAGTTTAAATTAGGTTTTAAATGTTTTTGCAAGATCACAAGGTGGGCCTTGGTAGATCTTTACTTGTACTAGCAAGGGGTGCAAAGATCCATAATTGTTTCTTTTTGAATTTGAGTCCTAGGAACACCTAAAGTGACCTAGTTGATTAAAATGGCAAAAGTGACCATTTCCATTTATTAACTCTATTTGATTTCTTTTTCTTTAGATTGGTTGGGAATGATCTAGATGATGTGGCATTCATCTTAGAATCATTTTACAACCATGAGAACAAACAATCATGGCAATTCATAACAATTCTTATTTAATGCAACACATATATGCATGATTAATTATTTAAATGAGAAAAAGTTTTTTTAACCCTAAATTGGGTGATTTGGATCTTGATAACTTGGATTAAAGTTTTGGGATGTTACACACGCGGGCCTGAATCTGTGTGTAATAGAAATTCAGATTTGAGGCCGGATAATCCGGCCCAAGTATAGGCCGGATAATCTAGCCCTGGCGGCTTCAGTCTATTAAGGCTGGCGTCAGGGGAAAGGGCTCATAACGAGCAGTTGTTCCCCCCGACCCTCCTCTCTCTCCAGCCGCCGTCTACCGCCCTCACCCTCCCCGGAGCTGTCCCGACCACCGGATTCTCCGGGCCTCCCCCAAATCTTCTTCTCCATGCCTCCGGGTACCTTCTCCTCCGCATTCTTCCTCCAATGAGTGAGGGTAACTCCCTCTCTCCCCATATTTGTCTTGATGTGTATCTTGTTGGGTGGAACATGGTCTAGAAGGTTGTTGTTTCGCGTAGAGATTAAAGGCTTGCAGTACCCAGGCCTGATCTACGTCTTTGCATCCAATCTAGGCAAATCTGAAATTTTCTGCCAGGGCTGGATTTTCCGTCCCTGGCTAGGCCGAATAATCCGGCCTGACAGAGTCGAAACTGCTTTAGATTTCTATGGATTGTGTGCATGCTGTATATTTGGACTATGGACTGCTTGCCTACAATTTCTATGTTCTCTCTCTTGGACTTGTGTGTGTGCTTATCCCCTCACCATCCATCTTGTTCGTTTCACAAGTGGTTCCAGTGCTCCCAAGACCTACAAGCGCCGTCCTCATGCTAAATACTTTCGGGATGACGATGAGGGTAACTTAGTGGACGAGGTTGAGCCGAGGAGAAGGAAGAACGAGGTTGCACACATGGCTGAACAGGCAAAGAGGGATAGGACCAGGAAGGGTGTGTCCAAGAGGAAGGGCAAAGAGCCCAAAATTGACTATAAGAAGATGGATGCTATTACTTACTCTTCCATTCGTCATCGTGATCTGTTTGATGAATTAGCGCAAGATACGGAGTTGGGTGACTCTCTCTTTTGGTGTGCTGAACAAAAGGGTATCTATGAAGATGTTTATGCTCGGTAGAAGATTTGACCTTTGCATCCTCTAATTATTGCTGAGGCCATGGAAAAGCCTCACCTTGTTGATGCAATGTATGTGACTGAGTGGATGGGGCTGCACCATCTCATGGCTCTTCAATGCTCCTATGATTCGGAGATTGTGAAGCAGTTCTTCTCCACCTTGGTCATTTGTGGTGACGAGCACCGCACCATGAAGTGGATGTCTCATGACAGGCCTATGCAAGCTGATTTTCATGTTTTTGCTGGGGTACTTGGATATTCTTTCTGCAACAGGGATCGTGCTAGTGGTCATCGTGTCATCACCCATCTCAAGCCCAATAAAGATGCTGTCCTCTCTCCATGCACAGTTGACAATGGTATTGTGGGTTCCTTTGCCGGGCTCTCTCCTTTGTATGCTAGCTTGGTGGGTCTCTTCCGTGATTCTATGACCCCAAGTGGAGGAAACAATGACAATATCCGTGGCCACCTGTTTCAGCTCCTAGCCTTTTCTCACGAGGTTGCATCTAGTGAGGATGAGTCTCTTAATTTGAAGCTGGATGTGATGGACTTTATTTACCATGAGTTGATTGATGCAATGTTCAATAGGCTGTCCATCCCATATGCACCCTACATTATGATGCTGATCAAGCACCTGCTTCCCACTGAAGAGTTTAACATTGATGTTGAGCACAAGGCGAAGAAGATCTACACCAAGGTTAGGAAGACCTCACACCCATCTTCTGCTCCTGAGGGTCTCATGAGGGATGCTCGTAGGCCCCCAGTGCCTCCTATTGCTTGTGAGATCAAGCAGTTGACTTGGTTCTAGTGGAACATTCTTTGCATGGGGGTGGACACTCGCAAGGGACAGTATGAGGCTTACAAGTAGCGCCACGAGATGGCCTACACTCAGCAGCTCATTCTTCACCATGTGTCTGGAGCATCAGGCGATCCCCCTACTGCTACTACTCCCATACCATATGCTCGGTGGAATTCTTCTTCTGGGCTCAACTATGGAGAGCTTGAGCATCACCTGTTTCCTTTCGCGGCCGCTGCTGATGACGAGGAGGATGACACCGAGGAGCTTGAGGATGAGGACGAGGACGGGGACGAGGACGACGATGATGACTACGAGTGTGGGGTTCTAGCATTGCTCTTCTTCCTTTTTGGTGTTGTGATGCTAAAGGGGGAGAAGTAGTTCTATTAGGTCTTCGTGGATTTGCATGGGTCGGGCGCAAGCATTTGCACTTTATCTTTTCGGTCTTTTTCTCTCTTGTGCCCATTTAGTGTTGAACTTCTATTTGTGTTTTGCTCTGTATGAGACTATGTTTATGTGTGGCTCTGGATTTATCTTGTGGATTATCCTTGTGGATTCATATATCATACTGGCTATATTGGATTTCTATATCGAGGAAGGCGCTCATTATGGCTATCAGTGGATATTCTTATAATATATCGAGGACGCCTTTATCTCTCTCTCGGTGGTATGAATATTTTGCCTATGTTCCAATGAAATAGACTTCTACCTTCTTGTGTGTATTTGTAATCAAATGGAAATTTTATTATGCACGCACTGAGGGGGAGTCTTTTTCATTCGTTAAATATTGTTGTTATGAGAGCTATCTTGCAAATCCTAGTATTGTCATCTAACACCAAAAAGGGGGAGATTGAAAGAACATTTCATGGTTCCCTGTGTTTTGTGTGTTAGATAACAATACCGTGGAGTTTTCTCATGTGTGCTAAGTGCACAGGGAAGTGTTTTTGGTGTTTGGGGGCCGGATTATCCACCCCTATCAAGGGACGGATAATCCAGCCTGACCCTCTTGGCAAAGGCTAGCATGGCGTGAGCCTTAGACTAGGGGCGGATTTTCCCCTGGACAATCCGAAGTGGGGCGGATTTTATTCCCCTGACCGGATAATCCGTCCCTCACCTTGGGCCCGATAATCCGGCCCCCAGGAGACGAGCAAGGGCTGGCATGGCATGACGCTCAGACTAGGGGCGGATTTTCCCCCAGACAATCCGAAGTGGGGCAGATTTTCTTCCCCCGACTGGATAATCCAGCCCTCACCTTGGGCCGGATAATCCGGCCCCCAGGAGACAAGCAAAGGCTGGCTCGACGCGTCACTCAGTCTGGGGGCGGATTATCCCTCGGATAGTCCGAGGCTAGGGCGGAGTTTACCCCGGGCTGGATAATCTGACCCTCACTTAGGCCGGATAATCCGGCCCCAAAAAGGTCCAACGGCTCCATCTGGTCGGGGGAATAAAATCCATGTCTTCCCCTCCTATCAGACTTGTTGATTCATTCAAAAAAGAACAGACCTATTGCAAAAGCTCTCTCCCGAGATCTCCCACTTCAACCACCCAAAGGCTTCAATCTTTGGCGGAATTGAAGGAGGAGGCATCATTCATCGTCATCATGAATCAAGCGCTTTAACTCCTCTCCATTCACTTGGAGAATCCCAGATCTAGTATTCTCGTTGATATCTAGATCTTGTGTTTTGTTATTGATATCTATTGTTCTTGTGGTAGCTTGTTGTCATTACGGGAGCCTCCAATCCGGTTGTGGACTTGTGCCCCGCTAGTTGTGTAAAGGCGCTGGTTCCGGCCTCGAAGGGATCCTATAGTGGAAAGGTGGATCAGGCCTTTGATGGCGAGATCCATCAGAGAACAGGGTGAGGCCTATTATGGCGTGGTGGTCTTAGTACCACCCACCCCTACAACGCAGATGTACTTCCCTTAACAAGGAAGGAACTAAGGTAACAAATCCTATGTCTCCGCATGCTCCACTACGGTTTCCTCGTTCCTCTATCTTAATCGCCTTTACTCGCTAGTAGTTAGGTTTGCATATAGGGAAATTCTACATAATAGTATATCTAGAGAATTTACCTTTTGTGTCAAGCCTAAAATTGAAAAAGCATTAAAATTTGAAGTAGCACCTATTCACCCCCCCTCTAGTTTCCCATACGATCCATTTCAATTGGTATTAGAGCCCCGACTCTTTATTCGGGCTTAACTGCCTAAGAGATGTATGGGTACTAAGGAAAATGGGAATGAGGCTGTGGACAACGTCACAATGGATGACCTCAATACATTGGAAACAACCTTGTTGAAATCCTTTGATACCAAGATGGAGGAGATGCAACAAATGATTGCTCGCCTCACATCATCTACAACCCCATCCCCATCTTCCTCTCAGGCCACCACTCCTCTATCTAAGGATTGTTGGGAATATGCCCTAGAGGCAATCATGTATGATGTTATTTCCAATGTATTCATAAAGTTATTGTCCATGTATGAACTACTGATATATATCATTGAATATGTGATTCGATTGTGGAACTATATATTCATGTTGTTTATACTGATTGTCCTTGGTCGTTGAGGTTGTGCTGGACACACAACTTAGACTAATGTGAAAGTTGGCTGCTGACTCGGTTCCACTTGTCATGGGCATAGAGATGCTATTCTGACTTACACGGATTCGGATAAAGAGTTTAGCGAGTCGGACTAACCCATATTGAGATACAATGAATAAGTCGTCATTTGTATATCTCAATCAATGTAATCCTTAGACCTGAGGTTATTGCACAATCCGAGTTGAGGATCACCGACTTAGGTTCCGTCAAACGCTGTTCCGTCACTGGGCAGTTATAAAGGCGGAGTTCGGGTCGACTGAGAATCAAGCTGCGTGATGTGAATAATCGAGATGGGATTTTGCCCCTTCATCTGGAGAGATATTCTCTGGGCCCTCTCGGAAGATATGATTCGGAAAGCATGGCCATGCGTGACTTGGTTAAGTGTTAACTGAGGCGACCAACTAAGAGTTAGTCGGATGAATCACTTATCTCGGATCAAGAAAGAGAGTCGAACTATTTAAGGGATGATGATTATTCGCCTATAGTTCGACAAGATATATCGTGAGGCAAAAGGGAGCACGTTCTGCTAGGAGCCGCTACCAACTGATCAGTCACGAGCGAGACTCGGATCGTGTCCGGATCACCATGAGCCTGTCGGGTCACACACTTAAGAGCGGGAGCATATTTGGGGTTGGACCCAAAAAGGAAACGGACAGAGTCAGTGAGTTGGACTCGTAGTGACTAATATAGGCCTTTTAGTGAATGGGCCACAAGTGAGTGGAGCCCACTTTCACTCCCTATATAAGCTGGGGCGCAGGTGCTTAGAGCACACTGTTAGGTCACTCCATGTGTTGGAAACCCTAGCTCCAGTCTAGTCCTATCACCGCTGTACCGGACCTAGCAGTCCATCGCCGGCGCTCCTCCTCGTACGTGTGGATACTGGCAGAGGTGCTGTACGTTCAGCACTTCGACGATCGTGGATCGGAACGGATCGTGAGGACTGCACTACATCAAGCGACATGCTTCATCGATTCCGCAACTGCACGTCTAGTGGTAATTCTCGTGGCCTACTACCTCAGCTAGATCTTGGGTTCATCGCATAGGAAAAGGTTTTGTTTTCTCTGCGTGGCCCAACAAGGATAAGGCTCATGCCGGATCCAAGGAAGATGAAGTGGTAGGTGAAAAACATAATGGTTCCGCCTGCAAGAAGGGAAGTGGTAAGGAGGACTATAGTGAGGTCCCTCACCTATATTCTCCCGACCCACCGATCCCTCATCCTCATATAAACAATAGAGGTGATCCACCCAAGCTTAATGCATCTACATTTAATCAATGGCAATTCTTAATGAAATCTCATGTATGCAGTTCTTCAATTGAACTTTGGAGGATTATCGAAGATGGTCTTCATATTGGAGACCCCACCAACTTGACTAGAAGAGAAGCTGTGGATAGTCAATTGAATGCAACGGTTCTCCACATGATTCAGCTCGAAGTGGGTCCCAAGGACATGCCCCACATTGAGCACTTCAACACCGCCATGGGATGCTCTCACCGACCTATTCATTGGAAATAAAAGCATGAGAAGGAATAGGTACGATGCTCTTAGTAATGAAGCTGAAGGATTCTAAATGTTGGATGGTGAGGACCATGAAGACATGTATAGAAGGCTCAAGAGCATTGCAACAATATTTAGAAAGCATGGATCCACTCACATTTACGATGCCTGGATCAAAAGAAAATATGTGAATGCCCTAATGCCATTTAAGCCAATAGACTTGAAGAGTTTGCAAGGTAGACACAACTACCACCAAATGACTTCCAATGCAGTCATGCAAGAAATGGAGGCCTTCAAAGTATTGTTGCAGGTCTAGGTACTTTCAAGCGAGGAGATATATGGAGAGTTGGCTCGGGTCAAAAAAATTAACATATGGACTGATCCATGGATTCCTAGTAGTCATGATCATATGATTCAAACTCCTAGAGGCCAAGTATTGCTCAAGATGGTTGATGACCTTATTAATCTAGTATCTTGTAATTGGGATGAAGAGCTATTGATGGAGGTGTTTAATCCATTGGATGTGAAAATAATTATGTGCATACCGTTTAGTGAAAACCTCACTGATGATTTTGTCGCATGGCATCGGACCAAGTCTTATTGCTTCTTGGTGAAATCAGCCAATTACGTTGAGTGGAATCACATCTATGGACATAGACTACAAGCCAATGCCGAGGAGGGTCCATCATTAATTAACCCAGTATGGGATATTCTTTGGAAATTAGAAGTTCCGAGTAAGATCAAAATCTTTGCATGGCGAGCCCTTCATGGGATTATTCCAGGGATGTCTATCCTTGCTAACAGGCATATACCGGTATTTGGACAATGCCTGGTGTGCTTACAAGGAGCTAAAGATGTTCGACACCTAATGTTTACTTGTGTAAGAGCATAGGAGGTATGGAAGTCTATTGATCTAGTTAATCTAATTAATTCAGTTCTTGTTGACAGATCAGGTTCTGTTGTCCTAGAAGAACTCATGCTGACTGAAATAAATTCTCCAGATCGTGATGATCTCAATGATGTAGGTCTGAAGGAGATTATTCTTGTGGGGGCTTGGTACATCTGGTGGCAACGAAGGGAGCAAGTTAAGGGAGAAAAGGTTGCTCGGACTGATCAAACAACCTTCTCCATCCGAGAGATTACTCTCAACTATAAAGATGCAACAGAGAATATTGTGCCACGTGAGCTGAATTGGGTTCGGCCACCTCCCAAATCCTACAAGCTGAATATTGATGCATGCTTCTTACCATATGGTACTGGAGCTATAGGGGCTGTGCTTTGGAATTCAAAAGGACAAACAGCTGCAGGTGGAAGCTAGATCTTTGATCATATTCTTGATGCTACTACTGCAAAAGTTTTGGCACTTCACAATGGTCTTCATTATATTGAGAAATTGGGTTGTTCCCCAAAACCTCCTTTCAAAGCATTTGAATTCTACTCTTGGTAGAGATACCAAGGACTCTCATCTTACTCAAAACTTAACCTCTTCAAAACGCCCCAACCTTACCTCAAGCTAAGCTTGATGGTAACCCTAGTAGTAGTTGGATAGTTTATAAGATGAGTTGCCTTGATCTACTGTCTGATGAGTTGTTTTGATCTGCTGTTTGACTTGTCTACTTAGGAGTAGTATGAGCGACTCTAGGAGCTCATAACTAGGAATCAAGATGTTTCCAAATCATCAATCCCTAAGCAAGAATACAAACCTAGATTTGATCCCTAGCCACTAGGTGTTCATCTAAAACCCTTAACCAGATCAATTCTGAGGATCTCCATTCTAGATGTTTCTAAGTCCTTGAAGACCAATATTCAGCTTGGAACCCTTCCACTCAATCTACTCTTCAACATCATCCACTTGTTGATTCTCTGACACCTTGCAACCCCTCCAAGAACATTCCCTCTCATACTCTAGTCACAATCCTCAAAACAACCAAATTTGACCAAGTCTAGGAACAATTTCAACATCACCTTTTTGAATGCCTCCTTTTCTCAAACCATGTGCATTTTTGGAAATGCACTTGAACCATCTTGTTAACCATCCTAAGTAATACCAAGGCCTACCTCAGCCCTTGGTTAGATCCTTCTCCAACCCACTTGTCCATGATGGTTTTTGCAGACAAGAAAATAACATTTCCTGCAATACTAGTCATCATGCCTACTTTGGTAGAAGCTCACACCCTCATACAACCTCCTATGGACCAACTATCTACATGGTTGTGATCTACTCATTGATGTCTATAAAGATCTACTTCACTAGTTCCATGTGGATCTCTGTGCTGCTTAAACCCACTTGGTTTATAAGGAATCCTGACTCATTTTGCCTGGCAGCCTTAATTTCAACAAAGTTGGCCATCACTTCAAGATCACCTCAAATGATTTTAATCCAAAATTATTTTGCCATTATCACCTCTATGACTTGGTATACCCACCCATCTATCCCTTGCACCAAGGTGAGCTTTGAGCTCCAAGATGCACACATGTTTTGGTGGTATAAAAATAACATCACCCTAGATCATCAACTCCTTGTTTTCCATCCTTTTCAACTTGGAAATTCATTCCACAAGGTTGCAACTGCTTGATACACCTTGTCTATCTCATCTACATTGATCCTCAAGATTTATCAATAATTATCCATGATTTTTACGACACCAAAACTATTTAATTCCTTTAATAGTCAAAATCTCCAAAACCCCCTCCATATAGGAAAGTTTGGTTTTGGACAAAACACTTCCCCAGCTTTTGGCTCATGTGAGTTCCACATATCATACCCTATCTATCCCTCTCAAAAATAAATATTTTTGAGAAGCTTTATTATTTCTTTTTGCCCATTTCCTTAAATGGCTGAATTGGAATAATAATTGTTTTAAATACTTCTAGTCCCCAATAAATCTTGGGAAAATTCCCCTAAGTGTGTATTCACATCTGGGACCCTTCCACATCAAAAACCAACCTTGTCCAATGGAAACTTATCAAATGATCTTCTAGAAATCACTTCTGTCCTTTTTGAGTAAATGGATTTAAGTGGACTAAAACCCCACATAAAAATCTCAATTAAATCCTAGGAGTCTACCTTTACCTCGTCTATCTACCAGTACCATTTCCTCCTCTGGTCCAATGCAAGTTTCTGGACTTTCTTCATAACCATCAATTGGATCAAAATTGCCAATTAAGTAAATCCATTACTCAAACCACTTCCAAAACTCATCAAAACTTGCTCAATGCTTATCCTCAACACCAGGACACACCCCTGGTCGACCAGCACTGTAGCACCACCTCAGCCCTTCCCATTTTCCCTTGTACTAGTAGAAAGAGAGAGAGACAACAAAATCTTACAAGGATCTATGCCACTTAATTACCATAGCTGCCACCCCTCCCTCTCTGATCCAGCATGACCAAATACCCCTTCTTACCCCTCTCCACCTACCCCTAGACCAATCCCTGGCTAGCATCTCCTCTCCACCATGTCCAAATGGGTAATTTACCTCATCTACCACTCCTCCCTAGTATATATGGCTAGAGGCCACCCCCAGCTCGCTTCTGCCCCTCATTTGCTCCCACATCCCTCCACTCACTCTCCCCAGGCTCCACTCCCACTCCCCTGCCCTGTGCTAACCAGAGGAAGAAGAAGAGGAGCTCTCGGCCTCCGCACCAAATCGAGCAAGGCTCTCTCCTCCTTGCTCCCCCTCCTCTGCATGTCGCAGGGTTGACTCCCCTACCTCTCCTCTACCTAACCCCATGCTCCTTTTTGTCTAGGACCAATTCCTCCGTCCTCGCCAGCAAGCTCCGACGAGGTCACCCTCGGCCCCCGACGCACGAGCTACTTCCTGGCATCAAACCACCTCGTGCCGCCTCGACGACCTCTCCCGAGCCCTTAGGTGAGCTCCCCAATCCGCACCACCCTCTGCTAGGGTTAGCACCCTTCACCGCCGAGCCCAGGTGGACAACGATGCTGCACCGTCCATTGCCACTTAAGCCAACGACCAGATCTGGCCGATACCGCTTCGGCCGCCCCCTCTCGCTGACCGCCGGGCGCCCGCTGTGAGTTCAACGTTAGCTCCCGTCTTGTGGCGTCACCTACTGGGGCGAATCGCCCCGTGGCCCATTTCCCTCTGGAACTCCAGCCCGTTAACCCTCCATTTTATTCTTTTCCTCGGATTTGCTAGAGTTGCTGTTTGGTTTAAATCCAAACAAAAATGTAAATAAAATCCAAAGGCCCAGATCTAAATTTCTGGTAATACCCACATGTTTTCTCAATCATGTAGAGGCAACCCCAAGTCCAAATTAAATTCCATTATTTGCTGGTAATTGTTCTGCTGCCAGGTGTATTTTACCCTAATTAAATTCCTCAGAGAAGTTTTGCATCTTCATTTGGGATGAAAGAAAGCTCTTCTGAAAGGTATTTGAAATACCAGTCACCTAGCATAGGCCCTATACCTAGGTGAACTATAAGTTTCCATTAGCAAAAATAACAAAATCAGCCTTTATCTGCATTGGATAATTCCTCCAGGTCAAACCAAATGTGGTTTTGACCTGATTCCACCTCCCAGTATCTCATAGTACGAGCCACTATCAAATCCTAGCAGATCAGAATTGATTAAGCTCTGGTTGAATTTTTGTGATTTAAATACTTCTGTAAGGGGTATTTTCACTAGATAAATCACTCCAGGAGTTTGGCAACTCCAAAAAGAGTGAATCCAATTTCTACAGAAAGGTATTCTAAATGCATATCACATTCCCTTGGTACCAAACCAATATATTCTGTAGAATAAATCTGGTGAAAAAGAGAAAAACTTTACAGAACTACGTTTCGGAATTTCCTGAGGGCATTTTGGTAATTGTTTTGACAACATTCCAACTCTCAGTGGTTCATTACATCAAACACTACCTGACCACCCAAGGGAATAATTTTTGGAGCTCCAAAACTATTCTGGTGAATTATTTCCTTAAACTAGAGTTTATTCCACTATAAAAAGCATAACTAAATCTAGAAAATTGATAATCAAGTGAAACCACTTGTGTGGGTTTTGTTTTGACAAGACCTATCTGAGGATATCACTTTTGCACATTGGTATCCTATAGACCTCAGAACCCCAATCCAAGTTCAAGATACCTATCTTAGACACCTATCTTCCAAGAGTAAAACACTAAAATGGCAATCTAGTAAATTCCACCAATAGAACCCAACTTCTCCAAAACCCACCAAGTTCAGTAGTATTCTTTATGTTTATTTGCTGATTGATGTGATGTTTGTATTCCTTGTTTTGATTGTGGTATTGTCTGCTTGCATGTGTACTCGATGACGACGATAGTGTGAGAGTTTGACGACAAGAAGGAAGGGACTTCTTATTATTAATTATTGGGTATTCCTGGTTTTCTAAAGAAGTCCAGGGACTTATTGCTAACCACAAGAAAGCCACCATTCCCGAACTCTGACATATGTCCTACTCTCTTTTACCTGTTTTGTATCCTCTTTATAAATTACATTATCTACCTGCATGTCTTGTTTTATAAATACTGCGATAGTAACTTGGCTCCTCCAAGTTATGACTTAATGTCCTTCGAGGCACCACCCCGATGTACCTACCATTTTACCCCTTTAGATCGAGAGTATGATGGTTAGCATCCTACCTCGTTGGAAACCCCGGTTTTGAGAAAAAAAACTGTTTTGGGATTTACCCACTACAAAGGTTTTAACTGCTTTGTAAAACCCTTTTGAAGAGGCACCGTTCCAAGCGGATGTTTTAGCGAAAGAAATGGTGGTGATGAGAAATGAGAATGTGATGGGATGTCCTACGCCTTTACCGGAACAATTTTTATCAGTGCAACCACATTACCCCAGGTGCTGGGGCTTAACTCGTAGTTTGTCCGCATTAGCCGAGACAGCTTCTACCATGCTTATAGGGAGAGATCCCTGGAATTCCGGGAAGGCGCCCCAGATCACGGATCTGAAGCCTGTTGCTTGCTTTGGCAAGAGTGAGCCTATACTGGCAGGAGGCCGGTGCTACAATTGGGTCTCCCGCGGATGGTATTACTTGGAGTACGGAAGGAAGTGGAGTCACCAAATTTAAGGTATACGCCAAGTTGCAGCTTGGGTATGCGCGTGTACAGAAGGCAGGACTATGGCTGGGAGCCACATACTTGTTGCCGAGGAGAATAAACCCAAAAGGAAAAGCATGCCTTTGCTAGGGTCGACAAGTGAAAGGTTAGGTTTGATTATCCGGACCCCCATCTACAGTGGTAGTGGTCCGTGGTTGTATCCCGACAGATGTATTGATTCTTGTGGGGAAAGTGCGCAAACTCTACAGAGTATAATCTATTCGAATAGTCATGTCCATGGTCAAGGACGGTTGTAAAGGTGTTGTCTAGGAGTACCTAGACTGTGCTTGTTTGGGAAACAAGGATGAAGAGGACGAAGGTTCCGGGGGAACCCGAGTTCGAAAGTTTTGTTTTGACCAAAGGTGGTCAAGAAGGCTTAAAAAGGGTTTTTTACTTCTAAACTGTTTTCAAAACTCTTTTTCAACAAAGATATGGAGATGTCTTGACTTATAAAACAAAGGCATGTTTTCAAACTCTTTCTCAACAAAGATATGGAGATGCCATAACTACAAGAGGTAATCTAGACTTTTCAAAAACAACCCAAGATTAAGCTATCTCGCCATAGCCATACTTGCATTTGGTTATGTCATTATCCTGGTGGTTTGCGAGTACATTCAAAAGTACTCACGACTGTGTCCCTGGCTATTTACTTGGCCAGACTTTCAGAGATTCGACTTCGGAAGATTCAGGTGATGTCCAGCGAGCTAGGCCGTCTTCCTAGTCAGTTGCATGTAGGTTGAGGCACGATTGGGCTCTGCGCATAATGATATTTCCGCTGCTAAGGATGATGTAGCCAGAATGGCATTTATGTAAGTCTTGTAATTCGTTATGTTTCGGATGTTGTAATGATACCTGCCGGTTATGTTCCACGGCTCACTGATCATGGGAACATGGATGTATGCATAACAGGGATTTCTCGGACGAATAATCTGGGGAGCCCACAGACTTGGTATCAGAGCCATCCTGACTGTAGGAGACCTTAGTTAGCATGGACACTAGACAGGAAACGACAAACCTATTTTCTAAAAGACAAGGGAGAAAAGATGACTATTTGCAAAAGTGCTTATGTCTTTTCCCCTCGGATTTTGAAAACTACTTGCACTAATATGATTTCATAATCTTAAAATCATGCACACTTGTCACTAACCCAACCCCATCCCAAAATTCACTGTAGATGGCCTCCTTCCGCTCGAAGCGCATCATCGTTGGAGACAGTTTCTGGCCCTTTGAAGAGCAGCTTCACAACCTACTAAAGTTAGTCAAGAGACCCTCGCCGACAATCGAAGGAACCAAACTTCCTCGCAGTAACACCAATGTGATGCAGTGGGTCATCAAGGCTATGATTCCTTCCCCCGATGAGGACACCGCGCCCACAATCTTCACCTTCCTCGACAGCAACTGGGTAGATGGCGTGGTGCGAGCCATACAGGAGATCATGGCGCGCCTCTGCAAGATCCACGAAGATGAGTTGAAAGATAATCCCTACCACTTGTTTGGAAAGCGCGATGAAGATGGACTACCCACTAAGTCCTTCCTCACCTGCTGCATTGGGAATCAGCTGGAGAATATGGAATACCTACTCCAACGTTCCCAGGAAGATCTTGACAAAGCCAGATGCGAGAATCTGCTTCTAAACATGGATATCAACCTACTACGTAAGCACGAAAGAAGTCTTCAAGCCACCAATGCTTGCTTGGATAAGAAGCTGACCATCGAAGTACCCCCAACCCCTGAAGACGAGAATCCCGGGATTGACGACGAACTCTCCTTCCTCAATGAGGACCACCCTATCGTACAGTCACCCGCTCTGACCGAGTCAATATCCAATCCTACACCATGGGAAGGCACCACTCTCACCTTCACTGAAGACGAGCTGAATATCCCACATACCCCCGAGGATCTGCAGTAACTGACAACCCTTCCCTGGAGTAAGCACGACCCCACTGATGTACCCTCCGAGTAATCACCCGCGTCGCGGTACTCGCCCATTTAGCACTAGGGTAGAGTCATGTATCGTCCCTGAATGCGTTTTCTAATGCTTAAGTATTGTTGGCACCCTCGGGTGCAGACTGGTTGTTTGTGTAATAACTTCCTTGAATTGCTATGCTTGCTTGAATTGTTCCTTCTTGCGTGTTTTACCCAAGTCGTTGCATCAGACCCAACCCGAAACGCGTATCACCAACAGGACCTCCCCCAGGATGACCATGAAGACTGGAAGCTCGAAGAAGGCCTGTAGCCGTTGCGGAGACGAAAGACACCCATCCAATACATGCTCCAGCCACTGCCCAAACTGCGGAGAACCCCATTCACCCAAAGTTTGCCCAACTCGGCTTATCACTTGTTTCCTCTGCGAAGGCCAAGACCACGTCCCTGTCAAATGCCCAATATATCCCCTCATTGGCAAGGCCCGTCAACCTCCCGGTACTAGCAAAGGAAAGTCGTCAAATCAGTTACGTCGAAGGATAGGTACCTGCTTCACGTGTGGTCTACCCGGGTACTTCAGCCGAGAATGCCCCGAGGGTAAACCCGTCAAGACTTCCGTGAAAGAGAAGCCCGAAGGCACCCAAGGTCCCCTCCTTCAGAAAAGATGGTCACCTTACCGCTCGCAGCCCCGCAGCTCAAGACTGAAGATTTCCCGCGCTTCTAAGGCGACAACACCCCGTGGAAGTAAAGGCCAAGAGAGAAGGTCCTTAACTCACCCTAGGACTCCCTGAATGTCAGCAAGTGCAACTTGTAATAAACCTAGGCCATATCCCCCTGGAACGACACCTATGATGCTACCCTCCCTTATGTTGTCGTACGCTACCTCGAGAACTATCTTTTGCCACCCCTTATAAGGATGCCCCCGACTGGTAACTCCCCTCTCTACCCAAGTCCAATCCTAAGGGGGAAAGATTGCGCCTTTCCCGCAAATAGATTACCCCTCTGCCAGAAGAAAATCCAACCGTGGGACCCAGAGACATAGATTTTAAGACACAGACTTGGATACAATAACCCACTTAAGAGAAACGCCGTAGACCCTTACAGAAGGGCGATCCCTCCCTGCAATCGTGGTTGAAGCCCGCTCGACCCCCCCCCCCTGAGTTTCAAGAAGATTGAAATTCAACCTCGCTATCGAGGTGTTTCTGTTCGAAGACAAAGTTGGAAAGTTAGTACGCAAGAACCACCTAGCACTACCTCCAAAGCAAACCCCTAACCTTACTCTCCCGAATCTCGGGACGAGATTCTTTTAAGGGGGAAAGGTCTGTAACATCCCAATTTCAGCAACCCTGATTAGTTGTCCAGAATGCAAAAATCAGGGGGAACAAAAACTTTTTCTTGTGCATTGGTGCAGTGCTTGCTTATTGTTTGTCTACCCTTGTGCTTATGAGAGTGTATCTTATGATACTCCTTACCTCACCCTCAGTTAACAAAAGCTATTTACCCAAAACTATCCTGGCTCATTTTACATATTCCCAAATGTTCTGGCATTTCAAAACATGAGCCAAGATGCCTATGTAACCAAAACTATTTTGGTAGCTTCTATTGACAAAACTATGGAGAGATATATAATACAATCTCCTTATGTTTTCAAGACAGAACACTCAACTAATCTTATCTCTAGTTTCCACAAAACCTCCTTTCAAAGCATTTGAATTCTACTCTTGGTAGAGATACCAAGGACTCTCATCTTACTCAAAACTTAACCTATTCAAAACGCCCCAACCTTACCTCAAGCTAAGATTGATGGTAACCCTAGTAGTAGTTGGAAACTTTATAAGATGAGTTGCCTTGATCTACTGTCTGATGAGTTGTTTTGATCTGCTGTTTGACTTGTCTACTTAGGAGTAGTATGGGCGACTCTAGGAGCTCATAACTAGGAATCAAGATGTTTCCAAATCATCAATCCCTAAGCAAGAATGCAAACCTAGATTTGATCCATAGCCACTAGGTGTTCATCTAAAACCCTTAACCAGATCAATTCTGAGGATCTCCATTCTAGATGTTTCCAAGTCCTTGAAGACCAATATTCAGCTTGGAACCCTTCCACTCAATCTACTCTTCAACATCATCCACTTGTTGATTCTCTGACACCTTGCAACCCCTCCAAGAACATTCCCTCTCATACTCTAGTCACAATCCTCAAAACGGCCAAATTTGACCAAGTCTAGGAACAATTTCAACATCACCTTTTTGAATGCCTCCTTTTCTCAAACCATGTGCATTTTTGGAAATGCACTTGAACCATATTGTTAACCATCCTAAGTAATACCAAGGACCACCTCTGCCCTTGGTTAGATCCTTCTCCAACCCACTTGTCCATGATGGTTTTTCAGACAAGAAAATAACATTTCCTGCAAAACTAGTCATCATGCCTACTTTGGTAGAAGCTCACACCATCATACAACCTCCTATGGACCAGCTCTCTACATGGTTGTGATCTACTCATTGATGTCTATGAAGATCTACTTCACTAGTTCCAAGTGGATCTCTGTGCTGCTTAAACCCACTTGGTTTATAAGGCATCCTGACTCATTTTGCCTGGCAGCCTTAATTTCAAAAAAGTTGGCCATCACTTCAAGATCACCTCAAATGCTTTTAATCCAAAATTCTTCTGCCATGATCATCTCTATGACTTGGTATACCGACCCATCTACCCCTTACACCAAGGTGAGCTCTGAGCTCCAAGATGCAAGCATGTTTTGGTGGTATGAAAATAACATCACCCTAGATCATCAACTCCTTGTTTTCCATCCTTTTCAAGTTGGAAATTCATTCCACAAGGTTGCAACTTCTTGCTACACCTTGTTTATCTCATCTACATTGATCCTCGAGATTTATCAATAATTATCCATGATTTTTACGGCCCCAAAACTATTTAATTCCTTTAATAGTCAAAATCTCCAAAACCCCCTCCATATTGGAAAGTTTGGTTTTGGCCAAAAAACTTCCCCAGCTTTTGGCTCATGTGAGTTCCACATATCATACCCTATCTATCCCTCTCAAAAATAAATATTTTTGAGAAGCTTTATTATTTCTTTTTGCCCATTTCCTTAAATGGATGAATTGGAATAATAATTGTTTTAAATACTTCTAGTCCCCAATAAATCTTGGGAAAATTCCCCTAAGTGTGTATTCACATCTGGGACCCTTCCACATCAAAAACCAACCTTGTTCAATGGAA
The DNA here is from genome assembly GCA_023614405.1 of Avena insularis. Lineage (NCBI taxonomy): Eukaryota > Viridiplantae > Streptophyta > Magnoliopsida > Poales > Poaceae > Avena > Avena insularis. Next base: position 212,490,845 of record CM042690.1, read on the forward strand.
ACTTATCAAATGATCTTCTAGAAATCACTTCTGTCCTTTTTGAGTAAATGGATTTAAGTGGACTAAAACCCCACATAAAAATCTCAATTAAATCCCAGGAGTCTACCTTTACCTCATCTATCTACTAGTACCATTTCCTCCTTTGGTCCAATGCAAGTTTCTGGACTTTCTTCATAATCATCAATTGGATCAAAATTGCCAATTAAGAAAATCCATTACTCAAACCACTTCCAAAACTCATCAAAACTTGCTCAATGCTTATCCTCAACACCAGGACACACCCCTGGTCGACCAGCACTGTAGCACCACCTCAGCCCTTCCCATTTTGCCCTTGTACTAGTAGAAAGAGAGAGAGAGACAACAAAATCTTACAAGGATCTATGCCACTTAATTACCATAGCTGCCACCCCTCCCTCTCTAATCCAGCATGACCAAATATCCCTTCTTACCCCTCTCCACCGACCCCTAGACCAATCCCTGGCTAGCATCTCCTCTCCACCATGTCCAAATGGGTAATTTACCTCATCTACCCCTCCTCCCTAGTATATATGGCCAGAGGCCACCCCCAGCTCGACTCTGCCCCTCATTTGCTCCCACACCCCTCCACTCACTCTCCCCAGGCTCCACTCCCACTCCCCTGCCCTGTGCTAACCAGAGGAAGAAGAAGAGGAGCTCTCGGCCTCCGCACCGAATCGAGCAAGGCTCTCTCCTCCTTGCTCCCCCTCCTCTGCATGTCGCAGGGTCGACTCCCCTACCTCTCCTCTACCTAACCCCACGCTCCTTTTTGTCCAGGACCAACTCCTCCGTCCTTGCCAGCGAGCTCCGACGAGGTCATCCTCGGCCCCCGACGCGCGAGCTACTTCCTGGCGTCAAACCACCTCATGCCGCCCCTCGATCTGCTCAGCATTATCGACCACGTCGCCATGCCACCTCCACGACCTCTCCCGAGCCCTTAGGTGAGCTCCCCGATCCACACCACCCTCTGCTAGGGTTAGCACCCTTCACCGGTGAGCCCAGGTGGACAACGATGCTGCGCCGTCCATTGCCACTTAAGCCAACGGCCAGATCTGGCCGATACCGCTTCGGCCGCCCCCTCTCGCTGACCGCCGGGCCCCGCCTGGCAGGTTCAAGCGTTAGCTCCCGTGCGCCGCGTCGCCCTGCTGTGGGCCGAATCCGCCCCCGCGGCCCATTTCCCTCTGGAACCAGCCCGTTAACCTTCTATTTTATTCGTTTCCCCGGATTTGCTAGAGTTGCTGTTTGGTTTAAATCCAAACAAAAATGTAAATAAAATCCAAAGGCCCAGATCTAAGTTTCTGGTAATACCCACATGTTTTCTCAATCATGCAGAGGCAACCCCAAGTACAAATAAAATTTCATTATTTGCTAGTAATTGTTCTGCTGCCAGGTGTACTTTACCCTTATTAAATTCCTCAGAGAAGTTCTACATCTTCATTTGGGATGAAACAAATCTCTTCTAAAAGGTATTTGAAATACCAGTCACCTAGCACAGGCCCTATACCTAGGTGAACTATAAGTTGCCATTAGCAAAAATAACAAAATCAGCCTTTATCTGCCTTGGATAATTCCTGCAGGTCAAACCAAATGTGGTTTTGACCTGATTCCACCTCCCAGTACCTCATAGTACCAGCCTCTATCAAATCCTAGCAGCTCAGAATTTATTGAGCTCTGGTTGAATTTTTGTGATTTAAATATTTCTGTAAGGGGTATTTTCACTAGATAAATCACTCCAGGAGTTTGGCAACTCCAAAAAGAGTGAATCCAATTTCTACAAAAAGGTATTCTAAATGCCTATCACATGTACTTAGAACCAAACCAATATCTTCTGTATAATAAATCTGTTGAAAAAGAGAAAAACTTTATAGAACTGCTTTTGGGAATTTCCTGAGGGCATTCTGTTAACTCTTTTGACAAGATTCCAACTATAAGTAGTTCAGTACATCAAACACTACCTGACTGCCCAAGGGAATAATTTTTGGAGCTCCAGAACTCCTCTGGTGAATTATTTTCTTAAACTAGAGTTTATTCCACTATAAAAAGCATAACTAAATATAGAAAATTGATAATCAAGTGAAACCACTTGTGTGGGTTTTGTTTTGACAAGACCTATCTAAGGATATCACTTTTGCACATTGGTATCCTACAGACCTCAGAACCCCAATCCAAGTTCAAGATACCTATCCTAGACACCTATCTTCCAAGAGTAAAACACTAAAATGGCAATCTAGTAAATTCCACCAATAGAACCCAACTTCTCCAAAACCCACCAAGTTCAGTAGTATTCCATATGTTTATTTGCTGATTTATGTGATGTTTGTATTCCTTGTTTTGATTGTGGTATTGTCTGCTTGCATGTGTACTCAATGGCGATGATAGTGTGAGAGTTTGACGACAAGAAGGAAGGGACTTCTTATTATTAATTATTAGGTATTCCTGGTTTTCTAAAGAAGTCCAGGGACTTATTGCTGACCACAAGCAAGCCACCATTCCCGAACTCTGACATATGTCCTACTCTCTTTTACCTGTTTTGTATCCTCTTTATAAATTGCATTATCTACCTGCATGTCTTGTTTTATAAATACTACGATAGTAACTTGGCTCCTCCAAGTTATGACTTTATGTCCTTCGAGGCACCACCCCGATGTAACTACCATTTTACCCCTTTAGATCGAGAGTATGATGGTTAGCATCCTACCTCGTTGGAAACCCTGTTTTTTGAGAAAATAAACTGTTTTGGGATTTACCCACTACAAAGGTTTTAAACTGTTTTGTAAAACCCTTGGGAAGAGGCATTGTTCCAAGCGGATGTTTTAGCGAAAGAAATGGTGGTGATGAGAAATGAGAATGTGATGGGATGTTCTACGCCTTTACCGGAACAATTTTTATCAGTGCAACCACATTACCCCAGGTGCTGGGGCTTATGTCAACACCCAAATTTTTAATCCCAGATGCCCATTATGCCATACCTCGCAATCCCAGGATTACCATTTTTGCGAGACATAACGGATTGGATATCACATTACATCATCTATTACAAACCATACATAAGGTTTTACACAAATAAGGATCTCATGATCCAGTTTTTAATACAACAAGCAGCGGAAATAAAAGATAGCATAGCGGTGGGGTCCATCTTCAGGGGCACAGGCAATGCTGACGAAGGCAGATAATCCTAGTTATCATAGCCGTCCTGCTGACCATCATCTTGATACTCTCCTTCATAGTCTGGCCATGATAATTGCCAGGGACAAAAGCCATGAGTACTCTTCAAGTACTCGCAAACTACTATTAACAGGTACTATAATTCTAAGTTAAAGTGCTAAATCTAAGTTTAACCATAAAGTTAAGTTTGAAACCTAAGCTGAGTTCAGAAGCAAAGAAAGATAAAGTAAAGTTCTAGAATCACTTAAATTGGGAAGCTATTATCATCAACACAACCCTGTTGTGGTCCAGTCAAAGTTCATCATTCATTTCAAGTTATTTAGAAAACATCTGACAACGAAACAGTATGGCCATTCCAACTGTCCATAACCGCGGACGCGGCTATTCGAATAGTTTGACACTCTGCAGAGGTGGTACACTTTCACCACAAGATTCGATACATCTGTCAGGGATAACCCTGAATCATCATACTTAGTATGCAGATAATCAAACATAACCTTCCCTTTACACACCCTAGTATAAGCACCTCTCCTATGAGCATGGCCTCCCAACCATGACCATCAGTCATCTTGGGCACTGCATAGGTGGACAACATTGAAAGGTAGCCTCAGCTCAAACCTCTCCCGTGAGGGAACTAATACTAATGCATATAAATTTCCAACTAAGCCTTACCCAATTTAGGTAATGTGGTTGTACGGTAAATTTGGAATGGTATCGCATCCAAATTCAACCATCAGTTTTATAAAAAGGTTAAGGCTCATGCCTCATCATTTTCATCATCATAAACCAGTTGTGTCTCTCAACACATGTCAAAACATCTCAATAGTATGACTCATCATTCCAAGGTTTTCACAATTCATTTTCACCAAGTGTTCCCATCTAAAGTGACTCAAGTTTTTGATCTATTCTAAAATACTAAGTTAAGAGTGTTCACTAAGGTGGAAAGATGGGATCAATCTCATGCCATAGAATGACATCTAAAGGTTTCTAAGTAGGTCAAGTTTTATACTTTTTATGCTACCTTCAAAACAAGTAAAGAACTTTGTAAAACCTAAGAGGGGTAAAACTTGTAGGTAAGACTTGGGGTACTAATAGTCAAAGGGGTGTGATCAAAGCATGCTTAAGGCATCTTTGCTAAACCATCTAGTTTAATTCTAGCTTGCTAACAATAGCTTGCCTTGGTTGGTGCAGTGGTTGAAGTTTTCTTCTTCTTCTTCTTGGTAGAACTCCTCCTCCTCGAAAGCTTGGTCGGTACTAGCATTTATAAATACATAGGGAGTAGACAATCACCAAACAATACTTAACTAGGCTAAGTAGCATTCTAAAACACACAATTGATGATCTATTATCATCACAAGGATCACAAGTTTAATTCAATAGTTTCAACCTTTTTATTTTAGAAAAGTAATTTCTACTCATTGAAATATTAACTAAAATTTAATATTCACCACAAAAATATGGTATCATGTGGACACATGTCCTCACCACATATTCTAACATGTGGGAATGAGATTTAAATGTTGGATCAATATTACTTTAGTTTAAGTTTATTATTTAATGATTTAAAGTGACTAGAAATGCCTATATAGCATTATTTTGGTACTAGTCCAAAGTCACTTCATGCAAACCTTAATATTATTACATATTTAGATATATATGAAGAAATGTGATTTTTTTGAGAGTTGGAATCAACTCAAAAGCTAATTTTGATGATTTTATAAAAATGTTGCAAGTTGCAAAAGTTTCTGTTTTGTTATTTTTATTAGGAGAGATCTATAACTCTAATTGAATTAAATCCAACGGTCTTGGATAGATCATTTTAATACCTTTCAGACAAAATTGGTTTCATGCAATTTCGATTTCTAAAACTCTCTGAATTGATTTTTGAAATAGTGGACAGAAACTAGATTTAACTAAAAAGAAAAATCCAGATTTGAATCGATGGGCTAGCGCGGGAAGGACGTGGGCCGGCCCAGTTGCGCTCCGTGGCGCGGGGCTCAGCTGACAGGGGGTCCCGCGTGTCAGCGGCACTTAAAACGCGAAACGGTACGCGCGCTGTGGGCCATAGGATTAGAAGCCAGATCAACGGCTGAGGGTCGTCGTCAACGACTAACAGGTCGCCGGCGAACTCGAACCCTAGCGGCTAGGTGGGGGTCTACTGGGGGTGTACCAGGGCTCCAGCAGGGTCGGTGAGGCGGGCAAACGACGTGGAAGACGACGGCGAGGCGAGGCGCGGTTGCGGCGGAGCTTGGGGTGGTCGAATCAATCACGCGCCTTCTCCTCCCCATGCTGCTCCGCTCCAGTCTGCAAGCAGGCTCGCCTTGCTCCGGCTAGAGGTGGGTGAGGTTCAGAGAGGTGGGGGGAGTGGAATGGTGTGGAGAGAAGTGGTTGGGGAGGGCTCCTTTTATAGGCCCGACGGTGAGACCGAGCGGGATGGGCAGGCGATGGTGGCGACAAGGCTACGACGAGGTAGAGGCATAGCTGGAGGTGGCGATCGATGGGCGGTTCCCTGGTGGTGCTCTAGAACTTAAATGCGAACGTAGGGGTAGTGGCACGCGGTCTGGGCGAGGTGGTGCTCTGAGAGGCAGAGGCGGCGGTGTCCACGGCGAGCGGTGGCTGTGAGGCTTTGGGCGGCGAACGGGGATGTCTGGGGTGTTCTCCAGGTCGAGGTGGAGCGGCGGGCGTGGGCTGGTGCCAAGGGGCGGTTTGTGCGAGCGGGGACAGAGCGTGCTCTGGGGGCGACACTGGCATGGTGCCGTGGCAATGGGCGCGGTTTGTGCTCGGTGGTCCACTGCTGCTCTAGGCTCGGGCATGGGACAGGGGGTGGTGGTGAGCTCCTGGCTACCTCCTAGACATGGCGAGAGAGGGGGAGATGGTCTGCTGCGGCGGGGCAAAGTTTGGCCGGCGACCATGCCCTCGCGTTGACATGGAAAGAGGGTTAGGGACAAGGGAGAGGGGTGTTAAGGGTCTGGTTAGACTAGGAGGGGACAGAGGAGATAAAAGAGGATCAATTGGGGGCAAAACCCTGTTCAAAACAGTGAGCTAGGATTAGAGGTGATAATATGCATGCCAAGTGTTTGATGAAATGGCCGCATGAAAGAAAGTTTTGAATTTTGGTTTCAAAATTTTTGAGTGATCTCCACTAGTGATAGGTAGTCTCTGGTTGCAAGGGTTTTGAAAATGGAGCTCAAATAGATGGTTTTTGAAATAGGGGTGATCTATGCATATGCATTAGGTTCAATTTTAAACTGTCATTCAACATAGTTAACAGAATGTTTTTAGCAGATCAAAAGGTGGGCCTTGGTACCTCATTATGTGTACTATCAAGGGGCGTAAAGATCAAGAATTGTTTCTGTTAAGAATTGAGTACTAGGAATAGCCAAAGTAGGCATGAGAGTTAAATTTGCCAAAATGACGATTCCTTCTTTTTAATTTTTTTGATTTGATTTTCTTTAAGAAAAGTTTGGGAATGATGTAGATGATGTTTAAATCACTTAAGAAACATTTTACAAGCATTGGATCAATTAATCATGGAAATTCAAACAACTCCTATTTTAAATGCGTACACATATGAATGCTTTCATTTTAAATTTGGAAAAGTTTTTGTTAACCCTATTTTTGGATGATTTGATCTTGTTAAGCTTGGATTAAAGTTTTGGGATGTTACAAACCTTCTCCCCTTAAACAAAATCTCATCCCGAGATTTACAAAGAAAACTAGGAACTAAAGAGATCTGGGAACTCTGTCCTAATGTAATCTTCACGTTCCCAAGTAGCTTCCTCCTCGGTATGGTTGCTCCACTAAATCTTGAGAAACTTGATACTCCTGGTCCTGGTGGTTCTGTAGGCTTCTTCTAAGATACGGATGGGTACTTCCTGATAGGTCAGGTCATTGTTGATTTCTACAGCTCTATGATCGATGTTCTTGAAAACTTCAGTCTTCTCAGGCACTTCCAAACATTTGTGAAGTAACAAGATATGGAACACATTGTGGATGGCTGACATCTCTTCAGGCAGTTCCAGTTGATACGATACTTCTCCTCGGCGGTTCAGAATCTTGAAAGGTCCGACATATCTGGGAGCTAACTTTCCCTTCAAACTAAAGCGTTGAGTTCCCTTCAATGGTGAAACCTTGAGATATACGAAATCTCCGACATTGAAAGTTAGGTCTCTCCTTCTCTTGTCGGCATATCTCTTTTGTCTGGATTGGGCGGTCTTGAGGTGCTCACGGACTTTGTGAACTTTCTCTTCTACTTCTCGGAGAATGTCAGGTCCAAAGATCTGACTCTCTCCTACTTGTGACCAATTCAAAGGGGTACGACACTTTCTTCCGTATAGGAATTCAAATGGTGCCATCTGCAAACTAGCTTGATAGCTGTTGTTATATGAGAATTCTGCGAAAGGCAGGGAGTCTTCCCATTTTGATCCTTATTCCATCACACAACTCTAAGCATATCCTCTAAGATCTGATTGACTCTCTCAGTTTGTCCATCTGTTTACGGGTGATAAGCGGTACTGAAGTTCAACTTGGTTCCTAAACCTTCCTGAACTTTCTGCCAAAATCTTGAAGTAATCTGGGTTCCTCGATCTGAGACGATGGTCTTGGGGGTTCCATGCAGACTAACAATCCTAGCAATGTACAACTTTGCTAGTTTTGCACTCTGGTAGGTTGTCTTGACAGGTATGAAGTGGACTACCTTGGACAGTCTATCAACGATGACCCAAATTGAGTCATTTCCCCTACTAGAAGTAGGGAAACTGGTGATAAAGTCCATTCTGACGGAATCCCATTTCCATTCCGGAATCTACAAAGGTTGCAACAATCCTGCAGGTCGCTGATGCTCTGCTTTGACTCTTTGACAGATGTCACATTTGGCGATGTAGCTTCCGATCTCTCTCTTCATCTTGTGCCACCAAAATTGCTCTTTCAAATCCTGATACATCTTTGTTCCTTCGGGGTGGATAGAATAAAGAGTATCATGAGCTTCCTTCATGATAATTTCCTTCAGCTCCGAATCTGCTGGCACACAGATACGTCCTTTGTACCACAGTACTCCTTCGTCTTCGGTGAATCCAGGTACCTTTCCTGTACCAATACAACGTTTGATTCCGTCGATACTTTCATTTCCCTTCTAGGCTTCCTTGATTTGGCTAATCAAAGTGGGTTGAAGTTCAATGCTAGCTAGGAATCCTTTGCTAACTAACTCAGTCCTGAACTGCTCCAACTCCTCATACAAACTTGGTTGCTTCTCTTTGATCATGGTGTTAAGCCTACACGGCAATCTGCTAAGAGCATCCGCTACCACATTGGCTTTGCCGGGGTGATAGTGAATGTCAAGGTCATAATCCTTGATTAACTCTATCCATATTCTTTGCCTCATATTCAGCTCCTTCTGAGTGAAGATATACTTCAAGCTCTTATGATCTGAGTAAATCTCACAGCGATTACCCATCAAATAATGACGCCATGTCTTCAACGCTAGAACCACGGCTGCTAGCTCAAGATCATGGGTCGGATAATTCTGCTCATGCTGCTTCAGTTGTCGAGATAGATACGCGATGACTTTGCCTTCTTGCATCAATACACATCCTAGGCCAATCTTGGATGCATCACAATACACATCAAACGGCTTCTTGATGTCTGGCATGATCAAAATTGGGGCTGATATCAATGTCTTCTTTAGCTCTTGGAAACTGGCTTCACACTTGTCTGTCCATTCAAACTTCTTGTCCTTCTTCAACAATTGGGTCATTGGTCGGGCTATGCTCGAGAATCCTTCTACAAACTTGCGGTAATATCCCGCTAATCCGAGAAATGAACGAACTTGGGTTTGATTGGTTGGGGCTTCCCATTCTTCGACATCTTTGATCTTGGTGGGATCAACAGAGACTCCTCCGGCATACACAATATGTCCTAGGAATCCTACTTCTTTCAGCCAAAACTCACACTTGCTAAACTTGGCATATAACTGATGCTCTCTCAGGGTTTGTAGGATGATTCTCAGATGTTGTTCATGCTCTTCTTTTGACTTGGAGTAGATAAGGATGTCGTCGATAAACACAACTACAAACTTATCTAGGAAATTCATAAAGATCTTATTCATGAGATTCATGAAATAAGCAGGGGCATTGGTTAATCCAAAAGACATAATCGTATACTCGTATAAACCATAGCGAGTAGTAAAGGCGGTATTCGGAATATCCGTTGCACGAATCTTAAGTTGGTGATAACCAGTCCTAGGATCAATCTTTGAGAATACTTGAGCTCTAGTCAACTGATCAAATAGATCCTCTATCTTTGGCAAACGGTACTTGTTCTGGATGGTGACGTCATTCAACTTTCTGTAATCTGTACACAGATGGTTGCCTCCATCCTTCTTGTCGATGAATAACACTGGTGATCTCCATGGTGATGCGCTTGGCTGAATCAAGCATGTTGCTAACATGGCATCCAACTGCTTCTTCAGTTCCACTAACTCTGAGGGGTTCATGGTATAGGGTCTCTGGGCTATAGGTCCAGTTCCGGGGATTAGTTCGATAATGAACTCAATATCCCAATCCGGGGGCATACCTGGGAATTCATCTAGGAATATGTTATTCACAGACTACTCTGACTTGGTCTATGGTGGACAGGGCTACACTCTTGTTGCACTTGAATTGACGGGGTAAGGTTTCAGAGATATGCTCCACTATTACTCCAGAACTACTGGTCATGGTGATGGCTTTCTTAGCACAGTCTATCAGTCCTTTATGCCTTGACATCCAGTCCATACCTAGTACTACTTCCAATCCTTTGGTTCCAAGTACAATTATGTTGGCATAAAAATCTATCCCATGTATTCTGATAGGTACAACTTTGCAAATTTTTCTAGCTTTTGTGGTTGAACCGGGGATTTGAACTATCATGACATGCTTCAGGTTGGTTGGGCGAATCTTACTAGTGCATACAAATTCTTCGGTGACAAATGAATGCGATGCTCCAAAATCAAACAATACTCTTGCTAAAACTGAGTTGACAGAAAACATACCCAGCACTACATCTGGCGCTTCCTGGGCTTCTTTTGCATTCATGCGGAAGAGACGTCCGTTGCGGTTGTGCGGGTTCCCCGGGGCAAATCTTCTTCCTAGTTGAACACGACGCTGCTGCTGAGCTGGGGCATTCATAGGGGCATTGGCGGCAGTCTTCTTGGGACACTCATTGGAGTAGTGACCCTTCACTCCACACTCAAAACAAGTGATCTGGGACTTGTCCTTGACTGTGACAAGTACAACATTGCTGCCAGTTCTGGGTGCAGTGTTGTTGTTGTTGTTGCTCTTGGGAGGGCCATGGTTGAAATTGTTGGCATTGCCGGAGCTGGGATTGTTTCCTCTGGACTTCACATTACCTCCGCTACGGTTGGGGTAGCTTGGGCGAAAATTTGGGGGTCGGTTGTTCCTTGGTGCATATCCTGGTGAGGGGTTGGGACGGTACTTCTGGTGACTACTGGATCCAGACTGCTGCATCATACGGCGCTTGCGGTTGTCGTTTGCCTGGTTAATCTTCCCTTCCATCTGAATGGCAGAGTCGACTAGATCTTCGAGATCATCAAAACGGATGTTGACGAGGATAGTCTGCATCTCATCATGCAGTCCATTTAAGAATCTCTCCTTCTTCTTGGCCTCCGTGTTGATCTCATCCGGTGCATATCTGGCAAGTGACAAGAATCTGTCACGATACTCTACCACAGTCATTCTTCCTTGCTTCAATTTGCGGAATTCATCTCTCATCCTGTTGACAAGACCTTGCGGCACGTGGGTGCGGCTGAACTTGACCTTGAATGCTTCCCAGGTCATCACCTAGCCATGGTTCATATTGCGGATGCTATTCCACCAAGCTCTTGCATCTCTCGCCAGATAGTGGGTGGCGAAGAGAACTTTCTCATTCTCATCAACTCTGGCAACCTCTAAGTTGTTTTCCATGGTCTGTAACCAGTCATCAGCATCTAATGGGTTTTCAGATTGGTTAAAGATTGGGGGATTGGTGTTCTGAAAGTTTTTGAGTTTGGATCCTTGGTGATCCTGATTTCCATGTCCTTGGTCGTTGAGAGCCATTTGGGCGATCTGCTGCAATGCTGCTAAGTTGGCTTGACGTTCGCCCCTGCTTTCTTCACGGTTCGCGATGAGATTCTACAAGATCTGCAGCATTGGGTCCTGCGACGAGCTGCTCCCTCCTTGGTTTCCACGAGTCATCTGAAGATTGAGATAGATATAGGGTAAGAGGGAAATTCTAAGGTTCATGGTTTTGGGTTTTCAAAGCTAAAACATTGAGTTAGACTCAGGTTTTTCAACTAACTTCTTTTTCATTCATGCAAGCAAGCACCCGATACAACACACACCACAACAATCAAAGGGGAAAACAGATGGTTTGAAGAACCATTCTACACGCTACGTTACAATGAGATGATACATCTCATGCTACGACAGTGCTCTAGTGCATCTACTCATCGTCGATGAAGTCGGAGTCTTCATCATCAGTGTAGAAGTCCACAGCATCCTCCCCCAGAAAGTCATCATCGTTGCTGAGGTAAGAATCCATATCTCCCTGGATGTCTTCACCCTCATCTTCTTCTTCCTTGGCGGCAAGCTGAGCTTCCTGCTCCTTGACGGTCTTCTCGAGGTCGGCCACCTTCTTGCAAAGATGGGCGATGGTACGATCCTTCTTTGCACGCTGGCGACGAAGAGACTGGCGATCTTGGACGAGCAGTGCGAAAGTCTGGGCCTTTTGGTCGGCAATGGCACGGTTCTGGTTGGCTAACTCCCTGGCATTGTCCAGTTCCTGCTGTCTGTCATGAAGCAAGAAATCAAGGTTCTCCACTTGACGCCTCATCTCTGGGTTACTTGGCATCTCCATCGGCATTCCCATGAAGTCACGTCTTGCATAGTGGGCAAAAGGGGTTCCTTGGATCTTGTTGACGCTGAGGGCACATAGACGTGCGAGAGCTTCATGCATTGCCCTGGCTAATCCATCTAGCCAGTTGTTCTCTCTCACGGAGAACTGAATTCTCCCGGAAGTTGGTGCTTCGATGCTTCCTCAAGATCCATGTGACTAGCCACTGTAGGTCTCCTCCTGGGGGTCCTGGAAGTTGAGCTCCAAGGAATTCCGGATGTGGGCGTCCCAGTAACTCCGACAGTGAATCCAGATCCCTCTCGAAGATTAGCTGACCTTCGTTTCCCAACTGGTAAAACTTGCTGAACCGAGTCTCCATCTACAAGAATTAAGGATGAGGGAGTTAGTGAAGTGATCAAGTGTGTCGAATTTTAAGTAGTAATGTAAGAATTTTGAGGAACATGACTTTTTGAGAAAGAATGAGTTCATAAGGGTAAGAGGGGAATATAGTTTTTCATAAATACTCACTTTGGTTTTGAAGCTAAGTGTTTGGTTTGGACGTCCATTCTAACTAGTGTCTCCTATGGTCAGGATGGCTCTGATACCAACTTGTCAACACCCGGATTTTTAATCCCAGATGCCCGTTATGCCATAGCTCGCAATCCCAAGATTACCATTTTTGCAAGACATAACGGATTGGATATCACAGTACATCATCCATTACAAACCATACATAAGGTTTTACACAAATAAGGATCTCATGATCCAGTCTTTAATACAACAAGCAGCGGAAATAAAAGGTAGCATAGCGGTGGGGTCCATCTTCAGGGGCACAGGCAATGCTGACGAAGGCAGATAGTCCTAGTTATCATAGCCATCCTGCTGACCATCATCTTGATAATCTCCTTCATAGTCTAGCCATGATAATAGCCAGGGACAAAAGCCATGAGTATCCTTTAAGTACTCGCAAACTACTATTAACAGGTACTATAATTCTAAGTTAAAGTGCTAAATCTAAGTTTAACCATAAAGTTAAGTTTGAAACCTAAGCTGAGTTTAGAAGCAAAGAAAGATAAAGTAAAGTTCTAGAATCACTTAAACTGGGAAGCTATTATCATCAACACAACCCTGTTGTGGTCAAGTCAAAGTTCATCATTGATTTCAAGTTATTTAGAAAACATCTGACAACGAAACAGTATGGCCATTCCAATCATCCATAATCATGACGCTGCTATTCGAATAGTTTGACACTGCAGAGGTGGTACACTTTCACCACAAGATTCGATACATCCGCTGGGATAACCTGAATCATCATACTTAGTATGCAGATAATCAAACATAACCTTCCCTTTACACACCCTAGTACAAGCACCTCTCCTATGAGCATGGCCTCCCAACCATGACCATCAGTCATCTTGGGCACTGCATAGGTGGACAACATTGAGAGGTAGCCTCAGCTCAAACCTCTCCCATGAAGGAACTAATACTAATGCATATAAATTTCCTGCTAAGCCTTACCCAATTCAGGTAATGTGGTTGTACAGTGAATTTGGAATGGTATCGCATCCGAATCCAACCATCAGTTTTATAAAAAGGTTAAGGCTCATGCCTCATCATTTTCATCATCATAAACCAGTTGTGTCTCTCAACACATGTGAAAACATCTCAATAGAATGACTCATCATTCCAAGGTTTTCACAATTCATTTTCACCAAGTGTTCCCATCTAAAGTGACTCAAGTTTTTGATCTATTATAAAATACTAAGTTAAGAGTGTTCACTAAGGTGGAAATATGGGATCAATCTCATGCCATAGAATGACATTTAAAGGTTTCTAAGTAGGTCATGTTTTATACTTTTTATGCTATCTTCAAAACAAGTAAAGAACTTTGTATAACCTAAGAGGGGTAAAACTTGTAGGTAAGACTTGGGGTACTAATAGTCAAAGGGGTGTGATCAAAGCATGCTTAAGGCATCTTTGCTAAACCATCTAGTTTAATTGTAGCTTGCTAACAATAGCTTGCCTTGGTTGGTGCAGTGGTTGAAGTTTTCTTCTTCTTCTTCTTCTTCTTGGTAGAACTCCTCCTCCTCGAAAGCTTGGTCTGTACTAGCGTCTATAAATACATAGGCAGTAGACAATCACCAAACAATACTTAACTAGGCTAAGTAGCATTCTAAAATGCACAATTGATGATCTATTATCATCACAAGCATCACAAGTTTAATTCAATAGTTTCAACCTTTTTATTTTAGAAAAGTAATTTCTACTCATTGAAATATTAACTAAAATTTAATATTCACCACCAAAATATGGGATCATGTGGACACATGTCCTCACCACATATTCTAACATGTGGGAATGAGATTTAAAGGTTGGATCAATATTACTTTAGTTTAAGTTTATTATTTAATGATTTAAAGTGACTAGAGATGCCTATATAGCATTATTTTGGTACTAGTCCAAAGTCACTGCATGTAAACCTTAATATTATTACATATTTAGATAGATATGAAGAAATGTGATTTTTGAGAGTTGGAATCAACTCAAAATCCAACTTGGTTGATTTTATAAAAATGTTGCAAGTTGCAAAAGCTTCTGTTTTGTTATTTTTATTAGGAGAGATCTATAACTCTAATTGAATTAAATCCAACGGGCTTGGATAGATCATTTTAATACCTTTCAGACAAAATTCGTTTCATGCAATTTGGATTTCTAAAACTCTCTGAATTGATTTTTGAAATAGTGGACAAAAACTAGATTTAACTAAAAAAGAAAAATCCAGATTTGAATCGATGGGCTAGCGCAGGAAAGGACGTGGGCCGGCCCAGCGGCGCTCCGCGGCGCGGGGCTCAACTGACGGGGGGTCCCACGTGTCAGCGACACTTAAAACGCGAAACGGTACACGCTTGGTAATGAGATTAGAAGCGAGATCAGCGGTGAGGGTCGTCTGCATTTAACAATGGTCGCCCGTGACGAACCCTAGCGGCTCGGTGGGGGTCTACTGGGGGCGTACCAGGGCTCCAGCAGGGTCGGCGAGGCGGGCAAACGACGTGGAAGACGACGGCGAGGCGAGGCGCGGTTGCGGCGGAGCTTGGGGTGGTCGAAATCAACGGCGCCCTTCTCCTCCTGCCGCGGCTGCTCCGACTCCAATTCCGGCGAGGCAGAGCTCGCCTTGCTCCGGCTAGAGGTGGGTGAGGTTCAGAGAGGTGAGGAGAGTGGAATGGTGTGGAGATAAGAGGCTAGGGAGGGCTCCTTTTATAGGCCCGACGGTGAGACCGAGCGGGATGGGTAGGCGACGGTGGCGACAAGGCTACGACGAGGTAGAGGCATGGCTGGGGGTGGTGATCGATGGGCGGTTCCCTGGCGGTGCTCTAGAACTTCAATACGAACGTAGGGGCGGTGGCACGCGGTCTGGGCGAGGTGGCGCTCTGAGAGGCAGAGGCGACGGTGTCCACGGCGACCGGTGGCTGTGAGGCTTTGGGCAGCGAACAGGGATGTCTGGGGTGTTCTCCAGGTCGAGGTGGAGCGGCGGGCGTGGGTGGTGCCAAGGGGCGGTCTGTGCGAGCGGGGACAGAGCGTGCTCTGGGGGCGGCATTGGCATGGTGCGGTGGCACTGGGCGCAGTTTGTGCTCGGTGGTCCACTCCTGCTCTGGGCTAGGGCAAGGGACAGGGGTGGCGGTGAGCTCCTGGCTACCTCCTAGACATGGCGAGAGAGGGGGAGATGGTCTGCTGCGGCGGGGCAAAGTTTGGCCGGCGACCATGCCCTCGGGTTGACATGGCAAGAGGGTTAGGGACAAGGGAGAGGGGTGTGAAGGGTCTGGTTAGACTAGGAGGGGACAAAGGAGATAAAAGAGGATCAATTGGGGGCAAAACCCTGTTCAAAACAGTGAGCTAGGATTAGAGGTGATAATATGCATGCCAAGTGTTTGATGAAATGGCCACATGAAAGAGAGTTTTGAATTTTGGTTTCAAAATTTTTGAGTGATATCCACTAGTGATAGGTAGTCTCTGGTTGCAAGGGTTTTGAAAATGGAGCTCAAATAGATGGTTTTTGAAATAGGGGTGATCTATGCATATGCATTAGATTCAATTTTAAACTGTCATTCAACATAGTTAACAGAATGTTTTTAGCAGATCAAAAGGTGGGCCTTGGTACCTCATTATGTGTACTAGCAAGGGGTGCAAAGATCAAGAATTGTTTCTGTTAAGAATTGAGTACTAGGAATGGCCAAAGTAGGCATGAGAGTTAAATTTGCCAAAATGACCATTCCTTCTTTTTAATTTTTTTTGATTTGATTTTCTTTAAGAAAAGTTTGGGAATGATGTAGATGATGTTTAAATCATTTAAGAAACATTTTACAAGCATTAGATCAATCAATCATGGCAATTCAAACAACTCCTATTTTAAATGCATACACATATGAATGCTTTCATTTTAAATTTGGAAAAGTTTTTGTTAACCCTATTTTTGGATGATTTGATCTTGTTAAGCTTGGATTAAAGTTTTGGAATGTTACAGCTTAACTCGTAGTTTGTCCGCATTAGCCAAGGCAGCTTCTACCATGCTTATAGGGAGAGATCCCTAGAATTCCGGACATGCGCCCCTAGAGCACAGATCTGAAGCCTGTTGCTTGCTTCGGCAAGAGTGAGCCTGTACTGGCAGGAGGCCGTTGCAACAATTGGGTCTCCCGCGGACGGTATGACTTGGAGTACGGAAGGAAGTGGAGTCACCAGATTTAAGGTATACGGCAAGTTGCGGCTTGGGTATGCGCGTGTATGGAAGGCAGGACAATGGCTGGGAGCCACATACTTGTTGCCGGGGAGAACAAACCCAAAAGGAAAAGAATGCCTTTGCTAGGGTCGACAAGCGAAAGGTTAGGTTTGATTATCTGGACCCCCATCTACAGTGGTAGTGGGCCGTGGTTGTATCCCGGCGGATGTATTGATTCTTGTGGGGAAAGTGCGCAAACTCTGCATAGTATAATCTATTCGAATAGCCGTGTCCATGGTCAAGGACGGTTGTAAAGGTGTTGTCTAGGAGTACCCAGACTGTGCTTGTTTGGGAAACAAGGACGAAGAGGACGAAGGTTCCGGGGGAACCCGAGTTCGAAAGTTTTGTTTTGACCAAAGGTGGTCAAGAAGGCTTAAAAAGGGTTTTTACTCCAAAACTTTTTTCGAAACTCTTTTTCAACAAAGATATGGAGATGTCTTGACTTATAAAACAAAGGCATGTTTTAAAACTCTTTCTCAACAAAGATATGGAGATGCCATAACTACAAGAGGTAGTCTAGGCTTTTCAAAAACAACCCCAAATTAAGCTATCTCGCCATAGCCAGACTTGCATTTGCTTATGTCATTATCCTGGTGGTTTGCGAGTACATTCAAAAGTACTCACGGCTGTGTCCCTGGCTATTTACTTGGCCAGACTTTCAGAGATTCGACTTCGGAAGATTCAGGTGACGTCCAGCGAGCTAGGCCATCTTTCCAGTCAGTTGCCTGTAGGTTGAGGCACGATCGGGCTCTGAGCATAATGATATTTCCGCTGCTAAGGATGATGTAGCCAGAATGGCATTTATGTAAGTCTTGTAATTCTTTATGTTTCAGATGTTGTAATGATACCTGTCGGTTATGTTCCACGGCTCACTGATCATGGGAACATGGATGTATGCATAACAGGGATTTCTCGGACGAATAATCCGGGGAGCCCACATAATCTAGATATAGCAATGAAACAAAACTGTACAATGAGTTATAGTTTTCTCTAGTAATCAGACATCCTAAATATGTGGTGTGAGAGATCGTAACTAAGAAATCATTTTTTATTAAAAGAAGGCAAACCTGTTTTTTAATATTTTCCTTTCCCCCGACGAGTGTTTATCCTACATGGTACTTCTAAGATATCACCATAACTGTACATGATCTTACCTTCTAAGAGGTAAAGGTGAAGCATCTCAACAGAACTCTTGGAAAATAAATAGTACTTGATCTTTGTTGTGCGATCTCCCCTCTTAACAAGTTGACACCCCTCAAGCGTTGCCACGGAACTAATAGGTGACTTTTATATATTCAAAAGAAATAGCATTAACAGTTCGGAATCTAATGCAGGGATTGCAAGTTAACTAACTAAATTTAGGTAGTAAAATCTAAGCATAAGTCATAGCAATGTTCGTTGGAACACGTCTCCTATTGCGGTGTGGGAGATGTCGGACCATCTCACAGTTACATCCATTGTCTGATCCTTGTTTTGGGCAGTAGAGATGAAGGATTTCCTGAACAAATATGACGAAGAGAAACTAGCTGGGCAAGCAACGATGCCTACGGCCACCTATAATCGGTGGCCAAAGAATTGAATGGACATGCACATGCACCTAAGGGAGGGAGATTATCGAGCAAATGGATAACGTGATAGAGTGTCTAAAAACATTTTACTCCTGCTTTAACACATAATTAACAATTGAGTCAATACAGTGGCTTCAAATCATATAAAAGGTTGAGATAATCAAACAACTGCCATGAGCAGCTGAAGCCATTTTTATCTTGAACTTAGGGTTCATCATGGTAGTCGTCCTTGTTTGTAACTATACATACCAAAAATCAAGCATAATATTTTTGCGTGTGATAGAGGAACACATCATGTATGCTATGTCCATTGTTTCTTACAACACCATTAGTACAACACAAGTATATAAAAAACAATGCATATGCGAGATCAATGTGGAAGAAGTTTGTTGGAACATCATCCAAATAAGGGAACACAAAATCTCCATGAAAATAGTCATCATAGCACTCATACCCTCAGAAATGGATATTGGTCAACATTTTTGATGTAATAGAGGATAATTTGGAAAAAACACAAGAGGAAGAATATTCAAAACAATATGGTTTGTGCAAACAAACCATTGGAAATAGCAAGTTTTCACTACGTTCATTGCAATAATAACGTGAGAGACTTTACAAATCTCATGACAAAACATGCTCATAAAAGCATTATGGTTGCACACAAAACATTGGAAAGAGAAATTGTTCAACAATTTTATTGCAACACAAAAAGTATCAATATCCCAAAGCAAGGAAACATGATTGTCACACGAGGAAAGAATACCATCGCTATTCTTGCAAGAAAATCATCAGAAAGAGAAAAATTCAACCTGAAAGATGCAAAGCAAGCAAAAGCCAGGTTCAGTCTTGAACTTACATAGGTAATGTTAAAATCTCTAAAATTTAAGAAAGCTATGGGAGAAATTTCATTATAAAACATATAATCATTATTGCAAGAAAAACATGTGAAAAAGCAATTGTTCAACACTAAACTTCTCTCTATGCCCCTCGAGACGCGATCGGTAACGCTTGACGATATGATTGTGCTGCATGTACGTGCAAGAGAAAATACGTAACTAAACCCAAACGTGGATAGCAACAAGTCCTAATCAAAAGAGAAATGACAAGAACGTCGATAAGAACAGAGAGCGTGGCCGGTAGCCAGAATGTTTGACAATATGATTACGATACATCTACGTGCAAGAGAAAAGATGAAACCAAATCAGACTAAAAATATAAAGTGCTAAGAAAAACAGAGATATCAAGCACATCAAGAAGAACCCTACTCCCCTTAGAACGTGGCCTTCATGCAAAATGCCTGACTGTATGCGTACAACAGGTTAATAACGACATTGAATGGTGTTTAAGCATAGAATAAATGTATGAAAACGTCAGTTAAAGATAAATTTAGGTGCACCAAATGTGAGAAGAGTAATATTTTAAAAGAAGAGTAATATTGTAAAAGATAAACTTCTATGAATAAGAAAGTAGTTAGTCTATCATGTAAGAAACTATTGATACTCAAAAGTTAGACTGAGAACGTTGTTCGACAAAAAAACGGAAGCACATCTTCCTTTGGTTCAAAGATTTATCGCGTTCGTCCTGACAAAAGTCATCTAACCTTGGTATATAAATAGATACTCACGGAACGAACGGAATATCCCAGTCTAGCCCACGCCATACCTGTTTGGAACACGTGGAATCTTACTCAAAAAGTGGCAAATGAAATATCTTAGCCCATCAACCTATTATTCAAAACGTCTTCTTTAATATAAAAGTAGTCTTATACGACGTGTCATAAACAGTATAGCAGTACGTTTGTATAGTCATGCAGTATGTCATGTGTCAGCTAAGTTTTTTTAATTGAAGTGTGCTACTCCCTCCGATTCTAAATAAGCATCTCAACTTTGTCTAGATACACATGTATCTAGAATTGTTTAGTGTGAAGATACATGCATGTGAATGTAGATAAAGTGAATACCCTTATTTAAAATTAGAGGTACTACTTAATTTTACATCAGTAATAAGCACTCTTTGTTGGTAAAAAATACGATTAAAAGCCTGTCTCAAACCAATTCATGACAAAGAAGACACGAAGCTTATTTTATCGCAAACTTTAGTTTTTCAGAACAAACGTTTATTCAAGTATTTTTCTAGACTGAAGTAAGTGGGTTGCCTCCCGAAAGTGCTTTTTTATAGCCATAGCTAGGCTTTCTTTATCTCATCAGTGTCTCCTCACCTAGCATTCGGATTCTTTACCCCATTAGCCTCGCCAAGCGTAGCTTTCAGACTCTAGATCTCTACATGTTGACACAACGCATATCTTCCATGATTTGAGTGACGACTAAAAGTCTTTGGACGATGTTTCGTACATCTCCCTCGCTGAATGACCGGTAATGCGATCCATTGTCCACCGATAAGCCTAAGTAGACGTGAGATTAACCTAAGATGAAAATATTACGTCAACAATTTCTAGCGTACAGTAAAAATAAGTACATACACATGACGTACAAACATATAAAGTTGGTTACGGAAAAAAAGTTATGGCACAAAAAACTTACACTCGTAAGTGACAAAAAAGCAACTCCCTGTATGTTCGAAGGCTCAAAACGATGACGACCACACAACCCGCTGTCTTCGCGTTCGACGAGCCTCCGCTCGTTTACCTACGCATGAAGGAAACTTTAGGAATAACTGCTAAATAGAAGACAAAGGAATAAACACGCCAAACAGAAAATGTAAGCCGAAATGTGAAGAAAATTAGAAGACGCTTACCATGCTCTTATCTCGACGGTACGTATGTGAGAAAGCCCATTGGGCACAGAGAGAGATGATGATGTGTTATTTTAGAGTTTCTTGTGAGCCCGCTACCGCCGGCCGGATGATGCAAGCTCCCAAACAAACCCAAAAAAGATAGTGCATCGTCTTAGTCTCGATGAACCCTAATTCTGTGACACCCACTCTAGATGAACCCTAATTCCGTACCTATGGGATGTCGCATCGTGGAAGCTAAGTTGCGGGATGGTAGAAGAAAACCCAAAAGAATGGAAGGAACAATGAAGAGGGGAAGGTGTTTTATAGCCTCTCTAAGCCGCATGGGTGAGGCATGACAACCGGAGATGGATAACGTTGTCAGCTCGGCTCTAGACATAAACCACAACACACTCTCACCGTGCTAAACCTTGGATGCCTATAGTCTACTGAAATGGATCGTATGGGCACCTAGAGGGGGTTGAATAGGTGATACTCCAAATTTTAATACCTTTTCAATTTTAGGCTCGACACAAAGGTAAATTCTCTAGATATGCAACTACAAAGAATTTCCCTATATGTAAACCTAACTACTAAGCGAGTAATGGCAAGTAAGAGTGAGGAGGGAGGAAACTGTAGTGGAGCACGCGGAGACACGTGATTTGTTTTACCATAGTTCCTTTCTTGTTAAGAGAAGTATGTCTGCATTGGAGGGGTGGGGGCGTACTAAGATCATCATGCCACAATAGGCCTCACCCTGTTCTCTGATGGATCTCGCCACCAAAGGCCTGATCCACCTTTCCACTATTGGTACCCTTCGAGGTGGGAACCGGTGCCTTTACACAACTAGTGGGGCACACATCCACAACCAAATTGGAGGCTCCCGTAATGAAAACAAGCTTCCACAAGAACAAATATTATCAAAACCGAAACACAAGATCTAGATATTAGCAAGTAATACTAGATCAAGAATCCTCCAAGTGAATGGAGGGGAAGTGATGCGCTTGATTCGTTATCTCGATGATTGAAGTCTCCTCCTTCGATTCCCTAAAGATCGGAGCCTTCGGGTGGTTGAAGTGAGAGATCTCGGTTTATAGATTGAGGAACAAGCCAGTACTTTTTCAAATGAATCAAGAGATCTGACATGAGGAGTGATTGGGGGCATTTATACCCCCTGTCCAAACTTGGCCGTTCGAGAAGTTGGGGTGATATCCGCTCGGGGGGACTTACCGAAACGGATTTTTCTGGGGAAAATTCTGCCCCCCATACTGCATGAAGTGCCTAGCCGCCCTTTGCAAAAAGCCTTGGGGGCGGATTATCCGGCCCCCTGTAGGGGCGGATTATCCGGCCCGGGCAAAAACTCTGGCCCTAGCCGGACAATCCGAAGTTTAATCCGCCCCCATACTGCACGACGTGCCTTGCCTACCTTTGTCAAAAGGGCTAGGCCAGATTATCTGGCCCTTGGTAGGGGCAGAAAATCTGCCCCCCAACACTCGGTTTTTGGCTACCTTTAATATGAACAATTATCTGCAGCACTTAGCACACATGAGATGATCCATGGTATTGTTATCTAACACACAAAACACTAGAGATTATGAAATGCTCTTTCTGTCTCCCCCTTTTTGGTGTTAGATGACAATACTAGGATTTGCAATAGAGATCTATTAACAACATCATTACAAAGATGAAAGAGACTCCCCCTAAATATGTGTATAATTAATAATTTGCATTTGAATACACATGCACACATGTAGGTACAAGTCTATTTCATTTGAAAGGAAACTATGCATAAATGATGAGTTAGACCACAACATCATACCACCGTGAGAGAGAAGTCCTGAATATAATATAAGAGCAACCAATATGATAACCATTATTGAGACCTTCCACCGAGGGAAAGAAAACTAGTATAGCCAATATGATAGATGGATCCATAATCACTGAGAGATAAATCCACAACCAAACCATAGTGCCACATATAAACATAGTCTCATACAAAACATCTCACGAATAAAAGTTCAACTCTAAATGGGCACAACCAATGAACGAGAGAAAATAATAAGAAAGCAAATTCTTGTGCCCGACCCATGCAAATCCATGGAATCCTAGATAGAACTACTTCTCCCCATTTTGCATCGAAACACCAAAAAGGAAGAAGAGCGACGCTAGCTCCCCAAGAGATCACTCATCATTGTCGTACTTCTCATCATCGTCCTCGTCCCCATCCTCGTCATCATACTCCCCCTCATCATCATCATCATCACCAGCTGGTGGAGAAGGCTCCCTCTCTGGGGCAGGGGACAAGTGGCGCTCGAGTTCTCCATAGTTGAGTCTGGAGGAATTCCACTAAGCATATGGAGTAGGAGCAGTAGGAGCTGGAGGGTGGCCTGTTGCCCCTAACACATGGTGAAGAATGAGCTGCTAGGTGTGTGCCATCTCGTGGTGCTGCTTGTATGACTCATATTGCCCCTTGTGGGTATCCACCCCCATGCACAAGATGTTCATCTGGAACCAATTCACCTACTTTACATCACGGGCAATGGAGGGAACATGGGTCCTATGCCCACTAGCACGGGCATCACGCATGAGACCCTCTGGAGCAGAGGAGGGATGAGATGTCTTCCTCACCTTGTTGTAGATCTTCTTGGACTTGTGCTCACCATCAAGGTTGCCACCGAAATTCTCATGAGGTAGCATACGCTTGATGAGCATCATGATGAATAGGGTATAGGGAATGGAAAGCCTATTGAACATTGCATTAGTTATCTCATGGTAAATAAAGTCCATCACATTGCATTGACCCAGCATACCACTATATGATGTAGTACACTATAGTCGTTGACATAACACCAATGAAACACCGTTCACTAGTATTACATCCCTAAGAGTGGTACAATAGAAACACAGTAGGTCCAAGACATGACTATAGATTACAACTCGACTCTTTACAGAAGATCCATAAAACACTCTAGGTTAAAGAGAGAGAAAGAAACTTCTTTCAAAGAAGAACCAGAAATAATAACTCAGAGCTATCTAGCTAAAAAGACTAACACCTAAACTATTTGGCTTGCAATTGCTACTAATGCAATGCTCTATATAAGTAGGTTTTATGGCTAGAGTATCTACTCCTATCTAAACAGAGACTTTGTCTTCACTTCAACTGATCTATATTTTGACTTCATAGACTTTATTGAAGAACTTCAGCTGCCGATGATGGTTTCTTGAGAAGAAATTGATGTTGACGTCATCTTCAATGGCTTAGAACCTAGCAAGGGTTAAGAAGGTACGGTTGAGTACGAGCGTACTCAGCAAGTTCACTAAAAATGAGTGTTTGGTGCACTATCTCTACAGCCACAGACCAAAGGTCGTAGGCAATGCAGGTTTTCATAAACATTTCTTCAAAGGTTGCTTTTATTCTGAAAACTATGTCCGACAGCCTTCATAGGTTGACTAGAACCTTCATGGGGTTCCTTTCCTGCCGCGTTCGTAGCTCCTTCCCGGAACACGGAGTAACATGTCACAATTCTTACACTCTATAGAGGTGCGTCACTTTTCCCACAAGAGAACTTAAGCTTTGTTGCACGGCCGAGAGTATGTACCTGTTCAAACTTCCATGGTTTGAGGCCCAACTTAAGATCCAAGCCAATCACTGCCCCCTTTGCCTTGGTGTATGCCGTGCCCACATCTTGAATTACGGCAATGGTTAGTACAGACCGTCAGATGCCAGAACTATCATGGGACGTTGAGGGCTCCCACCCATATGCTGCATATCCTCTATGAACTACCAATAAATGCACGCTACGAGGATAACAGGCATGACCTGGCCATCCGGATGCATGCGAGAGGAAGAAGATACAACTGACTTCTCCGTCTCATTCCAAATCTCATGGTTGACGCGTAATATACGGAACAAGAATCACTGGCAACATTGGTTGTTAAGTACTAGATGATACATTACTGTACAATGGCGTTTCCATTGCCAGTTATGATAGATTAGCTGATCACCCTGGATCAGTAACCGATATTTCTAGTTAATTATGAAAATAGTGTTTTCTGACCTTTTTGAGATGCAGGTAATGACAACATTTGAGTTACAAGCATTTGATAGAAAATAATCAAAGGACATGAGCAAGTTGTGAACTTGCCTTTTATGATTGCAAGATTATGCACTCACGGTCTTTAGAATAATAGAAGATCCAAATTCTGTAAATAACATCATTGGTCCGGTAAGGACTAATGTTTAAATAAGCAAGATGCAACGATGCATAAGTAATGTAATGCAATTTGATAAATGCGAAACCCCGGAATAGTCGTATCTGATCTAGGGTTTGGAGTTTGTGATGAGTTCTTTGGAATGTGTTACACTTTTATACCAGCTTCACACATGTGCTTCTCGTTAAGGCTTGAGATAGTGTGTGAAACAATATGTAAGTACATTAAGTAGTATACAATACTAAAGCACTCAAATGGGTCATGGTATCTAAAATATTTCTTAAACAAGATTAAGAATCAATTAGAGCTTTTAAAGAAGTGTTCAAGGATCACTTTTAATGATTCTTAAAAGAATAACTTTTGAGGAAAATATTACTTTACAAAGTAAAAAGTATTTAAACTTAAGGCTAACACTTTAAGGTTTTCTATTTAGCTAAGATTATTAAAGAGGAAAACATTAAAACATTAAACAATCATAGCATAAGTGGTGGAGATTTACATGTTTTAAACAAGGCACCACATTGTAGATGGTTGACTTCTTAACATTCCACAAAGTTAGAATTTAAGTATTATTACTTGAATGAGGTGGTGTTTTATTAAAGTTATAAGGGAGTAGAATTACTTTCTTATTAGTGCATATATTTTATAAGCATAGATAGGGTATTGCTAAAATTACTTAAAAACTTAGTTTAATTCTTTAGGTGGATTCCTAAACTGGTAAAAGAATTAGTACTCAATCTTGATGATTTTATAATTGATAAAATATTTTTGGAGAGTAAGATTTACTTAACTTTTAAACGGTAGCTTTAGTAAGTACAACTTAAATTGGTCAGACCTATCTTAACTTCACTTAAACATAACTTGCACTTGTTATTACACTTTTAGAATTTAAACAAATAATGGTAAAGGAAATAATAAAGATTTATATATTTTAAGGAATTAAAATAAAAAATAAAAGAAAACAGTTAAAATAAGATTTATTTGACCTTTACCTTTTATTTCACTTCAATTAATAAAGAGGATATTTTTTATGTGTAGAATTTGTTTTTGTGATCATTTTGGTACATTATATGTATTTTTGTGATTTTTAAATATTAACCTATGATTTTTATAAGTTTTAACACTTTATAAATACTTAATAATATTTATCTATGAAACAATTTTGTAAATGCAGATTTTGTTTTTCTAAGAATTTTGGTATATTATTTATATTTTTCTCGTCTACCAATATTAAAATATGAATTTTAAAAGTATTATTACTTATAAAAGCTTTATTAAATAACAATTATTTAAATAGTTAACACAATAATGTTTGTTAAGAAAGTTAAATTATAGATTTTATTTTTCTAAGCATTTTGCTATATTATATACATTTTTCTGAATTATAAAACAAAAGATATTCAATTTCTAAGATTTAATCATTTTCCTAAATTCTTGAAATTTATTTATATTTAAATTTATATTGATTTACTTATTTACTAAATAGACAATACCTTTTTATACCGAGACCTATTCTAGCCACAAACACTGACCCGTGGGCCATTGACCACATCGGTAGCCACGTGGGCGTGGACCAGTCAAATCCATGATGTGGCAGGGTGGTGACGCGGCTCTGACATCGTTGTGACGTCACCTCGCCGGAGATGGTCGGACAGTGAACGACGTCCATGATTGGGAGGGTTTTGGTATGCTCGGTTGGGGTGGTTTGAAAGAGGAGCGCGAGGCGAACCAACTGGTGGTGGCGCCGCTACTATATGGTCACCGAAAGATGGCCAACGACAATGGACTGCGGTGGCGGTCTCTAGCAACGCGACGAACTACTGCTATGGGATGCACGCAATCTAACAGAGGACACTATAATATTTGTATGCTTACCCTCGACGCGCTGGTGGCCTCAGATGAAGCAGTGGAGGACGGAGACGACGACACAGTCTCGGTGGCGCTCGACCGGAGCTCAGGAAGAAGCGGTCGAGGGCGACAATTGGAAGCTCCCCTACTCAATTCCTTCGGCTAGGAGGCTCAGGAAGGCAAAGCAAAGACGCGGCCGTACTCAACGGAGCACGGGGAGATCCAGAGTGGCGGTGCTACACGGTGGCTTCGAGCTAGGGTTTCTGTCCCTGAAGGGGAACAAAGAGAGAGAGCGAGAGCGAGTGACAAGATGAGGATGAGGACAGGAGTACGACACGGTGGCGTTCTTATCCCTCCCCAGCGACCACAACACAGATCTTGGCACGGTGATGGCAGCGATGCCGCCAGAGAGCTGCTTCGCCGGCCGTACACGAAGTGGACGACGACGATAGCCTGGACGAAACGTTATTTGGGCCGGGCTGGTACTGGGCCGATGCAGAGCGAGCGAGATGTGGTGGAGCTTGCTCGCAGGCGGTAGATAACGCAGAGGGTTGCTGGGCTGTGGGCCGAAGCTTCTACGCTGCTTTTCCTTTTTCTTTAGCCTTTTCTATTTTCTGTTTTCTTTTCTATTTATAAATTCATTTCAAATTTGATTTCTACAAGGTTTAAAATATCCAGAAAATTTGTAGGTCACGAATATTGTTGCATAAAGCAATTATAACTATTTCCTCTGCATTTCTTATTGTATATAAAATTATTCATAACTATATGAAGGGTTCTCTTCATTAGGGAACATTAATGAAATCAGGGTTTTTGGAATTAACTCTTTATAATAAGATCTTTTAAATGACTTTCACTTCCACTAAAAGAATGTAATGGTGATGGTTTAAGATGGATATTTATGTGTATAGAATCTTATTAATACTTTCTCTCATAAATGAATTATATTTACATGATAAGATATTAAATCTTGGGGTTTGAACATGGTGATTTGAATTCGATGGTTCTCACTAATTGGTGATTTCACCAAATCCAATTCTACTTGTTTTGTAGTGCTTAGGATTACCACAGAACAACCTTGATGAAGTCAAGAAGCATGAATAGCAATCATTAATGTAATTGTTCATTTCCAAATAACTTCCCTGAGTTTTAGGAAGGTTTTAGTAGACTCATATTCTATTATGAATATGGATAAGGATCAAGGTTTAGGGATACTACTTCTAAATCTATGAGTAGGTTTGATATCTCAACATAGAGTGAGATATTGGAATTACTTATTAATGTGATCCTGATAGTTCTATCATTCTATGTTTCTATTAGGGTTTAAGACAATAAGGTAGATAAGGCTTCCATCTATAAACACTCATCTGGTTCTCTAATTATCTCTTGGAACCTTTAATTGTCCAAGAGGTATTGTTTAATGGTCATCTAGGGATAGGAAATGGTTTCATTATCCATTTGATTCTAGGGTTTTGAATAATGAAGTAGACATGGGTCTTGTCATGGCTGGATGTATAGCTAGTTAAGGTTTCTCATGTACTCCTACCTTAATACCTCACTAAGGTTATCTTTAGACAAGGAATTCCTTTCCTAAATATACTCCATATATCTTTCTTATCTTCTTAACAAAGATCACATCTTCGTGAATAAGTCAATCATCTGACTCCACCATATCCATCAACATATGATGACATGGTCATGCCACTTCAACATTTCTCCTTCATTCTTCTCCTTGTATATATATACAACTTCCATTTATAAACTACCCTTACTGAATCCATCAATGTAGCTACTTCTAACTCCATTCTTTAATTCCTTTATTTCCATCTTGCAACTGCTACCAAGGGTTGTAAGACTACAATTCTCACAATATTCAACAAGGGATATCAATCCACTAGAATAAGTATGTACTACTTTCATACACAAGTTTGTTATTATACAAGCTTGGTTAAACTACTATGCCTCCAACTACTCCATACAACTCATATTATATACTCCATCAAACTCTAGCTTGACTTCTCAGGATCAAGCTAGATGATTCAGCTTACTAGGGTTTTGCCTAATTTGGTATACTCACAACTCTTCTTTATCAGCTAGTCATCTATTCTCAAACGACTTGAGAATAATGACCACCAACCTTTGATCAAGCAAAGTTTAGGCTTCTAATTGTCTGATCAAGATCTATTACACTAAGCAGTAGACTTGTACTAGTCTCTCTATAGGCTTTATCTTGTTAAGAAACTTACTTGAGTTTATACCCACTTGGCTTAACAAAATTATTATTAGACACTCAAATACTACTAGCTTCCTCATAACTTCATGATCACTAACTTAACTCTTGGGTTTAGATACTTCTTCTAATTAACTCATGAGTGAGTTAAATCCTCCAACAATAGATGGTTTGATCTCCACCAAGGATCACATTCCATTGATGATGGCATACTCTACCATAACTGGTTCCTCCTTCTTATAATTACTTAAGTTATTTGGGAAGGTCAATACAATAGGTCAAAGCTCAGAGTCAATATGTGCCAGGTCAAGAATTGATCACACAAATTGATGATCAATAGAGCCTAAGACTTGGTTAAATAGGATTGTCATCTATTAACATTACACTAAGGGTATGTGATGAATGGTCTTAGTTTGAATCCTCTTTCTACTCTATTTGTGATAATAGTTAATGTTTAAGAACTACCATGGTACCCATGGTAGGAATAACTATGACAAGCAAGTATATCAAGGTTTAGTTATGGGGTTTCTTTACTTAAGTTATATACTTAACTTAGTATTCAGGGTTTGTTGTAGGTAATACCTTGATATAATCTTTAGAAAATTAAGTATTCATCCTTGAGTTGTTGTATGGAATACCATGTAATGATCTCTAGAAGATCAAGTACTCCTTATTAAGTAGTGTGTTGTGACTTAGTTTTATTACATTTGATCTACCCTTAGATGAAATTATATTACCCAAAGATAAGGTTTTATCAAAGGTCATATTGAAACTTATCGAAGTTAACTTGATGATCTACATCAGTTCCACCAAGTTAAGAGAAGCTTCAATCACTTTGACAAGTTTTATTTAAAAGCGCAAAAATTATCCAGATTTTCTATGCATGAATGCAATGCACACACCTGTGTTCAGCTTATTTCTAAGCTCTAATGCTGGGGTGTTATAGACTCACCCCCTTAAAATAAACTTCGTCCCTGAAGTTCATACTCTCTTATATTTCAGAATGAGGAGTTGACTTGTATTGATCACGGCATTTCTTAACTCCATTATGATAACCAATGAGGATAATTGAAATATCCCTTACTCCGATCTTTTTCCTTGAATTCTCTTTCATACTTGGCAACTTCCAACTATCGTTTCCAATCTGTAACATAACTCCTTCTACTATAATACCTTGGGTTATGTCTTTAAAGTTTTACTTAGGATTGGTTTGGGACACATTTAGTCCATTCCAATCAGGCTTTCCTAATACTATACACTAAACTATTTTAGTAGGCTCTACTCCTTCATAAGGACAACTTACTGATACGACCAAAACGTATCTACTTTCCTAAACACTTTTGCAATTGTTTTTCCTCTAAACTTGTGTGATTTGGATACAACTAACACGGACTGACGCTGTTTTTAGCAGAATTACCTTGGTGTCCAGTTTTTGTGCAGAAAATCAACTATCAGGAAAAATCCTGGAAAATATGCCAATAATCCTATTTCACCAGAAGACTCACGGAGCCAGAAGACGAGACGGAGTAGGGTCACGAGGGGCCCACACCACCTGGCCGTGCGGGCCAGGCCAGGCCACGCCTAGGGGTGGTGTGGCTGCCTCGACTGCCCCCTCGACCTCCCTCTTCGCCTATAAGTTGCCTCTTGACCTAAAAACCAAGGGGGGTTCGATGTTTTTCCAGAAAGAGTTCCGCTATGCCGCCACCACCAGATTCTGTGATTCGGAACCAGAAACTCCGTTCTGGCACTCTATCGGGATGGGGAATTGGAGGAGATCATCGCCATCATCATCACCATCGCTTCTCCATCGACCATGCATGTTTCCCCCATCTATGAGTGAGTAATCCCCCGCTGTAGGCTATGGGGATGGTAGGGATTAGATGAGATCATTCATGTAATGGCATCAGATTGTTAGGGCATGGTGCCTAGTATCTATTATTAGTGCGTTTTGACTTTGTTGCAACTTGTTATGCTTAATGCTTGTCACTAGGGCCCGAGTGCCATGATTTCAGATCTGAACATGTTATTGATTCATTATGATAGTATTGTTTATGGTCTTACCTACAAGTTGTATACACACGTTGTTGTCCGGAACCAAAGGCCCCAAAGTGACAGCAATCAGGATAACCGGAGGGAATGGCTTTGATGTGAGGATCACATATGTTCACAGAGTGTTAATGCTTTGCTCCGGTGCTCTATTAAAAGGAGCACCTTAATTGCCAGTATTTCCCTTGAGGCCCCGCTGCAAACGGGCTGGCAGGACAAAATATGTTGTGCAAGTTCTCATTACGAGCACATATGACTATATATGGAACACATGCCTATGATTTTCTAGTACTTGGATGCTTTATCTTATTTATCTGCAAATGCCCTATGTCTTGATTGCCATATGAATTGTCTTGTCCATGCAACGCCCATCCATCCATCCCTATGCCTACCACGCTCTAATCCTACTGTTTACCGCAATTGTTACTACTGTCTTTACTTTACTATTGTTGCTACTTTGCTACTACAAAACTGTTGCTACTGATAAACTGCTGTGAGCAAGATTGTTTCCAGGTGTAGCTGAATTGACAACTCAGTTGTTAAGGCTTATAAATATTCTTTGGCTCCCCTTGTGTTGAATCAATAAATTGGGTTTCCATTCCCTCGAAAATACTACGATACACCCCCTATACTTGTGGGTCATCAAGACTATTTTCTGGCGCCATTGCCGGGGAGCATAGCTTTATTTATCAAGTTCACTTGGAATCACTATTGTTCGTTGCTATCCATCCATCATGGGTAAGTCTTGTGATGGCAAGGTTCCTATTTTACCATACACTACAAGAAGAGGTACGGTTCTGAACACCTCTGTTGCTCTTGATTCACCATCTGTTATGAGTAAGCTCCTTACACCCCCACGTACACATGCTACACACACTGCTACTACTGCTGAATCTGAAACTTCTGATACACGATGCTGCTTCTACTAGGCTTGATAAGAGTGGTTCATTAGGTCCTTTCCTAGATGCTACGATTGCTAGAACTATAGCTAGAAATATGGAAACTCCTAATGAAGACACTACTACACCTGTCAGTTCACCTAAGTCTAGAAAGAGCTATGATATTGAAGACGGTTATATTGAGATGATCGATGAATTTATTAAAGAATGTCAAAACACCCATGACAGGAGTGCTGTTAAAAGTCTCTTTGAGAGTATAGGGGGTGTATTGCAGTATTTTCGAGGGAAGTGAAACCCAATTTATTGATTAGACACAAGGGGAGCCAAAGAATATTTATAAGCCTTAACAACTGAGTTGTCAATTCAGCTGCACCTGGAAACAATCTTGCTCATGAGTTTATCAAGCAACAGTTTTGTAGTAGGAATAGCAAAGTAGCAACAATAGTAAAGTAAAGACAGCATAACAATAGCGATAAGAAACAAGGATTCAAAGCGGTAGGCATAGGGATGGATGGACGGGCGTTGCATGGACAAGACAATTCAAATAGCAATCAGAACATAGGGCAATTGCAGATAAATAAGATAAAGCATCCAAGTACTAGATAATCCTAGGCATGTGTTCCATATATAGTCATACGTGCTCACAATGAGAACTTGCACAACATCTTTTGTCCTGCCAGCCCGTTTGCATGGGCCTCTAGGAACTATGGCAATTAAGGTGCTCCTTTAATAGAGCACCGGAAGAAAGAATTAACACCCGTGAACACCTATGATCCTCACATCAAAGCCATTCCCTTCCGCTTATCGTCACTTGGGCCGGGCCATAGGTGCCGGACAACAACGTGTATACAACTTGCGATAAGACCATAAACAATACTACCATAATGAATCAATAACATGTTCAGATCTGAAATCATGGCACTGGCCCTAGTGACAAGCATTAAGCACAACAAGTCGCAACAAAGTCATAAAGCACTAATAAAAGATACTAGGCACCATGCCCCAACAACTGATGCCATTACATGAACGATCTCATCCAATCCCTACCATCCCCATAGCCTACAACGGGGATTACTCACCATAGATGGGGGAAACATGGATGGTCGAGAGATGATGGTGGAGATCGATGGAGATGGCTCGGGGCACTTCTGTCCCAAGGTGCCGAACAGACTTTCTCTCCCGAATCTCCCTTCAGTGGCATGCTGGAACTTTCCGAAAACGCGACGATTTCCGGAGTTTTTAGGTCAAGGCTTTTATAGCGAAGAGGGAGACCAGGGGTGCAGGGGCCACCACACCATGCCTGCACGCAGGCCTAGCCCACGCCTGGGCGGGGGGTGGCCCCTAGCCCTCCTCCTCCGCCTCGATTCTCGCCCTGAGTCTTCTAGAAAAATAGGCACTTTGGCTTTTGTCTCGTCTAATTCCGAGAATATTCATTTTCTGACTTTCTTGGAACCAAAACACAGAAAAAAACAGGCACTGTGGCTCTTGTTAATAGGTTAGTCCAAGAAATCATATGAAAAGTACTCCAAAGTGTGGACAAAACACAAGAAAGTGGATAAAACCAAGCATGGAGCATAAAAAATTATAGATACGTTTGTAATATATCAACATCCCCAAGCTTAACTTGTAGAAAATTATAGATACATTTGTAATATACATTTGTAAAAATAGTAGAAAAGAGGCAGCTGGCACTATGGCATCTTGTTAATAGGTTAGTCCAAGAAAGTGTATAAAAATACTCCAAAGTTGGAACAAAACATAAGAAAGTAGATAACAACCAAGCATGGAACATCAAAAATTATAGATACGTTAGCGACATATCAACATCCCCAAGCTTAAGTCCTGCTCGTCCTCGAGTAGGTAAGTGATAAAAAGAAAGAATAATTTTTGAGGTGACATGCACCATCAAAGACTTGATCAAAATATTTGTAAAACATTCAAAGCTGGGATCAAAGTACTTCAATCATAACATGAAAGACAAAGTTCTAGCAATAATACAAAGAAACTATGATACAACATGAAAAGGCACAAACAAAAGATTCATGAATAACAATGCTTTGCAAGACGTTTGTTTGTTTCACATAAAGAAAACATAGCATAATAGCATTCAGCTTGTCCCTCCTAGAGTAGAAAATATAAATGCATAGGACACCTTCAAAGTTTATAAGAGTTACTAGATACAAATAGTTAAAAACAAGCAATATCAAGATATATGCATCAATCAACTAGTCTTGGGATAATGCACATAGAACTAAGAATGGCCACTATGCTCTCAATGAAGTGCTCATAGAATGTGTGGAGACACAACAAGGAAATGAACAGCTTTTGAAAAGTTTGAAAGGCTTCCAAATGCTGAAAGTATGGTACTCATTAGCTTTGAGCTCTCATTGCCCCTATCATAAGCATCTTTTAATGGTTAAGGTTAAAGTGACACAACTAAGAGGATATGCTTGACAAGTTATAAATCAAAGTCTCATGCTCCTTACATACGAAGACCGATCCCCATGCTACTCAACTTCAGTCACAAGTAAGCTCTTGTCATCATAAGTATATACGTATCATAGAGAACCGCCAACAGGGTACCCCTTGCACATGATACAGGAGCTATCCCATAATCAAAATGACAAGGCAAGTAGACAATGAGCATCTCAGCGATCTTTTTATTTACTATGTGCATAGATTTTTATTGAGGATGCTTCATAGAATGCACATTATGGTTATGCTGCAAGTTTCCACCATGATTAGGCATGGCTTAGCCTAGCGGCCCAGGCGTTTCTCTAACATACATACAAACTCCATGATCTTACAAGTTCCACTTTTATTTCACACCGTCGGGATCCATAAGCAAAAGAACATGATATCAATGAGGTACTAAGTACCAATTAAATGTTGAAAACGTTCCCCATGATACATGGTTCTGCTAACTTCAACTTATAAAGTGCAAGCATATACGCAACAAAGAAGGACGCAATGGTTCAGGTTTATTAAGTGCAAGAAAATAAAGTGTGCCATCAAGTTCGTGAGAGCTTTACTAACTAACTTTCTCATAACAAGCAAACATTTTATTCGGAAGAAACAAGGCATAATGAATATGCACGGAAGTAGCAAATGATGCTAATAGGTAGGTATGGTGGACACTTTGGCAATTTTTGGTTTTAGGGGGTTGGAAACATGAGTAAAACATACTCAGTGAAGGTGAAGGCTAGCAATAGTAAGGGAGCAACAAACGAGAGAGCAATAATGGCCATCATTGATCAAAGCATAAAGTGATACTAAAAGTTGAAAACTAAAGGATCATAAAGTCTTAAGGTGACTTGAGATAGTCATAACATGGTGTGAGCATGCGCCAAGTCAATCCAAATAAAGCATCAAAGGAGAATACCACTATACTTATGCTTTAATATGCTAAAACAACGCTTGATTCATCCAAGGCACATTAAGCAATCTCAATTGTTTATAACAAGTCATGCTACATCAAAGAATACTAAGCATAAAGCCAAAACAATATCATGCATGTCATGACAAAGCATAGGCCACAATCAAAAACAAGCTCTCTTTACCACTTAAGCATGAGCTTTCGTACTCTTTTCCAATCCAAACCAAACTATTTGAACACCAATGTATGAAAGAGGAGGTCCAAACAATTTATTCAGCAAACTAAGAAAACCATGCAAACTAAAAACCAAAATGAAAATGAAAAAGAAGACGCTCCAAGAACAACACAACTGTGCATGAAACAATAAAAATGAAGCGTTTGGAAGAAACCTGGAATTTTTATTGATGAAGAAGGGGATGCCTTGGGCATCCCCAAGCTTTGACGCTTGTACTTATTGGATATTTCTTGGGGTGACACGCATGACATCCCCAAGCTTGAGCTTTAGTCCATCCTTCATCTCATTACTCATTCCTTCCACACACCTTAAATTTTCCTTCATACAAAACTTCACACAATCTTTATTAGCAACATTAGTGCACTCAAGATAAATAAGTCTTAAGGTTCAGTTCTAACACTAAATAAACTTCCATTAGAACACTAGATACTGTAGCACTTCCCTCAAAAAGCTCAATTCCCCAAAAGAACTCAAAAAAGAACCAACAAGAAGCAAATGCAAATAATGGCAGAAATCTGTCAAAACAGACCAGCAGGTAAAGACGAATTTGTTCGAAGACCTTCTGTTTCTCAAATCAAAAAGTGTTGAACTAACGAAAGTTAGATAACAACCTGGGGCAGAAGCACAAAAATTCAAGCCTCAAAAAGACGTTCGGAGATTTTACACGAATTTTTACGGTGAAGCACAGAAATCTGTTTCACGACAGCAACTTTCCCAATCACTACTTCTCTCTCATTAGAGGTTACTCTTGGCACAAAAAGCAAATAAAAAGGATAAGGAGCGGTTATTACTGAAGTAATAACTTCCAAGACTCATCTAAAACTTTTGGGTTATCTCCCAATAAGTACTATTCTTTAACGCCTTTAAGTTAGGCATAAGCAAAAACTAAAATGGATAGAATAGAAGTAAGCAGAGATAATCATGGTGAAAACATTGTTTTGTTCAATGAAATCCTTTTGTTAACAAGGTTGATCAGGTATTTCTACCAAAACAATTCAATATGAGACAAAATTTTGTATTCCACTAATGATTATGTTACCTCAACCTTGATAGCAATAGTCCCAATCATAATAGTTTCAATTTTTTATCTTGGTATGGGACAATATATTTCTCCAACTTGAATGCCCTCAACATGTTCAATTGAATTCAAAACCATAAGTCTATCAATATTATTGGGGAAATAGATAGTATGTTCCTTGTCATTGACATTGAAGGTCACCTTCCCTTGATTACAATTAATAACAGCTCCTGCAGTATTTAAGAAAAGGTCTCCCAAGAATAGTAGACATATTATCATCTTCAGGCATAAAAGTTTGAGAGGATGCTCTCATAAGAAATATGAGTTGAAGTAAAAGAGATCATCAAGAAGCAAATTCAAAACACATTTAAGTCTAACCCACTTCCTATGCATAGGAATCGTATGCAAATAAATTTACAAAGAACAAAGTGACAAGCATAGGAAGATAAAACAAGAGTAATTTCAAAACTTTCAACACATAGAGAGGTGTTTCAATACCATGAAAACTTCCGCAACCATATTTTCCTCTCTCATAATAATTTTCAGTAGCCTCATGAAGAAACTCAACAATATAACTATCACATAAAGCATGCTTTTCATGATCTACAAGCACTAGAGCTTTATTATAAACACTTTCAAAAGAATCCTCAAGAACATAACATTCATCCTCCTTTAGTAAGCATGGAGGACAATCAAATAATGTAAGGGATAAAGAGTTACTCTCATTAGAAGGTAGGCATGGGTAGCTAATCCATTCTTCCTCCTTTTGTTCATCACTCTCCTCCTCTTTTTCATCTAATGAGA
Source organism: Avena insularis (assembly GCA_023614405.1). Lineage (NCBI taxonomy): Eukaryota > Viridiplantae > Streptophyta > Magnoliopsida > Poales > Poaceae > Avena > Avena insularis. The sequence goes on from CM042690.1 coordinate 212,528,627, forward strand.
TTTCAGGTTCATCAATTTCTTCTTCCATAGGATCCTGCAAGGCATTAGTGTCTTCCATTTGTGGAAAGCATCTATTAAAATATTACAAAATATAGCCATTTTCATCCTTATAATTATCAAAGAAAAAATTAAGTATACCATAAACCTCATATTTGTAAGGTGAATCATCAATATTTTCAAGCAAACTAGCAAGTTCAAAAGCACCCTTCCAAGCAATAAATTCTTCAATTTGTTCCACATCATAAAAGTCATAATTTCCTTTAACATAAGAAGATATGGTAACATTATCATTATACTCACATTGAAAAGGGAGGTGTTTTTACCTCCTGCAACAACAAGATTTATCAAAGCAATAAGTAACATTATAAGTAGAGCCCACGTTTCTAGCAATGGTATACAATTTATCAATTTGTTCCCATAAGTGTTTCCCTTTTTGTGACAAGCGGTGTTCCTTATAATAATCTTCTTGATCTTTTGTGAACCCACCTTGCCAATAAGATTCAGTTTCAAAGAAACCAACCATTGACAACAAGCATGATAAAGCAAGACAATAACCGACCAACGAAAATAACAACTAGAGTAGAAACTACTTTTTTTGTATTTTTGATAAATAAACAAGCAAACAAGGAGAATATAAACTTAGCTTGAACAATAGTGAATCCAAGTGGACTTGATAAATAAAGCTATGCTCCCTGGCAACGACGCCAGAAAATAGTCTTGATGACCCACAAGTATAGGGGGTGTATCGCAGTATTTTCGAGGGAAGTGAAACCCAATTTATTGATTCAACACAAGGGGAGCCAAAGAATATTTATAAGCCTTAACAACTGAGTTGTCAATTCAGCTGCACCTAGAAACAATCTTGCTCACAGTAGTTTATCAGTAGCAACAGTTTGTAGTAGGAATAGCAAAGTAGCAACAATAGTAAAGTAAAGACAGCAGTAACAATAGCAGTAAACAGTGGGATTCGAGTGCGGTAGGCATAGGGATGGATGGACGGGCGTTGCATGGACAAGACAATTCAAATAGCAATCAGAACATAGGGCAATTGCAGATAAATAAGATCAAGCATCCAAGTACTAGATAATCCTAGGCATGTGTTCCATATATACTCATACGTGCTCGCAATGAGAACTTGCACAACATCTTTTGTCCTGCCAGCCCGTTTGCAGCGGGGCCTCAAGGGAACTACTGGCAATTAAGGTGCTCCTTTTAATAGAGCACCGGAGCAAAGCATTAACACTCCTGAACACATGTGATCCTCACATCAAAGCCATTCCCTCCGGTTATCCTGATTTCTGTCACTTCAGGGCCATTGGTTTCGGACAACAACGTGTGTATACAACATGCAGATAAGACCATAAACAATACTACCATAATGAATCAATAACATGTTCAGATCTGAAATCATGGCACTCGGGCCCTAGTGACAAGCATTAAGCACAACAAGTCGCAACAAAGTCATAAAGCACTAATAAAAGATACTAGGCACCATGCCCTAACAATCTGATGCCATTACATGAACGATCTCATCCAATCCCTACCATCCCCATAGCCTACAGTGGGGGATTACTCACTCATAGATGGGGGAAACATGGATGGTTGATGGAGATGATGGTGGAGACCGATGGAGATGGCTTCGGGGGCACTTCCCCGTCCCGGCAGGGTGCCGGAACAGAGACTTTCTATCCCCCGAATCTCCCCTTCGGTGGTGGGGGTGCTGCGGAACTTCTTCTGGAAAAACATTGACCCCCCCGGAGTTTTTAGGTCAGAAGGCTTCTTATAGCCGAAGAGGGAGTCCGAGAGGGTGCCTGGGGCCACCACCCCATGCCCTGGCGTGGCCAGGCTCAGCCCGCGCCTGGGGGGGGGTGGCCCCAGCCCTCCTCAGTGTGATTCGGCTCTGGAGTCTTCTGAAAAAATAGGCACTTTGGCTTTTTTCCCGTCCAATTCCGAGAATATTCATTTTCTGACTTTCCTGGAACCAAAAACAGCAGAAAACAGGCAACTGGCACTGTGGCTCTTGTTAATAGGTTAGTCCAAGAAATCATATGAAAAGTACTCCAAAGTGTGGACAAAACACAAGAAAGTGGATAAAACCAAGCATGGAGCATCAAATATTATAGATACATTTGTAATGTATCACATCTTTCCCAAAAACATTCTATCAGAAAATCATTCATCTATACCTAAAAATTTCTCAAAAATAAAGTGTTTCGAAAAATTCTAGAAAATTCATATTAAATTTTTACGTGAAAAAGGGGTAGAGAAGTGCCTGGAGAGTACTAGGGGGGGCCACCAGGCAGGCACACCACCTGGTGGCGCGGCCAGCCCAAGGGCGCGCCTGGCTATGGTGTGGGTCACCCCTGGCCCTCCACTCACTCTCTCACTTCCCACTTCTTTCTCTCTCCCGAGAAAACATCAGTTCTTTGCTCAAAATCGCGTTCTTGCTGTTCTTTACCACGATTTTTCGATCTCCTTGCTAAGCCCATCTTTGCTGCTGAAATTTGGAGCATTTGTTCTCCGATATGTGACTCCTCTGCTTGTCCAAGTAGATTTGTGTTTAGTGGTTTATATCTTGAGTATTTTGCTGCTGTAGGTGACACGTTATGAGAGCTTGTAATCTTGTTCAATGCTTAGAGATATTGTTTTGATGCATGTTTAGGCCTCTTACAAGTCCCTATGAGTAGTTCTCTTCATTATGTATTCACTTTGCAATCACTTGTGTAATGGATGTTTAAATTTCAGAATATCAAAGATGAACAACCACACATTTGGAGAAATATTTGAGAGGGACACACCTAGGAGGTCAAGGCCCTCAAGATCAGCCTCTCAGTTTAGGACTTCCTACAATGAAGATCTCATTGCACCACACTTTGGCAATGAAGGAGATGAGGGGGATGCTCACCCATCTACTTTTCCTTGTTATACCTTCTTGCAAGCTGTAGGGATCCTCGATGATTTCTTACTACTGGTTCAGAGGGTCGATTTGACCTCATACATGGAAGATGAGAGTGAGCAATATGCCGTGATCACCAAAACTTTCATTGAGAGTTTCGTTTTCCCTAACACCCCCTATTAGTCAACCGTTTCTTTCAGAATTTATAATCTTCCTATTACCATGTCGTTGGAAAGATTTTGTAGCATTATAGGTATAGGCATGACGGGGACCGTGAAGAAGATCCAAGGGCGACCCACTGATTTGCTGGAACTCTATCGAAGTGTGACAAATGACGATGACCGTGTAGCTCAGCAAGGGAAGATAAGAAACATCCAACTCCTAGCTCTTAGATACTTTGCTTATTATCTTGCTACTAGCATTCTTGGAAGGGAGAATACAAGTAATATCTCCAATTATCATTTAGCCTTCCTCGCTGCTGCACTTAATAATGATACTCGGTACAATCTTGGCTCTCTCATTGCTCGCCACCTAGCTGCTGGGGGACCTATTTATGGGGGCATTATTGCTTCACATATGGTTACTGTGTTAGATCTTTCTGTGGATCCGATACTTTATTGGCACCATAAAGGCTTGATCTTGCTACCATGAAAACACATCACTTCGTCACTGCTGACTCTAATACGGACATTTTAGTATACAAGATGTTGTTTACTGACGGGGATGAAAGGGAGATTCCTTTGCCGCAATCTACTTTGTTCAGTGTTCACAGGAGGCCGTGGTCGTGTTCCAAGGAGGAGGTGGACGAGCAGTGATACATTACAAATGTATCTATAATTTTTGATGTTCCATGCTTGGTTTTATCTACTTTCTTGTGTTTTGTCCACACTTTGGGGTACTTTTCATATGATTGCTTGGACTAACCTATTAACAAGAGCCATAGTGCCAGCTGCCTGTTTTCTGCTGTTTTTGGTTCTAGGAAAGTCAGAAAATGAATATTCTCGGAATTGGACGGGACAAAAGCCAAAGTCGCTATTTTATCGGAAGTCATCTGGAGCCAGAATACGAGACGGAGAGGAGCCAGGGGGCCACCACACCACCTGGCCGCACAGGCCAGGCCTGGCCGCGCCAGGGGGTGGTGTGGCCAGCCTAGGCACCCCCTCGGCCTCTCCTTCCGCCTATATATTGCCTTCAGGACCAAAACCCTAAGTAGCCGATCAAAAATCCACGAAAGAGTCTGTAGCTGCCGTCATCTCCATCCCTAGATTGGGAGGGATCTGAAGCTCTTCCCTACACCCTGCCGGTGAGGGGAATTCACCCTGGAGGCCTTCTTCATCATCATGCAAGCCTCCGGTGTGATGCGTGAGTAGTTCATCTCTGGACTACGGGTCCATGTAGTAGCTAGATGGCTGGTTCTCCTCGTTTGTGCTTTCATGTCTAGATCTTGTGAGCTCTGTTCATGATCAAGATCATCTATTTGTAATTCTGCATGTTGTGTTTTCAGGGATCCGATGGATATTGAGATGCTATTTCAGATTGATTATTGATTCTATCATGTCTTTGTTATTTGTGATCTTGCATGCTTTCCGTTGATAGTAGCTATCTTGGCCAAGTAGATGCTAGCAACTCCAAGAGTTAGTATTTATGCTCGATAGTGGGTTCATGCCTCTGGTAATCTGGGGAAGTGACATAAATCTCTAAGGTACTAGATGTGCTGTTCCTACTAGGGAGAAAACAACAATCCTTTGTTCATAGAACAATGGATTGTTTACATTACACGCAATTCGTAAAGCAATAATCTATTGCTTGCAACTTAATACTGTAGGGGGTTCGGATGATAACCTGAAGGTGGATTATTAGTCATAGATGTAGTTGGATGGCGGTCTATGTATAATGTTGTAATGCCCAATCAAGTCTCAAAGGAGTCAAGATGATTAGTATATGCTTGTATGCTTTCTCGATGTTTGTCAATTGCCCCGCTGTAATTTGTTCACCCAGCATGTTATCTATCTTAAGGAGAGCCACCTCTAGTGAACTATGGATCCCGGTCCTTTCTTTTACATACAATCTATAAACTGTTTACTGTTTTGTGTTTACTTTCTGCAAACTATTACTTCCTTCCATTCGATACGTTTAATCCTTTGTTTTCAGCAAAACCGGTGAGATTGAAAACCTTATCGCAAGTTGGGGACAGTTCCGTGGTTGTGTTGTGCAGGTCTCCATGTTGCTACTAGCACCGGTAGTGCGCCCTGCCAAGGCTCAGCTAGCAACACCTTTGGGGTGTTTCCTTGCTCCTACTAGTTCGATAACCTTGGTTTCATAACTGAGGGAAACTTACTTCTGTGCTCATCATACCTTCCTCTTGGGGTTCCCCAACGAGCTCATCAATCATGAGCCACCAAGCAGCTCCGCCTGCTTGGTTTCCACAGGCAGCACCAGGAGGATGTGTCTTCTTACAACTACTCTGCGCACTACGGTGCGGTGTCCTCGAGCTCATACCAGGACGAGGGTACCTCCTTGCCATACTACGGAGACGCTCCATCTTGGCCAGCTTGGGATTGATACCCACTTAGGACAAAAGCCTAAGCTTGGGGGAGGTACACCGACATCACACTCATCTCCATATCATGTTTTGTCGGTACTTTGTATATTCATGTTTCGTTCTCTTTTTAGTTTTCGTTCTTTCTTTACTTTCGCTTTCTAAAACACAAAAAGACCAAATATATTTATGTTGTTTCTCTTTGTTTGCTTCTTCTACTTTTTGCCTTGGTTTGATTTTTTCCTTTTGGCTTTTTCTTAATTATTCGAAAAACCCAAAAATATTTTGCTTTGCTTGTTTTCCTTTTTGTTCTTGCCTTTGAAAATTAAAAGCACCAAAAATATTTGTTGTTCTTCTTTGGTTTTGTGAAGTTGTTGCAGGGTTCAGCAGTCCTCAATGGAATTTGGTTTCATGTTATTATTCAAGCCACACAAGTGAAGGGCAATAGTGAGGATTAATGACAACTTGAGGTGTGGTAAGAAGCTGGTAATGAACTCTATTTTTTTTCATTTTTGTACATATACTCATCATTGTGGGCATGCTTAGTCTGTTCATGTAGGGTGTATGTTATTTATGGATGCTTAGTAGTTCTTGCTTTCTTATGATTAACTCCAGCTTTCTAATAGTTTGTAGCGTGTCATATGAATGTTTGCTTCCATTGCTCTATTCATAACTTGGTATGACACTGTGGTATCCTCCTCTGATTGTTTCACTTGAATCGACTTGGCACATGCTAATGCATGCATATGACTGAAACAATAATCAGTTAAGCCTCGATGAATTATTTTGCCTCAGGGGTCTTGAATCACTCTCATGCCATGATTAGTCCTGTTTTGTTGCAAGCATGATTATGACAGTTATTGCTCTCTCGTTTGTCGCTCCCTTACTATTGCTAGCCTTCACTTGCACTGAGTATGAGCTCTACTCGTGTTTCCAATTCCCTAAAATCAATATTGCCAAAAGTGTCCACCATACCTACCTATTAGCATCATTTGTTGTTCCGTGCATATTCAATATGCCTTGTTTTCTCCGAATAAAATGTTTGCTTGTTATGAGAAAGTTAGTTAGTAAAGCTCTCATGAACTTGATGGCATACTTTATTTCTTGCACTTAATAAACCTGAACCATTGTGACTATCCATGAAAGTTATATGCTTGCAAATTATAGGCTGGGGATTAGCAGAACCGTGCTGTCATGGGGAACACTTTCAACACCTGTAAATATATACCCAGTTGATATCATGCTCTTTTGTTTATGGATGTCGTCAGTGTGAAATAAAAGGGGAGCTTGTATGTCCATGGAGTTATGTATGTGTGTTAGAGAAACGCCTGGGCCGCCGGTCTAATCCATGCCTAATCATGGTGGAAACTTGCAGCGTAACCATAATGAGTATCTATGAAGCATTCTTCTTATAAAAAAAGAGAGATAGCCACTGAGAAAAAAAGAAAAAAAGAGAGATTTGAGAAAAGAGGAAAGAGAGAAAAAGCACCATTTTCTCATGGTAAATAAGGAGAATACCGAGATACTCATTGTCTACTTGCCTTGTCATTTTGATATGGGGATTCTTCCGTATCATCGGGCAAGGGGTACCCTGTTGGCCGTTCTCTATGATATGCATGTATTTACTATGAAAGAACTTACCGGTAACTAAAGTTGAGTAGCATGAGGAGAGGCCCTCGTACTCAAGGGACATGAGATTTCCGGTTTATAGTCTATCAAGCATATAAATCAGATTGGACCTCACTTTCACCTTAATCATTTAAAGATGCTTATGATAGGGGCAATGAGAGCTCAAAGCTAACGAGTACCATACTTTCAGCATTTGGAAGCCGTTCAAACTTTTCAAAACCTTTTTCATTTCCTTGTTGAGTCACCACCCATTCTATGAGCACTTTCTTGAGAGCATAGTTGTCATTCTTAGTGTAATGTGCTTGTCTCAAAACTTGATTAATTGTGTTATGACTTTGATGCTTGTATCTTTGATATCTTTACTTCTAGTCTTCACCTGAACTTTAGAGGTGCCTTGGCATTTATGTTTGCTCTACAATCAAAGGCAAGCGAGATACCACTCTATCATACCTTTTTATGAGCATTGCAATGTTGCTTATGTTTATGTTTAATGCTACTTACTATTTTTGAGTTGTAATCTCTTCATAGCTTGCAATGACTACTAACTAAACTTAGTTGCATACTCTTTATTATGAATTGCCAGAGTAGTTGATCATATGCTGAGAATATATACATCTTATGAAGCAAATGTGTTCGTGAAAGTTTCTTTTACCGCCTTCAGTTTTCAACTGAATTGCTTGAGGACAAGCAATAAGCTATGCTTGGGGGGAGTTGATACGTCCAAAACGTATCTACTTTCCTGAACACTTTTGCTATTGTTTTTCCTCTAAACTTGTGTGATTTGGATACAACTAACACGGACTGACGATGTTTTCAGCAGAATTACCTTGGTGTCTAGTTTTTGTGCAGAAATTCAACTATTAGGAAAAATCCCGGAAAATATGCCAAAAATCCTATTTCACCAGAAGACTCACGGAGCCAGAAGACGAGATGGAGTAGGGCCACGAGGGGCCCACACCACCTGGCCAAGACGCCAGGCCAGGCAGAGCCGCACAGGGGTGGTGTGGCCGCCTCGACCTCCCTCTTCGCCTATAAGTTGCCTCTTGACCTAAAAACCAAGGGGGGTTCGACGTTTTCCAGAAAGAGTTCCTCTACGCCGCCACCACCAGATTCCACGATTCAGAACCAGAAACTCCGTTCTAGCACCCTGCCGGGATGTGGAATTGGAGGAGATCGTCGCCATCATCATCACCATCGGTTCTTCATCGACCATCCATGTTTCCCCCATCTATGAGTGAGTAATCCCCCGCTGTAGGCTATGGGGATGGTAGGGATTGGATGAGATCGTTCATGTAATGGCATCAGATTGTTAGGGCATGGTGCCTAGTATCTATTATTAGTGCTTTTTGACTTTGTTGCAACTTGTTATGCTTAATGCTTGTCACTAGGGCCCGAGTGCCATGATTTCAGATCTGAACATGTTATTGATTCATTATGATAGTATTGTTTATGGTCTTACCTGCAAGTTGTATACACACGTTGTTGTCTGGAACCAAAGGCCCCGAAGTGACAGCGGGAAAACCGGAGGGAATGTCTTTGATGTGAGGATCACATGTGTTCACGAAGTGTTAATGCTTTGCTCCGGTGCTCTATTAAAAGGAGCACCTTAATTGCCAGTAGTTCCCTTGAGGCCCCGCTACAAACGGGCTGGCACGACAAAAGATGTTGTGCAAGTTCTCATTGCGAGCACGTATGACTATATATGGAACACATGCCTATGATTATCTAGTACTTGGATGCTTTATCTTATTTATCTACAAATGCCCTATGTCTTGATTGCCATATGAATTGTCTTGTCCATGCAACGCCCATCCATCCCTATGCCTACCGCGCTCTAATCCTACTATTTACTGCAATTCTTATTACTGCCTTTACTTTTACTACTGCTATTACTCTACTATTGCTACTACAAAACTGTTGCTACTAATAAACTGTTGTGAGAAGATTGTTTCGAGGTGCAGCTGAATTGACAACTCAGTTGTTAAGGCTTATAAATATTCTTTGGCTCCCCTTGTGTCGAATCAATAAATTGGGTTTCACTTCCCTCAAAAATACTGCGATACACCCCCTATACTTGTGGGTCATCACTTACTAGTTGTTTCAACTTTATAACTAGTCCGCTAAAGTCAGCCTGGTTTATCTCCTTTCATCATTCATCCGGACATACTCTCGGAAGTACTTTATAATGATGGCTTCTTATAACCTTATGAAAATAAGGCTTACTCCCATCATGACTTAGCACTTCTTTTCCGACCTTTAGTCAGAAAATTTGACAACAACACTTTAGTGTTTACTGTTTACTCTCCCCCTTAGATTTTTGTAATGGTCTCTAAACTTCATGTATAATACCCATTAACTCAATAGTTAGGATATCGGTCTCTGTCTAACTTATACTCTGCTTCTATAAGGTTTCATGAAAGAAGTTGTGGTATATCCACACAATTGTGGATCTCCGAACTAAATCTTCCAACATTACTTGTCTTACTTTTAACCTTCTGGAGATTTTCTCTTTGGTAGGCCGATTTCGTGAAGCGTCTCGAAAGCCATTTCACTTAAATCTTATACTTCTTTATGTCTTTCTTAACTTAGGCTAAGTTTTATGCTCTTTCAATCATACAAAGATGATCTAATTAGCTAACCGCTAGGATACCATCTACGGATACCAACTACGGATACCAGCTGCGGATCCTCCTAGGTGCATGGATTACCCTATGGACTTTCTACTTCTCATTGGCATTCTCTCTGAGTTGTCAGAGCTTGAATACCACCGTTATTCAAAGACTTATTATTTGCACTGATTCATGATATTTCCATGAACTAGGTACAAATACTTCATTAGCTTCTTAGCAACATCACCTATTTTGAGTGAACAAAAGTTCATTCTTTAATGTTGCTCAACACCTTTTATTCACTAATATTCCTTGTTTTTGCCAGCTCATAGTGAGTTGGGATTGATCCATCCTTCAAAATTGTGTTGATACACCTTATATTTAGCTTCCTTCTTCTTGCAAGTCTTCATCTTGATCTTCGGAACTCGTCACTCCCTTACATGAATTCCCTATTCTATCTAGGTCTATAACATCAAGTAATAACTTGCTAATGCAACATGCATTTGCACATCAAGTCAAACTTCATGCACAGATCTAGTCAATCAAGAAGATCCAAGAAAAACCAAGAAATCCAAATGTGGTACATATAACACACATCATTCTAAGCCTGTAGTATAGTAGTTGAGTAAAACATCTCTAGAATTCAGGCTTAGCTATGTAATATATGAAACCTCCTAATATAGGTTCACTTCGTGATACTTAGCACTTAGGGGTTAAACTTTTTCTTTGTCTCAATATCTACCCAAATTTCTCAGGTGCAACAGGATAATTTTGAGCAAAGTGGTCTCACTTTGGTTTTGACTAACCACTTACCTTTCCTTTAGGACTACTAAAGACTACTAATTTTCCATTCTATCATAAACTATCCTCACGTGATCTCTCAAAACTACTAACAAAATTGTAGTTACTACCTTAATACAAAAATCATCATAATATTATAATACCTATGACTTCTAACATAGACCTACACCGTTCTCTACTTACTGTTATTACAAGATTATTTACTAAGTACTTGTCCTAATTACAGACTTATCATGGTCTCGGATCTATTCTCACCACGAACTTGTTAATATTTACCCACTCATCATGATTGAAGAGCTAGTCTCACCATGACGACTCTTCTTCTTAGCTTATTATTAATGATTCTTACATAATTCTACTCCATCACATGGAATTCTCAAGTGAATGCCACACGATTTACTTCCAATTGTATCTATACATACTCTGATGGTCTACCCTGTATGGTATAGTGGTATCAACTAGTGGTAAGATTCAGGTACTTCATAGGGGTTCTAAATATAGACTCCATCAATAATAATACTCCACATGATATCCTAATCTTAGAATTAATCTTATTTGATATTTTAACTTACTTGAGATATCTTATAGGTGTTATACCTAATTAGAGCTACACTAAAATGACAATTCTCTAGAGAACATAGATAACTACTCTTTAAGAAAGATGATAGATCATCCAACTTAAGTGTGACAAGGTTTATCCTCAAGTGGATATCCATCACAAGTCTTGGTTTAGATAAGATGGCTCCTATAGTCACTATCCAACCTACAGATCTCCTAAAAGGGTTTTAATCCTAAGTTCAAAGCATATGTTCTGATACCAGCTACAGTGACCCAGCATACCACTACATGATGTAGTACACTATAGTCGTTGACATAACACCAATGAAACACCGTTCACTAGTATTACATCCCTCAGAGTGGTACAACAGAAACACAACAGGTCCAAGACATGACTGTAGATTACAACTTGACTCTTTATAGAAGATCCAGAGAACACTCTAGGTTAAAGAGAGAGAAAGAAACTTCTTTCAAAGAAGAACTAGAAATAATAACTCAAAGCTATCTAGCTAAAAAGACTAACACCTAAACTATTTGGCTTGCAATTCCTACTAATGCAATTCTCTATAGAAGTAGGTTTTATGGATAGAGTATCTACTCCTATCTAAACAGAGACTTTGTATTCACTTCAGCTGATGTATATTTTGACTTCATAGACTTTATTGAAGAACTTCAACTACCGATGATGGTTTCTTGAGCAGAAATTGATGTTGACGTCATCTTCAATGGCTTAGAACCTAGCAAGGGTTAAGAAGGTACGGTTGAGTACGAGCGTACTCAGCAAGTTCACTAAAAAAGGAGTGTTTGATGCACTATCTCTACAGCCACAGACCAAAGGTCGTAGGCAATCCAGGTTTTCATAAACATTTCTTCAAAGGTTGCTTTTATTCTGAAAACTATGTCCGACAGCCTTCACAGGTTGACCAGAACCTTCATGGGGTTCCTTTGCTGCCGCGTTCGTAGCTCCTTCCCGGAACAGGGAGTAACATGTCACAATTCTTACACTCTGCAGAGGTGCGTCACTTTCCCACAAGAGACCTTAAGCTTTGTTGCACGACCGGGAGTATGTCCCCATTCAAACTTCCATGGTTTGAGGCCCAACTTAAGATCCAAGCCAATCACTGCCCCCTTCGTGACCCAACATGCCCCCTTGGTGTACGCCATGCCCACATCTTGAATTATGGCAATGGTTAGTACAGACCATCAGATGCCAGAACTATCGTGGGACGTTGAGGGCTCCCACCCATATGCTATATATCCTCTATGAATTACCAATAAATGCACGCTACGAGGATAACAACCACGACCTGGCCATCTGGATGCATGCGAGAGGAAGAAGATACAGCTAACTTCTCCGTCCCATTCCAAATCTCATGGTTGATGCGTAATATACGGCGCTAGAATCACTGGCGACATTGGTTGTTAAGTCCTAGATGATACATTACTGTACAATGGTGTTTCCATTGCCAGTTATGATAGATTAGCTGATCGCCCTGGATCAGTAACCGATATTTCCAGTTAATTATGAAAATAGTGTTTTCTGACCTTTTTGAGATGCAGGTGATGACAACATTTGAGTTACAAGCATTTGATAGAAAATAATCAAAGGACATGAGCAAGTTGTGAACTTGCATTTTGTGATTGCAAGATTATGCACTCACGGTCTTCGGAATAATAGAAGATCCAAATTCTGTAAACAACATCATTGGTTCGGTAAGGACTAATGTTTAAATAAGCAAGATGCAACGATGCATAAGTAATGTAATGCAATTTGATAAATGTGAAACCCCGGAATAGTCGTATCTAATCTAGGGTTTGGAGTTTGTGATTAGTTCTTTGGAATGTATTACACTTTTATACCAGCTTCACACATGTGCTTCTTGTTAAGGCTTGTGATAGTGTGTGAAACAATATGTAAGTACAACAAGTAGTATACAATACTAAAGCACTCAAATGGGTCATGGTATCTAAAATATTTCTTAAACAAATTTAAGAATTAATTAGAGCTTTTAAAGAAGTGTTCAAGGATCACTTTTAATGTTTCTTAAAAGAATAACTTTTGAGGAAAATATTACTTTACAAAGTAAAAAGTATTTAAACATAAGGCTAACACTTTAAGGTTTTCTGATTAGCTAAGATTATTAAAGCGGAAAACATTACTACATTCAACAATCATAGCATAAGTGGTGGAGATTTACATGTTTTAAACAAGGCACCACATTGTAGATGGTTGACTTCTTAACATTCCACAAAGTTTGAATTTAAGTATTATTATGTTGGGGGGATACCCCCGGGTAGGTTCACGCCGGGTTATAAAGGCCGAGTTAGCCGAGGTACGGCAAGGTCAAAGCGAATGCTAGCCGAGTCACGTCAAGGCAAGCCGAATCACGGAGTAACCTGGACCAGGGGATGTCCACCTAACTGGGTCTCAGCCGACTTATATCGTAAGTCGGTGAGATGAATCTAACTTGTATGCAGGAACAGATGTGGCCGGATCAACTATGTACGATCCGGGTTATGTCAAGCTTGTAGGAGAAGGAACGTATCTCGCTGGTCAAAGGTGACCACTGTACGCAGAGCATGAGCGAAGCGGACAGATGCAGGACCACCGAGACATGGCCGACAAAGGTGACGATGCCAATGTCGGCTGACGCGGGTGCCGTAGAGGCTCACGTAGTCTCTGCATGGATGATGCGGGGGAAAAGTGACCCGGTCGGCTTACTATTTTGGGAGGAGGCATATTCCCTGGAATATGCCTCCACGTATGCCCTAATTAGAGACCTAGCCACCCCTATATAAGGAGGGCTAGGGCCTCTGTAGAAAGGGTTGAGTTTTCCGGATTGATCTCTAGTTGGTTAGATTTTACTTGGTTCCTGAGGGCTAGCTAGTGGCGAGAGTAAGAGAGCTCCTTCTTCCTCCTCTCTCCAATACAGCTCAAGGAGCACTTGTAATCTGTGGAAGTGAATCAAATACAAAACTTCTGTGCGTGGAATCACCACACTATCCCTCCCTGGATTCCCCTAGTGCATTTAGTCCCCACCTTTAGCCTATCCATGGCATCTGCCGTGACACCACCATGACAGTTGGCGCCCACCGTGGGGCTAGCGGCGCTAGCAGGGGTCAAGATCCGGACAAGAAACCTCATCGGCACCGGCGAACGCATCGTCTCCGAGCTCGTTCAGCGCTTTGGAGCGCTGGATTTTGTCAGCGACAGCGCTAGCTGCTTCGGCAAGCGCCCTCTTCCGCGCAACGGCCTATTCGTCAAGCTCGGTGCGCACAAGGTCTACGTTGTTGTCGATGTGTCGTGCGTTCATCCGCGGCACGTCGCTGAAGGAGGCGAGCCACCCCTTAGTGTGGTTCACGGGGCGCGTATCACTCGCTCCCCGGACCGTGCTGAGGTGATGATGACTGCGCCTAGCACTGGCGCAAGAAAGGATCTGGCACCAGATCTGGAGGTAACGCCTAAGGAACCGAGGAAAAGTAGAGGTCCTCCACTAGAGAGGCCGGAGAATGTGGGTCATCAAACCAGCCATCTACCTACTACATGGATCCGTAGTACAGGGATGAACTACTCATGCATCACACAGGAGGCTTGCATGGTGATGAAGAAGGCCTCCAGGGTGAATTCCCCTCGGCAGGTGCGGAAGAGCTCAGATCCCCGATCTAGGGATGGAGATGACTCTGAGACTCTTTCGTGGATTTTGATTGGGTCCTTAGTGTTTTCGTCGAGGGAAACTTATAGGAAGGAGAGGCCGAGGGTCTTTGGGGTCGGCGGACCACCCCTAGCTGGCCAGGCCTGTCCGGGCGGCCAGGTGGTGTGGCCGGCCTGGCCCCTCTCCGTCTTGTATTCTGGCACTTGATCCCTTCCGGAAAAATAGGCACTTTGGCTTTTGTCCCGTCCAATTCCGAGAATATTCATTTTCTGACTTTTCTGGAACCAAAAACAACAGAAAATGTGCACTGTGGCTCTTGTTAATAGGTTAGTCCAAGAAATCATAATAAAAGTACTCCAAAGTTGGAACAAAACACAAGAAAGTGGATAAAACTAAGCATGGAACATCAAAAATTATAGATACATTTGCAATGTATCAATCTCCACCAAGGACCACAATCCATTGATGATGGCATACTCTACCATAACTGGTTCCTCCTTCTTATAATTAGTTAAGGTATTTGGGAAGGCCAATACAATAGGTCAAATCTAAGAGTCAATATGTGCTAGGTTAAGAATTGATCACACACATTGATGATCAATAGACACTAAGACTTGGTTAAATAGGATTGTCATCTATTAACATTACACTAAGGGCATGTGATGAATGGTCTTAGCTTGACTCCTCTTTCTACTCTATTTGTGAGAAGAGTTAATGTTTAAGAACTACCATGGTACCCATGGTAGAAATAACTATGACAAGCAAGTATATCAAGGTTTAGTTATGGGGTTTCTTTACTTAAGTTATATACTTAACTTAGTATTCAGGGTTTGTTGTAGGTAATACCTTGATATAATGTTTAGAAAATTAAGTATTCATCCTTGAGTTGTTGTATGGAATACCATGTAATAATCTCTAGAATATCAAGTACTCCTTATTAAGTAGTGTGTTGTGACTTAGTTTTATTACATTTGATCTACCCTTAGATCAAATTATATTACCCCAAGATAAGGTTTTAGCAAAGGTCATATTGAAACTTATCGCAGTCAACTTGATGATCTACTTCAGTTCCACCAAGTTAAGAGAAGCTTCAATCACTTTGACAAGTTTTATTTAAAAGCGTGAAAATTATCCAGATTTTCTATGCATGAATGCAATGCACACACCTGTGTTCAGCTTATTTCTAAGCTCTAATGCTGGGGTGTTACAAACATGCAACTTGTAATTCACGGACTCATCCTCAGAAGTTGCAACCTCATGTGAGAAGGCAAGCAGCTGAACAAGGTGGCCATGTATACTATCATTGTTGCCCCCACTAGGAGTGATGCAGTCAAGGTAAAGGGCAACCAAATCATCATACAGAGGGGACAGAACTGAGAGCATCCCAACAACACCATCTGGTGAAAGGCATGGAGAGAGTGCGGTGTCCTTGCTAGGCTTGATAGGAGAGATAATGCGATGACCACACGGACTATCACGAGCATTGAAGGGGTAACCAAGCACCTGACCAAAGGTACGGAAGTTGGACTGAATACAAGTGGTACCTGTCATCCACTTCATTGTATGGTGCTCATCTCCACAGATCACAAGAGTTGAGAAGAACTGCTTCACCACATATGTATCATAGTTACACTGCAGAGTCATCAGATGGTGCAGCCCCATCTTTTCAGTCATAGCTAAAGCCTCAGCAAGTCGTGGCTTTGACTTTGCCTCAGTCATAGCAAGAGGATGCATGGGGCGGATCTTGAGAGAGGAGTAAATATCATCATGCATACTCCTGAAGTGGGTTGACCAAAAGTTACTGTCCTCACTATCAGCCTTAGCATATAAGTCATGGTGACGAATGGCGGAATAGTCAAGGATATCCATCTTCTTGTAGCTGACTCAGGGTTGCTTGCCCTTCCTTCCTGTGGTCCTCTTTGTGTTCTTAGCACATTCAGCCATCCTAACAGCCTCTCTTTGCCTCCTCCTTAATTCAACCTTGTCCACGAGACCACCTTCTCCGTCGGGCCTAGAGTAACGAGCATGAGGATGGTGCTTGTAGGTCTTGGGAGCACTAGAACCACCTGTGAAACGAATGATATGGATAGCAAGGGGATAAGCACACACACAAGTCCAGGAGCGATGTAGAAATAGTAAACAAACAATCCACATCTCAAAATACATTATGCAAAAAATCTGAGAAATTTTGAACTAGAGGTGAATCTGTCAGGCCGGATAATCCGGCCTTGCTAGGGGCGGATAATCTAGCCCTGTCGAAAATTTCAGAATCAACCCAGATTGTGTGCAGCAAAGTAGATCGGGGACAGGTATTGCAAGACTACAATTTCTAATCAGAATATAAACCACAAGGCGACTCCTAGTCCAAGTTCCACCAACAATCAACACATCTATACAAAAGATGGTACAGAGGGAGTTACCCTCACTCATTTAAGGAAGAACACGGAGGAGAAGGTACCCGGAAGCATGGGGAAGAAGATCCGGGGGAGGCCTGGAGATTTCGGTGGCCGAAATGGCTCCGGGGAGGGTTGGGGCGGCAGGAGGCGGCTTGGGGGAGAGAGGGGGTCGGGGGAGAAGAACTGCTCTGTTTGAGCTCCCCCTGTTGCCCTACCCTTAGTAGACAGATACCGCAAGGGGCGGATTATATGGCCCCCACTTGTGGCGGATAATCCGACCCATTTTCTGAATTTCTGTTGAACACAGATTCACGCTCGCGCACCCCAAGACAAACCCCCACAAGAGAAACAAAGGACTTGTGTGCAAGAATAGATGACTCGGGGATAGAAAAGTCTTGGGTTTAGACAACCAAACTGAGATGGTACTACACTGCCAAGATTGCAAGAACCAAATCAAATAAAATCCAAAATTGGGTGTGTTTTGATGGGTTCATAGCATGGAAAACAAAAAAATTCTACCGCAAGAACAAACAAAACCCAGATCTAATCTAGATAAAAGCCAAGATCTAATCTATTAGACATGTGCAACGAGATAGATCTGTACTAACCCTCGTAGATCCGAAAGCGTTACGAGATTGGATCTCGTGGTTGATGTAGTCGATCACTTGCCGATCTCATGATCGTGTGGATGATCCTTCCGTAGCTCCGGCAGTAGCTTCATGATCGGTCACACGCATGGAGTCGGCGAGACCTTCCTCTCCCTGTTCCAGCGAGCAGCGGAGGTAGTAGATCTTCTCCACGGAATCCCAGCAGCACGACGGTGTGGTGGTGGTGGTGGAGTAGAGAATTCTGCAGGGCTTCGCCTAAGCCTGAGCAGAGGGAAGGAGGAGGAGAGAGGCGGCGGCCAGGGTTTGGAATAGAGGGGGCAAGGGGGTGGCGCCCCCACCCCTCTATTTAAAGGAGGGAGGCTCCATGGGAGGGGAGTCCTAGTAGGACTCCCTTCCCTCCTTGGCCGGCGGATTGGGAAGGGGGGAGGAGTCCTCCTCCCCCACTACTCCTTGTCTTGCCCTACAAGGATTCCTTGATCCTTTCTTGGTTTTCAAGCAAACTCCAAGAAATCTTCTAGAACCTTCCGGAACATTCCGAAACCTTCTAGAATCCCCATACAAATACTCCAGAACATTTCCTAACTTAGAAAATGATCCCCAATATATGAATCTTATTCTCTGGACAATTCCGGATCTCCTCGTGATGTCCCGGATCCAATCCGAGACTCCGAACAACATTCAGTCTCCAACGCACATTCCATATCTACTTAAAACAACTTCGAACCTTAAGTGTGTCACCCTACGATTTGTGAACATGTAGACATGATGGAGACACATCTCCGATCAATAACCATTAGCGGGATCTGGAGATCCATAACAGCTCCCACATACTCAACGATGACTTTGTGATCGATAGAACCATTTAACATACGAAACCAATTCCCTTTGTCACGATATTCTCGATCCGAGGTTTGATCGTCGGTATCTCCATACCTTGTTCTACCTCGTTACTGATAAGTACTCTTTACTCGTTCCGTGATATGTCATCCCTTGTGACCTAGTCACATGCTTGCAAGCTAACTAGATGACATTCCACCGAGAGGGCCCAGAGCATATCTATCCGTCATATGGATGGACAAATCCCAATCTTGGTCCATGTGCTTCAACACATACTTTTAGAATACCCAATGACACCTTTATAAACACCCAGTTATGAAGCGGCGTTTGATGTCATCAAAATACCCATCCGGTGATGGTGATTAACATAACCTCATGGTCGAAGGATTAGGTTACTATGCATTTGAAAGCTTGTAGCAAAACGAACTTAATGACTTGATCTTATGCTATGCTTACTATGGGTGTGTGTCCATCACATCATTCTCCTAATGATATGATCTTATCATCAATGACATCCAATGTCCATGATCAGGAAACCATGATCATCCATTAATCAACAAGCTAGTTTAACAAGAGGCTTACTAGGGACTCTTTTATGTTTACAAAACACACAAGTATTAATGTTTCCGGTTAATACAATTATAGCATGGGATGTAAACATTTATCATAAACATAAAGATATAATAATAACGACTTTATTATTGCCTCTTGGGCATATCTCCAACATGTTTTCCATAAGAACACAAGAGATGCAAGAAAAACCAAGAAAAATTCACAAGAAACCAACTCTTCTCATGGAAGAGGGCGGTGGCCGAAGCCACCATGTTGGAGTGCAAGGTATGACACCGTGAAGATATATCTTGGGTTCATGACCAATACTCATCAAAGAACTCACATATCACATAATGATATTAAGAGAAGTGATTTTTCTTAGTTTTGGCATTATGGGGGGAGGGTTAGCCCAATCAGTTAGAACCACACTCCCCCTATATCCATGCCCACACCTAAACCAAATAAAGGAAGAAATGTAAGTGGGTATGCATGAGTAATCAAGACAAGCTCCTAGAATCAATGATATTTAGCTCATTCCTCAAATAACAAAACCTTGCTTCATCAAGTGGCTTCGTGAAAATATCAGCAAGTTAGTTCTTTGTGCTCACAAAGGATAGATCAATATCACCACGAGCAATATGATCCCGAATAAAATGATTGTGAATCTCAATATGCTTTATCCTTGTATGTTGCACTAGATTGTGCAATTTTGATTACACTTTCATTATCACATGAAAGAGGCACTTTGTCACAAGTGACACTGTATTCCTTTAAAGTTTTCCTCATCCATAATAATTGTGTACATGCTCTTGTAGCAACCACATATTCAGCTTCGGTAGTGGAGAGAGATATACAATTCTGTTTCTTTGAAGACCAACATACCAAAGACCTTCCCAAAAATTGACAAGCTCCAGGAGTTGATTTCCTATCATCCTTGTCACCAGCCCAATATGAATCAGTATAACCACATAGAGAGAAATTGGAGCCCTTGGGATACCATAAACCAAAATTAGGCGAATGAACCAAATATCAGAAGATTCTCTTGACCGCCACTAAGTGGCTTTCTTTAGGAGCTGCTTGATACCTTGCACACACACCTACACTCAGCACAATATCGGGTCTAGATGCACACATATAAAGGAGAGAGCCGACCATGGACCAGTATACCTTTTGGTCCACATCTTTACCATTGGGATTTAGTTCAAGATGGCATTTAGTTTGCATCGGTGTGGCGACGCCATTAGGATCCGTCATCTTGAACCTCTTGAGCATGTCTTGGATGTATTTTTCTTGATTTACGAAGGTTCCTTCTCTAAGTTGTTTGATCTCAAATCCAAGAAAGAACCATAGTTCCCCATCATAGACATCTCAAACCTATCAGTCATATGCTTTGAAAAATCGTCATTAAAAGCTTTATTAGTAGAGCCAAAGATAATGTCGTCTACATATAGTTGGCATACAAAGAGCTCCCCCTTAACCTTCTTAGTAAAAAGAGTGGGCTCGATTTTCCCAACCTCGAACCCACGGTCTAACAAAATCTCTTTAAGATGCTCATACCATGCATGTGGGGCTTGTTTAAGGCCATAGAGCGCCTTATCGAGTTTGTAGACACGGTTCAGAAAATTGAGGTATCGAAACCCGAGGGATGCTTTACATATACCAACTCATGTAGAGGACCATTAAGAACTACACACTTAACATCCATTTGTTATAATTTAAAGTTATGGTGAGAAGCATAAGCAAGAAGGATACAAATAGACTCAAGGCGAGCCATGGGAGCATAAGTTTCGCCAAATTCAATGCCTTCCACTTGAGAGAAACCTTGAGCTACCAGTCGTGCCTTTTTCCTTACGACAATACCATTCTCATCTTGTTTGTTCTTGAAAATCCACTTGGTGTCGATAACATTGCGGCAATCTTTTGGCTTCTCAACTAATTTCCAGACCTTGTTGTGTTCGAAATTATTGAGTTCTTCATGCATAGCAACCACCCAATCTGGATGTTCAAGTGCTTCAAAGACTTTCTTAGGTTACACCATAGATATGTGTGCTTGATGATCACTAAAGCTTGCAAGCTCCCTTCTTGTGGACACCCTTCTTCTTAGATCGCATCCAACTTTATCTAGAGTGTGACCTCTTAATTCGATGGTTTTTTCAGCACGAGCTTTGCGACGAATTTCAATAAGCTTGTTATTTCTTGGAGGAATTTCTTCATCATTTGAGTCTTCATCAGATCCACTTGCTTGAACTTGATCAACAACTTGTTCAACGAGTACCAGAGATGAAGAACCTTACCCTTGATTGATATCAGCAGCCATAACAGGAGGCTGCTGCAGTTAGGAAGCTTCAGGGACGGATAATCCGGCCGAGGGAGGGGCCGGAAAATCTGGCCTAGGAGTTCTTGATACTTCTTGGTCATCTTGATGTTTTCTGGCAAGTGGTGTAGCAGAGTCAGATAATCCGGTGTTGGCCGGAAAATCTGGTCTGAGAGATTCTGTTTGTTTTTGTTGTTAGATGGAGTATCAGGGCCGGATAATCTAGTGTTGCCCAGAATATCTAGCCTAGAGCTTCTAGAGGCTTCAGGTGATGGATGATCTTCAGCAGGTTGAGGTGTTGGTGCAGTAGTTTCTCTAGCACATGGAGCTTGATGAGCTTGTGTAGATGAGGGCTCTACTTGAGTAGAGCATTGTCCTTCCCGATCCGCCACAAGGGATTCCTCAATTGGGCGAAAAAATCCCACGCCCATTCTTCTTATGACATCTTGGGGTATTTCAACATCTACATCACAAACTTCAACTTCCCCACATGGGAGCCATCATTTTCCTCGAATACCACACTACAAGATTCTATTATAGTTCTAGAGAGCTTATTGTAGAATCTATAAGTGTGGGATTTAGCACCATAACCAACAAAAATACCTTCTAAAGCCTTAGACTCAAATTTAGACAAACGAACTCCTTTAATGAGAAAGAAACACTTACAACCGAACACCTGGAAATATGATATGTTGGGCTTGTTACCGGTAAGTATCTCATATGGTGTTTTGTCCAAGATCTTGCGAAGTTAAAGCCGGTTTGATGAGTGACATGCAGTGGAGATAACTTCAGCCCAGAAATTGTATGGTGACTTGAATTCAGCCAACATAGACCTTGCCATATCCATTAAAGTCCGGTTTTTCCTCTCGGCTACACCATTTTGTTGATGGGTGTATGTAGCGTAATATTGGTGTCTTATCCCCTCTTCGCTAAGGAATTCATTCAGAGTGTAGTTCTTGAACTCAGAGCCGTTGTCGCTTCTAATTTACAATATTGGGACATTGTGTTGACGCTGAACCTCGTTGGCAAAGTCGATGATAGTTTGTTGGGTCTCACTTTTTAGCTTGAAGCAATAAACCCATGTGTATCTTGAGTAATCATCAACTATGACAAGGCAATACTTCTTCCCACCAAGGCTTCTATGAGACGGAGGACCAAAGAGATCCACATGAAGAGCTCCATACTCTTTGATGATATAATAGTTTTCCTCTTGTGGGGATAGTTGTGCATCTTTCCTTCAACACATGCCCTGCAAACACGATCTTTGGCAAAAGAAACATTGTATTTTAATCCAAGGACATGGACACCCTTGTGAAGACTTTGCAAAGTTCTCATGTTGATGTTGGCTAGACGGTGATGCCATAACTAGCCCGAGTTGGCCTTTCCGAATAAGCACATCGGACTCGTTGTGGTTTTCCCCAAAAAGTCCACCACATACAGGTCATTTTCAATGTACCCAACGAAAGCGACCTTTAGAGACTTGCTCCACAAGAGTACCACTAAATCACCATCAATAAAAACAGCAAATCGCATCTTACCAAGGGCTCGAACAAAAAGTAAATTGTAACCGAGAGTCTCAACAAGCATGATGTCCACGAGTGAAATATTATGGGCAACCACAACCTTGCCAAGACCCAATACCTTAGATTTTGACTTATCACCATAGGAGACGGTTATTTGATCATGGTTTGGCCTCATCTCCGTGATGATATCCTTGCTTCCAGTCATATGACTTGTGCATCCACTATCTAGCACCCATTTAGAACAACCGGAAGCATAGCCCTGCAAGAGAATTACTTCTTGGTTTTAGGTACCCATTTTTCAATCGGTCCTCTCATGTTTGTAACAAGGGTCTTTGGAACCCAAATAGACCAATAAATATAATTATCAAAAGGGCCAACATAGCTAGCATAGACATCACCATAGTAATCATGAAATAATTCATAATGAGGATTGTTAGAGCCTGCAAAACCATAATAATAAGTTTTGTTCTTCATTTCAGCGGTGCTTGTCTTGGCTTGAACATTCTTGGCCTTCTACTTCTTGTTATTTCTCTTCTTGGTCTTGGGAACATAGCCAAGTCCCTCTTTTCTGTTGCTTTCCCTTTGGTTACCAAGGATCTCATCTAGGACTTCCTTACCTTTGGGTTAGGATCCCTTGACAAGTTCATCTTTCAACCTAGCATTTTATTCAATGACATCTTCATTTCCACATGATGGTGTAGAGGTGCTAGGCATATCATACTTGCCCAAGTGAGTTTGGAGCTGATCACGAGACTCATTTAGAGTAGAGTGTTCACTCTCTAATGCCTTGTAGGAAATGTCAAGTTTCTCTAATTTCTTAGAGAGTCTAGCATGAGCAGCCCCAAAGTCAATCTTCTCCTTCTTTAATTTCTTTACCTTGGCAAGAGCATTATCACGTTCCTTTATGAGCTGGGCTACAACCTCGTCATGTGAATCCTCAATTGACTCAAGCCTCTCCTCTAGAGAGACTCGCGTCTCTTCTTCCTCTTCTAGAGCATTCTTCAAAGATGCAATGTCCATGGCATCCTCTCTTTCAATTCTGCCCTTTTCTTCGAGGAGCTCTTCGGAGTGAGCAAGTTGGCTCATGAGATCCTCAAAATGTAGTTTGTGCTCACCTTGCAAGTTAGTGATAAAATGTTCCAAAGCAATAACTTCTTCCTTTACTCTAAGACTTGTATGATCATCCATATCAACATTCATAGTAGTCTTAGGAAAAGAAGAAATAGAAGATGATACCTCGGAACCTCTTGCCATAAGGCAAGTAACGTTCTTGTTGATGATGTTTTCATTAGGAGAGTCAAAGAGAGATGTGGGGGTATATGAGGTGGCTATTGCAGCCACCTCTAGAATGTTATCTTAGCCTTCTTCATCTTCGCTTGGGATGAATACTCCTCTTGTGCCACCAAAACAATCTTAGATTCCTTCTTGTACGGAGCATTTTTCTTGATGAACGACTTCTTCCGAGATGCCTTAGACTTTTCCTTGAGGATAAGCCTGCCCCCATTATCTTCTCTATTTTGATAGGGACACTCAACCACAAAGTGCAAGCGGTCTCCACAATTGTAGCAAGTTCTCAATTTTGGGTTGTTTTCCATTTGCCCACTTCACCCATTCTTGTGCTCAAATTCATATTTAGCCTTAGCTGGGTTCTTCCAAAAGTTTCTTGCATAGAAGGCCATGTACTCACCATGAGCACGCTTGACCTCCTCGGGACAGCTCATGGAGACAATGGCAAACCCTCTATCATCTTCATCTTGTTCAACAACATTGGCTTTTAATGCTACATTTACGACTTTTTGCATCCTAATTGCCCGAGCATGAGCATCTTCGGCGTCCTTAGCTGCCACTTTGCAGGCCACCATTTCTTGCATGACTTCATTGGAATTCATTTGGTGGTAGTTGTGTTTACCTTGCAAAATCTTCAAGTCTATGGGCTCAAATGGCATGAGAGCACTCACATACTTTATTTTGATCCAAGCATCATCAATATGAGTGGCGCCATGCTTTCTAAATGTTGTTAAAATGCTATTGAGCCTTCTATACATGTCTCCGTGGTCCTGACCATCCAACATGTATAATCCTTCCGCTTCATTGCTTAGAGCATCATACCTATTTCTTCTCATGCTTGCATTGTCGATGAACAAGTCGGTGAGATCATCCCAAGCTTCCTTGGCGGTGTTGAGGTGTTCAATATGTGGCATGTTCTTGGGACCCACACCAAGCTGAATCATGTGAAGAGTCGTTGCATTGAGTTGATTGTCCACTACTTTTATTCTTGTCAAGTTGGTGGAGTCTCCAATGTGGAGGCCATCTTCAATGATCCTACAAAGCTCAATGGATGAACTGCACACATGATATTTCATTAAGAATTTCCATTGATTAAACGAGGATGCGGTAAGAGTGGGCAGATCACCCCTATTGTTTATATGAGGGTGAGGGATTGGTGGGTCGGGAGAATATAGGTGAGAGACCTCACTATAGTTATTCTTGCCACTTCCCTTCTCGGACGAGGAGCCATTATTTTTATCACCCACCAACTCGTCTTCTGTTGGAGGGATAACCCCGGGTAGGGTCACGCCAGGGTATAATGGTCGTGATAGCCAAGGTACAGCAAGGTCAAAGCAGGAGCTGGCCGAGTCACCTCAAGGCGTGCCGACTTACGGTAGACCCAATCTGGAGGATGTTCTTCTAACGCTAGCTCAATATAACTTGTTTGTAGGTACCTACGGGGACGAATTAACCAGGCACCACCCAGGTTACCACTTGGCTTACAAGGGAAGGAAGGAATCTTATTGGTCAAAGGTTTTCTCTCTCCACTATAGCGTGAGCACAGCGGACAGAGGGGAGGACCAGCGGGTACGGGCCGACAAGGGTGATGTTTCCTATGCCGGGTGACACTGCGCCGTAGAGGGGCTCAGAGAGGCTTATGCCATGAGTCCAGACCAACTTGCTAAAGGGAAAAAGGAGGGCATCACTTTACAACTTTGGAAGGAGCATATTCTGAGAATATGCCTCCACGTATGCCCTAACTTGTAACCTGGGCTCCCCTATATAAGGAGCACCAGGATACCCATAGAGAGGGTCGGCCATTTTACTAAGGGAAAAACCCTAGAGAGAGTAGTTGTGGGTAGTTGAGAGATTCATCTTCCTTCTCCCCACGAACAACTCAAGGAGCATCTGTAAACACCATTGATTGAGAGAATACAAACATATGTGTGTCGAACCACCATACTATCCCTCCCTGGATACCTCTAGTGCTCATTAGCCCCATCTTTAGCCTATACTCCCTCCGTCCCAAAATGTAAGGCGCCTAAGCTTTAGTCAAAAGTCAACATATTTTAAGTTTGACCAAATTTATACAGAAAAATATAAACAATCACAATACCAAATCAATATCAATAGATGCACCAGAAAATATAGTTTCTCAAAATGTCCATTTGATATCGTAGATATTCATATTTTTGCGTATAAACTTGGTCAAACTTAGAAGATGTTGACTTTTGGCTAAAGCTTGGGTGCCTTACATTTTGGGACGGAGGGAGTACATGGCATCTGCCGTGCCACCACCATGAAAGTTGGAGCCCACCGTGGGGCTAGCGGTGCTAGCAGGAGTGAAGATCCGGACGAGAAACTTCATCAACACCAGTGAACGCATCGTCTCTAGGCTCGTTCAGCGCTTTGGAGCGCTGGACTACGTCAGCGACAACGCTCGCAGCTTCGGCAACCGCCCTCCACCGAGGAATGGCCTCTTCATCAACCTTGGGGCCCACAAGATCTACGTCAGTGTCGACAAGTCCGGACGCTACACCGAAAGCAGCTAGGTCTAGATTCCCTCCACTAGAGAGGCCTAAGAATGTATTGCAGCAGGCAATTGATAGCTTAGCCACACCCATAGCACTTGCGGTAGATCCGGCTCAGGCACAGGCCGAACTGGAAGAGACTAGGAAAAAATGCTAGCTGGGGCAAGGAAGGTAGCTGAGTTGCAGCACTCACTGAACATCACTCTGCGTGAGTACACAAAGGCAAACAGGATTATCCCATCTCGGATGGACGGAGTAAAATTTCGAGGTAGAAACTCGATCACTGAGATAGACAAACAGTATGTGCCTAAGCCGGGTCATACAGCTACTTTAGTGACAGCAGGGTTGGAGAGGTAGTACCCTGGCGAAAAATCTCAGGGATGTAGAGTCAGCAGCATCCAAGTTAGAGCGTCTGACCGGGGAAGCCTGAGAACGGCATCAATAAAGAGTTAACCATTTGGTAAGGGTAGCATGTTAGCAGAATGAGGAAATAAACAAGGCAAACCCGGCTTTACCAGGGGTAACCCGGTGAAATCTGCTGGGGTAGCATCATCCCCTCATGATCACCCCGGAAGGGAAGAGGTGGTAACCTTGACAAGAAGGGATAAGCATATGGTCCAGTATGATCCGGCAAGAGCCGAGAAAGTAAAAATAGTGCAAATTTATGAGCATCATCATAGTGCTAGCCGAGGTGAGGCTGGACGAGGTAACCGCGACCAAGGCAATGCTGGTAAGAGGAACGGAGGAAACAACAATGCCAGCCAACATAACTCAGCGGGAGCAGGGCAAAACCCACCTCGGCAACAGCAACAATAGTATATACCTCGGTCGGAGCGAAGTGTTGGTCCGTTAATGCAGCAACAATATGCTTGTCCGGGTCAGGATAGATACAATGATGGTTATTCAGCAATGACTGATGCCGGGTATCCTAGACCAGAGCACCATGTGATTGGATCAAGGCTAGGGAATAGAAACTTGTAGCTTGATGATGCCAGGTTGAAGTTGGACCGAATCTACAGGTCAGAGATGATTGAGGTGCAAGGTCCTCCGGGTCCGGCATGCTTTGGACCTCGTATCATGACGGAACCACCTATGGAGAACTTCCAATTAGCTAGAGGAAAAAGACGTATGACGACAGCACAAAGCCAGAGGATTGGCTCATTCATTATGCTAATGCAGTAAACATTGCCACATGCAATTTGAGATGGGCAGTGAGATATGTACCCCAGATGTTGGAAGGGCCAACAAGAGTGTGGCTAAACAATTTACCAGCATGAAGTATTAACATATGGTTAGACTTCGAGGAAGAGTTTGTCAGTAACTTCTCAAGCACGTATATGAGGCCGAATAGGCCACCGACTCCAGCACTGTGCAAGCAGAGACCAAATGAGATAGACCGGGAGTTCTTGACTCGCTGGGGCAACATGCGCAATTCTTGTGAAGGGGTAATTGAGTCACAAGCTATTGAGTGGTTCACCCAAGGACGTAGGTATGGGAGTATGTTGTGGCAGAGGTTGCAGAGAGATATGCCAACTACGTTGGCTGAAACAATCCGGATTGTTGATTCGTATGCTTTGGGTGATCCGACCCAACCTCGGCTAATGTCAAATGAATCAAATGAGGAGTATTAACCCCGAGATGGTGTCGGAGTATCCCGGCGCAATGATTTCTGGGGTAAGAGGAAAGATGGTAGGCCGGATTACCGGTATAGCTCGCAACAAGTAGCAGTAGTGGATCAGGATCACCACAATGCCAGCACGAGCTAGCGTCAGAAAACTGCAGGACAACAATGGTAGCAAAAGAGTGAGGGCAAGAAGCCTTGGATGCCGGAGCAGAATAAATAGTGGCAATAAAGAAAAGGTAGGCCAAGATATACGTATGAGTCGATATTGGACTAGCCGTGTAAATTCCATACACCGAATCTGAGTAATCTAGCAAACCACACGACTCGGCAATGTGAATGGATGAAAAAGATAGAGCAAGGTAGTTTGGGGAATGCTTAGGCACCTCGGCATGATCCGCCTCGGCAAGACACACCTCGGAATGAAGCACCTCGGCAACCATAGCTTACTAGGGCAAAAGGACAGCAGTTAATGCTACCACCGCCTCCGCCGAGGTATGAAAATCAAGAAAGAAGGGATGCAGTGCATCAAGTGGACAATCAGCAGCAGCAGAACTAGAGGTACCCTAGCAATGACAGCAGGAATGAATACAGAGAGCGTCACCAAAGTTACTGTGTTCTCACCACTGAGGAAACTGATAGGAAAAGCTTGCAGCACCGATATATGGAAGTGATGTTGTTATGCTGGCAGTGACGAGATATATGCCTTGGGCGGAACAGGAAATCACGTGGAGTGTAAAGGATCACCCTAGGCTCATGCCGAGTCCTGGATCATATGCGTTTGTGCTGGATCCGACATTCATAGGTCCGAATATCAATGTGAGATTCTCCAAGGTTCTGATTGACAATGGGAGTAGCATCAACATTATGTACAAGAACATTATGCACAAGCTGGGAATATCGGAGAATATGCTCCAACCGACATAAATGACGTTCCATGGTATTATGCCAGGTCTCTCGTGTGAGCCCATTGGCAAGGTCCGGGTTGATGTGTTATTCGGCACAAGGGACAACCGCCGGACTGAGAATTTGGAGTTTGAAGTTCTGAACTTGGAAAGCGTGTATCATGCGTTACTCGGCAGACCTGCTATCAACAAATTTATGGCAAGTGACCATATTAGTTACTTGAAGATGAAAATGCCTGGGCCAAATGGTCCAATCACCATAGCTAGGAACTTCAGGCGCTCGATAGAGTGTGCCTCGGCCGAGTCTAACTTAGCTGAGTCACTGGTAATTGCCCAAGAGAAAAGGAGAATCCAAGAGGTGGCGACATTGGCTCAATCTGCACAAGTGCATATGTTGGAGCTGAGTAACCCGCATGGGAGTATTTCGTTTCAAGCAGCAAAGGATACAAAGAAGGTGCCTATTGATGATCAGTTTCCGGAGCGCACCCTCACTATTGGTGCCAGGCTGAGTGACAAATAGGAAAGCGAGCTTGTCAACTTCCTCCGTGAGAATTGGTATAACTTTGCTTGGTCCACATAGGATCTGCAAGGTGTTCAGAGGGAGTTGTCTAACCACTCTTTACATGTGAGACCCGGAGCTAAGCCGATGAAGCAACCTCTCCGCTCCTTCACCGAGGACAGGAGGAAGATCATTGGTGATGAGTTAGCTCGGCTCCTTGTAGCCGGGTTCATAATGGAAGTGTTGCATCAGGATTGGTTATCTAATCCAATGCTTGTCAAGAAGAAGAAGGACGATCCGAATGTGGAAGTGGTATGGCAAATGTGTATTGATTACACGAACCTGAATAAGGTGTGTCCAAAAGATCCATTTCCACTACCAAGGATAGATCAGGTCATAGATTCCACTGCTGGGTGTGAGTTGTTGTCATTCATTGATGCTTATTCTAGTTTCCACCAGATACCTTTGAACCCCGAGGATAAAAAACTGCATTTATCACCCCGTATGGGGCTTATTGCTACACGACTATGCCATTTGGTTTACGTAATGCAGGTGCAACATACCAAAGATGTATGCAAAAATGTCTTCATGATCAAATTGATAGAAACGTGCAAGTATATGTTGACGATGTAGTGATAAATACTAAGGAATGAAAAATGCTCCTTGACAATATCCGGTAGACATTCGCGAACCTCAAGAGGTTCCGAATGAAGCTTAACCTGGAGAAGTGTACCTTTGGTGTCCCGGCGGGAAAATTACTCGGTTTCTTCGTGTCCATCCGAGGTATCAAAGCTAACCCGACTAAGATCCGGGCTATCGAGAAAATGGAGTTGCCGAAGTGCCTCAATGATGTTCAAAAATTCACTGGATGCTTAGCATCGCTAAGTAGATTTGTATGTCGGCTGGGAGAGAAGGCATTGCCTCTCTATCAGCTAATGAAGAAATCTGACAAATTTGTGTGGACATGATACGTCATAAACGTATCTATAATTTTTGATGTTCCATGCTTGATTAGTATCTACTTTCTTATGTTTTGTTCACACTTTGTGAGATTTTTATACATTTTCTGGGATTAACCTATTAATGAGATGACATAGTGCTAGTTGCCTGTTTTCTACTGTTTTTGGTTTTAGAAAATCTAGTAAGGAAATATTCTCGGAATTGGACAGGACAAAAGCCAAAGTCAGTATTTTACCCGAAGCAACACGGAGTCCGAAGGGGAGACGAAGTGGCGCACCAGGGCGGCCACACCTAGTGGCCGTGTGGCCTAAGGGGGCGCGCCACCAGGGGGTGTGGGCCCCCTGGTGCTCCACCGACCTTGCCCCTTCGCCTATAAAAGCCTCCTGGGACAAAAACACTAAGTACCTGATAAAAATTCCAGGAAAGAGTCGTCATCTGCATCCCTAGATCGAGAGGGATCTGAAGCTCTTCTTGGCACCCTTCCGGAGGGGAGAGATCACCCTGGAGGCCTTCTTCATCACCATGCCTACCTCTGCTGTGATACGTGAGTAGTTCATCCCTGGTTTACGGGTCCATGTAGTAGCTAGATGGTTGGTTCTCCTCCTTTGTACTATCATGTTTAGATATTGTGAGCTCCGTTCATGATCAAGATCATCTATTTTTAATCTTACATGTTGTGTTTGCGGGGATTCGATGGATATTGAGATGCTATTTCAGATTGATTATTGATTCTATCATGTCTATGTTATTTTTGATCTTGCATGCTCTCCGTTGTTTGTAACTATCTTGGCCAAGTAGATGCTTGCAACTCCATGAGGGAGTATTTATGCTCGATAGTGGGTTCATGCCTCTAGTAATCTAGGGAAGTGACAGAAATCTCGAAGGTACTAGATGTGCTGTTGCTACTAGGGATAAAACAGCAATCCTTTGTCCATGGGATAATCACATTGTTTACTTTACACACTTTGCTTAATGCAATTATCTGTTGCTTGTAACTTAATATTGGAAGGGGTTCGGATGATAACTTGAAGGTGGATTATTAGTCATAGATCCAGTTGGATTACGGTCTATGGATAATGTTGTAATGCCCAATCAAATCTCATAGGAGTCAAGATGTCTAGTATATGCATTGTATGCTTTCTCGAATCTGTCAATTGCCCCGCTTTAATTTGTTCACCTAGCATGTTATCTATCTTAAGGAGAATCACCTCTAGTGAACTATGGACCCCGGTTCATTTTTTTACCATTGCTATACCTTCTACTCTTACCATTTACTGTTTACTTTCTGCAAATAATTACTATCTTCCACACAATACGTTTAATCCTTTGTTTTCAGCAAAAACTAGTGAGGATTGACAAACTCACTGTTAGTTGGGAGCAAAGTTCTGTGGTTGTGTTGTGCAGGATTCCAAGTTGCTAGAAACACCTTGCATTTGTTTCCTTTCTCCTACTGGTTCGATAACCTTGGTTTCATAACTGAGGGGAAACTTGCTACTGTGCTCATCATACCTTCCTCTTGGGGTTCCCAACGAGTTCTACATTTTGAGCCATCAAGCATTTTCCGGCGCCGTTATCGGGGAGTCAAGGACATCTTCACAAGGGGAGTATCTCATAACCAATCTCTTTACTTTTTTATTTTTTGTTTTTCTTAGTTTATTTCTGCTTAGTTTGCTTTTTACTTTTACCAAAAACACACAAATTCTAGTTTGTTTCCTTTTATCAAAAACACAAAAAATAGTTCTTTATGTAGTTGTCACCTCGTTCTTAGCTCACCATGTTGGTCCCTAAGTTCGCTCTAAAAGACCTTTCAATAGGTAGTGGCTCTATAATTGGGAAAGATAAAATTGAAGAATTCTTTAATCATGTTAGCAAGTATGAGGATATTGAGGATAGATCCTTAGCGAAACTTTCTCCAAATTATGAAATTGCTACAACTTCTTTAGTTCACATGTTGGAGGCTAGGTTTGTTAACCTTAATCCCATGATGCAAGTAATGTTTCTTAAACTTAAAGATATTGAGGGTACTGAAAAGATAGATTTTATTCTACAAACTTTGCTTAAGGAATTCTACGAGAAGCTAGAAGGGTCTTCGTTCATTTTAATATGTTAGGCTCATGTGTAGATGTTATTGGTACACGAGAAAATATGGACAAAACCAAACCCAAAGATGGAGAGGAAATTAAAATACCAATACCTTTTAAACTTGTAGGAATGCATGAAGCCTTAGAAAAGAATTTTGATTGGATCATTCCTGAAAACCCATTTGAAACTAGTGAACCCAATAGTATTGAGAGAGGATCCTCCAGAACTTATTTGGATGAGATACCTTGCCTTGTTGAAGATATTTCTGGTATTGATCTTAATGCTTCTTCATTTGAAACTACTTGAATCTTGCTTCCTATGCCTAGCTCAAAGGCGTTAAAGAAAAGCACTAATTGGGAGATAACCCAAATTTCTATTCAGTAAGTTTTTCTTTTGTTGAGTCTTGGAAGTTATTACTTGTAATAACCTTTCCTTATCCTTTTTGTGTGGTTTTTTTTTACCAAGAATAACCTCTAATGAGAGAGAAGTAAGATTTGGGAAAGTTGCTGTCCCGAAACAGATTTTTGTGCTCCACTATAAAAATTCGTGAAAAATCTCTGTACGTCGGATTGAGCTGTAATTGTTTGTGCTTCTGCCCCAGGTTATTATCTAACTTTCGTTAGTTCAGCACTTTTTCGATTTGAGCAACGGAAGGTCTTCAAAAAAAATTGGTTTTTACTTGCTGGTCTGTTTTGATAGATATTTTCCATTATTTGCATTTGCCTCTTAATCTCTTTCTGTTTGAGCTCTCTTTGATCACTTGAGCTTTTAGAAGGAATTGCTACAGTAGCTTGTGTTTTAATGGAAGTTTTACTTGTGATGAAACTAAACCATATGACCAATTATCTTGAATGCACTAATGTTGCTAATGAGGATTGTGTGAAGTTTTGTATGAAGGAAAATTTTCAAGTGTAGGGGAAGAATAATGTGATAAGATGAAGTATGGACAAAATCTCAAGCTTGGGGATGCCACCCGTGTCACCCCAAGAAATATTCAAGAAGTACAAGCGTCAAAGCTTGGGGATGCCCAAGGCATCCCCTTCTTCAACAATAAAAATCTCAGGTTTTCTTCCAAACACTTCATTTTTATTGTTTCTTGCACAATTATGTTGTTCTTGGAGCGTCTTTGTTTTTTCTTTTAGTTTTCTTTTGTTTGGTTTTCTTAAATAAATTTGATGGACCCCCGCATTCATATATGATATTTCAAATAAGTTGATTGGTGATTGGAAAAGAGTAGGAAAGTTCATACTTATAACAGGTACAAAAGGAGTTTTGTTTTGACTGCGGCCTAGACTTTATCATATCATGTTTGATATTGCTTTGACTTTATGCTTAGTAATTATTTATTTAGCATGACTTGTTCGAAACAATTGAGATTGCATAATGTTCCTTGAAAAATCATGCGTTGTTTTAGCATACAAAAGCATAATATTGTGGTATTCTCCTTCAATGCTTTATTTGGGTTGACTTGGCACATGCTTACACCATGTTAAGACTATGTATCAGTCACATTAGCCTCTATGATCATTTAGTTTTTTGACTTGTAATATCACTTTATGCTTTAAATTAATAATGTTTTGTCACTTTGCATGATTATGGCCATTAGTGCTCTCTTAGTTCGTCGCTCCTAGTCTTTTGCTAAGCCTCCATATGTACTAAGTATGAGTTCCACTGATGCATCCAACTCCCAAGAAAACCAAGCTATTCCAAAGAGTCCACTATAAATTCCTATGCATGGTGTGTTACACCATTCCAAGTATATTCATTCTTTTATCTACCCTTACGATTTATTATGTCAAAATTAGTGATTAAGGCTCTCACGAACTTGATGGCACACTTTACTTTCTTGCACTTATAAACTTGAATCATTGCGTCCATCTATGTTGCGTATATGCTTGCACTTTATAAGTTGAGAATTAGCAGAACCATGCTCTCATGGGGAACATTTTCAACATTGCACTTATCAGTTGATATCATGTTCTTTTGTTTATGGATCCCGACGATATGAAATAAAAGGGGAGCTTGTAAGCTCATGGAGTTTGTATATGTGTTAGAGAAACGCCTGGGCAGCTAGCCTAAGCCATGCCTAATCATGGTGGAAACTTGTAGCATAACCATAGTGAGCATTCTGTGAAGGATCCTCAATAAAAACCTATGCAAATAACAAATAAAAAGATCGCTGAGATGCTCATTGTCTGTTGCCTTGTCATTTTGATATGGGATAGCTCCTGTATCATGGGGCAAGGGGTACCCCGTTGGCGGTTGTCCATGATACACATGTACTTACAATGACAAGAACTTACTTGTGACTAAAGTTGAGTGGCATGAGGTCTAGGACTTGTAGGCAAGGGGCATGAGATTTTTGACTTATAACTTGCAAGCATATCCTCATATTTGTTCACTTTAACCTTAATCACCTAAAAGATGCTTATGCTAGGGGTAATCAGAGCTGAAAGCTAATAAGTACCATAATTTTTGGAAGCTTTTTATGAAACTCGAAATCTCTGCTTATGAAGGGCCTTACTTTTTACTTATATGTTGAGTCTCCATTTTCTATCTTTATGCATCAATTGAGAGAGCATAGTGACCATTCTTAGTTTAATGTGCATTGTTCCAAAACTTGTTGATTGATTCATAACTGTGATATTGCTTGTTCTTAAATTATTTGTATCTAGTCACCCTTATGAACTTTGAAGGTGTCCTATGCATTTATGTTTTTCTATATCATGAAGGACAAGCTAAATACCATTCTTATTATGTTTTCTATATGTGAAACAAAGAAATGTGTTTTAATGCATTGTTATTCATGAATCTTTTGTTTGTACCTTTTTCATGTTACAACATAGTTTCTATGTCTTATTGTTAGAACTCTGTCTTTTATGTTCATGATTAGAGTACTTTGATCCCAGCTATCAATGCTTTACAAATATGATGGTGCATGTCACCTACAAAATTATTATTTTTATCACTTGCCTACTCGAGGACGAGCAGGAGTTAAGCTTGGGGATGTTGATACGTTATAAACGTATCTATAATTTTTGATGTTCCATGCTTGATTAGTATCTACTTTCTTATGTTTTGTTCACACTTTGAGGTATTTTTATACATTTTCTAGGACTAACCAATTAACGAGATGCCAAAGTGCTAGTTGCCTGTTTTCTGCTAGTAAGGAAATATTCTCGGAATTGAACAGGACAAAAGCCAAAGTCAGTATTTTACCCGAAGCAACACGGAGTCTAGAGGGGAGACGAAGTGGCACACCAAGGCGGCCACACCTGGTGGCCGAGCGCCCTAGGAGGGCGTGTGGGCCCCCTAGTGCTCCATCGACCTTGCCCCTTCGCCTATAAAAGCCTCCCGGGACAAAAACCCTAAGCACCCGATAAAAATTCCACGAAAGAGTCTATAGCCGGCATCATATCCATCCCTAGATCGGGAGGGATCTGAAGCTCTTCCCGACACCCTGCCGGAGGGGATAGACTACCCTGGAGGCCTTCTTCATCATGATGCCTGCCTCCGGTGTGATGCGTGAGTAGTTCATCCCTGGACTACGGGTCCATGTAGTAGCTAGATGGTTGGTTCTCCTCCTTTGTGCTATCATGTTTAGATCTTGTGAGCTCCGTTCATGATCAAGATCATCTATTTGTAATCTTACATGTTGTGTTTGTGGGGATCCGATGGATATTGAGATGCTATTTCAAATTGATTATTGATTCTATCATGTCTATGTTATTTGTGATCTTGCATGATCTCTGTTGTTTGTAACTATCTTGGCCAAGTAGATGCTTGCAACTCCAAGAGGGAGTATTTATGCTCGATAGTGGGTTCATGCCTCTAGTAATCTGGGGAAGTGACAGAAATCTCTAAGGTACTAGATGTGCTGTTGCTACTAGGGAGAAAACAGTAATCCTTTGTCCATGGGACAATCGCATTGTTTACTTTACACACTTTGCTTAATGCAATTATCTGTTGCTTGCAACTTAATACTGGAAGGGGTTCGGATGATAACTTGAAGGTGGATTATTAGTCATAGATGCATTTGGATTGCGGTCTATGTATAATGTTGTAATGCCTAATCAAATCTCATAGGAGTCAAGATGTCTAGTATATGAATTGTATGCTTTCTCGAATCTGTCAATTTCCCGCTGTAATTTGTTCACCCAACATGTTATATGTCTTAATGAGAATCACCTTGCAGTTGTTTCCTTGCTTCTACTGTAAGTTGTGAGGAAAGTTATGTGGTTATGTTGTGCAGGATTCCATGTTGCTAGCAACACCTTGCAGTTGTTTCCTTGCTTCTACTGGTTCGATAACCTTAGTTACATAACTAAGGGAAAACTTGCTGCTGTGCTCATCATAACATCCTCTTGGGGTTCCCAGCGAGCTCTACATTTTTAGCCATCAGGACACCACAGGCAAATAGTGCATTTCGTGAGCTCAAAAAGATGCTAGCCTCTTCACCTGTGTTAGCTTCACCACTATCCAAAGAGCCGATGTTGCTTCATATAGCAGTGACCAACCGAGTCATAAGTGCTGTGATAGTAGTGGAGCACGACGAGGAAGGTAAGTCGGTGCAGAGGCCTGGATATTACCTAAGTGAAGTGGTGTCTACCTCGAAGAAGAATTATCCTCAATATCAGAAGATGGCGTATGGCAGCCAAGAAGCTAAAACACTACTTTGAAGAACACCCCATGAAGGTGATTTGTGAAGCGCCGATATCTGACATAATGAGAAAGGATGCAAGTGGATGGAATGCAAAATGGGCAATACAGTTAGCCCCCTATGCACCGCAATACTATACAAGGGACGCAATCAAGTCTCAAGCTGTGGCGGATTTTTTGATGGACTGGGCCGAGATGCTGTACGAACCACCTTTGCCAGATCCGAATTAATAGAGGATGCACTTTGATGGTTCGAAGTTGAAGGATGGATTAGGGGCCGAGGTAATCCTTACCTTGCCCAAGAAAGACCAATTGAAATATGTCCTGCAGATCCATTTTCGTGCATCAAACAATGTTGCCGAGTATGAAGCACTTGTGCATGGCTTAAAGGTGGCAAAAGAGATTGGCATACGTCGGATTGAGTGTTTTGGAGATTCGGACTTGGTGATATAGCAAGTATATGGCCATTGGGATGCTTTGGATGCAAACATGGCTCCTTATAGATTTCACGTCCAGAAGATATGTGGGTACTTTGAGGGATGTTAATTCCATCATGTGCCTAGAGGCGAAAATGAAGCAGCCGACGTGTTATTTAAACTAGGCTCATCTCGGCAAGCTGTCCGCCAGGAGTTGCCTTGGAACATTTGAGAAAACCATCCATCATCCCCTCGCCAGAATACAAATCAACATATATCCCGGCAAACCCCGGATCAGGAGCTGCCCCAATGGACATTGACTAGGGGAACACATTGGTGAACCCGGGGACTGTTCAGCCTGATTCGGAAGGAGTTATGTCGGCGGATCCCGTGGAGATTGACGAAGTATTTTTCCCCGTTCGTGATGTACCATCATGGGCAAGGCCAATATTTGAGTTCTTAAAAGATGGAACTTTGCCGAATGATGAGGTACTCTCAAGGCAAGTGCAAAGAAGAGCCAAGGCTTACACCATAATCAATGCCGAACTATACAAGAGAAGTGTCACAAGTGCCCTGCAACAATGTGTTGGCCCGAAGAAGGGCTAGATATTCTCTGAGATATTCATCAAGGGGAATGTGGTCATCACGCTTCGTCCAGGGCCATAGTGGCAAAAGCTTTTCGGAATGGATTTTATTGGCCAAGTGCCTTGAAGCAAGTCGAGGATCTAGTGAGAAAATGTAATGGCTATCAGAGGTATGCCACCAAAACACATATGCCAATGTCAGAGCTCAAGACTATCCCAATCACTTGGCCATTTGCTGTGTGGTGCCTAGATATGGTAGGGCCATTTCAGCCGGCTAAGGGGACCATGACTCACATTTTGGTCATGGTGGACAGATTCACCAAATGGATTGAAGTAAAGCCAATAAGAAAGTGTGATGGAGCTATGGTCGTGACATTCCTCAAAGATATCATCTTGAGATACGGTTATCCACACAGCATAATAACAGACAATGGAACTAACTTCGCCGAAGGATCATTTGCTCGGTTTTGCTGAGATAAGCAGATCTGGCTGGATATTGCATCAGTAGACCACCCACATCGAACGGACAAGTGGAAAGATCCAACGGACTAGTTTTGTCCGGGATAAAACCCCGACTCATTGAGCCGCTGCAAAGATCAGTGGGGTGCCAGATAGAAGAATTACCAGATGTATTATGGAGCTTAAGAATGACTCTGAATCGATCAACAGGCTATACGCCATTCTCTCTGGTATATGGGGCAGATGCTGTATTACCAGCCGACATAGAGCATGTTTCGCCTAGAGTTACCCAATACACAGAAGCCGAAGTGCAAGAAGCCCAGCAAAATGATGTTGATCTGCTGGAAGAAGCAAGAGAATTGGCATTGTCCAGATCCGCCATTATCAGGAAAATCTCCTATGCTATCATAGCAGGAAAGTGAAACCCCGAGTCTTCCTAGAAGGAGATCTGGTACTTCGGCTGGTGCAGCGAACTACTGGCATGCATAAGTTATCTCCCCCATGGGAAGGGCCATTCATTGTAAGCAAAGCATTGCACAATGATGCCTATTACCTCATTGATGCACAGCCACAGGAGAAGAACAAGGTGGACAGGTCCGGCGAGGAATCAAAACGTCCATGGAATGTAGCCCTACTGCATGCGAAAAGTGTATGTATCCCAAACTCTCATATGTCAGTATTTATGTCGGAAATGAGTTCATGAATGAAACTTTGGCACCCTGAGCAGAAACTTGGGGACTACCTTAATAATGATTTTCTTTTTGGCATTTACTTTTTGTATGTCGGCTGGCTTAAATTACTTACACCTTAAACCAGATTAGTAGTATGTCGGCACCAAAAACTAACTCTTCGACTCGCTACTGTCTGAAAAGAATCGGCTTCATGGCAAGCAAGAGAACAAGTTTGGAATTGCAAGCATATGAAAAGCGACTAAGGAAAAGGAACGTAATCGAGCCGATATTTTTCTTTTTTGACTAACCCATGTACTTACTTTACTTCTATTATGTTGAATTAATCTGAGCTAATCCTAATGTTTCGAGTATTGTTAAGTCAATTTTTTGAACCTCGAACTCGTAAGTCAAAAACCGAATCAAGGTAGACGCGAGCTGAATCATAAAATTGGGGGAACAAGAACATGAAACTCGGGGACTTCACTCAAGTTAATCTGACATAAAAGACTTAGTGGTAGCAAAACATCACATTGTGCATATTACATCTGCACCCGACATACCGAGGATTTAACGAATTTAAAAGTGTTTTTGGCTCAAGGAGTAGCTGCATCCGAGGTATCTGTAGCAGAAGGAGGCAAGTCGGCGTCGGTGGGGTGGAACTCTTGTTTCAGCCTCATCATCCAGGTTGACTTTAGTTTCCTCTAGATCTTCAGTATCCTCGGCGAGATCCGAAGCTTCTTGTTCTTTGCCATCTGAATCACCTTCGACATATTCGTCATCCACGGCATGGAGGAAACTTGGCCCCTCATTCCATTCGTGGCAACGAGCATATTGAATGAGGTCGTAGGCGCGAGCTTTGCGTTGAGAGATACATTCCGGATCATTGGTCCATCGTGATCCGGTGTGCATACGGCTGAGAACTTCCAAGTCCAAACTTTCATACCATGATAGGATGAAGCTCAGGGTCGTGTCATCTCCAGCACGCGCAGCGGATTCTCTCCAAAGATCAAGCTAAGTCTCGCACTCCATCAATTTTTTAATCAATGGAGCAGGACCCTTGGGAGTGGGCTCTATAGGCCAAAGGGCACCAAAGATACGAATGGCAACATCCATGATATCCGAACCATAGTTCTTCATGGTTTCAACTTGGGCTGCAAGGCTCACCAGCAGGTTCTCCACATCATAAGGAATGGGTTCGGTGCCAGACCAACATGAGTACCTCTCTTCAAACAGAACTTGTTAACAGCTGGGGCAGCAATGGCGTTGCTCTCTGAAATTTTTCCTGAAAATGAGACAAGTAAGATCAGTAAGTAAAGGCACAAGACTAGGAGAAAAGGAATGCCGGCACAAGAGGAAAAAACTGACAAGATATATAACTATTGATCCGAGTTAACTCCATGAAATAATCGGTAGTTCTCTTCTTGAGTTTTTCATATTCTATGTTCACCGACTCAAACTTGATGTCGGCGTTCTTCAGCATGTCTTGGCTCTTCTCAAGCTGGGTCTTCAGCCGCTCTTTTTCCTCATAGACGTTCTGGTCAACTTTATCTAGCTCAGTCTTATGGAGATTCTTTAGTTTTTCAATCTCAGCATTGAGCCAAGTAATTTCATCATCCTTAAGTTGGAGCTAGGCAATTTCAGCATCCTTCTTCTTCAGTTCAGCCTGGTGCTGCCCTGCTTGTTTGAGAAAGTGGAGCATCATGTCAGGTGAAGGCACGTTATATTGAAGAGACACTACAATAGTTTGTTGACCCAGTAGAGCCGAGGTATAATTATCTGCCGAGTCAGAAGAAAGAGGGACAAAGACTGAATAACCAAGGCGAATTACCTTTTATCTTGGCTAGGTTCTTCCTCATGATAATATTTTCAGCCTTCACTTTAGTTGTGCAATCTGAATAACGAGTTAGCTTAGAAAGGCAATGATGAAGAGAAGCACAAGTAAAAGTTGGAGCAAGAGAACTTTACCTTTTTTCTTTGCCTCGGGCAGGACATCCCTATGCTTTGCGCATAACTCTTTGTGGGAGTCTAGGAGCCACTGCAACTCAATGGTTCGGTGGTTGGTGGTGATCTGAAAAGGAAGATATTAGTGTATGCATTATAAGGAATATTTGAAACTAATCAAGATCCGGGCCAAGTGGAACTTAACCCGGCTCTAGGTGAGTGAATATTTGAAGTTTTACTCAAGACCCAGGCCAAGTGGAACTTAACCCGGATCTAGGTGAGTGAATAATCAAATCTAAATAAGAACCTGGCCAAGTGGAACTTAACCCGGCTCTAGGTGAGTGAATATTTGAAGCTACTCAAGATCCGGGCCAAGTGGAACTTAACCCAACTCTAGGTGAGTGAATATTTGAAGTTTTACTCAAGACCCGGGCCAAGTGGAACTTAACCTGGCTCTAGATGAGTGAACAATTGGATCTAACTAAGATCTGGGCCAAGTGGAACTTAATCCGGCTCTAGGTGAGTGGATAATCGAATCTAACTAAGATCCAGGCCAAGTGGAACTTAACCCGACTCTAGGTGAGTGGATATTTGAAACTACTGAGGAATTATACTAAGCTTTCTAAGAGCATCCAGCTGAGTAATAAGTTACTCCCCCAGAGGCTCGGAGACTAGTGGATATATATCTATGTACCTGTGCGTCTGTAAGGGCATGGAGAAAATATTTACCTCCATCATCTTGCTCGCAAGGCGAATGGCATTGACAACTGTGTTCATTTCAGCACTAATCTCAGCAGGTCCGAACTTCAGCGGGTTCTCAGAGTTGACATCAACGTACTCTGTGTTGTTCCAGTTATCAGCATACTCAGAGAGTGATCCTTAGTTTTCCTTGATAAGATTCTTGGCCACCACCAAACCTTTGCATGATATGCTTTCCTGGTGGATTGTGCTATGGCCGGGCTGGTATGTAGAGTAAGCTTCTTACTACCAGCAGAGCTAGATGCAACGCTCCCTTTCTTCATCATGGATGCAAGAGTACGCTGTCCAAATTCAATAGTTGATCCTTTGGGGGCCTGGTTCTTGGTCGCCTTGGAAACCTATTGGCCCTTGGCAGCATCAACACCTTTCTTGGCCTTGGTGCTTGATTTGGGTTGCTGCTGCGAAGATGGGGTTTGTGCTCCGGGTTTGGCCTGAGGCTTCTGCTGAAATATGTCTTGAGCTGAGGAGCTTGGTGCAGAGGGTTTGGCCTTCGGGCTGGGCCGAGTCTGGTCATCTCGCCGAGTCTTGGTAGACCCGGATGAGGCATGAGTAGCTGGTACATAGGATCTTGGAGATGGAGTAAGTTGAACTTGGGTCGGTGCCAATGTTGCTGGCACTGCTAACGTCTTGTGGTTCCTGGTCAAAGGAGGCACTAGGCCTCTTCGGCATATGCGCATCCTCGGAGTCACCACCTCCCTCTGTGCTGATGTTGCCCTCCTCTTGCCGAGGTGGGCTGAGATTCAGCGTAGCCGCAGAACTCTCGTGAATAGGGCTCAGGGTTGGAGCATCATCACGGCAGGGAGAAGGTCGAGCATCCCGAAGAGGTGAGGCAATGCTCGGACCACTTTGAGTGATCTCCCTGGGAGCCCTGCCAAATCAAACAAAAAACAAGTACGAGTTAGAAACAATAAATATATGAGGACAGTGCTATATTACCCAAAGGGCGAGCAAGGAAAGAAGAAGAAGAAGCTTACTCGGAGGAAGTAGGTGGTTCTCTAGGCTTTGGCGCTCTCCGAATCGGGGCCTTAGTCCGGGGGGCAGGTTTGCCGGCAGCCTTATCGTCGGATTTCTTCAGTCTTTTTGTTGCCGGGGGTGGCTCGGTCGAAGGAGCCGATGTTGCAACCCGCTTCTTCGCCGGGACAGGAACAGGTTTGCCCATGCCAAGAGGTGGATCGGTGTGGACCTGACCGACCGTATTAGCTAAAGCCGAGTCAACTGGAAATGCATATGAGACGGGTATTGGGTCAAGTACCTCAAGAATTTCACAATCATCATCTGGTCAATCCCTTAAAGAAGAGGCCTTACTAGAGGGTCGTCTGTGGCCATCTAGAACATGCAGGAACATCTCGGAATCCGGATCCTCCGTGTTAGAGACCTCGCTGTATTTCCCCCACTGAAGGGCCGGTTCAGTGCCATCCTCAACTATCTGCTAAAGGAACGTCTGAAAGCAACATTGAAAAAGGATCAAGTAAAGGATACGGTCCGAGATAAAACATAACTCGAAAAGGGGTCAAAAAAGAAATATACCAAGAGAGGTAGCTTATCTCGGAAGAAGTGCTCATACCCCCACTCTTAGTCCTCGTTGAACTCTGGGGCTATCTTGAAGATGGCCTTGACCCGACAGAAGATTTGAGTGTTGTTGAGCTCAAAGGACGAGGTCTGGTTGGGGTCGAGATGCCCGCTCATATGGCAAAGCTTATGGGTACGCTTCTGCAGGGGGGATATTCGGCTGCAAACGAAAGTGATCATGACATCCTCACTGCGCAGCCCCAGCTTGTCCAACTCCTTGATCCGTTTCTCCACCTGAATCGCCAAGGCAGTGGATTTCCTCGGGATTGGGCTCCATAAGGTTCGGTCAGGGACACCAATCTGGAAGGGGAGAAACCGAATCAGGTCCTCCTCGGTGTGGTTCCTCACATAGAAGAACGTCCGAGCCTAGCCTTTGCAGGATTCTAGACCAGCGACTCGGGGGAAGATAGAGTTTTTCCGGGGTGAGATGGATTCTGCTCCGCACTGAGTCAGAGCTTTGTTGGAGGGGGAAGCTTCCGAATCAGGGAATACATTGGATCAGAAACCAAAGAATTTATACAAATATCTATGGAGGGCCACAAGCCGAGATACCCCTCTATCTCGGATGAGAAGGAAGAAAGGGAAGTAATGGTGTTAGCCAGAAGATGGTGTGGTTGGAGCTCGAAGGTGGTCATGAGATTGTGAAATAAGTCACTCACGGGAAGGCCAAAACGATGTTGGAAATGCGAGAGGAAGACCATCAGCTCACTCGAATTGGGCGAGGGAATGATCTCCTCGTAGGGGAGGCAGCAGGTGACTCCAGCAGGGATGCGGCGGGTCCGGTAGAGCCAGTAGATGTCATCTTCGTGGATCCAAGAACCGGCCTAGGCTCCACTCTCATCGGCCTCGCCGCCCTCCTCATGTTCTTAAATGATGGAGACCTCATCTTCAATCATCTCTTGATCTCTGCCTTCGTAAACCCAATCTGAGACGAGAGGTAGAGGCCTGGATTGGCGTGGCCCCATGGCATCGTGGCTACACTAGAGCAGCGGCATAGCTATGGTTGAGAAATACAGCGACGGGGTGCGGCAACAGCGGCACTGTGCTAAGCAGAAGCGACAGGGGCGGCGGTGTCATGCGGAAGAATAAGGGGCAGATG
This sequence comes from Avena insularis, assembly GCA_023614405.1. Classification (NCBI taxonomy): domain Eukaryota; kingdom Viridiplantae; phylum Streptophyta; class Magnoliopsida; order Poales; family Poaceae; genus Avena; species Avena insularis. Next base: position 212,573,566 of record CM042690.1, read on the forward strand.
TGCGAGCGGGTGGGGGAAATGACCAAGGGCGTCCCTCACCCCCTATTTAACCACACCCCTAAGTGGGGTAGTGGGATCGAGCGATGCAGCGAAGCCACACGGAGTGGCCATGTATCAGCCGAATCATCCAATCAGAAGCAAGCCATGGGAAGGGCCACATGGTACATCAGATCCCACGACAGGACATGGTGTTGCGGTTAACAAGGAGACAGCCACGACATGACGTTCGTAGTAGTTATCCCTGACAATGCGCACAATAATGATAGCAGTAACTGGCGTAGGCCCTTAAACTGAGGCCAAAAATGATTACCCTCCATGTAGAACGTGGGGAAGCGTACATAAGAAGGAAGAAATCCAAAGGGTGACCTGGATACGAAGTGATAACCCGGTCAACGAGGAATAACTCGGAATGAGACAAGGGAAGTCAATAGTAAACAAGCCGAGTCACTAGATAACTCGGCAACAAGAGCAAAGAACTTTGTAGGTTGAACCTACTATGGCCTTAACAAGTGAAGTTTCTAAGACCGCACTAGCTTCGGGTACTAATGTTGGGGGGACAACCCTGGGTAGGGTCACGCCGAGGTATAATGGCCGTGATAGCGGAGGTACGGCAAGGTCAAAGTAGGAGCTATCCGAGTCACCTCAAGGCAGGCCGACTTATGGTAGACCCGGTCCGGAGGACGTTCTTCTAACGCTAGCTCAATATAACTTGTTTGCAGGTACCCACGGGGCCGAATTAACCAGGCACGAGCCGGGTTACCACTTAGCTTACAAGAGAAGGAAGGAATCTTGCTGGTCAAAGGTTTTAGCGTGAGCGCAGCAGACAGAGGGGAGGACCAGCAGGTACAGGCCGACAAGAGTGACAATGCCTATGTCGGGTGACATTGCCTATGTCGGGTGACACTGCGCTGCAGAGGGGCTCAGAGAGGCTTACGCCATGAGTCCGGACTAGCTTGCTAGAGGGAAAAAGGAGCGCATCGCTTTACAACTTTGGGAGGAGCATATTTGGAGAATATGCCTCCATGTATGCCCTGACTTGTAACCTGGGCTCCCCTATATAAGGAGCACCAGGATTCCCATAGAGAGGGTCGGCCATTTTACTAAGGGAAAAACCCTAGAGAGAGTAGTTGTGGGTAGTTGAGAGGTTCATCTTCCTCCTCCCCACGAACAGCTCAAGGAGCATCCGTAAACACTATTGATTGAGAGAATACATACATATATGTGTGGAACCACCACACTATCCCTCCATGGATACCTCTAGTGCTCATTAGCCCCACCTGTAGCCTATACATGGCATCTATCGTGCCACCACCACGACATCTTCCTTGGAGTTAGCATTAGCTTTCTCCTTAGATAGAAGAGTGGAGGCCTCAGAGGTAGATGGAGGTGGGCCTGTGGATGAAGTGAGATGAGCAATCATTTGTTGCATCTCTTCCATTTTGCACTCAAATGATATCAACAAGGTTGTTTCCAACATCTTGAGATCATCCATTGTGACCTTATCCACAGCCTCACCACCATCTCCCTTAGTACCCATACTTCTCTTAGGCTGTTAAGCCTATATAGAGACGATGCTCTGATACCAATTGAAATGGATCGTATGGGCACCTAGAGGTGGGGTGAATAGGTGCTACTCCAAATTTTAATACCTTTTCAATTTTCGGCTCGACACAAAGGTAAATTCTCTAGATATGCAACTACAAAGAATTTCCCTATATGTAAACCTAACAACTAAGCGAGTAAAGGCAAGTAAGAGTAAGGAGCGAGGAAACCGTAGTGGAGCACGCGGAGGCACATGATTTGTTTTACCATAGTTCCTTCCTTGTTAAGGGAAGTACGTCTGCATTGGAGGGGTGGGTGGTACTAAGACCACCACGCCACAATACGCCTCACCCTATTCTCCGATGGATCTCGCCACCAAAGGCCTGATCCACCTTTCCAGTATTGGTACCCTTCAAGGCGGGAACCGGTGCCTTTACACAACTAGCAGGGCACACATCCACAACTGAATTAGAGGCTCGCGTAATGACAACAAGCTGCCACAAGAACAAATATTATCAAAACCAAAACACAAGATCTAGATATTAGCAAATAATACTAGATCAAGAAATCCTCCAAGTGAATGGAGGGGAAGTGATGCGCTTGATTCGTGATGCTGATGATTGAAGTCTCCTCCTTCGATTCCCTAAAGATCAGAGCTCGGGTGGTTGAAGTGAGAGATCTCGGTTTAGAGCTTGAGGAACAGGCCAATACTTTTACGAATGAATCAAGAGATCTGACAGGAGGAGTGATTGGGGAATTTAAACCCCTGTCCAAACTTGGCCGTTGGAGAAGTTGAGGGCCGGATTATCCGGCCCTAGTGGGGGCCGAATTATCCAGGCGGGGCAAAACTCCGCCCCGGAAACGGATTTTCCGGGTAAAATTCTGCCCCCATACTACATGACGCGCCTAGCTGCCCTTCGCAAAAATCCTTGGGGTGGATTATCCGGCCCCCTGTAGGGGCAGATTATCCGGCCCGGGCAAAAACTCCAGCCCTAGCCGGACAATCCGAAGGTTAATCCGCCCCCATACTGCTCGACGCGCCTTGCCTGCCTTTGTCGAAAGGGCTAGGCTGGATTATCCGGCCCTTGGCAGGGGCAGATAATCCGCCCCCCAACACTCGGTTTTTGGCTACTTTTCATATGAACAATTATCTGCAGCACATACCACAAATGAGATGATCCATGGTATTGTTATCTAACACACAAACCACTAGAGATCATGAAATTCTCTTTCATTTACTATGTTGGCTCGGCCCTTCACCACGAGAATACGCGTCTGCACATGCTTTCTGATGCCATCTCTGCTAGCAGGTCGGCTCTCCGCCGCGAGAACCTGTCGACGTATAGAGTCTATGACACAGAGCAGTCTATCGCCATCTCGTACCATGACCGCGAGAAAACCACGGATGCCTAGAGTCTACGCTGCCAGCTCGGCCCTTGACCGCAAGAACCTGCGTCTACCCACGCCATGTGATGCCACTTGTGCTGCCAGCTCGCCTCTCCATCACAATAATATGCGGTGGTCTAGTATTTATGCTGCCACTTTGGCTATGAGCGGACCCCATGGTCGTGAAAAATCATGGACACCATGGGATTGCGGTGCCACTCGGCTGTCGGCGGTCCCCACGAACAGGAGAAACCGTGGCCGGCATGTGCTGATGATGACACGCTGGCTCTTGGCGGGCCCCTCAACCCAGAGGGTGCGGAGGCGTGTCACGCTATTAACGCCTCTAACCACATGTGATCTTGCCCGCGTACACTAACGACAGACCCATGACGCGTGCGTAGCCCACCATCCGGCGACATGGGGTATGACGGTGTGTGAGACACACATACGCGGTCTAGAATATTTCGCCCTTGACCGTAGTAGGCCCCACCTCACGGGATAGCAAGGATCCATTGCAAAGTCGCCGCGTGTCCTTTCCAGCGTCCATCCCATGACCGAAAATAATCGGGACGACGTGGATAACAGTTGAGCTGAAACAATCAAGCGTTATTATTTACTCTGATATTGCAAGTAACAAATGGGAGAAAATGAAAAACATTCATGATCAAGCATTTCCTAAGTACGAGCATGGTTGTTGACAAACATATGGAAATAAAAATGGTTCATCATGTTTATCACAACAATCGCATGGCATATCTATGGCAATATAATGGCACTCAAATGATTCCACATGGTCAATATTATGCAAAGGTAAAGTATCGCATGGGAATATGAATGAATCATATGAAATGTCACAAGTAGTATCCATAGCATGCATATCCTCACAATTTATCATGTCCACTAGTGGGATCATGACATCATAAACACTTGTATTTTTACATTAGTCATACCTCTCATTTGAAGTGGGTGGTGTCGTAGTAGTGGCCTCCATGTGGGCGACTTTGTAGACTTGATGTATCCATGTAAGAGCATCATATTTATGCACCATGTACATCTTCTCCATATGAGGCACCATCATCTTAAGGCTTGGCGCTTCTTGACCCATGGAACCTAGTATATCATAAAAACACTAGAGATAGAGGGTAAGTTTTTAGAAATCGAAGTGGCTTCACTAGACCTATAAAATCACTACAAGAAATGTTTCCTTTCGCAACGACTTGGCCCGACGGTCGTCGTAGAAGGCGCGTCTTCCGCGACGAAATTCTCGGCTCAGCCGTGGCTGATGGAAAACTATTTTTTCTGGTTTCACGGCCCTTTACTACGACGGATATGCTAAAAACATGGAGGAAGCTTGGCTGGCGCATGGCAGAAGCAAGATTTTCATTTCCTCGCGCGATGTTGACTCACCGAAGTCTTTTGAGGCGTGTGGGTCCCGGACGTCAGTGTCTCTAGCGGACCATACTTTTTGGTCGTGCCTCCTTGATTTGAACTCGATAGCGTTGCTCAAGGCGTCTACCGTTTAGTCAGGCTTCTAGGTCCCACATGTCAGCCTCTCATTAGAAGGATCGTGTGTATGATGGATTTTTTTTCTTTGCTCGCGCTGTCCTGTTCCGAAGTTGATAGTGCTGCTCGATACATCTACCGTCTAATCAACCTCTTGGGACCCACATGTCATCCTCTCATTAGAAGAAACATGTGTATGATGGAATTTTTTCCTTTGCTGGCGCTACCCCGTTCCGAGTTGATAGCGTTGCTCGACGCATCTACCGTTTAACCAACCTCCTGAGCCCCACATGTCATCCTCTCATTAGAAGAAACGTGTGTATGATGGATTTTTTTCCTTGGCTCGCGCTACCCTGTTCCGAACTTGATAGCATTGCTCGATGCATCTACCGTTTAATCACACTGCTGGGCCCCACATGTTATCCTCTCATTAGAAGAAATGTGTGTATGATGGATTTTTTACCTTCTGTCGCGCCTTTGTGTTCCGAACTTGATAGCGTTGCTTGCTGCATCAACCGTTTATTCAGGCTGGTGGGTCCCTTATGTTAGCCTCACATTAGAAGAATCATGGGTATGATGAATTTTTTTCTCTAGCGCTACCCTGTTCCGAACTAGATAGTGTTGCTCGATGAATCTACCGTTTGCTCACGTTGTTGGGTCCCCCATTTCAGCCTCTTATTAAAAAAACATGTACATGCTGAACTTTTTTCTCGCTCGCGCCTCCCTAATTCGAACTGGCTACATTGCTCGATGCAGCATATGTATAAGGTTGCGCTGCTGGGTCCCGCATATCACCCTCTCTATAAATGAAACGTGCATATGCTAGACTTTTTTTTGCCATGTCCGCTGTTTTAACCTTGGCAACTTGCTGGGTCCCAGATGTCAACCACCTCTATGCAGGAAACGTGTCTATGCTGGGTCCCAGCTGACAACCTCTATTTAAAAGAAATGTGTGTATGTTGGACTGTTTTTCGGGTCCTAGATGTCAGTCTCAGAGTACAAAAAATGCTCATAAAGGCCGAATTAAAAAGATTCTGGGCTAACTCGGGGCTGATGCCCTATTCGTCATGGCTTATATTCCATGGGCTCACTCCTAAGTTGAATGGGCTATGGTCGGTGGCCACAAGACCATGAAAAGGCCGAATTAGAAGGTATCGGGCAATGCTTGGGGCTGCTAGGATAATTTCATGGGCTATGCTTGGGCCTGCTAGGTCCGATATGTCAGCTTCTCTGTAAGTGCAACGTGTGTATGATGAACTTTTTTTCGGCCGCATCCGCTGTTTTCATCGCGGCAGCCGTGTATGATCTTACCGATGGGGCCCTTATGTCAGCCTCTCTGGCATGTTCTGGCTTGTGGGTCCCTGATGCAGCCTTGTATGTTCTATCTGGTGGGTCCCCGATGCGAGCCTCTCTGTACAAGTATTTAAACTTTTGTTTCGAACCCACCCACAAAACAAACTCTAGGGACGCTGCATGATGGTGAGTCCATGATGTCAGCCTCTCCATAATGTGATATTGCTAGAAGAAAAAAATGTAAATCCAAGATACGATTCGAACAAAAGACCTTCAAATCAAATAAACGTAAACTGAGTGTGTTGCCACTACAAGAAAGATATTTATAGAATAAATATCATTAAACTTTTATTAGTACTACAATTTATGTATTAGTCTTCTTAAAAATATTTCGTGTGTCTATGTTTATCTCTTTTAAAATATAAAAGGCAGCACTCCTAGCATCTCAATTTATAAAATGCCACATAATGGAGTATTTTCTTAAAAACATGGGTAGGGAGAGTTTTTTATTTATTTTGAGAGGTGGGGGGCAATGCCCAAAAGGCCGAATTAAAAAGAGTTTGGCTATTCTACATAGGGTGCTCTATGTGGGTTATACTCCATAGCCTATGCTCTATGGGCTTCATTTTCAAATTTTAGTGGGATGTGCTCAGTAGTCGCCTGACCCCTAAAAGGCCAAATTAATATGTTCTCGGCTATGCTCCATGGGCTCCTTTCTCAAATTTCACTGGGCTGTGGTCAGCAGTCCCTTGACCGCGAAAAGAACAAATAAAAATGCTCTGGGCTAAAGAGGGGTCGAATGAGCTACGGAGTACTAGATGTCTTCTCCTGCTTAATAAAAATTGCATTGTGAATCGCACGGCCGGATTCGAAACAAAGACCTCAGAGAGGGAGGGGGAAAAGCGATAATTCTTTTTGGCAGTTATTCATGTCAAAATTCAGCAGTACAAAATAAGGTAGAAAATTTATCAACAGATTCGAAGTTCATATTTAGGTGCACTTGACCAATTCAGCAGCATTTCAAAAGTGACCAATTCAGCAACACGGACAATGAAATACCATACCAGTACAAAGCGAACATTTTTTTGTTTCAGCTCTAAAAACCTTGTCGCGCGATCAGTTTGTCATTTTCACGAATAACACTCGACCATTGGAGCAAGCAAAACTGACGATCAAGTCTGCTTTGAGTATCTTCTTCTCACATCAATGCCTGTGTGGCCCCCATATGCAACCCAAAATGCCCAAGTCTCATCTAGATTGTGACACGACCATGTAAAAGAGCGACGAGCACGCGTCCATTTCACATTCAGCAGCACATGACATATTTAGCAACAATTTAAAGTGACCGATTCAACGGTGGCAGAAAATGACCAAAAGAATTGACAGATTCAGCAATAACGACATTGAAATTCAATGGATGTATAACAATGTGGCAAAGCCAAGTTTCAAAAGGAAAGCATGACCATGCATTTTCTCCACTCGATCTGAATAAGTCCAAGTACATAGGTATTACTACAAAATAGATTAGCAGTAGCTGAACTCCATACAAAATCCTTAGCAGCAGTCTAGAACTACAAGCTTACACTAAGCTAGGAACCACTACATGTCCCATCATACGTACTCGAAGAAACAAGAATGATCCAGCGTGTCAAAGTGTTGGCCCGGCTGTACCCTTAATTTCCTGCCTGGGACACATCTCTCGTTTCATTGTCTCCTGTTGGCCTCTCGGTCAGCAGCATACATGTAAAATTCATACGACAAACCAGGAAATTCGGGATCCTTAAGTTCAGCAATTCCAATTACGAAGGGAATATGCCACCAACATAAACTAGATAATTAGTACAACATTACATACACTCACAGTAGGATCATCACAAGAGGATTAAGATGTGATATCTCACCGGTGAATCTTGTCCGATGATAGGTTTAGTAGTATGCCAGTAAAGACGCGTCTTGGACAGAGAAGACATGAGCACTTCCTGCGCGGTGTTGGCCGGCGATGGCCTAATCGTTGTCTCGGGTGACCTGTTAACTACAACCTGATTGAAACTACCGAACAAGACCAACGACCAAAACCTCACCTTGTACCGCAGCGATTCGCACACCGCCGACCTGACTGGCCTGACGGACAGGAGCAAGTCTGTGTTATGCTCGTCAATTTGGGCGATGAACACCTTGCCCTCCTTCCCGATGCTGATGACCTCAGCTCTGAGCGAGCCCGATGCACGAACCGGCACAGACGGGTCCCATTTTTGGGGTTATATCTGGGCACTATCATCAAGTGGGCAGATATGAGGTGCTCGATGAACACTTTCTTGACGCTAGTGAACTCGTATCCTAGCTCCGTGCAGACACACCGGCGGTAGTTACATGCGATCTTGTGGTCGTAGACGTCCTTGTAGGAGACCAAAGTCAAGCAGATGTCGTTGGGGCATATACTACCTTTTCCACTAGCGACTTAGTGGTACAGCTCCTTGGAGCACGCGGCCAGCCAGACGGCGCTGGTAGTGTCCAGACGCTTAGCTATTTTGTTGAAGACGTCGTCGCCGACCTTCGTCCAGACGTTGTTCAGCCGGTTGTGCCTCGAATCCACAACCACCATGTCCGAATGATTGGGGGCAAGGGCGGATCTATGTATGACTGTTGGGCTTATTTGGAGGAGAGGGGTGGCGGCCTGGAAGGATCGATGCTGCGGGTGAGATGGCGAGAAAAATGTGTGGAGTGCCATGGAGTGTTCTCTCATCACATCTTAGTTATTAGAACTAAGAGATGATTTATTTACTGCTTCCATTTTTATACTACTCCCTCCAGTTCGTATTAATGGCCTCAACTTTATCTAGATTCACATCAGTTAGACAGAGTAGTTGTGAGTCACTTACGTTTTTCGGTACTTCATAGTATATACCAAAATACCAAGATGCTGAACCTTATATGAACTTTCTAGAAAGGTACCCCTTTGCAAAGATTGGAAAGCCTGCTAAAATTGCTGAAACTTCTAGAAAGGCAAGAACCCACGACCTAAATTGCATCATGCTTGGTGAAATAACGACAAGTTCCCGGTTCATATTCAACAGCATTTCAAAGTGACCGATTCACCGATACAGACTCTGAAATTCAATAGCAAGACAGCGAGAATCAATTCTTGTTTCAGCACTAAACACCTTGGTGCGGCATCAGTCGCTTTTCTCCGAACACACTCGATCATCAGAGCAAGCAAAACTGACCATCAAGCCTGCTTTTCTATGCATACTTTTGTAACATCCCAATTTCTGCAACCCTGATTAGTTGTCCAGAATGCCAAAAATCAGGGGGAACAAAAACATTTTGTGGTTTAATGATGAAGTGCTTGCCTGTTGTTTGAATATGGTTATGCTCATGAATGTGCATTGATAGATATACTCCTTACCTCAACATCTGTTGTCAAAAATCTATTTAACCAAAACTATCCTGGTTCATTTTATATACTCTCAAATGTTCCGGCATTTCAAAACATGAGCCAAGATGCTTATGTAACCAAAGCTATGTTTGTAGCTTCCATTTACAAAACTATGGAGAGAGATATAATATAATCTCCTTATGTTTTCAAGACAGAACCTTCAACTACTCTTACCTCTAGGATCTCCAAAACCTTTTAGTAAGCTTTTGAATTCTACTCTTGGTAGAGATACCAAGGACTCTCATCTTATTCAAAATCCAACCTTTCAAAATTACCCATCCTTACCCCAAGCTAAGCTTGATGGTAACCCTAGTAGTAGTGGACTTGCTTGTGAGATGAATTGCCTTGATCTTATGGTTGATTTGTCTGCTTAGGGATAGTATGAGTTACTCTAGGAGCTCATTACTTGGATCAAGATACTTTAAAATCACCAAACCCTAAGCTAGAATACAACCTGGACCTAATCTCTAGCCACCAGGTGATCATCTAACACCCTTAACTAGATCAATTCTACAGTGATCCATCCTAGAAGTTTCCAAGTCAATGAAGACCAATATCAAGCATGGATCCCTTCTACTGAATCTACGCTTCAACATCATCAACTTGATGAAGGCTTGGTACCTTGCAGCCCACCAAAAATCATCACCACCCACATTCTAGTCAAAAGCCCTAAATCTGCCAAATTTGGCCAAGTCCGGAGAACTATTTCCAACATCACCTTTTTGAATGCCTCCCTTTGTCAACCCTTGTGCATTTTTGAAAATGCATCTAAACCATCTTTTTAACCATCCTAAGGACTACCAAGTCCCACTATTGCCCTTGGTTATAGCATCCTCCAACCCACTTGTTCTTGATAGTTTTGCAGACAAGAAAATAACTTTTTCTGCAAATCTAGTCATCATGCCTACTTTGATAGAAGCTCACACGACCATCCAACTTTCTATGGACAAAATATTTACATGGTTGTGTTCTACTCATATAGTTCTATCAATATGTACTTCACTTGTTCCAAGTGGATCCTTGTGCTTCTTAAAACCATAAGGTTTTGTTGGCTAGTTGATAATCTGCTTTGGCAGGCTTATTTTATTCAAAGTTTGAAATCAATTCTTGGTGAACTCAACCAAGATCAAGGTCAAACCTATGTACCATGTTGATGTACATCACTTGTTCTATCCATCCATCTATCCCATGCCCTAAGGGGAGGTCTGAACTCCAAGATACAACCATGTTTTGATGGTATGAAATTAACACCACCCTAGATCCCTACTCTAGGGTATTCCACCAAAATCAACTTGGATTCTCCAGTCCCAAGGTTGCAAATTCTTTATACACCTTGTCTACATCATCTACCTCGATCATCAAGATTTATCAATAATTATCCATAATTATTATGGATCCAAATCTAATAAATTTCTTTAATAGTCAAAATCTCCAAAACTCCTTCCCAAAGGAAAGTTTGGTTTTGCCAAAACACTTCCCCAACTCTAAGCTCTTTTGAGGCCCATATATCATACCCTATCATCCCACTTCAAAAATAAATATTTTTGAAGAGTTTTATTATTTCTTTTTGCCTATTTTCCTAAATGGCAGAAATGGAATAATAAATGTTTTAAATACTTTTAATCCCCAATAAATCTTGGGAAAATCACCATATTATGAATTCATATTTGGGACCATCTCACATCAAAAACTCCACCTGTCCAATTCAAAAATATCAAATAAAATCCTAAAAACCATCTCTGCACTATTTGAATATGTGGTATAAAATGGATCACAAATCCTCAAATAATTCATGGAGGTATCCAATGACCACATCTAGCTACCAGTACCCTTATCTCCCCTGATCAAGACCAAATATTAGAACTTCTCTTCATGATCATCCATTATGGCTAATTGGACCACTAAGCAAATCACCTCCAAATCCCATCAAAGTTTTCCTAGCACTTCTCCATAGCAACTCCACCCCCTCTGGTCATGCCCACACTGTAGCACCACTATAGCAACATACACCCCTTGTCTCCAGTGCTTGTCCAAGAAGGAGACACAAGCCAACCCCCTCTTTTTCCTTGCCCTCAAAGATTTGCAACAGCTGTCTCTGCTCCTCTCTGACCTGCAGCCCGACCAGATACCACCCTCCCCGCCCACAACATACTCTCCCCCTGGTTTCCCTCCTCCCTCCCATGCTCAATGAACCAAGTCCATGATGGACTCCTCCCTCTCGATTAAATAGGCCAGAGGCCACCCCATCTCCCCCTCTCTGGGTCATTTTCCTCCCCACTGTAGCATCCCAATTGTCTAACAATTGTAATGCTACCTGGTCTAGTAATATAATGGCTACTTCAAACATATAATTGTTGCATCATCATTATATCATGCTCATGCCATCATGCCTCCTTGCATTTGAGCATCATATAAAACCCTTTTGATTTGGTTCTTCTCCCATATGCATTGTAAATTGTATTTGCCTCTTGATATTGTATTTGGTTCTTGATATATTGTTTAAATGCCCAAGTTGAGTTGGGGGCATATCTTTTGTTAACCCCACCACCTTTCTTGTCATCACCCATCATTCCACCATTCCACCATATATGAGCATTGCAACTTATTTGGTTTTACCTCTAGCTCATATGTGTTGGTGTGGATCCATTCTATCTCCACATGCTCTCATATATGCACCCTATTGTTTTCACATTAGTGATACATGAGAGCCACATGGCCACCTTTGCATACCTTGTTCTGTTTTGCAGCATGCATCATATAAATATAGTCTATACAGCAACTTAATTGAGGTTAAAACATGATTAAAACTCAACAAAATGATTTATACTTGTATTCCACACCTCACCCATGCCATGCTATGTTATTGCCATGCAAATTGTGCATCATTCATCATGGCATGATTGTTTGCTTGATGCATTTAATTCATATGTTTGTGCACTTTATTTATGTTGGCCCTTGTTTGTTTGGTTCTTCTTCGAATAGACGCTGAGCAGGGAATATATCAAGCAACCCAGGAGCACTACCCAGATCCTTCTCTCGCTTCAACTGAGCTGCCAGGCAAGCACTACCACATGCTTGCATACATATAGTACCTATTGCCTCTTTCTTATTCTTGCATCATTGAGTCGCGATTGCATTAAACTAAATCCCAAGTATTGCATAGCCTTTACTTTTAAACCCCACCGAAGCTTGTTCCTCCATCCCACGAGCCATTACTACAGAGGTTTACGAGCCATGCGAGTAGTCAGAGAACAGCATGTGTAGGGTATGTGAGTGTCTGATGGATAACGAGGTACCTAAACAACTTAACCTGAGTAGTAATGGGATAATTAATGAAAGTGGCATCGGTGAGCCATATTCGCTATTTTGTTTTTCAGGCTCACTTGTGTCCAGAGGACCAGTACTTGATTCTTGTTCCTTGAATATTCGCGCTATCCACATCCGGGAGGCTTATGAACCCCCCTGAGCCAGAGCTTGATTCATTCTTATTTCTTGGGGCCACAAACTAGTTTGAGGTTTTATTTCCTATCCTGTACTTATGCCATGCTTTACTGCTTTACTTAAATTGTGCGAGGTCTTGCACCTGCATCGTTTAGGTAAGCGAGTGTTTTCATGTATAGACAAGCCCAGTCCACATTTTTGGGTTCCTCGTTTACAGCCATTGACGCAAACCTTGAGTCCGTCTGAGTCGCCAACTTCGTCATGGTAGCTTAATGGGGTGGCCCCCTGAAATATTTCTGAATCCTGTGATCGCTTTGTCGTGACTGCCTTGTTGGGTTTTGATTTGGTTTTTCCGAGGTTGATCGAGTGTGTGTTGCTATTTGTGCACCCCTGCAGGGTAAAACTTTCTGAAAGCCGTGTCCGCGGTTATGGACGACTTGGAGCACAGTTTCTCGATCATAGACAAGAATAACTAAAGTATCGCTTTTAAATTGACTAAGTACCGGATTAGTAAATAGTGCAATTCTCATGGAATGGATAATAAAACTGCCAACGGATGGGGGGTTGTTCGTCCGCTTCCTCGTCGGTAAGCGAGGAGGAGGATGGATCTGTTAATATTACCGTTATAACCGTGTTATTAATTCACGGACATCCGTCTATCTCTGGTTAGGCGGATGGTTAGCGAGTATCTATAGAATTGCTAGGGTTTATCTTTTGCTGCAATTGTATCACCCCAGGTTGTGTCCCCTTTAGCGGCATAAAGACTTGCTGAGTACCCCTAGGGTCTCACACGATAAATTGTTTGGTTCAGATGAACAGGTAAACTCGCAAGATGGATACTGGGTGGAAGAGACGGACGATGTGGGCAACGATCATTCGGTGTAGAGATTCCGGGATCGGGGATCCGTGAGATCTGTGGGCGGGATGTGCTTATTTATGGGGAATCTTATGCCGATTTGCTTCTTATCCGTACTCGGAATTTGTCTTCCGCTTCCGCCTGATACTCTGATGTTTGATGTATGAGGAGATATCCTAAACTATTATATCTATCTAGGATATTTGGATCTTGCCATATGGCGTTGCCATATTTCCTTTCTTTTTAGATGGAATGGCTCTGATGTACTGTTGTATGGTGGCTTGCATACATACTCATTTGTGTATGTAGTTGATCCCTTCGCCTGCCGATTATGCCGCCCGTTCTTGTCCCGATGTTTGGAAATGGTTAGGACGGCCGAAAGGTCTACCTGTGAGTGGCATTTGGGCCCCACCGTACTATTTTAACCATTTCCGCTCATCCAGGCTTGTAACTAGGAGCGTAATTCACCGAGGTAGTTACAATTGGTATCAGAGCCATCCCGACCTTCAGGGTCTCAGCCAAATGGTCGTTGTCTGTCTAGCAAATATTTTTGGTAGTTATGTATACTAGGGAAAAACAAAACGTGAGAGTAGGACTGCTTCCACTTTTCTTCTTACCCACCCACCCATCCTTTTCTGGTAAGGAAGTGTAACGTTTTCAATCCTCTTCTTAAAAATTCAAACTAGGATTCACGTGTTCTGGGTTTCCATAGTACCATAGGAAGTGTGTGTGTGTGTGTGTAACTCTTTGTCTATCTGTTGCATCCAACTTGTTATCACCATCTGCCTTTGGTTATCAACTGTTGGTACATTCCATACCGACAGGCTTTTGCAAACCGACGCGATCTATCTGATTCGTTGTATACCGCCGCGATCTGTCTTACTCTTTGTTATCGAACGTTATCTTGTTTGGGGTGTTCGTTTCCGTAGTTACTAATCTTTAGGTTCATCGTGAAAAGAAGGTGTTGGGATATGTGTTTTACTTATTCATGTGCGGAGTAATGATTTGAGTGCGGGATGGAGTCGCGACCATACCACTACTCTTATCATTCGCTCTTGTATATTGAATTGGTAGAGTCACTAATCTTGATTCGTTAAGTGATTTTGCGCATCTATTGGTATTTTAATGCCGAAATTTGCGGAAAATTTTTCTTTGATATATCTGTGTACCACACTCCTTTTCAGTCGTGTGCGATATGCTTAATATCTTCTAGGTGCTTTGAACTTCGTTGATATTTTAATATCATCTTAGTAAATTGTATCCTTTAATCTTGATTAATTCCATCTTGGTACTATTTTGGATTATTATTATTCTCCATCATAGTACTGACTTGTGTTTTATATCAATAACAGGATGGCACCACCACGCCGTTCTGAGGAGGACATACAACCTGAACTAGGGGCAGCATTGTCAAGCATCGCCAATGCCTTGGCAGCAATGCAGCAGAACCAGCAGCGTTTCGAGGAAAGTGTCAGGAGGAATGAGTTTGTTCCGCTACCTCCACCTCCCAAGCGAGGAGACATCAAAAGCTTTCTGAAGTTCAACCCACACCAATTTGATGTTTCTGATCAACCACTTGATGCTGATGATTGGTTGCGTGAGATGTCAAGGTTACTGGCAACTGCTGATGTTCCTGAGCAAGAATGGGTAAAGTGTGCTACTCACCTTCTGAAGGGAGATGCAACTCTGTGGTGGGAGAATTACCTGAAGGCAAACTGCACTGGTTTTCAGCCTACTTGGGGACAGATTCTTTGGAGCTTTCAAAGAGCGATTCTGCGAAATTGTCATGGAGAGGATGAAGGTAGTGTTTCTCAACCTCAAGGTGGCAATGACAATGTCAATACCTACATCAGGAACTTCATGAACCTTTCTCGTTATGGTGGCGATGAGATCTCGATGACAAGAAGAAGCAAAAGAGGTTCAAGCAAGGCTCAATGCATCGATTAAATATGCAATCACACATGCAAGGCAAGGCGTCTTTTCGAACTTCAGCATACACCTGCAGGAAGAGGCAAGTAGGCAAGTGTTTGAGGAGTCAAAGAAACACAGCCGTGATGCAGCAAGCTCTTCACTATGTCCTCCTTCTAAGCGTGTGTCCGGGTTCCTAACACCCCACCGTGCCTCGGCTCCACCAAGACCTTCAAGCTACGCGGCAAGGCCACCAAACTTCCTCACTGCTGCTCCCAGGGCCTACAACCACCACTACCCTGGAGCGCCTGGCGGAGTTCCTGGCTACGTTGCTCCACGTCCACCTGGTGCTTGTTACGCGTGTGGAAACTCTGGGCATCAACACTGGAACTGTCCGTTGAAGAACAAGGCTCTTCCTCCACCACCTCCAAGATCTGCGGCAAGCTCTCCTTTGGTTCGTGCACCACCACCTCGGGCTCTCAACATCAACACCAAGCCCGGGTCTGCTATTGCTCGTGCCAACTGTGTCAACGCCGCTCAAGCTGAGCATGCACCTGGAGTTGTGATGGGTATGCTATCCGTTAACTCAATCCCTGCACGAGTTTTGTTTGATTCTGGTGCATCGCATTCTTTTGTGTCTCACAAGTTTGCAAATGAGAATGAGTTAGCTATGGATCCTCTCCTTAAGCGGGTAATGGTCCTTTCTCCTGGAGCAACAATGGCAGCTTCTAAAATCAGCCATGGTAATCAAATTGAGATTGGTGGCTCTTCATTCTCGGCTTCCTTAATTGTTCTGGGTAATTCTGACATTGATGTCATCTTGGGCATGGATTGGTTGACAGCAAATGCAGCTGTGATTGATTGTGCTGACCGCTCGGTTTCTCTGAAGATTCCTGAAGGCCATATAGTCTATTCTCCGAGTCTGACTCCTGCTATCCAGCTTTTCTCTTTGGCGGCTCTGAATGATGATGCTATGGAAGCTATTCAGAGTGTTCCGGTGGTCTGTGAGTTCCCAGATGTCTTTCCTAAAGAGTTGCCAGGTATGCCTCCGGATCGTGAGGTTGAGTTTGTATTTGAGCTTGAACCTGGTACCGCTCCTATCTCCAAGCGACCTTATAAAATGGGTCCTGCTGAGTTGGCTGAACTCAAACGGCAGCTTGATGAACAAGAGAAGTTGGGTTTCATTCAGCATAGTACTTCTTCTTGGGGTAGCCCAACAATCTTTGTGAAGAAGCGAGACAAGACTGATAGACTTTGTGTTGACTATCGGGCTCTCAATGCTAAAACCATCAAGAATAAATATCCCCTTCCGCGGATTAATGATCTCTTCGATCAGCTAGCTGGAGCTGTGGTATTCTCTAAGCTTGACTTGAGAAGTGGTTATCACCAAATCAAGATTCGCAAGGAAGATGTTCCTAAAACAGCTTTCACCACCCGCTATGGCCTGAATGAGTACAAGGTCATGTCTTTCTGTCTCAACAACGCACCAGCCACCTTCTCTATGCTAATGAACTCGGTTTTCTTGGAGTATCTTGACCAGTTCGTTGTGGTTTACCTGGATGACAACCTAGTCTATACAAAGTCACCGAAAGAGCCTGCAGAACACCTTCGGTGTGTCCTAAACAAGCTTCGTGAGAACCGCTTGTATGCAAAGTTCTCCAAGTGTGAGTTTTGGCTGCCTCAAGTAACCTATCTTGGTCACGTCATCTCTGCCAAGGGCATTGCAGTCAATCCGGAAACTGTGAAGACAATTGTTGAATGGCTTCCTCTTGTAAATGTCAAAGAAGTGCGGAGTTTCCTTGGTTTGGCTAGTTATTGCCGCCGCCCGTTCAGAACTTTTCAAGATAGCGAAGCCTCTTACCGATCTCCTCAAGAAAGGCAAGAAATACCTTTGACTCTGCATGTCAAGCAAGCTTTGAGACACTCAAAGAGAAGCTCACTTCCACACCAGTCTTGGTTCCTCCGGATACATCCAAGCCTTTCCAGATATTCTGTGACGCCTCTTTGCAAGGATTGGGTGCGGTCCTTATGCAAGAAAAACAAGTTGTTGCTTATGCCTCTCGTCAGTTGAAGACGCATGAGATCAACTATCCTACACATGACCTCGAGCTCGCAGCAGTTGTCTTTGCTTTGAAAGTATGGAGGCACTACTTGCTTGGCAACTGCTAGAAATCTTTTCGATCACAAGAGTCTGAAGTATATCTTCACTCAGCCTGATCTCAACCTTCAGCAGAGGAGATGGATTGAGGCAATCAATGATTTTGATTTGACCATCAACTACACTCCGGGCAAAGCTAATGTCATGGCCGATGCTCTCAACCGCAAAGCTTATGTCAACAACCTCATGATGGAAGAACAACAGCCTCTCTTGTGCGAGGAATTCCGTCAGCTCAACCTTGAAATTGTGGAACAAGGGTATCTCCTGAACCTTCTGGCTACTCCTCTCTTGGAAGAAAAGGTTCGCTCCTTTCAGCTTGGTGATCCGTACACAAGAAAGGTCATCTCCAACATCCAGCTTCCGAAGTATGAGTCCTTCCACGTCGATGACCAAGGCACGCTTTTCTTTGAACACCGGATGTTTGTTCCGAACTACCCGGGTTTGAGAGAGCAAGTTCTCAAGGAGGCGCATGATTCTGTTCTTTCTATCCACCCTGGCAGCACAAAGATGTACATGGACTTGAAAACACAATATTGGTGGCCGGGTTTGAAACGATATTGTGCCAATTATGTCTCGGAGTGTGATGTCTGCCGCAGAGTGAAAGCTGTCCATCAGAAACCTTCCGGTCTTCTACAGCCATTGAAACCCCCGGAATGGAAATGGGAGAAAGTAGAGATGGACTTCATCACGGGTTTTCCTAGGTCACAGAAGGGCAACAATGCAATCTTTGTTGTCATTGACAGGCTTTCTAAAGTGGCTCACTTCTTCCCCGTCAAGGAAACCATTTCTGCAATTCAGTTGGCTGAGCTCTATATCAACAGAATTGTCTCTCTGTATTGGGTTCCGCTCGAGATCAGTTCAGACCGTGGAAGCATCTTCACTTCCAAGTTCTGGGAAAGTTTCCAAAATGCTTTGGGAACAAAGTTGAACTTCAGCACAGCTTACCACCCTCAGTCGCAAGGACAAGTTGAAAGGATCAATCAGATTCTGGAGGATATGCTTCGTGCTTGCGTCATCTCTTTTGGCATGAAGTGGGAAGAATGTCTTACTTATGCTGAGTTCTCTTACAACAATAGCTTCTAGAAAAGTCTGAAGATGGCACCATTTGAGGCTCTCTATGGTCGCAAATGCAGAACTCCGATTGGTTGGTCGGGTGCAGGTGAAAGAATATTGTTTGGCCCTGACATTGTAACTCAAGCGGAGGAGAAGGTGCATATCATTCTTGAAAATCTGAAGATTGCTCAAAGTCGCCAGAAGAGCAATTATGACAGAAAGCACACGAACATGGAGTATGTCCCTGGTGATCTCGTTTACCTTCGTGTCACTCCCATGAGAGGCACGCACCGTTTTGGTATCAAAGGAAAGCTGGCTCCTAGATACATCGGTCCTTTCAAAATTCGTGGAAGAAGAGGAGAAGTTGCTTATGCTCTTGAGCTCCTGGAAAAACTCAAGGTCCATGATGTTTTCCACATCTCTCAACTCAAGAAGTGCTTCAAGGACCCCGGCAGGACCGTGGACCATGAGCTTATCAATCTCCAAGAAGACCTGTCTTATCAAGAACACCCCACAAAAATCCTTGAAGTCGCAGAAAGAAGGACTCGCAACAAGTCCATCAAGTTCTGCAAGGTGCAGTGGTCGCACCATTCTGTTGATGAAGCCACTTGGGAACGTTAAGATGAGCTCCGTGCCAAGTATCCTACCCTCTTTGAGTCTTCTTCTTCTTCCTAGAATCTCAGTAGATTCCTGTTAGTGGAGAGTTGTAGCATCCCAATTGTCGAACAATTGTAATGCTACTTGGTCTAGTAATATAATGGCTACTTCAAACATATAATTGTTGCATCATCATTATATCATGCTCATGTCATCATGCCTCCTTGCATTTGAGCATCATATAAAACCCTTTTGATTTGGTTCTTCTCCCATATGCATTGTAAATTGTATTTGCCTCTTGATATTGTATTTGGTTCTTGATATATTGTTTAAATGCCCAAGTTGAGTTGGGGGCATATCTTTTGTTAACTCCACCACCTTTCTTGTCATCACCCATCATTCCACCATCCACCATATATGAGCATTGCAACTTATTTGGTTTTACCTCTAGCTCATATGTGTTGGTGTGGATCCATTCTATCTCCACATGCTCTCATATATGCACCCTATTGTTTTCACATTAGTGATACATGAGAGCCACATGGCCACCTTTGCATACCTTGTTCTGTTTTGCAGCATGCATCATATAAATATAATGTATACAGCAACTTAATTGAGGTTAAAACATGATTAAAACTCAACAAAATGATTTATACTTGTATTCCACACCTCACCCATGCCATGCTATGTTATTGCCATGCAAATTGTGCATCATTCATCATGGCATGATTGTTTGCTTGATGCATTTAATTCATATGTTTGTGCACTTTATTTATGTTGGCCCTTGTTTGTTTGGTTCTTCTTCGAATAGGCCAGGGGAATATATCAAGCAACCAGGGAGCACTACCGGATCCTTCTCTCGCTTCAAGCTGTGCCAGCAAGCACTACCACATGCTTGCATACATATAGTACCTATTGCCTCTTTCTTATTCTTGCATCATTGAGTCGCGATTGCATTAAACTGAATCCCAAGTATTGCATAGCCTTTACTTTTAAACCCCACCGAAGCTTGTTCCTCCATCCCATGAGCCATTACTACAGAGGTTGTTCGAGCCATGCAGTCGTAGAACGACATGTGTAGGGTATGTGAGTGTCTGATGGATAACGAGGTACCTAAACAACTTAACCTGAGTAGTAATGGGATAATTAATGAAAGTGGCATCGGTGAGCCATATTCGCTATTTTGTTTTTCAGGCTCACTTGTGTCCCGTAGGACCCCGAGTACTTGATTCTTGTTCCTTGAATATTCGCGCTATCCACATCCGGGAGGCTTATGAACCCCCGAGCGAGCTTGATTCGTTCTTATTTCTTGGGGCCACAAACTAGTTTGAGGTTTTATTTCCTATCCTGTACTTATGCCATGCTTTATCGCTTTACTTAAATTGTGCGAGTCTGACTGCATATTCTTTTTAGGAGGTGTGTTTTTTATGTCGACGACAAGCCTACACATTTTTGGGTTCCCGGTCGTTTACAGCCATTGACGCAAACCTTGAGTCCGTCTTTGAGTCGACCAACTTCACACGGTAGCTTAATGGGGTGGCCCACTGATATATTTCTGTATGATGTGATCGCTTTGTCGTGACTGCCTCGTTGGGTTTTGATTTGGTTTTTCGGAGGTTGATGGAGAGTGTGTTGCTATTTGTGCACCCTCAGGTAAAACTTTCAAAGCCGTGTCATGGTTATGGACGACTTGGAGCACAGTTTCTCGATCATAGACAAGAATAACTAAAGTATCGCTTTTAAATTGACTAAGTACCGGATTAGTAAATAGTGCAATTCTCATGGAATGGATAATAAAACTGCCAACGGATGGGGGGTTGTTCGTCCGCTTCCTCGTCGGTAAGCGAGGAGGAGGATGGATCTGTTAATATTACCGTTATAACCGTGTTATTAATTCACGGACATCCGTCTATCTCTGGTTAGGCGGATGGTTAGCGAGTATCTATAGAATTGCTAGGGTTTATCTTTTGCTGCAATTGCGTCACCCCAGGTTGTGTCCCCTTTAGCGGCATAAAGACTTGCTGAGTACCCCTAGGGTCTCACACGATAAATTGTTTGGTTCAGATGAACATGTAAACTCGCAAGATGGATACTGGGTGGAAGAGACGGACGATGTGGGCAACGATCATTCGGTGTAGAGATTCTGGGAACGGGGATCCATGAGATCTGTGGGCGGGATGTGCTTATTTATGGGGCATCTTATGCCGATTTGCTTCTTATCCGTACTCGGATTTTGTCTTCCGCTTCCGCCTGATACTCTGATGTTTGATGTATGAGTAGATATTCTAAACTATTATATCTATCTAGGATATTTGGATCTTGCCGTATGGCGTTGCCATATTTCCTTTCTTTTTAGATGGAATGGCTCTGATGTACTGTTGTATGGTGGCTTGCATACATACTCATTTGTGTATGTAGTTGATCCCTTCGCCTGCCGATTACGCCGCCCGTTCTTGTCCCGATGTTTGGAAATGGTTAGGACGGCCGAAAGGTCTACCTGTGAGTGGCATTTGGGCCCCACCGTACTATTTTAACCATTTCCGCTCATCCAGGCTTGTAACTAGGAGCGTAATTCACCGAGGTAGTTACACCCACACTCCCAACCACCTCCCCAGAGCCTCCCCTCCCTCTACCCTACTCGAGAGAGGGAGAGAAGAAAGCTTCGGCCTCCTCCCTCTTTTTGAGCTAAGCTTCCTCCTTACTGCCTCTCTCCCTCTGCATGCCATCATCTTGTGCTTCCCTCCTTCCCCTCTCTCTGACACTGTTGTTTTGGTGGCCAGGGACTGCCCCTACAGTCGCCGCCGTCGACCTCCGACGAGTTCGCTCTCGGGCGTCCCCGCGCGAGCCAGATCACGGCGGCAAAACCAACCTCGCCGCCCATCGTCGGGACCGTCGTCGAGCGCCGCGTCGCCCTGGACCATCCCCGACCTCCCCCGACCCGTTGATGAGCTCCCTGACTCGAGCTCCACCACCCCTAGGGTTCCGCCCATCTGTCGCCAGCGCGAGGTAGGAGACGGCCCGCAGCTGTCGATCCTAACTAGATCGAACGGCTGATGGTGCCCGATACCCCATCGCTCGCTCTGTTCCGTTGACGACCAGGCCCCGCCTGTCAGCGATTTGAATGCCGCTCCCGCCGTGGCCGTGGTCCTTGTTGGGTCGTCCTGCGCCGCGCGGCCCAGCTGCCTCTCAAATCCCGGCCCAGCGCTGCCCCTTTCTCTTTTCTTTTTAGTAGCTCTTTAAATCCAGAAGTTTGTCTTTAGATTAAATCATTTCAAAAATGCAAATCAACTTCAAATTACCAGATCTAAATTTGTATACGCTCTATGGAGTATTCCCTACCACCCAGAGCTAGTCTCATACCAAAATCTATCTTAGTGTTTTGCTGAAATTAAATATACTAAAATGTACCTTTTTAACTAAATAATTTCCATAGTGAGTACCCTTTATCCAAATTGAGTAAATCCAACTGCCTCTGATAGGCATTGAATATACCCTCTGGTGACATTAATCCCAACCCATGTTCAGCCATGGATCACCTGTAGCAAAAATAATAAAAATAGAGGTTTTCTCCCTTTAGAAAATTCCCTAGACCAAACCTTGAGTCCAATTGACCCATTTCCAGCTCTCATGGATGAGCTACATCCTATCCACCCAACCCTAGGAGATCACCAATTTTGAGCTTCTGTAGATTTATAAGTGAATTAAAAACTTCTACATGTGAATTTATCCCTAAATAAATCACACCAGTAGCTCTGTAACTCCAAAAAGGTTGATTCCAATTTCTACAGAAATGTATTCTAAATACCTACGATGTTCCTTCGGAATCAACTCAAAAGCCCCTGCAGATTTAATCTGGTGAAAAAACCAAAACAGCTCTAGAACTGCCTTTAGGAATTTCCTGAGGGCATTCTGTTAATTATTTTGGAGTGATTCCAACTCTCATCTCTTTAGTACATAAAACCCTACAAAATCCTCCAAGGAAATAATTGTTGGAGCTCCAGAACTTTTCTGGTGATTTATTCCCTAAAACTAGAAGTTATTTCACTAGGAAAATCATAACTATTTAAGGAAAAGTGATAAATTAGTGAAACCACTTTTGTTAGTTTTATTTTATCAACATCTACCTATAGGTATCATTTTTATACAATGGTATCATACAGAATATGTCCTTGGTCCAAAACCCCCTCTTAGGTAATTCCTAGACTATAAATCCTAAGGGGATTTTCTTCCATATTTCCAAGACAAGGCCAATCTCATTAATCCATTCTTCCTAAGGCCTACTAATTTGTAAACTTGTATTGTTCATTGCTTGTTGTATGTATTGTTGCTTGTATTGCTTTATGTTGATTGTGGTCTAGCTTGTTTGCATGCATAATCGATGACGATGATAGTTGCGCTTGTATTGACGCCGGGAAGAAGAGGTCTTATTATTATTGGTATTCTTGGTTATCTAAAGAAGAAGTCTAGGGACATATTTCCATATTGCTGATCATCAGGCAAGCCACCTTCTTGCTCATAAGCCTTGCCCTACTACTTTACTTATGTATGTTTTATCTACTATTTATGAAACTGCATTGTTTTATTACCTGTTGATGTATATATGGTAGTGGTTTGGCTCCTCCGAACTATTACACTTTGGTACTATTAAGTACAACCCCCTTGATGACACCTACTTGTCCCTAGTAGAATAGATGTTGTATTACACCATACCCTTTGGAGACCCTATTTTAGCCGAAGCAAAAACTAGAGGATGGGAAGACCCCGGAAAAAGGCTTTACCAAATGTTTCATGATAAAACCTTGGTGAGGTGGGACCTCCCAAGAGTTGTTGAGAAAGAAAAAGGTTTCGTTTTACAAAATGCTGAAGGAAAGATGGAGGAAAAAGGTTTACAAAAACGCACCAGGTTCTTTGCAGTCTAGCTATAACAACTTAACCTTGTGCAACCACATTACTCTAGAATGGGACAGGGTTGGAATTGATGTTTGTCTATTTTGGTATAAGCTGCCTCGCAACAACTACAGAGGATAAAAATCCCTCGAGGGTGGGCCTTCTCACATAAGGGTCCATGTGGGACATCGACCTGGAGAAGGAACGAATGGTCTACAGACCTCCACGCGTTACTATGAGCCTCTCATTGAAAACACAACACTTGGGAAGTGCAAAATGCGTTCCTGTTGGTCCTCGGTACCTGACGTCCCGGTGTTTAGGGGAACAACACTCATAGGGTAGGCACTTATATTGGAGTGGGCATCCGGAGAGGCTTGATCGGTTACTCGACCCACGATCGGTGGAGATCAGGGTAGTGTACCCGGATGGTGTGGGTAAAGTGTACAACCTCTGTAGAGTGTAAATCTATTTGAATAGCCGTGTCCGCGGTCATGGACGGGTTGGACAAACTTCTGTAGAGTGGTGCTGGTTTTTCTTTCAAAAAGGATTTCGGAAAAGAAATGGCTTTGGAAATTTTTTGACCATGGGATGGTCGAAAAGGAGAAAGGTTTGTACCATGGGATGGTCGGAAGGAGGAAAAAGGAGTTTGGTCGTGGGACGACCTGAAGACGGGAACAAATGGGTGACCCAGACCTATTGTTTTCCAAAACTTTTCAAAAGGTTTCCAAAACTATTTACAAAAGTTTTCAACAAAGATATATAGATGCTATACCTATAAGAGAAACTAATTGAGAAAAGAACCTCTCTTGAAGCCCTCCTACTACCACAACCATAATGCATGTCCTCTTGTTATTATTGTTACTTTAAGGTGGTTTGCGAGTACATTCAAAGTACTCACTGGCATTGTCCCTGGCTATTAACTTGTTCAGATATCAAGAAGAAGGTGGTGTTGGCGACTATGCGAGCTAGGACGATCTCCCAGTCAGCTGCCTGTAGGTTAAGGCATGCATCGGGCTCCACGCTTGATGAAGTTCCGCTGATGAATATCAATATAGCCATAACGGCATTTATTTAAGTCTTGTAATTCGGTATGTCTCAGATGTTGTAATGATACTTGTTGGTTATGTGCCACGACTACCTGATCATGGGATCGTGGTTGTATGCATAACAGGGATTCTCAGAGGATTAATCCGGGACCCACAGACTTGGTATCAGAGCCATCCTGGTTGTAGGAGAACCTTAGTTAGCATGGTCGTTAGGGTAGGAACCTTATTTTGAAAACCTCGGCTTTCGAAAACTAGTTTCTCAATGAATTTCAAAAAGTTCTACTTATTCTCTTACTCTAAGTAAATGCTTTCAAAAATGATTTCCTCTAACTCTCGTCCAAACTTCAAACCTACGGATTTTAAATAACTAGGATCTAGAACCCGGTAAAGACAATGAGAATGAAATGAAGACAAGCAACTACCACCAAACACAAGGAGACTACACTATCGCTCTACCAGCGGAATCCTCATAATCAGAAGACATCAAGTGTTGCACCATCAAGAAGCGTCCAAGATATGACGAAGGCTTCATCTACAAGGTTGTGACTCCGACTTGAAGAGAAACGATATCTAGGGTCAATAGTCCTAAGAATAGGATTCCCCTACATCGCGAGTAGTTAACTCCTTGGTCCCTAGCGTTGGTCGTGTTTGCTTGCCTAAGTGCATCATGTGTTGCTTGATGTGTGCTGTTCGCCGAGGACATTGCGATTCCCTCACCCTGTTCACCTTGTGTGTATGTTCTGGTTTGCTTTGACCACCTTGTTGGTGCATCCCGACGCTACCCCTCACAACCCCACAGCTGGAAACCTCTCCTCCGCAGGATGGCCACAAATGAAATCTCCGACAACCCATATTCGCGCCTAGTTCTAATCGCCTGCTCCAAGCACCACTTTGAGAATCGTCTGAGGAACCCCAAAGACATACCTGTGTCTCATACTAACTGTATAACTCATGGTTTCCTCTTTCCCAAATATCCAAGACTAATCTATTACCATAGTTTACCTCTGTAGCGGAAGGATTATCACCCCGATACATCCCAAGTATGGCCATCAAGCTCGAAGACCCGAAGAAAGCCTGCAACTGCTGCGGAGAAGGAGGACATCAAGCTAATCAATGCCTTGGCAACTGCCCAAACTGTGGAGCCTTCCATCCTCCTGCGGTTTGTCCAACACAGCTAGTCACATGTTTCCTCTATGAAGGCCAAGACCATGTCCCGGCCGAATGCCCCTTATACCTCCTAATCGGCAAAGCCCGTCAACTCCCATGCATCAATATTGGGAAGACAACAAAGTCGGAATACTCCAAGAAGGGTACCTGCTACTCATGTGATCAACCGGGTCATTGCAGCCAAGAGTGCCCCCAACATGGTCTCGACAACACTCCTACAAAGGCACATGCCAAAATATCTGCTACTCCCTTAAAGTTCCCAAAGCCAGCCCCAGGAGGATCCGAAGTCAAGCCAGGCGTATGTTACACCTGCGGGGATCTAGGCCACTTCGCCCGCAAATTTCCAAACAAATACTGGATGATGTCGAAACAAGAAGCTCTGGCACCTAAAAAGAGCAAGAAACCACAAGTCCCTCAAGCCAGAAGAATCAGGAAGCCACTATCCCCAGAACCTCCCCTTCCTCCGAGAAGGCATTTCCTGAGGAGAAACCTCCAACCTTAGAACGGCGACAATACTTCGGACATTCCCCCGAAATAGCTTTCACACCCGGAAACTCACCTATCTCAACATAGGTAGAGTTATGTATCGCCCCTGCACCTATTTTGTTAAACTCTAAATGCCCCGATCCCTGGTAGCCCAGATATTCTTCTGTAATGTTCAAGTATCCTCGCCATTGGTCGGCTTTGACATGTGAATCCCTGCGTGAACCCTTTTTGATGATATGTGAGTCAGGGCTTCACACCTACGTGTTTTACCCATGGGGTTACATCAGACTCAACCCGGAATGACCTCATCCTATCAGACCGCAGATTTGACGCCTTCTCACCAAACAATAACCCGTGAGACATCAGAAGCAAAACTAACTGAAGATTCTACGACTCCAAGAAGAAAAGAATGTGATATCCCCGAGCTGCCCTAGTCTAATCCTAAGGGGGAAAGACTGTGTCTTTCCCACAAAAATAGAGTCACCCTCCGCTAAAGCAAACTCAGGAGTCCCGACCCAAAAATCGTTAATTAGTATACGCTACCACCCTAAGGAAGATCTGTGAATCCTTAGAGAGAGGTACTCCTAACTATAGACTCTACCTTCTCACGAGTACCCCGTGAAGTTCAGCATCGAGATAGTCTGCCCAGTCTAAGCCTCCGAGATATAGAGTCCGGAAGGAAAAGAAGGTCATCCCTCGCAATCGGGACTAGACTCTGCTCAACTCTCCGTGCATCTAGGAAGACTGAAGCTCAACTGTATTGAGGTAGTAACCACTTAAAAGGACGAGTACCATAAAATAGCACGCTCAAAACCAGTAGCGCTAACCTGGACTCAAACTCCCCTAACCCTACTCTCCCGAATCTTGGGACGAGATTCTTTTCAGGGGGAAAGGTCTGTAACATCCCAATTTCTACAACCCTGATTAGTTGTCCAGAATGCCAAAAATCAGGGGGAACAAAAACTTTTTTTGGTTTAATGATGAAGTGCTTGCCTGTTGTTTGAATATGGTTATGCTCATGAATGTGCATTGGTAGATATACTCCTTACGTCAACATCTGTTGTCAAAAATCTATTTAACCAAAACTATCCTGGCTCATTTTATATACTCTCAAATGTTCTAGGATTTCAAAACATGAGCCAAGATTCTTATGTAACCAAAGCTATGTTTGTATCTTCCATTGACAAAACTATGGAGAGATATATAATATAATCTCCCTATGTTTTCAAGACAGAACTTTCAACTACTCTTACCTCTAGGATCTCCAAAACCTTTTAGTAAGCTTTTGAATTCTACTCTTGGTAGAGATACCAAGGACTCTCATCTTATTCAAAATCCAACCTGTCAAAATTACCCATCCTTACCCCAAGCTAAGCTTGATGGTAACTCTAGTAGTAGTGGACTTGCTTGTGAGATGAATTGCCTTGATCTGATGTTTGATTTGTCTACTTAGGGATAGTATGAGTTACTCTAGGAGCTCATCACTTGGATAAAGATACTTTAAAATTACCAAACCCTAAGCTAGAATACAACCTAGACCTAATCTCTAGCCACCAGGTGATCATCTAACACCCTTAACTAGATCAATTCTACAGTGATCCATCCTAGAAGTTTCCAAGTCAATGAAGACCAATATCAAGCATGGATCCCTTCTACTGAATCTACGCTTCAACATCATCAACTTGATGAAGGCTTGGTACCTTGCAGCCCACCAAAAATCATCACCACCCACATTCTAGTCAAAAGCCCTAAATCTGCCAAATTTGGCCAAGTCCGGAGAACTATTTCCAACATCACCTTTTTGAATGCCTCCCTTTCTCAACCCTTGTGCATTTTTTAAATGCATCTAAACCATATTGTTAACCATCCTAAGGACTACCAAGGCCCACTATTTCCCTTGGTTATAGCATCCTCCAACCCACTTGTTCTTGATGGTTTTGCAGACAAGAAAATAACTTTTTCTGCAAATCTAGTCACCATGCCTACTTTGATAGAAGCTCCCACCACCATCCAACTTTCTATGGACCAACTCTTTACATGGTTGTGTTCTACTCATATAGGTTTATCAATATCTACTTCACTTGTTCCAAGTGGATCCTTGTGCTTCTTAAAACCACAAGGTTTTGAAGGCTAGTTGATAATCTGCTTTGGCAGGCTTATTTTATTCAAAGTTTGAAATCAATTCTTGGTGAACTCAAGCAAGATCAAACTCAAACCTCTGTACCATTTTGATGTACATTACTTGGTGTATCCATCCATATATCCCATTCCCTAAGGGGAGATCTGAACTCCAAGATACAACCATGTTTTGATGGTATGAAATTAACACCACCCGAGATCCCTACTCTAGGGTATTCCACCAAAATCAACTTGGATTCTCCAATCCCAAGGTTGCAAATGCTTTCTACACCTTTTCTACATCATCTACCTCGATCATCAAGATTTATCAATAATTATCCATAATTATTATGGCTCCAAATCTAATAAATTTCTTTAATAGTCAAAATCTCCAAAACTCCTTGCCCAAAGGAAAGTTTGGTTTTTCCAAAACACTTCCCCAACTCTAAGCTCTTTTGAGGCCCATATATCATACCCTATCACCCCCCTTCAAAAATAAATATTCTTGAAGAGTTTTATTATTTCTTTTTTGCCTATTTTCCTAAATGGCAGAAATGGAATAATAAATGTTTTAAATACTTTTAATACCCAATAAATCTAGGGAAAAATCACCATAGTATGAATTCATATTTGGGACCATCTCACATCAAAAACTCCACCTGTCCAATTCAAAAATATCAAATAACATCCTAAAAACCATCTCTGCACTATTTGAATATGTGGTATAAAATGGATCACAAATCCTCAAATAAATCTCAAATAATTCATGGAGGTATCCAATGACCACATCTAGCTACCAGCACCCTTATCTCCCCTGGTCAAGACCAAATATTAGAACTTCTCTTCATGATCATCCATTATGGCTAATTGGACCACTAAGAAAATCACCTCCAAATTCCATCAAAGTTTTCCCAGCACTTCTCCACAGCAACTCCACCCCCTCTGGTCGTGCCCACACTGTAGCACCACTATAGCAACATACACCCTTTGTCTCTAGTGCTTGTCCAAGAAGGAGACACAAGCCAACCCCCTCTTTTTCCTTGTCGTCAAAGCTTTACAACAGCTGTCTCTGCTCCACTCTGACCTGCAGCTCGACCAGATGCCACCCTCCCCACCCACAACATCCTCTCCCCCTAGTTTCCCTCCTTCCTCCCATGCCCAATGAACCAAGTCCATGATGGACTCCTCCCTCTCTGTTAAATAGGCCAGATGCCACCCCATCTCCCCCTCTCTGGCCCATTTGCCTCCCCACACTCCCAACCACCTCCCCAGAGCCTCCACTCCCTCTACCCTTCTCGAGAGAGAGAGAGAAGAAAGCTTCGGCATCCTCCCTCTTTTCGAGCTAGGCTTCCTCCTCACTGCCCCTCTCCCTCTCCATGTCATCGTGCTGTGCTCCCCTCCTTGCCATCTCTCTGACACTATTGTTTTGGTGGCCAGGGACTGCCCTTATCGTCGCCGCCGTCGAGCTCCGACGAGTTCGCTCTCGGGCGTCCCTGATACATTGCGGATGTATCTATAATTTTTGATGTTCCATTCTTAGTTGTATCCACTTTCTTGTGTTTTGTTCCAACTTTGGAGTACTTTTATTATGATATCTTGGACTAACCTATTAACAAGAGCCATAGTGCCAGCTGCCTGTTTTCTGTTGTTTTTGGTTCCAGAAAAGTCAGAAAATGAATATTCTCGGAATTGGACGGGACAAAAGCCAAAGTGCCTATTTTTCCGGAAGGGATCAAGTGCTAGAATACGAGACGGAGAAGGGCTGGGGCCGGCCACACCACCTGGCCGCGCGGCCAGGCCTGGCCCACACCAGCGGGTGGTCTGGCCGACCCCAGCACCCCCTCGGCCTCTCCTTCCGCCTATAAGTTACCTCGGGACGAAAACCCTAAGTACCCGATCAAAAATCCACGAAAGAGTCTGTAGCCGCCGTCATCTCCATCCCTAGATCGGGGGGGATCCGAAGCTCTTCCCGGCACCCTGCTGGAGAGGGGAATTCACCCTGGAGGCCTTCTTCATCACCATGCAAGCCTTCGGTGTGATGCGTGAGTAGTTCATCCCTGGACTACGGATCCATGCAGTAGCTAGATGGCTGGTTTCTCCTCCTTTGTGCTTTCATGTTTAGATCTTGTGACCTCCGTTCATGATCAAGATCATCTATTTGTAATCCATACATGTTGTGTTTGCGGGGATCCGATGGATATTGAGATGCTATTTCAGATTCATTATTGATTCTATCATGTCTTTGTTATTTGAGATCTTGAATTCTTTCCGTTGTTAGTAGCTATCTTGGCCAAGTAGAAGCTAGCAACTCCAAGACTTAGTATTTATGCTCGATAGTGGGTTCATGCCTATGGTAATCTGGGGAAGTGACAGAAATCTCTAAGGTACTAGATGTGCTGTTGCTACTAGGGAGAAAACAACGATCCTTTGTTCATAGAACAATTGTATTGTTTACCTTACATCGGTTCAGAAGCAATAATCTATTGCTTGCAACTTAATACTGGAGGGGGTTCGGATGATAACCTGAAGGTGGATTATTAGTCATAGATGCAGTTGGATGGCGGTCTATGTATTATGTTGTAATGCCCAATAAGTCTCAAAGGAGGCAAGATGATTAGTATATGCATGTATTGCTTTCTCGGTGTTTGTTAATTGCCCTGCTGTAATTTGTTCACCCAGCATGTTATCTATCTAAGGAGAGCCACCTCTAGTGAACTATGGATCCCGGTCCTTTTTCTTTACATACAATCTACAATCTTTTACTGCTTTGTGTTTACTTTCTACAAACTTTTACTTCTTTCCATTCGATACGTTTAATCCTTTGTTTTCCGCAAAACACGGTGAGATTGACAACCTCATCGCAAGTTGGGGACAAAGTTCTGTGGTTGTGTTGTGCAGGTCTCCACGTTGCTACTAGCACCGATAGTGCGCCCTGCCAAAGCTCAGCTAGTAACACCTTTGAGGTGTTTCCTTGCTCCTACTGGTTCGATTAAACCTTGATTTCATAACTGAGGGAAACTTGCTGCTGTGCTCATCATACCTTCCTCTTGGGGTTCGCAACGAGCTCTACATCAACACCACGCACCAAGCACTTTTCTGGGCGCCGTGTATTGAGCCATCAAGCGATTTTCTGGCACCATTGCCAGGGAGTCAAGGACATCTTCACAAGGGGAGTCCCTCATAACCAATCTCTTTACTTTGTTGTTTTTGTTTTGCTTAGTTTTCTTTTTGCTTTGTTTGCTTGTTTTGTTCTTCAAAAATCCAAAAAAATTAGTTTTACTTGTTTGCTTTCTTATTTGAAAACACAAAAAAATTAGTTCCTATCTTGAGTTGCCACTATGTCTAGCCTTGCTCCAATCACTATGTCACCCGAGGAAATGATTCTCACTTTCAAACAAGGAATTGAGGAAAGTTTTAAGGAAGCTTGGTCTAGAATCTCTGATCTACATGAAAAGACTGAGCCTAAAATGATCGAAGGCTTGTTCCTTAGCAGTTTTTACCTTGGGATTGCTCTTTGCTATAGATATGCTTTAGATGCTATTGCGGGAGGAGATTTCCTCCAAAGTAATGAGGATGATGCCATTAATGCTATAAATAAATTGATCCCTACTTACAACTTGCCTAGCCAAACTGAAACTTCTTTCGCAAAAATATTTGCTAGGTTGGACACTCTTGAGGCTAGCACTACTAGATTAGAAGGGTTCTATAATATGCTTAGGGAGCATCACGATTATGTTCCAATAAACTCTGAACCATCAAAGTGGTTCCCTACAGTAAAGATTGAGATAAACAATGAAACTTTTCAAGCCCACTGTGACATCATGTCTGAATTTTGCCTCATGCCCAAAGATATTTATAAATCTCTGAATACTTGGGGGCTCATTGAAGGAGGAAAAGAAATATCTCTTACTAATAATACTACCATATGACCTCTTGGAATTGTTGAAGGAGTGTTTGCAAAGATCCTTGGGAAAACGATTTCTATTGATTATCTTGTTATTGAATGTGTAGGAAAAGGACAAATTACACTTGGAAGGTCCCTATTAGAATTCCTTGGAGCAATAATAGATGTGGGAAAGGGTACCATGCACCTTTCTTCTCCACCAAACAATCACATTTTCCCAAAGGTTAAGAATAAAAATAAGAGAGGTAAGGGCAAGAATGTTAGTTTTAATGTTTCTTCATTTGAGAACACTTGATTCTTTCTTTGGTTCTTATGCCTAACTTAAAGGAGTTAAAGAAAAGTACTTGTTGGGAGATAACCTGTCAACACCCGGATTTTTAATCCCAGATGCCCATTATGCCATACCTCGCAATCCCAGGATTACCATTTTTGCGAGACATAACGGATTGGATATCACAGTACATCATCCATTACAAACCATACATAAGGTTTTACACAAATAAGGATCTCATGATCCAGTCTTAAATACAACAAGCAGCGGAAATAAACAATAGCGTAGCGGTGGGGTCCATCTTCAGGGGCACAGGCAATGCTGACGAAGGCAGATAGTCCTAGTTATCATAGCCGTCCTGCTGACCATCATCTTGATAATCTCCTTCATAGTCTGGCCATGATAATAGCCAGGGAGAAAAGCCATGAGTACTCTTTAAGTACTCGCAAACTACTACTAGCAAGGGTTATGATTCTAAGTTAAAGTACTGAATTGAAAGAATAACTATCAAGTTAAGTTTGAAACCTAAGCTGAGTTCTGAAGCGAGAAGAGATAAAATAAAAGTCTAGAATCACTTAAGTTGGGAAGCTATTTTCATCTACACAACCCTGTTGTGGTCAAGTCAAGGTTCATCATTCATTTCAAGTTATTTAGAAAACATCTGACAACAAAACGGTATGGCCATTCCAACTGTCCATAATCATGACGCGCTATTCAATAGTTTGACACTCTGCAGAGGTGGTACACTTTCACCACAAGATTCGATACATCTGTCAGGGATAACCCTGAATCATCATACTTAGTATGCAGATAATCAAACATAACCTTCCCTTTACACACCCTAGTACAAGCACCTCACCTATGAGCATGGCCTCCCAACCATGACCATCAGTCATCTTGGGCACTGCATAGGTGGACAATATTGAGAGGTAGCCTCAGCTCAAACCTCTCCCGTGAGGGAACTAATACTAATGCATATAAATTTCCAGCTAAGCCTTACCCAATTCAGGTAATGTGGTTGTACGGTAAATTTGGAATGGTATCGCATCCGAATCCAACCATCAGTTTTATAAAAAAGGGTTAAGGCTCATGCCTCAGCATTTTTCATCATCATAAACCAATTGTGTTTCCCAACACATGTCAAAACATCTCAATAGAATGACTCATCATTCCAAGGTTTTCATAACTCATTTTCACCAAGTGTTCCCATCTAAAATGACTCAAGTTTGATCTATTCTAAAACACTAGGTTAAGAGTGTTCACTAAGGTGGAAAGGTGGGATCAATCTCATGCCATAGAATGACATCTAAGGGTTTCTAATTAGGTCAAGTTTTATACTCTTTATGCTACCTTCAAAATTAATTAAAGAACTTTGGGTAAACTAAGGGGGTATGAGCAAAGTATGCTTAAGGCATCTTTACTAAACTATCTAGTTTTATTCTAGCTTTCTACAATAGCTTACTAAAGCATATTTGCAAGGGTTAGCTTGAAACTAATAGCTTGCCTTGGTTGGTGCAGTGGTTGAAATTGTCTTCTTCTTCTTCTTGGTAGAACTCCTCCTCCTCGAAGGCTTGGTCGGTACTAGCGTCTAGAAATACATAGGGAGTGCACAATCACCAAACAATACTTAACTTAGGCTAAGTAGTATTCTAAACCACACAATGGATGATCTATTATCATCCCAAACATCACAAGTTTTAATTCAATAGTTTCAACCTTTTTATTTTGGAAAAGTAATTTCTACTCATTGAAATATTAACTACACTTTAATATTCACCACCAAAATATGGGATCATGTGGACACATGTCCTCACCACATATTCTAACATGTGGGAATGAGATTTAAAGGTTGGATCAATATTACTTTGGTTTAAGTTTATTATTTAATGATTTAAAGTGACTAGAAATGCATATATAGCATTATTTTCGTACTAGTCCAAAGTCACTGCCTGTAAACCTTAATATTATTATATATTTGGATAGATATGATGAAATGTGATTTTGAGAGTTGGAATCAACTCAAAAGCTAACTTGGTTGATTTTACAAAAATGTTTCAAGTTGCAAAAGGTTCTATCTTCTTATTTTTATTAGGAGAAATCTATAACTCTAAATGAATTAAATCCAACGGGATTGGATAGAGCATTTTAATACCTTTCAGAAAAAATTAGTTTCATGTAATTTGGATTTGTCAAACTCCCAGAATTGAATTTTTAAACACTGGACAGAAACTATATTCTAACTAAAAAGAAAAACCTAGATTTGAATCTACGGGTGAACTACTGAAAGGAAATGGGCGGCCAGTGGCTGCAAGACAGCCTCACCGACAGGGGTCCTGGTGTTGGCACATAAAACGCGAAACGGTACGCGGGCTGTGGGCCGTGCGATTAGAGGCTAGATCTACGGCTGAGGGTCGTTGTCGACGACGGACGGGTCGCCAGCGAGGTCGAACCCTAGCGGCTCGGTGGGGGTCTACTGGGGGCGTACCAGGGCTCCAGTGGGGTCGGCGATGCGGGTGAACAAAGTGGAAGACGACGGCGAGGCGAGGCGTGGTCGCGGCGGAGCTTGGGGTGGCCGGAATCAATGGCACCCTTCTTCTCCAGAGGCGGCGGCTCCGGCTCCAATTCCGGCGAGCTGCTGCTCCACTTGCTCCGGCAAGGGGTGGGTGAGGTTCAGAGAGGTGAGGGGAGTGGAATGGTGTGAGTCTTTGGTGCTGGGGAGTTCTTCTTTTATAGGCTCGACGGTGAGACCGAGCGGGATGGGCGGCCGACGGTGGTGACATGGCTACGACGAGCTAGCGGCATGGATGGGGATGGCGATCGATGGGCGGTCCCCTGGCGGTGCTCCAGTGCTTCAATGCGGCCGTAGGGGCGGTGGCATGCAGTCCGGGTGAGGTGGTGCTCTGCGCGGCCGAAGCGGCTGTGTCCACGGCGAGCGGCTGTGGGGCTTTGGGCGCCGAACGGAGGTGTCTAGGGTGTTCTCTAGGTCGAGGCGGAGCGGTGGGCACGGGCTGGTGTCGAGTGGTGGCTTGTGCACGCGGGGGCAGTGCGCGCTCTGCGGGCGGCGTCGGCATGGTCGACAGGCTCGGGGCGCGGCGGTTCCTGGTCGTTCGGGTCGCTATCCTTAGGCTGGGACTGGTTGGGTGGTTGAGGTGGACCACTGGCTATCTCCAGGACACGGTGGATGGCGGTGGCGGCGGCTGTGGCTTGCTGTCGCCGGTGGGGTGCCCAAGTGGGGGTTCGGCCTTAATGGCCATCACCATTTGGTCGTGGCACAGTGTGGGGCTGGGCTAGAGAGGGTTAGGGGGAGTAGTGGAGAGGTTTTTGGTGGCAATTTGGGGAACAAGTTTGGCCAGAACACTATTTAAAATAGTGAAATTTGTTTAGTTTGTAATCTGCCTGCCAAGTGTTTGATTAAATGGCCGCAAGAGAAAAAGTTTTGAATTTTGAGTTCAAAAATTTTGGGTGATCTCCACTATTGCTAGGTAGTCTCTGGTTGCAAGGGTTTTGAAAATGGAGCTCAAATACATGGTTTTTGAAATGGGGGTGATCTATGCATATGCATTAGATTCAATTTTGAAATGCCATTTAAAATAGTTTCCAGAATGTTTTTAGAAGATCAAAAGGTGGGACTTGGTACCTCATTATGTGTACTAGCAAGGGGTGCAAAGATCAAGAATTGTTTCTGTTAAGAATTGAGTACTAGGAATAGCCAAAGTAGGTATGAGAGTTAAATTTGTCCAAATGACCATTCCTTCATTTTAATTCTTTTTGATTTGGTTTCTTTTAGGAAAAGTTTGGGAATGATGTAGATGATTTTTAAATCACCTAAGAAACATTTTAGAAGCAAAGGATCACACAATCATGGCAACTCAATCAGCTCCTCCCGCTCTGCCTAACCTTTGGTCCGTGAGGACAAGTATAGTACGCCCCTAGTTCTAGTTAAGTATGTCTTATTGACCGAGCTTTCGCTCATCCTCCTCATACCCCGTATGGAGCCAGTCTCGACCGTCGCTTACCGTGGATAGTGTACCAATACTACCCATAGTTAAAGCAGCTAGTAGAAAACCGAAATAACTAGTTAAAGTAAGCATGAAAGAATTAATTTCCTTTTATTTTTTTTACTACACTACATATGTTGGTAAAGCACTTACCTAAGTTATGGGAAATTCATAATTCATCAGTCAGTTATTTTAGAGAATACTAAAAAACAAGATAGAGTGAGATACGTAAGTGTAAAATAAATTCAAAACAACTCCTATTTTAAATGCACACATATATGAATGCTTTCATTTTAAATTTGGAAAAGTTTTTGTTAACCCCATTTTTGGATGATTTGATCATGATAAGCTTGGATTGAAGTTTTGGGATGTTACATAACCCAAGAGTTTTAGATGAGTCTTGGAAGTTATTACTTCTGTAATAACCTCACCTTTTCCTTTTTATTTGCTTTTTGTGCCAAGAGTAACCTCTAATAAGAGTGAAGTAATGATTGGGAAAGTTGTTGTCCCGAAACAGATTTCTGTGCTTCACCATAAAAATTCCTGAGAGATCTCTGTACGTCGGATTGAGCTGTAATTTTTTGTGCTCCTGCCCCAGGTTGTTATATAACTTTCGTTAGTTCAACACTTTTTGATTTGAGCAAAAGAAGGTCTTCGAAAAAATTCGTCTTTACCTGCTGGTCTGTTTTGACAGATTTCTGCCATTTTCTGCATTTGCTTCTTGTTAGTTCCTTCTTGAGTTCCTTTGGGGAATTGAGCTTTTTGAGGGAAGTGATACAGTAGCTAGTGTTCTAATGGAAGTTTATTTGGTTTTAGAACTGAACCTTGAGACTTATTTATCTTAAGTGCACTAATGTTGCTAATGAGATTGTGTGAAGTTTTGTATGAAGGAAAAATTTCAGGTGTATGGAAGGAATGAGTAATGAGATGAAGGATGGACTAAAGCTCAAGCTTGGGGATGCCATGCGTGTCACCCCAAGAAATATCCAAGAATTACAAGCGTCAAAGCTTGGGGATGCCCAAGGCATCCCCTTCTTCATCAATAAAAATTCCAGGTTTCTTCCAAACACTTCATTTTTATTGCTTCGTGCACAGTTGTGTTTCTCTTGGAGCGTCTTCTTTTTTGTTTTCATTTTGGTTTTTAGTTTGCTTGGTTTTCTTAGTTTTCTGAATAAGTTGGTTGGACCCCCTCTTTCACACATTGGTTTGCAAATAGTTTGGTTTCGTTTGGAAAAGAGTAGGAAAGTTCATACTTATGTGGTAAAAAGAGCTCGTTTTTGACTGTGGCTATGCTTTGTCATGCCGTGCTTGATATTGTTTTGGCTTTATGCTTAGTATTCTTTGTTATAGCATGACTTGTTATAAACAATTGAGATTGCTTAATGTGCCTTGGATGAATCATGCGTTGTTTTAGCATATTAAAGCATAGTATAGTGGTATTCTCCTTTGATGCTTTATTTGGGTTGACTTGGCACATGCTCACACCATGTTATGACTATCTCAAGTCACCATAGCCTTTATGATCCTTTAGTTTTCAGCTTGTAGTATCACTTTATGCTTTGATCAATGATGTTTTGTCGCTCTGCATGATTATGGCCATTATTGCTCTCTTAGTTTGTCGCTCCTAGTCTTTTGCTAGCCTCCACAACAAAGTATGAGTTCCACTCATGCATCCAACTCCCTAAACCAAGTTTTTCCAAAGAGTCCACCATACCTACCTACTAGCTTATGCTATTCCAAGTATATTCATTCTTTTGTTTACCTTCCACTTGTTATGAGAAAACTAGTGATTAAAGATCTCACGAACTTGATGGCACACTTTTCTTTACTTTCCCTTAATAAACTTGAACCATGGTGTCGTCTATGTTGTATATGCTTGCACTTATTTGTTGGGAATTAACAGAACCATGCTTCCATGGGGAACGCTTTCAACATTGCACTTGGTACTTGTACGTAGTTGATATCATGCTCTTTTGTATATGGATGTCGACGGTGTGAAATTAAGGGGGAGCTTGTAAGTCCATGGAGTTATGTATATGTGTTAGAGAAACGCTTGGGCCGCTGGTCTAATCCATGGTGACATGGTGGAAACCTGCAGCGTAACCATAATGAGCTGTCTATGATGCATTCTTCTAATAAAAAAAGAGTCCTATTGAGAAAAAAGAGAAAAAAAAGAGATACTATGAAAAGAGGAAAGAGAGAAAAAAAGCACCATATTCCCATGGTAAATAAGAAGAATGCTGAGATGCTCGTTGTCTTCTTGCCTTGTCATTTTGATATGGGGATTCTTCTGTATCATCAGGCAAGGGGTACCCCGTTGGCGGTTCTCTATGATACACATGTACTTTCGATGACAAGAACTTACCGGTGACTAAACTGGAGTAGCATGAGGAGTGGCCCTCGTATACAAGGGACATGAGATTTCTGACTTATACTTCGTCAAGCATGTACACCATAGTTTGTTCACTTTAACCTTAATCACTTCAAGATGCTTATGATAGGGGCAATGAGAGCTGGAAGCTATAAGAATCATAATTTTTGGAAGCTCTTTATGAGACTTGAATCCCTACTTCCTTTTTTACAAAAGGCCTTTCTTCCACCATTATATTGAGTCTCCACCTTCTATCTTTATGCACCTACTTTGAGAGCATAGTGGCCATTCTTAGTTCTATGTGCATTGTCCCAAGACTAGTTGATTGATGCATAACTTGTTATTGCTTGTTTGAAACTATTGTATCTAGTCACTCTTATGAACTTTGAAGGTGTCCTATGCATTTATATTTGCTACTCTATTGAGGGACAAGCTGAATACTATTATGCTATGTTTTCTTTATGTGAAACAAACAAACGTCTTACAAATCATGTTATTCATGAATCTTTTGTTTGTGCCTTTTCATGTTGCATCTTAGTTTCTTTGCTTATTGCTAGAACTTTGTCTTTCATGTTATGATTGAAGTACTATGATCCCAGCTTTGAATTTGCAAATACTTTGATCAAGTCTTTGATGGTGCATGACACCTCAAAAATTCTTTCTTTTTATCACTTGCCTACTTGAGGACGAGCAGGAGTTAAGCTTGGGGATGTTGATACATTGCAAACGTATTTATAATTTTTGATGTTCCATGCTTAGTTTTATCCACTTTGTTGTGTTTTGATCCAACTTTGGAGTACTTTTATTATGATTTCTTGGACTAAACTATTAACAAGACCCACAGTGCCAGCTGCCTGTTTTCTGTTGTTTTTGGTTCCAGAAAAGTCACAAAATGAATATTCTCGGAATTGGACGGGACAAAAGCCAAAGTGCCTATTTTTCCGGAAGGGATCAAGTGCCAGAATACGAGACAGAGAAGGGCTGGGGGCCGGCCAAACCACCTGGCCGCACGGCCAGGCCTGGCCCGCGCCAGAGGGTGGTCTGGTCGACCCCAGCACCCCCTCGGCCTCTTCTTCCGCCTATAAGTTGCCCTCGGGACGAAAACCCTAAGTACCCGATCAAAAATCCACGAAAGAGTCTGTAGCCGCCGTCATCTCCATCCCTAGATCAGGGGGATCTGAAGCTCTTCCCGGCACCCTGCCGGAGAGGGGAATTCACCCTGGAGGTCTTCTTCATCACCATGCAAGCCTCCGGTGTGATGCGTGAGTAGTTCATCCCTGGACTACGGATCCATGTAGTAGCTAGATGGCTGGTTTCTCCTCCTTTGTGCTTTCATGTTTAGATCTTGTGAGCTCCGTTCATGATCAAGATCATCTATTTGTAATCCATACATGTTGTGTTTGCGGGGATCCGATGGATATTGAGATGCTATTTCAGATTGATTATTGATTCTATCATGTCTTTTTTATTTGAGATCTTGCATGCTTTCCATTGTTAGTAGCTATCTTGGCCAAGTAGATGCTAGCAACTCCAAGAGTTAGTATTTATGCTCGATAGTGGGTTCATGCCTCTGGTAATCTGGGGAAGTGACAGAAATCTCTAAGGTACTAGATGTGCTGTTGCTACTAGGGAGAAAACAACGATCCTTTGTTCATAGAACAATTGTATTGTTTACCTTACACGCGGTTCGTAAAGCAATAATCTGTTGCTTGCAACTTAATACTGGAGGGGGTTCGGATGATAACCTGAAGGTGGATTATTAGTCATAGATGCAGTTGGATGGCGGTCTATGTATTATGTTGTAATGCCCAATCAAGTCTCAAAGGAGTCAAGATGATTAGTATATGCATGCATTGCTTTCTCGGTGTTTGTTAATTGCCTGCTGTAATTTGTTCACCCAGCATGTTATCTATCTAAGGAGAGCCACCTCTAGTGAACTATGGATCCCGGTCCTTTTTCTTTACATACAATCTACAATCTTTGACTGCTTTGTGTTTACTTTCTGCAAACTTTTACTTCTTTCCATTCGATACGTTTAATCCTTTGTTTTCCGCAAAACACGGTGAGATTGACATTCTCATCGCAAGTTGGGGACAAAGTTCTGTGGTTGTGTTGTGCAGCTCTCCACGTTGCTACTAGCATCGGTAGTGCGCCCTGCCAAAGCTCAGCTAGTAACACGTTTGAGGTGTTTCCTTGCTCCTACTGGTTTGATTAAACCTTGGTTTCATAACTGAGGGAAACTTGCTGCTATGCTCATCATACCTTCCTCTTGGGGTTCCCAACGAGCTCTACATCAACACCACGCACCAAGCACTTTTTTGGGCGCCGTGTATTGACCCATCAGTCCCCACGCGAGCCAGATCCCGGCGGCAAAAACCAACCTCGCCGCCCATCATCGGGACCGTCATCGAGCGCCGTGTCGCCCTAGACCATCCCCAACCTCCCCCGAGCCCCTGGTGAGCTCCTTGACTCTAACGCCGCTGCCCCTAGGGTTCCGCCCATCTGTCGCCGGCGCGAGGTAGGAGACGGCCCGCGGCCGTCGATCTTGGCTAGATAGAACGACCGATGGTGCCCGATACCCCTTCGCCCGCTCTGTTCTGCTGACGACCGGGCCCCGCCCGTCAGCGATATGAATGCCGCTCCTGCCGTGGCCGCGGTCCTTGTTGGGCTGGCCTGCACCACGCGGCCCAGCTGCTTCTCAGATCCCGACCCAGTGCTGCCCCTTTCTCTTTTCTTTTTAGTAGCTCTTTAAATCCAGAAGTTTGTCTTTAGATTAAATCATTTCAAAAATGCAAATCAACTTAAAATTACTAGATATAAATTTTGATACGCTCTATGGAGTATTCCCTACCACCCAGAGCTAGTCTCATACCAAAATCTATCTTAGTGTTTTGCTGAAATTAAATATACTAAAATGTACCTTTTTCACTAAATAATTTCCACAGTGAGTACCCTTTATCCAAATTGAGTAAATCCAACTACCTCTAGTAGGCATTTGATATACCCTCTGGTGACATTAATCCCAACCCATGTTGAGCCATGGATCACCTGTAGCAAAAATAATAAAAACAGAGCTTTTCTCCCTTTAGAAAATTCCCTAGACCAAACCTTGAGTCTAGTTGACCCATTTCCAACTCTCATCGATGAGCTACATC
The DNA here is from genome assembly GCA_023614405.1 of Avena insularis. Classification (NCBI taxonomy): domain Eukaryota; kingdom Viridiplantae; phylum Streptophyta; class Magnoliopsida; order Poales; family Poaceae; genus Avena; species Avena insularis. Next base: position 212,616,142 of record CM042690.1, read on the forward strand.
CATATCCACCCAAGCCTAGGAGATAACCAATTTTGAGCTTTTGTAGATTTATAAGTGTATTAAAAACTTCTACATGTGACTTTATCCCTAAATAAATTACACCAGTAGCTCTGTAACTCCACAAAGGATGATTCCAATTTCTACAGAAAGGTATTCTAAATACCTACGATGTGCCCTTGGAATCAACTCAAAAGCCCCTGTAGATTTAATCTGGTGAAAAAGACCAAAACAGCTCCAGAACTGCCTTTGGGAATTTCCTGAGGGCATTCTGTTAATTATTTTGGAGTGATTACAACTCTCAGCTTTTCAGTACATAAAACCCTACAAAATGCTCCAAGGAAATAATTTTGGGAGCTCCAGAACTTTTCTGGTGATTTATTCCCTAAAACTAGAAATTGTTTCACTAGGAAAATCATAACTATTTAAGGAAAAGTGATAAATTAGTGAAACCAGTTTTGTTGGTTTCATTTTATCAACATCTACCTGTAGGTATCATTTTTATACAATGTTATCATACAGAATATGTCCTTGTTCCAAAACCCCCTCTTAGGTAATTCCTAGACTATAAATCCTAAGGGGATTTTCTTCCATATTTCCAAGACAAGGCCAATCTCATTAATCCATTCTTCCTAAGGCCTACTGATTTGTAAACTTGTATTTTTCATTGCTTGATGTATGTATTGTTGCTTGTATTGCTTTATGTTGATTGTGGTCTGGCTTGTTTGCATGCATACTCGATGACGACGATAGTTGCGCTTGTATTGACGCCGGGAAGAAGAGGTCTTATTATTATTGGTATTCTTGGTTATCTAAAGAAGAAGTCCAGGGACATATTGCCATATTGCTGATCATCAGGCAAGACACCTTCTTGCTCATAAGCCTTTCCCTACTACTTTACTTATGTATGTTTTATCTACTATTTAGAAAACTACATTGTTTTATTACCTGTTGATGTATATATGGTAGTGGTTTGGCTCCTCCGAACTATTACACTTTGGTACTATTAAGTACAACCCCCTTGATGACACCTACTTGTCCCTAGTAGAATAGATGGTGTATTACACCATACCCTTTGGAGACCCCGTTTTAGCCGAAGCAAAAACTAGAGGATGGGAAGACCCCAAAAAAGGCTTTACCAAATGTTTCATGATAAAACCTTGGTGAGGTGGGACCTCCCAAGAGTTGTTGAGAAAGAAAAAGGTTTCGTTTTACAAAATGCTGAAGGAAAGATGGAGGAAAAAGTTTTACAAAAACGCACCCGGTTCTTTGTAGTCTAGCTATAACAACTTAACCCTGTGCAACCACATTACTCTGGAATGGGACAGGGCTGGATTTGATGTTTGTCTATTTTGGTATAAGCTGCCTCGCAACAACTACATGGGATAAAAATCCCTGGAGGGTGGGCCTTCTCACATAAGGGTCCATGTGGGACATCGACCTGGAGAAGGAACGAAGGGTCTACAGACCTCCACGCGTTACTATGATCCCCTCATTGAAAGCGCAACACTTGGGAAGTGCAAAATGCATTCCGGTTGGTCCTCGGTACCCGACGTCTCGGTGTTCAGGGGAACAACACTCATAGGGTAGGCACTTATATTGGAGTGGGCATCCGAAGAGTCTTGATCGGTTACTCGACCCACGATCGGTGAAGATCAGGGTAGTGTACCCGGATGGTGTGGGTAAAGTGTACAACCTCTGTAGAGTGTAAATATATTCGAATAGCCGTGTCCGTGGTCATGGACGGGTTGGAAAAACTTCTGTAGAGAGGTGTTGGTTTTGTTTTCAAAAAGGATTTCAGAAAAGAAATGGCTTTGGAAATGTTTTGACCATGGGATGGTCGGAAAGGAGAAAGGTTTAGACCATGGGATGGTCGGAAGAAGGATAAAGGTGTTTGGTCGTGGGACAACCTGAAGACGGGAACAAATGGGTGACCCAGACCTATTGTTTTCCAAAACTTTTCAAAAGGTTTCCAAAACTATTTACAAAAGTTTTCAACAAAGATATGTAGATGCTATATCTACAAGAGAAACTAATTGAGAAAAGAACCTCTCTTGAATCCCTCCTACTACCACAGCCATAATGCATATCCTCTTGTTATTATTGTTACTTTAAGGTGGTTTGAGAGTACATTCAAAGTACTCACTAGCATTGTCCTTGGCTATTAACTTGGTCATATATCAAGAAGAAGGTGGTGTTGGCGACTATGGGAGCTAGGACGATCTCCTAGTCAGTTGCCTGTAGGTTAAGGCATGGATCGAGATCTACACTTGATGAAGTTCCGCTGATGAATATCGTTGTAGCCATAATGGCATTTATGTAAGTCTTGTAATTCGGTATGTCTCGGATGTTGTAATGATACTTGTCGGTTATGTGCCACGACTAACTGATCATGGGATCGTGGTTGTATGCATAACAGGGATTCTCGAAGGATTAATCCGGGGCCCCCACAACTTTCTACTCACATCAATGACTGTGTGACCCACATATGCAAACCAAAATGCCCCAAGCCTCATCTAGATTGTGACAAGGCCATGTTTCAAAAGAACAGTAAGACCATCTACTGCACTTGATCTAAAAAAGTATCAGCACGTCAGTATTAGTTCTACAAGATACTTTAGTACTGTAATAGAAACGACAGAACTTTTGACAGATTCACTACCATTTGAAAGATTTAGTAGCACTGAATAAAACAGAAAAATATCAATAGATTCCAAACACATAATCAGCGGCACTTGACAAATTCAGCAGCATTTCAAAGTGACTGATTTACTAGTATAGATAATGACAAAAAGTATTGACAGATTTAACAATGTAGACACTGAAATCCAATAGATGTAGCAAGGCCATAATTCAAAAGGACAGATAGAACATATTCTGGCCATGTTCCATAAGAAGAGCAAGACCATCTACTGGTCTTTATCTAAACAAGTACCAATACATCACTATCAGTTCTAAAAAATACTTTAGTAATAGCAACAATGTAACGCGTTAATGATTCGATGGCACTTGAAAGATTCAGCAGTACTGAATAAGACAGAAAAATATCATTAGATTCCCAGTTCATCATAAGCGGCACTTGACAGATTTAGCATCATTTCAAAGTGACCGATTTAGTAGTATAGATAATGACCAAAGGAATTGACAGATTCAGCAATGCAGACATTGAAAATCGGTAGATGTAGCAAGGCCATGATTCAAAAGGAAAGAGAGACCTTATTCTACACTAGATCCGTTGGTCTGAAAAAAGTACCAGTACATAGGTATTACTCCTACTACAAAATAGATTAGCAGTAGCAGAACTCCATACAAAATACTCAGAACTACCTTAAGCTAGGAACCACATGTCCCAAAATGATAAGAATAATCCGGTCGAGGAGTACATGTGTTCAAGTTAGGATCATCACAAGAAGATAAAGATGGGTTAATCGCTAAGAAATAGGGATGAAGAAGTGGGACAAATGGGACAAGTGGGATCCTTAATTTTAGACCCCTAGACTAACTCTAAACTAAGTGGGAGAAGTCGGACAAGTAGGATTTAACAAATCTCACTTATCCCGCTTATCCCACTTAGTTTAGAGTTAGTTTAGAAGTCCCCCACATATCCCACCTCTGCATCTACGGTAATAATCTTGTCGATACAAAGCTTGTATTCCACGGTGAACTCTAATGGTCGATTCCTACAACGAGCGATCAGATTAGACCGACAAACCGACAAAGAGCAAGTGTATTTAGAATTCGCATAGAATACCTTCTCACACAAGCCATTTGGATGTGTAGATCTCAAATTCACCATGAACTGCGGCGACACGCGTGCCACCGGCCTGACGCACACGATAGATATCAAGATGACAATGTCGCGCCCGTCAAATAGCACGCAGAACACCGTGTCATCGGACCCGGTTAGCCCGATATCTACATTTTGCGAGCCCGGTGCCGGCACCGGCTTAGAGATTGACCTGCCTTTCCTATCATAGTGTAAAATGCGCAACCTCATGGTGTGGGCTTCTCTGAGGTGGGAGTGGAGCACAAACAGAATTGCGCGAACTCCCAACTAGACACCACGCAGTTCCATTGGACTGCATCGGCGAGCATTGAACATGAAGACATATTTGGCTGGACAGCCCATAACAATTGGGTCAGTCACCAACATAAAGTAATTAATTAGTATGACATTACATATATTCATATTAGGATCATCACAAGATATGTGTTAACTCACTCTTGGTTGATATTCTTGTAATCCAGGGGGAATTCCGACAACATCTTGAGAAGCTCGCAGGTAACGCCTCAGTTTCGACAGGTACGACATGAGCCCTTTCAACGCGACTTCAACCAATGAAGGCTTGCTCATCTGCTCAGATGTCGCTGCCATTTTGACCGAATGGAGTTTTTTCCATGATGGCAGCGACCATAACATCACCTTGTACCACGGCGATTCGCACGCCGCCGACCTGGCGTACCTGACGGATAGGAAGATGTCCGTGGTGTACCCTCCAATTAGGGCGGCAAACTCCGTGCCCTCTTTCCCTATGTCGATGATCTCTGGTGCGTGCACCCAGTTAGTTGGGTACCAGTACTTATTGGAGTAGGTCACTTGGGGCAAATAGTACATCTTGTGGGCAAGTTTCAAGTGGTCAAAGAGCTCGTGCAAAGTCAATGGCCGGTTCATGGACTCGCATCCTCGCTCCATGCAGGCTGCGCATGGGGCGTAGTAGCACTGGATCTTGTGCTCGTAGACGTCATTGTAGGAGACCAATGAACAACAGTGATCATTGGGGCACCTACTACCTTTTCCACCGGTGACCTAGCGGTACAGCTCCTTGGAGCATGTGGCCAGCCTAACGGCGCTGATAGTGTCTAGACGCATAGTGATTTCATTGAAGACATCGTTGCCGACCTTGCTCCAGCCGCAGTGCCACGGGTTGCACCCTCGAATCCTCCATCCCGTGCGGACAGATTGGGGGTGAGGGTGGATCTATGTAGGGTTGTTGGTGGTTTTTGGAGGAGAGGGCTGGTGGCCTGGAGGGAGTGATGTTGCGTCCAAGATGGGGAGTAAAATGTGTGAAGCACGCACCAGAGATGCGGCCAGGCGGCATCGGCGAGTGGGGATAAACTAAACGGAGATGGGAAAGATAGGATGACTCTTTGAAAGAGGTTTTTTATTTTCTTCTACTGTAAGAAGCGGCTGTATCGAGGACGTCGGCTTGCGTGAATGCATGTAAAATGCTCCCCTGTGCAATAAATTAAACATGTCACTTCCTAGCGCAGTACTTTCTCGTCACGTCAACTTCTATTTTCATACTAGTATTAGGGCATCACCTATGGTGGTAGAATTTGTCTATAAGCTGGGAGGTTTTAAGAAAAAGCTTTCGATGTACTACTGAATTCTTGGTTAGCTTAAAAAGTATTTGGAAAATTTTAAGAGCAATCTATCTATCGTGCTTACTTGTAGTTAAAATATGACACGGTCGGTGGGAGTATGGTTTACATCGAAGACCTCAAAAAAGAGAAAATTGCATAGAGATCCATAAACTTAGCACAAAGGGCCCTAAAGTTAAGAAAGGAAAAGCACTCGGGTCCTTCTCAAGCGAGAAACTGAGCCATACCCTTCGTACTACTCTATTTGCTTCACACAAACACACAAAACTCTCCTCACACTTTCGAACTAGCATGTTGGGGGTGTGCTTGGTGCTTCCTCTTCGCAGGGTGTGAAATGGAACAACAATGCAGGTCGATGCACGTGGGCAGCGCCATGTTGTAGATGAGGGAGAGATCAGCGGGCCAGCAGGGTGTGTGTGGATGGTGATGAGGCAGGAAAGGAGAGAGAAAACACAATTTGTTTTGCATGCATATATATATATAGTAAAGGTCCCAAAATTTTGACAATAGGTTCAACTTCTTGCTAACATTCTACATCTTGACAACTTAACAAAATTATATTAGGTCAAACTTGAGATAGAAGTAAGCGTGATAGATAACTCTTGGATTAGTTGTCTTGTCGTAGGTAGATGGGTGCATCTTCTTTTAGTAAACGATGTTCTAGGTGTGAGTTTCCAACTATCAGGAAGAACATTCTCAATTTTCCCATGTTTTGTGAATTTTAAAACTTCCTAGCTAACTCTGTCGACTTGAATGAGACTCTATGCCAATTTATCTAAATTAGGTCAAATTTGAACTACAAGTAAATTATAGATTGCTTTGGAAGTTTTACAAAAAGCTTTCGGTGGTTTTTGACGTACTGAATTCCTGGTTAGAGCTTCAAAAGTTTGTTGGGACATTTTAAGCGGAATCTATCTATCGCACTTACTAGTAGTTAAAATTTGATATGGACGGTGGGAGAAAGTACGATTTGCATCGAAGACCTAAAAAAATTTACATAGAGGTCCATAACTTTAGCATAAAGGGCTCTAAAGTTAAGCAAGGAAAAGCAGTCTGTTCCTTCTTGATAGAGCAACTTAGCCATATACCCTTCGTACTAGTGTACTTGCTTCACACACACAAAAAAACGCTCCTCACACTTTCGAACGAGCGTGATGGGGTGTGCTTGGTGCTTCCTCTCTGCAGGGTGTGAAATGGAATGACAAGGAAGGTCGACGCACGTGGGCAGCACCATGTTGTGGATGATGGAGAGATCAGCCGGTCGGGGTGTGTGTGGATGGTGATGAGGCAGTGTCAAGGAGAGAGAAAACACAACTTGTCTTGCATGCATATATATAGTAAAGGTCCTGAAATTTTGACAAGAGGTTCAACTTCTTTCTAAGACTCTACATATTGACAACTTACTGAAATTAGGTCAAACTTTAGCTACAAGTAAGCGTGATAGATAGATCTTGGAATTATTGTGTTTTCAAAGGTAGATGGTGGGTGCATATTCTTTTACTAAACAATATCGTCGGTGTGAGTTTCCAACTATCAGGAAAGAACATTCTTGATTTTCCCATGTTTTGTCAATTTTAAAAATTCCTAGCTAACTCTGTCAACTTGAATGAGACTATGTGCCAATTTATCGAAATTAGGTCAAGTTTGAACTATAAGTAAATTGAGGTTGCTTTGGAAATTTTTCGAAAAAACTTTTTGGTGGTTTTCGATGTACTAAGTTCCTGGTTAGCTTCAAAAGTTTTTTGGAAAATTTTAAGAGGAAACTATCTATCGTGCTTACTTGTAGTTAAAATTTGACACGATCGGTGGCAGTATGTTTTAGATCAAAGACCTCAAAAAAGAGAAAATTACATGTAGAGGACCATAAATTTAGCACAAAGGGACCTAAAGTTAAGCAAGGAAAAGCAGGTGGGTCCTTCTTGAGCGAGAAACTGAGCGATACCCTTCGTACTACTGTACTCGCTTCACACAAAAAACGCTCCTCACACTTTCGAACCAACGTGACAGGGGATGTGCTTGTTGCTTCCTCTGTGTAGGGTGTGAAATGGAACGACAAGGTAGGTCGACGCACGTGGGCAGCGCCACATTATGGACGAGGGAGAGATTAGCCGGCAGGGGTGTGCATGGATGGTGATGAGGTAGTGAAGAAGGAGAGAGAAAACATAATTTGTTTTGCGTGCATATATATAGTAAATAAAAGGTCTTGAAATTTTGACAACACGTTCAACTTCTTGCTAAGAAATTGCATCTTGACAACTTAACAAAATTAGGTCAAACTTGAGCTACAAGTTAGCGTGATAGATTGCTCTTTGTTTAATTGTTTTTTCGAAGGTAGATGGGTGCATCTTCTTTTAGTAAACGATGTCGTCGGTGTGAGTTTGCCAACTTTCAAGAAAGAACATTCTTGATATTCCCATGTTTTGCAAACTTTAAAACTTCCTAGTCAACTCTGCAACACAAGTAGAGAATAGGAGGAAGGCAGCGCGAGACTTTAAAAAAAAGCAGCGCAAGATCAGCGCAGAAGAGGACTTGAAGGCGGTGCGATGTCACAACAAAAGCTACGATGGGCTGTTGATACGTCCATTTTGCATCACTATTCTATGTCTTAATCCACTATTATTCATTGATATATTTCGTATTGAGAGGTGATACTTATGTTATTTCATCTATTTTTGCATGGTTGATGACTTTTGGAGCATGGACCGCTGCAGTAAGGATTCTGATGGAAAAGGTGTTGTTTGGAGGCAAAATTCGCGAAGATTAGAAAATCCGGGAAAATATACGGAAAATCCTATTTTTCTAGAAGACTAAGGATGCCAGAAGATGGAGTGGAGGTGGGCCACAGGGGGCCCACACCACCCCATGGCGCGGGCAGGCCTAGGCCACGCATGGAGGTGGTGTGGCCACCCTGGCCCACTCCATCCTCTCCCCTCTGGCGTATATCATCCTCCCGAAACCATAAGACTGGAGGAGCGACCACAGAAAGATTCCGCCGCCTCTGCGGGGTGGAAAACACCGAGAGAGAAAGATCTCTCCGGCAGACAGATTTCTGCCGGGGGAATTCCTTCCCGGAGAGGGGAGATCATCGCCATCAACACCACCATCAAGCTGGACTTCATCAGGATCATCATCATCATCACCACCATCATCACCACCATCAGCACCCTCATCACCATCTCCATATTGCTGTAACAATTGGGTTGAATCTTGCATAGTTCATAGGGGAAACTTTCCCGGTGTTGATTACACTTTGTAGTTGATGCTATTGAGTGAACCATTGAATTATTGTTTATGTTCAGATTGTTATACATCATTATTACATCTCTGATCATGATCCATATGATGTCTTGTGAGTAGTTCGTTTTGTTCTTGAGGACATGGGAGAAGTCATGTTGTTAGTAGTGGAGTTGTGTTGAGAGAGATTCAATAGTTTGATATTTAAGTTGTGGTGTACTTCTTCTAGTGGTGTCATGTGAACGTCGACTACATGACACTTCACCTATATGGGCCTAGGGGAATGCATTGTGTATTTGGCTACTAATCGTAGGGGTTGCCGGAGTGACAGAAACCTGGACCCCCATTAGGAAACCATTACACAAGGGACGTAAGGGTCTTAGAATTTAAATCTGTGGTTAGGTTTCTACCTTAATTACTTTCTTGTACTTACGGATGTTTGCAAGGGGTATAATCACAAGTATGTATTAGTCTTGGATGGGGCGGTACATTAGCATAGGTTCACCCACACAACACTTAGCAAGCTAGAGAAGATTAATCAACTACATGAAGCGAAAGCACTTGACAGTCTTCCCATGTGTCCTCGAGTACGTTTGGTCATCTTAAGTAATACAACCGGCTTATCCTTTGCTGCATAAAGGATTGGGCCACTTGCTGCATTTATTCCTACTGTCTTTTATTTACTCGTACTTTGTTTACTTGCTTTATCGAAAACCCCTAAAAATCCGTTTGCTAAGTATTTGTAGAGAATTCCTGATCCATACCACTAGCCAACACCTTCTGCTCCTTGTTGGGTTCGACGCTCTTACTTATCGAAAATACTGTGATACACCCCCTATACTTGTGGGTCATCAGCTGTTGACACGAGGTACAGGGTACACTCCAATAGTAGTAAATGTATGGACCTACTACTAGTAGGAGTATATGCATGCAAAACAAGTTGCGTTTTCTCTCTCCTTCGCTGACTCTCACCATCCATCCTCCATCGATTTCTTCTCTTCAGCCGCAGGTGCGTAGTCCGGCTTGTCTCTTCCTCGTCCACAACAGGTTCAACTTCTTGCTAAGATTTTGCATCTTGACAGTTTATCAAAATTAGGTCAAACTTGAGGTACAAGTAAGCGTGATAGATTGCTCTTAAATTAATTGTTTTTTCGAAGGTATATGGGTGCATCTATTCTTGTAAAAGCAGTGTAGTCGGTGTGAGTGTCCAACTACCAGGAAAGAACATTCTCAATTGATGACAACTGGTTCGACCTCTAGCTAAGATTTTGCATCTTCCTCAAAGAAAAAAATGATTTTGCATCTTGAAAATTTTGAACCCCTTTTGAAAACAATCACATGAAATAGTGAAAGAGGGGAAATGATATTTCTATTCTCTATGGGCAACCCACAAGCTTGAGGTGCACCTTAGGCTTAAAGATAACTTTATTTTTCCACTATGTATATGGTGAACCTTAGCAGATGCCACATAGTAGGCCTTATTAAGGTGTGCTTTTTTACACAATGTGGGAGTAGTATATTTCTTTGCTTAGACATATGGTCACCTCTGTCCACGCGTTGTACATGCTGAGAGAATAAAACATTGACAGGGGAGGAGGGTAGCATCAAAGAGAAATTGAAGGCGGTTCCACGTCAGAGCAAAGTTATGATGGGTTTCTGACACGAGGTACTCCTGCCTCCAATCTACTAGTAGTAAATTTCAGGACCTATGCACGCAAAACAAATCGTGTGTTTTCTCTCTCCTTCCCTATGCTCCATCTCTCCTCCCCTTTCCCCTCGTGCACCGGTCTGGCTGTTCTCTCTCCCCTCCTCCATAGCGTGGCGCTGCGCACGTGTGCCTTGGTACGACGACTTTGTGTCTCTGGCATGTTCGGCAGCCGCTCGTTGGTGTGCAGTAGGGACGAGGAGTACATAGGAAGGAAACCACTTTCATCCTTGGCGGCACAAAAATTCAAAGTTTTCCGGTTTTAGAAATTTTCACTTGTTTCCCAAACATCAGGAGGGAAGGTTATTCAAAAGATCGGCCATTCGAAGTACTGTACTTCTTATCTTCTCTTTATCGTGTCTTATCTCTTGCAATACAATACAATACAATAAACCACTGCATAGTGTACAGATTAACTTTGAACATTGATCGTTGGATCAAGACTAGCAAATCCAAACATTGCCAACCTCTTGATATTCTCTTCCATTCTTAGCATCTAGAAAGATTCTACTTTAGCACGATGAATGCTAGTATGCGCAAACCTAAAAACACAAACTCCATTGCTCAGTTTTCAAGGTCCATGTGCTAATAAATGCATGGACTTGGATGCAATTTTCATTTTTATGAGGTCCTTGATGTAACTTGTACTTCCACCGACCGTGTTAACTCTCAAGCACCTCTCTCCTACGAGACCTACCATTTGATAGGCCATTCGCAGTACTTCTTATCTTCTATTTATCGTGTCTTATCTTTTACAATACAATAAACCACTTCATAGTGTACGGATTAACTTTGAACATTGACCGTTGGATCAAGACTAGCAAATAAAAACATTGCCAACCTCTTGATCTTCTTTTCCATTCTTAGCATCTAGATAGATTGTAGTTTAGCACGATGAATGCTACTATGCGCAAACCTAAAAACACAAACTCCATTGCTCAGTTTTTTGGGTCCATGTGCTAATAAATGCATGGACTTGGGTGCAATTTTCATTTTTATGAGGTCCTTGATGTAACTTGTACTTCCATCGACCGTGTTAACTCTTATGCAGCTCTCTCCTACGAGACCTACAATTTGATAGTCATTCGTAGTACTTCTTATGTTCTCTTTATCGTGTCTTATCTCTTACAATACAGTAAACCACTCAATAGTGTATGGATTAACTTTGAACATTGATCGTTGGATCAATACTAGCAAATCCAAACATTGCCAACCTCTTGATCTTCTTTTCCATTCTTAGCATCTAGAAAGATTCTACTTTAGCACGATGAATGCTACTATGCGTAAACCTAAAAACACAAACTCCATTGCTCAGTTTTCAGGGTCCTTGTGCTAATAAATGCATGGACATGGATGCAATTTTCATTTTTATGAGGTCCTTGATGTAACTTGTACTTCCACCGACCGTGTTAACTCTCAAGCACCTCTCTCCTACGAGACCTACCATTTAGTAGGCCATTCGCAGTACTTGTTATCTTCTCTTTATCGTGTCTTATCTCTTACAATACAATAAACCACTTCATAGTGTACGGATTGACTTTGAACATTGACCGTTGGATCAAGACTAGCAAATCCAAACATTGCCAACCTTTGGATCTTCTTTTCCATTCTTAGCATCTAGAAAGATTCTACTTTAGCACGATGAACACTACTATGTGCAAACCTAAAAACACAAACTCCATTACTCAGTTTCCAGGGTCCTTGTGCTAATAAATGCATGGACTTGGATGCAATTTTCAATTTTATGAGGTCCTTGATGTAACTTGTTCTACCACTGACCGTGTTAACTCATCTCAAGCACCTCTCTCCTAAGAGACCTACCATTTGGTAGGCCATTAGAGTACATCTTATCTTCTCTGTATTGTGTTTTATCTCTTACAATACAATAAACCACTACATAGTGTACGGATTAACTTTGAACATTGATCGTTGGATCAAGACTAGCAAATCCAAACATTGCCAACCGCTGGATCTTCTTTTCCATTCTTAGCATCTAGAAATATTGTACTTTAGAACGATGAACGCTATTATGCGCAAACCTCAAAACACAAACTCCATTGCTTAGTTTTCAAGGTCCTTGTTATAATAAATACGCGGACTTGGACGTAATTTTCATTTTTATGAAGTCCTTGATGTAACTTGTTCTTCCACCGACCATGTTAACTCATCTCAAGCACCTCTCTCCTACGAGACCTACCATTTGGTAGGCCATTCGAGTACTTCTTATCTTCTCTTTATCGTGTCTTATCTCTTACAATACAATAACCCACTACATAGTGTACAAATTAACTTTGAACATTGACCGTCGGATCAAGACTAGCAAATCAAAACATTGCCAACCGCTCGATCTTCTTTTCCATTCTTAGCATCTAGAAAGATTCTACTTTAGCACGATGAACGCTATTATTTGCAAACCTCAAAACACAAACTCCATTGCTTAGTTTTCAAGGTCCTTGTTATAATAAATGCGTGGACTTGGACGCAATTTTCATTTTTATGAAGTCCTTGATGTAACTTGTTCTTCCACCGACCATGTTAACTCATCTCAAGCACCTCTCTCCTACGAGACCTACCATTTGATAGGCCATTCACAGTACTTCTTATCTTCTCTTTATCATGTCTTATCTCTTACAATACAATAACCCACTACATAGTGTACGGATTAACTATGAACATTGACCGTTGGATCAACACTAGCAAATCGAAACATTGCCAACCGCTGGATCTTCTTTTCCATTCTTAGCATCTAGAAAGATTCTACTTTAGCACGATGAACGCTATTATGTGCAAACCTCAAAACACAAACTCCATTGCTCAGTTTTCAGGGTCCTTGTGCTAATAAATGCATGGACTTGGATGCAGTTTTCATTTTCATGAGGTTCACGATATAACTTGTACTTCCACCGACCGTGTTAACTCATCTCAAGCACCTCTCTCATACGAGACCTACCATTTGGTAGGCCATTCGCAGTACTTCTTATCTTCTCTTTATCGTGTCTTATCTCTTACAATATAATAAACCACTTAATAGTGTACGGGTTGACTTTGAACATTGACCGTTGGATCAAGACTAGCAAATCCAAACATTGCCAACCACTAGATCTTCTTTTCCATTCATAGCATCTAGAAAGATTCTACTTTAGCACGATTTAAGCTAGTATGCGCAAACCTCAAAACACAAACTCCAGTGCTCAGTTTTTAGGGTCCTTGTTATAATAAATGCGTGTACTTGGACGCAATTTTCATTTTTATGAAGTCCTTGATGCAACTTGTTCTTCCACCGACCATGTTAACTCCCAAGCACCTCTCTCCAATGAGACCTACCATTTGATAGGCCATTCGCAGTACTTCTTAGCTTCTCCTTATCGTGTCTTATCTCTTACAATACAATAAATCACTACATAGTGTACGGATTAACTTTGAACATTCATCATTGGATCAAGACTAGAAAATCCAAACATTGCCAACCGCTGGATTTTCTTTTCCATTCTTAGCATCTAGAAAAATTCTACTTTAGCACGATGAACGCTAGTATGCGCAAACCTCAAAACACAAACTCCATTGCTCAGTTTTCAGGGTCCTTGTTAGAATAAATGCGTGGACTTGGACGCAATTTTCATTTTTATGAAGTCCTTGATGTAACTTGTTTTTCCACCGACCATGTTAAATCTCAAGCACCTCTCTCCTACGAGACCTACCATTTGATAGGCCATTCATAGTACTTCTTATCTTCTCTTTATCGTGTATTATCTCTTACAATACAATAAACCACTACATAGTGTACGAATTAACTTTGAACATTGACCGTTGGATCAAGACTAGCAAATCAAACATTGGCAACCGCTGGATCTTCTTTTCCATTCTTAGCATCTAGAAAATTTCTACTTTAGCACAATGAACGCTAGTATGCGCAAACCTCAAAACACAAACTCCATTGCTCAGTTTTCAGGGTCCTTGTTATAATAAATGCGTGGACTTGGACGCAATTTTCATTTTATGAAGTCCTTGATATAACTTTTTCTTCCACCGACCATGTTAACTCATCTCAAGAACCTCTCTCCTATGAGACCTACCATTTGGTAGGCCATTCGAGTACTTCTTATCTTCTCTTTATCGTGTCTTATCTCTTACTCCCTCCGTTCCAAAATATAAGATGTTTTAGCTTTGTGAAGGGAGTGTATCTAGACCCTTTTTAGTGTCTAGGTTCACTTCAAACCTAAATGAACCTAGACACTAGAAATAGTCTAGATACACTCCCTTCACAAAGCTAAAACATCTTATATTTTGAAACGGAGGGAGTACAATACAATAAACCACTACATAGTGTACGGATTAACTTTGAACATTGACCATCGGATCAAGACTAGCAAATCCAAACATTGCCAACCGCTCGATCTTCTTTTCCATTCTTAGCATCTAGAAATATTCTACTTTAGCACGATGAACGCTATTATGTGCAAACCTCAAAACACAAACTCCATTTCTTAGTTTTCAAGGTCCTTGTTATAATAAATGCGTGGACTTGGATGCAATTTTCATTTTTATGAAGTCCTTGATGTAACTTGTTCTTCCACCGACCATGTTAACTCATCTCAAGAACCTCTCTCCTACGAGACCTACCATTTGATAGGCCATTCACAGTACTTCTTATCTTCTCTTTATCATGTCTTATCTCTTACAATACAATAAACCACTACATAGTGTACGGATTAACTATGAACATTGATCGTTGGATCAACACTAGAAAATCCAAACATTGTCAACCGCTGGATCTTCTTTTCCATTCTTAGCATCTAGAAAGATTCTACTTTAGCACGAAGAACGCTATTATGTGCAAACCTCAAAACACAAACTCCATTGCTCAGTTTTCAGGGTCCTTGTGCTAATAAATGCATGGACTTGGATGCAATTTTCATTTTCATGAGGTCTGCGATATAACTTGTACTTCCACCGACCGTGTTAACTCATCTCAAGCACCTCTCTCATACGAGACCTACCATTTGGTAGGCCATTCGCAGTACTTCTTATCTTCTCTTTATCGTGTCTTATCTCTTACAATACAATACACCACTTGATAGTGTACGGATTGATTTTGAACATTGACCGTTGGATCAAGACTAGCAAATCCAAACATTGCCAACCACTAGATCTTCTTTTCCATTCTTAGCATCTAGAAAGATTCTACTTTAGCACGATTTACGCTAGTATGCGCAAACCTCAAAACACAAACTCCATTGCTCATTTTTTAGGGTCCTTGTTATAATAAATGCATGGACTTAGACGAAATTTTCATTTTTATGAAGTCCTTGATGTAACTTGTTCTTCCACCGACCATGTTAACTCCCAAGCACCTCTCTCCTACGAGACATACCATTTGATAGGCCATTCGCAGTACTTCTTATCTTCTCCTTATCGTGTCTTATCTGTTACAATACAATAAATCACTGCATAGTGTACGGACTAACTTTGAACAATTATCATTGGATCAAGACTAGCAAATCCAAGCATTGCCAACAATTGGATCTTCTTTTCCATTCTTAGCATATGGAAAAATTCTACTTTAGCACGATGAACGCTAGTATCCGCAAACCTCAAAACACAAACTCCATTGCTCAGTTTTCAGGGTCCTTGTTATAATAAATGCGTGGACTTGGACGCAATTTTCATTTTTATGAAGTCCTTGATGTAACTTGTTCTTCCACCGACCATGTTAAATCTCAAGCACCTCTCTCCTACGAGACCTACCATTTGATAGGCCATTCATAGTACTTCTTAGCTTCTCTTTATCGTGTATTATCTCTTACAATACAATAAACCACTATATTGTGTACGAATTAACTTTGAACATTGACCGTTGGATCAATACTAGCAAATCAAATATTGGCAACCGTTGGATCTTCTTTTCCATTCTTAGCATATAGAAAATTTCTACTTTAGCACAATGAACGCTAGTATGCACAAACCTCAAAACACAAACTCCATTGCTCAGTTTTCAGGGTCCTTGTTATAATAAATGCGTGGATTTGGATGCAATTTTCATTTTTATGAAGTCCTTGATGTAACTTGTTCTTCCACCGACCATGTTAACTCTCTAGCACCTCTCTCCTACGAGACCTACCTTTTGATACGTCATTCGCAGTACTTCTTATCTTCTCGTTATCGTGCCTTATCTCTTAGAATGCAATTAACCACTTCATAGTGTACGGATTAACTTTAAACATTGACCGTTGGATCAAGACTAGCAAATCCAAACATTGTCAACCGCTGGATCTTCTTTTCCATTCCTAGCATCTAGAAAGATTCTACTTTAGCACGATGAACGTTATTATGCGCAAACCTCAAAACACAAACTCCATTGCTCAGTTTTTAGGGTCCTTGTGCTAGTAAATGCATGGACTTGGATGCAATTTTCATTTTTATGAGGTCCATGATGTAACTTGTACTTCCATCACCTGTGTTAACTCATATCAAGCACCTCTCTCCTATGAGACCTACCATTTGGTAGGCCATTCGTAGTACTTCTTATCTTGTCTTTATTGTGTGTTATCTCTTACAATACAATAAACCACTTCATAGTGTACGGATTAACTTTGAACATTGACCGTTGTATCAAGACTAGCAAATCCAAACATTGTCAACCACTGGATCTTGTTTTCCATTCTTAGCATCTAGAAAATTCTACTTTAGCACGATGAATGCTAGTATGCGCAAACCTAAAAACACAAACTCCATTGCTCAGTTTTCAGGGTCCTTGTGCTAATAAATGCGTGGCCTTGGATGCAATTTTCATTTTTATGAGGTCCTTGATGTAACTTGTACTATCACCGACTGTGTTAACTCATATACGGCACCTCTCTCCTACGAGACCTACCGTTTGGTTGGCCATTCGTAGTACTTCTTATCTTCTCTTTATCGTGTCTTATCTCTTACAATACAATAAATCGTTGCATAGTGTACGGATTAACTTTGAACATTGATCATTGGATCAAGACTAGCGAATCCAAACATTGCCAACCGCTGGATCTTCTTTTCCATTCTTAGCATCTAGAAAAATTCTACTTTAGCACGATGAACGCTAGTATGCGCAAACCTCAAAACACAAACTCGATTGCTCATATTTCAGGGTCCTTGTTATAATAAATGCGTGGACTTCGACGCAATTTTCATTTTTATGAAGTCCTTGATGTAACTTGTTCTTCCAGCGACCATGTTAACTCTCAAGCACCTCTCTCCTATGATACCTACCATTTGATAGGCCATTCACAATACTTCTTATCTTCTCTTTATCGTGTATTATCTCTTACAATACAATAAACCACTACATAATGTACGAATTAACTTTGAACATTGACCATTGGATCAAGACTAGCAAATCAAACATTGGCAACCGCTAGATCTTCTTTTACATTCTTGGCATCTAGAAAATTTCTACTTTATCACGATGAACCCTAGTATGCGTAAACCTCAAAGCACAAACTCCATTGCTCAATTTTCAGGGTCCTTGTTATAATAAATGCATGGACTTGGACGCAATTTTCCTTTTTATGAAGTCCTTGATGTAACTTGTTATTCCACTGACCATGTTAACTCTCAAGCACCTCTCTCCTACGAGACCTACCATTTGATAGGCCATTCACAGTACTTCTTATCTTCTCTTTATCATGTATTATCTCTTACAATACAATAAACCACTACATAGTGTACGAATTAACTTTGAACATTGACCGTTGGATCAAGACTAGCAAATCAAACATTGGCAACCGCTGGATCTTCTTTTCCATTCTTAGCATCTAGAAAATTTCTATTTTAGCACGATGAACGCTAGTATGCGCAAACCTCAAAACACAAACTCCATTGCTCAGTTTCAGGGTCATTGTTACAATAAATGCATGGACTTGGACGCAATTTTCATTTTTATGAAGTCCTTGATGTAACTTGTTCTTCCACCGACCATGTTAACTCTCAAGAACCTCTCTCCTACGAGACCTAATATTTGATAGGCCGTTCACAGTACTTCTAATCTTCTCTTTATCATGTATTATCTCTTACAATACAATAAACCACTACATAGTGTACGAATTAACTTTGAACATTGACCGTTGGATCAAGACTAGCAAATCAAACATTGGCAACCGCTGGATCTTCTTTTCCATTATTAGCATCTAGAAAATTTCTACTTTAGCAGGATGAACGCTAGTATGCGCAAACCTCAAAACACAAACTCCATTGCTCAGTTTTCAGGGTCCTTGTTATAATAAATGCATGGACTTGGACGCAATTTTCATTTTTATGAAGTCCTTGATGCAACTTGTTCTTCCACCGACCATGTTAACTCTCAAGCACCTCTCTCTTACTAGACCTACCATTTGATAGGTCATTCGTAGTACTTCTTATCTTCTCTTTATCATGTCTTATCTCTTACAATACAATCAACCACTACATAGTGTATGGATTAAATTTGAACATTGACCATTGGATCAAGACTAGCAATTCCAAACATTACCAACGGCAGGATCTTATTTTCCATTCTTAGCATCTAGGAAGATTCTAGTTTAGCAGGATGAACCCTAGTATGCGCAAACGTCAAAACACAAACTCCATTGCTCAGTTTTTAGGGTCCTTTTTATAATAAATGCGTGGACTTGGACACAATTTTCATTTTTATGAAGTCCTTGATGTAACTTGTTCTTCCACCGACCATGTTAACTCTCAAGCACCTCTCTCCTACGAGACCTCCCATTTGATAGGCCATTCGCAGTACTTCTTATCTTCTCTTTATCGCGTCTTATCTCTTACAATACAATAAACCACTACATAGTGTATAGATTAACTTTGAACATTGACCGTTGGATCAAGACTAGCAATTCCAAACATTACCAACCGCTGGATCTTCTTTTCCATTCTTAGCATCTAGAAAGATCCTACTTTAGCACGATGAACGCTAGTATGCGCAGACCTCAAACCACCGAGAGTTTGGACAACAGGTTTAACTTTGTGATACTCCACAAGATCCAAATTAATTTACTCAAGCTTTTCTAGATTTGGATGTATCTACTACTAAAATATGTCTAGATACATCCGACTGTAGACAAATCTGAGTCAATTGAATCGGAGGGAGTAAGATTTTGCATGTTAAAAATTTAACGAAATTTTGTCAAACCTGAGATACATAAGTAGAGAAAAGGAGGGAGGCAGCGCGAGACTTTCAAAAAAAAGCAGCGCAAGATTAGCGGAGAAGAGGACTTGAAGGCGGTGCGATGTGAGAGAAAAGCTATGATGGGCTGCGGACACGAGGTACAGGGTACACTTGAATAGTAGTAAATGTATGGACCTACTACTAGTAGGAGTATATGCACGCAAAACAAGTTGCGTTTTCTCTCT
The DNA here is from genome assembly GCA_023614405.1 of Avena insularis. Lineage (NCBI taxonomy): Eukaryota > Viridiplantae > Streptophyta > Magnoliopsida > Poales > Poaceae > Avena > Avena insularis. Next base: position 212,635,841 of record CM042690.1, read on the forward strand.
CCTTTGCTGGCTCTCACCATCCATCCTCCATCGATTTCGTCTCTACAGCCGTAGGTGCATAGTCCGGCCTGTCTCTTCCTCGTCCACAACAGGTTCAACTTCTTGCTAAGATTTTGCATCTTGACAGTTTATCAAAATTAGGTCATACTTGAGCTACAAGTAAGCGTGATAGATTGCTCTTAAATTAATTGTCTTTTCGAAGGTATATGGGTGCATCTCTTCTTGTAAAAGCAGTGTAGTCGGTGTGAGTGTCCAACTACCAAGAAAGAACATTCTGAATTGATGACGACTGGTTCAGCCTCTAGCTAAGATTTTGCAGCATCCTCAAAGAAAAAAATGATTTTGCATCTTGAAAATTTTGAACCCCTTTTGAAAACGATCACATGAAATAGGGAAAAGGGGAAATGATATTTCTATTCTCTATGGGCAACCCACAAGCTTGAGGTGCACCTTAGGCTTAAAGATAACTTTATTTTTCCACTATGTATCTGGTGAACCTTAGCGGATGCCACATAGTAGGCCTTATTAAGGTGTGATTTTTTACACAATGCGGGAGTAGCATATTTCTTTGCTTAGACATATGGTCACCTCTATCCACATGTTGTACATGCTGAGAGAATAAAACGTTGGCAAGGAAAGAGGGTAGCAGCAAAGAGAAGTTGAAGGCGGTTCCATGTCAGAGCAAAGTTATAATGGGTTTCTGACACGAGGTACTCTTGCGACCACTCTACTAGTAATAAATTTCAGGACCTATGCATGCAAAACAAATTCTGTGTTTTCTCTCTCCTTCCCTATGATCCATCTCTCCTCCCCTTTCCCCTCGCGCACCGGTCTGACTTATCTCTCTCCACTCATCCACAGCATGGCGTTGCGCACGTGTGCCTTGGTACGGCGGCTCTGTGTCTCTGGCGTGTTCGACAGCCGCGCATTGGTGTGGAGTAGGGATGAGGAGTACATAGGAAGGAAACCACTTTGGTCCTTGGCAGCACAAAAATTTAAAGTTTTCCGGTTTTCGAAATTTTCACTTGCTTCCCAAACATCAGGAGGGAAGGTTATTTAAAAGATCGGCCATTCGCATTACCGTACTACCTCTTTTTGGGATTATTAGTCCTAAGTCCAAGTTTCTAATACCAATACATTCTATAACTCTCTCTCATTAATCTATGCATGCACCAATAGTCTTACATGCATGAGAGAAGTGAGAGGAAAAGGAGAACATGCATTGGACGCAAGAGACTAATAAATGAGAAAACCCTTATAATCTCAAAAATTATAAAAATGCTCTCCGGACCTATAATCCCAAACAGAGGTAGTACTTCTTATCTTCTCTTTATCGTGTCTTATATCTTGCAATACAATACAATACAATACAATAAACCACTACATAGTGTACGGATTAACTTTGAACATTGACTGTTGGATCAAGACTAGCAAATCCAAACATTGCACACCTCTTGATCTTCTCTTCCATTCTTAGCATCTAGAAAGATTCTACTTTAGCATGATGAACGCTAGTATGCGCGAACCTAAAATTACAAACTCCATTGCTTAGTTTTCAGGGTCCCTGTGCTAATAAATGCATGGACTTGGATGCAATTTTCAATTTTATGAGGTCCTTGATGTAACTTGTACTTCCACCGACCATGTTAACTCTCAAGCACCTCTCTCCTACGAGACCTACCATTTGATAGGCCATTCGCAGTACTTCTTATATTCTCTTTATCGTGTCTTATCTCTTACAATACAATAAACCACTGCATAGTGTACGGATTAACTTTAAACATTGACTGTTGGATCAAGACTAACAAATCAAAACATTGCCAACCTCTTGATCTTCTTTTCCATTCTTAGCATCTAGAAAGATTCTACTTTAGCACGATGAACGCTACTATGCACAAACCTAATAACACAAACTCCATTGCTCAGTTTTCAAGGTCCTTGTGCTAATAAATGCATGGACTTGGGTGCAATTTTCATTTTTATAGGGTCATTGATGTAACTTGTACTTCCACCGACTATGTTAACTCTCACGCACCTCTCTCCTACGAGACCTACCATTTGATAGCCATTCGCAGTACTTATTATCTTCTCTTTATCGTGTCTTATCTCTTACAATAGAATAAACCAATGCATATTGTACGGATTAACTTTGAACATTGACCGTTGGATCAAGACTAGCAAATCCAAACATTACCAACCTCTTGATCTTATTTTCCATTCTTAGCATCTGGAAAGATTCTACTTTAGCACGATGAACACTACTATGCATAAACCTAAAAACACAAACTCCATTGCTCAGTTTTCAGGGTCCTTCTGCTTATAAATGCTTGGACTTGTATGCAATTTTCATTTTTCTGAGGTCCTTGATGTAACTTGTACTTCCACTGACCGTGTTAACTCTCAAGCACCTCTCTCCTACGAGACCTACCATTTGGTAGGCCATTCGCAGTACTTCTTATCTTCTCTTTATCGTGTCTTATCTCTTACAATACAATAAATCACTTCATAGTGTATGGATTAACTTTGAACATTGACTGTTGGATCAAGTCTAGCAAATCTAAACATTCCCAAACGCTAGATATTCTCTTCCATTCTTAGCATCTAGAAAGATTCTACTTTAGCAGATGAACGCTAGTATGCGCAAACATAAAAACACAAACTCCATTGCTTAGTTTTCAGGGTCCCTGTGCTAATAACTGCATGGACTTGGATGCAATTTTCATTTTTATGAGGTCCTTGATGTAACTTGTACTTCCACCGACCATGTTAACTCTCAAGAACCTCTCTCCTACAAGACCTACCATTTGATAGGTCATTCATAGTACTTCTTATATTCTCTTTATCGTGTCTTATCTCTTACAATATAATAAACCACTACATAGTGTACGGATTAACTTTGAACATTGAACAATGGATCAATACTAGCAAATCAAAACACTACCAACCTCTTGATCTTCTTTTCCATTCTTAGCATCTAGAAAGATTCTAATTTAGCACGATGAATGCTACTATGTAAAAACCTAAAAACACAAACACCATTGCTCAGTTTTCAAGGTCCCTGTGCTAATAAATGCATGGACTTTGGTGCAATTTTCATTTTTATGAGGTCCTTGATGTAACTTGTACTTCCACCAACTGTGTTAACTCTCATGCACCTCTCTCCTATGAGACCTACCATTTGATAGCCATTTGCAGTACTTATTATCTTCTCTTTATCGTGTCTTATCACTTACAATACAATAAACCACTGCATAGTGTACGTATTAACTTTGAACATTGACCGTTGGATCTAGACTAGCAAATCCAAACATTCCAACCTCTTGATCTTCTTTTCCATTCTTAGCATCTAGAAAGATTCTACTTTAGCATGATGAACGCTACTATGCGTACACCTAAAAACACAAACTCCATTGCTCAGTTTTCAGGGTCCTTCTGCTAATAAATGCTTGGACTTGTATGCAATTTTAATTTTTCTGAGGCCCTTGATGTAACTTGTACTTCCACTGACCGTGTTAACTCTCAATCACCTCTCTCCTACAAGACCTACCATTTGGTAGGCCATTCGTAGTACTTCTTATCTTCTCTTTATCGTGTCTTATCTCTTACAATATAATAAATCACTTCATAGTGTATGGATTAACTTTGAACATTGAACGTTGGATCAAGTCTAGCAAATCGAAACATTCCCAAACGCTAGATATTCTCTTCCATTCTTAGCATATAGAAAGATTATACTTTAGCACGATGAACGCTAGTATGCGCAAACCTAAAATCACAAACTCCATTGCTTAGTTTTCAGGGTCCCTATGCTAATAAATGCATGGACTTGGATGCAATTTTCATTTTTATGAGGTCCTTGATGTAACTTGTACTTCCACCGACCATGTTAACTCTCAAGCACCTCTCTTCTACGAGACCTACCATTTGATAGGCCATTCGCAGTATTTCTTACATTCTCTTTATGGTGTCTTATCTCTTACAATATAATAAACCACTGTATAGTGTATGGATTAACTTTGAACATTGACCGTTGGATCAAGACTAGCAAATCAAAACATTGCCAACTTCTTGATCTTCTTTTCCATTGTTAGCATCTAGAAAGATTCTACTTTAGCACGATGGAATGCTACTATGCAAAAACCAAAAACACAAACTCCATTGCTCAGTTTTCAAGGTCACTGTGCTAATAAATGCATGGACTTTGGTGTAATTTTTATTTTTATGAGGTCCTTGATGTAACTTGTACTTCCACTGACTGTGTTAACTCTCACGCACCTCTCTCCTATGAGACCTACCATTTGATAGCCAATTGGAGTACGTATTATCTTCTCTTTATCGTGTCTTATCTATTACAATATAATAAACCACTACATAGTGTACGGATTAACTTTGAACATTGACCATTGGATCAAGACTAGAAAATCCAAACATTGCCAACCTCTTGATCTTCTTTTCCATTCTTAGCATCTAGAAAGATTCTACTTTAGCACGATGAACGGTACTATGCGTAAACCTAAAAACACAAACTCCATTGCTCAGTTTTCAGGGTCCTTGTGCTAATAAATGCTTGGACTTAGATGCAATTTTCATTTTTCTGAGGTCCTTGATGTAACTTGTACTTCCACTGACCGTGTTAACTCTCAAGCACCTCTCTCCTACGAGACCTACCATTTGGTAGGCCATTCGCAGTACTTCTTATCTTCTCTTTATCGTATTTTATCTCTTACAATACAATAAATCACTTCATAGTGTATGGATTAACTTTGAAAATTGACCATTGGATCAAGTCTAGAAAATCGAAACATTCCCAAACGCTAGATATTCTTTTCCATTTTAGCATCTAGAAAGATTCTACTCCCTCCGACCCAAATTAGTTGACTTAGATTTTCTAGATTCGAATGTATCTAGACTTCTTTTAGTGTTAGATACGTCTGAATCTAGATAAAAATAAGTCAACTAATTTGGGTCGGAGGGAGTAGTTTAGCACGATGAATGCTAGTATGCGCAAACCTGAAAACACAAACTCCATTGCTTAGTTTTCAGGGTCCTTGTTCCAATAAATGCGTGGACTTGGACGCAATTTTCATTTTCATGAGGTCCTTAATGTAACTTGTACTTCCACCGACCGTGTTAACTCTCAAGGACCTCTCTCCTACGAGACCTACCATTTTATAGGCCATTTATAGTACTTTTTATCTTCTCTTTATCGTGTCTTATCTCTTACAATACAATAAACCACTGCACAGTGTACGAATTAACTTTGAACATTGACCGTTGGATCAAGAGTAGCAAATCCAAACATTGCCAACCACTAGATCTTCTTTTCCATTCATAGCATCTAGAAAGATTCTTCTGATAGTTTTTAGCACAATGAATGCTAGTATATGCGCAAACCTCAAAACACACACTTCATTACTCTCAGTTTCAGGGTCTTTGTTCTAATAAATGCATGGACTTGGATGCAATAATTATCATTTTCATGAGGTCCTTTATGTAACTTGTACTTCCAATGACCGTGTTAACTCTCAAGCACCTCGCTCCTACGAGACCTACCATTAGATCGGCCATTCGTAATACTTCCTATCTTATCTTTATCTTCTCTTATCTCTTACAATATCATACCATCACTATAGAGTGTACAAACCATTGCCATTTGATCAAGACTGGGAAATCCAAACATTGCTAACAACCATTGGATATTACTTTCCATTCTTGGCATCTAGAAAGATTCTACTGAAAGTCTTTAGCACAATTAACGCTAGTATGCACAAACCTCAAAACACACACTTCATTGCTTAGTTTCAGAGTCCCTGTGCTAAATGCATGGACTTGGAGGTAATTTTTTATTTTTTACGAGGTCCTTGATGTAACCTGTACTTCCACCGACCATGTTAACTCTCGAGCACCTCGCTCCTACAAGACCTAAAGTTAGATCAGCCATTCACACTACTTCTTATCTTATCTTTATCTTGTCTCTTATCTCTCAGAATACCATATATTCCACTACATGGTGTATGGAACAATGAATGTTTGATCAAGACAGGCAAATCTAAACATTGCTAACCATTGGATCTTATTTTCCATTCTTAGCATCTAGAAAGATTCTACTTTAGCACGATGAATGCTAGTATGCGAAAACCTCAAAACACACACTTCATTCCTAAGTTTCAGGATCAATGCGCTAAATGCATGGACTTGAATGCAATTTTCATTTTTTATGAGGTTTGTACTTGCTTAATAAATAAAATCAGTGTGGTGCTCACTCCTACAGCCTTACAGTGTTCTACTCCTCCTCTATGCAAGGAAAGTAAATTGTATACTATTCTCTGGTTTGCTGCATCACACCCATCCTCTAGCTGATATCTCCCTCATCCACAGTGTGGCGCTGCGCACGTGTGCCATGGTACTACGGCGGCTCTGTTTCTATCTCTTTTTTAAATAACTTTGCTCTGAGATCGAGCTGCGTTCAACACCTCTTCGCTGCAGCCCTCTCGGGTTGCCTTCTCTAACCCCATAATATCTTCCACAGTAGCTCTTCCTTCCCCCCTCCATTTTGATCCTTCTTTTTCCTAGTACTACTATTTGCCTTACGGAAAACAACATTCCAGTTTTTGCAAAAAAAATCCTGTCACATGGAAATTTGAGATCATCTCTTTTCATAATACTTCTTGGAAACTCCCCTTGGCAAAATATTGTTTACAATAATGCCAAGATGCACCAATCTACATAATATGGGGAAATTACCATAAACTATGATGTGGATCACAGGATATGGCATTGACCTTGGTCGTCCGAATCGAAACCTATTCATACACATTGAGGACAATTTTGTGAACCAGGTTTTTGAAAAGTTGTCAAAACACAAGTTTATCATTTTGCATGGCATGTGATACTTTCAAAAGGACGCCATGCACATGTCTTCCATAAAATTTTAAGAACAATCTACCTTAGCCTCATGTTACAATTCCTTTACTTTCCTGTGAATCTAACGCTTCTTTAAGAAACATTTCCTAACGCGAATCAAACAGGCCCAATGTTGAGACTCTCACGGGCAACATTTCCTACTATGCCAAGATGCACCCATATACCAAATTAATGTGGGAACAGTACATTAACTATGATGTCGATATGGCCATGACCTTTTTTGGTCATCAGGGTTGAAACCTAATAATATTCATACATGGTGGGAAAATATGGTGTGGCTGGTTTCTAGAAGTTGTCAAATCCCATGGTTATCAGTTTCCTGGCAGGCTGTACACGTGATGTGATAGGATGCCATGCGTAAATATTTGTTTTTCTATTTTTCTTTATTACATGTGATTGTTTCAAAACGGGTTCAAAATTGTCAAGATACAAATTCTTAGCAGGATGTTGAATTTGTCAAAACTCTCGATTGTTTTTGATATATTAACTACCTGATGCGTACCACCAAAATATTTTTGAAGAACTTCGATAGAAATCTACCACTTTCTAGAGCTTCTAGTTCAAATATGACATGTTTTTCTTAATAGAGACATAAAGTCATTTGAGTGGTCCGAGTTAGCTCGGAATCTTTGAAAACTCATAAAACTTGAGAATCGTACATAAAACATGGTCCACTATATCTGGAAACTTGGCTTGTGGCATTCGAAACCATGTTCTCTGTACTTTCTGTGCATAGTATATTCATGGTGCTAGAGGCCAACAATAATGGGATATTCTATATGCTAGACATGACATAATCAAATGTATTGAAAGAGATCCAATGGTCAACAATGTCGGGTTTTGCCAATCTATATCGAACTGCTGATGTTCGAAGTTATTCGTACACTATATAGTGGTATGGAAATTGTGAAGCAACATAGTCGTTTTTTGTTTTGAAAAGAAGTGTCAAGCACTATATAGTGGTATGGAAATTGTGTCACGTGCCTTTTACAAGTATGGATATGGATGATCAGTTGATGTGACTCTCGGCCTTGAATTTCTGGACAGATAGGTTACGGTCTACTACCTTTTTCTATTACTAGATGGATGCTAGCCAAATTCCAAATCTGAATCGAGCGGCAAAATCACCCACCGACCTTGAAGCATTTCCTGCCCCACCGATTCAAAACCTTTGATCCAAAATCTCCCACCGGATAGTACCATTTTTCTATTATTATTAGCTAGACGTGGGCCAAATTCAAATCTCAACGGAGCGGCAATATCACACACCGACCTTGAAGCATTTCATGCCCCTCTGTTTTAAAAACTTTGTTCTTCAAATATCCTGTTCTACCCCTTGTTCAGACGATAGATGGGCATGCTAAAGTCAGTACCTCGGGGGGCACGATCATAATTATATTTCTATTCACCTATACTATGGTCCCGATTCAAACCTTTTTCCCCGCTGGCCCTCCCAAAAATCCCAAGCTCCTCTGTCGCCTCCACGGACACCGCGCGCACCGGCTTGATCTCTGGTCTCATGCACCGCCACGGAGCCGCTTCACCGACGCTCACCCACTGGATCTAGTTCACCGCGTCTCTCTGCCACTTTACCGGAGCTGTGGTGTCGTTCACCATGCCGATGGCATCATCGACCACCCAAGCTCTGCTGCCTCGCTGCCGATGGTGTCATCGACCGCCCAAGCTCTACTTCCTTGCCGCCGAAAGCTACCCAATTGTACTGGATCCACTTCACCGGTGTCCATCGGACGTTATCTACTTCAAGAAGTTCCATGTCCACCGCTCCAGACCAGCTGCACGGCTGTCTCTGTTCACAACACCGTATCTGCCTCAGTGACGCCCTCGTCCACCGCGTTCAAGCTGGCATCGACTGCCCAAGATCTGCTTCCCGGATGCTAACAGCCACCGGAACCGCAGCACCCTCGGTGACCTGGACATCACTTGCATGGTATCGATGATGCTTAGATGCCTCTCCAACCTGAACTACATTTTTGTAATCGTGCTAGTACATACAAGTCACTGGCCACGCCTATTCTTCGTGCTAGTAGATGCAAGGTTATTAGACATGTTGGTTTGCATTCGCTGCTCTACAAATTTCAAGTCATGCACATGTCTGTTATTTTGTCATGCACATGTTCTTAGCTACTCCATACACCAGTAATTGCCTGCTACCGTGTAATTCTTGCAAAATCTGTAGTCATTGGAAAATATTAGTGTGGATTCCCTGCTCTACAGTTGATGAATCTATCTGGTTCGTCCTGAGATCAGTTCCTGCTTTTATTTCCTCCTTGGCATCATTCTGCTATCCTGTAGTAGCCGTTTAAACTCTTCATACTAATTTGATTATAATTTTGTTGTTGCCATAATGCCATCTGGTTCTTCAAAAGATGCATCACTAACTACTTCCTTCTTCTTGCATAGAGCTCAAAATGGAACAATGAACATGTTGGTTTGCATAGCCTATTCTACAGGTTCACAAGGGATGCCATCACTTCCTTATTTGGTGCTGGTTCGTCCTGAGCAACGACATAATTTTACTCTACTATGTAGTTCACTCCTGGTCTGCATTCCTGCTCTAGAATTTCTCTTATGATGCCATTATAATTTCTATCTGGTTGATTTTTAGCTATGACATTAACTACATGCCATTGTGTATGTCACCGCAAATTCTAAGTCACCCAACGACTCTATGCATTCCAGGAGATGCCACTGGTTCCATATATATTTGCTGAAATGCTAAGAAATACTTTGTTTGATTGCTCATTTCATTCTAGGCACACTTGTCTAATGCTTGTTTGTCCTGTTCTCTGAGTTCTAGCGGCCATTATATCTCGCATCCGGTTGCAGGTGCATTTCGTCCTAAGTCACGACATAACTATCCTCTATAATATATAGTTCATTCGTGGTTTGCATTTCTGCTCTACAGGTTCTCGTATGATGCGGTTATAATTTCTATCTGGTTCATTCTTCGAAAATTCCGAGTCACCCAACGTCTCTTGCATTTTAGGGTATAGAACTGCTTCCATATATTTATTCAAAATGACCTGGCTAGTTTATATCTGCTGAAATTCTAAGCCACACAAGCACATTTTTTGATTGCTCGTTTCACAGTAGTCACACTTGTTTAATATGTGCTTGCTTGTCATGTTTGTTTGACGTGTTGGTCAATAATTGAACCATTAACCAGTTATAAAGTCCAGTTCATAGCTCCTGTCATATCAGTCAAATGATTAGTTTGTATTGTTTGATGTATTAACTTGTTATTACTTAGTTTCAGACTGCAATTATTGCTAGCCCCACCAAAGAGGGGCTGCAAGATCATGTCTCCTCCAATGTAGCTGTCACACACAATGGAAGATGCAGGTGATCGATTGGGAAATAAAATTGAGGACTCTGCTATCAACTTGATTGTCAACTGAAATGCTGATTTTTCTTTCCCTTGAGTTGATAATATGTAATAATTTAAAGAAGTTTGCAGCTAATGTAATACCTAGATAACTCACGTAGGCCATGTAGGCATTTAGTTGACATCGTCCACACATTGCAGTAGTCGTTACGGTAACTACACCAGGCAGGTCGGTTAGAGAACACTATCGTGTTGTATTAGGCCGATGACGAACAGTAAAAAATGTTGGATTATTATACAAGTTTTATGATATTGGCATGGGCTTCAGAAATGACGAAACAGTAAAAGGCCGTAAATGTAACGGGCCAATGCGCATGTGGTAACAGGCTGTATCAGTAACAACCCGTAAATCTAACAGGCCTAACGGGCCGTAACAATAACATGTCGTAATAGCAGAACAGAAACAACCCATTATAGTAACAGGCAAGAATCTGCAAAATCACAAAACAGTAAGAGGCCAAAACAGTAGCGGGCCAAAACAGTAGCGGGCCACAACAGTAAAATTCTAGAAACGATTCTGACGAGAGTAACAGGCTGACAAATTTACTAGGCTAGAATAGTAAAGGGCTTTTTGTGGGCCTAAATAGCTAAGACCAGAACAGTAACTGACCATCTCAGAGAAGGACTACGATAACAGTGATGGGCTGACCGCAGGCCTTATGTTTATAGGAACCACTTGGCGCAGGCTGCTAATAGGCCGTGCAGCGTTGGACCAACATGGGCCTTCTGTAGGACGAAACTGAATCAGGCCTGAAAGTTTACGGGGCGCTGCTGGCTACATTTTTGGGCCCATTTCAAACAGTGCAGGAAGAAACAGTAACGGGCCATCTTCTTATTGGGATCCCCTTATGGACCGGCCCAGTTAGTATTTAGCAGGCCTTGGCTGGGCATGGCTTCTTCCATGGTTTATATGGCCGTTAACGGTGGTTACCGACCGCTAACGGCGGCTGCCACCTGGTAGTTCGCATGATGTCACCAGTCAACGTGGCTGGCGAATAGATCTACGATGGAACAAGTTTTCGTCGCTGAAGGGTGCGATCCGCCACAATCGGAAAAAACCGTGGTTAATTCATTTTTGATGGGGCTTTTACCAGAAAGTCCATCCGTCACGGAAGACTCTTTGGCCATGAAAAAGGGCCTTCAACCACGAAAATCGTCTATTGTAAAAGCCAACTTTCTTGTAGGGAATACCACTCTCAACATTTTCGGTGTATCACTCTTTTCCCTCAAAGTGGAAGCACTCAAACTCACATATGGTGGAGTCACTCATATCACTTTTGCACTCACTTGAGTGGGCTAAGTGGCTCTCAAACTCACATGAGATTGGTACCACATCATCACTCAAGCCTATAGGGATAGACTCGATTTCTTCAACTCCATGTGCCTCCATTGGTGAAGGGAAATTCCTATGCTTACCATCCTCAACCTTATCGCCTCCAAGTATGAATGCTTAAGTTGGACATCATCGCTCGCATCGCCATCGGAGGTGTCATATTTCACCTCCTTATTCGTAAACACCTTGGCTTGTTTCTTGAAGCACTTCTACTCTGAATGTCCCTTCCCCTTGCATTTATCGCATAGGATATTGGGACATTTCAATGAATCATGAACGTAGACATTGCACTCATAGCATGTAGGTCCTTGAATCGCACGAGGGGGGCTTATGCGGGTGGCATAAGAGGGGAATACAATATGATGTTTCTTGTTCACCTTATTTGTGGTGGTAATAGAAGGAGATACCACATTATTGGTGGCACGATCTTCCTTCTAGTGGTGGGAGCTTCTCTTGGGTGCCATTATGGTGGTGGAACGTGAAGTGGAAGATGACATATGATGAGGATCTCACTTCTTTGCACTTGACGCCTTTTTATCCGTAGCACCAACACCATACGAGGTATTCTATCTTGAGGTTCCTGAATATCATGTAGTAGTCTTCCTCGAGGGAGAAGTGGTGTCCTTGAAGTTCATGTAGTTGTGCAACTGATGCATGTAAAATGCACACCTGAACTTTGTAGTTTATTAAAACATATTCCCACATATTTGCATCATATTAGTAGTTATTATCAATGTTCTTACTGATTTCGTGGATTTTCTAAACAATACCATTTCCTTTGGTTCTAACTCTGTCTAGCAGAATATACCTCTGTTTAGTATTTTTGAGGTTGCCCTTTTTCGAGACGCTGAACCATGGCCTCTAAATCCAAAAAGAGCAAGGTTAGAGGCCACAGTTCACAAATTGCGAGACACATCCAACAAGCCAAAGAAGGGCCAAAGGGTCCTAATGGGCTGGAAATAGGGCCAATGGCGCAGGGTAACCTACAGCACGTGCCACATGTGCTCTTTCCCACCTTGGTCGTCCGATTCACTTCAATCTTTTGCCCACCGACTTGTTTTGACCTAAAAACCTCTATATACACCCCCTCGTGGCTATCCTCGACACATACGGAGGCAGAGATCAAAAACACCAAAATAGAGAGTCTGCAGGCCGCCACTAGAGAAAGATTGGAGGGGAACCGTTGCTAGAATCACTTCCGTCCGCCTCTCCTTCTTCATCAACGTCTCATCATCACTCTCCATGATGACAAGGGAGTATTCCACCCTCTGGACTATGGGTTTATGGTGGTAACTTGATCGAATATCTATATGTATGATCATTGTTGAAGTCCATATGATGTACCTTGCATGACTATGTATCTATCTATGTAATTCCTATGGTGGATATTGTGGTATGAATACTTGTTATGCATTTACCGTTGTGTTCGATATTTTATGGCGTGTCATACTTTGGGAATATTCTATCGCATGCATGTAATGGTTTGATCTATGCAAAATGCCTTGTTTACCAATTACCATGAGGTGTGTGACACCACCAAGCGGAGGTACATGAGATAGTTATGGTAATGCACACGACAAATAAATCATTGTATTAGTGTTTGGATGGTTTTTCATTAAGAATTATGATGTATGTAGGTAATGGGTGGCCGAGTGACAGCGAAATATGTATTGAGTGACACAATGCAACAAAACATCCTTTATCTATGGGTAAAAATGGAGAAGTATGATGTGTGGTGTGACAATAACTAACGTTGGTCTTATGATGGTGACCTAGCAGCAAAAATGAGTATTTCTTTCAACTATGTGTTTTAGGACATGTAGTCATCATAAAAGTTACCATTAAAACATGACAATTGTGTGTACTTTTATCTATAACATGATTATCACTATAGATGGAGAGAGAGAGGATTGAGTGAACCCATGAACCCATGTCCGTTGTTCCTATAAGAGAAAACCTTTGTCTTGTCATCTTGTGTTGAAGAGGATTGGGACACTTTACATTACTACTCTATTGCACTTTACTTCCTGGTATTAAATCAACCTCCATTGTTTATTTAAATTGTTTAGTGTATAAACAACTTAAACATGTGACACTTTAGTTGTAGAGAATAAACAGTTTTTTCCTTCTTGCTCCAGTGGATCCATACCCTATCTCCACATTGAGAGGTACTATAGTGATCCCCCACTCGTGGGGGTTATCAAGTACTTTTCTGGCGCCGTTGTAGGAAAGCGTAATGCTTAGGATTTTACTCTTGTGTGCACTAGATATTAGATTTACTTTTAGTTTTGCATCTAGGTTTATTTCCAGTTTGTTTTATATCTTGCCATCATCTAAGTTGGGGAGGTTTACTTATTTTTTGGCTGTGAGCTTTAATTTAGTTTACTTTTAGTTTTCTACTTACTTTCCTTATATCAAAAACACATAAAACATTTAGTGTTACTTTCACTATGGATGAACCTATTGGGTTCGCAGCATAGAAAACAAAATATTTCCTGCGATATCCACAACTAAGCACCAATATCTATCTATCTAGATACAATAAATGGGTGGATATATATCCATAGAGATATTACCCTCAAAGACCGAAAAGCTTTGTTAACAAAATATGATTTCGCGAATGATGTAGTTGTACACTTGCTGATCTCAAGATTGAGTTGAAGTCCAGCACCGCACAGTAGAAGTGCATTCGTGATCACACACACGTACATCACCTCTACAACCTCCGAGTCCTTGCTCCAGCAAAGCAGCGGAAGCAACAGATCCTTCTAGAGAAACCACCAAGAACATGTACTTCTCTAATCCAAAGGCGTGGGGAATTTACTAGAGGGGAGAGAGATCCTTCACGACGAGGTGTGTGAGTGAGAGGAGAGAAGTGCTCCTTTTATTGGGGGAGGGGTAGCCCCATGCCATGGTCGGAAGCCAAGGTGGGTTCCCCCACCTCTCCCTCATTCATGTGGGTGGATGATCCACTCACAATTCCACTCACATGCATTAATTTTCCACCAAAATTAATTCCAACTCTCATTTAATAAAACTATTTTATTTATTTTATTCAGAATTTTTTAATTACTCTAATTAAAAAACTGCATAAAACCCCTTACAATACTTCGATATCACATCTGAAACCATTTTCAGCAATTTGACCCGAAACAATTCTGGTGTCCATCGAAATAATCCCAGTGCTTTCAAATCCTTTCTTTGGTATTATATCTGCTCCATTTGGTGTCGGTATACCTTAAGTGTGTCACCCTACGGTTCATGAATAATGCGTATATGAATGAGACCCTTCTCCGATCAATAATCAGCAGCGGGACTTGGAGATCTATACTAACTATCACATATTGAGCGATGAGTCTAGTGATCATGTGAACCTTTGATGATGTAACTAAATCCCTTTTTCTTGCGATATATTACATGTCCGAGAATCGATCATCGATATCCTCATACCTAGTTTGATTTCGTTACTGATAAGTACTCTTTTCTCGTAGTATTATTTGTGATCTTATCACTTGCTTGTAAGTTGTGTCAATGTGATATCACTAAGAGGGCCCTGAGTATATCTCTCCGTCATTGGGATGGACAAATCCCACTCTTGATCCATGAGCCTGTACATAACACTTTCGGAGTAGCTGAACCCACCTTTATTATCACCCTGTTACGGTGTGATGTTTGATGTTATCAAGTTACTCTTCTGGTGTTCGTGATTGAAATGATCTCATGGTCTAAGGACTAAAGTTACTTTGCATGATGTTATAACAATGTAAACATAATGACTTTGATTGTATTACTATACTTTGGATGAATGTTCATCACATCATTCCACAAATGTTGTGACCTCGTTATTAACAACATCCAATGTCCATGATCAGGAAACCTTGATCATCTTGTTAATCAATGAGCTAGTTTATATGAGAGGCATAACTAGTAACTCTTTATTTGTTTATTAAACACACATGTATTAACGTTTCCAATTAACACAATTATAGCATGAGAAATAAATATTTATCATAAACATGGAATAAGATAATAACCACTTTATCATTTCCTCTCGGGCATAGTCCCTTTAGTCTTCAACTTGCACTAGAGTCAATAATCTAGTTTGAAAAACTTGCGCATTCAACACCTTGGTGTTGTATATACGCGTTTTCTTGTGGTAAACCTAATCTCCGGATCTGACACTTTCAGGTCTATGTGTATTTACATGTATTTGCATCTCTACACATCACTCATTCTAAAATGAGATGGCATTGTATAAGTTTAGTTATTTGGTGAGACCTTTAGTTCATTTGGGTTAAAACATATTGATATTATTGTTGTACTATATATCTTCATAGTATTATTCCACTATGAACCACACCTAGTTTGATAACACACTACTTAACACAAATGCCCTCATTTGCAGCTATTATAGCAGTCATGTACTCAGCCTTTTGTTGTAGTATCTATCACAATGTCTTAACTTTTGAACTCATCCAAATCCATCATGGAACCTCCTTTCCATTACATTGTGCCACCCATAGTCTAAATTGAGATAAATTTAACTTGTTTATTGTGACGAAACTAGTACCAATGTAACACTTTACAATGAATTATTTGTCACCTCTACATACATAACATATTATTAGTTCTTCAAAATCTCATAAGAATATCCTTACTATCGTCCAATGATCATCTTATAAATAATTATAGGAATATGACATATCTGGATGTGTACATATCACGGTATACATTATTGATCAAAATATTCATGTGATTTCACTCCCCAAGTGTCAAAACACTTGAATATCGTTTCACGCACCAAGTGTTAATACACTTGAATCTCGATTCAACCTTTTCCATGCAGCAAGAACCTTTCTTGTCGTTTACATATTGAACTCATTCAGTATCTCATCAATGTACATTTTGCATAACCATATTAGCGTCTCAATCTATCCATATAGACATTGATGCCTAATATTCTGGTTTTGCACAAGTCTTTCATCAAAATCTAATTTTAATGAAATTATTTACCTATGTCAATAAAATATATATCATTTCCAATCAACATGTATTTTACATAATGTATTAGAAATATATCACAACGCTCCCACTTAATTTCTTGCAAATGCAAGCATCTTCATCATCTTTGATGAAATTAAACATTTTAATTGTTTCATCACAGTGAAGATTCCAACTCCGCTATGATTACTTCAACCATTGAAGTTTACAAGCCCTTTTAGCATCCTTTGATCTAACAAAATCCTTTGGACCGTGTCATATACATGTCCTAGGTAACCAGTTTATTATAAGAACTTTATTTTTTGTTCAACTATCATATACCAAAATTGACATATGCCATATACCAAAATTGATATATGTATGGTTGCTACAATAATCCATCCAGACTAAATATCGCTATGAAATATCAAATCTTGTCATAGTCAACTCCTTGAACATTGTCGTCAACTCTTTTCTGGCATGTCGACTATTTCATAGATGTGAAACATTCATGTATATTTCTTTATAGATCCAAATACGACCAATAGACTTCATGCCTTTCCGGAGGGTCTTCTAAGTTCAAAAACTTGTTTTCTCGTGTATGGAAACTATCACGGATTTTATGACTTCTCGTCACTTTATGGACTCAGGGCCCATAATCGCTTTTTTGCACGCAGTCAGTTTATCATTGTCAAAACAATAACAACTTGTTTTTCAAATCATACTATTTGATTGTTACCCAACCCATATGGTTCAGATAGGAACTCTAATCTTCGAGATCACAACCTTTGTAATCACGGGATCCATGAGCATTGTGGTCGTCTTTGGGACACTTTCCGGCGTTGTGCTACTTACAACATGTTGCTTAGGTTCATCAACCTAATCAAAGTTCTATTGTCCTCGCAGTTAACTTTTGTGAAAAAATCCTTCTCAAGAAACTTGACGTTCTAAGCGACAAACTCTTTTGGCTTTGTTGTTATGGAGGAATACCCAACTATTCCTTTGGGGTAACCTACAAAGAGGTCCTTATCCGACTTTGGTTGTAAACATTTTCCTTATGCCTATCATACCAAATTTTAAGAAAAGACAACTTGGGTTTTATCCCAAGCCATAACTCATATGGGGTCATTTCAATGGATCACGATGGTGTTCTTTTCTGTGTAAAAGCGGTAGTCTCTAAAGCTTTAATCCATAAAGCATAATGGAAGTTTTATAAATGACACATTTGATCTTACCATGTCAAACAAGGTTTGATTTCATCTCTCGAACACTCCATACTCCTATAGTTTATCAGGAAACACAAATACATGGAACGATTCCTCAAATATTAGGTGTTTTGCTAAACTTGTAACTTCATTTTTTTTTATTTTCTCGTTACAATGATTTTCTACTTCATCTTGAAAGTCTTTGAACAATTTTCAAATGTTTCATACTTCTTCCTTATTAAGTAAATATATACATATATTCACTCAAATTTCTGGAGAAAGTATATGAAGTTGAAAGATCCACCACACATGGATACACATAATGCACTATATACATCAACATGCATAATGTCCAATAAGTTAGTCATATGTTCCTCTTTGGCCTATGAACGAAGTTTCAATTATCTCCAGGAAAGTGTCGCAAGCGTCAATTGATCAAAATCAAAGACTCCAAAAATCCATCAACATGGATTTTCTTCATGTTTTCTTTCTAATATAATTTAAATGGCGATTTCACTCATAAGTGATATTTTAATCATTTGTCTTGTGACATTTTAGCATTAGTTTTTATGGACATGATTTCTCCAACTAGACTTTTAAAAGTTCATCCATCTTCTATGAAATACGATAATTATTTGGACAACCTTTATTCTCATAATATCTGAACAAAATAACAATTATTAAAACAAATCTCTAAGGCTAGGTTTGATGTCAATGATAAACACAATAGCACTTTATTTGTTTTTTATGAACATCATCACATATTCTCTTCCTAGTTACTTAGGCCATTTCAGTTCATGAATTGTGTTGTTTTGTATGACACTTCACACCAACAAATTTGGTATCCAATACCCCAGAACCACATTGTTTAACAAGCAAGGAATATAGCCATAGCATGTATATCATCTATATACCTAAGCTGGACATTTTGTTGTGGTGGTGGCATGGGAGATGCCATAGATAGGCTAAAGATGGGGCCAAAGTGCGCTAGAGGTATCCAGGGAGGGATAGTGTGGTGATTCCACACACAGATGGTTTGTATTCTCAAGATAAATGGTGGTTTACAGATGCTCCTTGAACTATTCGTGGGGAGGAAGAGGATGAAGTTCTCTACTACCCACCCTTCTCTCTAGGGTTCTTTCCTTACTAAAATGATCGACCCTCTCTATGGAGATCCTGGTGCTCCTGATATAAGGGAGGCCAGGCTACAGTTAGGGCATACATGCAAAGCATATTTGTAGAATATGCTCCTCCCAAAATAGCAAAACGGTGCACTCCTTTTTCCCTTCGTAAGATGCCCAGGGCTCATGGCATAAGCCTCTCTGAACCCCTTGCGTAAGCCTCTATGGCATCGTGTCACCCTACCAAGAACGGTCTGGCGACGTCACCTTTGTCGGCTAGGACCGCTAGTCCTTGCCTTTGTCTCCTGCGCTCACTCTACAGTGGAGAGAGAAAAGCGCTGACCATTGAAGATACCTTCCTTCTCCTGCAATCCAACTAGTACCTGCAAACAAGTAACATGGTCATGCCGACATACATCTTATGTTGGCCGAGGTAATGTTGAGTGAATACATCCATGGTCAGGTTGGTCGTAACTCGGCTGGCCTTTAGGTAACCCGGTCAACTCTCGCTTTGACCTTGCTTTACCTCGGCAGGCATTGCCTTTATGCCCCAGCTCGAACCTACCTAGGGTCATCCCCCCAACATTAGTCCCTGAAGCAGGTGCGGTCTTAGAAACTTCAGCTGCTAAGGCCACAGCAGGTTCAACCAGCTAGATTCTTAGTTGTTGCCGAGGTACCCTTATGTCGGCACGCTTCGAACTTAACTCGGCATCTCACATTCCTGACTTGGTATTTTCTTTGACCTTTCTTGGCTCTTTCCGAGTTATTCCTCTTTGGCCGGGTCTTAACCTCTCATTCGGGCTACCCACTTAGATTCCTTCCTTCTCGCGTACACTTCCCCACATCCTACGTGGAGGGTAATCATCACCTTGCCTCATTTTAAGGGCCTGCGCTAGTTACTGTGCATGCTGTCAGCGATTACTGTGCAGACGTCACTTCATGGCTGCCTCTTCGATAACTAGCACGATCCGCTGCGCCATGTAACCCTTCATGTGGCTTGTTGTTGATTGGTTCCTTTTGCAAATACACGGCCACGCCGTGTGTCCTGGCACAAACTGTGATCCCACTACCCCACTAGGGGCATGGTTAAATAGGGGAGCGGGGGCGCCCCTTAGCCATTTCCCAGCTCGCCTATGCCTCTGTATCTTCTTCTTCTTATTCGTCGATGCGCCGCCACCACCGCTGCCTCTATATTAGTGACAGTGCAGTTGCCGCTGTTCTCTGCTCCTGGCTCGCTCCACTGCTGCTCCACCTCTCACTGTAGCCACGGGGCCCTATCAATCACGACCCTTCTCCCCTTGTTCAGATTTCTCTTCAGAAGTAGATCTGGAGATGTCACAAGATATCGCCACCATCTAGGAGCACGAAGAGGGCAGCGCGGCCCATGAGCGTGGTGCCTAGGCCAGCTCCTGGATGTGCCAAGATGACATAGATTGGCTCATCCGCACCCGCCGCGTCCCCGCCGGGGTTAGCTTTCGCATCCCCGCCGACAAACTTGCCCCTTCTCCCGAGCCTAGTGAGTACGTGGTTTTCCTTTCCCACTTACAGCGCGACTTTGGCCTTCCTACCAGCGATTTCTTCCATGATTTTCTTACCAACTTCGCTCTTCAACCTCACCATCTCCCCGCGAATGCCATCGCCTCCCTCTTCGCTTTTGTTTCCGGCGTTGAGGGCTATCTCGGCTTGTGGCCCTCAATTCACATATGGTACAAGTTCTTCGGCTTCAGGGCCAACATTGTTCTGAATAAGGACCTTTGCCCCGCCGACAAATCTCTGACCCAATGCGGGGCAGCTTCCATCTCATCTCGGCGAGACTCCGTGTTTCCCCGAGTTACCGGCTTGGAGTCCTGCAAGGGATGGGCCAAGACGTTCTTTTAAGTAAAGAAAAGTACCTCGGAGGACAAGATCCGGCTACATCCTTTTTCTGTCATTGTCCTTGATAGGAATCGATGGGGCCAGATCCCCAAGAAGTCCAGCACTTTAGTTGATCTGGTAGAGAAACGCATCATCGACTTGAAATCATTGGGGATCTCCGGCGAGGATCTAATGGTCACCTTCATCCGGAGCCGAATCTCCATGCTATAGCAGCGCACTTACAAACTTTGCCACATGAGCGGGCACCTCAACCCCAACCGAACCTCGTCAATCGAGCTCTCCGACTCTCAGATCTTCCACAGGGTTAATGCTATCTTCCAAATGACCGAGGATTGGGAGTGGGGGTTTGAGCACTTCAGCCGAGATAGGCTAGCTCCCGCGGTACATATCTTATGCGACCCTTTTTCCGTGTTACACTATATGTCAGCCTGTATCATTTACATGACCCTTTTGCCTTATTCCTTTCAGACGTTTCTCCAGCTAACAATAGAGTACACCATGAACCCGTCCCTCAAGTGGGGCAAGGATCGGGATACCTCGGATTCGGAGGAGCCGGACTTTGAGGTTTTCCTGCCTGTTCCTGACTTTGGCTCCAGCCGACCCTCTGGTAAGACTTTTGTCTTAAGGGATTGGCTGGATGATGATGGAGATGATGATGATTGTGAAGTTCTTCAGGTATTTGATCTGATGCCTATCTCATATGCTTTTCTGGCTGATCCGACTCCAGCTAACCCGGCTGGTCAGGTCCACACCGATCCTCCTCTTGTTGTGGGTGAACAAGCCCCTGTGAAGAAGAGAGCTGCTACCTCAACTCTTGCTTCTGAACCACCCAGGGCTAGGAAGAGGTACAAAAAGTCTGCCGACAAGGTCGCTAGTAAACCCCCTGCTAAGGCCACCATTCGGAGAGCTCCAAAGCCCAAGGATCCACCTACCGCGTCTGAGTAAGTTCTTCTTTCCTTTCTTGTTCTTTGAGTAGTGTGGCTCTTTCTACATGTATTTCTTGTTACTCTCTTTTTGTCCTAACTGGATACTTGTTTTTGCTTGACTCGGCAGGGCCGCCAAAGATATTAGCCAGAGTGGTTCCAGCATAGCCTCTCCTCTTTGTGTGGATCCACCCTCTCCTCGTCATGCTGATGCTCCTGTTCTGAGCCCCATCCGGGATACTTCTCCCGCTGTGTCGAATAGCAACTCACCTCGTCAAGACGAGGGCAACATTAGCATGGATGGAGGGGGCATCGCCGAGGATGTGACTATGTTGGACCAACCAAGTGTTCCCTCTGCTTAGCGGGAACCATATGATGGTGCCAACAACATCGGCATCGATAAAGACTCTACCGAGGTGTCGATGACTCTAGCGCCAACCCTAGATCAGCCTCCGACTCAAACTCCACCAGTTCCAGTTTCAAGTTCTTCTCCCAAAGCACCTCCTTCCTCGTCTGAGTCTCCAAAGACTCAGCGAGAAGACTAGACTCGTCCCAAGCCTCAGACCAAGTCCTCCACGCCAGCTTCTTCAGCCAGAGCGCAACCTTCATCTCCGAAGCAGCGAGCCAAACCAGCCACCAAGAAAGCTTCTGACGTGACCAAGGTCAAGCCCACTGCCGAGGAAACCAAAGCTGCAACCAAAGGCTCAAAGGTTGGGTCTGGGCAGTGCACCCTTGCGTCCATGATGCAACAGGGCAGCGCTACCCCTGGCCCAACTCCAGACAAACAACTCATGCTGCATTCTAGTCCGACCGCTACCAAGGTTGCACACCAAGCTGCGCACGAGAAAGGGTTAGTCCTAGCTCGAACTCTTAGTGGTGGGAGCCTCGGATCACTCGTCGAGTTCTCCGAAAACTTGAATAACGCTGAGTACGTTGATGTCAGCTCCGGTAACCCGGCAAAGTTTGGTCCTACGGAGATTGGCGCTCAGATGAATACAGCTACCAAAGCCATTTCTTACGCTAGCAACATGATGGAGGTAAATTTCTCAGCCATCTCTTTACATGTGCAAGTACTTGTAGACATATCCTCTAGTCCCCGAGCCTTCGGGGGAGTAACATGTTACTTGGACGGATGCTCTTAAAAACTTGTGCAACTTTTTCGTAACGTGCTCCCAAATCCGAAGCATCTTAACTTGGTTAGATTATTGAGTAGCTTCGAATATCCGATCACCTAGAGCCGGGTTAAGTTCCACTTGACTCGGATCTGAACAACTTCAAATATTCACTCACCTAGAGCCGGGTTAAGTTCCACTTGGCCCGGGTCTGAATAACTTCATATATTCACTCACCTAGAGCCAGGTTAAGTTCCACTTGGCCCGGATCTTGAGTAGCTTCAAATACTCACTCACCTAGAGCCGGGTTAAGTTCCACTTGGCCCGGGTCTTGAGTAACTTCAAATATTCACTCACCTAGAGCCAGGTTAAGTTCCACTTGGCTGGGTCTTGAGTAACTTCAAATATTCACTCACCTAGAGCTGGGTTATGTTCCACATGGCCCGGGTCTTGAGTAGCTTCAAATATTCACTCACCTAGAGTCGGGTTCAGTTTCACTTGGCTCGGGTCTTGAGTAGCTTCAAATATTCACTCACCTAGAGCCGGGTTAAGTTCCACTTGGCCCGGGTCTTGAGTAGCTTCAAATATTCACTCACCTAGAGCCGGGTTAAATTCCACTTGGCCCGGGTCTTGAGTAGCTTTGATTTTTCTTACTATCCTTGAAGTAACATTTTCCTTTGCAGATCACCACCAACCATCGCACCGTCGAGTTTCAGCAGCTTCTAGACACACACAAAGAACTTTCTTCAAAGCATAAGGCCTTGCTGCTCGAGCTGAAGAAGAAAGGTAAAATTTTCTCTTTGGAATTTTCATTCTTACTTTGCTTCCTCTTGGCTCGCTATATTAACTTGTGACTCGGATTTTGCAGCCAATGTCGAGCCCCAAAACGAGGCGCTGAGAAGGGGGTGGACAAGCTGAAAGGTACTTTTCATTCGCTTCGTATCATCTAACCTTTTCATTCTGGTTCGGCAGATAATTATACCTCGGTTCTACCGGGTCAAAAAATTATTATAGTGTCTCTTCAAGATAGTGTGCCTCTGCCTAACATGATGCTCCATTTTCTTGAACAAGTAGGACAATACCAGGCCCAGCTTAAGGAGAAGGACGAGGAGATCGCTCGGCTCCGTGGCGAGAATGATAACCTCAAACTGCTCCATAAGACTGAGCTTGAAAAATTAGATCTAGAATTCTCTGATGCAAAGGTCTAGCTCACAGGCCAACTTGATAAAAGCAAAGATCTTCTCCAAGTATCCGAAGCCAAGGTTGAGTCATTGAATACCGCTCTTGAGGAATTCCGGAAGAACTAGATAGCTTGGCTGTCCCAGCTGACCCGGATCCATGGCCTCATAGCCTATAAGTTTCTTTGTTTCGAGTTTACTTCTTATTGCCGAGGTTATTCTTCTGTTTGGATTTTTTGAGTTGCTTCTTGTTTGCCATTTCAGAGGATTTCCACCCGTACAAGGCCCGCTCCTATGTTGCCATCTTTAAGGTCCGGAAGAAGCGAGCTGAAGCTGGCCCTATCTCAGAGGAAATAACCATTAACGAGACCTTGGCTGGTCTTGCAGCCTGCCTCGAACCCATGAAGATCTTTGGGGTGGGGCTCCTCGGTGTTGCCATTCATGTTTTCATACTCTGTGGCCGAGTGAGACTGATCCCAAAGGATTTTCCCCCTTAACCGAGAAGTTCTAGGATACCAGGACCCAACTTAGCTTATGGAGAGAATCTACTGCCCGTGTTGGAGCTGATGCGACATTATCCTTTGTGTTGTCTTGGTATGAGGGCGTTGACCTGAATGTGCTCAGCCGCCTGCGCACCGGATCTAGGTGGACCAATGACCCGACCTGCATCGCCCAACATCAAGCTCGTGCCTATGATCTCATTCAATATGCTCACTGCCATGAATGGAATGAGGGGCCAAGTTTCCTCGAAGCCATTGACGATGAATACGTTGAAGGGGACACGGATGAGGACCAAGAAGATGTGGATTATGCTGAGGATGTCGAGGACGCCGAGGAAAATCCAGATGATGATGCCAAGGCCGAAACTGCCAATGCTGAAGACAATATGCCTCCTCCTGCTGCGGATGACCCGGCAGTTGCTGCTTCTTAAGCGATAAGCTTCAAAATTCATTAGATCCCCGGTATGTCAGGTGAAAATGTACCAAAACAATGTGTTATTTTGCTACAGTTTATGTTCTTATGCCAAACTAGCTTGGGTGAAATCCCCGGGTTTCATTTTCTTGTTCTCCCAATTCAGTGACTTGGCTCGCGTCTACCTTTATTCAGCATTTGACTAACGAGTCTGAGGTCCAAAAAATTGATTTAACAATACTTGAAACTTTAAGGACTAGCTCAAGATATTTTGGCATAACAAAAAATAAAGTAAATACATGGGTTAGTCAAAAAACAAATGTTGGCTCGATTACGTTCCTTTTCCTTAGTCGTTTTTCATATGCCTTGCAATTCCAAACTTGTTCTCTTGCTTCCCATGAAGCCAATTCTTGTTGGACAGCAGCAAATTGAAGAGTTAGCTTTTGGTGCCGACATACTACTAACTCGGCTAAGGTGTAAGTAATTTAAGCCAGCTGACATATAAAAAAGTAAATACAAAAAAAGACAACTATTATTAAGGCAGTCTCCGAGTTTATGCTCGAGGTGTCGAGATTTCATTGATAAGCTCATTGCCGACATACAGGCCAATATGAGAGAGTTCGGAAGACATACACTTCTTTTAAGTGTAAAATGGACGAAGTAATGCTACATTCCATGTCCTCTTTGATTCCTCGCCGGACATGTCCGCCTTGTTCTTCTCCTGTGGTTGTGCATAAATGAGGTAATACGCATCATTGAGCAGTGCTTTGCTCACGATGAATGGCCCTTCTCATGGGGGGACAGCTTATGCATGTCGGTAGTGCGCTGCACCAGCCGAAGTACCAGATCTCCTTCCTAGAAGACTTGGGGGTTCACTTTCTGGCTATGATAGCATCAGAGATTTTGCTGATATATGGCGGATCTAGACAAGGCCAATTCTCTCGCTTCTTCCAGCAGATCAACTTCATTTTGCCAGGCTTCTTGCACTTCGGCTTCTGTGTATTGGGTGACCCTAGGCGAGTCATGCTCTATGTCGGCTGGTAGTACAACTTATGCCCCATATACCAGAAAAATGGCATGTAGCCTGTTGATCGACTCAGAGTTGTTCTTAAGCTCCATAATACCGCTGGTAGTTCATCTATCCAGCACCCCGCTAATCTTTGCAGTGGCTCAATGAGCCGGGGTTTTATCCTGGACAGTACTAGTCCGTTGGATCTTTCCACTTGTCCGTTCGATGCGGGGTGGGCCATTGATGCGACATCTATCTGAATCTTGTTATCTCGGCAAAACCAGGTGAATGCTCCTTTGACAAAGTTGGTGCCATTATCTGTTATGATACTGTATGGATAGCCGTATCTTAAGATGATATCCTTGAGGAACATCACGAGAGTAGCTCCAGCACACTTTCTTATTGGATTTACTTCAATCCATTTTGTAAACTTGTCCACCATGACTAAGATGTGGGTCATGTTTCCCTTGGCCAGCCTAAATGGTTCAACCATATCCAAGAACCACACATCAAATGGCCAAGTGATTGGTATAGTTTTGAGTTCCGACATTGGTAGATGTGTCTTGATAGCGTATCTCTGATAGCCATTACATTTTCTCACTAGTTCCTCGGCTTGCTCCAGGGCGCTTGGCCAATAAAACCCATGTCGAAAAGCTTTGCTACTAGAGCCCTGGATGAGGCATGATGCCCACATTCCTCCTAATGAATATCTCGTGCCTAGCCCTTCTTCCGGGTCAACACATCGCTGCAAGACACTTGTGACACTTCTCCTGTATAACTAGGCATTGATTATAGTGTATGCCTTTGCTCTCCTCTGCACTTGCTTTGAGAGTATCTCATCACTATGCAAATTTCCTTCTTTAAAGAATTCAAATATTGGCCGCGCCCACGCTGGTACAACACGGGTTGGGAAAAGTACTTTGTAAACCTCCATAGGATCTACCGACATAACCTCTACCGGATCAAGCTAACAGTCCTCGAGTTCTGCAAAGCAGTCCCCGAGTTTACCAAGGCGGTCCCCGGGTTTGCCGAGGTAGTCCCTGGGTTTGCCGAGGTATTCCCCTAGTCAATGTCCATTGGGGTAGCTTCTTATCCGGGGTTTGCCGGGATATAGATTGACTCGGATTCTGGTGAAGGGGTAATAGATGGTTTTCTCAGATGCTCCAAAGCAACTCCTGGCGGGATGGCTTGCCGAGATGAACCCAGTTTAGATAACATGTCGGCTGCTTCATTTTCAGCTCTTGGCACATGGTGGAATTCGCATCCCTCAAAGTAGCCACATATCTTTTGGACATGAAATCTATATAGAGCCATATTTGCATCCAGTGCATCCCAACAACCAGAAACTTGTTGCACCACCAAATCCAGATCTCCAAAACACTCTATCCGACGTATCCCAATTTTGTTTGCCACCTTTAAGCCGTGTACAAGCGCGTCATACTCAGCCACATTATTTGAAGCTCAGAAATGAATCTGAAGCATGTATTTCAGTTGGTCCTTCTTGGGCAAGGTAAGGACTACGCCAGCCCCTAATATGTCCTTTAACTTTGATCCATCAAAGTGTTGGGTTCGTAGCATAGAAAACAAAAAATTCCTACGATGGGAACTATTATACGCCAAGATCTATCTACTAGATACAAGCAACGGGTGGATATACATTCATAGAGAACATACCCTCGAAGACAACAAAGCTTTGTTAACAAGATAGAACTCATGGATGATGTAGTCGAACGCTTGCTGATCTCAAGATCGCGATGATGTCCAGCGAGTCCAGCAGGTCCAGCACCACCAAGTCCAGCAGGTCCAGCACCACCAAGTCCAGCAGGTCCAGCACCACCAAGTCCAGCACCGCAAAGCAGTAGTGCATCCATGATCGAACACACGTCCAGTACCCTGACAACCTCCCTGTCCTCACTCCAGTGATGTATCGGAAGCAACAACTCCTTTCCAGATAAAGCCACCGAGAACATGTATCTCGCTAATCCGAGACCATGGGGAATAATTTCTAGAGGGGGGAGAGATCCTTCACAAGGAGGTGTGATGTGAGAGGAGGAGAGGGGGGCCTTTTATAGGGAGAGGGGGCAGCCAAGGTCCATGGTGTGGAATAGGGTCGGAGCCAAGATTTTGACATGAGGGGGGCGAAGAACACAACAATTTTTTTCTCGATGTTTTCCTAAACGCATGTCATTTTGGTTTTGGAAGAGTTTTTAAATATAGATATTTGAAGAAAATTGTTAGAGATAAAACATCACAATATATGATGTCTCATTGTAATATTGATAATACCACGACATAGAAATATTGTTTGGAAATAAAAAATTGACATTTTAATATCAACTAGACTAAATTTAGCCCACGACTATAAAGCTCATTGAACGATTTGATAATTTCTTCGAAGGTGATTTTCTAGCAATTTCTCTTCTGACATAGCAATTGTTGTGCAATAATTAAGTCATCTCTCAAAGACCTGAAGATACATACTCTATCTTTTAGTGTAAGGTACACCTGATTTAGAAGTTAATTGACTTCCTATAAACAAATTGGATGGTGATCCAATTAATTAGACCATAGATTGAGTACTAGAAAATATGTTGAACCAATTGGTCTACACAAGCACAAGCAGAACCGGAAATTCCTAATTAATATTTTCTATTTGTAGTTTCTATCAATCAACATTCATAGTTAAAGGCACAAATTAATCCAACATCAGGAGATGAATTAAGGACTAATACGAAATCAACTTAGAGTTAGAGGGACGAGTAAAAATACCTTACTTCCTTGCCTCCACGCAGACCTTGCCGGCGGCCGGCCGGATGTGTGCCCACCTTGCGTGCGTCTATGATTTCTGGATTGCCGCTCGCCCACTTACTTCCCACCTTCTAGTTCGATCAATTGGTACTTGGAATCGAAACCATCCTTGTCGGTGGCCGCTAGAGGTAGCAGGAGAGCGCGGAAACAATGCGTGTGTGTTGCATCTTGTATCCAACCATCCAACTCGCTGCCAAGGTTTTTATAGTGCGCTTGTTTTTCCCACTTTGTGCTAACTATAATTGCTACATGGGCTAGTGGTTAATTAGATGGGCTTACATGCATCACGTTCTGTTACACAGCGGCATGAGGGGCGAAGTAAGCCAGAGAGGTCAAAATTTATCCTCTCGCTAATCGCTATTAGGGGAATAATCTATCGATATGGGGGTTCTCACACCCGCTCGTCCCCCCTTGGCTCCGTGCCTGGCATGGAAGCCATGGTGGGTGCCCCCACCTCTTCCACATTCATGTGGGTGGAGTTGCCACTCCCATAAAAAGCCTCCACTCAAAATTCCACTCACACATGCATTAAATTTCCACCAAATTTAATGCAAGCTCTCATTAAATAAAATTATTTTATTTATTTTATTCAGAATTTTGTTAATTGCTTTAATTAACAAACATTCACATAAAACCCCCTACAACATTTCAATATCACATGAAGAACCAGTTTCTGCAATTTCACCCAAAACAATTCCGGTTTCCATCAAAATAATTCCGGCACTTTCTTAAATCTTTATCTGAAATATATTTAATCCAAATGGTATTGGTATCCCTTAAGTGTGTCACCCTATGGTTTGTGAATTATGCAGACATGATCGAGACCCCTCTCCGATCAATAATCAGCAGCGGGACCTAGAGATCCGTACCGACTCCCACACATTCAACGATGACTCTTGTGATCATGTGAACCTTTAACATTGTAACTAAATCCCTTTGTCTCACAATATATTACATGTACGATATTCGATCATCAGTATCTCAATACCTAGTTTGATCTCGTTACCGACATGCACTCTTTTCTTGTTCCCGTGATATAACATTCTAGTGATCTCATCACTTGCTTGCAAGATATTTCAATGTGATACCACCGAGAGGGCCCTGAGTATATCTATCCGTCATCGGGATGGACAAATCCCACTCTTGATCCATGAGCCTCTACATAACACCTTCGTAGCACTGAAAGCACTTTATAGTCACCCTTTTATGGTGTGACGTTTGATGTTATCAAGATACTCTTCCAGTGTTAGTGATTAACATGATCTCATGGTCTAAGAACTAGGATTAGTTCGTATGATGTTATAGCAATATAAACATAATGACTTTAATCGTAATGCTATACTTCGGATGAATGTTCATCACATCATTCCACCAATGTTGTGACCTCGTTATGAACAACATCCAATGTCCATGATGAGGAAACCTTGATCATCTTGTTAATTAACGAGCTAGTTTATATGAGAGGCATTACTAGGAACTTTGTATTTTGGTTATTAAACACACTTTTATTAATGTTTCCAATTAATACAATTATAGCATGCAAAATAAACATTTATCATAAACATGGAATAATATAATACCCACTTTATTATTGCCTCTCGAGCATATTCCCTTCACAAAGTGCATCCTCTAGTAATTTAAATCGGACAAAGGTGGTTCATATTGCATCTCGGCCCAGTCTACAAAAAATTCAGCTATAGCCCGAGACTTGATTGCGTCTCTTCTCTCATAGTGTGGTGCATAAGAGGCTAACTCAATCGCCCATTTTGTAATCCATCCACTTTCATTATCCTTGTTGCTCATTATCTTAGATATAAGTGCTTCACATATAACCTTCATGGGGTGTTCTTAAAAATAGTGCTTAAGCTTCTGGTCGCCATATAGACGCCATATGCCATCTTTTGATAATGAGGATAGTTCTGCTTTGAAGTGGATACCACTTCTCTTAGGTAATACACAGGCCTCTGCATAGACTTACCTTCCTCGTCACGCTCCACCACTATCACAGCACTTACGACTCGGTTGGTCGCTTCTATATACAGGTGTCGTTGTATTGGAAACGGCAGTACCTGAGAAGGTTAGACACAGGTGTGGGGACTAGCAGGAAAGCTCTCGACGGCGTCCGCAGGCGAGATTGGGTACTAGCAAGTGTAGTGAAACATAGGAAGTACCCCGGTTCGGAGCCCTCGCGGTGAGGTAAAACTCCTACTCCTGCCGATCTGACTATTAGTAGAATACAGAGTACAATCGCTCCTCGAGCTGTATGAAATAGCTACCTCTTAAATGCTCAGACTACAACCCTTGCTACGAGGGCCTTGCCCCTCCTTACATAGGCAAATGGACAACAGTCTTTCAGGCCAGTCTGGCTGGCAGGTCCTAGAGGCGGGTCCCAGTCGGCTGGTCATCTACAGTACCCGGTAAGGTATGTCATGTCGAAGTACACGCCGTGCGGGTCATCGTGGGTATAGTGAACGCCGTGTGAGCCTGTCGTCAGCAACCGACCACTGTGCCCGCGTCACCCGCAAAGTGTTCGGTATGGCCTCAGAGTTGTGAGTCTTGTCGCTGTACCAGGGTGTATCGTGCACTATGCAGCACGTCGCCCTGTCCTCCTAATTGCGTCCGGCTATGACCATGTAGCCGGGTCAGTGTCTTGTCGCCCTTCCTGGTTCTGGCTACCGGCTGGTAACCGGTACGAAGTGCCTACGTCCGGCTACGATCTTCTAGCCGGACGCGAGCCGCCTACCCTTGTTCTTGCCTGGTTGGGGTATCCGGGGTCATCCCCCCGACACTAGCCCCCGAGCATGTGTCGGTTTCGCCCTTAGGTGAAATGTGCGCGCGCTCCCTCTTGCGTTTGAAATTTGTGTCTGGCTGTCGTCTGACGGTTGTGCTACTCGTGACGCCGCCACGACATCGCCACGCGCGCAAGACGCGCCATCATTGCACTACGCCGCCGCCACGCCGCTTACGTCGCACGTCGTGCACATCACCTCGGGAACCATTGCCTGTCGTTTTGGTTTCCGGCCCAGGATATCTTGTGTGTTCGGTGCTAGAACAGGGTATCTGGAGCGGTGGCGGGGCTGTGGCACGGTCTGGTGGATGCCACGCGGCATCGTAGACGGTTGCCCTCCCCTGGGCTTTAAACGACCGCCCGGGAGAGAGGTTCCCCACTTCCGCTCGTCGCCTCCGCATTTACCCCTTGCGCCCTCTATGCCTGCTTGCTGCCTCTGTGTGCCCGCCGCCCGTTTAGCATCACTGGCGACACGGGCCACCGTTTCTCGGAACCCACCACCACGGCCAGCGAGATGGCGTCGGAGCACTGAGCGTTGTGCGGGTCTTTGTGATGGAGGATCACATCACGAAGTACCGCGTGACGCGGGTGCTGCCCCCGGAGTTAGAGGTGAAGGTGCGGCTCGCGTCGCCGGAGGAGGACTCGCGGCACCCCGAGGAGGGGAGGGGGTGATCTTCCTGTCCCACCTCGCTCCTGGCTTCACCTTGCCGGTGCACCCTTTCTTCTTGACTTTTCTCGCGTTCTTCGACCTCTGCCTCCACCACCTTGGCGCCAACGCCATTGGCACCCTCGGGCACTTCGCAGCCTTCTGTGAGTGCTACCTCGGTGTCCAGCCAGATCTCAGGCTCTTCTGCTGGCTATTCCGTGTCCGGCTGCAGGTACAGTTCACCCAAGGCCTGCTGGTCGCCTACGGCAGCGCGTCGATCTACTCATGCTCGCAGACCGGCTACCCCAAGTTCCGGCTGCAGGATACGGTCCGATTGTGGCAGCAGTCGTACTTCTACGTCAGCAACATCACCAATGTCGACCGGATTAACCTGCCGGCCTTCCAGAACATGGAGTCGACCCGACGGAACTAGGACTCGAAGATCTATGGCGAGAAGGTGGAGACAGATGCGATGCTGCATCGGATGCGGTCTCTCGTCACCACCGGCTTAACTGGCCTGGACATCACGCTCAGCTGGAAGTCCCGCTTGATGATGCCACTGCAGTAGCGCGCCAACAAGATGTGCTACTATTCTGGCCGGCTGGACCCCACCCGGTCGTCTCGCCGCGATCCACGTTACCACAACCTCAAGGAGTAGGTGTGGACGATCACCAAGGAGAGGCTGCTGGGAATTGGAAGTTTGGGCAGGCCCCGTACTCGTGCGTGAACCGCGTGCCCCGGGTGAGTTCCCTTATCTAAAAGGTATCTTTTGTCTTCTGTTTTGTTCATTTCATCCGACTGGCGCTTATGTTCTTTTGTCGTGGCAGAACTTCCCCTGCATCATTCGGGAGGAGGGGGATACCCTCCTCCAGAACTTCGTGCCTAACCTCCCCGAGCCACGCGCACGCTGGTCTGGCGAGAGGTCGGATAGTGACGCCGACGTCTTCCCCAACTGGAACGATTAGCCGGCCCAAGACCCCCACACGCCGGTTGACGAGGAGGAGGCCGCCCCGGCTCTCGAACCGACCCGGCATCGAGCACGGATGGCGACTCTAGCTGGTCAGGTGTAGGGGGAAGCAGATCTAGCCGGCCCTCGGTGGAGGAACCGGCCCCAAGAGGATCTAGACCAGCACCCCTCCCCTGAGGCGGCTTGGCCACAAGAAGGCACCACCCCCGGTGGTGCAGGGGTAAGGGTTTCCTGTCATATTTTTTCCTTGTGCCTCTTTCCCTTTTCTTCTTGTGATTTTTCTTCTTTGCCTTTTCTTATTGGTTTTTCCCTCATCTTTGTAGCTCGATTTTCTCTTTCGGTGCTCCCAGCCCAGTGCGGGCGCCGACTGGCTCCCCACCCCGCGCGTCGCCTGCCTCTCCAGCTCATGCTACCGCCCCCGCCCCCACTCTGACGTCCAGGGCTCTGTCGCCGCCGCCTCACGCGGATCCGGCTGCGGGAGCCGGCACCGGGGATGCTCGGCCGGCTATGGTGGTCCAGCCGGACACCACCGCATCAAGCCCGCAGGGTGGAGGTGGCTCCTCCGCAGGGGCGAGGAGGGAAGCTGCCGGCAAAGAGCTGGTGGTGGTTCAGGATGACAACTCCGACAGCGAGCCGACGGAATAATGGTGGGTGGAAGTCCGCGAGGCGAAGGATTCGCTGGCCGTCAATGCTGCCGATGAAGACGCCTCCCCTGCCGCCTCCCTAGCCGATCTAGCCTCCACCCTGGAGTTGGTGGTGAAGGAGATTTGGCTGCTCGAAGCTTCGGCTGGGAGCAACCGGACACGGGACCAAGTGCTTGCCACCGCGAATGGCACTTCCCAGAGTAAGTCCTTTTACTCGGTGTTCCTTCTCTTCTCTCTCTTTTTTACTGATAGCCGGTTTCTTATTGCCATCATGGTCTACACCCAGCAGGAGATCGATCGCCTAATGAAGGCGAACGACCGGCTGACGAAGTCTAACTCCTACCTCCGGCTTTAGAACAAGGACTAGCACTCCAAGACGGACCGACTGGAGGCCACCATCAAGGAGCACGACTTCACCCTCGCCAGCCGGGCCCAGACCTTTAATCTCCTTGACGCATGGAGCAAGGACCAGGAGAAGGAGATCAAACAGCTAGGGGAGCAGGAGAAGGCCCTCCTGGATGAGCTAGTTAAGATTGGCCGCACCACCAAAGGTAAATCCTCTTTCCGACTTGCTTTTTCTTGTCTGGATCCAGTAGCCGGACCTGACTTGCTTTTCTGATAGCTTTTTATCCGGGCGTAGACCAGTTGGCCTACGACTGGCTCCAAGAGAACTGGCAGGGAAGCAGCCAACCTCCCAGGAGTTGGTTGCCCTTCTTGGCGAGGAGGCCGCTGAGCTGCGGAAAGCGGCTCACGTGGTCTTCGACTTCCTATGGACGGATGTGGCCACGCCAGAGATGATCGCCCACCTAGAGACGAAGGTTGCGGAGGTGCCGGCTTCCATCGACTGCCTGAGGGACTTGGCAGCGCGAGCCAGAGCGGAGATGTCCTTGGCGTTGATGTTGTCCTAGTACAAGGACGCACGCGTCGAGAATATTGATGGAGGCTTCCATGCCGGTGATGACCTTGCCGCCATCCGCCAGGCTCACCCCGAGCTCCGCGCCTCTGCCATCAAGATCGCTGGCTACACCGACATCAATGAAGTCATCACCGACTCGGAGTCCACTAGGACACCGGAGATGGAGGTCGAGCCGATGCCGCGGCCACAAGGTGGAGATGCAGGAGCCAGGACATCTAGCGCGCCTCCTCCTCCGCCGTAAGCCACAGACAGCAAGGATCAGCCGCATGGCAAGAGCCCTGCCGCCTAGATTTGATCCCCGGAATGCCGGGTGAACTTGTAATGATTTCCTTCTATTGAACTTGTCGTTTGTGTTGGTGAACTTGTGGGAGCTTCGACTCCATTTTCCTTAATATGTTGTTTGATCGTTCCCATTTTCCCTTGTGATTTTCTGCACTTTGAAAATTTTCTATTTTGCCGGTTACCTTCATCCGACTATCTTCGTCCAGCTAAACTCTTTTAGCCGGATGACTACCAACTCCAGTGGGGGCACCATCGCACCCACCGGGTGTAGCCCCCGAGATTCGGAGTTCTTGGCAACGACAAGGACTTCGAATCTTCCTCTTCTTTCTTTCCTTTAAACTCTTAGTTTCTTCCGGCTAGACGCCTCTAGCTGGCTAGCTTGACCTTGCTTCGACCAACCGGTCAACCACAACCCACAGTAGGGGCACGCCAGCGCACCCACTGGGTGTAGCCCCCGAGATTCGGAGTAGTTGGCAAAGACAAGTGCTTTGAATCTTCTCTTCTTTTCCTGCCCTTTCCCTCACCTGGGCCCGAATATCCAGCTAAACTCCTTTAGTCGGTCGGAACTATATGAGTCCACTAGGGGCGCGCGAGCACACCCAGTGGGTGTAGCCCCCAAGATTTGGAGCGCTTGGTGAAGACAAGGACTTCGAATCTTCTCCCTTTTTGACGATTGACTTGGTGTAGTCGTGCAAAACAAACACACATATAGGTTCATTGTTAATACATTAGTCGATTAAGGTGTTGCTCATTTAACTAGAAAATAGCTATGGTTTTTTCGAAAACTAGCTTGCGCTTCTCAAGACGCTTAGTCGCTTTCCCGTCAGCTTTGCTATTTACGCTGCGTCCTTGCCGGGCAGCCAGGTTGCGGTCTGCAGCTAGAATCAAAGGGAGCTGACAATACATTGCGCACGGTACTGGAGTCTCAGTAGCTAGAAAATTTCAAACTAGGCACAAGGCCGGAATGTCCAATTTGTCGCATCTTTAGCCGTTTTTCATGTGGGGTGCCTCGGGATTTTGCTCTTGCTAGCCGAATAGACAGATTGTGGTCTGTACCCGAAACAAAGAGTAGGCCTCTAGCACCATCACACACTACTCAGCCGGTTTACAGATTTAGCAGGTCGGGCTAACCGGCGAGCCCCGAGTAGCGGTTGCTAGAGCCAGAAAAACTAAGTCGGAGAAACATATGCAAATTTCTAGCAAAGAGCCCCCGAGTGTCTCTCGGGGTTCCACATCTTTCATTCATTCATAGGGTTTGCAGGATACATACACTATCTGGCGACTAGGTGTAAAATGGGCGGAGCAGGGCCGCGTTCTAGGGGTGCTTTGTCTCCTCGTCCGACTTGTCCATCTTGTTCTTACGCGGCTGCTATGCGTCGATGAGGTAGTAGGAATTGTTGTGCAGCGCCCGGCTGATGATGAAGGGGCCCTCCCAAGGCGGTGACAGCTTGTGCACACCCTTCGTATCTTGCACCAGCCAGAGGACCAGATCACCCTCGTGGAATGAGACGGTCCGGATCTGGCTCGAATGGTAGCAGCACAGACCCTATTGGTATAGCGCTGATTTGGACACCGCTAGCTCATAGGCCTCCTCAAGCAGGTCCACGCTGTCTTCCTGTGCCTCTTGATTGGCCCTTTCGTCGTAGAGGATCTTGCGCGGCGAGTCGAACTCGATGTCCGCGGAGAGGCCTCCGAGCCATAGACGAGGAAGAATAGGGTGAAGCCGGTTGACCTATTCGGCGTGGTGCAGAGGCTCCATAGCATAGCCGGAAGTTCTTCGATCTAGCATCCAGGTGATCGCTCCAAAGGCTCGATGAGGCGCGACTTGATGATGGCTAGCACTAGGCCGTTTGACCTTTCGACTTGCCCGTTGGATTGCGGGTGTGCGACGGATGCGAGGTCCAGGCGGATGCCCTTGTTGCTACAGAACTAGGCGAAGGCCCCCTTGGCTAAGTTCGTACCGTTATCTGTGATGATGTTGTTGGGGTAGCTGAACCGGTTGATGATGTCCGTGAAGAAGGTGACGACTGTTGCCCCGTCCAGCTTCCGGATCGGCTTCGCCTCGAACCACTTCGTGAACTTGTCTACCGCCACCAACAGATGGGTCATGCTCGCGCGTGCTCACTTGAAGGGGCGGATCATGTCGAGCCCCCAGACGGCAAAGGGCCACGTAATCGGGATGGTCTTGAGTACTGAAGTCGGCATGTTCCTCAGCTAACCGAAACGTTGACACCCGTTGCACGCATGGACCAGCTGCTTCGCATCCTCGAGGGAGGTGGGCCAATAGAACCCGGCTGATCCTCCCGGCTCCAAGTGATGGGAGTTTCTGACCAGTTTAAGTACTGGGGGACTGGGGGCATGATGGCATTCACCTCCTTCGAGCGCCGCCTGCGGCTGTGCTTGTCATCTGGCTCGATCTCGAAGATGTGGTAGTTGGTGTGCGGTTTTGGGTAGCCGTTGTTGTTGTCGGGGGCTCCCCTAGACGGAGGCGGTGGTGGACCTCCGGGAGGGGGTGGGGTTAGGATGCCCTACGCCTTCATCTAGCAAGTCCAGCTGCAGTTCCGGGTAGTATGGGTAGCTGGTTTGAAGGGTCTGCTATGCCACTTGCACGGGCCGTCGAACATTTGTTCGAAGGTGAACCACGGATTCTGTCTTCTTGCGTCGCCAGCCGGCGCCGCTAGTGCGCCCTCCACAGCGTTGACCTGCATCGCATGGTAGCGAGGCTTCTGCTGTCTGGCTTGGTGGTCCCCCTGGAACCGGTTGTTGTTGCCATGGCACTTGGAAGATCCGGCTTCGGTGCCTGGGTTACTCGGTCAGTCGTGACCCGGCTCGGTGGGAGTTGGTCGGCCGTCCTCATTCACCCGGAGGGGCTTCTTCATGGCGGCATCAGCCGTGGCGTACTGGTCCACTACCGTCATGAGCTCAGCCATGGTTTTCGGCTCATCACACAGTAGCCGGTGGCGGAGCATGGTGCCTTCTCGCCATCCCTCCACGAAGAATTCGATTGTCTAGCTCTCTAGGATGCTCTCGCAAGTGTTGCATAGCTCCATCCAGCGGGCGAGGTACTCGTGGTCCGACTTGCGGTCTCCCTGGATGCACAGGGCCAAATCGCGAAGATGACCCGGACGCTTGTACGTGCCGTTGAAGTTGCGGACGAACACCTTCTCAAAGTCAGGCCAAGCATTGATGCTATTGGGTGCAAGGCTATTAAGCCATGTTCTTGCCGATCCGATTAGCATGAGGGGGACATAGCGCACCGCTATGCGCTTGTTCCCATGGGCGATCCCGACTGCCATGGCATAGTCGGTTAGCTAGTCTTTCGGTTTCATGTTGCTGTCGTACTTGGGGGTGTCCCGCGGCAACGTGAACTTGTCCGGGAATGGCTTGTTCCGGATGCGGGGTCCAAAACAAACCGGGTGGATGGAATCTTCCTCCTCCATGATATGCGCCTGAGCTAGGAGCTCAATGCAGTCATGGGCTTCTGGGGTATCCGGATTGGGCGCGCCTACCCGGCCCGAGAGGCGGGAGCCGGCAGGTCGTGGCGCTCCGGTTGGTGGAGGGGGCAGTGGTGGGTGGCTGTTCATCATTTGCCCTGGCACGACTAGCCCATGTGGCCAGAGTCGCGACGCTTGCTACGGGATCTCCCTGCCGGAGGGGAGGATGCATGTTGGGTCTCGCGGGTTGCACCTTTGATGTTCCCGGGCGGCTTGCTTCCCCTGGAGCCACTGGAGTCCTCGTGCATCTTCCGGATGGCGTCAGCCTGCTCATCCGTGATCCGGAGGAGCTCCTGCACCCAGGCATGTTGCCGGTCTCGCTCCTCGCCCTCCAGGCTGGGCATCCCGTCTGCCGCGGATCGCACCGCACGCAGGTTCTTGATGGGCGTGATGTAGGTGGGCCGGGCGAGGAACAGTGGTGGATCCGTCTCGCCTTCCCTCTCCATTCTTCCGGCTAGCTCGCCTCCTCGGCGCCACACCTACCCGCGCTGGCTTGGCTCCTTGGTAGTCAGAGTGTGGCCATGAGCACGGTCGTACTCGTGCATGGTGATGTCGACCTGCTTCTTGGTGGCGGCTAGGTCGATGGCCTCCCGAAGGAGGAGCTACCTCTCCATGGCGAAGTTGGCGGTAGCCTCCTTCGGATTATCCTCGAGGTTAACCGGAGTGAGGAGTCAGTCGATGGCGTCTGCCA
Source organism: Avena insularis (assembly GCA_023614405.1). Lineage (NCBI taxonomy): Eukaryota > Viridiplantae > Streptophyta > Magnoliopsida > Poales > Poaceae > Avena > Avena insularis. Next base: position 212,675,055 of record CM042690.1, read on the forward strand.
CCAGATCCCTTGGCAGCGGCGGGGCGGAGGTCCCGGCTTCCTCACCGGCACGCTATAGAGGCTAGCGTTTCTGCATGCTAGAACAAGCCATCATGACTTCCACGCCGCGTGACACGGCGGGGGCATTGCTGCATGGGAGCAGCGGCTCCACGACAGAGACGATTTCCCTAGGAAAATTCTCCGGCATGGTGACGACATAGACGAGGAGGTCGCCGAACAGCAGGACGGAGTCGTTCACCGGGAAGGTGGAACCGGCGAAGCACGACGCATTGTCGATGACACAGTCAAATTTTCCCAAAGTAAGCACTAGGCCAGAGGCCACGCGCTCACCGGCTGAAGTGCGGGGTCCCGTGCGGAACGAGACTCCGGTCAAAGCCATGTTAGCCCCACGGTGGGCGCCAACTGTCGTTGTATTGGAAACGACAGTACCTAAGAAGGTTAGATAGAGGTGTGGGGACTAGTAGGAAAGCTCTCGACGGCGTCCGCAGGCGGGATTGGGTACTAGCGAGTGTAGCGAGAACAGGAAGTACCTAGGTTCGGAGCCCACGTGGTGAGGTAAAACTCCTACTCCTACCGATCTGACTATGAGTAGAATACAGAGTACAATCGCTCCTCGAGCTGTATGAACTAGCTACCTCTTAAATGCTCAGACTCCAACCGTTGCTACGAGGGCCTTGCCCCTCCTAATTGTGTCTGGCTACGACCGTGTAGCCGGGTCCATTTCTTGTCACCCTTCCTGGTTCTGGCTACCGGCTGGTAGCCAGTATGAAGTGTCTACGTCCAGCTACGATCTCCTAGCCAGACACGAGCCGCCTGCCCTTGTTCTTGTCTGGTTGGGGTATCTGGTGGTCATCCGAACGACAAATGGCGAGGCTAACACAGGTGCAGAGGCTAGCATCTTTTTGAGCTCATGAAATGCACTATTTACTTGCGGTGTCCATACAAATTTATCTGACTTTTCATCAGTTGATAGAGAGGCAATACCTTTTCTCCCAGCCGACATAAAAAATGACTTAATGATGCCAGGCAACCAGTGAATTTGTGGACATTGTTAAGGCACTTTGGCAGCTCCATTTGTTCAATAGCCCGGATCTTAGTCGGGTTAGCTTCGATACCTTGGTTGGACATGAGGAAACCAAGTAACTTTCATGCTGGGACACCAAAGGTGCACTTCTCCAGGTTAAGCTTCATTCGGAACCCCCTGAGGTTCGCAAATGTCTGCCGGATGTCATCTAGGAGCGTTTTGCTTTCCTTGGTTTTTACAACCACATCATCGACATATACTTGGACATTTTTGCCAATTTGATCGTGTAAACATTTCTGCATGCATCTCTGATACGGTGCCCCTGCATTACGTAAGCCAAATGGCATAGTGCAATAGCAATAATCCCCATACGGGGTGATAAATGCAGTCTTTATTTGATCATTTGGGTTGAAAACTATATGGTGGAAACCAGAATAAGCATCTACAAATGAAAACAGTTCACACCCAGCGGTCGAATCAATGACCCGATATATCCTCAGCAGTGGAAATGGATCTTTTGGACACACCTTATTCAGGTTCGTGTAATCGATACACATACGCCACACCACTGCTACATTTGGATCATCCTTCTTACTTTTCACAGGCACCGGATTAGACAACAAATGCGGATAGAGTACTTCCATGATAAACCCGGCTCCAAGGATCCGAGCTATCTCATAACCAATGAATTTTCTCCTATCTTCGGCAAAGCGGCGGAGATGGTGCTTCACCGGCTTTGCGACGGGTCTTACGTGCAAAGAGTTCTTGGCCAACTCCCTCGGTACACCTTGCAGATCCTGTGTGGACCAAGCAAAGATATCCCGATTCTCATGGGGAAAGCTGACGAGCTCGCTTTCCTATTTGTCGCCAAGCCTGGCACCAATAGTTACGGTGCACTCTAGGAACTGATCATCAATGGGCACCTTCTTGGTACCTTTTGTCACCTGAAACGAGACACTTCCATGTGGGTTGCTCAGAGCCTACATATTCAGTTGCGTGGACTGAGCTAATGCCGCCACCTCTTGGATCCTTCTTTTCTCATGTGCTATCACGAGTGACTCGGCCAAGTTTGGCCCAGCCGAAGCACATTCCATTGAGCGCCTGAAGTCTCATGTTATGGTGATTACTCCATTTGGCCCTGGCATTTTCATCTTCAAGTAGCTAATGTGACCACTTTCCATAAACTTTGAAAGAGCAAGTCTGCCGAGTAACGCATGATAAGCACTGTCCAAGTCCACAACTTCAAACTCCAAATTCTTAGTTCGGTAATTCTCTGTTGTGCCAAATAACATGTCAATTCGGACCTTGCCAATAGGCTCGCAGGATATACCCAACACAATGCCATGGAAAGTTGTCTTTGTTGTCTGGAGCATATTCTCTAAGACTCCGAACGTGTGCATGGTATCCTATACAAGATATTAATACTTCTTCCATTGTCAATCAACACCTTGGAAAACCTCACGTTGATGTTCGGCCCAATGAAAGTTCGGTCAAGCACCAATGCATATGACCCAGGACTCGGCATGAGCCTGGGGTGATCTTTGATACTCCATGTGATTTCCTTATCAGACCCAGGCATATACCTCGGCACAGCCGGCATTACCGTATTGACCTCCATATGTTAGTGTTGCACGCTCTTTCTGTCAGTTTCTTCCGTGGTAAACACACATTAACTCTGATGGTGTTCCCTATACTCATTTCTCTCATCATTGCATGGTACCTTTGGTTCTGTTGGTGTTGGTTTTCCACCTAATGCACGGCATTCCTTCTGTCATGATTTTCATACCTCGATGGGGGCAGTGGTAACATCAGCTGCTACCCATTTACTCCATTGAGTTGTTGCTACCGAGGTGCATCAAGCCGAGGTGCCTAAGCATTCCCCAAGCTACTTTTCTCTATCTTCCTCATCCACTCACACTACTGAGTCGTGTGATTTGTCGGGTTACTTGGGTTCAACGTGTGAAACTTGCATGGTTGATCCAAAATAGCTTCATATGTATACCTTGGTCTGTCCTTCCTTTCTTGCCATTGCTTTTTATGCTCAGCAGTCCAAGGTTTTTAGCCATCATTCTTTTGTCTCCACTATTGGCTGCCACTCTTTTGTCGCTGGCTATTCCTAGCTTCGGGTTGATCTTGATCCACTGCTGCAACTTGCTACGAGCAATATCTGTAATCCGGCCTTTCATCTCCCCTCTTACCTCAGAAATCATTTCACCGGGATGACCTGGCTCCGTCACGAGGGTAATATTCTCTGTTTGACTCGTTTGACACAAGCCAAGATTGAGTTGGATCACCCAACGCGTATGAGTCGGCAATTCTGATTGTTTCAACCAACATAGTTGGCATATCCCTTTGCAGCCTCTACCACATCATGCTTCCATATCTGCATCCTTGTGCAAACCAAGCAATATCTTGTGACTCGTTTACCCCTTTGCATGAGTTATGGACATTGCACCAGCGAGTTAAGAACTCCCAGTTTGTCTCATTCGGCCGCTTCTTACATATTGCTAACTGTTGTGGCCTGTTCGGCCTCTTGTACGTGCTTGTGAAGTTGCTGATGAACATCTCCTCAAAATCTATCCAGCAGTTGATGCTTCCTGCCGGCAAATTGTTAAGCCATATTCTCGCTGGTCCTTCCAGCATCTGGGGTACGTACCTCATAGCCCATCTCAAATTTCCTATGGCAATGTTCACTGTGGTGGTGTAATCAATCGACCAATCTTCTAGCTTTGTACTACCGTCATATGTCTTTGTCCCTCTGGGCAATTGAAAGTTCAGCACAGGAGGTTCTCTCATAATCCGAGGTCCAAAACATGCTGGACTCGGAGGACCTTGTCCCTCAATCATTTCTGACCTATAAATCTAGTCCAACTTCAATCTTCCATCGTCTGGCTGCAGGTTCCTATTTCCCAGCCTTGACCCTATCACATGGTGATCTGGCCTAGGAAACCCAGCATCGACCATTGCCGAATAACCATCACTGTACCTATCTTGACCTGGACGAACATATTGTTGTTGCATAGCTGGGCCAACACTTTGCTCTTGCCAAGGTATGTGTTGTTGCTGATGCTACTGAGGTGGATTTTGTCTAGCTCCTACCGAGTTATGCTGTCTAGCATTACCGTGCCCAGCGTTTCCCTGTCCTGCATGGCCTTCGCTATGATTACCTCATCCTGCCTCACCTCAGCTAGCACTGTGACGGTCCTCGTCACATTGTACCACTTCTCCTTTCACTGCCCTTGTCAGGTCTTATGGGACCACCTGCTTATTTATTCTTCCCGAGGTCACTACTTCTTATCTTCTTGGGCCATCATGAGAGGACGATGCTGCCCCAGCGGATTTTGCTGGGGCACCCACTTCCGAATGAATGAATCGGGAAGCTCCTGCTACTGTCGAGTTTGTCTTGAGCATTTCCTCATTTTGCTTGTTATCAACTTTTACCAAGTAGTTAACCCTTTCCTGTTGCCTCTCCCAGGCTTCACCGGTCAGACCCTCTAACTCGGATGGTGCTGCATTTGTAGCCCTGAGGTTCTTTGTCGGAGTACTATACCTCGGTAGCCCTGCCGACATAAGTGTAGTTGAATGTCCGGGCTTAGGCATATATTCCTTGTCTATCTCACTGATGAGGTTTCTACCTCTAATTTTTACTTCGTCCATGCGGGTGTGACTAAGCCTGTTTGCTTTTTCATACTCACGCAGCGTGATGTTCAACGCTTGCTGAGATGATGCTAACTTATTTGCACCCTCTAGCATATTTTGCTGAATCTCGTCTAGCTCGTCTTGTGCCTGAGCCGGATCTGCTATAGGTGCTATGGGAGTGGCTACACTCTCTATTACCTGATGTAACACATTATGTGTCCTCTCTAGTGGAGGACCCCTAATCCTAGGTACCTTGGGTGTTGCTTCCGGATCTACTGCTGGGTCTTTGCTTGATCCTACATCAAGGGAAGTCATCATCACTTCAGCGCTGCTAGCGGGGCGAGTGATACATGGGTCGCGAGCTGCACTAAGAGGAGGCTCTCCTCCCTCGACGATGTGCTATGGGTGCATGCAGGACTCGTCGATGCCGACGTAGATCTTGTGGGTGCCAAAGCTGATGAAGAGGCCGTTGCACGATGGAGGGCGGTTTTTGAAGCTACGAGCGTTGTCGCTGACGTAGTCCAGCGCTCCAAAGCACTGAACGATCCTGGAGACGATGCGTTCCCCGGTGACGATGAAGTTTCCCGTCTGGATCTTCACTCCAGCTAGCGCTGCTGCTGGCCCCATGGTGGGCGCCAACTGTCATGGTGGTGGCACGGCAAATTCTGTGGATCGGCTAAATATGGGGACAAAGTGCACTAGAGGTATCCATGGAGGGATACTATGGTCATTCCACACACACAGATGGTTTGTATTCTCAAGATCAATGGTGGTTTACATATGCTCCTTGAGTTGTTCGTTAGGAGGAAGAGGATGAAGTTCTCTACTACCCACCCCTCTCTCTAGGGTTCTTCCCTTAGTAAAATGATCGACCTTCTCTATGGATATCTGATATGTAGCTAACGTATCTATAATCTTTGATGTTCCATGCTTGGTTTTTATCTACTTTCTTATGTTTTGTCCACACTTTGGGGTACTTTTTATAAACTTTCTTGGACTAACCTATTAACAAGATGCCACAGTGCCAGCTGCCTGTTTTCTGCTATTTTTGGTTCCAGGAAAGTCAGAACATGAATATTCTCGGAATTGGACGGGACAAAAGCCAAAGTAAGTATTTCATCGAGGGGGACACGGAGCCAGAATACGAGACGAAGAGGGGCCAGAGGGTCGCCACACCACCTAGCCATGTGGCCAGGCCTGGCCCATGCCAGGGGGTGGTGTGGCTACCTAGGGCACCCCCCCCGGCCTCCCCTTTCGCGTATAAGATGCCTCCGATACAGAAGCCCTAAGTACCCGATCAAAATTCCACGAAAGAGTCTATAGCCGTCTTCATCTCCATCCCTAGATCGGGAGGGATCTGAAGCTCTTCCCGGCACCCTGTCGGAGGGGAGAATTCACCCTAGAGTCCTTCTTCATCACCATGCAAGCCTCCGGTGTGATGCGTGAGTAGTTCATCCCTGGACTACGGGTCCATGTAGTAGCTAGATGGTTGGTTCTTCTCCTTTGTGCTACCATGTTTAGATATTGTGAGCTCCGTTCATGATCAAGATCATCTATTTGTAATCATACATGTTGTGTTTGCAGGGATCCGATAGATATTGAGATGCTATTTCAGATTGATTATTGATTCTATCATGTCTTTGTTATTTGTGATCTTCCATGCTCTCCGTTGTTAGTAGATATCTTGGACGAGTAGATGCTAGCAACTCCAAGAGGGAGTATTTATGCTCGATAGTGGGTTCATGCCTCTAGTAATCTGGAGAAGTGACAGAAATCTCTAAGGTACTAGATGTGTTGTTGCTACTAGGGAGAAAATAGCAGTCCTTTGTTCATAGAAAAATCGTATTGTTTACTTTACACGCAATGCGTAATGCAATTATCTATTGCTTGCAACTTAATACTGGAGGGGGTTCGGATGATAACCTGAAGGTGGATTATTAGTCATAGATGCAGTTGGATTATGGTCTATGTATAATGTTGTAATGCCCAATCAAATCTCATAGGAGTCAAGATTATTAGTATATGCATGTATGCTTTCTCGATGTTTGTCAATTGCCCCGCTGTAATTTGTTCACCCAACATGTCATCTATCTTAAGGAGAACCACCACTAGTGAACTATGGATCCCGGTCCTTTCTTTTACCATAAATCTACAATTGTTTACTGTTTTGTGTTTACTTTCTGCAAGATTTTACTTTCTTCCACACAATACGTTTAATCCTTTGTTTTCAGCAAAACCGGTGAGATTGACAACCTCACTGTAAGTTGGGGGCAAAGTTCTATGGTTGTGTTGTGCAGGACTCCGAGTTGGCAACAACACCTGGGAGGTGTTTCCTTGCTCCTACTGGTTCGATAACCTTGGTTTCATAACTGAGGGAAAACTTGCCGATGTGCTCATCATACCTTCCTCTTGGGGTTCGCCAACGAGCTCGACGTGTTGAGCCAATAATCAAGCTTTTTCTAGCACCGTTGCCGGGGAGTCAAGGACATCTTCACAAGGGGAGTCTCTCATAACCAATCTCTTTACTTTGTTTTATTTGTTTTTCTTAGTTTATTTTTGCTTTGTTTGCTTGTTTCTTTATCAAAAATACAATAAAAATAGTTTTACTAGTTTGCTTTCTTTATTAAAAACACACAAAAAATTTAGTTTTTTTAGTTGTTACCTCTTTCTTAGCTCACCATGTTGATCCCTAAGTTCACCCTGAAAGAACTTCCAATAGGTAGTGGCTCTATAATTGGAAAAGATAATATTGAAGAATTCTTTAATCATGTTAGTAAGCATGAGGATATTGAGGATAGATCCCTTGCAGAACTTGCTCCAAATTATGAAATTGCTGCAGCTTCTTTGGTTCACATGTTGTAAGTTATGTTTTTTAACCTTAACCCCTTAATGCAAGAAATGTTTCTTAAACTTAAAGAAATTGAGGACCCTGAAAAGAGAGAATTTTATTCTGGAAACTTTGCTTAAAGAATTCTATGATGTTGCCAAGGAAGCTAGTAAAGTCTTTGAATGTTTTAATATGCTAGGCTCATGTGTAGATGTTATTGGTACATGAGAAAAGATGAACAAAACCGAACCTAATGGGGAGGAAATTAAGATACCAATACCTTTCAAACTTGTAGCAATGCATGAAGCCATAGAAAAGAATCTTAATTGGATTGTTCCTGAAAACCCATTTGATGAAAGTAGTGAACCCAAAACCATTGAGAGGATCCTCTAGAACTTATTTGGATTATATACCTTGCCTTGTTGAAGATATTTCTGGTATTAATCTTAATGCTTCTTCATTTGAGAACACTTGATTCTTTTTCTTGCTTCTTATGCCTAACTTAAAGGCGTTAAAGAGAAGTACTTACTGGGAGATAACCCAAAAGTTTTAGATAAGTCTTGGAAGTTATTACCTATGTAATAACCGCTCCTTATCCTTTTTATTTGCTTTTTGTGCCAAGAGTAACCTCTAATGAGAGAGAAGTAATGCTTGGGAAAGTTGTTGTCCCGAAACAGATTTTTGTGCTTCACCGTAAAAATTCCTGTAAAATCTCTGTTCGTTTTTTTGAGGTGTCAATTTTCGTGCTTCTGACCCAGGTTGTTATCTAACTTTAGTTAGTTCAACACTTTTTGATTTGAGCAACAGAAGGTCTTCGAAAAAATTGGTTTTTACCTGCTGGTCTGTGTTGACAGATTTCTGCCATTATTTGCATTTGCTTCTTGTTTTGATTCCTTTTGGGTTCTCTTTGGGGAATTGAGATTTTTGAGGGAAGTGCTTCAGTAGATTGTGTTTTAATAGAAGTTTTATTGGTGTTTACACTGAACCCAAAGACTTATTATCTTGAGTGCACTAATGTTGCTAATAAAGATTGTGTGAAGTTTTGTATGAAGGAAAAAAAATTAGGTGTATGGAGAGAATGATGTAATGAGATGAAGAATGGACTAAATCTCAATCTTGGGGATGCCATGCATGTCACCCAAGAAATATCCAAGAAGTACAAGCGTCAAAGCTTGGGCATGCCGGGCATCCCCTTCTTCATCAATAAAAATCCTAGGTTTCTTCCAAACACTTCATTTTTATTGTTTCATGCACAGTTGTGTTGTTCTTGGAGCGTCTTTGTTTTTGTTTTTGGTTTTTCGTTTGATTGGTTTTCTTACTTTGCTTTAATAAATTGGTTGGGCCCCCTCTTTCATACATTAGTTTTCAAATAGTTTGGTTTGGATTGGAAAAGAGTAGGAAAGTTCATGCTTAAGTGGTAAAGAGAGCTTGTTTTTTACTGCGTCCTATGCTTTGTCATGCCATGCTTGATTTTGTTTTGGCCATATGATTAGTTATCTTTGTTGTAGCATGACATGTTATAAATAATTGAGATTCCTTAATGTGCCTTGGAAGAATCATGCGTTGTTTTAGCATATTAAAGCATAGTATTGTGGTATTCTCCTTTGATGCTTTATTTGGGTTGACTTGGTGCATGCTCACACCATGTTATGACTATCCCAAGTCACCATAGCCTTTATGATCCTTTAGTTTTCGACTTGTAATATCACTTTATGCTTTAATTAATGATGTTTTGTCACTTTGCATGATTATGTCCATTATTACTCTCTTAGTTGGTCGCTCCCAGTCTTTTGCTAGCCTCCATAACCAAGTATGAGTTCCACTCATGCATCCAACTCCTAAAACCAAGTTATTACAAAGAGTCCACCAATACCTACCTATTAGCATTTGCTATTCCAAGTATATTCATGTTTTTATCTACCTTCCGAATTAAACTTGTTATGAGAAAGTAGTGATTAAAGCTCTCATGAACTTGATGGCACACTTTACTTTTCTTGCCCTTAATAAGCTTGAACCATTGTGTCTTCTATGTTCTATATGCTTGCACTTATATGTTGGGGATTAGCAGAAACATGCTGTCATGGGGAACGCTTTCAACATTGCACTTGTACTTTGTACCTAGTTGATATCATGCTCTTTTGTCTATGGATGTCGTCAGTGTGAAATGAAAGGGGAGCTTGTAAGTCCATGGAGTTATGTATGTGTGATAGAGAAACGCCTGGGCCGCCGGTCTAATCCATGCCTAATCATGGTGGAAACCTGCTATCTATGAAGCATTCTTCTTATAAAAAAAGAGTCAGATATTGAGAAAAAGAAAAAAAAAGAGATATGAGAAAAGAGGAAAGAGAGAAAAAAGCACCATTTTCCCATGGTAAATAAGAAGATTGTTGAGATGCTCGTTGTCTACTTGCCTTGTAATTTTTATATGGGGATTCTTCCGTATCATCGGACAAGGGGTACCCCGTTGGCGGTTCTCTATGATACACATGTACTTACTATGACAAGAACTTACCGGTAACTAAACTTGAGTAGCATGAGGAGCGGCCCTCGTATTCAAGGGACATGAGATTTCCAACTTATACTTTGTCAAGCATATACTCCATAGTTTGTTCACTTTAACCTTAATCACTTCAAGATGCTTATGATAGGGGCAATGAGAGCTGAAAGCTAATAAGTACCATAATTTTTGGAAGCTCTTTATGAAAGTTGAACCCCTACTTCCTTCTATGAAGGCCTTTCTTTTACTTTTATGTTGAGTCTCCACCTTCTATCTTTATGCACCTATTTAGAGAGCATAGTGGACATTCTTAGTTTAATGTGCATTGTCCCAAGACTTGTTGATTGATGCATAATTTTGATATTCCTTGTTCTTAAACTATTTGTATCTAATCACCCTTACAAACTTTGAAGGTGTCCTATGCATTTATGTTTGCTACTCTATGAGGGACAAGCTGAATGCCACTATGCTATGTTTTCTTTATGTGAAATAAACAAACGTCTTACAAAGCATTGTTATTCATGAATCTTTTGTTTGTGCCTTTTCATGTTACAACGTAGTTGCTTGGTCTTATTGTTAGAACTTTATCTTTCATGCTATGTTGAAGTACTATGATCCTAGCTATCAATGTTACAAATACTTTGATCAAGTTTATGGTGCATGTCACCTCAAAAATTATTCTTTCTTTTTATCACTTACCTACTCGAGGACGGGCAGGAGTTAAGCTTGGGGATGTTGATACGTTGTTAACGTATCTATAATTTTTGATGTTCCATGCTTGGTTTTTATCTACTTTCTTATGTTTTGTCCACACTTTGGAGTACTTTTTATACACTTTCTTGGACTAACCTATTAGCAAGATACCACAGTGCCAGCTGCCTATTTTCTGCTGTTTTTGGTTCCAGGAAAGTCCGAAAATGAATATTCTCGAAATTGGATAGGACAAAAGCCAAAGTCAGTATTTCACTGAGGGGGACACAGAGCTAGAATACGAGACGGAGAGGGGCCAGAGGGCTGCCACACCACCTGGCTGCGTGGCCAGGCCTTGCCCGCGCCAGGAGGTGGTATGGCCGCCTAGGGCACCCCCTCGGCCTCCCCTTTCGCCTATAAGATGCCTCCGATACAGAAACCCTAAGTACCCGATAAAAATTCCACGAAAGAGTCTATAGCCGTCGTCATCTCCATCCCTAGATCTGGAGGGATCTGAAGCTCTTCCCGGCACCCTGCCGCAGGGGAGAATTCACCCTGTAGTCCTTCTTCATCACCATGCAAGCCTCCGGTGTGATGCGTGAGTAGTTCATCCCTGGACTACGGGTCCATGTAGTAGCTAGATGGTTGGTTCTTCTCCTTTGTGCTACCATGTTTAGATATTGTGAGCTCCGTTCATGATCAAGATCATCTATTTGTAATCATACATGTTGTGTTTGCGGGGATCCGATAGATATTGAGATGCTATTTCAAATTGATTATTGATTCTATCATGTCTTTGTTATTTGTGATCTTCCATGCTCTCCGTTGTTAGTAGATATCTTGGACGAGTAGATGCTAGCAACTCCAAGAGGGAGTATTTATGCTCGATAGTGGGTTCATGCCTCTAGTAATCTGGAGAAGTGACAGAAATCTCTAAGGTACTAGATGTGTTGTTGCTACTAGGGAGAAAATAGCAGTCCTTTGTTCATAGAAAAATCGTATTGTTTACTTTACACGCAACGTGTAATGCAATTATCTATTGCTTGCAACTTAATACTGGAGGGGGTTCGGATGATAACCTGAAGGTGGATTATTAGTCATAGATGCAGTTGGATTATGGTCTATGTATAATGTTGTAATGCCCAATCAAATCTCATAGGAGTCAAGATTATTAGTATATGCATGTATGCTTTCTCGATATTTGTCAATTGCCCCGCTGTAATTTCTTCACCCAACATGTCATCTATCTTAAGGAGAACCACCACTAGTGAACTATGGACCCCGGTCCTTTCTTTTACCATCAATCTACAACTGTTTACTATTTTGTGTTTACTTTCTGCAAGCTTTTACTTTCTTCCACACAATATGTTTAATACTTTGTTTTCAGTAAAACCAGTGAGATTGACAACCTCACTATAAGTTGGGGGAAAAGTTCTATGGTTGTGTTGTGCAGGACTCCGAGTTGGCAACAACACCTGGGAGGTGTTTCCTTGCTCCTACTGGTTCGATAACCTTGGTTTCATAACTGAGGGAAAACTTGTTGTTGTGCTCATCATACCTTCCTCTTGGGGTTCCCCAACGAGCTCGACGTGTTGAGCCAATAATCAATATCCTGGCGCTCCTTATATAGGGGAGGCTAGGCTACAGTTAGGGCATACATGGAGAGCATATTCGTAGAATATGCTCCTCCCAAAATAGCAAAATGGTGGACTCCTTTTTCCCTTAGTAAGCTGCCAAGAGCTCATGGCGTAAGCCTCTCTATACCCCTGGCATAAGCCTTTGTGGCGCCGTGTCACCCTACCAAGAATGGTCTAGCGACATCACCTTTGTCGGCCAGGACCGCCAGTCCTTGCCTCTGTCTTCTGCACTCACTACAGTTGAGAGAGAAAAGCGCTGACCATTGAAGATACCTTCCTTCTTCTGTAAGCCAACTAGTAACCAGGCTATTGCTTGGCTAAGTCGGCCTAGATAGTACCTGCAAACAAGTAACATGGTCGTGTTGACATACATCTTATGTCGGCCGAGGTAATGTTGAGTGAATACATCCATGGCCAGGTTGGTCGTAACTCAACTGGCCTTTAGGTAACCCGGTCAGCTCCCGCTTTAACCTTGCTTTACCTCGGCAGGCATTGCCTTTATGCCCCGGCTCGACCCTACCTAGGGTCATCCCCCAACACATTTCTAGTCTTTTTCTTTTCTGCCAAATATTTTCAAGATTCTCTTTCAACATTTCCTTTTCTTTTTAAAATAATCTATCAACATCAATAGTGGTGCCATACACATGACACTTAGTTAATACTAATATCTTAGACTAGAAATTTTTAAGTAGACCACGATCATCAAATGTTTGGCGTTCTTTTAAAATCCATTCTTTAGTAATCTTTTAGTGTAGTAAACATTTTTACCTACACCTTTTATTCATCCTATCATGACAACTTTCATGATAAAGCCACTATAGCCTATAAGGGTGAATCGTGAGTATAATGTCAGTTCCCAAAACCTATTGGGAGATCAAGATGCCTAGCATTTCCATCCTTTACCAATTATCATATATGAGAACATGTATTTTGCTAAATTATTCTCTATCATATTGCAACCAAAACATTGTTTCAGATACCGCAATATCTTCCACACATGATGGTTTCTGAAACAATTATTTCAGCTCCTAGATAACCTCGATTCGAAAACAAATTTTGAATATCAAAGATCATGGAGGCAAGCATGATACTTTAGATACTAACACTATCGTGGTATTGCCGACGAGTACGCCATGGAGGGGTCCTCATAGTGCGTGTTTAGAGATGTGGGATAAGGCGGAGAGTTGGCAGGTACAAGGTAACACAGCTTACCCAAGTTCAAGTCCCACAACGGTGGTGGAACTCTACTCCTGCTATAAATCACTATCATGGCAATACACCGAGTTACAGAGATAGGTTCTTTGTGCGAGGTGTTGCGCGTTGTACGCAGCAATATGATGTCTGATGCCCTAAAGGCTCCCACAGGCCGGCTTATAAAGGTGCCAAGACCTAGGGTTTATAGGGAAATGTCCTTGTCGGACAAGGTAAAGAGTCCTACACTAATACGAACTAGTCTTCCGTGTCTTGTACTCCAAGGCTCCGAGTATGTCGATGACTCCTACGTAGTCTTCCTTTATCCAGCATGGGCCTCCCTTCTGGATCCGTCTAACTGGGTCGCCCAGCAGGCCATAGGCCTTGCTACTAACTATGGGCCACCCGAGTTAGGCGGATTGGTGACATGCTATGAGGATACCCATATAGCATATCCCCAACAGTATCCCCGAAGGACTTTGAAATCTTGCGCCAGCTTGTCCGTTGATATCTGAATTTCCCGTCTAAGAGATGTCGGCAATTCATCAAGAAATATCTCAAAGGTATCCCAAAGAACCCTGCAATCCTCTCTGGCTTCGCAATGTAGCCAGAGATTCCTTGAGTCTTCGTTTCCAGAGTTGGGTAATCTTCGTCTTCGATGGAATCTCAGTATGTGACTCTTCACTGCAACTGTCAGGAGGATGACGTAGGGTAAAGCCTACGCTACCTCGAAACTCACAGAAATAGAGAATTAATCATCAGCTATTTTTACACACACGAAATCTGAAATGGTGAAGCGGCAAAGGTGGAGGACGTGGCGAAATTACCGCGCACTTTCAGTTCCACTTCGGCAACATTTCGTACATTAGATCTCTTTGCATGAATCTTGACACAGGGTCTATATATTTTCATCACAGTCAATTTATTTCTTTTTTACCCGCATTCACTTTCTAGTCTTCGTCTTCCTCCAGCCACATGACTGTTCGAGATCTTTGTGAAAACCCTAACCAGAGCTCTTCTGTTATCCACCTTCCCCTCGTCGTAATGGCTTCCAGCAGCGCTATCCCTTCAACGGTGGTGATTCCCGAGTCTACTCTAGAGCCATTCCAGGGAGTGACCGTCCTGCCGAAGGGGGTGGTCATTCCTGTCTCCGCCGTGGTGGAATCCACCGGCGATGACCAAGAACAAGCGGCACCCGAAGCCGCTGAAGAAGAAACCGACTCCCACAAGGGGGTGTGGAGAGGCTCTGATCTTTCGGCCAAGAATCTACAACAACTGGTCACCGAGGGGTATCTCCCTTAGTGAAAGAGTTGGTCTGGCGGGCAGCGCCAGGCGGCGAGGTGGTACCTTCTCCCAAAGCTAGAGAGAAGGTATACCTCAAGTCTCAGCTGGTACGTGGCGTAAGCCTTCCAGTCTCCGACTTCTTCTTGGATGTCCTTCGGCACTTCTGGGTACCCCCCCCCCCCCCGCCACAATCTCTCTCCCAACAGTATTCTAGTCCTTAGCAACTTTGTAGCTCTGTGTGAAGGATATCTAGGGATCAAGCCTAGATTAGATCTGTTTGTATATTTTTTCACCATCAAGAAAGAGTCCATAGAGTCCAAGGATGAAATGCGGATCTGTGGAACCATTAGCTTCAAGATCCGGCCTAGCCGGCGCTTCCCTGACATCGTAGGGCATGAGTCATGCAAGAACTGGCCGCGCACAAACTTCTACGAGCTAGATATCCCTCTGCCTGACCGCCTTGAGACCTATCCCTACTTTTTCGATGGAGCTGCCACTGAAGTGCCCGCATGGCAGACTCTAGCCTCCCTTCCCTCCGACGACGAAGCCAACCTTGTCATGTGCTGACAGACAACCTTGGTGACGACGACGACGAAGGCGGATTGAGTGGCTCATAGACGGAGGTCTGACAGGCCTGGACCTTGCCATGTGCTGGTTCACTAGGCAGATCCAGCCACTGCAGCACCATGCCGAGTTGATGCATAAATACACTCAAGACAGGAGGGATCCCATGCAAATTTCGCGGGATAACTTCTCTACTGACTCCATCAAACTCTGGCTCAAGGACATCATCAAGGTGAAGGACAAGAAGCGTGGCTTCAAGATCACCTTCGACATGTTCGAGTGCGGCAAGTGACCAGAGGTAGCTTCTGTTTCCTTTGTTGCTCGTTACATGCTCTAAGGTTTTTCTGACTTGAAGTTGTCCATCTAACACCCCTCTGTATCCCAGCTGGCGACCTTGGCGGCGGATCAAATGGCCTCCCAGGTCTATGATCCTAAGCTAAAGGATATCCAGGTGGTGTCCGACAACGACGCCCCCAAGGGTCAACCAGCTTTGGCAGCGCGAAAGCGGAAGAGCTCCACCTCTAACACTGTTGCCAATGCCAAGAATAAGAGATCAGAGAGTGGAGTCTCCAAACGTTCCACTTCCGCCTTAGAGGCGGAGAAGAAGAAGAACTCCACCAGCATTCCCCTCACCAAGGCTCCTGCCGTGGAGTAAGTGTTTTCATTCTCTGACTTGTGCTTTTCAGCTCAAACCTTTTTTCAACTCTTGTACTTATAATTTGTACGTTTTAGGAGGAAAGCCGGTGTTAGTTTGAAGCGATCCTCCAAAGATGTTGGACGGTCAAAAAACATTCGCGATATGATGACCAAGGATTTGTCTGCCAAGTCCTCTCCTGCTACCACTCCCCCTACTCCTGCCGCTGATGTCTACGCACTTCTATTCTTGTAGACAGTTGTTGGGCCTCCAAGTGCAGAGGTTTGTAGAACAACAGCAAGTTTCCCTTAAGTGGATTACCTAAGGTTTATCAAACTCAGGGAGGAAGTGGTCAAAGGTATCCCTCTCAAGCAACCATGCAATCAAGATACAAGAAGTCTCTTGTGTCCCCAACACACCCAATACACTTGTCAGGTGTATAGGTGCACTAGTTCGGCGAAGAGATAGTGAAATACAAGTGGTATGGATAATTATAAGTGGTAATAGTGCTAGTAAAGAGCTTGACGGGTAGGAAGAGACTAAAGTCAATCTGAAATAAAGATGGAAGCAAGCAAACATGTAACAGATCTAGTTGCAAACAGTGTTTCAATGCTTAGAAACAAGGTCTGGGGATCATACTTTCACTAGTGAACACTCTCATATAAATATCATCTCTTTATGATACTACTCTGAACTACTCTCCGGTTGGACAACTCTAATCCACGGTAGGGACATAACAGCACACCTCAAAGTTTGCTTTCCCCATCTAGATAACCCCTCACTATCACCTTGAGCGCTAGATAGTTCCAACAAACACCACAATTTCATAGAGACATCCAACTCCAATTATAACTTATAACAAGTATTTGTAATCTCTAGCCTAAGTGCCACCATGGTGTGCACGCTATCACTTTCACACACGTGGGGAGAGCCAGAGATCTATTAAAGCACTTGAGTAGCAAGGTAGATCTACTTGATTACAAAGCTCATGATCACAATATGATCATGCATAGAGAGAGATGAACACATAGCTACTGGTAGAACCCTTAGCCTCGAGGAAGAACTACTCCCTCATTATCATGGGAATCAGCAACAGCGATGGAGATGGTGGTGGAGATCGATGGAGATGTCTCCGGGGGCACTTCCCCGTCCCGGCAGGGTGCCGGAATAGAGACTTTCTATCCCCCGAGTCTCCCCTTCAGTGGCGGCGACGCTGCAGAACTTTTCGTGGCTGGAGGCTGGATGATTTAGGGTTTTCTCATCGGGAGGTTTCTTATAGGAGAAGGGGCGATGTCAGAGGGTGGACCAGGGGCCCACACCACCTGGTGGCGCAGCTAGGGGAACCCGCACCACCACATGGTGTGGCCAGCCCCTGGCCCCTCTCTGTCTCGTCTTCTGGCTCCGTGAGTCTTCCGGTAAAATATCGACTTTGGCTTTTGTCCGGTCCAATTCCAAGAATATTCATTTTCTGGATTTTCTGGAACCAAAAACAGAAGAAAACAGGCAACTGGCACTGTGGCATCTTGTTAATAGGTTAGTTCCAGAAAATGTGTAAAAATACTCCAAAGTGTGGACAAAACATAAGAAATTAGATATAAAACAAGCATGGAACATCAAAAATTATAGATATGTTTGCAACGTATCAACATGCCCAAGCTTAACTCCTGCTCGTCCTCGAGTAGGTAAGTGATAAAAAGAAAGAATAATTTTTGAGGTGATGTGCACCATCACATTCTTGATCAAGGTATTTGTAAATCATTGTTGGTTGGGATCATAGTACTCTAACATAGACATGAAAGATATAGTTCTAACAATAAAACATAGCAACTATGTTGTAACATGAAAAGGTACAAACAAAAGATTCATGAATAACAATGCATTGAAAGCCGTTTGTTTGTTTCATATATAGAAAATATAGCATAGTGGCATTCAGCTAGTCCCTCATAGTGTAGCAAAACATAAATGCACAGGACACCTTCAAAGTTCATAAGGGTAACTAGATACAAGTAGTTTAAGAACAAGTAACATCAAAATTATGCATCAATCAACAAGTCTTGGGACAATGCACATTAAACTAAGAATGTCCACTATGCTCTCTAAATAGGTGCATAAAGATAGAAGGTGGAGACTCAACATAAAAGTAAAAGAAAGGCCTTCATAGAAGGAAGTAGGGGTTCAACTTTCATAAAGAGCTTCCAAAAATTATGGTACTTATTAGCTTTCAGCTCTCATTGCCCCTATCATAAGCATCTTGAAGTGATTAAGGTTAAAGTGAACAAACTATGGAGTATATGCTTGACAAAGTATAAGTTGGAAATCTCATGTCCCTTGAATACGAGGGCCGCTCCTCATGCTACTCAAGTTTAGTTACCGGTAAGTTCTTGTCATAGTAAGTACATGTGTATCATAGAGAACCACCAACGGGGTACCCCTTGCCCAATGATACAGAAGAATCCCCATGTCAAAATGACATGGCAAGCAGACAATAAGCATCTCATCATCTTCTTATTTACCATGGAAAATGGTGCTTTTTTCTCTCTTTCCTCTCTTTCCTCTTTTCTCATCTTTTTTTCTTTTTTCTCAGTCTCTATCTTTTTTTATAAGAAGAATGCTTCATAGATTGCTCATTATGGTTATGCTGCAGGTTTCCACCATGATTAGGCATGGATTAGACCAGCCGCCCAGGCGTTTCTCTAACACACATACATAACTCCATGGACTTACAAGCTCCCCTTTCATTTCACACCGACGACATCCATAAACAAAAGAGCATGATATCAACTGGGTACAATGTACAAGTGCAATGTTGAAAGCGTTCCCCATGACAGCATGGTTCTGCTAATCCCCAACGTATAAGTGTAAGCAGATACAACATAGATGACACAATGGTTCAAGTTTATTAAGTGCAAGAAAAGTAAAGTGTGCCATCAAGTTCGTGAGAGCTTTAATCACTAATTTTCACATAACAAGTTTAATTCGGAAGGTAGATAAAAACATGAATATACTTGGAATAGCAAATGCTAATAGGTAGGTATGGTAGACTATTTGGAATAACTTGGTTTTATTTGGAGTTGGATGCATGAGTGGAACTCATTCTTGGTATGGAGGCTAGCAAAAGACTGGGAGCGACCAACTAAGAGAGCAATAATGGCCATAATCATGCAAAGCGACAAAACATTATTAATTAAAGCATAAAGTGATATTACAAGACGAAAACTAAATGATCATAGAAGCTATGGTGACTTGTTGTAGACTTAACATGGTGTGAGCATGCGCCAAGTCAACCCAAACAAAGCATTTAAAGGAGAATACCACAATATTATGCTTTTATATGCTAAAACAACGCATGATACTTTCAAGGGACATTAAGCAATCTCAATTGTTTATAACAACTCATGCTACAGTAATAATCACTAAGCATAGAGTCAAAGCAATATCAAGCATGACATGATAAAGTCTAAGCCACAGTCAAAAACAAGCTCCTTTTATACCACTTAAGCATGAACTTTCTTACTCTTTTCCAATCCAAATCAACTTTATTTGAAAACTAATGCATGAATGAGGGGGGTCAAACCAATTTATTCAAGAAAACTAAGCAAACAAAAACAAAAAGCAAAAACAAATATGCTCCAAGAACAACACAACTATGCATGAAACAATAAAAATGAAGTGTTTAGAAGAAACCTGAGATTTTTATTGATGAAGAAGGGGATACCTTGGGCATCCCCAAGCTTTGACGCTTATACTTCTTGGATATTTCTTGGGGTGACATGGGTGGCATCCCCAATCTTGAGCTTTTGTCCATTCTTCATCTTCTCACATTACTCTTCCCTACACTTAAAATTTTCCTTCATACAAAACTTCACACAATCTTCATTAGCAACATTAGTGTACTCAAGATAATAAGTCTTTTGGTTCAGTTCCAACACAAATAAAACTTCCATTTAAACAAAAGCTACTGTATCACTTCCTTTAAAAAGTTCAAATGATCAAAGAGAACTTAAAGAGAAAGAGATTAAGAGGCAAATTCAAATAATGGCAGAAATCTGTCAAAACAGACCAGCAGGTAAAAACCAATTTTTTCGAAGACCTTCTGTAGCTCAAATCGAAAAGTATTGAACTAACAGAAGTTATATAACAACATGGGGGATTTATTCAGAAATTTACGGCTCAATCCGACATACAGAGGTGTTTCACGAATTTTTACAGTGAAGCACAAAAATCTGTTTCGGGATAGCACTTCCCCAAATCTTACTTCCCTCTCATTGGAGGTTATTGTTGGCACAAAAATCAAATAAAAAGGATAAGGAGAGGTTATTGCATAAGTAATAACTTCCAAGACTCAATAAAACTATTGGGTTATCTCCCAAGAAGTGCTTTTCTTTAACGCATTTAAGTTAGGCATGATAGTTTGAGAAGATGCTCACATAAGAAATATGAATTAAAGTAAAAGAGAGCATCAAGAAGAAAATTCAAAGCACATTTAAGTCTAACCCACTTCCTATGCATAGGAATCTTGTAAAGAAACAAGTCATGAAATCACAAAGCAACAAGCATAGTAAAGCAAAACAAGTGCAACTTCAAGACTTTCAACATAAAGAGGGGAAACCTAATATTATTGAGATGCATAAACCCATGTTTCCCACTCTCGTAATAACTTTCAGTAGTATCAAGAATAAAATTAACAATATAACTATCAAATGAAACATTCTTATCATGAGCCACATGCATAAAAAATTAATACTCCCCACATAAACATAGTCATTCTTATTAATTGTAGTGGGAGGAAATTCCACAAAATAGCTATCATTATTATTCTCATCACCATAATCATCAAATATAGGAGGCATATTGTAATCATAATTAATTTTCTCCTCAATAATGGGTGGACTAAAAATATCATATTCATTATTGTAATCATCATATATTGGAGGTGTAGTATCATCATAAGCAATAGAATAATTATCTTCCAAAGTGTGTTCATTTGTAAACATATCATCATTGGAAGGAACATGGATAGCACTAATAGTACAGCAATTATTAATATCATCATTTTCAGAATTGGTATCGAAGAGATTTTCAATATCAAAATAAGTGTGATTTTCCCAATCATGATCACTACTATAGGCAACAGGCATAGGAACATCATCGAGTTCAGACTCATCAAAAACTATAATAGGAGCAACATGCTTAGGGGAAATACCGTTTCCTCTCTCCTTTTACTCCTCCTTTTATTCTTTTTCTTCTTCTCTTTAGGAGGGAGAGGCTTGAAAGGAAGCTTCTCCATATACCCTGTTTTATTGTTAGAGGCAATAGAAGAAACTTTGGAGGATTCCTCATTTTCATTAATAAGATCAAAACACATATTAGTCCTGTCATATTTTGGTAAAACCTCATATTTTATAATATTTTTTATGTAAGTATTTGTGTGGAAATTATCAACACAATAAAGATGACAACCATGCAGGACACTATTCATATCAAAAGCACCCATATCTACCAAAGAGGTTTTTCTTGGTAACTCTTCACACCCCAAAAATAATGTAAGTTCATCATGCTGATTAGGAGTGATCATGTCATCACAATACAAACTTGCAGTACTCATTGGATTAGAAGGGCTATTATTATGGCCTGAGCATTGAAAATTGAAATAACCCACTTCAAAGAAAAGTTCACAAATAAAAGGGTAGAGGGCACAAACTTTTTTACCAACATCATTTAGAGCCCTATACCACGTTCTAGTTTTTTCATTCCTATGGGTGATACAATATTCATCTTCAATTTGATTATTCTCACAAGGTCTATGTATTCCACAAAAATCAACATGATTATAATAAATAGTACTTTCAGAGGTTTGAGCATGTTTATCGCTATCAATAATAACAATTTCATTTTCCATGCAAGTGTCCTTAAAAGGCTCATGATACATGTCCCATTTTTCTTTAGGAGCATTAATATGAGAAGCAAAGGCTCTAAACCAATCAATAAGTATTTGATGATCAAGACCATATTTAGCACTCAGCTCTTGAAAATCAACAGTTTCTCCGAAAGACTTAGTGCAATCATACTCATAGTTTATACCTAGTTCTTTACCTTTGTCATTATCCCAATCTTCGGTATTGCTTTGAATTTTTTCAAGAAGATACCACTTAGCTTTTACCTCCTTACTTGTGAAGGATCCCTCTAAACAAGTATCTAGATAGTCCTTGTAATGTCCTGAAAGCCTTGCATAAAAATTATTAATAACAATATTACTGAGGAGATGAATGGGACACTTGAGCATTAGTGACTTCAGTCTCCCCCATGCTTGGGCAATACTTTCTCCATCATGTGGATGAAAATTATAAATGTAAGTCCTATCTTTATGAATTTCATGAGGAGGATAAAATTTAGAGTAAAAGAGAGATTCAAGTTCCTTCCACTCCAAATGATGAGGATCATCTAGTAGCTCATACCACTCCCTTGCTTTGCCCTTAAGTGAAAAAGGGAATAGCTTCCTCTTAACTTGGTTCATTGAAATACCTGCACACTTGAACAACTCGCATAATTCGTGTATAAAGAGTAAATGATCACCAGGATGGACAGTTCCATCTCCAAAATAGATTATTCATAACACGTTCAACAATTTTTATAGGTATTTTAAAAGGGATGCTTTCAGTATGTGGATTTAAAATATCACAAGTATCATTAGAATTACCACATATGGGAGATAAAGTATCATCAGAGCAAATTTTCTTCTTTAAGGTTGGCGAACTAAAAAGACCATTTTCATAAAAACTAACTTCCCCAAGCTTAGACGTTTCCATAGCATTAGTAACAAAGGTGTTCAAAAGATTCATACTAATAACATTGCTATTAGCATGCAAAGAAAGTTCCATGGGTTTTTTAATTTTATTTTCAGACAATTCATGTTCTACCTTAGGAAAAATACTAAAAAACTCTCTAATTTTTTTGTTGTTTTCCATTAAGACTAACTAGTGAAAATAAAAACAAGAAACAAAAAGATGTAATTGCAAAATCTAAAGGAAATAACTTTGAGCACTCACACACCAGCAACCGCACTAGAAGATAGCTTAGTAGCTAGAGGATGTGAGTACCTTTTACCTTACCTCCCCGGCAACAGCGCCAGAAAAATAGCTTGATGTCTACGCACTTCTATTCTTGTAGACAGTTGTTGGGCCTCCAAGTGTAGAGGTTTGTAGAACAGCAGCAAGTTTCTCTTAAGTGGATTGCCCAAGGTTTATCGAACTCAGGGAGGAAGTGGTCAAAGGTATCCCTCTCAAGCAACCCTGCAATCAAGATACAAAAAGTCTCTTGTGTCCCCAACACACCCAATACACTTGTCAGGTGTATAGGTGCACTAGTTCGGCGAAGAGATTGTGAAATACAAGTGGTGTGGATAATTATAAGTGGTAACAGTGCTAGTAAAGAGCTTGATGGGTAGGAAGAGACTAAAGTCAATCTGAAATAAAGATGGAAGCAAGAAAACATGTAACAGATCTAGTTGCAAATGGTGTTTCAATGCTTAGAAACAAGGTCTGGGATCATACTTTCACTAGTGAACACTCTCATATAAATATCATCTCTTTATGATACTACTCTGAACTACTCTCCGGTTGGACAACTCTAATCCATGGTAGGGCTATAACAGCACACCTCAAAGTTCGCTTTCCCCATCTAGATAACCCCTCACTATCACCTTGAGCGCTAGATGGTTCCAACAAACACCACAATTTCATAGAGACATCCAACTCCAAATATAACTCATAACAAGTATTTGTAATCTCTAGCCTAAGTGCCACCAGGGTGTGCATGCTATCACTTTCACACACGTGGGGAGAGCCAGAGATTTATTAAAGCACTTAAGTAGCAAGGTAGATCTACTTGATTACAAAGCTCATGATCACAATATGATCATGCATAGAGAGAGTTGAACACATAGCTACCGGTAGAACCCTTAGCCTTGAGGAAGAACTACTCCCTCATCATCATGGGAATTAGCAACGGCGATAGAGATGGTGGTGGAGATCGATGGAGATGGCTCCGGGGCACTTCCCCATCCCGGCAGGGTGCTGGAACAGAGACTTTTTGTCCCCTGAATCTCCCCTGCCATGGCAGTGATGCTGTGGAACTTTTCATGGCTAGAGGCTGGATGATTTAGGGTTTTCTCATTGGGGGGCTTCTTATAGGCGAAGGGGCGATGTCAGAGGGTGGACCAAGGGCCCACACCACCTGGTGGCACGGCCAGCCCCTGGCCCATCTCCATCTCATCTTCTTGCTCCGTGAGTCTTCCGGTAAAATATCGACTTTGGCTTTTGTCCGGTCCAATTCCGAGAATATTCATTTTCTGGCTTTTCTAGAACCAAAAACAGAAGAAAACAGGCAACTGACACTGTGGCATCTTGTTAATAGGTTAGTTCCAGAAAATGTGTAAAAATACTCCAAAGTGTGGACAAAACATAAGAAAGTAGATATAAAACAAGCATGGAACATCAAAAACTATAGATACGTTTGTAGCATATTAGCCAAGCCTTCTACTGGCCCCGCTGGGCCTTTATCTCCTGCCATCCCTGAGATCTCCACCATGGAGATAGATGTCAATCCAATCCTTGATGTCTCGGGTTTTGTCGAGGCAGATGTTGCTCCCGGCGATCAGGCGACGCAGGAGAGTACTTCCTCCAAAGTGGCTGAAGCTCCAGCTAAGGATGCCAACGAGAAGGAAGTGGTGGAAGAGGTGGACGTGGAAGCAACGATCGACGCGGGAGCCTCCGAGCCATCATCTGCTTTGAAGGTGCAAGAGACGGCTAGGGCTTCATCCATGCCTTCGGCTTCAACCTCTCCATTGGATGCGACTCCTCCGACGTTGAGCCTTGATGACCTCATCATGCAGGCCAATGCAATTTATAACAATGCCCGGACCTTCCATAACTCCTATGCCCATCTGGACAACAATCTTAGGGTCATTGCCATCGTAAGTATTTTGAAATTTACTTCTTTTAACTTGTAATGTATCCCATTGTAGCCCTCGAGCTCTTAGGGGAATAAACCAATAGTTTTTGGCCTGAGTGCTCCAAAGAACTAAGTGTAGAATTTGTCCGTGTAGCCCCCAAGCATTTAGTTGAAACTGAATAGTTCTAACTAGATGCTCTAGAGAAACTAGTTGACTTTAAAATCATGTACTGTTGCCCCCGATCGTTTAGTTGAAACTTGAATAGTTCCGACTAGATGCTCTAGAGCAACTAAGCATGTCAATATCTTGTGTAGAATGAGAATAAACGGAGGATAGCCGCCAATGAGAGGTTTGCTGCTCTGCGGAAGGAACTGGACCTTGAACAGGGTAAAACCAACTTCCTGAAGCAACAGATCAAAAATAGCCAGATTCTGTTTCCTACAACAGCTCCTTGCTTTTCTCATTGAATTATTTCTTCTGTCTTCTTATAACACTTTCTGATTTCTGTCTTACATAAGCCATTGCCAAGGCAAAGAGCATCGACGAGAAATCCAAGCATATCCAGGAGCTCGATGATGAGAACAAAATTCTGAAGAAGGACCTGGTTGATGCTGTCAAGGGCCATGAGGCAGCGATGAAGGTGATGCAAGAGTCTGCTAACACCGAGATGCAGCGCCTCAAGGACGAAATTGCACAACTCAAAGATCAGAACCAAGCTGCCAAAGAGCAAAATGCTAAGAATCTTGAGATGTTCAAGACAGTCCAGAAGGAGCGCGATGTCTTGGCAGAGACATGCAAGCAAGTGGAAACGAGCATCTTTGGTAACCTTTCTCCGTCTTGGTCATTTTTCTGTAAATTGGACAACCATTTGACTTGTTTGTACTCATGGTCCTTGTATTTTGTGCAAACCATAGCTCCCATTGGCTTAGCCAACTTGGGTGAGGGTGCTTCGAATCCCAAAGAACGCATGATTCTTGCCGTCAACTTCGTCAGCACCGCCATT
This sequence comes from Avena insularis, assembly GCA_023614405.1. NCBI lineage: Eukaryota > Viridiplantae > Streptophyta > Magnoliopsida > Poales > Poaceae > Avena > Avena insularis. Next base: position 212,700,995 of record CM042690.1, read on the forward strand.
GCCCAAGCCAGGGAGATAGATCAACCTCTAGGCATCAATATCAAGGCGGCAGTCTTAGCAGCCAAGTTCACGGAGATCCTGTGCCGAGCACCCGAGAAAGTCAAGGACTAGAAAGCCTCTTGCATCCAGGCTAGCACAAGGATGACCCTGTCCTTGGTCAAGGCTCACTACGACAATGTCGACATCGACTTGGTGACCTCTGGCATGCCCAAGCTGGACGAGGAAGGACAAGAGATCGATAGCGATGCTATTTGGAACTCCCTTGCCGGCTTCGACACCAGAGTTGCCAAGATGTTCAAGGCGGACGTCTTCGTGCCTTCCGAGATCTTGGATGAAGACATGGCCTCATCTGAGTCTAGCCCCTCTCGTTTAGAGTTTGACGATCTCTCCCGGCCTGGCTCTCCTAATGATGCCACCACGAAGCCCTCTGTAGTAGAGCCATAAAAACAATGTTTGTATTAAATGTGTCTATGCAGGGTGTATGCGGAAAAACTTATGTTTGGCTAAGGCAGAAAATCTTGTACTCAAGCTTCCTGCAACTTATCTGTTTCCAGCATGTGTATATATTTTTTAAGCAAGTGTTGGCTTATCCATTATCCTGGTTTGTATGCTTGACCTTTCATGAGACAGAAGACTCGCAGCACAGAACTATGCTCTCAGGTGATGATGCTTAATAGCACCATAAAAAACCTAAAAGCAAAATCACCGGCTTTGAGTGCCGAAAAGTCACTACTCCGGAATCCACATAAAAACTTTAGAAAACGTGTAGACCAGAAAACTTAAGCTAACGCCCGTAGGCGGAATTTTCACAAGGGCAAATGCAACCTTGCGCATAAAGGGTTTATATGATCCAAAAATGAACAACTAAAGGAGGTAAAAGACTCAGAGAATATGAGTGAACCAAATTCTTTATTTCATTTATTATATAGGAAACTTATTACATAATATAAATGTGCTAAGTGTAAAAGGGACGTAGCTGTGCTATGTTCCATGGTCGATCTGTCTCTGGGTAATCATCATCGGAGTCACGTTGCTTGCGCTTGCGATTTTTTGGCCTATAGTTCAACTCACGAATATCGATGAGGTAATAGGAACCATTTAGCAATGCTTTGCTTTTGTCGAATGGTCCTTCCCAAGGCGGGGATAGTTTGTGTGATTTCTCCTGCTTGAGTCTAAGCACCAGATCCCCCTCTTTAAACGAGCGATGCTTTACGCGGCGACTATGGTAGCCCCGTAGCTTCTGCTGGTAGATGGCGGATCTCTGGCATGCCAGCATGTGCTCTTATTCAAGTAGGTCCATAGATAAGCGTCTAGATTCTTCAGCGTCATCCTTGTTGTAGGCGGAAACACTTGGTGCATCGCGGAGGATGTCGTATGGGAGGACTGCTTTTGCTCCATAAACCATGAATAAAGGAGTCAAGCCGGTGGATCTATTGGGTGTTGTTCTTAAACTCTAGAAGACAGACGGCAATTCTTCCGCCCAGGCTCCAGCTGTTCTACATAGCGGTGCCTCTAAGCGTGGCTTGATTCCGTGCAGAATTAGTCCGTTGGCCCTTTCAACTTGCCCATTTGACTATGGGTGTGCCACAAATGACACCCAAGGCATGTTTGCACCAACTTGTCGGCGTCCGCCTTGGTAGTTATCTAGTAGAATCCTTGTCGGAAGGCTTTAGCCACCAACGATTGGGGAGCGGCGTGATGCCCGCAATCTCCGAGATGTATTTCTCTAAGGATTTCAATACCTTGCTGCTGGGAGACGCATCAGATGAAAACTCCCATGGTACTTCTTTTGTAAACCTAGCCATTAATGATGACGTAGTCTTTTGCTCTGTGTACTATCTGCTGGCTTTCAACTTCGTCAGCGAGCAAAGTTCCGTCTTTATATAGACCCTGAACAGTTTCTTCCAAGACGGAGAGGTCACTGTTACTGTATTAACAAATGAATCCACTCTATCCGGGTTGTCAGGGTCCGCTCCTTTCACGGATGGGTACCATAAATGTTCCAGGAAAACGCCTGGTGGAATTGGTCGATGAGCTGATCGAAGCTTTGACAGCATATTTGCCCCCTCATTATCCTCCCTTTTTGATGGGGATATGCCGAAGGGGGTATGCCCATCAGGACGTTCCGATTGGGCCAAAGGGCCTGCGAGTGCGCCTGAAAGATGGCGACTGGACTATGAAGGAAGGAAAGGCCCAGCGACTGGCGACTGGAGGCCCAGGAGCAAAATAGAAGCCCAGTTGGATTAGGTCAAAACCTCCGGATCCTTATCTTGTTCGGTTGTAACTTGTAAACCCTAGCGAGGTGCCTCATATATAAACCTCCCTAGGGTATCTTAGAGACTTACGGTCCATCATACACCCCCTCAAGCGACTCGCAGCCTAGTCGCCAAGCTCGCCACCCCTATAACTCGCTCTCCAGTAATCTAATCTAGCAGGAGTAGGTCTTTACCCTTCGGGGGGGCGAACCTGGGTAAGCCCATGTGCATCTGCCCCCATCTCGCACCGCAGATGTCCGCCAACTCTTCCTCATGAAACACTCAATTGCTGCCAGTGGCAGCGACTGCCGTGGCCATTTCCACGACAATGGCGCCCACCGTGGGGCATAGCGGGACTGGCCTGAGTTCTGCGGCGAGACCCTACTCGCCGATCGATCGGCCGCTCGCCACCGGTCGCATGATCGCCATTGGCGGGATCTTACAGATCCTGCCTAGCAGCTACATCCCGGTGTCACGTCCGGTCACTCACGACGCGGTGATGCCGGTCGGCTCCATCAACCTCTTTGTCGACTTCACCGGCCGCGATCGACCCAGCTGCAACGATGATCGTCGGCGGATCGCTGCCACACCATGATCTTCTTTCGGAGGAGTAGGTCCACTCCATCAGGAGCCTCGTCACCAAGTATGACACGGCCACCAGTGACGTGGTCGAGACTAACGCCGCCACCAACGACGACGCCCAAAATGACGACGCCGACTCCGCGACCCCTGCATCGCTCAATGGATCCATCACCGCCGCATCACGGGAGGACTCCATCACGCGAGTCTCTAACCCCGAGGACTTCGAGGACCCCTCCATCCTGGGGATCTTCGACTCCGATTCTGGCTCGGAGTCCCCCGAGGATTTTTGCGCCAGATCCAATCGCTTCAACGCGATCTACATGGCGGGCAACATGGCCGCCCCGCCAGATCCGTTCGCCACGCCGATCCCGCCGACTGCGACGGCCATAGAGATGGAGCAAGCCCGCCTGCGGCTCGCAGAGGCGCAATGCAACGAACTCGCCGAGCGCGAAAAATACCGCCTCGAACGAGAGACGGCGCGGGAGCTGTCGCTCTATCACCAGCGTCGCATTAGGACCCGCCTAAACTCCAACGTCCAGGGCCGCGTCCTGAACTTCAACGACAAAAGCGACCCCGCGCGTGCCGCCGAGCGCGAATACTGCGAGAACGCGCCACCAGGCGGAAGCAACCCCGCGAGACCACCACCTGGTGCACCGGCAACTGGGGCCCCTCCACCACCCTTGGGCCGCACGCCCCCGCCGGACCAACCGCGGATCATCATCTCGCCTCAATCCCGTGACGCCAACGGGATACCATTATACTCCACCCCGATGGAAAACATCGTCGCGGCCGACGCTGCAATCGCCAACCTCGACGTCCAAGGCGACGGCGCGCTATAGATCCAGTACGCCAAGGCCCTACTCGTCAGGGCCGTCGAGCAACAAGCCGCGGGAGTTGACTCGCGGGGGTGGATGTCCTCCCGCTCATCAGAAAGCATGGCGGCATCAAGCGGCCACCCCACCGTGGCCAACGCATTAGTCTGCCCACCACCCCAGCCCGTGGCGAACCAACCATGGGCCACCAATCCCGTGTTGTCAACCAACAAGCCGCGACCGGCGAACAACACGGTCGCCGCCAACGGGCAGCCCCTCGATGCCCGAACGAACATCATCAACAACCAGGCGTGGCGGTCGCGCCAGCCCAACGACCTGAGGCACACCCTCGCCAACCGCGGCCACCCAGAACCAAGAGGCTCACGCAGTCGAGTCAGGCCGTAATGCTTCGTACCCATGATTCGCGGGAAAAATACCCCGCCAACTTCAAGGATCCCAAGGAGATCGAGAAGTACGACCCGACGTACGACCCTGCTGTCTGGGTGGACACACCCTGCTGTCTGGCTGGACACATACCTCATGGCAATGGGAATCACAGGTCACACCGACCTTCTCGCCGCTCGCTACCTCCCCCTGATGATGGAGGGTGCGACCTGGCAGTGGATCAACACGATCCCTGCCGACAGCATCGATTCCTGGGAAGAAATGCGGGACGCCTTCGTCAGGCACTTCGAGGGCTCCTACACCCGCGCCACCACCATAGATCACCTAGAGCGATGCATCTAGGGACAATGCGAGTCGACTCGCCATTGGATCCAAAGATGGCAATGTCAACAACCGGATTTTTAATCCCAGATGCCCGTTATGCCATACCTCGTAATCCCAGGATTACCATTTTTGCGAGACATAACGGATTGGATATCATAGTACATCATCCATTACAAACCATACATAAGGTTTTACACAAATAAGGATCTCATGATCCAGTCTTTAATACAATAAGCAGCGGAAATAAACGATAGCGTAGCGGTGGGGTCCATCTTCAGGGGCACGAGCAATCTTGTGAAGGCAAATAGTCCTAGTTATCATAGTCGTCCTGCTGACCATCATCTTGATAATCTCCTTCATAGTCTGGCCATGATAATAGCCAGGGACAAAAGCCATGAGTACTCTTTAAGTACTCGCAAACTACTACTAGCAAGGGTTATGATTCTAAGTTAAAGTACTGAATTGAAAGAATAACTATCAAGTTAAGTTTGAAACCTAAGTTGAGTTCTGAAGCAAGAAAAGATAAAATAAAAGTCTAGAATCACTTAAGTTGGGAAGCTATTTTCGTCTACACAACCCTGTGGTCAAGTCAAGGTTCATCATTCATTTCAAGTTATTTAGAAAACATCGACAGCGAAACAGTATGGCCATTCCAATTGTCCATAACATGACGCCGACTATTCGAATAGTTTGACACTGCAGAGGTGGTACACTTTCACCACAAGATTCGATACATACATCGGGGATAACCCTGAATCATCATACTTGGTATGCAGATAATCAAACATAACCTTCCCTTTACACACCCTAGTACAAGCACCTCTCCTATGAGCATGGCCTCCCAACCATGACCATCAGTCATCTTGGGCACTGCATAGGTGGACAATATTGAGAGGTAGCCTCAACTCAAACCTCTCCCGTGAGGGAACTAATACTAATGCATATAAATTTCCAGCTAAGCCTTACCCAATTCAGGTAAGGTGGTTGTACGGTAAATTTGGAATGGTATCGCATCCGAATCCAACCATCAGTTTTATACAAAAAAAGGGTTAAGGCTCATGCCTCATCATTTTCATCATCATAAGCCAATTGTGTTTCTCAACACATGTCAAAACATCTCAATAGAATAACTCATCATTCCAAGGTTTTCATAACTCATTTTCACCAAGTGTTCCCATCTAAAATGACTCAAGTTTGATCTATTCTAAAACACTAGGTTAAGAGTGTTCACTAAGGTGGAAAGGTGGGATCAATCTCATGCCATAGAATGACATCTAAGGGTTTCTAATTAGGTCAAGTTTTATACTCTTTATGCTGCCTTCAAAATTAATTCAGGAACTTTGTGTAAACTAAGGGGGTGTGATCAAGTATGCTTAAGGAATCTTGACTAAACTATATAGTTTTATTCTAGCTTCCTACAATAGCTTACTAAAGCATGTTTGCAAGGGTTAGCTTGCCACTAATAGCTTTCCTTGGTTGGTGCAGTGGTTGAAGTTGTCTTCTTCTTCTTCTTCTTGGTAGAACTCCTCCTCCTCGAAGGCTTGGTCGGTACTAGCGTCTAGAAATACATAGGGAGTGCACAATCACCAAACAATACTTAACTTAGGCTAAGTAGTATTCTAAACCACACAATTGATGATCTATTATCATCCCAAACATCACAAGTTTTAATTCAATAGTTTCAACCTTTTTATTTTGGAAAAGTAATTTCTACTCATTGAAATATTAACTACACTTTAATATTCACCACCAAAATATGGGTTCATGTGGACACATGTCCTCACCACATATTCTAACATGTGGGAATGAGATTTAAAGGTTGGATTAATATTACTTTGGTTTAAGTTTATTATTTAATGATTTAAAGTGACTAGAAATGCCTATATAGTATTATTTTGGTACTAGTCCAAAGTCACTGCCTGTAAACCTTAATATTATTACATATTTGGATAGATTTGATGAAATGTGATTTTTGAGAGTTGGAATCAACTCAAAAGCTAACTTGGTTGATTTTACAAAAATGTTTCAAGTTGCAAAAGCTTCTGTCTTCTTATTTTTATTAGGAGAAATCTATAACTCTAAATGAATTAAATCCAACGGTCTTGGATAGAGCATTTCAATACCTTTCAGACAAAATTAGTTTCATGTAATTTGGATTTGTCAAACTCCCAGAATTGAATTTTTAAACACTGGACAGAAACTATATTCTAACTAAAAAGAAAAACCTAGATTTGAATCTACGGGCTTGCGCAGGAAAGGAAATGGGCCGGCCCAGTGGCTGGCTGCAGGGCAGCTCAGACAGGGGGTCCCACTGGTCGGCACTTAAAAAAAACTGATGCAGCGTTGTGGGCCGTCGATTAGAGGCTAGATCTACTGGTGAGGGGTCGTCGGCGACAGACGGGTCGCCAAGCTTCGAACCCTAGCGGCTCGGTGGGGGTCTACTGGGGGCATACCAGGGCTCCAGCAGGGTCGGCGATGCGAGCAAACGAAGTGGAAGACGACGGCGAGGCGAGGCGTGGTCGCGGCGGAGCTTGGGGTGGCCGGAATCAACGGCACCCTTCTTCTCCAGAGGCGGCGGCTCTGGCTCCAATTCTGGCAAACTGCTGCTCCACTTGCTCCGGTGAGAGGTGGGAGAGGTTCAGAGAGGTGAGGGGAGTGGAATGGTGTGAGTCTTTGGTGCTGGGGAGTGCTTCTTTTATAGGCTCGACGGTGAGACCGAGCGGGATGGGCGGTCGACGGTGGCGACATGGCTACGGCGAGCTAGCGGCATGGCTGGGGATTGCGATCGTTGGGCGGTTCCCTGGCGGTGCTCTAGCGCTTCAATGCGGCCGTAGGGGCGGTGGCATGCGGTCGGGGCGAGGTGGCACTCTGCGCGGCCGAAGCGGCTGTGTCCACGGCGAGCGGTGGCTGTGGGGCTTTGGGCGGCGAACGGAGGTGTCTGGGGTGTTCTCTAGGTCGAGGCGGAGCGGTGGGCGTGGGCTGGTGTTGAGTGGTGGCGTGTGCACGCAGGGGCAGTGTGTGCTCTGCGGGCGGCGTTGGCATGGTTCGGTGGCACTGGGCGCGGTTTCTCCTCGGTGGTCCACGGCTGCTCTTGGCTCGGGCAAGGGATAGCGAGGGGCGGTGCGGCATTGGCTACCTCCTAGACATGGCGAGGGAAGGGGGAGTGGTCTGCTGCGGCGGTTGCAAGGATGGTGCTCGGCGTGGCATGGCATTGCCACTTGGGCGTAGGGGATGGGCTGCAATTGGCATGGTTTGATCAAAGGGGGACAGAGAGATTAAATGGAGATCAAATGGGGGCAAAGCCCTGTTCCAAACAGTGAGCTAGGATTAGAGGTATGATTCTGCCTGCCAAGTGTTTGATGAAATGGCCGCAAGAGAAAAAAATTGAATTTTGAGTTCAAAAATTTTGGGTGATCTCCACTATTGCTAGGTAGTCTCTGGTTGCAAGGGTTTTGAAAATGGAGCTCAAATACATGGTTTTTGAAATAGGGGTGATCTATGCATATGCATTAGATTCAATTTTGAAATGCCATTTAAAATAGTTTCCAGAATGTTTTTAGAAGATCAAAAGGTGGGCCTTGGTACCTCATTATGTGTACTAGAAAGTAGTGCAAAGATCAAGAATTGTTTCTGTTAAGAATTGAGTACTAGGAATAGCCAAAGTAGGCATGAGAGTTAAATTTGTCCAAATGACCATTCCTTCATTTTAATTCTTTTTGATTTGATTTCTTTTAGGAAAAGTTTGGGAATGATGTAGATGATGTTTAAATCACCTAAGAAACATTTTAGAAGCAAAGGATCACACAATCATGGCAATTCAAAACAACTCCTATTTTAAATGCACACATATATGAATGCTTTCATTTTAAATTTGGAAAAGTTTTTGTTAACCCCATTTTTGGATGTTTTGATCATGATAAGGTTGGATTGAAGTTTTGGGATGTTACAAACCTTCCTCCCTTAAATAAAATCTCGTCCCGAGATTTACAAGAAAACTAGGAACTAAAGAGATCTGGGAACTCTGTCCTAATGTAATCCCCGTGCTCCCAAGTAGCTTCCTCCTCGGTATGGTTGCTCCACTGAATCTTGAGAAACTTGATACTCCTGGTCATGGTGGTTCTGTAGGCTTCTTCTAAGATACGAATGGGCACTTCCCGATAGGTCAGGTCATTGTTGATTTCCACTGCTCTGTGATCGATATTCTTGAAAACTCCAGTCTTCTCAGGCACTTCCAAGCATTTGCGAAGTAACGAGATATGGAACACATTGTGGATGGCTGACATCTCTTCAGGCAGTTCCAGTTGATACGATACTTCTCCTCGGTGGTTCGAATCTTGAAAGGTCCGATATATCTGGAGCTAACTTTCCTTCAGACTAAAGCGTTGAGTTCCTTCAATGGTGAAACCTTGAGATATCTGAAATCTCCGACATTGAAAGTCAGGTATCTCCTTCTCTTGTCAAGATAGCTCTTACATGTCTGGATTGGGCGGTCTTGAGGTGCTCACGAACTTTGTGAACTTTCTCTCGCTTCCGAGAATGTCGGGTCCAAAGATCTGACTCTCTCCTACTTGCGACCAATTCAAAGGGGTACGACACTTTCTTCCGTATTGGAATTCAAATGGTGCCATCTGCAAACTAGCCTAATAAATGTTGTTATATGAGAATTCTGCGAAGGGTAGGCAGTCTTCCCATTTTGATCCGTATTCCAACACACAAGCTCTAAGCATATCCTCCAAGATCTGGTTGACTCTCTCTGTTTGTCCATCGGTTTGCGGGTGATACGCGGTACTGAAATTCAACTTGGTTCCTAAACCTTCCTGAACTTTCTGCCAAAATCTTGAAGTAAACTGGGTTCCTCGATCTGATACGATGGTCTTGGGGGTTCCATGCAGACTAACAATTCTAGCAATGTACAGCTCTGCTAGTTTTGCACTCTGGTAGGTTGTCTTGACTGGTAGGAAGTGGGCTACCTTGGATAGTCTATCAACTATGACCCAGATTAAGTCATTTCCCCTACTAGAAGTAGGTAAACTGGTGATAAAGTCCATTCCGACGGAATCCCAAATCCATTCCGGAATCTGCAATGGTTGCAACAATCCTGCAGGTCTCTGATGCTCTGCCTTGACTCTTTGACAAATGTCACATTTGGCGATGTAGCTTCCGATCTCTCTCTTCATCTTGTGCCACCAAAATTGCTCTTTCAAATCCTGATACATCTTTGTTCCTCCGGGGTGGATAGAATAAAGAGTATCATGAGCTTCCTTCATGATAATTTCCTTCAGCTCCGAATCTGCTGGTACACAGATACGTCCCTTGTACCACAGTACACCTTCTTCATCTTCGGTGAATCCAGGTACTTTGCATGTACCAATACGATGTTTGATTCCGTCAATACTTTCATTCCCTTTCTGTGCTTCCTTGATTTGGCTAATCAACGTGGGTTGAAGTTCAATGCTACCTAGGAATCCTTTGCTAACTAACTCAGTCCTGAACTGCTCCAACTCCTCATACAAACTTGGTTGCTTCTCTTTGATCATGGTGTTAAGCCTACACGGCAATCTGCTAAGAGCATCCGCTACCACGTTGGCTTTGCCGGGGTGATAGTGAATGTCAAGGTCATAATCCTTGATTAACTCTATCCATTCTTTGCCTCATATTCAACTCCTTCTGGGTGAAAATATACTTCAAGCTCTTATGATCTGAGTAAATCTCACAGCGATTACCCATCAAATAATGACGCCATGTCTTCAACGCTAGAACCACATTGCTAGCTCAAGATCATGGGTCGGATAGTTCGCTCATGCTGCTTGATTGTCGAGACAGATACGCGATGACTTTGCCTTCTTGCATCAATACACATCCTAGACCAATCTTGGATGCATCACAATACACATCAACGGCTTCTTGATATCCGCATGATCAAAATTGGGGCTGATATCAATCTCTTCTTCAACTCCGAAACCGGCTTCACACTTGTGCATCCATTCAAACTTCTTGTCCTTCTTCAATAATTGGGTCATTGGTCGGGCTATGCTCGAGAATCCTTCTACGAACTTGCGGTAATATCCCGCTAATCTGAGAAATGAACGAACTTGGGTTTGATTGGTTGGGGCTTCCCATTCTTCGACATCTTTGATCTTGCTAGGATCAACAGAGACTCCTCCGGCAGACACAATATGTCCTAGGAATCCTACTTCTTTCAGCCAAAACTCACACTTGCTGAACTTGGCATATAACTGATGCTCTCTCAGGGTTTCTAGGATGATTCTCAGATGTTTCTCATGCTCTTCGTCTGACTTGGAGTAGATAAGGATGTCGTCGATAAACACAACTACAAACTTATCTAAGAAATTCATAAAGATCTTATTCATGAGATTCATGAAATAAGCAGGGGCATTGGTTAATCCAAAAGGCATAACCGTATACTCGTATAGACCATAGCGAGTAGTAAAGGCGGTCTTCGGAATATCCGCACCGAATCTTAAGTTGGTGATAACCAGTCCTAAGATCAATCTTTGAGAATACCGAGCTCGATCAACCGATCAAATAGATCCTCTATCTTTGGCAAGGGGTACTTGTTCTTGATGGTGACATCATTCAACTTTCTGTAGTCTGTACACAGACGGTTGCCTCCATCCTTCTTGTCGACGAATAGCACTAGTGATCTCCATGGCGATGCGCTTGGCTGAATCAAGCTTGTTGCTAACATGGCATCCAACTGCTTCTTTAGTTCTACTAACTCTGAGGGGTTCATGGTATAGGGTCTCTGGGCTATAGGTCTGGTTCCGGGGATTAGTTCGATAATGAACTCTACATCCCTATCCGGGGCATACAGCAATTCATCTGGAATCGTCAGGGTATTCACAGACTACTCTGACTTGGTCAATGGTAGGCAGGGCTACACTTTTGTTGCATTTGAATTGACGGGGTAAGGTTTCAGAGATATGTTCTACTGTTATTCCAGAACTACTGGTCATGGTGATGGCTTTCTTAGCACAGTCTATCAGTCCTTTATGCCTTGACATCCAGTCCATACCTAGTACTACTTCCAAACCTTTGGTTCCAAGTACAATTAGGTTGGCATAAAAATCTATCCCATGTATTCTGATAAGTACAGCTTTGCAAATTTTTCTAGCTTTTGTAGTTGAACCGGGGATTTGAACTATCATGACATGCTTCAGGTTGGTTGGGTGAAACTTACTAGTGCATACAAATTCTTTGGTGACAAATGAATGCGATGCTCCAGAATCAAACAATACTCTTGCTAAAACTGAGTTGACAGAAAACATACCCAGCACTACATCTGGTGCTTCCTGGGCTTCTTCTGCGTTCATGTGGAAGAGACGACCGTTGTGGTTGTGCGGGTTCCCTGGGGCAAATCTCCTGCCTGGTTGAACACGACGCTGCTGCTGAGCTGGGGCATTCACAGGGGCATTGGCGGCAGTCTTCTTGGGACACTCATTGGAGTAGTGACCCTTCACTCCACACTCGAAACAAGTGATCTGGGACTTGTCCTTGACTGCAACAGGTACAACATTGCTGCCAGTTCTGGGGGCAGTGTTGTTGTTGTTGCTCTTGGGAGGGGCACGGTTGAAGTTGTTGGCGTTGCCGGAGTTGTGATTGTTTCCTCTGGGCTTCACATTTCCTCCGCTACGGTTGGGGTAGCTTGCGCGAGAATTTGGGGGTCGGTTGTTCCTTGGTGCATATCCTGGTGAGGGGTTAGGACGGTACTTCTGGTGACTACTTGATCCAGACTACTGCATCATATGATGCTTGCGGTTGTCGTTTGCCTGGTTAATCTTCCCTTCCATCTAAATGGCAGAGTTGACTAGCTCTTCGAGATCCTGGAAACGGATGTTGACGAGGACAGTCTGCATCTCATCATGTAGTCCGTTTAAGAATCTCTCCTTCTTCTTGGCCTCCGTGTTGATCTCATCCGGTGCATATCTGGCAAGTGACAAGAATTTGTCACGGTACTCTACTACCGTCAATCTTCCTTGCTTCAGTTCACGGAATTCATCTCTCATCCTGTTGACAAGACCTTGCGGCACGTGGGTGCGGCTGAACTTGACCTTGAATGCTTCCCAGGTCATCACCTGGCCATGGTTCATGTTGCGGATGCTATTCCACCAAGCTCTTGCATCTCCCGCCAGATAGTGGGTGGCGAAGAGAACTTTCTCATTCTCCTCAACTCCTGCAACTTCGAGGTTGTTTTCCATGGTCTGTAACCAGTCATCAGCATCTAATGGGTTTTCAGATTGGTTGAAGATTGGGGGATTGGTGTTCTGAAAGTTTTTGAGTTAGATCCATGGTGATCCTGATTTCCATGTCCTTGGTTGTTGAGAGCCATTTGGGTGATCTGCTGCAATCTCGCTAAGTTGGCTTGGCCTTTCGTACCTTGCTTCACGGTCCGCGATGAGATTCTGCAAGATCTGCAGCATTGGGTCCTACGATGAGCTGCTCCCTCCTTGGTTTCCACGAGTCATCTGAAGATTGAGATAGATATAGGGGTAAGTGGGAAATTCTAAGGTTCATGGTTTTGGGTTTTCAAAGCTACAACTTTGAGTTAGACTCAGGTTTTTCAACTAACTTCATTCTCATTCATGCAAGCAAGCACATGATACAACACACACCACAACAATCAAAGGGGAAAACAGATGGTTTGAAGAACCATTCTACAAACTACGATACAATGAGATGATACATCTCATGCTACAATAGTGCTCTAGTGCATCTACTCATCGTCGATGAAGTCGGAGTCTTCATCATCAATGTAGAAGTCCACAGCATCCTCTGCCAGAAAATCATCATCGTTGCTGAGGTATGAATCTATATCTCCCTGGATGTCTACTCCTTCATCATCTTCTTCCTTGGCGGCAAGCTGAGCTTCCTGCTCCTTGACGGTCTTCTCGAGGTCGGCCACCTTCTTGCGAAGACGGGCGATGGTGCGATCCTTCTTTGCACGCTGGCGACGAAGAGACTGGCGATCTTGGACGAGCAGTGTGAAAGTTTGGGCCTTCTGGTCGGCCATTGCATGGTTCTGGTTGGCTAACTCTCTGGCATTGTCCAGTTCCTGCTTTTGGTCATGAAGCAAGAAGTCAAGGTTCTCCACTTGGCGCCTCAACTCTGGGTGACTTGGCATCTCCATCGGCATTCCCATGAAGTCACGTCTTACATAGTGGGCAAAATGGGTTCCTTGAATCTTGTTGATGCTGAGGGCACGTAGACATGCGAGAGCTTCATGCATTGCCCTGGCTAATCCATCTAGCCAGTTGTTCTCTCTCACAGAGAACTGAATTCTCCCGGAAGTTGGTGCTTCAATGCTTCCTCGAAGATCTGCGGTGACTAGCCATTGTAGGTCTCCTCTTGGGGGTCCTGGAAGTTGAGCTCCAAGAAACTCCAGATGTGGGCGTCCCAATAATTCTGACAGTGAATCCAGATCCCTCTCGAAGATCAGCTGACCTCCGTTTCCCAACTGGTAAAACCTGCTGAACTGAGTCTCCATCTACAAGAATTTAGGATGAGGAAATTAGTGAAGTGATCAAGTGTGTCAAATTTTAAGTAGTAACGTAAGAATTTTGAGGAACATGTATTTTTGAGAAAGAATGAGTTCACAAGGGTAAGAGGGGAAATAGTTTTTCATAAATACTCACTTTGGTTTTGAAGCTAAGTTTTTGGTTTGGACGTCCATTCTAACTAGGGTCTCCTATGGTCGATGGCTCGATACCAACTTGTCAACACCGGATTTTTAATCCCAGATGCCCGTTATGCCATACCGCAATCCCGGATTACCATTTTTGCGAGACATAACGGATTGGATATCCTGATACATCATCCATTACAAACCATACATAAGGTTTTACTCAAATAAGGATCTCATGATCCAGTCTTTAATACAACAAGCGGTGAAATAGGCGATAGCGTGGCGATGGGGTCCATCTTGAGGCACAAGCAATCTTGACGAAGGAGATAGTCCTAGTTATCATAGCAAATCCTGTGACCATCATCTTGATAATCTCCTTCATAGTCTGCCATGATAATAGCCAGGACAAAAGCCATGAGTACTCTTTAAGTACTCGCAAACTACTACTAGCAAGGGTTATGATTCTAAGTTAAAGTACTGAATTGAAAGAATAACTATCAAGTTAAGTTTGTAACCTAAGCTGAGTTCTGAAGCAAGAAAAGATAAAATAAAAGTCTAGAATCACTTAAGTTGGGAAGCTATTTTCATCTACACAACCCTGTTGTGGTCAAGTCAAGGTTCATCATTCATTTCAAGTTATTTAGAAAACATCTGACAACGAAACAGTATGGCCATTCCAACTGTCCATAACCACGGACGCGGCTATTCGAATAGGTTGACACTCTGCAGAGGTGGTACACTTTCACCACAAGATTCGATACATCTGTCAGGGATAACCCTGAATCATCATACTTGGTATGCAGATAATCAAACATAACCTTCCCTTTACACACCATAGTACAAGCACCTCTCCTATGAGCATGGCCTCCCAACAATGACCATCAGTCATCTTGGGCACTACATAGGTGGACAACATTGAGAGGTAGCCTCAGCTCAAACCTCTCCCGTGAGGGAACTAATACTAATGCATATAAATTTCCAGCTAAGCCTTACCCAATTCAGGTAATGTGGCTGTACGGTAAATTTGGAATGGTATCGCATCCGAATCCAACCATCAGTTTTATACAAAAAAGGGTTAAGGCTCATGCCTCATCATTTTCATCATCATAAACCAATTGTGTTTCTCAACACATGTCAAAACATCTCAATAGAATGACTCATCATTCCAAGGTTTTCATAACTCATTTTCACCAAGTGTTCCCATCTAAAATGACTCAAGTTTGATCTATTCTAAGACACTAGGTTAAGAGTGTTCACTAAGGTGTAAAGGTGGGATCAATCTCATGCCATAGAATGACATCTAAGGGTTTCTAATTAGGTCAAGTTTTATACTCTTTATGCTGCCTTCAAAATTAATTCAGGAACTTTGTGTAAACTAAGGGGGTGTGATCAAGTATGCTTAATGCATCTTGACTAAACTATCTAGTTTTATTCTAGCTTGCTACAATAGCTTACTAAAGCATGTTTGCAAGGGTTAGCTTGCCACTAATAGCTTTCCTTGGTTGGTGCAGTGGTTGAAGTTGTCTTCTTCTTCTTCTTCTTGGTAGAACTCCTCCTCCTCGAAGGCTTGGTCGGTACTAGCGTCTAGAAATACATAGGGAGTGCACAATCACCAAACAATACTTAACTTAGGCTAACTAGTATTCTAAACCACACAATTGATGATCTATTATCATCCCAAACATCACAAGTTTTAATTCAATAGTTTCAACCTTTTTATTTTGGAAAAGTAATTTCTACTCATTGAAATATTAACTACACTTTAATATTCACCACCAAAATATGGGATCATGTGGACACATGTCCTCACCACATATTCTAACATGTGGGAATGAGATTTAAAGGTTGGATCAATATTACTTTGGTTTAAGTTTATTATTTAATGATTTAAAGTGACTAGAAATGCCTATATAGCATTATTTTGGTACTAGTCCAAAGTCACTGCCTATAAACCTTAATATTATTACATATTTGGATAGATATGATGAAATGTGATTTTTGAGAGTTGGAATCAACTCAAAAGCTAACTTGGTTGATTTTACAAAAATGTTTCAAGTTGCAAAGGCTTCTATCTTCCTATTTTTATTAGGATAAATCTATAACTCTAGATGAATTAAATCCAACGGGCTTGGATAGAGCATTTCAATACCTTTCAGACAAAATTAGTTTCATGTAATTTGGATTTGTCAAACTCCCAGAATTGAATTTTTAAACACTGGACAGAAACTATATTCTAACTAAAAAGAAAAACCTAGATTTGAATCTCAGCTACTGGGAAAAAGGAAATGGGCGGCCAGTGGCTGCGCAGCCTGGCTCAGCTGAAAAGGGGTCCCACTGGTCACGGCACTTAAGCAGCTTGCAATGGGCCGTGCGATTAGAGGCTAGATCTGGTGAGGAGGGTCGTCGACAGACGGGTCGCCGTGAGCTCGAACCTAGCGGCTCGGTGGGGGTCTCTGAGGCGTGCCAGGGCTCCAGTAGGGGTCGATCGGTGCGAAGTGGAAGACAAGGCGAGGCGAGGCATGGTCGCGGCGGAGCTTGGGGTGGCCGGAATCAACGGCACCCTTCATCTCCAGAGGCGGCGGCTCCGGCTCCAATTCCGGCGAACTGCTGATCCACTTGCTCGGTGAGAGGTGGGTGAGGTTCAGAGAGGTGAGGGGAGTGGAATGGTGTGAGTCTTTGGTGCTGGGGAGTGCTTCTTTTATAGGCTCGACGGTGAGACCAAGCGGGATGGGCGGTCGACGGTGGCGACATGGCTACGGCGAGCTAGCGGCATGGCTAGGGATTGTGATCGGTGGGCGGTTCCATGGTGGTGCTCTAGCACTTCAATGCGGCCGTTGGGGCGGTGGCATGCGGTCGGGGCGAGGTGGCGCTCTGCGCGGCCGAAGCGGCTGTGTCCACGGCAAGCGGTGGCTGTGGGGCTTTGGGCGGCGAACGGAGGTGTCTGGGGTGTTCTCTAGGTCGAGGCGGAGTGGTGGGCGCGGGCTGGTGTCGAGTGGTGGCTTGTGCCTTGGGCGTCTGGCGCTTCGCAGCGTCGGCATGGTTCAGTGACACTGGACGTGGTTTCTCCTTGGTGGTTCACGGCTGCTCTTGGCTCGGGCAAGCGACAGAGAGGGGCGGTGCGGCGTTGGCTACCTCCTAGACATGGCGAGGGAAGGGGGAGTGGTCCGCTGCGGCGGTTGCAAGGTTGGCTGGCAAGGATGGTGCTCGGCATGGCATGGCATTGCCACTAGGGTGTAGGGGATGGGCTGCAATTGGCATGGTTTGATCAAAGGAGGACAGAGAGATTAAATGGAGATCAAATGGGGGCAAAACCCTGTTCCAAACAGTGAGCTAGGATTAGAGGTATGATTCTGCCTGCCAAGTGTTTGATGAAATGGCTGCAAGAGAAAAAGTTTTGAATTTTGAGTTCAAAAATTTTGTGTGATCTCCACTATTGCTAGTAGTCTCTGGTTGCAAGGGTTTTGAAAATGGAGCTCAAATACATGGTTTTTGAAATAGGGGTGATCTATGCATATGCATTAGATTCAATTTTGAACTGCCATTTAAAATAGTTTCCAGAATGTTTTTAGAAGATCAAAAGGTGGACCTTGGTACCTCATTATGTGTACTAGCAAGGGGTGCAAAGATCAAGAATTGTTTCTGTTAAGAATTGAGTACTAGGAATAGCCAAAGTAGGCATGAGAGTTAAATTTGTCCAAATGACCATTCCTTCATTTTAATTCTTTTTTATTTGATTTATTTTAGGAAAAGTTTGGGAATGATGTAGATGATGTTTAAATCACCTAAGAAACATTTTAGAAGCAAAGGATCACACAATCATGGCAATTCAAAACAACTCCTATTTTAAATGCACACATATATGAATGCTTTCATTTTAAATTTGGAAAAGTTTTTGTTAACCCCATTTTTGGATGATTTGATCATGATAAGCTTGGATTGAAGTTTTGGGATGTTACAGGCAAGAACTATGGATAAACGCTTCCGGCATCCACCCAGACACGGCGATACACTGTTTCAAGAACGCGTGCCGGTACGAACCCCTGGTCGCCAAGATCAAGAGGGTCTACCGGAAGCTCGACAACATCCCCGACCTCCTCGAGATCGCCAAGCCTATGCGAAGGAGGACCCCAACCAAGACTCCGACGACGAGTCGGGAGGAAGACGCCGCACTAGCATCCACGACAGCGGGCACCTACGCGACATGCGCTACAGCAACACCCGCATCACCGGCAAGCGCCACACGGACGGGCGAGTCGACTTCGTCGCCAACGCCGGCTACGGCCAGCGCGACTCCAAGAACTACCGCCACGACGGAGGAAACTACCGCGACGCGGGAACTACCGCGCCAACAACGCGACGAGGCTGAAATTCGACCCTGCCACCCTGCTCAATCAGCCCTGCATCTACCATAGCAGGGATGGAAAACCCGCCACCCACACCACCGCCGATTGCCACTCTCTCAAAGAGATTGAGAAGGCGAGACGAGCAAGGGAGGACCCTAACAACAACCCACCTCAGGACAACAGGAACGGCGGCGGCTTCGGCACCGCCATCGGCTCGCTACAGACCTTCACCGGACTCGGCACCAAGTGCGAGAAGAAGGTGCTCGCCCGCACGGTCACCGTCAATGCGGTGACACAGGTCGACATCCCTCGCTTCCTAAACTGGTCCGAGCAGAGCAACACCTGGAGTCGCCAGGACCATGCGCCAAGGATCGAATACCCAGGGCG
This sequence comes from Avena insularis, assembly GCA_023614405.1. NCBI lineage: Eukaryota > Viridiplantae > Streptophyta > Magnoliopsida > Poales > Poaceae > Avena > Avena insularis. Next base: position 212,719,746 of record CM042690.1, read on the forward strand.
AGTCGCCCTGGTAATCAGGCCCAAGGTGGCCGACTACTGGCTGCCCAAGACACTAATGGACGGTGGGAGCTCCATCAACATCTTGTACCTCGACACGTTCAAAAGGCTCCAGCTCCCAGAAGCAGCCATTGAGCCAACACTGATGACTTTCCACGGCATCGTCCCCAGTCAGAAGGCGTACCCGATCGAGAAAGTGACGCTGCCAGTCACCTTCGGCACTCCGGCAAACTACCACACGGAGAGGATCGTGTTCAATATGGTGAACTTCCGTAGCCCCTACCACTGCGTCCTAGGCCGCCAGGCATTCGCAAAGTTCATGGTGACCCCACACTATGCCTACAACATGATGAAGCTCCCTGGCCCAAGCGACATCATCACCGTCCACGGCGACCCCGACATGGCCGTGGAATGCGAGGACAAAGGCGCCGAGCTCGCCGATGCCATCATTGCCGCGGAGACCGACCACGCGGAGGAGCTCGCGAAATACGCGGGCAACATCAACAAGGACGACCCCACCATCCTGAAGAAACCAACCGCCGCGAACTCCACGTTCGAGGCAACCACGCACACCCGCACCGTCAAGCTCGTCCCAGGCGACTCTAGCCAGACGGTCACCATAGGGGCACACATGAGCCCCGCATAGGAAAGCGCGCTCATCGGGTTCCTCTGTGAGAATCGCGACATCTTCGCATGGAAGCCATCTGACATGCCAGGTGTCCTGAGGGAACTCGCTGAGCACAAACTCAACGCCGACCCCAAAGTGCGACCAGTAAAGCAGTCGCTACGGCCCTTCAATGAAGAGTGCCATCGAGCAATCGCCGAAGAAGTTTAGCGCCTGCTAGCCGCAGGCTTCATCCGGCCAATCAAGTACTCCAAGTGGCTGGTAAACCCAGTCTTGGTTCTAAAAAAGAACAACACATGGAGAATGTGCATTGACTACACCAACCTCAACAGCGCCTGCCCGAAGGAGGAGTTCGTCCTACCGCGCATCGATCAGATCATTGACTCGACCGTGGGATCGGAGTCACTGTGCTTTCTCGACGCTTACACTAGTTATAACCAGATCAAGATGGTGGTCGAGGACGAGGAGAAGACGGTGTTCATTATGCCATTCGGCGCATTCTGCTATATGGCCATGACGTTCGGCCTCAAGAACGCAGGCGCCACATACCAGAGGTGCATGCAGGAGTGTCTAGCGAGCCAAATTGGTCGCAATATTCACGTCTACATTGACGACGTGGTGGTAAAATCCACCTGCCAGGACGACCTGCTCGCCGACCTAGCCGAAACCTTCGCAAACTTGCGGAGGTACAACATCAAGCTGAACCCCGCAAAATGCACCTTCGGCGTCCCCACCGGACAACTCCTGGGTTATGTAGTCTCCAAGCGAGGCATCAAAGCCAACCCCACCAAGATCAACACCATCGCACGACTCGGGAAACCTGAGTGCCTGCGCGACATCCAGAAGTTGGCAGGGCGAGTCGCGGCCCTCAGTCGCTTCATCCCTCAACTAGGCGAGAAGGCAATGCCCCTCTACTTCCTGATGCGCAAGAACCCCATGTTCCAATGGACGCGGAGGCCGACGACGCACTCAAAGCGCTCAAAGAAGTGTTACTCGCGGCACCACTACTCGTCGCGCCACTCGACAAAGAGCCAATGCTCGTTTACGTCGCGGCCTCTACTCGAGTCGTCAGCGCCATGATGGTCGTCGAATGATCGGAAGAGGGCAAGGAGCGCCCCATACAGCGCCCCGTCTACTACATCAGCGAAGTCCTAATGGACTCATGACAGCGCTACCCGCAATACCAAAAACTGGTGTACGCGGTATTCCGAGCACAGCGGTGACTCCCACACTACTTCCAGGAGCACCCAATCACGGTGGTCTCCTCCGCGCCCCTGCAGGACATCATACGCAATCGCGAGGCGACCGGGCGAGTCGCCAAGTGGGCCATCGAAATCGGCGTCCACAACATCAAATCTGAGCCCATAAGCGATCAAGTCACAAGCCCTGGCTGATTTCCTTGCAGACTGGGAAGAAGCACAGCAGCCAGAGAAGCTCCCGTACCTCCACTACTGGTCGCTCCATTTTGACGGCTCCAAGAACGCCGACGGCGCAGGGGCTAGGGTCATCCTAACCTCTCCCAAAGGAGACAAGCTCCGCTACATGCTCCACCTCAACTTCAAGCCCTGCACCAACAACATGGCAGAATATGAGGCCCTCCTTCACGGCATGAGAGCCGCTAAGGAGATGAACGTCAACCGCCTACGATGCTATGGCAACTCCGACCTAGTCGCCAGCCAAGTCGCCGAGACGTGCGACGCCGTCTCCCCAACAATGATCGTGTACCGCCAAGTTGTCGACCAATTGGGAGGACACTTCGACTGCTACTCCGTCAAGTGGATCGATAGGCACAAAAACGAGGAGGCAGATGCCCTCTCCCGCATCAGATCGACCCGACAAGCGCCACCAGTAGGCATCTTCCTCGACATCATCCACAAACCATCGGTCAGCCCACCAAAAGAGATCGACGTCGGGATCCCACTGCAACCAGAACCGGCCTTAGTCGCCATGGTTGTGGAACCTAGCGACTAGACAGCACCATACGTCGCCTTCCTGGAACACAAACTCCTACCGAGCAATGAGACAGAGGCGTGAATGATCGTGCGCCGCTGCAAATCCTTCGTCATCATCAACGGCGAGCTCCACAAACGAAGCGTGACCGGCGTGTTCCAGCGCTGCGTACAGCCAGAAGAAGGCCGCAAGATCCTCCAGGGCATTCATGCCGGCGACTGCGGCCATCACGCCGGCGCCAAGTCGCTAGTCGCCAAGGCTATGTGGCACGGTTTCTACTGGCTCACCGCACACACCGACGCCACCAACATCGTCCAACGATGCGTCGGGTGCCAGAAGTACGCCAACCTGACGCACGTCCCTGGCTCGGAGCTCAAGACCATCCCCAGCACGTGGCCATTCACCGTATGGGGCATGGACATGGTAGGCCCGTTCAAAAAGGCCCCGTCTGGCTTCACTCACCTCCTGGTCGTGGTCGACAAGTTCACCAAATGGGTCGAGGCCAAGCCGATAAAAAAGTGTGACGGGCAAGACGGACACCAAGTTCCTACGCGAACTCATCTACCGGTATGGCTACCCACACAGCATCATAGCAGACAACGGCACCAACTTTTCCACGGGGGCCATGGCGGAATTCTGTGAAGAACATGGCATCCGACTCAACCTTGCACCAGTCGCTCACCCGGAGTCAAATGGCCAAGCAGAACGCGCCAACCAGAGCGTCCTCTATGGGCTCAAGCCACGACTCTAGGTGCCCCTCGAGCGCACCCCAAGATGCTAGGTCGACGAGCTCCCCTCTATGATATGGGGGATTCGCACCTCCGTCAACCGCTCAACTGGGTTCACGCCCTTCTTCATGGTGTATGGCGCCGAGGCTGTAATGCCAACCGACCTGGAGCATGACTCACCTCGAGTCGCCAACTACGTCGAGGCGGCCAACGAGGTTGCCCGCCAAGACAGCATCGATCAACTCGACGAGGCACGCGACCTGGCTCGCTCCCGCACCACCATATACCAGCAAGGACTACGCCGCTACCACAGCCGCCGAGTGCGAACTCGCACCTTCCAGGAAGGCGACCTGGTCCTACGACTAGCCCAAGACAAGAAGGGCATGCACAAACTCTCCCCCCATGGGAGGGGCCATTCGCCATAGGCCGAGTCCTTGGCAATGATGCCTACTACCTCATCGACATACGGGGTGACGGCCAACTGGAGATCGGGAGGCCATGGAATGTAAACCTCCTCAGAAAGTTCTATACTTATAACCTCACATTGTACTCCATCAGAATATATAATGAAATTCATCCGGATCGCACAAATTGTGTCCACTCGCCATATACTTGTGCCACTCGCACTCGTACATACTAGCAATACGCTACTTACGAAAGTCAACCTCTGGTCGAGCGACCGGCACGGCTAAGTAGTGCGGCACAAGGGCACCGGAAATATTCGGGCCTTGGGTCGTCCACGAAAACGCCAACCCAGAGCGGCCATTAGAGTCGCCTAGCCTGACTGGCCCACCGGGCCAAGACAACCGGTACACGCTTCTCATAGCGACCTATCCCTCCCACCCTCGTGCAAAGCGACTCGAACGGTTAAGTACCACGCACGGGGACTCCGCAAAACGGGAACCACCATGCGGCTCGGGAACACACCAAGTAAGAGAGCTGCCTAGGACTCGCCAAGCGACTGGCTCTCCGGGCCAGGGGAGGAGACGTGTTACAAACAACGCACTCACAACCTGCAACAGGAGCATGACCAATGTGGTCGGGCACCACGCTCGGGGACTCGCCTATAAGTCCGTCCTACTCGCGCTCGAGGACTCGCCACTCAGAAGACACGAGGGATAAAAACAATGCATAAACAAAACAACACACAAAAGTATACAATCGAGTTAAACCCCATTAAAGGGCGGACGCGCTCGGGGACTCGCTCAATCAAAAACAAACACACCACACATTCCTAGTCTTAATACGAGTCGATTGACTCCCCTTGGCATATATTGCAAAAATATTTTACAGCATTCACCACTTGGCATACATCACATTGTTTACTCCACAGGCCCTAATGAAGAAGCAGCGCCACCCCCTTGACGCGAACAAAAGGCTGCCACGGGTTCGTCGGGTACGTCGTCAGCGACTTCAACAACGACGACCGGAAGGGCTGCTCCGACTTCATGTCGCGATGCTCCGGCTCGGGGTCGCCAGGCGCCAACACCGTCTCCTGGTACGGCAGCAGATCCCCCATCGCCAAGACCCGATCGGCGTAAGGGGCGGCCTTCGCGGTCAGCTTCAGCACCTCTGACATCTCCACCGTGTCGGTCGCCGATGGATAGCCACTCGTCACGTCATCAAGGTCGAAGTCATCGGGGAAGTGGGCGAGACCCAAGCTAAATGCTGTGGTGGCTCGGCGCCTGAACGCTGAGCGCGTCTACCCACTCCACGACGGCAGGCACCTCCTCTAGATAGCGCCAAACCTCCGTAAGCCCCCCAGGAATAACTTCGGTGGGGGACATGCCCTGAAGAGCCGCTTGGACGCACAACGCCGAGGCCGTGGCCGCGTTCACCACGGCAGTCACGCACTGCGAGGCATTGTAAGTTTGCACCACCAGATCACTTTGGCCTACCACAGCTGCAAAGTCAGGTGTCAGTGAAACTATGAAACCCCCAAATCGGGGACTCGACAAACGGGTCAGGCAAAGACAGAGACTCACCAAGGAGTTTGCGGTAGTTCTCCGTGACGTGCCTCTCCAAGGCGGTTTGCTCGTCGTGCAGCCCCACGATGATGGAATCCGTGGCTTTGCGTTCTTCCTCAGCCGCAGCGACGGCGGCCTTCGCTCGCTCCTCCGAAGAAATTGAGGCCGCTTTCGCCTCCTCCAAGTCCTGGACCATGGAGGCTATTCGTCCATTCGCCGCGTCCAGCTCGGCGACTGGAACATACCCCTCACGGGCCTTGGAAATCTCAGCCGGGAAACCATCTGCAAGAGAAACCATCAGTGTACTGTACACGACTAGCTCACACCCGACAGAGGAAAATAAAGACAAACAAATACTCACCAATAGTTTCCCGAAGCCGCTGGTTCGCCTCTTGTGCTTCGCACAAGTCATGCTCCAAGCGCTCTCTCGCGGCCTGCCGATCGGTCGACTCCCTTTGCAATCCCTGCAAACAAACAACTCGCCTCAGCATTTGACAAAACAAAACCCAGTTCCCAGCCGCTGAAATTCAGCGACCAGGAACTCGGGGACTGGAGAAGGAAAAAGAAACTCAATTCCTAGCCGCCGAAATTCAGCGACTAGGAATTCGGGGACTGGAGAGGAGCAAGAGGTTCAGTTCCCAGTCGCTGAAATTCAGCGACTAGGAACTCGGGGACTGGACATACCTGAATAGCAGCGCCGAGCATCCTGTGAAGTTCTCTGGCGTCAGTCGACTGGATCGTGAAGGAAGTGCGCCCGCGACGGGACCCAATGTCCGCATCCACGATATCTAGACTCTACGGAGACTGGGTGTCCGCCACACCTAGAAACCCCCTCGCCATGAAGCGCGGGAACATCGCCGACGCTCTGGCGGGGGCACTGGTTGTCGGGACCAGCGCTTCCGGCACGGACGCAGCCAAGACTAGTTCCGATCGCGTCGCCACCACCTCTTCGGCGACTGACGCAGCATCTGGCTCCGCGGCGCGGTCCTTGGCCACGGCGTCGTCGGCACCCCCCTTCTGCTTCTTCGCGACTTCTGCGGTTGCCACATCTCCGGTAGCCTTTCTCTTCTCGGGGAGGTCCCCCTCTCCCGTGGGGGCGGCCGGCGGAATCTTAGCCATCGAAGGACGGCCAATCTTCTTGGCCCCCGACCTGCTCGAGTTCCCTCAATCAACATAACGACAATACAAAAGGAGCAAGGCGAATCAGGATGAAGAAGCAGTACTCACTTAGTGATCGGAAGGACGCAAAGCCCGGTGCTGATGTGGGCGGGCTTGTCCAACTCGGGACCCAACTTGCGGGTGAGACCCCTCTCGAAGACGTCTGAAGCTTACGAAACCGCGGGCTTCCTCGATGATGAAGCCGCAGTCCCCGGGATCTCCGGCTCCGACGCGGACGCCCTTGACGGCTGCGGCGACTTGGACGTCATCGCCTCAGCCGCTTCTTGGCTTGGAACCAACGAGGCCATCGGTGCAATCGCCGCTAGGGGAACCTCTACCGCTACCTCCGTGTCCTCGCCCTCCAACCCCTTTGTCGGGACTGCATCCTTTGGAGCCTAGTGCGAGACTTCGGGGGAACCCTCATCATCGGAGTCGTCATCCGACTCAAACACCACCGCCGATTTGGATGGTGACGTGGGCTTCTTTGCTGGCGACTTGGGCTTGCGCGCGGGCTTCGACGGTGTAGCAGTACACCGGGACGTGTGCTCCTGCGCGACCTCGTCGCCCCCGTCGTGTTCGTCCAGGCTGCGGCTCGCCTTGAACTCACGTGTTTCTGCATGCGGGTCTTGCGAGCCACAGGCACTGGGGGAGGAACCTCTTCCTCCTCCCCGTCGCTGTCAAAAGAATCTCCCTCGGAGTCTTCCTCCAGTTCCTGGGGAACCCCTTCGTCGAGCGGAGGGAGCCATCCCACCAACACCTGAAAAAGCTGAGAACCACCACGAGTAAAACACCGAACACGGAGACTGAGGACTGAAGTACGGACATAGCGACTAGGAAGAGAACTTACTGTAGGGGCTTCATTCTTCACAGGAGTGTATGGGGCGACCCCGACCGCCACGCTAGTGAACTCGGCATCGGTGATCTTCTTCAGGGTGGCCTTGTAGTCCCCGGCCTCCCATGATTCTTTGCTGGTTCGGGATGGATCATGCTTCCCGCCGTACTCGTACATCTAGTGCGGCCGAGCCGCCAGCGGAACCAGGCGTCGCCCGAGCCAGCAGTTGTAGAGGTTGATCGGAATCAACCCCTGGTCCTTCAGCTTCTGGATCTGGTCCATCATTTCCGTGACGGCCATCCGTTCATCTTTGGGAAGCTTCTTCGGCACCAACCGGCGAGGCTTGCTCCTCTCGGCGACGAATTCGGGAAGAGCCACCTCGCCGGAGGGAGTGGCCTCTTTGACGTAGAACCAGCTCTTCTTCCACTTGCTGGCGGCCTTCTTTAGCAGGAGGAGCTTGACGAAGTTGGCCTTGGGCTTCAGCTGGAACGTGATGCCACCTGTGGCCAACATCAAGCCACCGGATGCCTCGCGCCCGATGCGGCCGTGGAAGAGTTCTAGCCATAGCGGGAAATACGGCCTACAGCCGAGGTAGCATTCGCAGAAGGCGACGAAGATCGCCAGCTGCTCGATGCTGTGCGGACCAAGATCCGATGGCTTGATCGCATAGTATGCGCAGAAGCGGCGGAAGAAGAGTGAGGTAGGGAATCCCAGGCCCCTCTCAAGATGACTGGGGAAGCAGATGAACTCGCCGGGTCGCGGCTTTGGCTCGGTCTCGGAGGAGGGCGGAACCCGCCAGTTCCCCTTGCGGAGTACTCCGGCATCCTCGAAAGTTTTAAGCTGGGATATGGTACACTTGGATTTCCCCCATGAGCCTTTGGGAGGCGCCATCGGGTAGGATGTGGAATCGCACGATGTGGAAAGGACAAGACGGAAGAATGTAGGCAGGGAGATTGGAGACAGGAAGAACGAATGAGGAAGAATGAAGAATGTGAAGAAGGTCTGCAGAGCTGAAACATCACTCCCCTTATATGGGAATGCCACCCGCCAAAATCAGGATAGCCGTTACTCACGGTAATTGCGCCGAAGTTACCGTTGGAAATTCCAACGGATAGTTTAACCAGATTTGACGGTCCAACTCCTTTATTTCACCCGCTACCCGCCAGTCTTTTCCACTCGCCAAGATGACGACTTGGCAGCATTAACATTCATTGGGACGGCGAATGGAAACATGGGGAAATTCTCCTTGGTTCTAATGGAGTCCATCGCCGACTCGACTGGACGCCCAAATTGGGCTCACCTACTCTGAACGCCAAAAGGACGCCTGCGCCTGCATCAACGATGGCCTCGGGGACTACTGATGGGGATATGCCGAAGGGTATGCCCGAAAAGACCCGACAAGCGGACTATGAAGGAAGGAAGGGCCCAGCGACTGGCGACTGGAGGCCTAGGAGCGTAACAGAAGCCCAGTCGGATTAGTTCAAAACCTCCGGATCTTTATCTTGTTCGGTTGTAACTTGTAAACCCTAGCAAGGTGCCTCATATATAAACCTCCCTAGGGTATCTTAGAGACTTACGTTCCATCATACACCCCCTCAAGCGACTCGTAGCCTAGTTGCCGAGCTCGCCACCCCTGTAACTCGCTCTCCAATAATCTAATCTAGCAGGAGTAGGTCTTTACCCTCCAGGAGGGGCGAACCTGGGTAAGCCCATGTGCATCTGCCCCCATCTCGCACCGTAGATGGCCGCCAACTCTTCCTCACGAAACACTCAATTGCTGCCAGTGGCAGCGACTGCCGTGGCCATTTCCACGACACTTTTGACATACTTTACTTCGTAGTCATCGAAGAACATGGCTATTTCGTCTCCTTCATCTTGATATGCCGCCATCATAGGGTTCTGCGTGTTCCAGGTGCCAGCCACCTGCTGGGCAACCAAGTTGGAATCTCCATAGCAAACTATGCGCTTGTTGCCAATATCCTTGGCTACGCGAAGTCCGTGAATGAGGGCCTCATACTTCGCCATGTTGTTGGTAGCATTGAAGTGGATCTACAGGACGTATTGCAGTTTTTCTCCTGTTGGTGATTGTAATAATACACTAGCCCCCGAGCCATTGAGTAGCTTTGATCCATCAAAGTGCATGACCCAATATTCTGGCTCTAGCACAAGAGTGCCTTCTGGTAGTTCTATCCAATCTGCGAGAAAGTCCGCCAATGCTTGTGATTTGATAGCATTGCGTCTTTTGTAGGTGATTTCAAAGGCGGCAAACTCAATGCCCCACTTGGCCACTCTCCCTGTAGCGTCACTGTTGTTTATTATGTCGGACAGTGGAGCCTTGCTCACTACTGTGATGGGGTGCTCCTGGAAATAATGCCTTAACTTACGTGAAGCAAGGAAAACTCCATAAGCTATCTTCTGGTAGTGTGGGTAACGCTGCTTGGATTTCGTCAAGACCTCACTTACATAGTAAACGGGTCGCTGAACTCCGTACTCGTGCGTTGGTTCCTTGCGCTCCACCACGATGACGATGTTGATTACTCGGTTGGTTGCTGCCATGTATACTAACATAGGCTCCCTTGGTACCGGTGCTGCAAGTATTGGTGGGGAGGAGAATATTCTCTTAAACTCCTGAAGTGTTGCGTCAGCTTCGTCCATCCATGTGAATCTGTTCGCCTTCTTGAGCAACTTGTAGAGCGGCATAGCCTTCTCACCAAGTCGGCTGATGAACCGGCTTACTGCTGCAACGCAGCCTGTGAGCCTTTGTATGTTCTTCAGGCATGTCGGGTGTTTGATGTCGAGGATGACCTTGATCTTCCCCGGGTTCACCTTGATTCCGCGGTGCAAAACGATGAAACCCAATAGCTTGCCAAAGGGTACCCCGAAGACGCACTTCTTGGGGTTCAGCATCATGTTGTATTTCTGGAGATTATCGAAGGTTTCCTGCAAGTCAGCGATAAGATCATTTGATTTCTTTGACATTACCGCGATGTCATCCATGTAAGCGTGTATGTTGTGACCTATTTGGTCATGTAGGCAGCATTGCATCGTCCGCTGGTACGTAGCACCGGTGTTTTTCAACCCAAAGGCCATCGTGACATAGCAATACGTGTCGTAGGGTGTGGTGAAGGAAGTGGCCAATTGGTCCGACTTTTGCATCCGGATCTGGTGGTATCCTGAATAGGCATCGAGAAAACACAGAAGTTTCGAGCCAGCCATCAAGTCAATGACTTGGTCAATGCGAGGAAAAGCAAACGGATCCTTCGGACACGCTTTTTTCAAGCCGGTGTAATCAACGCACATTCTTAATTCATTAGTTCCCTTTTTGGGGACAAGTACATGATTTGCCACCCATCGGGTGTGAATAACTTCTCGAATAAAGACAGCCTTAAGTAACCTAGCTATTTCTTTGCCTATAGCCCTTTGTCTTTCATCACCAAAGCATCATAGAGGTTGTTTCACTGGTTTGGCATTAGGATCAATATTCAAGCTGTGCTCGGCAAGTTCCCTAGGTACACCTTTCATGTCGGCAGGTTGCCAGGAAAAGATGTCCCTATTCTCATGGAGGAACTCGATGATCGTGCTTTCCTATTTGGGATCCAGGTCCGTGCCAATGGTGGTGGTCTTGGAGGAATCTCCTTCGACAAGCTCCACCTGCTTGGACTTGATGGCGGCCTTGAAGGCAGGTTCGGAAGCAGTGATCTGCTTCTTTGAAGCCGGCATCTCCGAGGCATCGACCTGGTTCTGGATCTCCTTGAACTCCTCACCGTAGAGGACTGCTTCGGCGAAGGCAGACTCACTGAGCTCGCACTCCCTTGCCTTGGTGAACCTTCCGTCAATGGTGATGACACCATTTGGTCCGGGAATCTTGAGTTTGTTGTAGACAAAGCATGGCCTTTCAAGGAAGGAGTGGAAGATGTCGCGTCCGAAGATGATGTGGTACACACTCTTGAAAGGCACCACTTCAAAGGTCATGCGTTCTTGGCGGTAATTGTTAACATTGCCAAAAGCGACCGGAAGGGTGATGCAGCCCAGGGAATTTGCTTGTCGACCAGGGACAACCCCACGGAACACGGTGTTGCTCTTCCTTAGCTGGGTCTCTGTCAAGTTCATCTTGTGCAGTGTATCTAGGTACATGATGTTGATGCTTCTTCCACTGTCCACGAGGCACTTGGTGAACTATGTGTCGTCAATCAAAGGGTTGATGACCATGGCATACTGGTTCTCTGTGGGGATAAGCTCTGGATGATCTTTCTTATCCCAAGTAATTGGAACTTCCGACCACCTGACGTACTGGGGAACCGGAGGGAGGGTAGCCATCAGTATCCTCAGAGAGGTTTTCTGGGCCCGGACGGTGGGGGTGCCAAGGAAGGTGTGGTAACATGGAGCCTTCTTTTCGAAGGGATTTTTCCCTTATCCTCTCCCTTGTCGGATGATTTGGGTTCCACGTCCTCATCCATATCACTTGAGTCCTTGGGCTCTTCCTCCTTCTTCTTCCCTTTGCCTTTTCCGCGGGGTCTATTTTTCCGACTTCACTTGTAGCCGAACTCAGGGTCCTCCTTGAGATCATTGACAAACTTGCATTGGCGATTGGTGTGGGTGGACTTGTCGTTGGCATCGAGATGGACGAAACATGGCATATCACGGTACTCTTCATACATTTGGGGAACACGGGGAGCTGAGGGTGTAACAACACTCCTCTGCTGGCCTCTGCTGGCCCACCGGCCATGTCCACGTTGTCCGCCTCCACCTCTGCTAGTGAACGTTGCGGCGACCATGTCGGCTGCTTGCTTCTCTTCAGGTGGATTCTTCTGCTTGTTATTATTGTTGTTTTTTCTGGCCTGGGTAGGGATTGCTATTGCCGGCAGTGATCCGCGTGCATTGTCATCAGCAGCGGCGAACTCGCTAGCCATGGCGATCATTGTGTTGAGGGTGATCTCATTGTTGTCTTGCTTGCGCTTCAACTTATGGCAGAGCAAAGTTCCCTTTTCCAGACCATCGACGAAGGCGGACATAGCTTTCTGTTCGTGTACCCCTACGCAGGAATTTTTCATATCCAGCCAGTGAGAGAGGTAAGCACAAGAAGTTTCATATTTTTCTTGTACACACCGTTGGAGGTCTCCGACAGTGCAGGGACGTTTGTACGTGCCCTAGAAATTCTTGGTGAACGCTTCATGCATGTCCAACCAATTGTATATTGATTTCTCTGATAAGTCATTGATCCATTGCCGGGCAGTGCCGGTCAACATAAGTGGGAGGTACTTGACGGCGACGTTGGGGTTTCCCCTGCGATGTGAATCGCTTCGCTATAGTCCTGCAACCACGTTGCTGGCCTGGCAGTGCCATTGTAGGGCTTGATGGTCTTGTCTATCCGGAGGCCCTTGGGGTAAGTTGTGGCCCGTATTATTGGTCCAAAACAACGTGGCCCAAGGTATGGGAGTTCCCGAGCTTCTTGGATCCTGTCCAGCCGCGATAGTGCGTCATATGGCTCTAGGGGCTTCCCTTTTCCGTCATGAAGAGGAGAGTTGTGGCGTGATTTGTGAGATCCGCCATGGCCTACGCCATGATGTCTACTAGGAGGTGGAGGTAGGGGGTTAGCCTTCTTTCTATGGCCCTCCTGCGACTCCTCGCGCCTGTCACGGTTGCTTGTCGGACGTGGCGGTTCCTTATGGGACCTGCTCCTATGTCCTTCATTGCCGCTGCACTCTCCGGCATGCACTTTCGCCCTAGTCGCGTAACGACGGCCACCTTGATGTGGCATGCTTGTACAATGGCGCGGCTCTGGTTCCTCGTGACGCCAAGATGGTGGTGGAGGTGGCGACCGGCAAGGATGAGCCTTTTCTCCGTGATCGGAGGATATAGGGATGGCGTCAGTCCTATGGCATGCCTCTCTCCGTCTTTGCTCTGTGGAGCCTGTGTGGGATCCCTTGTCACGGGGAGATTTTGGCCTTATGCGGCTGTTCAGGGTTGACTGGCAAAGCTCCAAGTTGGACTCAAGCCCCTGCGAGTTAGCCTTTTCCTGTTGCTTGCACGCCTTAGCGACGAGGTCGTACACCTGAGCAACTTCTTCTGGCGACCTGTCCTGCTCCAGGAGGGTCTTGGCCACGATGATGTTGAGGGCGGGAGTTGGCATGACTTGCCTCCCCTCTGAATCAATGTATGGGGTGGCTTTTGTTGGCTTAGAGCCCTCATACCCCAACCTGCGCCAAACGTCACGATCTTCGACGACGTGAGCTGGTGCCTTTTGCTTCAATAGCAATTGCTTGTACTCAGCCTCCATAGCTCTTGCCGCCTTAATGGATTGTTGCGCCCTAGCCATATCTTTGTCCAGCTTAGCACCCTGTTCTGTGATGCATTTGGCCTCCACCAAGATTTCCGCGCATTTCTCGTCGACTCTGTAATGCTCCGGATATGGGCGACGGTGATAGGTTCAACAAGGAGTGCGCCATAGATTGCTTTGTCGGCGGGGGTAGCCAACGGGTTGCCGGCTGCAGACGTTGACGGTGGTATTGGCGGTTGATTTGATTGTCGGGTCATACTAGGGGCCGTGGTGAGTTCTTGCGCCTGTTGCGGGTGGGTAACCGGAGGAGGCATAGCCTTGGCTGGAGCCGGAGGCTCGGTGGCCTTCTTAGCTGCTGCTGCTCTGGTAACCGCTGGCGTGGGCGGAGCTCTCTCATGTTTCGGTTCCTGTCCATCTTCTTCCATCACGCTTCCAATGGCGACTAGCACCTGGTGGGAAGTGTTGGTCTTCTCGGCACGCTCCTCCTTCTCGATCTCCTGCTCGATCTCCCTCATAAGAGCATCGTATTCCTCCAAGTTAGCGTCCGAGCCACCACCATCCATATTGATGTCGACGTATAGTGCATCAAGGACGGAGTCAGAGTTGGCTTTGGTGTTGGCGATGGTGGATGTGGAGGGTGATGGAGGCGGACCATTGTTGTGATTTCCTCCTCCGGCCATGACGGCGATCGCCGTTTTAGCTTCTTCGTTGTCTTCCGCGTATTCATTGACGATGGCCACCATCTCACCAAGGGTGAGAGGGCCTGCGGCCTGCCACCTTCAGAAGGTATGCCGGAGGAGTGTTCCTGGTGTGAGCCCTTCCACGAAGTGGTAAACAAGCTCGTCAGTGCGGTCTCCCTCTAGGGTTTCCCTCACCCTCATCCATCTGGCGAGGTATTCACGGGGAGGTTCTCCATCCCTCTGAATGCATCTAGCCAGATTGAAGATGGTGACAACACCGACAAAGTGAGACCTGCGCATCTCTAACGCTTGGGGAAGCCAAGCGGATTTGCGGGGTCCCTCCACCTTTATATCCTGCATAGGGGCGGTTTGGGTGGGCCTTGAAATTTCCTGATCCGAGCCGCCATACTCCAAGGAGAGGTATGGCCCAGATCCTTCTGTGAATGTGTCCTTCTTATAGGTGGTCCGTGCGGGGCTTGACAAGTTTCCGACTTCCTAGGAGCTAGGACCCGAGTCAGTTTCACCGATGAAGATGTGGATGTCTCTAACAGGGATGACGGAGCACCGCATAGGTTTCGTCTTCGCCGGCACCCAGAACTCGTCTGGAGGGACAATCAGGACGTTGCTGGAGAAGATAATGCGTCCGATGGCTATGGTATCGCTGATTCCCATGAAGAGATTGGACCTCGTCTGGTGTAGAGCTCGAAGTGCCTCCTACCCCATGGTGGGTGCCAACTGTCGTGGAATTACCGACGAGTACGCCATGGAGGGGTCCTCACAGTGCGTGTTTAGAGACGTGGGGTAAGGTAGAGAGTTGGCGGGTACAAGGTAACACAGCTTACCCAGGTTCAAGTCCCACAACGGTGGTGGAACTCTACTCCTACTATAAATCACTATAATGGCAATACGCCGAGTTACATAGATAGGTTCGCTGTGTGAGGTGTTGCGCGTTGTACGCAGCAATCTGATGTATGATGCCCTAAAGGCTCCCACAGGACGGCTTATAAAGGTGCCAAGACCTAGGGTTTATAGGGAAAGGTCCTTGCTCGACAAGGTAAAGAGTCCTACACTAATACAAACTAGTCTTCCGTGTCTTGTACTCCAAGGCTCCGAGTATGTCGGTGACTCTCACATAGCCTTCCTTTATCCGGCATGGGCCTCGCTTCTAGATCCATCTAACTGGGCCACCCAGCAGGCCATAGGCCTTGCTACCAACTATGGACCACCCGGGTTAGGCGGATTGGTGACATGCTATGAGGATACCCATATAGCATATCCCCAACAAACACTATAATTCTTACTCTTGATTTAATACTACTTATTGAACTTCATGGAGTAAATGGAGTTTGCTGAAAGTTTGCAATAGGACTTCTAAACTTTAGATTGACACTCAAAACAATACGATACTAGTTCATCAAGTAAATATCCGGAATTTTATAGTTCTATTATCTCAATTATAACTAAGCATAAGGTAGTAAATGGATACCATTATCTACAACAAACTATACAAATTCACTTTGATTTAGTTTATGATAAATTGAGTTCAACTTTAATCATATTACTCCATGAACTCCCACTCAAAACCAACATCCCTCGAGTCGTTTTGGTGATTACATGAATGAAATTCACTACACCAAGACCGATAATCACATGAATTGGTGCAGCTGCAAAGGCAAGCATCTATATGGTCATCATATCAACTATATGACTCATGTTTTACCTTTCGATTCGTGTTCCGAGGCCATGTATGTACATGCTAGGATCGCCAAGTAAGAACCTTAGTACCTACGTGTGTAAAACTGTCTTACACCCGTTGTATGCAAACATAGAGTCTATCACACCCGATCATCACGTGGTGTCTCGAAACGACGAACTTTCTTAAAAGTGTATACTAAAGGAAGAACACATTTTTATCTTGATATTTAAATGAGGGATCATCTTATAATGCTACTAAGCGCCATACAAGAAAAATAAGATGCAAACAAACATCATATGCCAAAAGTGATATGATACAGCTCTTGCATTTGATCACTATCTTGTGCATCATGGTATGATCTCAATCATTACATTTGTATAATGCCAAGGTATATGGTGCTTAAACTTTGGTTTTTTATAATTTCCAAGAGTATCAAACTATACTTCAAATTATAACATTACCATATCATAACACTTGCCCTGCAAAAATAAAAACTAGACGCTTCTAATTTATCTTTTGCATGTTTTTACGTGGCTTAGGGCTTTTGGAGATAGAACTGTTTTTACCTATGAACATGAAACCACAATGATGATATTCAAATTATTAGCAACCCATTGTAAATTAAATATTGACTATAGTAGGAGAGACAGACACCCATAAGCCACTTATGCAAAACTAGTTGCATGTCAAGACTAGAGCAGGTCTCATGTGTGAGGACATGCAAAGTTAGTCTGGGCCTCTTCATCCCACTATGCCATAAATATCCAAAATACATAAAGGATGCAATAACATGATCATCAGTGCCCACATATTCATATGTGTTCAACCCATGCAAATCATCTACGCACAGATCAGACTATGATACCACTATTGGGTTCGTAGCATAGAAAAAAATCCTACGATATGAACAACTAAGCACCAAGATCTATCTATCTAGATAAAAGCAACTGGTGGATAAACATCCATATAGATCTTACCCTCGAACACCGAAAATCTTTGTTAACAAAATCTGATTTCGTGGATGATGTAGTCATACACTTGACGATCTCAAGATTGAGTCGAAGTCAACGCCACAAAGTAGCAGTGCATCCGTGATCGCACACACGTCCAACACACTGACAACCTCTGATTCGTCGCTCCAGCAAAGCAACAGAAGCAACAGATCCTTCTAGAGAAACCACCGAGAACATGTACTTCGCTAATCCGAAACCATGTGGAATTTACTAGAGGGGGAGAGAGATCCTTCACAAGGAGGTGTGAGAGTGAGAGGAGTTCTCCTTTTATAAGGGGAGGGGCAGCCCCATGACATGGCCTATGATAGATCCAAATTTCATCACTTTTTACTATTGATTTTCCTCTTGTCTATTGCCGGATTTCACTGAAGATTACTTCTTTCTACTAACGTTAATGTTGCAATTAGCGAATCCCTGGTTTCTTGTTATGGTTTTCAGGTAATGAACATTTATTAAAGATATGATAGCATTTATGGGTTAATTGCACCTAAAGAAGTAAATCCCCAATTGGAGCCCTTTCATTGGAGGCGTTCAGTGAGCTTAATGACTAGCGGTATGGTCGGGATGCGCCCGTACCGTTCGCCCGTACTACATGCCACCAGCTCCGTTATATCAATACAAGTAACTTTCTTCAAGGGGGATGAAGAAAAGAAGAACACATCCCCTGCTAACTCATCTAGAGAGGGTTAGATCAGATCTGGAAGAGGAGAAGAACCTCCCATCATTCCTCGACGATTTTCAACTCCTCGACCACACACTCCACCATCATCCCCATCGTTACTTAGAGAGAGAGAGATTGGAAATTGTAAGATTAGGGTTTGATACTTTGATCTACCTTTGGTTTGTATTTGATTTGATCTTCAATCTCTATTGTGATTTGCTACAATAACTTTGAGATGATTCATATTTGCAATACAATTATGCTTTTGATTTGTCTTCCTCTCATGTCTGAGTAAATCCCCATAGGCGTGGGAGATGTAGGGAATTGGTGAGATGTGTCGTGCCTCCTTTAAATCCATCCATTTGTGATTGTTGTAGTGTTTATTAAATAGTGAGAATGATTATATATGTTCACCTAATGCTTGTTATCTAATTTAAGGGCCCAGGTAACATGATCCAAAGATCTCATAGGAATGAACTTGTATGCTAGTGAATCGGCGACCCCCGAGTGACACAGCCTATCAATGAGGAGCTAGCACTACTCAAGGACAACAAGGAACCATCAAGATTAAAGCCTTGATCTGGTCGCAATACCTTAATTAATGCGCTAACCATTACCATGGTAATAACAGAGGGATCATTGGGGCTAGGAAGAATTGGCCATGAGGACTCCTAGTCGGTATATGGGTTTATTGCCTACTCACTTACATATAAGAAATATCACTATCACTTATTCCACTTTATCCATTCGGCACTTTCACTATCACCATGAACTGTTTCTCTCCGTGCCTAAGTTCTCATCTACATGACCTTTAAACACCTTTCTCATCTTTATTTTTATGCAATTTAATCCTTATTTATTTCCTAAGCAAGTTTCCTCTAACTTTTACTCAAAACCTTCCACCACTAGCAGTTGCAGTCAATTCACTCAAGACATGTGACACCTTGAGTGTGATAGAAACACCACATAAAAACACTTACCAAGGCTTCTTATCAGGATCGATATAAAAACAAAAATTAATAATTCCGTGAAAACATTCTCTGACGATCACATGCACTTGCAGGGCATCAAGATATTTTCTAGCGCCTTTGCCGGGGACCTAAGACCTAGTGTTGTTTCTTGACAAAAGTAGTTGTTGACACCATTCATGAATTCCATTGAAGACAGAGGTACCACTTGATCAGGAAAAACTTATCTACCTCGGTATATTGATTGTGTTCTGATCGAGAGACACCTAGAATTTATTCAAAGATTTTCTAACTCACGTACTGTAGACGTGAACAGTTTGATTCCACTGATGGCAGACTTGACCATCACCCAAGGGGCTGAACCTGAGCTACCATTGGGAGAATATGGGAATCCATCTAGGCACATAAGGAAAATGCCTATTCTTTGTCCTGAACTTGAAGGCGAGGAATTCGAAATATATCCTGAGCTAATTTATATGATGAAAGAAATTGCTTTCGCAGGAAAAGAATAGGAAGATACTAGTGACCACTTGACAAGGGACCATGACCTTTGTGCTACTCTTAAACTAGCAAGTTTACCAATAGAGTTTGTACTCCTTCAACTTTTTCGCTGGTCCCTGAAAGATAACGCTTTTTCTTGGTTACAATCATTACCAAATCACACTATAAAAAGCTGGGAAGATTGCATCTGAGAATTCATGCATAAATATTGTTCATTCACTAAAATTATGCAAATTAAACGTAGCATAACAAACTTTCTCCAAACAGTTAGAGAAAACTTTTATCAAGCATGGAATAGACTTTATGCAATGATTATGAAAGTCCCAAATCATGGTTTCCACGAGCATTTAATTATTCAATATTTTTACAATGGGCTTAATGATGAAACAAAAGAAATGATTGATCTATCTACAGGAGGAGCTATATGCAACTTAACACTACCGGAATGTGTAAAGCTTTTCGAGGTAAGATCCTTTAATGATGAACAATACAATACACGTGAGGATGTTGAACCATGAAAAGGTATGATTCACATACCACCGGATCTTATACCCAAAGCCAAAAAGTCCATGGAAAAAAAGGTATAGCCTTGGAACTTGTTAAAGAAAATAAACTTATCATTCTTCAAACTTATGTAATGGAGGATGATATAAATCTTGTAATGCAAGAGTTTAGATATCAACAAAATCAGTTCAGTGAGAAAAATTACAAACGTCTTATGGCACAAGAAAAGAATATAAGAGACCTAACAGAAGTCTTTGATGACTTGGGTCATGCTACAAAACATTTAGATAGATATCTGAGTATGGTTAAAACTCAATGTGATCAAATAATCGAAACCCAAACTTTGATTTTGAACCAAGGAAATTTCAATACTATTTCTACTAACATTGTCACTAGACATGGTACAGAAACGTGGGAACCACAAGGACCACCTTGGTATCAAGAAGAACAAACTCGCAAGGCAAGAGAGACTCAAGAGATGAGTCAAGAAGAAGAGGACTTAGTGGATCCTCAAGATGATGTTGATTATGAGACCCAGAAAAGGGAGCTTGAGGCTTCCAAAGCTAGAGAAGAAGATTAAGCAGGGGATAAACATAAGCTATATGATTTAGACTCTGAGACAATCGATTCAAGGGGAGAAGATGATCTCGGAAAGGAACAATAAAAGCAAGTTATCATCCTATGTGAAGAACATGCTGATAAGAAAAAATTAGCCACAAGGAAAACCAAAAAGAATGTTGAACTAGTAGCAAAGGTAAAGGAGAAAGTAATACCCACCAAAAAGAAAATTCCTTATCCTAATCGAGTTCAATATGAATCGTACAAGCTATTTATGACTCTTTTGTTGAGGCACTAGGAAGCTTACACTTAGAACTTCCTTTAACTGATGCTATTCAAGTTCCTACTTATAAAAACTTTATGCGAGATATTCTTAATAGAAAGAAGAAGGTAACTAAGAATGTAGAAGTAATGGCAAGCTTTGGTGATAAGCTGCCTGCTAAGCTTGGGGCCAACCATCTCCCACGCAATTGGGAAAACTAATATATTTAACGCTCTTTGTGATTTAGGAGCAGGTGTTAGTGTTATGCCTTATTCCCTATTTAAAAAATTGAACCTTGGAGAGTACTCTCCCACTTCAATCACCTTACAAATGACGGATAAAACAACTAAACAACCTGTTGGTATGATCGAAGATGTTCTACTTAGAATAGACCAACATGTTATACCCACTGATTTTATTATTCTTGATGTTCCTGAGGATTACAAACTCGCTATCATCCTTGGAAGACCTTTTCTTAGCACAGCTGGAGCTAACGTATACTGCGCTAGCGGTAAGATTGTCTTCAATATATATGATGATCAGATTGTTCGATACTTTCCAAAGAAACCAGAACATAATGGAAAATATGTTCCACCGCCTAAGCATGCTCAAGCAGCAAGAACCAAAGATGAAGAGCAGCTTGAGGTAAACGCTCATGGTATGGAGTTTGGCTAGAACCTAAACTCTAGAACAAGATACTTAATTGGAGTTAACCCATTCTCAATAAATTAAGTTTAAGTTATTATTATTATTTTATTATTTTGTGTGTACTAATAAATTTATTTCAAGTCCTGAGTTGTTCAGAGGACTTACCCTAGAGGAGTTAAGAAGCAAGAGAAAAATGAAGGGAAGAAATAAGGCAGGGGTCGCAGTACCAATAACGAGCTATGGTATGGTCGGACGCGCCCGTACCGCACGCCTATACTGAACTTTGACAACTTCACCTAGGGGTCGTAGTACTAATAACGAGTTATGGTACAGCCGGACGCGCCTGTACCGCGCGCCCGTACTAAACCTCTATGATATAATCAAAGTTCACACTATCGGTAACGAGCATCGGTACGGCCAGGACGCGCCCGTACCAGACCATCTAGGTTTGATCTCGAACCCTAACCTTGATCCAATGGTGACGATCACCGGTACAGGCGGGATGCGCCCGTACACCCGCTCGTACCGACTATATCGCTAGGTAGAGCCCAATGGCGTCTGGCCCCCCAGCCACCCTTCTTCTTCTTCTCCCTATTTCTTTCTTGATCTTTCTCTCTCCACGTCAAACTGTAGCCTCCTAGAACCTTTGACTCTTCATTGATTTCGTGTTTTTGAGTGGGGGAATCTTCACATCGATAAGTTTCTCATCTGATCCATACTCTATTTTATGAAATCCATGATTGAACTCCTCACATTGGCTATCTAGATGAGTTCATCATATTTTGAGATTATTGTTGATTCCTCACGTTAGGATTTGTAACTTCTACCTGTAATCATTTGTTCATGTGATAGAAACATGATGCCAATATTTTTCTTTCAAAATTTTGCATCACAATCGATAACATTGGAAGGATTTTCCGCTAGGGAAAGGGCTCGGGTACGGCAGGGGCATCGGGTTCCACTAAGCCACCAGGTTCAAAGAAGAGGCGCTCGAAGGCAGACAACTTGAGGGCCGCCATGATCCGAGACTAGAGGGTGAGCAACCGCAAGGTTTTACCCACCAAGTGGGTAAACCATGAGTTCCTATCCTGCCAAGGTCTTTTGGAGGACTTTGAGTAGATGGCTGTGCAAGCTAGCATGGTCCCCTTCACCTACCTCTCCGTCGACACCTACAAGCTCGCCATGTTCGAGTTCCTGTCATCATTCCATGATGATCTCAAAGCCCAAGAGCGTAATTGCACTATAAGTTTTGTACTCAATGGGCAGCTCCACAACCTCCCCTTTTATGAATTTTGTGATTGTTTTGGATTCTCCCATGAGGGGGAGCTCGATATTAATGATAATGTGCACATAGAGGCAATGCATTCTTGGGAGTAGATTTTTGTCCACAGGAACACTGATTATTTGCGCAAGAAGAGCGCCACCATCCAGAACCCCACTGTCCGCTATTTTCACACCTTCCTAGTGAATTCTATTTTTGGGAAAGGAAATGTCGGGGCAATGGAAGGATCCAAGATGAGCATAATTCATATGGCTTTGCACCCTGAGATGGGACACAAGGTAAACTTAGGTGCCTTACTCATCCAGCATTTTCACCGCCAAAGGGCAGCTTCCTCTAGGGACATCCGCTATGATGGCTTGATCACACAGATCGCTTACGCAAGTGGATTTGTCCTACCACATGAAAGGGCTATGGCTGGCAGTAAGATTCTAGATGATATCCATATGGCCAACACCAAATTCATGGGGGTTTACAGACCCCAACGCTCCCTTCATGCTTAGCAGCTTTATTTTGAGCCTAATGGTGATCTCCACCAAGTTTTGCTTCCTTTTGTTCAATCTTTTGGTTTGCCAGGTAAACAGAGTTGGGTCCTTACTGAGGAGGAGTTCCAGCAAGCACTGATCCTCTCAGGGAGGATTGCACCGCAAGGAGGTCACCCTAATTGGGAAAACACATCAACTGGCCAACATCAGCAGGAACAAGGTGGAGATGATTGGAACTCAGCAGACGGGGATGACTACGGTCAGCAGCACCATCACCAGCAACCTTTCCCTTAGTACTAGCATCAAGGTATGCCTCCACCACATTCGGGGTTCGACTATGTCCCAAGAAGTGATTTTGACCAAGTGGTACATCACATCAACAACATAGAAAATATGTTGCAAGATGCGAATGCCAGCATAGTCAACCTCACTTAGGACTTCACGTCTTTTATAACTGAATTCCCAAATCGATACCCGAACTTCCCATACCAGCAGCCACCTGATGGTGGCAACTTTTGATTCTAGATAGGCCAGGAGCCTGGGCTTGGGGAGGTTAAACTCCTCCCACCTTTTTTGCATTCATATTTCGTTCTTCTTTTGATTTATTTAGTTTTCATTTCAGTACATGTTTACTTTCAGTTTTGGATTGATAAAAAGAAAACCCAAAATATTAGCCTAGCTTTTATCTTCGTTTGTGCAAATTTCTCTCGGCTCTCGTTGATTTTTCTGTAGGCTATTCATTTCGAGTGATTTAATCTATGGAGATGAATGCAAAGAGTTGGCTCAAGCAGGAGACGAGCAAGTAAGAGGAGGCATCACATTTTTGTTTTCCCTCTTCCTGTAAGTTTATTCCTGAACATTTTATATTTGTCTGTTGCACTTGAGTTCTACTCCACGCTTAACTCATTATATTTTAGGACTTGAGCCCATTGTCACTACTTTGGTTGAGACTTACGACAATTCATATCAGTTTGAAAAACAACCCCTTGGATTAAATTCCAAAAGTTTTAAGAATAAGAGAAAGGCTCTATTGACAAATTTGGTGCCATGTTTTTGTCTTAAGGGCTTAATCTTAGTAGTACTCAACCCCACATACTGATCGTTGACTTGATGATACCTTCTGAAAAAGAATTGTTTGATAGAATGAAGTTTTTACGATGGGAGAGGATGATACTAAAACTTGTTTTGCCTAAAAAAGGGAGAGAGAGGAAACAGTTCTTTGTTTCTCATACACACCTTTGGGATGCCAACAACTCCGTTGGCCTTTGAACAATCTATGGTATAACCCCGGATTTCTGCTATGAGTTGATGACATGAGCGGCATATGTGTTGCTATATGGGAAAAATTATTGGCACTCTTAAAGGTTGTGTAAGAACTTGTAAAAGAAACAAAGAAGAAAGAAGAACTACCGCCAAGATATGAGCTGAAAACATTTTACACTTTGGCATCACCTCACCACCTAAATTGAATAATTAGAGTTCTTGAAAGACAAGGAAAATAAGAGGTATTTGATAGCCGCGATTATTGAAGTGGGTGTGATGGCCCAAAATATATCGAGCTCATTGGGGAACCCCAAGAGGAAGGTATGATGAGCACAGCAGCAAGTTTTCCCTCAGTTATGAAACCAAGGTTATCAATCCAGTAGGAGCAAGGAAACACCCCAAAGGTGTTGCTAGCTGAACTTTGTCAGGGCGCACTACCGGTGCCAGCAGCAACATGGAGACCTGCACAACACAACCACAGAAATCCGCCCCCAACTTGCAATGAGGTTGTCAGTCTCACCGGTTTTGCTAAAAACAAAGGATTAAACGTATCGAGTGGAACAAAGTAATAGTTTGCAGAAAGTAAACACAAAGCAGTAAATAGTTGATTGTAGATTGATGGTAAAAGAAAGGACCATGGTCCATAATTCACTAGTAGTGGCTCTCCTTAAGATAGAAGACATGTTGGGTGCACAAATTACAGCGGGGCAATTGACAAACATCAAGAAAGCAATCATGCATATACTACTCATCTTGACTCCTTTGAGATTCGATTGGGCATACGACATTATACATAGACCGCCATCCAACTGCATCTATGACTACTAATCCACCTTTAGGTTATCATCCGAACCCCCTCCAGTATTAAGTTACAAGCAACGGATAATTGCATTACACATTGCGTGTAAAGTAAACAATATGATTGTTCTATGAATAGACGATTGGTGTTTTCTCCCTAGTAGCAATAGCACATCTAGTACCTTAGAGATTTCTGTCACTTCCCTAGATTACTAGAGGCATGAACCCACTATCAAGCATAAATACTAACTCTTGGAGTTGCTAGCATCTACTTGGCAAATATAGCTACTAACAACGGAAAGCATGAAAGATCACAAATAACAAAGACATGATAGAATCAATAATCAATCTAAAATAGCATCTCAATATCCATCGGATCCCCGCAAACACAACATGTATGATTACAAATAGATGATATTGATCATGAACGGAGCTCACAAGATCTAAACATGAAAGCACAAAGGAGGAGAACCAGCCATCTAGCTACTACATGGACCCGTAGTCCAGAGATGAACTACTCACGTATCACAACGGAGACTTGCATGATGATGAAGAAGGCCTCCAGGGTGAATTCTCCCCTTCGACAGGGTGCCGGGAAGAGCTTCATATCCCTCCTGATCTAGGGATGGAGATGACGGCGGCTACAGACTCTTTCGTGGAATTTTGATCGGGTACTTAGGGTTTCTATATCGGAGGCTTCTTATAGGCGGAAGGAGAGGCCGAGGGGGTGCCTGGGGCGGCCAGACCACCCCCTGGCACGGGCCAGGCCTGGTCACGCGGCCAGGTGGTGTGGCCGGGCCCCAGCCCCTCTCCGTCTCGTATTCTGGCTCCTGGTGTCCCTCGGTGAAAAACTGACTTTGGCTTTTGTCCCGTCCAATTCCGAGAATATTCATTTTCTGACTTTCCTGGAACCAAAAACAGCAGAAAATAGGCAGCTGGCACTGTGGCTCTTGTTAGTAGGTTAGTCCAAGAAATCATATGAAAAGTAATCCAAAGTGTGGACAAAACATAAGAAAGTAGATAAAACCAGGCATGAAACATCAAAAAATATGGATACATTAGCAACATATCAGGGTGTTAATGAAAAAGCTCTAAGTTTATCCTTATTTTGACATCTACTTGTGCATCCTTAATTTTGACTCAGTTGACCTTGCTTAAAACAATTTCACTCTCATAATAAGAGAGGCGCTGAAAGAAATTAATTTGCAAGCCTAGCCAATTTTTTAACAATCTCATTTGAATTGTAAGAACTATTAGCTAGCGAGTTACTTGCGTTTAGGAATTAACTTAAGTGCAATTATTCAGATATATAATGCTCATGTTCAAGGTTGCAAGATTTGAGACAATGGAATATGATACAACCTCGAACTTGTAAGTTTTCCATCTTGATTCAATTCCTCGCTATTGCTCATTATAGCTTTGTCACTCGAGGGCGAGTAACCTCTAAGCTTGGGGAAGTTGATAGCTCCAAATTTTATCACTTTTTACTATTGATTTTCCTCTTGTTTATTGCCGGATTTCACTGAAGATTACTTCTTTCTACTAACGTTAATGTCGCAATTAGCGAATCCTTGGTTTCTTGTGATGGTTTTCAGGTAATGAATAATTATTAAAGATCTGATAGCTTTATGGGCTAATTGCACCTAAAGATGTAAATCCCTAATTGGAGCCCCTTTCATTGGAGGCGTTTAGTGAGCTTAACGACCAGCAGTACGGTCAGGATGCGCCTGTACCGTCCGTCCGTACTACATGCCACCAGCTTCGTTATATCAATATAAGTAACTTTCATGAATGGGAGACGACGAAAATGAGAACAGAGCCGCCGCTAACTCATCCAGAGAGGGTTAGATCAGATCTGGAAGAGGAGAAGAACCCCCCTCATTCCTCGATGATTTTCAACTGCTCGACCACACACTCCACCATCATCCACATAATTACTTAGAGAGAGAGATTGGAAATTGTAAGATTAGGGTTTGATACTTTTATCTACCTTTGTTTTGTATTTGATTTGATCTTCAAACACTATTGTGGTTTGATACAATAACTTTGAGATGATTCCTATTTGCAATACAATTGTGCTTTTGATTTGCCTTCCTCTCCTGTCTGAGTAAATCCCCATAGGCGTGGGAGATGTAGGGGATTGGTGAGATGTGTCGTTCCTCATTTAAATCCATCCATTTGTGATTGTTCTAGTGTTTATTAAATAGTGAGAATGATTATCTATGTTCGCCTAATGCTTGTTATCTAATATAAGGGCCCAGTGATACGTCCATTTTGCATCACTATTCTATATCATAATTCACTGTTATTCATTGATATATTTCGTATTAAGAGATGATACTTATGTTATTTCATCTGTTTTTGCATGGTTGATGACTTTTGGAGCATGGACCGCTGCAGTCAGGCTTCTGATGGAAAAGGTGTTGTGTGGAGGCAAAATTCGCGAAGATCAGAAAATCCGGGAAAATATACGGGAAATCCTATTTTCCAGAAGATGAAGGTTGCCAGAAGGAGGAGTGGAGATGGGCCACAGGGGGCCCACACCACCCCCTGGCGCGGGCCAGCCTAGGCTGCACCACCAGGCGGTGTGGCCGCCCTGGCCCACCTCTGGCTCTCCCTTCTAGCGTATATAATCCTCCTGAAACCCTAATACTCGGGGAGCGACCACAAAAAGATTCCGCCGCCTCTACGGGGCGGGAAACACCGAGAGAGAAAGATCTCTCCGGCAGACAGATTTCTGCCGGGGAAATTCCTTCCCGGAGAGGGGAGATCGTCGCCATCAAAACCACCATCAAGCAAGACTTCATCGGGATCATCATCATCATCATCATAACCACCATCATCATCAGCACCCTCATCACCATCTCCATATTGCTATAACAATTGTGTTGAATCTTGCATAGTTCTTAGGGGAAACTTTCCCGGTGTTGATTACTCTTTGTAGTTGATGCTATTGAGTGAACCATTGAATTATCGTTTATGTTCAGATTGTTATACATCATTATTCCATCTCTGATCATGATCCATATGATGTCTTGTGAGTAGTTCGTTTTGTTCTTGAGGACATGGGAGAAGTCATGTTGTTAGTAGTGGAATTGTGTTGAGAAAGATTCAATAGTTTGATATTTAAGTTGTGGTGTACTTCTTCTAGTGGTGTCATGTGAACGTAGACTACATGAAACTTCACCTATATGGGCCTAGGGGAATGCATTGTGTATTTGGCTACTAATCGTAGGGGTTGCCGGAGTGACCGAAACCTGAACCCCCGTTAGGAAACCATTGCACAAGGGACATAAGGGTCTTAGAGTTTAAAGATGTGGTTAGGTTTCTACCTTAATTACTTTCTTGTACTTACGGATGTTTGCAAGGGGTATAATCACAAGTATGTATTAGTCCTAGGAAGGTCGGTACATTAGCACAGGTTCACCCACACAACACTTAGCAAGCTAAGGAAGATTAATAAACTATATGAAGCGAAATCACTTGACAGTCTTCCGATGTGTCCTCGAGAACGTTTGGTCATCTTAAGTAATACAACCGGCTTGTCCTTTGCTGCATAAAGGATTGGGCCACTTTCTGCATTTATTCTTATTATCTTTTGTTTACTCGTACTTTATTTACTTGCTTTATCAAAAAACCCTAAAAATCCGTTTGCTAAGTATTTGCAGAGAATTCCTGATCCATACCACTAGCCAAAGACCTCTCCTCGTTGGGTTCGACACTCTTACTTATCGAAAATACTACGATACACCCCCTATACTTTTGGGTCATCAAGACTATTTTCCGCGCCGTTGCTGGGAGTGAAGCTATTGAGAGTGGAACGGTAAAGGAAACTTCTCTGAGTATTGTTTATACATTAGTTGCTTTATTTTCGTTATGGATAATTCATTGAGTTTCTTATTTGGTAAGGCTACTACCACTGCTAAGGTAGTAGACGAACCAGCACCTGCTGAGAATGATGCTTTTAAAATACCTACAAGAATTATTGATCGTGTTATGGATAACTACTACGTTGGGGATGGAACTGTCCATCCCGGTGATCATTTACTCTTTATACACGAATTATGCGGGTTGTTCAAGTGTGCAGGTATTACTATAGATCAAGTTAAGAAGAAGTTATTCTCATTATCACTGAAAGGAAGAGCTGAGGAATGGTATAAGCTACTAAAGAATGGTCCAGCTCTTGAATGGGAGGAAATAGTGCCTCTCTTTCATTCAAAGTTTTATCCTCCTAGTGAGATTCATAAAGATCGGAATCAAATATACAACTTTTGGCCTCTTGATGGAGAGAGTACAGCTCAACCTTGGGGAGATTGAAGTTACTAATGCTCAAATGTCCCATTCATGAGCTCCGCAATAATATTATTATCAATAACTTTTATTCAAGGCTCCCTCTTCATGATAAGGATTTATTGGATGCTTCTTGTGCTGGATCATTCACTTGCATGGAAGAAGAAGCTAAATGGGATCTTCTAGACCGTATTCAAGATAATTCTGAAGCTTGGGAGAATGATAAAGGTAGAAAGTCAGGTATAAATTATGATTATGAATGCATTGAATCTTTTATGGGAACTGATGACTTTCAAAATATTAAAAATGCTTATGGTCTAGATTCTCAAGCTATTGCTTCTTATTTTAAGGCTTTTGCTTCCTACATTGAAGTGCCTAAAAAGAAGTGGAATAAGTATCATGAACCTTATAAAGATATTGCTAAGAGTGTTCCTGCAAGAAATACTGAAGTTTATATTACTAATCATGTCTTACCTGAACCTTATATTGAGAAAATCCCTTTCCCAGTGAAGATAAAGGAACATTCTATGATAGCTAGTATGGTTAATGAAAGTACAAATAAAGTTGTTGAACCTGATAAACAAATGGTTGATGAACCCATGATAGCAAATGTGAAAGACTTTGTCACTAAGTATGAAGAAGAGGGACACACTATCCTTTGTAAGGATACCTCTAATATTATTTCACAAAGTAGTGTTATGAGAGCTAGTATTCCTGTGTTTTCTGTTAGAATAAGTGATCATTGTTACGATGGCCCTTGTGATAGTTATATTTTTAATTTTATGCATGATACTAAAAGTTACTATGAGAGAGGAAAAAGTGTTCTTATGCATCTCAATAATATCAAGTTTCCTTGTTTTATGCTAAAAGTTTTTATGTTGCACTTCTTTTGCCTTCCTATGCTAGTAGCCTCTGGTTTCAACAACCTGTTTGTTTACAAAATTCCCTTGCATAGGAAGTGGGTTAGACTCAAATGTGTGTATTTTTGCTTCTGAATGCTCTCTTTCACTTCAATTCATATTCCTATGTGAGCATCTTCAAAATTATCATGCCCATCTTAATAGCCATAAAGAAAGAGTTTTTTTGGGAGACAACACAGTTTATTTTTGCTTTCAGTTTGTTTTTGTTTATTTGAGTCTTGGAAGTTATTACTTCGGTAATAACCTCTCCTTATCCGTTTTGTTTGGTTTTTGTGTCAAGATCAACTTGTAATGAGAGAGAAGTAATATTTGGGGAATTTGTTGTCCCGAAACAGATTTTTGTGCTTCACCGTAAAAAATCGTGAGAGATCTTTGTATGACGGATTGAGCTGTAATTTTTTGTGCTTCTGCCCCAGGTTGTTGTTTAACTTTTGTTAGTTTTGCACTTTTTGATTTGAGCAACAGAAGAGTTTCTAAAAAATTCATCTTTACCTGCTGGTCTGTTTTGACAGATTTTGCCACTCTTGCATTTGCTTCTTTAATCGATTTCCTTTTTGGATTTTTTTGGGTTTTCAGAAGGAGTTGCTACAGTAGATTATGTTTTGATGGTTTTCAGTTGAAATTGGACTCAACAGGTTTTATCACTTCACTTATACTAATGTTGCTAATAAGAACTGTATGAAGTTTTGTGTGGAAGAAATTTCCAGGTAGTGGAGATAATGGTGTAATAAGGAAGTGAAAGGTTTCATGACTCAAGCAATATGAGTATGAAGATGAAGATATTGATGTTATTCAAGTGGTGACTCCGGAAGAATCTACTAAATACCAAATTCAGAGACCTGTAGAGTCCGTTTCCAAATAGGTAACAGTTCTGGTAAGAAAAGTTCTGCGAAAATACTATCCAATTATATTTTTGCAGTTTTTAGTCAATAAGGAAAGTTACGAAGCGAAAGAGGGATGGAAACGGGGCCAAGGTGGCTCACACCACCCTGTGGCGCGGGCCCACCCCTGGCCGCTCCACCAGGTGGTGTGGCCACTCCAGACTCCGCCTCCGACTCGTTTTCTCCCAGTACCTTCGTTTTGTTGTGAAATTTCATAATATATAACCCCCCGGATCTCCCGAGGTTCGTATATCGTGTTTTCATTTCGATTTGTTTCTGCCAGGAACTATCTTTGAAAGTTTAGAAGCACAATGGTGTCCGCCAAGGATAAGGGGAAGGAACCTATGGAGGAAGATCCCCAAGACCCCGGGAAGGAGAAGGAGATCAAGAGTGAAGGTGAAGAAGAGGCAAAGCACACCGGCACTACCATTGCTAGCATTGGAGTGGTGGCAAACCGTACCAGGACTATGTAAATTGGAGGTAAGCCTCCTCATCACCGTTCAGATCCCTGGTCACTTCACCCACGCGCCAAGAATCATTTCCATACCCCTATCCATGAGCATCAATACCAGAATATGCCCAAGGAGAAATTACCCTCCAATTGGTATTTGCCTCGTGCTATCCATGCAGGAAAAGAAGACTTCAAGGAGGAAGAGTGGGGAAAGAATCACAAGAGCTGGAATTCGCAACCCGACATGATCATGATCTGCATTGAGCAAAACTCGCAGCTTATTCGCAATCTCACCTTTGAGATCGAGGATTTGGGGAAACTGATCAAAGAGCTCATCGAGAGGATACCACCACCACCGAAGGAGTAATTCATCATCAGGTTTGGCATCCCCTTGGTTTGTTCCAAGCTTGGGGGAGTGCCGCGGTATCACATCACTATCTTCTATCTTTTTACCTTTTAGTAGAGTCATATCATGAATAGAGAAGTTATCATGTAGGATGGTTTGCATTATGGAAGTGTCCCCTCTCTCGTTAGATATGTATCCCTTGGTGTGAGTTGCCGTTATGGATTACTAATGAGAAGTTCTATCATTCACTCTTTTGCATATCTTATATTAGTTTTCAATTCGTGGTTATATGATTAATCTTGTTGTTAGTATTGGTAGCACTTTGGGATCATTGAGTTAATTTAGTTGGTTTTACCAAACCTGGCTCGGTCAGTAGCAACACTATTTCTGAGAGTTGGGTGAAGAGATAAAAGTACTCAAAAGAAAAATAATTTCATCACCTTTCTTTCTTGATTTGCTCATAAGTTTAGTATTCTCTAGTTAAGATCTTTTGTGCTTCCAAGGAAGATTGCATGTTTGTTTTTTATCACTTGTATGTTTGTTTATTTCCTTCAACTCTTATACTTGCTACCCAGCCTTGCTAGCCAAAAACCTGTACTGAGAGGGAATTCTTCTCGTGCATCGAATCCTCAAAACCAAAACCTTTGCCATTTGTGTCCACCATTAACTACCTATTAGCATTATTGCTATTCCAAGTAAATTCATGTTTTTATCTACCTTCCAAATTAAACTTGTTATGTGAAAATTAGTGATTAAAGATCTCACGAACTTGATGGCACATTTTACTTCTTGCATTTAATAAACTTGAACCATTGTGCCCATCTATGTTGCGTATATGATTGCGCTTTATGAGTTGAGAATTAGCAGAACCATGTTGTCATGGGGTACGCTTTCAACATTGCACTGGTACTTTGTACCTAGTTGATATCATGTTCTTTTGTCTATGGATGTCGTCGGTGTGAAATGAAAGGGGAGGTTGTAAGTCCATGGAGTTATGCATGTGTGTTAGAGAAACGCCTGGGCCGCTGGTCTAATCCATGCTGACATGGTAGAAACCTGCAGCGTAACCATAACGAGTATCTATGAAGCATTCTTCTTATAAAAAAAGAGTCCGGTATTGAGAAAAAGAGAAAGAGAAAAAAAGAGATTATGAAAAGAGGAAAGAGAGAAAAAAACCATATTCCCATGGTAAATAAGAAGATTGCTGAGATACTTGTTGTCTGCTTGCCTTGTTGGGGATTCTTCCGTATCATCGGGCAAGGGGTACCCCGTTGGCGGTTCTCTATGATACACATGTGCTTACGATGACAAGAACTTACCGGTGACTAAACTTGAGTAGCATGAGGAGCGGCCCTCGTATTCAAGGGACATGAGATTCTCAAATTACAACTTGTCAAGCATATCCTCGTATTTGATTACCTTAACCTTAACAACCTAAAGATGCCTATGATAGGGGAAATGATCGCTGAAAGCTAATAAGTATCATAATTTTTGGAAGCTCTTTATGAAACTTGAAATCCCTGCTTCCCTCTGCGAAGGGCCTTTCTTTTACTTTTTAGTTGAGTCAGTAAACCTATTCTCTTCTATCTCAGCAAGTATTTTGAGTTGTTGTGTTTCATTCATTCATATGATGATTTATTCAATCATGTTTCTTATGTTCCTTGTTTTGCACATTTCTCTTATCTTGGTGATTACTACTTTGAAAGCTATCATTGAAACCAGTTATTTGTGAACTCCAGCAAACTGTCAACTATTCTTCGACCAAGAGCTAAGTTTGCCATTACCAATTATGATTCACTTTATGTATCTTTATTGTGTTTCCTTTACTTATTACAAGTTAAGTTATATAATAGTGAGTTGTCTTCAATTATGATCTATGTATTGATGAATGTGATGCTTCTTGTCCGTATTCTTTTATCGACCCTTCACTCCATAAACCTGAGGTCATGTTTATTGAGCTCAGTTTCGCTTGGGGACAAGCGAAGTCTAAGCTTGGGGGGAGTTGATACGTCCATTTTGCATCACTATTCTATATCATAATTCACTGTTATTCATTGATATATTCCATATTAAGAGATGATACTTATGTTATTTCATCTGTTTTTGCATGGTTGATGAATTTTGGAGCATGGACCGCTGCAGTCAGGATTCTGAAGGAAAAGGTGTTGTTTGGAGGCAAAATTCACGAAGATCAGAAAATCCAGGAAAATATACGGAAAATCCTATTTTTCTGGAAGACGAAGGCTGCCAGAAGGAGGAGTGGAGATGGGCCACATGGCGCCCACACCACCTGGCTGGCGGCTAGCCTGCAGCCGCCACTGTGGTGTGGCCTAGCCCACCTCCGGGCGATATAATCCTCCCGAAACCCTAATACTCGGGGAGCAACCACAGAAAGATTCCGCCGCCTCTGCGGGGCGGAAAACACCGAGAGAGAAAGATCTCTCCGGCAGACAGATTTCTGCCGGGGAAATTCCTTCCCGGAGAGGGGAGATCATCGCCATCAACACCACCATCAAGCTAGACTTCATCGGTATCATCATCATCATCATCATCACCACCATCATCATCACCACCATCATCATCATCAGCACCCTCATCACCATCTCCATATTGCTGTAACAATTGTGTTGAATCTTGCATAGTTCTTAGGGGAAACTTTCTCGGTGTTGATTACTCTTTGTAGTTGATGCTATTGAGTGAACCATTGAATTATCGTTTATGTTCAGATTGTTATACATCATTATTCCATCTCTAATCATGATCCATATGATGTCTTGTGAGTAGTTCGTTTTGTTCTTGAGGACATGGGAGAAGTCATGTTGTTAGTAGTGGAATTGTGTTGAGAAAGATTCAATAGTTTGATATTTAAGTTGTGGTGTACTTCTTCTAGTGGTGTCATGTGAACATGGACTACATGACACTTCACCTATATGGGCCTAGGGGAATGCATTGTGTATTTGGATACTAATCGTAGGGGTTGCCGGAGTGATAGAAACCTGAACCCCCGTTAGGAAACCATTGCACAAGGGACGTAAGGGTCTTAGAGTTTAAAGTTGTGGTTAGGTTTCTACCTTAATTACTTTCTTGTACTTACGGATGTTTGCAAGGGGTATAATCACAAGTATGTATTGGTCCTAGGAAGGTCGGTACATTAGCACAGGTTCACCCACACAACACTTAGCAAGCTAAAGAAGATTAATCAACTATATGAAGCGAAAGCACTTGATAGTCTTCCCATGTGTCCTCGAGAACGTTTGTTCATCTTAAGTAATACAACCGGATTGTCCTTTGCTGCATAAAGGATTGGGCCACTTGCTGCATTTATTCTTATTATCTTTTGTTTACTCGTACTTTATTTACTTGCTTTATCAAAAACCCCTAAAAATCCGTTTGCTAAGTATTTGCAGAGAATTCCTGATCCATACCACTAGCCAGCACCTTCTGCTCCTCGTTGGGTTCGACACTCTTACTGATCGAAAATACTGCAATACACCCCCTATACTTGTGGGTCATCACCCAGGTAACATGATCCAAAGATCTCATAGGTATGAACTCGTATGCTAGCGAATTGGTGACCCTCGAGTGACAAGGCCAATATCAATGAGGAGCTAGCACTACTCTATGACAACAAGGAACCATCAAGATTAAAGCCTTTATCCAGTCGTAAGACCTTAATTAATGTGATCACCATTGTCGTGGTAACAGGCAGACGGATCATTGGGGCTAGGAAGAATTGGCCATGGGGACTCCTAGTCGGTATATGGGTTCGTACTCAGTTACAAATAATAAATATCACTATCACTTATTCCACTTTATCAATTTGGCACTTTCACTATCACCATGAACCGTTTCTCTCCGCGCCTAACTTCTCATCTGCAGGACATTTAAACACCTTTCTCGTCTTTACTTTTATGTAATTTAATCCTTATTTAGTTCCTAAGTAAGTTTCTTCTATATTTTACTCAAAACCTTCCACCACCAGTAGTTACAGTCAATTTACTCAAGACTTGTGACACCTTGAGTGCGACAGAAACGCCACGTAAAAACACTTACCAAGGCTCCTTATCAGGATCAATATAAAAGATGGAATTAATACTTCCACGAAAACATTCTATGACAAACCTATGCACTTGCAGGGCATCAGCCTACGGCCAAGGTGGGTGCCCCCACCTCTCCCTCATTCATGTGGGTGGATGCTCCACTCACATAAATCCAACTCCACTCACAATTCCACTCACATGCATTAATTTGCCACCAAAATTAATGCAAACTCTCATTTAATAAAACTATTTTATTTATTTTATTCAGAATTTTTTTAATTACTTTAAATAAAAAACAACTACATAAAACCCCTTACAATACTTTGATATCACATCTAAAACCATTTTCAGCAATTTGACCCAAAACAATTATGTTGTCCATCGAAATAATCCCAGTGCTTTCAAATCCTTTCTCTGGTATTATCTCTGCTCCATTTGGTGTCGGTATACCTTAAGTGTGTCACCCTATAGTTCGTGAATAATGCATGCATAACCGATACCCCTCACTTATCAATAATCAGCAGTGGGACATGGAGATTTGTACTGACTCCCACATATTCAAGGATGACTCTAGTGATCGTGAGAACCTTTGATGTCATAACTAAATCCCTTTGTCTCGCAATATATTACATGTCCAAGATTCAATCAAAGATATCCACATACCTAGTTTGATCTCATTACCGACAAGTACTATTTTCTCATTCCCGTGATATAACATTCTTTGTGATCTTGTCACTTGCTTGCAAGCTGTGTTAATGCGATATCACCAAGAGGGCCCTGAGTATATCTCTCTGTCATTGGGATGGAAAAATCCCACTCTTGATCCATGAGCCTCTACATAACACTTTCGGAGTATCTAAACCCACCTTTATTGTCACCCTGTTATGATGTGGTGTTTGATGTTATCAAGTTACTCTTCTGGTGTTAGTGATTGACATGATCTCATGGTCTAAGGACTAAAGTTACTTTGCATGATGTTATAACAATATAAACATAATGACTTTGATTGTATTACTATATTTTGGGTGAATGTTCATCACATAATTCCACAAATGTTGTGACCTCATTATTAACAACATCCAATGTCCATGATCAGGAAACCTTGATCATCTTGTTAATCAACAAGCTAGTTTATATGAGAGGCATAACTAGTAACTCTTTATTTGTTTATTAAACACACATGTATTAACATTTCTAATTAACACAATTATAGCATGAGAAATAAACATTTATCATAAACATGGAATAAGATAATAACCACTTTATTATTGCCTCTCGGGAATATTCCCTTGAGAAGAGGATGTTAGATTATTATTAAAAGAAGTTGATTATATCTTTTCTCAAGAAAGATCACATATGAAAGACTTTATTGACTATATAAATAAGATGGCTAAACAACTATGTGAGTTACATGATGTGTCCTATTGCACAAAACAAAATGATAAACATCTACACTATCAATGCAAATTTAACAATAATTTTATAATTGCCTCATATAATAAGAAGGATTATGGTGATTTTGACATGAGACTAGTTGATAAATTTATTGCCTTCAAGGGAGATCATGAGGTGGATTCCCTTATTAATAAAAGTATGAATCTTGTGTTGTGGCTCGTGATCTTAAAGAAATAAGTTTTATTCTCCTTACACATTGCAAATAAAACTTTTGTGATAATGCATATGTCACCTATGGTAAAGATATCCTTATTGCCATGGAAATAACTAATATTTTGCAAGAAGAAGATGACAAAAGTCTAAGCTTGGGTATGACCCTACACCCCAAATAAGAGGATAGGAATGAAGAAAAATATATGGTCCAACTTAAGCTTGGGGATGTATGGGAACCTCTCAAACATGATAGTAACACTTAAACTCAAAACTCATTTGTCATTTATGAGAACCCGTGCTCTGATAATTGTCCAACTAAAAAATATATGGTCATTTATGAAAACCCATGCTATTATGATGAAACTAATAATGCTCCTTTAATTGCTAGTAATGCTACTATTAAAATTATTGATAATAATAAGGAGTGTTGTTTAGATATTCTATATGATAATGCTTTAGATGATGGTCCTATGCTTCTTGATAACCCTCTATGTATAATACACGAGGATAAAAATGATATACGTTATGTCCATAATGATGCTCTTATTAGTAAGAGTCCAATATTATTTTTGAGTTCTCCAATCTTAACTATAGAGGAGAAATATGAACTTGCCAGGAAATATATATGTGGCTTGCAATTACCTTTTATTGAAACTCTTCATTGCAACCATGATCTTGAAAATAGTACTAGAAACTATTTTAAAAGACTAAAGCATGCTATTGAATGCCATGATAAATTTTATGATCCTCTTTATGTGCCAACAATTTTCAAGTTGCATGCTTCAAATAGTTCTATTGTTGAAATTGCTTCTAGTGAGTATAACTACTATGAAAGAGGAGGTGATAAGTGCCATATTTATGCTTATAGTAAGTGCTCACTTATTGATTATATGAAATGGCATGCTTCTAATTGTTGTGATTTAGTCATATATAAAATTACAATGCATAGGAAGAAGGTGAGACTTTGTTGTTATTATTTCCATATCTTCTGTTACTTTTTACCATGTTTTAACTTGAATATTATTTTTATTTGTATGAACACACCATGGGACCCTGGTATTATATATGGAACACTTTACAAGAAATAAGGAGATAGCACCAAGGTATGCGCCACCACATGATCTCCACATCACTTGAAGCAAGTAAGTAAAGCCTAGCTATATGGCTATAAAGAAAACACTTTTCGGGAGGCAACCTGGTTTGTTTTTCTCTTGGATTTTATTTTGCACTCTTGCTGTAGTTTAAAGAGTCCTTTTTAAGTTTTTCTCTGAAGTTTTTTAATAAAGTACCAAGTTGAACCCATTTGGATGATATAAAGTTGATAAATATATGGAGTAGAAAATTCCTACACCAACACTTTTTAGTAAAAATAATCTCCATGGAGTTCGGTAACTCCGATTGAGCTCATATTTGAACTGGAGTTACAACTTTTCATATTCTATAAGCAAAACAATTGGCTAAAATTCCTGACATGTCTAAGTGGTCTAAATAAATACGTTTTACTGCTGCTAAAAATTTGGACAGATTCTTCCTTGTTTTGTTTAAGCCATTCTTTTGAGTCTCAAAATGATTTACTATGAGTCTTTTGATAAGCTAAGAATGTATAAAACATAATAGACTTGATGAACACATAAGAAAAAAATCATCTAAAGATTATATGGAAGATAGCATCATATCTTTGTACAACTAATGTCACCCCATAGAAAAGAAATGGGAGGAAGTTTTATGTTGAAGTTTTTTTGACAGGAATGGAGGAACACCACACCAAGAGCTATCCAAGAATGGTGAAAAACATAAGCTTGGGGATGCCAAAGGAACGCCAATGTACCTATTAAACTCTCGGTTTACAAACTTCTAAACTTTTTTTTTGAGCAACATAAAATGATCATAGAAACTTGGAGCATCATATTATCTAGTTTTATATTCAGTTTTGCATTTTATCTTTGAAATAAATGACACCACCATGATAATTTTTTTGCATGACCAATAAAGAGATACTGGAATTTAAAATAATTTGAGTCATATGCTATTAAAATAAAAAGGGAATAAAAAAAGTGGAATGCAAGCTATTCTAATTGTTACTTGTTTCAAATAGTTTAATGAATGCTAATTCACAAGTGCTTTATTTAGTTCTATATTTTATTCACATGCATAGATGGTTAACTTTAAGGTACTTTGTTTTCTAATAAATGATTAGCACTATGGACACTTCAGCATGCTTGTAGAATTCCTTTTGTTAGCCCAAAATTCTCAAACAAGTAAAGACTTGTATATCCAAATACCTAAAACTCCAAACAAGCATACACCATACCTACCTATGTGGCACTTGTTACACCAAGTATAATATATGTGCTATGATTTCAAGTACTTCAAAATAATCTCTCTATTTTTTCTCAAAGCTCATGGGAAAGTAAGATGTGGGGTGAAACCACACATGCATGCAACCGTATAAAACCTTCAGAAGGGAAAACATGAATTTGACCATGGGTAATTGAAATCTATGTGTTTGACAATTTATAAGTTATTCGTTAGCCTAACCATGCTGACATGGGGAAAGCTTTCAAACATTCACTAATCCATTTTCGTTGATATCATGTTCTTTTGGTTGTGGATGCCTATCGATGTGAAATAAAATAGACATGATCAAGATTTTTTGAGTATGCATATGTGTTAGAGGGAGCACTATGACTACAAACCTAATCCATGCAAATGCATCATGGTGGAAGTTTACAGCATGAATATTCTATGAAGCACCTTCAATAAAAAGCTATGAAATATTAAATAAAATAAATTACTGAGAATTTCATTAAGCATGTTTGTCCTGCATTGGAGTATGGATGGTCTACCTTGGAACTCAGGGGCAAAGATCACTTGTACAAAGTGGCAGGAGGTACCTCAATGCCACCTTGTTTGGAAACGTATGCATATAAGGACGAATATCTTGTGATTTTAAGTTGAGTAGCATGAGAAACTAGGTACTTGTGGTTAACAGGCATGAAACATTTAACTTGTAAAAGGTCAAATACATAAATCATACCCACTTTTGCAAAAAAAATATATGCTTGGAACCCCATTCTTATGATTACCGTTGACCCGAGCTACATCTCTCAAAACCTTATTTTTCTTTATCTATTATTGAAAGACTAGCACATATATTCCCTGCTTATTTTCTATTACATAAGTGCCAAAAGATCAAAAGGAGCAAAAGAGTCTTCCATATTTTCATAGGTTCATCTAATCATGCTTAATTGTTCATGGTACTTTCATTTGTTTTTATTATAAAGCAACTTATTGTTAAGCATGTTTGTAGTGTATAAGAGATATCAATTTATATCTCACTTTCTTATTACTATTCTTTAAATATTAAACTTTGTAAACTTAGTGTAACAATGTATGACATGAAACATAGCAACAAATTCCAAAGTCCATGTTTGGTTTTATCACCTTCATGCTCGAGGACGAGCATAGGTTAAGCTTGGGGATGCTGATGCATGTAAAATGCATACATCAACTTTATAGTTTATTGACACATATTCCCACATTTTCATTAGTAGTTATTATGAATATTCGTATTGATTTGGGGGATTTTCTAAACAAACCCATTTCCTTTGGTTACTCTGTCTAGCAGATTATACCTTCTGTTAGTATTTTTTGACATTGCAGAAGCTATGGGACTCCAAAAAGGGCAAGGTTAGAGGCCACAATTCACAAATATCGAGATGCCTCCAACAAGCCAAAGAAGGGCCAGAGGGGACAAATGGGTTGGAAACTAGGGCCTATGTCACGGGGTACCCTATAGCACGCGCCACATGTGCTCTTTCCACCTTGGTTGTCCGATTCACTTCAATCTTTCGCCCACCGACTTGTTTTGACCTAAAAACCTCTATATATGCCCCCTCTCATCTGTACTCGACACATATAGAGGTGGAGATAGAAAACACCAAAATAGGGAGTCTGTAGGCCACTGCCGGAGGAAGATTGGAGGGGGAACTGCTGCCGAAATCGCCTCCAGGCGCCTCTCTGATGGGTTCGTAGCATGGAAAACAAAAAAATTCTACCGGAAGAATGAACAAAACCTAGATCTAATATATTAGACAAGAGCAACGAGATAGATCTTGTACTAACCCTCATAGAACCGAAAGCGTTACGAGATTAGATCTCGGGGTTGATGTAGTCGATCACTTGCCGATCTCAAGATTGTGTGGATGATCCTTCCGGTGTCGCGTTCCGGCAGTGCTTCCGCAGTCGGTCACACATGCGGAGTCGAAGCAGACCTTCCTCTCCCCATTCCAGCGAGCAGCAGAGGTAGTAGATCTTCTCCACGGAATCCCAGCAGCACGATGGTGTGGTGGTGGTGGAGGAGGAGAGAATTCTGCAGGGCTTCGCCTAAGCCGGAGCAGAGCGAAGGAAGAGGAGAGAGGCGGCGGCTAGGGCTTGTTATGGGAGAGGTCTAGGGGGTGGCGCCCCCTCCCCTCTATTTAAAGGAGGGAGGCGCGCCATGGGAGGGGGAGTCCTAGTAGGACTCCCCTCCCTCCTTGGCCGGCGGGTTGGGAAAGGGGGGAGGAGTCCTCCTCCCCCACGAATCCGTGTCTAGCCCCACAAGGTTTCCTTGACCCTTTCTTGGTTTTCAAGCAAACACCAAGAACTCTTCTAGAACCTTCCAGAACATTCCGAAACCTTCTAGAATCTCCATACAAACACTCCGGAACATTTCCTAACTTAGAAAATGATCCCCAATATATGAATCTTATTCTCTAGACCATTCCGGATCTCCTCGTGATGTCCCGGATCCAATCCGAGACTCCGAACAACATTCGGTCTCCAACGCATATTCCATATCTACTTAAAACAACTTCGAACCTTAAGTGTGTCACCCTACGGTTCGTGAATACGCAGACATGATGAAGACACCTCTCTGATCAATAACCATCAGCGGGATCTGGAGATCCATAACGGCTCCCACATACTCAACAATGACTTCGTGATCGATAGAACCATTAACATACGAAACCAATTCCCTTTGTCACGCGATATTCTACTTATCCGAGGTTTGATCGTCGGTATCTCCATACCTAGTTCTACCTCGTTACTGATAAGTACTCTTGACTCGGTCCATGTTATGTCATCCCTTGTGACCTAGTCACATGCTTGCAAGCTAACTAGATGACATTCCACCGAGAGGGCCCAGAGCATATCTATCCGTCATATGGATGGACAAATCCCAATCTTGGTCCATGCGCTTCAACACATACTTTCAGAATACCTAATGACACCTTTATAACCACCCGATTCTAAGCGGTGTTTGATGTCATCAAAGTACCCATCCGGTGATGGTGATTAACATAACCTCATGGTCGAAGGATTAGGTTACTATGCATTTGAAAGCTTACAGAATCAATGAACTTAATGACTTGATCTTATGCTACTCTTACTATGGGTGTGTGTCCATCACATCATTCTCCTAATGATATAACCTTGTTATTAATGACATCCAATGTCCATGATCAGGAAACCATGATCATCATTTAATCAACAAGATAGTTCCACAAGAGGCTTACTAGGGACTCTTTTATGTTTACAAAACACACATGTATCAGTGTTTCCTTATAATACAATTATAGCATGGGATGTAAACATTCATCATAAACACAAAGATATAATAATAACCACTTTTATTATTGTCTCTTGGGCATATCTCCAATAGTCTCCCACTTGCACTAGAGTCAATAATCTAGATTACATGGTAATATACCTAACACCCATGGCGTTCTGGTGTTGGTCATGCTTTGCTCTAGGGAGAGGTTTAGTCAACGGATCTGCCACATTCAGATCAGTGTGTACTTTGCAAATATTTATGTCACCATCTCGGACATACTCGCGAATAGCATGGAAACGTAGCTTGATGTGCTTCAGCTTGCTATGTGACCTTGGCTCCTGTGCATTAGCTATGGCACCTGTGTTGTCACAGTAGATGGCCATCGGGTCCAATGCACTGGGAACCACGCCAAGTTCAGTAATGAACTCCTTCATCCATATGGCTTCTTGTGCAGCCTCGGAAGCAGCTATGTATTCCGATTCAATTGAAGATTTTGCCACAACGCTTTGCTTGGCACTCCTCCAGCTCACTGCAGCACCATTCAAAATAAATACGTATCTGTGTGGACTTGAGTCATCCGATTGGTGTTCCAACTAGCATCGGTGTAACCGTTTAC
Organism: Avena insularis; assembly: GCA_023614405.1. Classification (NCBI taxonomy): domain Eukaryota; kingdom Viridiplantae; phylum Streptophyta; class Magnoliopsida; order Poales; family Poaceae; genus Avena; species Avena insularis. The sequence continues at coordinate 212,763,344 of CM042690.1, forward strand.
AACAAGTCGTTCATCACCTCCATAAGAAAGAACCATATCCTTAGTCCTATTCGGTACTTTAGGATATTCTTGATCTGTCCATGCTCCATTCCAGGATCACTTTGATATCTGCTAGTCAAACTAACAGCATGTGCTATATCCGGTCTTGTACACAGCATGGCATACATGATAGAACCTATGGTCGAGGCATAGGGAATATTATTCATCTTTTCTCTATCTTCTGCCGTAGCCGGACTTTGAGTTTTACTCAAGGTCTTACCTGACAACATGGGCACGAACCCTTTCTTGCTCTCTTCCATTCTAAACTTCTTTAGAACTTTGTCTAAGTATGTACTTTGTGAAAGCGCTATTAGGCGTCTTGATCTATCTCTATAAATCTTGATGCCTAGAATATATGCCGCTTCGCCAAGATCCTTCATTGAAAAAATATTATTCAAATAGGTTTTAACACTATTAAGAAGTTCTATATCATTCCCAATTAACAATATGTCATCTACATATAGTACTAGGAATTCTACAGAGCTCCCACTCACTTTCTTGTAAATACAAGCTTCTCCATAAGTTTGTATAAATCCAAAGTTTTTGATTACTTTATCAAAACGTTGATTCCAACTCCGGGATGCTTGCTTCAGTCCATAAATGGAGCGCTGAAGTTTGCATACCTTGTCAGCATCACTAGGATCGACAAAACCCTTGGGTTGTACCATATACAACTCTTCCTCAATGTCACCATTAAGGAACGCCGTTTTGACATCCATCTGCCAAATCTCATAATCGAAATATGTAGCAATTGCTAACAAAATCCTCACATACTTTAGCTTCGCTACTGGTGAGAAAGTCTCATTGTAGTCAACTCCTTGAATTTGTCGAAACCCTTTCGCGACAAGTCGAGCTTTATAGATGGTAACATTACCATCAGCATCTGTTTTTCTTTTGAAAATCTATTTGTTCTCGACAGCCTTACGGCCATCCGGTAAGTCCACCAAAGTCCATACTTGGTTTTCGTACATGGATCCCATTTCGGATTTCATGGCTTCTAGCCATTTGTCAGAATCTGGGCTCACCATAGCTTCTTCATACGTCGCAGGGTCATCAGTGTTGTCAACCAACATGACGTTCAACGCAGAGTCATACCACTCAGGAGTGGTACGAACCCTCGTTGACCTGCGAGGTTCAGCAGTAACTTCGTTCGAAGTTTCATGATCACCATCATTAGCTTCCTCTCCAATTGGTGCAGGCGGCACAAAAACATCTTCCGGTGCTGCGCTACTCTCAATTCCGAGAGAAGGTTCAATAACCTCATCGAGTTCTACTTTCCTTCCAGTCACTTCTTTCGAGAGAAACTCCTTCTCAAGAAAGGATCCATTCTTGGCAACAAAAACTTTGCCTTCGGATCTATGATAGAAGGTATACCCAATTGTTTCTTTCGAGTATCGTATGAAGACGCATTTCTCCGCTTTGGGTTCAAGCTTATCAGGCTGTAACTTCTTTACATACGCTTCGCAACCCCAAACTTTAAGGAACGACAACTTAGGTTTCTTACCAAACCACAATTACGTGTCGCTTTCAACGGATTTAGATGGTGCCCTATTTAAAGTGAATGCGGCTGTCTCTAATGCATAGCCCCAAAATGATAGCAGTAAATCTATAAGAGACATCATAGACCGAACCATATCTAAGAGAGTTTGATTACAACGTTCGGACACACCATTACGCTGTGGTGTTCCCGGCGGTGTTAACTGCGAAAGTATTCCACATTTCTTTAAATGCATGCCAAACTCATAACTCAGATATTCACCTCCACGGTCAGAACGCAGAAACTTAATCTTCTTGTTACGATGGTTTTCCACTTCACTTTGAAATTCCTTAAACTTCTCGAAAGTTTCGGACTTATGTTTCATAAAGTAGACATACCCATATCTACTTAAGTCATCCGTGAAAGTGAGAACATAACGATATCCACCACGCGACGCTACACTCATTGGACCGCACACATCGGTATGTATTATTTCCAATAAGTCCGTAGCTCTCTCCATTATTCCAGAGAATGGAGTCTTAGTCATTTTTCCCATTAGACATGCTTCGCATCTTTCAAGTGATTCAAAATCAAGTGATTCAAGAAGTCCATCAGAATGGAGTTTCTTCATACGCTTCACTCCAATGTAACCAAGACAACAGTGCCACATGTATGTAGAATTATCATTCAATTTTATTCGTTTAGCATCTATGTTGTGAACATGTGTATCACTACTATCGAGATTCAATAAGAATAAACCATTTATCTCAGGTGCATTACCATAAAAGATATTATTCATATAAATCGAACAACCTTTATTCTCAGACTTAAAAGAGTAACCGTCTCGCAATAAACAAGATCCAGATATAATGTTCATGCTTAACGCAGGCACCAAATAACAATTATTTAAATTTAAAACTAATCTCGATGGTAGATGTAGAGGGAGTGTGCCGACGGCGATCTCATCAACCTTGGAGCCATTTCCAACGCGCATCGTCACCTCGTCTCTCACCAGTCTTCGTTTATTCTCCCTGCTTTGAGTTACAAATATGAGCAACAACCAAGATCAAATACCTGTGCACTACTACGACATTAGTAAGATACACATCAATAACATGTATATCGAATATACCTTTCTTCTTGATGTTGCCGCTTCAGATCCGCCAGTACTTGGGGCAATTACGCTTCCAAAGGACCCTTGGCAAGAGAAGCACTCGCTTGTGCTTAGGACTAGCCTTGGGCTTCTTAGCAAGTGACTTTCTTGCCGTCCTTCTTGAAGTTGCCCTTTTTCTTAGGCTTGCCTTGTTTCTTGAAATTGGTGGTATTATTGACCATCAACACTTGGTGCTCCTTCTTGATCTCCACTTCAGCAGTTTTCAGCATGGACGATAGTTCAGGCAACGTCTTGTTCATGCAGTGCATATTGTAGTTCATCACAAAGTTCTTATAACTCGGTGGCAATGATTGGAGGACACGGTGAATCCCTAACTCAATAGGAATCGTTATCCCCAACTCTTGGAGCTTGTTTGCGTGCCCAGACATGGTGAGCACGTGCTCGCTAATGGAGCTTCCCTCTTCCATCTTGCAGGTAAAGAACTTCTCGGAGGCCTCATAGCTCTCCACGGCCGCGTGAGTCTTAAAAATGAGCTTGAGCTCCTTAATGATCTCGAACGGGTCGTGGTGCTCAAAACGCTTCTGGAGCTCCGTTTCTAAACTGCAAGGTGATGGCACATCGAATCGTGGAGTAATGATTTTTCCGAGTGGCGTAAACATTCTTTACGTCATCGGTGGCATCATCTGCAGGTGGGTCACCTAGCGGTGCTTCGAGCACATAGGTCATCTGACCAGCCCTGAGAACAATCTTCAGACCATGGAGCCAGTCCGTGAAGTTGCTTCCATTGTTCTTAAGTTTTTTCTTTCTCTAGGAACGCATTGAAATTGATGGAGAGATTCGCCATAATCTACAACAAATTTGCAAGTAGTTTAGACTAAGTTTCTGATAAATTGAGTTCTACTTTAATTCTTAAATTAACTAGGTGAACTCCCACTCAAAACAACATCCCTCACATTGTCTTAGTGATTACACGAACCAAGTCCACTACACCAAGTCTGATCTTCACGAGAGAGGATGTAGTTTCATCGGCGAACAATCTTCATGTTCATCATATCACTTATATGACTCATGCTCTACCTTTCGGTATTCCGTGTTCCGAGACCATGTCTTTACATGCTAGGCTTTTCAAGATTAACCTTAGTTTCCGCATGTGCAAATCTGGCTTGCACCCGTTGTATGCACACGTAGAATCTACCACATCCGATCATCACGAGATGCTTCGAGACGACGAGTCTTAGCAACGGTGCCAACTAAGGACGAACACTTTTATTACTTGATATTTAGTGAGAGGGATCATCTTATAATGCTACCGTCACGATCTAAGCAATACAAGATGCATAAAGGATTAACATCACAGGCAATTCATAATTAGTGTGATATGATATGGCCCTTTCTTCTTATGCCTTTGATCTCCATCTCCAAAGCACGGACATGATCTCCATCATCACCAGCATTGCGTCAAGGTCAGTGGCGCCGCTTCATGGTTGTCCATCATCACTAGCAACTATTACAACTACTTGGAATAAAGCTATTACAAGATGAATAGACACGCAGGTCTTAACAGAATTAAAGACAACCATTAGTTCTGCGGTTGCCATATTACAACAAGGATCATTGCATACATCAAATATAATCACAATCACATGATGGACATATCACATCACAAAACCCCTGCAAAAACAAGTTAGACGCCTCTAATTTTCTTTGCATGTTTTACGTGGTTTGGGGCTTTCGAATAAGAACGGATCTTACCTACGAAACGGAACCACAACGTTGATACAAGTGCTATCGAGTGCAAAGTGTAGATTGGATCTATACTATGATGGGAGAGACAGACACCCGCAAAGACACTTGTGCAAATCAAGTTACACGTCAAGCGTGGAGAAAGTCTCATGTACTATGACATGTAAGGTTAGCCCGAGCCGCTTCATCCCACCATACCGCAAGATGCAAAGTACACAAAACAAAAGATGGCACGAGCACCAACGCCCACAACATCATTGTGTTCTACTCGTGCAATAGATCTATGCATAGACAAGGCTCTGATACCATTGATGGGTTCGTAGCATGGAAAACAAAAAAATTCTACCGCAAGAACAAACAAAACCTAGATCTAATCTAGATAAAAGCCAAGATCTAATCTATTAGACATGAGCAACGAGATAGATCTTGTACTAACCCTCGTAGAACCGAAAGCGTTACGAGATTAGATCTCGGGGTTGATGTAGTCGATCACTTGCCGATCTCAAGATCGTGTGGACGATCCTTCCGGCGTCGCGTTCCGGCAGCGCTTCCGTAGTCGGTCACAGGTGCGGAGTCGAAGCAGACCTTCCTCTCCCCGTTCTAGCGAGCAGTGGAGGTAGTAGATCTTCTCGAAGCCGGCGGCTAGGGCTTGTTATGGGAGAGGACTAGGGGGTGGCGCCCCCTCCCCTCTATTTAAAGGAGGGAGGAGCGCCATGGGAGGGGGAGTCCTAGTAGGACTCCCCTCCCTCCTTGGCCGGCGGGTTGGGAAGGGGGGAGGAGTCCTCCTCCCCCACGAATCCGTGTCTAGCCCCACAAGGTTTCCTTGACCCTTTCTTGGTTTTCAAGCAAACACCAAGAACTCTTCTAGAACCTTCCAGAACATTCTGAAACCTTCTAGAATCTCCATACAAACACTCCAGAACATTTCCTAACTTAGAAAATTATCCCCAATATATGAATCTTATTCTCCGGAACATTCCGGATCTCCTCGTGATGTCCCGGATCCAATCCGAGACTCCGAACAACATTCGGTCTCCAACGCATATTCCATATCTACTTAAAACAACTTCGAACCTTAATTGTGTCACCCTACGGTTCGTGAATACGCAGACATGATGAAGACACCTCTCTGATCAATAACCATCAGCGGGATCTGGAGATCCATAACGGCTCCCACATACTCAACAATGACTTCGTGATTGATAGAACCATTAACATATGAAACCAATTCCCTTTGTCACGCGATATTCTACTTATCCGAGGTTTGATCGTCGGTATCTCCATACCTAGTTCTACCTCGTTACTGATAAGTACTCTTTACTCGTTCCATGTTATGTTGTCCCTTGTGACCTAGTCACATGCTTGCAAGCTAACTAGATGACATTCCACCGAGAGGGCCCAGAGCATATCTATCCGTCATATGGATGGACAAATCCCAATCTTGGTCCATGCGCTTCAACACATACTTTCATAATACCCAATGACACCTTTATAACCACCCAGTTATGAAGCGATGTTTGATGTCATCAAAGTACCCATCCGGTGATGGTGATTAACATAACCTCATGGTCGAAGGATTAGGTTACTATGCATTTGAAAGCTTACAGCAATACGAACTTAATGACTTGATCTTATGCTACGCTTACTATGGGTGTGTGTCCATCACATCATTCTCCTAATGATATAACCTTGTTATTAATGACATCCAATGTCCATGATCAGGAAAACATGATCATCATTTAATCAACAAGCTAGTTCCACGAGAGGCTTACTAGGGACTCTTTTATGTTTACAAAACACACATGTATCAGTGTTTCCTTATAATACAATTATAGCATGGGATGTAAACATTCATCATAAACACAAAGATATAATAATAACCACTTTTATTATTGTCTCTTGGGCATATCTCCAACACTCTCCTCCTTCATCAACGCCTCATCATCACTCTCCATGATGAGAGGGGAGTAGTCCACCGCCTGGATTATGGGTTTGTGGTGGTAACTTGATCTAATCTCTCTATGTATGATCATCGTTGAAGTCGGTATGATGTGCCTTGCATGACTATGGATATTTCTATATAATTCCTATGGTGAATATTGTGGCAAGAATACTTGTTCTGCATTTACTGTTGTGTTGGATCTTTATGGTTTGTCATACTTTGGGAATATTCTGTCGCATGTAATGGTTTTGATCTATGCAAAATGCCTTGTTTACCAATGACCATGATGTGTGTGACACCACCAAGTGGATGTAGATGAGAGAGTTGTGGTCACATGACAAATAAATCATTGCATTAGTGTTTGGAGTGTTTTCCATTAAGAAGTATGATGTATGTAGGTAATGAGTGGCCGAGTGACAGCATCATATGTATTGGATGACACAATGCAGCAAAACATTGTTTATCTAGGGGTAAAAAGGGGAAGTATGATGTGTGGTATGGCAATAACCAACGCTAGCCTTCAGAGAGTGACCTAGTAGCACAAATGGGTATTTTTTCAACTATGTGTTTTAGGACATGTAGTTGTCATAAACGTTACCATTAAAACATGACAATTGTGTGTACTTTTATCTATAACATGATCATCATCATAGATGGAGAGAGAGGATTGATTGAACCCATGAACCCATGTACATTGTTCCCATAAGATAAAACCTTTGTATTGTCCTCTTGTGTTGAAGAGAATTGGGACACTTTACATTACTATTCTATTGCACTTGACTTCCTTGTATTAAATCAACATCCATTGTTTATTTAAATTGTTTAGTGCATAAAAAACTAAAACTTGTGACACTTTAGTTGTAGAGAATAAATAAATTTTCCTTCTTGATCCTGCGGATGATACCCTACTTCCACATTGAGAGGTACTACAGTGATCCCCTGCTCTTGGGGGTTATCAACACCTCATGTCGTACTTGTTGTTTTGTCGATTTAGCATGGTGGTGCGGACAATACCTTGCTTCATTGTTCTTATGGCGAAGAGGACTTGTATGCCGTCTTGAGATTGATAGACCATCACAGTATGTAGTGCCTTTTGAGGGGAGAGGCTTTAACATATTGTTGAAGAACTTTTCCCTCTCCATGTGTTCGATGAATTCGTCTACATCAATCTGGTTTCCATCATGGTCGATGAAGTGTTACATGTCCCCCACGCTTGATAAGTCAAAGTCCTCGTGGTGCTCCATCATTTCCTCCATGCTTGGGGGGGCATAGTCGTTATCGCACTCGATGTCCTCCATGCTTGGGGAGTCATTGTCGGTGTAGTACTCCATATCATCCAAGCATGTGGAAACATTATCTGTGTAATGCTCGAAGTCCTCCAAGCATAAGGAGCCATTGTCGGTGTAGTGCTCCATCATGTCATCTATGCTTGCGGAGTCGACATTGGTGTGGTCCATCATGGATCCCTCTTAGTATTCAACATCGTCCCAGAGTCCCTAGACATGTTGCTCACAAGGCCAAGTGTGATATAGTGGAAACTTTGGATTCAAGGATGTTATGTTGCATCTCACCTTGTAGATAGTATTGGATCAATGGTATGGACTGAAAGCAAACTAAATACAAAGGAGAAGCAGCGTAGTATCAATGAACACAATAAACACCAAACACACATGGCTCATGAGGATCCTAGGTATGGAAATTGGAATGCAAATTGGAACTATCGGAAACCAAGATTTCTAAAGGCAAGTAAAGAACCACGATGCCCGCAAAGCAAAAAAACAAGTCGATATCATAAGATAGGAGTTGTATTCAAGGAAACACACATAGTAGGATAAATGGGACTTGTGTAATGTACGAAGTGATCTAAGAGCCAAATGAGGACCTAGCGTAGACTATAACATCATGTTGCACAAGTACAAGGAGAGATGCTAGTTCAACTGCACAAATTGGAGGGCTATAAGATTCATACAGTAAGTACCACCTACAAGATGTTCATCGAACCCACGCTTCCTATTATATAAGACACATGTATCTCTCTCTCTAGTTTTCTTTCTTCTATATATTTTTTCTATTTTTATTTCTTTTGTTTATTTGTCACTTGCCTCTTCTTTGTGCCAACAACTATACAAGCTAACTATATGAGATAGCGCATACAACTTTTTCTCGCAATTCAACAAGTATCAAATATGCAAATCCCCAAAAATTATTGGAGGAACTAGTCTCATTAGGTGTTTGTAGGTCGCAAAGATAGTGTGGCTTTCAAAGTAATGCAAGTAGGGAAAGATGCAGGATGTTTATACCCTTCGTCACTGTAGCATCCCAATTGTCTAACAATTGTAATGCTACTTGGTTTAGTAAGATAATGGCTACTTCATATATATGAGTGTTGCATCATAATTATATCATGCTCATGTCATCATGCCACCTTGCATTTGAGCATCATATAAAACCCTTTTGTTTTGGTTCTTATCTCATATGCATTATTAATTGTATTTGCCTCTTGATATATTGTATTTGGTTATTGATATATTGTTTAATGCCCAAGTTGAGTTGGGGCATATCTTTTATTAACTCCACCACCTTTCTTGTCATCACCCCATCATTCCACCATTCCACCATATATGAACATTGCAACTTATTTGGTTTTACCTCTAGCTCATGTGGGTTGGGATGGATCCAATTCTATCTCCACATGCTCTCATATACGCACCATATTGTTCCTACATTACTGGTTTATGAGAGCCACATGGCCACCTTTGCATGCCTTGTGAGTGGAACCCTTTTCTAGCTTCCATATGGGTTGTTTTGGGGTTATTATCATGTTGGGATATTTTTGGGCTTACTAAATACCTAGTGGCACATACACACTAGCATGTCCCATTCTTATTCAAATATGGTCATCCCCTTCTACTCCACATGGAGCATTCCTTTAATTCTTTTAGCTTGGCTTTATTCCATATTTTGGAATGCATATGTATAAATGCCATGGATATTTATTTTGTTTTCACAAGATAAAACCTAGCATTAATGTTATGCATGGGCCATGCAAACATAACCCTTGGCCTTTTTCTCTTTGTTTTGTTTTATCTTGGTTTGAGCTTTGTTTTTTAAATTCAAACTAGATGTTTCTTTGTTTTTGAATCTCTTAAACCATAATATAAACCTACCCTTTGGTTTGGCTAAACCAAACCATCCCTAACCCTAAAACCCCCTCTCTCTTTTCTATCTCTAAACCCTCACCACCTTTTATCTCATCCTCTCTTTTGACTAAATCTTGTTTGATCTTGGCTTGTTCTTGCTTGTTTTTGTCAAAAGAAAACACTCCACCTAACCCCTCTCTCCAAACCCTAAACCGAGCCCCCCTAGATAAACCGAGCCATCCCTCTCCATCCTACCCTAGCTCTCTCTCTCTCTCGGGCCCTCTCTCTCTCCTGGCCGAGCTACCCTCCTAACCCCGACCCTAGCACAACCCTAACCCGAGCCTCTAGCCCTAGCCGAAGCTATACCCGAGCCACCCTCCTCTCCTTTCTCTCTCGGCCGTGCGACCCCACCAGCCCGAGACCGTCTGCCGTGCCTCCCCTGGCCCACTGCTAGCCGCGCCTACCTGCCTAGACGAGGCTCCAGCACGTGAGGAGGAGAAGGGAAAAAGGTCAAGCCACCTTTATCTCCAACCTGATCCCCACGGCGCCTCCTCCTCTCCCCACCCTCTTTCCCCACGCCTCCCTACCTCTCCCAGATCTCCCAGCCGCCTCTTCCTCTCCGTCTTCCCTACCACCATCTACCCCATCACGGCCACCGGCCTCCACCTCCCTCCTCTTCTTAGTGGCGTGGCGATCACGGTGTCGAGGAAGACCACGCGGCACCCTGCATCACCTCAGACACGCCGTCGCGGAGGAGAAGCACCAGAGTCAAGATCATCGCCACCGACGCTAAACCCTAGAGCTCCGTCTGTCTGTGATCGCTGAACCCTGCGTCCCAGTGTTCCGCCACCACCGACACACTCTCGTGAGCACCCGACCTTCCTGACACCTCCGCTAGTCGATCTGTTGCTTGTTTCACAGCGCTTGTCAACGCCTCTCGCTGGGCGAGCTCCGCTGCCGAGGACCGCCTCACCTCACACCTTATCTAGCTCAAGGCCTCCTCCCTTCAGCCTCCCTAGCCCTACCGACTGCTCAGAACCCAGCGCAGACCAAGACGTCCCCGGATCGAATCCCACCTCACTGGTCGATCACCGACTGTCCAAGGCTTGCAGAGAAGATCTACAGGGCCGTTGCCACTTTACAGTTAGCCCCCCCTTTTTATCTCCCGCTCAACCCGCGCTCCTAGAGGTCCCACTAGTCAGCCGTCGTGGCCTTCTTCCAGAAAACCCCCTGGCCTCTTTTAATCTTAACCTCAGTACTCCTTCGTGGCACTCCCATCTGCTGGCCTCTCAATGGCTAGCCACACTGTAGGAAAGCCTCACAGCAGCTGGCCCACCTCACCACGCCGAGTCAGCACAAGGCCCACCCACGGCCGGTGGCTGGATCTGCCTGAGTACAAAAAAGGATTTCTGTTATCTGTTTTAATTTAAATCTTTTCAATTTGTTTTAAATTCAAATTCAAATCTGTTTTTAAATAACTTTTAAAATACAATTCCAAATTAAACATGTAATATATGTTTTGAAATCAGAAAAATGTGAGGAATTCAATTATGCCCTTCAAAATATATTTTGAACACTTTAAATTTCAAGTTGATTAAAATTACAATAAAATGCCCTTTGCCTTAATTAATTAATAACTTTTGTTTTATAACTCCGAATTTGACAAATAATATGTCTAAAATGATCAGCTCGACGAGACCTTTCTATCTATGCATTCCATGTTCTGAATTGCAGCATGCATAATATAAATATAAAGTATACAGCAACTTATTTGAGGATAAAAGGTGACTAAAAATCAATAAATGCCTTATTCTTGTATTCCACACCTCACCCATGCCATGCTACTTTCTTGCCATGCAAATTGTGCATCATTCATCATGGCATGATTGTTTGCTTGTCGCATTTAATTCATATGCTTGTGCACTTTATTTATGTTGGCCCTTGTTTGTTTGGTTCTTCTTCGAATAGACGAAAGGTGGATATATCAAGAAACCCAGGAGCACTACCCAGATCCTTCTCTCGCTTCAACTGAGCTGCCAGGCAAGCACTACCACATGCTTGCATACATATAGTACCTATTGCCTCTCTCTTATTCTTGCGTCATTGAGTCGCGATTGCATTAAACTGAATCCCAAGTACTGCATAGCCTTTACTTTTAAACCCCACTGAAGCTTGTTCCTCCATCCCATGAGCCATTACTACAGGAGTTGTTTGAGCCATGCGAGTCATAGAACAGCATGTGTAGGGTATGTGAGTGTCTGATGGATAACGAGGTACCTACACAACTTAACCTGAGTAGTAATGGGATAACTAATGAAAGTGGCACCAATGAGCAATATCTGCTATTTGGTTTTTCATGCTCACTTGTGTCCCGTAGGACCCCGAGTACTTGATTCCTGTTCCTTGAATATTCGTGCTATCCACATCCGGGAGGCTTATGAACCCCGAGCCGAGCTTGATTCATTCTTATTTCTTGGGGCCACAAAGTAGTTTGGGGCTTTATTACTATCCTACTTATGCCATGCTTTATCGCTTTATTTAAGATTGTGCGAGGAGCACTGTCTGCTTAGGTAAGCGGAGTGTTTTTATGTATCGACAAGCCCAGTCACACTTCGGGTTCCCGATCGTTTTACCATTGACACAAACCTTGAGTCCGTCTCGAGCCGCCAACTTCGCTATGGTAGCTTAATGGGGTGGCCCCCTGAAATATTTCTGAATCCTGTGATCGCTTTGTCGTGAATGCCTCGTTGGGTTTTGATTTGGTTTTTCCGAGGTTGATCAAGTGTGTTGCTATTTGTGCCCCCCTGCAGGGTAAATCTTTCTGAAAGCCGTGTTCGCGGTTATGGACGACTTGGAGCACAGTTTCTCGATCATAGACAAGTATAACTAAAGTACCGCTTTTAATTTGACTAAGTACCTGACTAGTAAATAGTGTAACTCTCATGGAATGGATAATAAAAACTGCCAACGGATGGGGGGTTGTTCGTCCGCTTCCTCGTCGGTAAGCGAGGAGGAGGATGGATCTGTTAATTTTACTGTTATAACTGTTGTTATTAATTCACGGACATCCGTCTATCTCTGGTTAGGCGGATGGTTAGCGAGTATCTATAGAATTGCTAGGTATTATCTTTTGCTGCAATTGCGTCACCCCAGGTTGTGTCCCCTTAGAGGCATAAAGACTTGCTGAGTACCCCTAGGGTCTCACACGATAAATTGTTTGATTCAGATGAACAGGTAAACTCGCAAGATGGATACTGGGTGGAGGAGACGGACGATGTGGGCAACGATCACTTGGTGTAGAGATTCCGGGAACGGGGATCCGTGAGATCTGTGGGCGGGATGTGTTTATTTATGGGGCATCTTATGCCGATTTGCTTCTTATCCGTACTCGGACCTTGTTTGCCGCTTCCGCCTGATACTCTGATGTTTGATGTATGAGTAGATATCCTAAACTATTATACCTATCTAGGATATTTGGATCTTGCCGTATGGCGTTGCAATATTTCTATTTCTTTTAGATGGAATGGCTCTGAGGACTATTGTATGGTGGCTTGCATACATACTCATTTGTGTATGTAGTTGATCCCTTCGCCGATTACGCCGCACGCTGTTTCTTGTCCCGATGTTTGGAAATGGTTAGGACGGCCGAAAGATCTACCTGTGAGTGGCATTTGGCCCCACCGTACTATTTTAACCATTTTCGCTCATCCAGGCTTGTAACTAAGAGCGTAATTCACTGAGGTAGTTACAGTCACGATCTTCATCCTTTATTTGTGAATCCATCCTTGATCATGGCATTTGGTTTGAAGAACATAGCATGGACAACATGGATGATGATGTAGAGATCCTTCGGGCCACATGAGGCGAGACATATTGGCAACGACGCCGATGGGATGTAGGAAACCCCTATACGGCTACGTTTCCCAAGCATTGGGAACAAAGGGTCTAATGATTTAACAAACAAAAACTTAGTAAGCTTTGGTTATCGCTGCACTCTCTCTAGACAAACGATATTCAAGCCACTTCACAACTCTACTCTTCATAAATTAAACAAGTGTTCAGTCCTCTGGGGATATAACCCACTTATGACCAGCTTATCTAATTTCTTGCTCAGAGTAGGAGATTGATTACTCCATGACCTCTTCACATTATAGTACAAGGAAACAATCATGTAGCGAGGTGCATCCATACAAACCTTCTAGCCAAATTCTACTTCGCCAATGGGATGAAAAGGCAAAATGAAGAAAAAAAATCATAGGTGTGTCCTATCTCCATGTACCAATAAAGTTAAACTTCACTTGTAATTTACCAAATTGATGTGGTGACATGGACCAACTAGTCATCATCGTGACATGGGTTGCATTGCTGTGTTTACATGTGGTGACACTGTTTTTTCGGAAACATTAGAATTTGTTCATTTGTGGTAAATTCTCCCTAGAATAGCCTAACTATAACTTGTGATATATACTTCTCTAATTTTATGGCTATGAAAATAGTGGATGTGTAGTTGAGATAGGGAAAGTTATGGCAGCCCAGAACCAAACAATACAAACTAGTGAAAACAATGTCATATACAATGGCGACAGGTAGAGTGAGGGCGGGCGCCCGCCCTACCTTGGTTCGCTTAGAAAAAACATTTACACTGAGGCAGCGTGCCTATCGATTGACTTGCCAGTGGCAAAAATAAGGGAAGTATAAGAATTAGCATAGGACTGCATACCGTTCGATTGGGCTGTTGGCTGTTGGGCCGTGTAGCCTACTGCCGAGCGAGTTGGTCAGCCTTCAGCGTTTCTCTCTCGTTTCTAGTTTGATGATCAGAGCCACGTTTGTGCGATCAGATCGGAGTAGATGAGAATGGGAGTTCGCCGTTTTGTCGGCGTCCAGGGCGCCGCCTCTACCGATCTGTCTTCCCTCTGTTCACCGAGTCGCCGTCGCTATACACTTCGCGTCAATTCTGAAGGAGGAACCCTTGTCCGACTAGTTGGTCTTGGTTATTTAATTAACGTGAAGTTGAGCCTACGGGATTGACCAATGCTTCCTCGGGCTGAAGCTGCACTCGGAGCAAATTATTCACGTTGCCACCGCTAAGTGAAAATTACACGGTTGCTGCTGGCTAGCGAAGACGACGCTCGCGCATGGGGCTGCCTTGACTAACCCTTGGTCAGAGGAGGAGGCGCGTGGGGACGGGTGAGTGGGGCGACCAGGGACCAGGCGAGGTCGGGAGAGAAGGAGGCGGAGCACAACCGGAGGTGGACGTGGCCGACACGGCGCACCGGCGGCGGCCCGCTCCCCCCAGGCGAGACCGCCCCTTCGTCCCGCCGGTGAGAGGCAACCGCTCTGCCCTTGCTCCTTCTCTTAGCGGCCGGAGGGTGGTGAGCAGGCGGCGGTGAAGATGCAGAGTCAGGCATTTTTCCTACTTTCTTTCTCGCGAGACGACCACAGGAGGAGGCAAACACTGTGGACGACACGCCCCGGCTCTGCTCTGAAGCCCGGCGTTGTCCCCATCCTCCGTCTAGAACCATGCCGGACGTTGCAGCTTCGTTTTGCCTATGAAATCTCCCAACACCGCACTCGTGCAGTCGTGCTCCGCTCAAGCCTCAACAAGCGAGAGAAAATATTCCATCAACAGAAAAGAAGAAGAGACAAACAAATTCAGTGGTGACAATAGAGACTGGATTTCATGCCTACGCCATGGTATTCATCTTCATGGTCTTCGTCGGCGACATGGCGTTGGTGGTGTTCCTAACGACCGGAGGCGCGGCAAACCCCCGACGCAACGAGCGGCGAGGCCCACGGACAACGCGGTCATACTCTAGACAGAATCGTTCCGCCTCCAACTATGGCAACAAATTGACTGGTTCAGGCGCTCAGACTGAGCGTCGACAGCGGCAGAATGAAGCTAACAGTTGACCCGTCTGATGGGTTCGTAGCATGGAAAACAAAAAAATTCTACCGCAAGAACGAACAAAACCCAGATCTAATCTAGATAAAAGCCAAGATCTAATCTATTAGACATGTGCAGCGAGCTAGATCTGTACTAACCCTCGTAGATCTGAAAGCGTTACGAGATTAGATCTCGGGGTTGATGTAGTCGATCACTTGCCGATCTCAAGATCGTGTGGACGATCCTTCCGCGGCGCTAGCCTTCCGCAGTCGGTCACACGTGCGGAGTCGAAGCAGACCTTCCTCTTCCCGTTCCAGCAAGCAGCGGAGGTAGTAGATCTTCTCCACGGAATCCCAGCAGCACGACGGTGTGGTGGTGGAGTAGAGATTTCTGCAGGGCTTCGCCTAAGCCGGTGCAGAAGAAAGGTGGAGGAGAGAGGCGGCAGAGATTGGGTGTTATGGAAGAGGGCCAAGAGGGGGCGCCCCCTCCCTTCTATTTAAGGGAGGGAGACGCGCCTGCGGAGGGGGAGTCCTAGTAGGACTCCCCTCCTAGGGTCGGCGGTGGGAAGGGGGAGGAGTCCTCCTCCCCCATGAATCCGTGTCTTGCCCCACTTGGACTCCTTGATCCCTTCCTTGGTTTTCAAGTAAACTCCAAGAAATCCTCTAGAACCTTCCAGAACATTCCGAAACCTTCTAGAATATCCATACAAACACTCCGGAACATTTCCTAACTTAGAAAATGATCCCCAATATATGAATCTTATTCTCCGGACCATTCCAGATCTCCTCGTGATGTCCCGGATCCATTCCGAGACTCCGAACATCATTCGGTCTCCAACGCATATTCCATATCTACTTAAAACAACTTCGAACCTTAAGTGTGTCACCCTACGGTTCGTGAATATGCAGACATGATGAAGACACCTCTCCGATAAATAACCATCAGCGGGATCTGGAGATCCATAACGGCTCCCACATACTCAATGATGACTTTGTGATCGATAGAACCATTAACATACGAAACCAATTCCCTTTGTCACACGATATTCTACTTATCCGAGGTTTGATCGTCGGTATCTCCATACCTAGTTCTAACTCACATCGATAAGTACTCTTTACTCGTTCCATGTTATGTCATCCCTTGTGACCCAGTCACATGCTTGCAAGCTATCTAGATGACATTCCACCGAGAGGGCCCAGAGTATATCTATCCGTCATATGGATGGACAAATCCCAATCTTGGTCTATGCGCTTCAACACATACTTTCAGAATACCCAATGACACCTTTATAACCGCCTAGTTATGAAGCGGCGTTTGATGTCATCAAAGTACCCATCCGGTGATGGTGATTAACATAACTTCATGGTCGAAGGATTAGGTTACTATGTATTTGAAAGCTTACAATACTGTAACTTAATGACTTGATCTTATGCTACGCTTACTATGGGTGTGTGTCCATCACATCATTCTCCTAATGATATGATCTTGTTATTAACGACATCCAATGCCCATGATCAGGAAACCATGATCATCCATTAATCAACAAGCTAGTTTAACAAGAGGCTTACTAGGGACTCTTTTATGTTTACAAAACACACAAGTATTAATGTTTCCGGTTAATACAATTATAGCATGGGATGTAAAACATTTATCATAAATATAAAGATATAATAATAACCACTTTATTATTGCCTCTTGGGCATATCTCCAACAGTCTCCCACTTGCACTAGAGTCAATAATCTAGTTAAAAACTTGTGCATTCAACACCTATGGCTTTCTGGTGTTGTATAGACACTATTGCTAGTGGTAAACATAATCTTCGGATCTGACACTTCCAGGTCCGTGTGTATTTGCATTTCCTTGCGTCTCTACGCATTACTCATTCTCCAATGAGATGGCATTGTATAAATTTAGTCCTTTGGTGAGACCTTTAGTTCCTTGGGATTAAATCATGTTGATAAAATTGTCGTACAATGTATCTTCATAGTATTATCTCGCTATGAACCACACCTAGTTTGATAACAAACTACTTGACGCAAATGCCGTCATTTGCTGCTACAATAGCAGTCATATACTTAGCCTTTTGTTGTAGTATCTGTCACAATGTTTTAACTTTGGTACTCAACCAAATCCGTTATGGAACTTCCTTTCCATTACATTGTGCCACCCATAGTTTAAATTGAGATAAACTTAATTTGTGACAAAACTAGTATCAATGTAACAATTTACAATGAACTATTTGTCACCACTATATAAATAATATATTCTTAGTTCTTCCAAAGATCATAGGAATATCCCTACTATTGTCTAATGATCATCTTATGAGTCATTCTCGTATATGCTCATAACATTTAGAGCATAGGACATATCTGGATGTGTACATCTCAAAGAATGATTGATCAAAATATTCTTGTGATTTCACCAAGTGTCAAAACACTTGAATCTCATGTCAACACACTTGAATCTTGATTTAGTCCTTTCCGTGCGTCAAGAACCTTTCTTGTTGTTTCCATATTGAACTCATTCAACATCTTATCTATGTACATTTGGCAAAACCATATTAGCGCCTTAATCTATCCATATAGACATTGATGCCTAATTCTTGGGTTATGCCTAAGTCTTTCATCGAAATGAAATTCTTAACCTGTGTCAATAAAAATACATCATTTCTAATCAACAATATGTCTTTCACATAATGTATTAGAAATATGTCTTAGCGCTCCCACTTAATTTCTTGCAAAATGCAAACATCTTCATCGTCTCTGATGAAATTAAACCTTTTAACGGTTTCATCACGGTGAAGATTCCAACTCCGCGATGCTCACTTCAGCCATTGAAGTTTTGCATACTCTTTTAGCATCCTTTTAATTAACAAAACCCTTTGGATCGTGTCATGTACACGTCCTAGGTAACCATTCTATTAGAAGAACTTGTTTTGTTTGTTCAACTACCATATACCAAAATATATGTAGTGGTTGCTACATTAATTCGTCCAGACTAAATATCGCTATGAAAGATCAAATCTTATCATAGTCAATTCCTTGAACATTGTCGTAGACTCTTTCCGACATGTCGACTATTTCATAGATGTGAAAACATCCATGTCTATTTCTTTATAGATCCATATACGACTGTAAGGTCTTGCACCTTTCCAGAGGGTCTTTCAAATTCAAAGCTTGATTTCTCGTGTATGGAATTATCATGGATTTTATGGCTTAAAGCCACTTAACGAAGTCAGGGCCCATCATTGATTATTTGCATGTAATCGGTTCATCATTGTCAAACAACAATGATTTAACTCTCAAATCTTGGCATTTGATTACTTACCCGACCTACTTGGTTCAATAGGAACTTAGATCCCCGTGACCACATCCTTTGAGGCATGTGAGCCATGAGCATTGTTGCTGCCTCCGGGACACTTACCGATGCTGCGCAACTCAGCACATATTAGCCAAGGTTCAACAACCTTGTCAAAGTTCTATTGTCTTCCCACTTAACTTTTCACCAAAAATTCCTTCTCAAGAAACTCGACATTCTAAGTGACAAACACTTTTATCTTCGGTGTTATGGAGGAATACCCAATGGTTATTCGAAATAACCTACAAAGACATGCTCATCCAACTTTGGTTGTAAACATTTTACTTATGCCTAGCATACCAAAAATTTAAGAAAGGACAACCTGGGTTTTATCCCAAACCATGACTTATATGGTGTCATTTCAACGGATCACGATGGAGCTCTTTTCAGTGTAAAATCGGTAGTCACTAAAGCTTTAATCTTTAAAATATAATGGCAGTTTTATAAATGACACATTTGATCTCACCATGTCAAACAAGGTTTCATTACATATCTTGAACACTCCATTCTCCTATGGTGTTTTGGGAAATGCAAATCCATGGAACGATTCCTCAAATCTTAGGTGTTTTGCTAAACTTGTAACTCAAACAACTTTCTTTATGATCCAATCATAAACTTTTTATTTTCTTGTTACAATGATTTTCCACTTCATCTTGAAAGTCTTTGAACATTTTCAAATGTTTCATACTTCTTCCTTATTGAGTAAGTATATAAATATACTCACACAAATCTTCGGAGAAAGCATATGAAGTTGAAATCCATCACCCACGACTACACATAATGAACTATATACATCAATATGTACAAATTCCAATCAGTTAGTCATCCGTTCCTCTTTTGGCCTACGAACGGAGTTTTAATTATCTCCAGGAAAGTATCACAAGCGTCATTTGATCAAAATCAAAGACTCCAAAAATCCATCAACATGGAGTTTCTTCATGTATCCCTTTCAATATAATTTAAAGGGCGATGTCACTTTGCAAGTGATCTTTCAATCATTTGTCTTGCGACATTTTAGCATTAGTTTTATGGTTGTTATTTCTCCAACTAAACTTGTATATCATCCATCTATTATGGAATGCGGTAATTATTTGAACAACCTTTTGTCATCATAATACCTGATCAAAATAACAATTTATTGAAACAAATCTTGAAGGCAAGCTTTGATGTTAACGAGCAACACAACAACCCTTTGTTTGTTTTCAATGAACATCATCACATATTCTCTTGCTAGTTACTTAGGCCATTGCAGTTCATGAATTGTGTTGTCCTGTATGACACTTCATACCAACCAATTCGGTATCCAATACCGCAGAATCACATTGTTTAACAACCAAGGAATACAGCCATAACATGTATCTTCTATATACCTAAGTTGGATATCTCCAATCTTTTCTTTTCTGCCAAATATTTTATAGAATCTCTTTCAATAATTCCTTTTCTTTTAAAAGAATCTATCAACATCAATAGTGGTGTCATTCACATGACATATAGTACAAAGTGTGTATAGTCAAATACTAATACCTTTGGACTTGCACTTTGAAGTGGATCACCTTCATCAAATGTTTGGTATTCTTTCAAAATTCCATTCTTTAGTAATCTTTTAGTGTAGTAAATATTTTACTTACATCTTTTATTCATCCTTATCATGACAACTTTCATGATCAAGCTGCTATAGCTTATAAAGGTGAATTGCGAGTATAATGTTTCTTTTCCAAAACCTTTTGGAGGATTAGGACGACTAGCGTCTCCAACCTTCACAAATTCTCATCAAATATGAGGACATATACTCTATCATGTTGTAACCAACACATTGTTTTAGATATCATAATACCTTTCACATATGATGGTTTCTGAAACATTGCTTTCAGCTCTTAGATAAACTTGATATTAAAAACAATCTTTTGAGTATCAAGAATCATGGAGGCAAACATGATACATTAGATACTAACACTAGAATTGTTACTCTTGATTTAATACTATTTATTAAACTTCACAGAGTAAACGGAGTTTGCTGAAAGTTTGCAATATGACTTTTAAACTTTAGATTGACACTCAAAACAATACGATACCAGTTCATAAAGCAAATATCCAGAATTTCTATAGTTCTACTATCTCAACTATAACTAAGCGTAAGGTGGTGAACGGATGCTAATGACTACAATAAACTATGCAAATTCACTTTGATTGTGTTTATGATAAATTGAGTTTGACTAATCCAAATTACAAAAGAACTCCCACTCAAAACAACATCCCTCGAGTTGTTTTAGTGATTACACGAACCAAATCCACTACACCAAGTCCGATCATCACGTGAGATGATGTAGCTTTAAAGGCGAACAATCAACATGTTCATCATATCATCCATATGACTCATGCTTTACCTTTCGGTATTCCATGTTTCGAGACCATGTCTGTACATGCTAGCCTCGTCAAGGTTAACCTTAGTATCCGTATGTGCAAATCTGGCTTGCACCCGTCGTATGCACACGTAGAATCTATCACACCCGATCATCACGAGATGCTTCGAAACAAGGAGTCTTAGCAACGGTGCCTACTAAGGACGAACACTTTATTACTTGATATTTAGTGAGAGGGATCATCTTATAATGCTACCGTCGCGATCTAAGCAATACAAGATGCATAAAGGATTAACATCACAGGCAATTCATAATTAGTGTGATATGATATGGCCCTTTCTTCTTATGCCTTTGATCTCCATCTCCAAAGCACGGACATGATCTCCATCATCACCAAATTGCGTCAAGGTCAAGCGCCGCTTCATGGTTGTCCATCATCACTAGCAACTATTACAACTACTTGGAATAAAGCTATTACAAGATGAATAGACACACGTGTCTTAGTAATTAAAGACAACTATTAGGCTCCTGCGGTTGCCATATTACAACAAGGATCATTGCATACATCAAATATAATCACAATCACATGATGGCCATATCACATCACAAAACCCCTGCAAAAACAAGTTAGACGCCTCTAATTTTCTTTGCATGTTTTACGTGGTTTGGGGCTTTCGAATAAGAACGGATCTTACCTACTGAACCAACGTTGATACAGGTGCTATCAAGTGCAAAGTGTAGATTGGATCTATACTATGATGGGAGAGGCAGACACCCATAAAGCCACTTGTGCAATACGAGTTGCACGTCAACTATGGAGCAAGTCTCATGTGCGATGACATGTAAGGTTAGCCCAGCTTCATCCCACCATACCGCAAGATGCAAAGTACACAAAGCAAAAGGCAGACGAGCACCAACGCCCACAAAACCATTGTGTTCTACTCGTGCAACAGATCTACGCATAGACAAGGCTCTGATACCACTGATGGGTTCGTAGCATGGACAACAAAAAAATTCTACCGCAAGGACGAACAAAACCCAGATCTAATCTAGATAAAAGCCAAGATCTAATCTATTAGACATGTGCAACGAGATAGATCTGTACTAACCTAGAGATCCGAAAGCGTTACGAGATTAGATCTCGGGGTTGATGTAGTCGATCACTTGTCGATCTCAAGATCGTGTGGACGATCCTTCGGCGCCGTTCGGCAGCGCTTCATGATCGGTCACACGCGTAGTCGAAGCGGACCTTCCTCTCCCGTTCCGGCGGCTGTGAGGTAGTAGATCTTCCACGAAATCCCAAAGAAGACGACGGTGTGGTGGTGGTGGTGGAGTAGAGATTTCTGCAGGCTTCGCCTAAGCCTGCGTGGTAAGAAAGGTGGAGGAGAGAGGCGGCAGAGATTGGGTGTTATGGAAGAGGGCCAAGAGGGGCGCCTCCCTTCTATTTAAGGGAGGGAGGCGCGGGAGGGGGAGTCCTAGTAGGACTCCCCTCCTAGGGCCGGCGGTGGGAAGGGGGAGGAGTCCTCCTCCCCCATGAATCCGTGTCTTGCCCCACTTGGACTCCTTGATCCCTTCCTTGGTTTTCAAGTAAACTCCAAGAAATCCTCTAGAACCTTCCAGAACATTCCGAAACCTTCTAGAATCTCCATACAAACACTCCGGAACATTTCCTAACTTAGAAAATGATCCCCAATATATGAATCTTATTCTCCGGACCATTCCAGATCTCCTCGTGATGTCCCGGATCCATTCCGAGACTCCGAACATCATTCGGTCTCCAACGCATATTCCATATCTACTTAAAACAACTTCGAACCTTAAGTGTGTCACCCTACGGTTCGTGAATATGCAGACATGATGAAGACACCTCTCCGATAAATAACCATCAGCGGGATCTGGAGATCCATAACGGCTCCCACATACTCAACGATGACTTTGTGATCGATAGAACCATTAACATACGAAACCAATTCCCTTTGTCACACGATATTCTACTTATCCGAGGTTTGATCGTCGGTATCTCCATACCTAGTTCTAACTCACATCGATAAGTACTCTTTACTCGTTCCATGTTATGTCATCCCTTGTGACCCAGTCACATGCTTGCAAGCTATCTAGATGACATTCCACCGAGAGGGCCCAGAGTATATCTATCCGTCATATGGATGGACAAATCCCAATCTTGGTCTATGCGCTTCAACACATACTTTCAGAATACCCAATGACACCTTTATAACCGCCTAGTTATGAAGCGGCGTTTGATGTCTTCAAAGTACCCATCCGGTGATGGTGATTAACATAACCTCATGGTCGAAGGATTAGGTTACTATGTATTTGAAAGCTTACAGCAATACGAACTTAATGACTTGATCTTATGCTACGCTTACTATGGGTGTGTGTCCATCACATCATTCTCTTAATGATATGATCTTGTTATTAACGACATCCAATGTCCATGATCAGGAAACCATGATCATTCATTAATCAACAAGCTAGTTTAACAAGAGGCTTACTAGGGACTCTTTTATGTTTACAAAACACACAAGTATTAATGTTTCCGGTTAATACAATTATAGCATGGGATGTAAAACATTTATCATAAACATAAAGATATAATAATAACCACTTTATTATTGCCTCTTGGGCATATCTCCAACACCGTCGGCGCGGCACAACCTCTTGGGGCGGTGGTGGCGACAGCCCAGCCGGATGCCAGCACATGGTCGCGGCCTTGCTCCTCCGGTGGTCGTTGGATTTGCCGAGATCTTATCCTCTTAGGACAGATTTCCTCCTTCGGTGGTCGTTACATTTTAACCCTTTTGTTTATCGTTTTTCCTGCCTATCCCCTAGTGAGGGCAGATTCGTTTTACTACACATCTATGAGTATTCTGATTGTCAGATGTATAGGGAAGTAAGGGAACTGAAGAGAGCCGGCTGAGGAAATCATAGTTGAAATTCTTGTACTCCCTTCGATCCATATTAGTTGACTCGAATTTGTCTAGATTTGGATATATCTAGATATGTTTTAGTACTAGATACATCCGAATCTAGATAAATCCAAGTCCACCAATATGGGTCGGAGGGAGTACGACTATTCTGGTATGGTTCGGTGTAATTGCATTCATTTTCACTAAATTTTACTCCCCGTCCAGAAATATTTAACTTGACTTTGTCTAGATTCAAATGTATCTACACAATAAAACATGTCTATATACGTGTGAATCTAGACAAATCCAAATCACTTATTTCTAGACAGAGGGAGTAGTATATAAAGTTTGACTGTTGTTAAACATTTTATGGTCTATACATCTATACAATATAATTTGTTGTTGCTCAGTGGGGTTAAATTGGAAAGTGCCTCATAATAATAGTGCAAACACAAGTTATAACTATTTTGGAGAGCGACTTCAAGTTTGACGCTTTTGTTGGACTTTGTCGACCATGGTGCTCTATTGGAGGAGAAAATAGAAACAATACAAACTAAGACTAGGGTTACAAAGCTCGAGATTCGATTTTGGGACAGGATCTGGTAATGCCAAAGTTTTTTATTTATAAGATAAGTTTTTATTTTACCCATAGCAACACATGGGTATTTAGCTTGTTTAATTAACGTGAAGTTGAGCCTACGGGATCGACCATTGCTTCCTCAGGCTGAAGCTGCACCAGATCGATCAACCAAGCAACACAGACGGATCAAATACCGAGGAAAAGCAACACCCGCCAACCACGTCCTGAACAACGATAACCTGGGCCGGTTCAGCACAATACGGAAGGAGAGCAAGCCAATTATCGGTATGAATGTAATTTCATTTTACCATTTAAATAAGTTGCTATGGTCACTCATTGATTATGCGTATAATCGTATCAAGTATTTATGTGTCTGGACAATTTTGATTTCTTGCTCAATGATTTAAAGTTCGTCCGACCTTAATTTTTTCCCGTCCTTCGTCACTGGTCGTATAGCACCAACCATATATTGCTACATTCGGGAATTCCAGGGCCATGGCTCCTGTTGCGATGGGTGACTGGAGCACATGAAAAAAAAACAAATGGACGTGTTTGTTTTGAGTCAATCTGGATGAAGATAAGAAAGCCAAAATAAACCAAAGTGGATTAAAACACACTCGCATCACACAACCGTGGCAACCATCAAACCCTAAACCAAAACGTAATGGACTAAAAGAGATTAAAATGACAAATATGTACCCAAGCAAAAACAAAATATATACCCATAATGTTTTGTAGGCCTCCTTCCACATTTGAATTTCACGTGATTTTGAAAGCAACCACCATTAGATCATTGGATGGCCACGCAAATCGAAGAGAAATCTCGCCTCCCCTAAAAAAAGGACAAGTCTCTGTTGTCCTTTTCGCAGCTCCATAGGCCACCCGCACATAAAGAAAGGGAACACCTACGTCTCATGCGACTAAGAAATAACTATTTCTCAGTCGGCTGACGTGGCTGGCTCAATCGAATGGAAACATGCATGGTTTACAAACAAAAAACTACAAACAGAATGCACAAATCTTGGAACCAAAATCCAACGGTGAACAAAGATGACTGAGAAATAACTATTTCTCGGACGCCTGAGAAATAGCACACCTACGTCTCAGGCGACTAAGAAATAACTATTTCTCAGTCGGCTGACGTGGCTGGCTCAATCGAATGGAAACATGCATGGTTTACAAACAAAAAACTGCAAACAGAATGCACGAATCTTAGAACCAAAATCCAACGATAAACAAAGATGACTGAGAAATAACTATTTCTTCGGACGACTGAGAAATAGCAAAACCGATAAAGAAAAGAAGCAGCTCCCTGCAATTTCCATCCCATCTCAAAGGAGCTGCCGAATCGCCATCCCCACGATCTCCCCACGCGCACCCAGCCCCCAAACCCCACGCCGTGCAAACCCTAGCCGCCGCCGCCTCCACATCTGCAATGGCCGGCCTCCTGCGGCTCGCCGGCGCCGCTCGATCCCTCTCCCGCGCGCTAGCCCCGGCCGCGCCGCACCACCGGAGGCTCGCGGCCTCGGCGGCAGCCCTGGCGGAGGACGAGTGCTGGACCGAGTGGGAGGAGGAGGAGGAAGCGCGGCGGCAACGGGCCCGCGCCTCGGCGCCAGCCACGGAGTCCTGCCCGGCCGGCGGCGGGCCCACGGGCGTGCAGTGGGTGGTGATGGGCCGCCCAGGCCCGCAGAAGCACGCCCACGCCGCGCGCCTCTCCGAGGTGCTCGCCGTGCCCTACATCTCCATGGGCACGCTCGTCAGGCAGGAGCTCAGCCCCACATCCTCACTCTACAAGAAGGTCCGGTCTCTTCTCCGCTCGGAATTGTCCGATTCGTGTAGAATTCTGCATTGGTTATGATTTGAGCCGCCCTTCGTCCCCCCTTTAGCAATTCTCCAGGGATCCCTCTCGCCTGGATCACCTGAGTCTGATTGGCGCCACTAATTCTGGAGGTTTCTTCCGATTTGAATAATTTTGGAGATCCCCAAGGCGTTTCGTTTATTTAAAAACATTTTCATTTGCCTAATTGATGAAGAGCTAGTCTTTTCTTCACTTAACCCAAGTGGTCAGTTTCCTGCGCGATTTAGAAAATTATCGTGAGCCCCCTTGTATTAATGTGATCTACTATGTGATATTTGCCCCCAAGTTCTCCGAGACCACAACTTTCTTTGGACTAGAAAGTTCTTCTAACTTCTCCTCATTTTCCCCACGAAGCATTTACACAAATCAAAAGACTTTTCGTGGTCACAATTTCCTAGTCCTTAATCAAAGGCCACGTTTCGAACAATATATTATGATTATTGTCTTCCACATTTTTTTCTTGATTACATTTCACGAGTATTGTCTTCCACATTTTTTCATGCTTACATTAGACCGTATGATCCTGGGAGGAGGAGTGTGGCGGCCATGTCTTTCTCAGCGCCCTTCCTCGTAGATGACTGTAGGCAAACCGTAATTGCTTATGTTTACATAGCATTCTGGGGGCAATTCGGGAATTTCACATTGCTTGGGTTTCATAAGCTAGTTTGGAACATTCAGTCCTGGCGTCTTGTGGAGGGCGGCCGCTGCATAGATATGCTTCCAACTTTTGCCCTCCATTTGTCCGGCCTTCTGGTTCTACCTTTCTTGAACAGCTGGAGAATAGTTGGTAGAGTTTCCTAATCGTAGTCAAGGAGAACCATTTCACAAATGGTCACTATTATATAAAGATTGGACTAGTGATTCGAAAATGTGATGACAATTGGTTGTTGCTTTGCAGTTATTGGATTATGCTAAATTGCCTTTTCATTGCATATCAACAGATTGCTATTTCACAAATGGTCACTATTATATAAAGATTGGACTAGTGATCTGAAAATGTGACGACAATTGGTTGTTGCTTTGCAGTTATTGGATTATGCTAAATTGCCTTTTCATTGCATATCAACAGATTGCTAATTCGGTGAATGAAGGGAAGCTTGTGCCAGAGGATATCATATTCGGATTGCTGACAAAGCGTCTTGAGGAGGGATACAACAAGGGTGAAACTGGATTCATCCTCGATGGAATCCCACGCTCTCGTATGCAAGCTGTATGTTCCTAGTTACTCCTACCTTGTATGCTTGAACAAAACAACACTTATTGTTACCATGTGGTTAACCAGTTAGCCTAGACAATGGTATGCATTGGTGCTTAGATACTTTCAGCGTTGTGACTAGTCTCATATTTCAGGAGATTCTTGATGAGATCGTGGATATCGACTTGGTTCTGAACTTCAAATGTGCTGATAACTGTTTCATGAAGAAACGGTCTGGGGGCGACATCTGTACCCACTGTGGGCAGCTTTTTGATGCCAGCAGTCCGGTTTCTAGGGAGTGTAATCTGTCCTTTGGAAGCTCTACATGGCATGCTCAGGCGCAACCGTCTGCTATACCTATTATAGGTCTGGAGAACCCAAGGATGGAGAAGATGCGTGCTTACGCTGAACAGGTATATTCAGCTTAACCGAACCTTCTGAATTTATATGGCTAGTTAGGATAGATCTCAACTTTGCTTTGCAGTTAAGGGGCCATATGACTTGAAACTTTATCTGACAAAACTAGTACTTATCTTGTGCTCTCACAAAGACAACTCTTGGACATATATAGGGGTTTGTGCTATTACAACTTTAATGATGGTGTGAATGCGTGATTACTTCCAGTAGTAATACGGAAACCACAATGTGCAGGCCAAGCAGCTGGAAGATTACTACAGGAAACACAGAAAACTCGTGGAGTTGAAGACATCGGCTCGCCCTGGGAAAACCTGGCAGGGTCTCGTCGCTGCCCTGCACCTCCAGCATCTAGACCCATCCCCGATGCCACACAAACTCACTGCGTAAATAGTATCAACCGAGTCTATGGATCTACATTGTGATCCTCGCCTGCGGCTTACGTATTATAATTATATGCTTGTGAGAGTTCTGGCCCCTGAGGAGTCAGTCGGCTATGGTGCTTTGTTCTTTTTTGCTATAGATAAAATGTAAGCGATTTTGTAGACGCGTTTGCTTATATGTTTGTAACTGAGAGTATAGAACTTGCAAATGCAAGTGTGCCAGGCTCTGCTGTGCTGTTGTTGTGAGTACCAGTTTCGCTCAATATAATTTATCGTGCAATCACCCTAAAGCAAGTTATTGTGCATTTTCTTGTGCACATCTATCATCTCCCTGCTGTGGGCTTTTAACCCCTGAAGATACCAGGAAAGACCATGATGAGATCAAGAAGTGTATGGTAAGCATCAAAATTGATGAGTAACTTTTTCCTAGAGTTCCACCGGTACCTTGCACTGGGCTGTATAGTTTGTTCCTCTGCTCCCATTGGCTTGAAACTGTGCATTTTTTGTGAACAAACGTATGATACACATCAGTTTATCCTGGAGCAGTTTGAATACATGTGTTGTGCCAGCGGTCAAGCAGTTCTATGTACTAACTCTGCTTCTAAATATAACATGACTCCGTTTCTAAATATAACATGTTTCAGTAGGCTAAAATAGCCTACCAAAACTTGTTACATTTTGGAACAGATGTACAAGTAATACTTGCAAGAGAGCCAGTCCAGTACTACGTGAGTATAAAGGTGTGGGCAGTCGTGCAGCCTGGGAGTGGATTCGGGTACACTCCACGGCCTCATTGATTCGGTGAAAGACTACTGGTAGATCTATAGTACTCTAATGTAGTGATAGCTGGGTGTCAGATCTGAATTGCACTATACAGCCTTCTCAAACTCCACTTATCAGGAGTAACTTCTTATCAACGCAAAGATGATGACTATTATTTCCTGGTTACAAATATAGGTGCACTCTGTAACAACTACCAACAGCAGACTCGTGCTAGCTACTAAAACCCCATGTACTTCCTGGTTAACTTATTTCCTGCGCACCTAATTGATAGCGAAACAAAAAAGGGAACCGCGCCCAATTTCATTGTGTTGGTACCGAAACAATGCTCTAATGTTTCTTGGAGCAATCGACCAGTGGATCGCAACCAGTGCTCATGAAGCAATCCTACAATAGTAGTAGTAGTAGTTCATGGTCAGTGCAACATATATTCTCAAATACAGACTACATACATAAATATAAAAAGAGTAATACTACCAGATGTAATTCTATACCACTGTACTACCTTTCTTCCGTCTTGATCGCCTTCTCCCTTTCAGGCCTTGTTTGGTACTAGAGTTTTTGTGGGGATTAGTAGGGATAATCCCCTAGAGTATTGGGTGAAACCTCTACCCTCACCCAATCTCCATAAAATCCCACCCACAATCCACTAGGTAGGGGTAGAGTATTGGGGATTGAGAAAAATACACTAAAATTTGGAGAAAAGTGGGGATAAGCGGGGATTAAACTCGCCCAATACTCTAGTACCAAATGTATTTTTAGAAGTAAATGGGGATTTGGGGTTTGGTGGGGATTATCCCACTAATCCCCATAAAAACTCTAGTACCAAACAAGGCCTCAAGGTGGAAAGACACGGCCTTCAAAGTCCTCTTGCTCGCGCTCCTGGACAGGTTAACCGAGTCCCCTCTCAACAAGTGTGCTTCCTCGCAAACTCTGCAATGTGCCGCACGCTTCAGGATCTAAAATGCGAATCAATCGAGTGTAGGGATAAATCAGTGGTAATATGTCAGGACAGACGATGGGTGCACATACCCGTCCTGGTGACCGCGGGAGGAAGAAGAGGGTTTAAGCGCACTGTCAAGCAGACTACCCGTTGGACTCTCTGTTTCTGAAGATCTGACGGTGGACGTGCTAGTAGTCCCAGGCTTCAGCACGCCGAGAGGGGACAGCTCTGGAGACGACGACGGGGACTCGAGCCGCGCGAACGGCGGCTTATAGGAGGTTCCAGCGAGGCCAAAGCCAGGGTTGTGCGGCGCACAGGCCATGAGGCGCATGAGCAGGTTGGCCGGCTTCAGCCTGCCGCTGGCAGAGATTGTGGCAGTTCTTTCATCCTCCTCCAGTAGACCTCTCCTCCTGCCAGCTGCTTCAGCCCTTATCAGCGACTGCAGTGTGCTGCTCCTTCTGCCAGAAGGGTACTCTCCTGCAGGTCGACGCTTGGAGTGGGACTCGTCGACGATTTCTCGGTTCTGCGGGGTTAATCCTGCCGTGTCTTGTCCCTGTTGAAGCTTCGCGTTGCCCCCTCTCGCTTTATCATCTGTTTGTGTGGCCGCGTCGTGCGCTGACAGGTGATTGTTGAAGCCAGGCGAGCTTGTGCCTGAGGACGGCGTGCTTGTTTTGGGGGATGAGTCGCTTGAGGAGCCTGAATGTGGCATTCTGCATTGCTCGTCGTACCCGATGGTGGAAGCAGATGGTGATGACAGCAATGCTGGTTGGAGAACTGGTGGTGATACTGTCTTTTTCATGGCTGAAACAACAGCAACATGAGGAGGCGATGGTGGTACTGCCGCTTCTTTAAAGACTGGAGCAGCAGGATCAGTAGTAGGAGGTGCAGGAGATGGAGATGTTGAAGGCCACCCTTGAATTGAGCCAGGAGAACGAGGCGACTCTTGTTGTCGAGCTGGCTTGGGAAGCTGAACCTTTGCATTGTTTGTAATACTATCCTGCTGATGATCTGAAAAAACGGAATCTACTTATTATAAGCGGTGGGTTCAGGAACAAAATACAGTTGCTCATTATTCGTGGATCCAATACCTGGTGTTGTCGACTGGTCGAGTTGGAGCTCGGAGCCCTTGAGGACGTACTCGGTGCCTTGCGCGGGCAGCAGCAGATCCCCCTCGGACAGATCGTGCCACACAAATCCATTCTTGTATCTCCTGCGTGCCATCGTTCTGTTATCGATACAATGTTGGGTAAAGGAATGGGTATGTTGTGCATACCTTTTGCAGGACCAGGAATACTTGGCTGCCATGCCCTTCCCTCTCAGGGCATCCAGTCGGCTAATCACATCTGAACACATTGTAAAGATGGTAAGGCACTCTGCAATGACAGCTAGCGATACTGATCGAGCGCCAGCGGGAACTAACCTCGCAGGTAGAGGCCTCGTGGGGAGGCGAGGGGCACCTCCATTAAGTGTGGATGCTCCAGGTGATGGTTGCGGCACAGGTAGTACACCACCGCCACCATCGTCGTCCCTCTCTCGTGCCTCTTGGTTGACGGCGGCTCCTGCTCCGCCTTGGCAGGCCTGGTACGTATCCCGGCTGGGCTGGCACGCTGTCTTGCCCTCCCCTCCATTGTGTTCAGTGGCTCCTCCGACATGTACGGGTGTATCAATCTGAATCAACTTACACTGCAGTCATATATCAGAAACAAAAGAATCGGAGATCAAAGATATGGACAAGACAAAGCAAGTAAGCAAAAGTGGAATGTCGGTGGGGCACATTGTGTTGGTGAAATGGCGTGGTTCCGCAAACAAGAAATCGTATGTAAGAGAAACAAAGAACAAACCTGCTGGCTTGCCTTCACGTTTCAGGGATAGAACTGGAGATGATTATCAGGTCTTGTTGTGCTTCCCTCTGGGTTCAGAAGAAAGCGAGAGGCCTTTTGTACAGGGTGTGTGGTGCACGGCCAGGGTAGGAGGAGAGGAGTGCTGGGTAAGAAAGAGATACGGGGAAGAGCTGTGTTGCTGCCCACATGGGGCACATGTAGGATGGGCAGAGTACAGTTAGACTTACTTGCTCTGCCTGTTGGGTGTTGTACTGTGATTTGGTTGGTTTTACTTTTACTCCATGCAATGCAGTGCAGACACCTTTCTTCTTTCCTGAGCGTTGCTTTGCCTTTGCATCTCCAGCTTTTTCCACACACCGATGCTTCAAGTGCAGCCTAGTGGAGAGCTCCTCCTGGCTCTGGGATCTTTGATTCCCCTGATCTGGAGGTAATACAATACAAGTAAAATATGATCCTTGTATACTCAGCATTACTAAAGCTAGGTTCAAATTTTTCAAACAAAAAGTAAGGATCAAATTTTCATGGAAGATAGATATCTGATGCGCAAAGTAGACCATCTATGAGGCATGGGAGTCCGGGGATTCGGGGAGAGATAAATCTCAGATTTACCGGAACAGCCTCGCTGTTATCTTGAATAAATAGATTATTTTTAATCCGGTAAAAAATCTAAACTCTTACCTGACAGTATCTGATATTTATCCCTGGTCCTAGCATACCTGCAAAGACATACAAGGTGCTAACCACTCTAGCAGATATGAGTGACTTAGATGACGATCTTTGCATCATGATGTTCTGCAAAGAGCAATTACATGAGAAGGACCTGATGTGTTTGGTATAACCCCTTTCAGGATTCCTATAAAGGGCAGAATTATTGTTGGTTGTCTCACTTTATCTTTTGGCTGAATGGAATGTCAACTAAGCAGCATGTTTAGTCAACCTAATGCATGTCTGCTATAATATCACATCAGCAATGTCCTTGAAGCTAGTTATTTGCTTTTTTTTGTTAGAGCATCACATGCTGGACGATCTCTGTTGAAAGTTGGAGCTGAGCTTAAAGGTTCCCATGAGGGTAAGTATATTTCGGTCCAGGTAATATGGTTGTTTTCTCAAGCAATAAGTTCTATTTATCAGGAATTTACAAGAAGCCATATAGAAAATATGGCCTATCATTTCAGTGAGGATCAGACATTATTTATCTCAAAACAAAGAAGCATAACATCTGGAACATGTGATTTCTTGCAGTTATCTCTTCTCTACGGTATCTACTCTAGGAGATAGCGCATAGTGAAGAAACAAAAACAACATAAGCTAGTTATAATGTAAAGTGTGCTTACAGCGGCTAACATAATCAACCCATACCTGGAAAGATATGATACTATGTCTTGATCACAGAAGGTCCCATAGAACAGAATGCATGTAATATGTCACCATGTGTTGTTTCAGTCAGACCACAACAGAAATGTTCCTTGCTTATACCAAAGAAATGTCTGTTGCTTACCAGGACTGCGAGTAGAGCAGCAATGTTACATGACTTAAAATGATTTTTTCCCCATTAAGGATAGAAACCAGAGTCTTACTGTTATATTCCAAAACCTTAACTAACCAAGGAAGATATTATATTGTTGTAACAAGCAAGCAAATGCTCCTAGGGAGATCCATAA
Organism: Avena insularis; assembly: GCA_023614405.1. Classification (NCBI taxonomy): domain Eukaryota; kingdom Viridiplantae; phylum Streptophyta; class Magnoliopsida; order Poales; family Poaceae; genus Avena; species Avena insularis. The sequence continues at coordinate 212,796,983 of CM042690.1, forward strand.
TACATACACCCTATGTGGATTGTACATTTGTTCGTCCCTTATAGAATAGATGCCCATAAAACCCAAGTAGATGATAACGCTATAAATCGTGGACCACTCATACGTACCATAAGTTGAAATGCACTGCAGAAACACAAAGTCATGGAATGAACTAAATAGATAAAAGAATATAATAATGTGAAATAGTACGATATTTCCTTACAGGAAATGAGCAGCTGTCAGTGATGCTAAGAAACCAATTGATTGAGTGGAAAAGGTGCTCTTAGCAGCACCAAGCTATACATTGCCAGAATTTCCTTTAAAGTGATACCGACTGAATCAGCTATAAGTGAACCTGACAATAAAATTAAGACACAGATTGTATTTCTTGCATCACCTAAAGAACAGATGCCAACACCCATGTGGATCATAAAGCTATAAACCATGGACAAGTCATAACTATTATATCTTGAAATGCACTGGAGAAATACAAAGTCATGAAAGGAACTAAATAGTCAAAAGGATATGTTAATATGAATCAGTACAATATTTCCTTACAGGAAATGAGCAGTGACTACTAGAGCTAAGAAACTAATCGATTGAGTGGAACAGGTACTGTTAGCAGCACCGGGCTATACATTGCTGGTTACCAAAATTTCGCTCAAACTAAAGTGATACAGACTGAATCAACTATAGGCTAACCTAACAACAAAACTGAGGACTCGCTTGAAAAAAGCATGTTCATGTTCTTCAACACCTTATCATGGAGAAGAAATCAGAGCTGCACCTGGACCCTTTTCCTCCCCTTGAGGGAGATCTCCTTGGCTCCTTCAAGCATGTACCCATCAAACTCCACAGCAATTCTGCCGTTGAGCCTCTTCAATACCAAGAACCACTTGCTATCTTTCCTCCAGAGCCCTGAAACTGATCCAGGTAATGCAGGTTGTTTTGATTTGCCTCAAGTGCCTCCACCAGGACCATGTTACCCCCCTCTCCCGCCAGATACACTAGCCGCCCTGCATCAACGCTCTCCTCGATTTTCCATTTGAGGTCCTCAACGGCACTCGTATCAGCATGGACCGAATCGAAGTCTGGTTGTATACTTGAGATGATCGCATCAACGATGCTCATCATGCTTGCCTGCTTGGTGCTGAGTATCGCAAGGTGTGACGTGGCGAACGCACGCTCTGCCTCGCCCTCACACACACCGTACCAGTAATTCCCTGGCTCGACGTCCCTGAATTTCCAGACGGTGAGGGGTTTCCTTGGCCTTGGAGAACTTGGTGGACGCAACCCTGGTGCCCTCGACGAGGCGGAGCCCGAGCTGGCCCTTCGGTCCCCACCTGTCCCAGTCCTCCCAGAAGTGTCGGTTCTCGACAATGCCGGCGATAGAGGAGGAGCGGAGGTGGTCAACGTCGACGTAGAAGGCGAGGCGCTTGCCTCCTCGGGCATGCCGGCGGTGGTGTAGGCGGCGGCGAGGCAGAGAGTGGGGTCGAGGACGAGGGTGCTGTTGAGGTAGCGGACCTCCGCAAGGGCGCAGAGGAGACTGCGCGTGTAGTGCGTCATGGGCTTGGAGCGGTCGCCGCTGCTGTGGTACGAGAGGTAGGAGAGGAAGGTGCCGCGACCCAGAGCGGCCGGCCGGGTGCATGGCGACGGCAACAGACGAGAGACGATGGCGGCTCGATCTGGTTCGGCTCGGTTCTGGCTGTGTCGTGGGCGTGCAACTGTGAAGTGTCTGTCCGGCCCGTTATCATTTGTTGTCCCCAAACCTGGCCAACGGGCCCAGCCCAGAACGGCACGGCATGGTCCTGGTACCCGCTTCACGGCCTGGCCCGGCACAACACGCCTGGTCCGCCTAGCTCGCGGGCCCCACCCTACGACACCAGCCTGACACCTTGGCTAGGTGGGCCGGCCTGTTGCGGCATGTTTCGCTTATTTAGGTCCTGAATGTGTAAAAATCTCAAATAAAAAGAAAAAATACAGAAAAATATAAAAATTAAGTAGAATGAGTCAAGGATTTATATGGAATAAGAAGTGAGTTTTATTAATATTGTCTCATTAAAAACCTTACATTCCTAGTAAGGAAAAAGTACAACTTGCTCTAAAAAGAAAAGAAAAAATTATACCAACTACAACTAATTAGTTCTCTCTGTCTTGCTTCTGGTGAAACAAGATATGTCGAACCAAGTGAATGGTTCCACCTCTAGGCTTGATCAATTCTAGGAAGTGACTTCATCTTCTACACTTATCTCTCCATTTCATGATACCATCCTTCTCATATTCTTCTTCGTCGAATCAGTCGTGCACTCTAGTCTTTCTTCTCACATGAGGTGGTACTGGATTTGCTCTGAACTCCATTGGTTGGGATTCGGTTCAGCAACCATGTCTAGAGCTAAATGGATGGTGTGGATCGTGGAGAATGATAATGAGCTATGAGAGTTGAGAGGGGTGGTGTGGAGAATGAGAGGGGTGGGTTATCCTATTTATAGCAAACTAGACCCTGATTGCGCGCGTTGTCGCGCCCGTCCATTTTATGATAACATGTTAATTGAAATACTCGAAAGCCACAAAATATATAAATTTAAGTTTGTGTTAACTTGCTCAATATTGATCAGTAACCAAATATGAAATATTTGAAATAATTAGACAGTACAAATATTTGAGGTACATTGGGAATTTTGATACAGTATCTCAATGTAGATAGTACATAGGATATATGTTCAAAGCTTCACATATAAGATCACAAATAGTGAAATGGAACCATCCAAATCATCTATAGATATAGCATTGCACAAAAAGCAATGAAGCACTTTTTATTCTTATTAAATTGAGATTCGTTTCCCCAGTATCCGTGATGGTTTCATGTTAACGTATGGTAAAATTTGTTGAGAGGGTTCATTGAAATGTTTCATATGCAGAAATCCAATAGGGTCGCTCTTGTTCATCTTTGAAGTTGCCAAGGAAAACAACTTAAGATGAGATTAAGCGGTACTAGGTGGACATGCACGCTTCGTCGCGTCGTCTACAAGTCTATTTGGTAGAGTGTGGCAGATGTGTTATACTCACTGCTGATAGCATTTTTTTTGTGTTACCATAAATTAAATATGTGAGCATGTGCGACGTTTGTTTTAATTGGTAAACAAATGTGTCATTTACATGTTAGACATGTCTAAAACTGAGAGATCTGACCTTAGACGCAAGAAGTGGACCCTTATTTCATATTGAAGCTCATAAGCAACATAGGGGTATCAATATTTATTCAAGTAAACAAAAAGGTACATCGAGAAAACTTCAAACAAAAATACACCGAGCAATAGACCAAGTTCAGTACCACAAGAAACATGCATATTACATTGATCGAGGTAAAAAATTAATGATACTAAAATAAGCTAACTTATGAAGATCACACTAAAAGCTTGTTCGATTGCCTCAAAATCAATGCTTGCAACTATTTGGATTACAGACCTCTAAGGAAAGGCACAACTTTGTATTCAACACTTATAAGTGGCTGGATTATTAAATAATTAGTTTAGTCAATATAGATAACCAGATTACATATATATATATACTAATTCTATGCAGCACTTATAGGTGGCCTCGTGAGTGTAGGAGGCAGAGAGAGAGAGGAGGTGAGAAGGAGAGCTCGGCAACGGAGGGGCCTTCTCCTTTTTAATTTTTTTCGCCATCCATTCCTGATTTTTCTAGTCAAAGCGGTGAGGATAATGCCACATCTTCGCATAGTCCCGCATAGGAGCGTATCTATCCATGTTGCCCCATCTCTTTCTCACCCCCACCATCCCACACGCTCACCTCCTCCTTATCTTCCTCACCACCGAGAAAGCGTGGCGGCGAATGGGTGTGTGAGGTTAGGGACGATGTTGAATCAGTACTGGGTAGGTTCGGGGCACGAAAGTAGAGGCGGCCGATGCTGGATGCGAGAGATGGAAGGGAGGCGGTGGACTCGTGAGTGGAGGGGTGGAGGGAGCGGATGTGAGAGTGAGAGCTCGGGAGCGGAGGTATAGCACACATTGATAGGGGAGATGGAGGAGGGGTTGGGATGGGTCGTAGATCGGGACTCGAGAGCTCGGGTGGAGGGGGACGGGATCGAGATGGAGTGGGGGTGGGTGCGGGGATGGGAGGGACCAGTTCATAACACTTCGGTCAATACCTGAAACTGCACGCTTAAGATGATTTGGAGTTAAGATCAGATGGCTAGAAACACGCGCGTAGATAGATGACCTCAGATGGCTCATTTTTGCTCAGGCTTAAGCTATAGTATAATTATTTGGATAGCTAGTAGCCTAGTACTATCCAAAATAATAGACCAAGGAGTGGTAATATGTAATAGGTTTGATCACAGGCATACACCTAATGTTAAGTGACTATACCGCAATACCATGGTAGATGGAAGGATAGTACAACACACGCAACCCTGAGGGTTGCTATTTTTGATAACAACCACGCTAAGTGCAGGCATAGATTCGCTTCCTAGTTTTCCAACAAATTAGAAAAGCATCCTTATGAATGTCAAATAAAGTAAAACCACATTTTAGACCTAAAAAGGTATTATTGAAATTGTTCAGAATGCCATACAAAGAAATAATATCTATATATAGTAACTAACAAGGGGTAACCTCAGCAATATCCATAGAGATGGACTTAAGGTTTCGTGGAAGAGAGAACCTTGGGGATTTTGTTGGCTAATCAGACAAACAAGGGAGTCGAAGTCGTCTGATTGCTTATAAACAATATGATTACATATCGCTCAAGACTTTCTTTGGTACCTCTCTGTTGGATCCTCCCAGCCTTTATATAATAGGCTGGGTCCCGAGGCCATATACAGATAGGTTACAAGTTACAATTACAACACTAATGCAATGTCGGTTCCTACTCTTCCCTTATCTAGTACAATATGCCTTCTGCAGACGCTGCTTGGGTCTTCCTTGTTTCTTCTTAGGCCTTGCGGGTTGTAAGCCTTTACGTAACCAGGGTAACTAATTATAAGGATTTGAGTAATCACACCCATGTCAGTAGCCCCCGAGATTCCATCCGAATCATAGATTCAAGTTGACTCTCAAAGAAAATGTAAGCCGAAGTTTTATTTATAATGTATTCTTATTTAACTGTCATAGGGATATGGTACAACAGGTCTGATGCATCCGACATATCGGGAATCAGTTAATTGCTACTGGGCAAAAACACCATGAACCTACATCAAATTCAAGTAGACCTGAACTCGGTATTTGCTGGCGTAATTCAGTTCAAGCCGTTGAGGTCTTATTAAATACTGAATTGCAATACTATTATTTTGAGTACCAACGCGTCCGTCGGGATTTTTCATTGTATCGTGGATATAGATAATTTACTGGCAGAGCGCATTCATGTGCGGTTACCAGGCAACATAGGACGGATCCTAGGGTCCTACCTGCATGCCATGGACATTGCATTGAGACTTTTTATCGCGTTGGGCGCGGTCCGAGGATTTTTTGAATTTCGTCGGCAACCTTGTTTGGTCACTTGAATAACTGAAGTTGTCAGTTTTCTTAAATATTGTATAGGCGCTCCCGATGGGAGTAGACATCTAAGGATAAAAAGATGTAATACTCATAGGTTCATAAGTTGTTTTGACTCCGTTGGAGTTTTTCATTTTATCGGGTGCATTTTCAACGCACGAGGATAATGTTTCTTCAGGTCCTGCTAGACTATGTTGTTTCTATTGGGTGCGCGATAGCACTCCCGATGGGAGTAGCCCTCGAGGCTATATTCAGATACGTGCATCGGGACATAGGCTTAAAATTTAAGTCCAATCTCTTCCTTCGTGTCTGCCACCTTAATACTTTTTATTCAATATTAAAGACGAAAGTACATATTTTTGCGTAGTCACGTGGCCATTGGCCTTATTCAATGTAAATTGCGAAAAATAAAAGTCTAAGCATAGAAATGGCGCAGCTGCACAACGTTCCATTGGTTGGATTACTGCTGTGATGATATAAGGCCCTTCCCATGACGATTCTAGCTTTCTATGCCCATCTTGCTTGAGGGAAAGGATCATATCCCCTACGGCGAAGGAACTGGGATGCAGTCGACGGCTGTGATAGATGCGCATATTCTAGTGATATATGGTCTCTCTTTATAAAGCAACATCTCAAGCTTCGTCGACTGCATCGACATCATCTTCAAGTGCTTCCTTAGATGCTTCTTCATCATACTCAGTGACCCTAGGAGACTCATGAGCTACTTCGATTGGAAGGACGGCCTCCGTACCGTCGACCAGAAAGAAAGGTGTCTCTTGTGTTGCGTTATTTGAGGTGGTACGTAGGCTCCATAGGATGGAGGGTAGCTCATCTCCCCAAGCTTCTTTAGCTCTATCGAGCGGCGCCAGCAACCTTTTCTTGATACCATTGGTTACGAAATTGTTGGCTTTCTCCACCTGATCATTGGATTGCGGGTGGACAGCTGAGGCGTAGCTTACTTTTATACCCATCTCCTTACAATATTATTTGAACTTATTGAAAGTAAAATTAGTTCCGTTGTCGGTAATGATGCTATTTGGCACTCCAAATCTAAGCACTATTGACTTGATGAAGTTTACGATCGAAGTTCCATCTTGACTTGTGACGGGCATTGCTTCGATCCACTTTATAAATTTGTTGACTGCTACTAGCAGAAAGATGTGTCCTCCCGGAAAAGATTTGTGGAGTTTACCAACCATGTGAAGCCCCCATTGAGCAAATGGCTAGGCGAGAGGTATTGGGTTTAATTTTGCAGAATCGTTGACACACTTCACATGTTTGTACGATATCCTTCGCATCCTATACTACTATAAGCCAATAAAATCCTTGCTCGAAAAGTTTTAGCCGCAATTGCTCGGCTACTAGCATGATGTCCGTGTACCCCTTCATGTATATCTTTGAGGATTAGATTACCTTCTTCAGGTGTGACACATCACTGTAGTACGCCTGAGATGCTCCTTTTATTTAACTCTCCCTTAATGATCCTAAAAGCTTTAGATCGACGTGTGATCCGTCATGCTTCAGTTACATCCTCTGGTAGTTCTCCTCTCATCATGTATGTCACATATAACTATATTCATGTGGGTTCTATTAACAAGACCTCATCGGGTTCTAGTTCTTCTTCAAGGGCGTCTACTTCACTTTTGGCTGCGGGCGCAGCCCCCGAGTCGCCTTTCGATTTGACCTTCTTGCGTGTTTTTGGTGCTATGACCTCAGAGACCCTTTTAGCTTTGATGGAATGTTCCGTTATCTCTTCCCAAAAACTCCGGGTGGTACCGGTAAATAGAGGGATCCGATGTTCGCCAAATTGTCGGCTTCCTTGTTGCTTTCCCTGCCTATGTGTGATACTTCGCATCCGTATAATTGGTCTTCCATGATACTGTACATATCTCACTAAGCGATCATGTTATCGTTGACATTGTCACACTTGTTCATTGCTTGTTGTGTGACGAGGTTTGAGTCTCTAAATATTTTTAGGTGAGTTGCACCACAGGATTTGGCCATACGCATGTCGTGCAGTAGGGCCTCATATTCGGCTTTGTTGTTTGACATTTTTGCGAAGATCATCCGAAGTAGGTAGCGCATTTTATCGCCTTGTGGTGACACCAGTATAACTCCTGCTCCCGCTCCTTCTGTTCTCTTGGATCCATCGAAGTACATTATCCAAGCGCTGGAGAGGTCCGATGGACCCGCTCATTGTAGTTCTGTCCATTCAGTGATAAAGTAGGGCAAAACCTGAGACTTTATTTTTTCGCTTCTCGCATGTGATGTCTCGAGGGGCTAACTCGATGCCCCATAGGGAGACGTGTTCCGTGGCTTCTGGATTGTTGAGTATGTTGGAAAGAGGTGCTTCATTGACTACTATGATCGGGTGCTCCAAAAAATAGTCTCGTATCTTGTGTGATGTCATGAAGACCCTATATGCTAACTTCTGGTAGTGCGGATACCTTTGCTTTGTTAGGGATAGGACCTTTCTTAGGAAATAAACTGGTCTCTCGACTCCATGGGTTTTTCCACCTTCTGGTCGTTCAACGACCAGAACTGTGCTTACCACTTGATTAGTAGCCGCGATGTAGAGTAGTAGTGGTTCCTTTTCTCTTAGTGACACGATGACAGGGGATGTCGAGAGTGTTTTCTTGAGGCTTTCGAAGGATCGCTGATTTTCGTCCGTCCACTCGAATTTCTTTGATTTTTCATGAGTGCGTAGAATGGTAATGCTTTCTCGCCCAAGCGAGCAATAAATCGACTGAGCGTCGCGACTTGTCTGGCCAATTGTTGCACGCCACGAAGATTTGATGGCTTCTTCATCATGAGGATTTCCTATATTTTCTCTAGATTTGCCTCTATTCCTCTTGCCGTTACAAGGTAGCCGAGGATTTGCCCCGCAGGGACTCCAAAGGAGCATTTTGTCAGGTTTAGTTTAATGCAATATTTGTCGAGGTTATCGAATGTTTCATGAAGATTATTGATAAGGGTCGACCCTTATTTTTTCGTGACAATGACATCATCGATATATACGTGTACGTTCATTCCAATTTGACTTCCAAGACAATTCTGCATCATCCATTGATACATGGCACCCATGGTTTTGAGTCTGAAGGGCATTGTGGTGTAGCAGAATACGCCATAAGGTGTTATAGATGTTGTTTTATCCCGATCTTCCTCCTTCATCTGAATTTGATGATACCCTGAGTATGCGTCTAAAAAGGAAAGACGTCCATACCCCACGGTTACATCGATTATTTGATTGATTCACGGTAATAGGAAGTGATCCTTTGGACAATGTTTATTCAACACGGTGAAGTCAATGCACATACGTAATTCTTTTGTATTTTTCTTTGGGACGCATACTGGATTTGCGACCCACTCTGCTTTCTTGATCTCTTTGATGAACTTGGCATCCATTAGGCGATGAAGTTCTTTTCCAATGGCCTTACATTTGGGCTCCGTGAAATAGCGAAGTGACTAATTTAGCGGCTTGGCATTGGGATTTAGGTTTAGTGTGTGCTCAATGAGTTTCCTAGGGATTCCTTGCATGTCAGCTGGTAACCATGCAAAAATCTCCCAGCACTCACGGATGAACTCAATGAGCGCGGTTTCCTATACGGGGCCAAGATTGGAAGCCACAAAGGTCGTCTTCTTCGGGTCCATAGGGTGGACTTGGACTTCCCTTGTATCCTTTCTAGTGTCGGAAGCTTGATCAGGGTTGATCCATGCTATTGTCAGAGGCTCTGTGTCCATCGAGATTTTTAATTGTTCAAATTCTGCTTCCATCCGAAAAGATTCGGAGATTTTATTAAATTCCCGATCACAATTGTTAGATCGGATGAAGCTACCTCTTATGGTTATGATTCCTTTTGGTGTTGTCATTTACATTACCATATACGCATAGTGTGGTACTGCCATGAACCCTGAGAAGGTTGGATTCCCTAGGATCATGTGGTATTGTGATGGCTAGTCCATGACTTCAAACTTGAGCTTCTCGCACCTAAAATTTTCTTTTGATCCGAAGACAACGTCAAGATAGATTTTGCCTTAAGGAATTTCAGCTTTACCTAGGACTATGTCGTGGAAGGATGTGTCCGTTGAGGCCAATTTTTTCAAGGAGTATTTCATTGCTTGTAGTGTTTTAGTGTAGATGAAGTTGATACTGCTTCCCGCATCCATGAAAACCTTGCTCATGTCGAACCCGCCAATTTAGGATTCCACTGTTAGGGCCGAATGACCCGATCGTGGGACTCGTAGTGGGTGATCTGCCCTGCTGAATGTAATTTCTTGTTCTGACCAGTGGAGATATTCAGGTGTAGGTGGTGGTGTTGTTTCCGCCATGTTGACTTGTCGTGTGATCAGTTTCTGGATCCTGTTGGATGGGCGCCCTTTCTAGATCATTGACATTGTGCTCGTAGACCTTGGATACTCATTGATGTCTACACACGCTTCTATTCTTGTAGATAGTGTTGGGCCTTCAAGTGCAGAGGTTTGTAGAACAACAAAAAGTTTCCCTTAAGTGGATCACCCAAGGTTTATTGAACTCAGGGATGAAGTGGTCAAAGGTATCACTCTCAAGCAACCCTACAATCAAGATACAAGAAGTCTCTTGTGTCCTCAACACACCCAATACACTTGTCAGGTGTATAGGTGCACTAGTTCGGCGAAGAAATAGTGAAATACAAGTAATATGGATGATTATAAGTGGTAATTGCAATCTGAAATAAGAGTGGCATCAAGCAAACATGTAACATGACTGATTGTAAACGGTGTTTCAATGGTTAGAAACAAGGCCCGGGATCATACTTTCACTAGTGGACACTCTCATATAAATATCTTCTCTTCATGATGCTACCCTGAACTACTCTCGGGTTGGACAATGTAGGTCTATTAAAGCACACCTTAAAGTTTGCATTCCCCATCTAGATAACCCCTCACTATCACCTTGAGCGCTATATGGTTCCAACAAACACCACAATCTCATAGAGACATCCAACTCAAATTATACTCATGATAAGTATTTCTGTAACCTTAGCCTAAGTGCCACATGGTACACACTGTCAACTTCACACACGTAGGGATACGCAGAGATTAATTAAAGAAGTTGAGTAGCAGAATAGATCTATTATTCAACTAGATCACAAAGCTCATGATCTCAATAAGATCACACATAGAGAGAGATGAACACATAGCTACTGGTAGAGCCCTTAGCCTCGAGAGAGAACTACTCCCTCCTCATCATGTGAGTCAGTAACGATGATGGAGATGGCTCTAGGGACACTTCCCCATCCCGACAGGGTGCCGGAATAGAGACTTCTGTCTCCTGAATCTCCTCTTCGGTGGCGACGGCACTGCGGAACTTTTCGTGGAATTCTGATCAGGTCCTTAGGGTTTTTTTGTCTCGGGGGGTTAATATAGGCGAAAGGAGAGGTCGAGGCAGAGACCGAGTCGGCCACACCACCCCTTGGTGCAGCCTGGCTTGGTCCGCTCCACCAGGTGGTGTGGGCCCCTCGTGGCCCCTCTCCGTCTCGCCTTCTGGCTCCGTGAGTCCTCTGGTAAAATAGGAACTTTGGCTTTTGTTTCGTCCAATTCCGAGAATATTTCTTTACTAGCTTTTCTAGAAAAAAACAGCAGAAAACAGGCAACTGGCACTGCGACATCTTGTCAATAGGTTAGTTCTAGAAAAATGTATAAAAATACCTCAAAGTGTAAACAAAATATAAGAAAGTTGATACAAAACAAGCATGGAGCATCAAAAATTATAGATACGTTTATGATGTATCAAGCATCCCCAAGCTTAACTCCTGCTCATCCTCGAGTAGGTAAGTGATAAAAAGAATAATTTTTGAGGTGACATGCACCATCACAATCTTGATCAAGGTATTGTAAAACATTGATAGCTGGGATCATAGTATTCTAACATAAACATGAAATATATAGATCTAACAATAAGACATAACAACTATGTTGTAACATGAAAAGGTACAAACAAAAGATCATGAATAACAATGCATTGAAAGACATTTGTTTGTTTCGCATATAGAAAACATAATAAGAGTGGTATTAAGCTTGTCCCTCATTGATATAGCAAAACATAAATGCATAGGACACCTTCAAAGTTCATAATGGTGACTAGATACAAATAATTTAAGAACAAACAATATCAAAGTTATGAATCAATCAACAAGTTTTGGGACAATGCACATTAAACTAAGAATGATCACAATGCTCTCTCAATTGGTGCATAAATATAGAAGATGGAGACTCAACATAAAAGTAAAAAGAAAGGCCTTTCACAGAGGGAAGCAGGGATTTCAAGTTTCATAAAGAGCTTCCAAAAATTATGGTACTTATTAGCTTTCAGCTCTCATTGCCCCTATCATAAGCATCTTGAGGTGATTAAGGTTAAAGTGACACAAATATGAGGATATGCTTCACAAGTTATAAGTTGAAAATCTCATGCCCCTTGCTTACGAGTACCGAACCTCATGCTACTCAACTTTAGTCACAAGTAAGTTCTTGTCATTGTAAGTACATGTGTATCATGGAGAACCGCCAACGGGGTACCCCTTGCCCCATGACACAGGAGCTTTCCCATATCAAAATGACAAGGCAACAGATAATGAGCATCTCAACGATCTTTTTATTTGCTATTTGCATAGGTTTTTATTAAGGATGCTTCACAGAATGCTCACTATGGTTATGCTGCAAGTTTCCACCATGATTAGGTATGGCTTAGGCTAGCCGCCCAGGCATTTCTCTAACACACATACAAACTCCATGAGCTTACAAGCTCCCCTTTTATTTCACACCGCCGGGATCCATAAACAAAAGAACATGGTATCAATTGAATAATAAGTGCAATGTTGAAAGCATTCCCCATGGTAGCATAGTTCTGCTAATTCACAACTTATAAAGTGCAAGCATATAAGCAACATAGATGGACACAATGGTTCAAGTTTATTAAGTGCAAGAAAATAAAGTGTGCCATCAAGTTTGTGAGAGCTTTAATCACTAATTTTCACATAAAAAGTTTAATTTGGAAGATAGATAAAAACATGAATATACTTGAATGGTGTAACACACCATGCATAGGAATTTATAGTGTACTCTTTGGAATAATTTGGTTTTCTTGGAGGTTGGATGCATGAGTGGAACTCACACTTGGTACAGGTGGAGGCTAGCAAAAGACTGGGAGCGACCAACTAAGAAAGCAATAATGGCCATAATCATGCAAAGCGATAAAAATTATTAATTAAAGCATAAAGTGATATTACAAGTCAAAAACTAAATGATCATAGAATCTAAGGTGACTAGTTCATAGTCTTAACATGGTGTAAGCATGTGCCAAGTCAACCCAAATAAAGCATCAAAGGAGAATACCACAATATTATGCTTTTGTATGCTAAAACAACGCATGATTCTTTCAAGGCACATTAAGCAATCTCAATTGTTTGAAAAAAGTCATGATACAACAATAATCACTAAGAATATGGTCAAACCAACATCTAGCATGACATGATAAAGTCTAAGTCACAGTTAAAACAAGCTTCATTTTGTACCACTATAAGCATGAAACTTCCTACTCTTTTCCAACACTAATCGACTTATTTGAAACAACTCTCAAAGATAATAATCAATAAAGACCAGAGAGCATGTCTCACCCATATACAAAGAAGAACTAAGAAGTTCTAAGCCAAAAGAATAAGAAAACTAAAGCTAAACATAGTGCTAGCAAAGGATAACACTCATAGAACAATAAGAGTGAAAACTAGAGTGTTCTAGGCAATGAATAACGGGGTGTGTCTCTCTCCAAAATAGGTGTGTTGGGATCCAACCAACTTATTGCGACAAATAAAGAAAAATAAAAATAAAAATAAAGACGCTCCAAGAATAACACATAGTGCATAAGGTAATAAACATAAAATGTCTTGAAAGAAGACCTGAGATTATTGATGAAGAAGGGGATGCCTTGGGAATCCCCAAGCTTTGACGCTTTTACTTCTTGAATATTTATTGGGGTGACACGGGTGGCATCCCCAAGTTTGATCTTTTGTCCATACTTCATCTCATCACATCATTCTCTCCCTATACTTGAAAACTTCCTTCATACAAAACTTCACACAATCTTCATTAGCAACATTAGTGTATTCAAAATAATAATCCTTTGGGTTCAGTTTAAACTCAAGTAAATCATCCATTAAAACATAAGCTACTGTATCAATTTCTTTTAAAAGTTCAAGTGATCCAAGAGAACTCAAAAAGAAACCGATTAAGAGGCAAATGCAAATAATGGCAGAAATCTATCAAAACAGACTAGCAGGTAAAGACCGATTTTTTCGAAAATCATCTGTTTCTCAAATTGAAAAGTGCAAAACTAAAGAAAGTTGGGTAATAACCTGTGGCATAATCACAAAAAATTACAGCTCAATCCGACGTACTGAGATTTTTCACGATTATTTATAGTGACGCACAAAAATCTGTTTCGGGACAGCAACTTCCCCATATCTTACTTCCCTCTCATTAGAGGTTATTCTTGGCACAAAAAAAAGGATAAGGAGAGGTTATTACAGAGGCAATAACTTCCAAGACTCAACGAAACAAAAATAAACTGAAAGTAAATATATAATGGGTTGTCTCCCAAAAGCTCTTTCTTTATAGCCATTAAGATAGGCATGATAATTTTGATAATCCTCACATAAGAAATATGAATTGAAGTAAAAGAGAGCATCAAGAAGCAAATATGGAATAAATTTAAGTCTAACCCACTTCCTATGAAAAATAATCTTGTAAAGAAACAAGTCATGAAAGCACAAAGCAACAAGCATAGGAAAGCAAAACAAGTGCAACTTCAAAATTTTCAACATAAAGAGGGGGAACTTAATATTGTTGAGATACATAAAACCATGTTTCCCTCTCTCATAATAACTTTCAGTAGCATCATGAATAAAATTAACAATATAAATATCACATAAAACATTCTTATCATGAGCCACATACATAAAATAATTATTACTCTCCCTATAAGCATAGTTATTCTTATTAATCGTAGTGGGAGCAAATTCAACAAAATAGATATCATTATTATTCTCATCACCATAATCATCAAATATAGGAGGCATATTGTAATCATAATTAATTTTCTCCTCAATAGTAGGTGGACTGAAAATATCATATTCATCATTGTAATCATCATATATTGGAGGTATAGTATCATCAAAGTAAATTTTCTCATGCGTGCTTGGGGGACTAAAAATATCATGCTCATCAAAACCAGCTTCCCCAAGTTTATACTTTTCCATAGCATTAGCAATAATGGTGTTCAAAGAATTCATACTAATAACATTGCTATTAGCATGCAAATAAAGTTCCATAGGTTTTTTAATTTTATCTTCAAACACTTCATGTCCTAACTCAAGATAAATACTATAAAGCTCTCTAATTTTTTTATTTTCCATTAAGCCTAACTAGTGAAAATAAAAACAAGAAACAAAGGAAATAACTTCGAGTACTCACACACCAGCAACAGTACTAGAAGATAGCTTAGTAGCCAGAGGACGTGAGTACCTTTTACCTTACCTCCCCGGCAACGGCGCCAGAAAATAACTTCATGTCTACGCACGCTTCTATTCTTATAGACAGTGTTGGGCCTCCAAGTGCAGAGGTTTGTAGAACAACAACAAGTTTCCATTAAGTGGATCACCCAAGGTTTATTGAACTCAGGGAGGAAGTGGTCAAAGGTATCCCTCTCAAGCAAACCTGCAATCAAGATACAAGAAGTCTCTTGTATCCCCAACACACCCAATACACTTGTCAGGTGTATATGTGCACTAGTTCAGCGAAGAGATAATAAAATACAAGTAATATGGATGATTATAAGTGGTAATTGCAATCTGAAAGAAGAGTGGCAACAAGCAAACATGTAACAAGACTGATTGTAAATGATGTTTCAATGCTTAGAAACAAGGCCTAGGGATCATATTTTCACTAGTGGACACTCTCATATAAATATCTTCTCTTCAAGATGCTACCCTGAACTACTCTCGGGTTGGACGATGTAGGGATATTAAAGCACACCTTAAAGTTCGCATTCCCCATCTAGATAACCCCTCACTATCACCTTGAGCGCTATATGGTTCCAACAAACACCACAATCTCATAGAGACATCCAACTCAAATTATACTCATGATAAGTATTTCTGTAACCTTAGCCTAAGTGTCACACGGTGTGCACACTGCCAACTTCACACACATGGGGATAATAAGAGATTAATTAAAGCATTGGAGTAGGAGAATAGATCTATTATTCAACTAGATCACAAAGCTCATGATCTGAATAAGATCACGCATAGAGAGAGAGATGAACACATAGCTACTGGTAGAGCCCTTAGCCTCGAGAGAGAACTACTCCCTCCTCATCATGGGAGTCAGAAACAAGGATGGAGATGGCGGTGGAGTCAATGGAGATGGCTCCGGGGGCACTTCCCCATCCCGGCAGGGTGGCAGAACAGAGACTTCTGTCCCCCGAATCACCTCTTCGGTGGCGGCGGTGCTGCGGAACTTTTCATGGAATTCTGATCAGGTCCTTAGGGTTTTCATCTCGGGGGGTTTATATAGGCGAAAGGAGAGGTCAAGGCGGAGACCGAGGCGGACACACTACCCCCTGGCGTGGCCTGGCCTGGCCCACGCCACCAGGTGGTGTGGGCCCCTCGTGGACCCTCTCCATCTCGTCTTCGGGCTCCGTGAGTCTTTTGGTAAAATAGGAACTTCGGCTTTTGGTTCGTCCAATTCTAGGAATATTAGCTTTTTTGAAAAAAAACAGCAGAAAACAGGCAACTGAAACTGTGGCATCTTGTCAATAGGTTAGTTCTAGAAAATGTATAAAAATACCTCAAAGTGTAAACAAAACATAAGAAAGTTGATACAAAACAAGCATGGAGCATCTAAAATTATGGATACGTTTATGACATATCACTCATCCTCCTGGTTTCCGTTTATTGCGGGTTGTGGTTGTCTAGCTGATGGCTGTGAAATACCACCTCTTTTAGCCATATAAAATGTGCCATTTATCTCTCATATCATGTTTCTTCCAGCTATAGCTATGCCTTATATGCATCACTTCTAGTTCTCATTTACTTTCATATGAGCTTTGCACATTTAGTAGTTTAGGTAGAATTTTATCACTTTCCTTGTCTATTACATGTGTGTAGGTGTTGGTGATGATTATGGATAAAACAAAGGCAAAAGGAACAGAGAGAGCATAGTATGGAGGAGCTGTAGGGACCAGACTTAGCCATTTGAGAGGTTGGAAAAGTGATTTTTCCAACTTCTCAAAATAAATATCCAAGACCATGGGGTTGTATCCCTCGATGAGACGAACTCAACGAGCCCAAAAACACCCAAAACGGAGTTCGTATGAAGAAATGACGGCCAAAACACTGTGGAACCCGAAGGTTTGATGAGCAACTATACGGCCGGAAAATGCTTCCGGTCGTATAATTGCGCCTGTATAGTTGCAAAAAAGGTCGCAAACAATGGGATTTCGCTCCAGAGAAGCCCTAGAACCTTCCCTAAGTCATATGACGGTATTGGGGGAACCCCAGGGCACCCCCAAGGCCTATATAAAGGAGGGAGGACCCAAGAGATAGCCACCAAGCCATATCCTCCACCACGGGCTTGTTCGTCTGCGGTACCAAAGTTGGCAGGCCAGCGCATGGCCGTACCTAAGTTGCCTGAAATTACCGCGTTTCGAAAAGTTGGGCCGCCAACTACTGAGAGGGGCCATTTCGAGGCAAACTCATCTCACCCCTGCCAAATACAAACATTCCGTTAAACCACCCCGTGAAGTAGACGGTCGGGACCCACATGTCGGTTATCTGTCCGTGACGCGGGCGCCAACGCGGCAACCTCTTAGGCAAATCGAGTAGCTAAGTGGATTGGATGCGTTGACCAATTTCACAAATTCATTCCCAGCTTTCCCCTAGCACCGGCGGCGTCGAAATCCACCCTCTAGGCAGGACGATCCCTTCAGACATTTGACTTCTGGGGCCAAGTTGCTGCGCCATTGCGCCGATCGCGATACCGAGCTCCAATGGCGATGCCGAGCCGCCATGTGAGGCTCTGGCCCGCCGCCGACGAGCCGAGCAGCTCGGAGGATGGCAGGTCCTACTATGAAGAAAGAAGAAGTTTTGTCTACAAGCGGGTGATCTACCCTTCTCTTTGCTATTCGCACTAGTTACAACTGCTAGCTGGCTACTGAACCTCAAATTGTTTGTTAGCCCATCGCTGACAAACATATTTTGTCCACAGTTTTCTGTCAAGTGGGATCTACGTGGACCCCCCTTACCTGGTTACTGTAGTCCTCTATAGGTATGACTCTAAGAGCAACAAGTATGGACACCATTGTTTCACGATGGAAGAAGCGCCTGCGTAGATCTGCACTATATCTGGTATGGTTGCTGCTCTGCATAATCATGTTGAAGTATGGCCAAAGCAGACTGCAAAGTTCAGCTTCATGGATGAACGTGGCATCCATGTTCCTATATCGTGTGACAGTCAGCTAATTGGGTTGATGAAAATGTATGCTTCAGATTGCATGTTTGAGCTGAATTATGATGTACTGGATGTGGAAGCTGCTGCAACTGGGAGTCACCCTTCTATTCTTGGACAGGGTGGTTGCTCGAACGCAATTAGCTCCTGGTAAGCAAAGGTCACTTGGGGTTCGCATGTTTGTGCTGAATTGTAATTTTTGTTTTATTTACTCTGTAGATATTGGGCAGTTATTCAATAGTCTTGTTTCTTTGACAGGAAGCGCCGCAAGGTTAGAAACATGACTGCTGGGTCAGCCATTTTGCTGCCCGAAGAAATTAAAAACGAGTGGAAAGATGATGCTGGACACGATTCTGGTGCCCATTGTCCCGGCGATGCAGAGTACGTGAAGCTAAGAAAATTGGCACCGAGGAAGAGGAAGAAGGCAGGAAATGAAGAAACCATTGGAAGTGAAGGCTTGCCACCCAGGCTACGGAAGAAGGCTGCTGGCAATGAAGATGCATAGTAATGTGTTGAACTTGAACCTATATATGTAATTGTGTTAAATTCTGATCGCTCTATGTGTGGCACGTTGCTAGGCGAAACAATCTACCCATGTTCTCTGAGTAAAATGTACCGCGACTTAGGGTTTGGAAACACCCGAGTCGGTAGTTGAATCCAAAATTGTGATTGTGCCACTGCTATCTGAAAACAATGATCCACCGGTTCCACGATTACTGAGGGCCAGGAGGTCTCCAAATACGACGGAATGTAAGTGGCACATAAATAAATTATTTAAGCTGCCACACTCCACGAAGCAGCAACTTATTTCAGATGCTGCACAACGACGCGACAACATAGACAACAATGTTCTCACCGATAATGCCCAGATGAGGAGGAAATGGGTACCACTTTCTGGCCTAATCTTGAGCCCGTCTATCTCACTGCCTCTCTGCTCCTGCATCCCCAGATTCGGGCGAAGCTCCGGATCTCAAAGAATCGGTGTACGTGCTTCCACTTTATAAATTGTGGTTGTGCCATTTGCATGCGGCACAATCCATGTAGATTACGTTTAAACAAACCACCAGTGTCAAAATACACTAGTAGAAAAGGTATCTTTGGTCCACGGTTACGTTCCCAATCCGAGACAGAGATCTAAATCGAGGCAGAAATTGATCTAAATCACAAATTCTTCCACAAATTAATGCAGGGTCAGAGCAATTTTTTTCCTCCCTGGAATCTGGGACCAATAGTTCAGACCGCTAGGTCAACAAGTACAAATATTACAACTTAAAAAGGCACGGAGATTAAGCTAAATAGAACTAGTTATCACACATCTCCTTGATCTTCCTAATCTTGGCCCGATGCGCATCTTCCTGCGAGAGCAAGGATCGAATTGTCTACTCCTTCCTTTTAGCATCTTCCTTGCACAGCTTCAATTGTTTCTCTACATTTTTCCTCATGCACTTGTCAATACTCATAGTTGTGTACTGTAGGACTTTGGCCTGCTGGAGATCGTTCCTTGCTTGAGTCAGTTCTTGCTCTGATTTAGCCTTCAGGGCCAACGCCGCATCCCTCTCCTTCTCGACTTTGATAACCTTGTCTTGCACCCACCTGAGATCTCGCTTATGCTTGGTCGTGTCAACTGGTTCCCATAGATGCATCTCAACACTGTCAAGAAGTGAGATGAATACGGATTCTTTCAACTCGACAGTCATTTCCCATAGTTTGTCCAGCGTTTTCTGCATCGATTTGGGCCACTCTGGATCTACCCATTTGACAAAACCGCAAATTTCGCCTTGCATCATTGCACGATGTCCTTGACACCGTAGAAACCTCCTGCCTGCATTTCGTCCTTCGAAGGCTACAAATTTAGCGGGCACATATCCATGTTTACATACCAGAGGACTGTCTTCATCCTCTAAACCGTGATAGTCGGAGTCATACATCGTCTGGTTGGCCTAACACATCATACGCGCATGAGTAAACATATTAGATCTAGCTCAAAAAAATAGATAACTGGCCACAGATGATAGAAATAGAGATGAGACGACTCACATCGAAATCACCGTCCCTGTCGTCACGACGCGTTTCCTCGCCGTGTCCCCTTGAACCCATGGGGGGGGGGGTTGGCTACCGGAGAGGGGATTGGGATGGAGGCGGCGTCGGCTAGCGGCTACGGTAGGATGGGAGTGAAGTGGGGAAAGTGGCTTCGAGGGTAAGGAAGAGAAGTACGGGGAGGAAGAGAAGTAATGGGGACGTGACACTAGGATGTGGCCCACTGAACTCGTGAGACGTGACACTCGAAACAGGGGAGCGCCCGGTGTTGCCAGTTTGTCCAAAGCAAGCATGGCCAATCATGCCACAGAACAGCCTACTCGCGGATCGCTCTCACGAAGACCATCCCAATCATCCAAGCGCCCCAATCGAACGGTATGTAACAATCGTCAAGTAGAACACTGTGTTAGGGCGTGCCTTCTAGAAGACTCGGTCTAATGGCTACCCATGCAATGACACTGGGTGTGGTTCATGAAAAGAATAGACATGCAATGACACTGGCTATGATTCATGAAAAGAACAGACATGCAATGACACTGGTGGATCCTTATGTGGTTCAAGAAAAGAACAGACAGGCAATGACACTGGTGGATCCTTATGTGGTTTGTTTAGAAGAACACACATGCAATGACACTGGGTGTGGTTCATGAGAAGAACACACACGCAATGACACTGGTGGATCCTTATGTGGTTTGTTTAGAGGAACAGACATGCAATGACACCGGTGGATCCACATGTGGTTTATGGAAGTAAAAGACATGCAATGACACTAGTAGATCCTTATGTGGTTCATGAAAAGAACAGACATGCAGTGAAACTGAGTGTGGTTCGTGAATAGAACAGACATGCACTGACACTGGGTGTGGTTCATGAAAAGAACAGACATGCAATGACACTGGTGGGCCCATCCTTATGTGGTTCATGAAAAGAACAGACAAGCAATGGCACTATTGGATCCTTATGTGGTTTGTTTAGAAGAACACACATGCAATGACACCGGTGGATCCACATGTGGTTTATGCATGTAAAATACATGCAATGACACTGGTAGATCCTTATGTGGTTCATGAAAAGAACAGACATGCAGTGAAACTGGGTGTGGTTCATGAATAGAACAGACATGCACTGACACTGGGTGTGGTTCATGAAAAGAAGAGACATGCAATGACACTGGTGGGCCCATCCTTATGTGGTTCATGAAAAGAACAGACATGCAATGACACTGGTGGATCCTTATGTGGTTTGTTTAGAAGAACACACATGCAATGACACTAGGTGTGGTTCATGAAAAGAACACACACATAATGACACTGGTGGATCCATATGTGGTTTGTTTAGAGGAACAGACATGCAATGACACCGGTGGATCCACGTGTGGTTCATGAGAAGAACACATATCCAATGACTCTAGTAGATCCTTATGTGGTTCATGAAAAGAACTGACATGCAGTGACACTGGGTGTGGTTCATGAAAAGAACAGACCTGCACTGACACTAGGAGTGGTTCATGAAAAGAACAGACAGGCAATGACACTGGTGGATCCTTATGTGGTTTATGGAAGGAACAGACATGCAATCACACCGGTGGATCCACATGTGGTTTATGGAAGTAACACACATGCAATGACACTAGGTGTGGTTCATGAAAAGAACAGACATGCAATGACACTGGTAGATCCTTATGTGGTTCATGAGAAGAACACACACGCAATGACACTGGTGGATCCTTATGTGGTTTGTTTAGAGGAACATACATGCAATGACACCGGTGGATCCACATGTGGTTTATGGAAGTAAAAGACATGCAATGACACTGGTAGATCCTTATGTGGTTCATGAATAGAACATACATGCACTGACACTAGGTGTGGTTCATGAAAAGAACAGACATGCAATGACACTGGTGGGCCCATCCTTATGTGGTTCATGAGAAGAACAGACATGCAATGACAATGGTGGATCCTTATGTGGTTTGTTTAGAGGAACATGCATGCAATGACACCGATGGATCCACATGTGGTTTATGGAAGTAACACACATGCAATGACACTAGGTGTGGTTCATGGAAAGAACAGACATGCAATGAGACTGGTAGATCCTTATGTGCTTCATGAAAAGAACATACATGCAATGACACTGGTGGATCCTTATGTGGTTTGTTTAGAGGAACAGACATGCAATGACTCTAGCCATGGTTCATGAAAAGAACAGACATGCAATGACACTGGTGGATCCTTATGTGGTTTATGGAAGGAATAGACATGCAATCACACCGGTGGATCCATATGTGGTTTATGGAAGTAACACACATGCAATGACACTGGGTGTGGTTCATGAAAAGAACAGACATGCAATGACACTGGTAGATCCTTATGTGGTTCATGAGAAGAACACACACGCAATGACACTGTTGGAT
Source organism: Avena insularis (assembly GCA_023614405.1). Lineage (NCBI taxonomy): Eukaryota > Viridiplantae > Streptophyta > Magnoliopsida > Poales > Poaceae > Avena > Avena insularis. The sequence continues at coordinate 212,819,465 of CM042690.1, forward strand.
CCTTATGTGGTTTGTTTAGAGGAACATACATGCAATGACACCGGTGGATCCACATGTGGTTTATGGAAGTAAAAGACATGCAATGACATTGGTAGATCCTTCTATGGTTCATGAAAAGAACAGACATGCAGTGAAGCTGGGTGTGGTTCATGAATAGAACAGGCATGCACTGACACTAGGTGTGGTTCATGAAAAGAACAGACATGCAATGACACTGGTGGCCCCAGCCTTATGTGGTTCATGAAAAGAACAGACATGAAGTGACACTGGTGGATCCTTATGTGGTTTGTTTAGAGGAACAGACATGCAATGACACCAGTGGATCCACATGTGGTTTATGGAAGTAACACACATGCAATGACACTGAGTGTGGTTCATGAAAAGAACAGACATGCAATGACACTGGTAGATCCTTATGTGGTTCATGAAAAGAAGAGACATGCAATGACACTGGTGTATCCTTATGTGGTTTGTTTATAGGAACATACATGCAATGACTCTAGCCATGGTTCATGAAAAGAACAGACATGCAATGACACCGGGTGTGGTTCATGAAAAGAACAGACATGCAATGACTTATGTGGTTTGTTTAGAATAACACACATGCAATGACACTGGGTGTGGTTCAAGAAAAGAACATATAGGCAATGACACTGGTGGATCCTTATGTGGTTCGTTTAGAAGAACACGCATGCAATGATACTAGGTGTGGTTCATGAAAAGAACAGACACGCAATGCCACTGGTGGATCCTTATGTGGTTTGTTTAGAGGAACATACATGCAATCACACTAGGTGGATCCATATGTAGTTTATGGTAGTAAAATACATGCAATGACACTGGCAGTGATTCATGAAAAGGACAGACATGCAATGACACTGGTGGATCCTTATGTGGTCCATGAAAAGAATAGACAGGCAATGACACTGGTGGATCCTTATGTGGTTTGTTTAGAGGAACACACATGCAATGACGCTGGGTGTGGTTCATGAGAAGAACACACACACAATGACACTGGTGTATCCTTATGTGGTTTGTTTAGAGGAACAAACATGCAATGACACCGGTGGATCCACATGTGGTTTATGGAAGTAAAAGACATGCAATGACACTGGTAGATCCTTATGTGGTTCATGAAGCGAATGCACATGCAAAGGAAACTGGATGTGGTTCGTGAATAGAACATACATGCACTGACACTGGGTGTGGTTCATGAAAAGAACAGACATGCAATGACACTGGTGGGCCCATCCTTATGTGGTTCATGAAAAGAACAGACAGGCAATGACACTGGTGGATCCTTATGTGGTTTGTTTAGAAGAACACACATGCAATGACACCGGTGGATCCCCATGTGGTTTATGGAATTAAATGACATACAATGACACTGGTAGATCGTTATGTGGTTCATGAAAAGAACATACATGCAGTGAAACTGGGTGTGGTTCATGAATAGAACAGACATGCACTGACACTAGGTGTGGTTCATGAAAAGAACAGACATGCAATGACACTGGTGGTCCCATCCTTATGTGGTTCATGAAACGAACAGACATGTAATGACACTGGTGGATCCTTATGTGGTTTGTTTAGAAGAACATACATGCAATGACACTGGGTGTGGTTCATGAAAAGAACACACATGCAATGACATTGGTGGATCCTTATGTGGTTTGTTTAGAGGAACAAACATGCAATGACACCGGTGGATCCACATGTGGTTCATGAGAAGAACACACATCCAATGACTCTGGTAGATCCTTATGTGGTTCATGAAAAGAACTGACATGCAGTGACACTGGGTGTGGTTCATGAAAAGAATAGACATGCACTGACACTAGGAGTGGTTCATGAAAAGAACAGACAGGCAATGACACTGGTGGATCCTTTTGTGGTTTATGGAAGGAACAGACATGCAATCACACCGGTGGATCCACATGTGGTTTATGGAAGTAACATACATGCAATGACACTGGGTGTGGTTCCTGAAAAGAACAGACATGCAATGACACTGGTAGATCCTTATGTGGTTGATGAGCAGAACACACACGCAATGAAACTGGTGGATCCTTATGTGGTTTGTTTAGAGGAACATACATGCAATGACACCGGTGGATCCACATGTGGTTTATGGAAGTAAAAGACATGCAATGACACTGGTAGATCCTTATGTGGTTCATGAATAGAACAGACATGCACTGACACTAGGTGTGGTTCATGAAAAGAACTGACATGCAATGACACTGGTGGGCCCATCCTTATGTGGTTCATGAGAAGAACAGACAGACAATGACACCGTTGGATACTTATGTGGTTTGTTTAGAGGAACATACATGAAATGACACCGGTGGATCCACATGTGGTTTATGGAAGTAACACACATGCAATGACACTGAGTGTGGTTCATGAAAAGAACAGACATGCAATGACACTGGTGGATCCTTATGTGGTTTGTTTATAGGAATAGACATGCAATGACTCTAGCCGTGGTTCATGAAAAGAAGAGACATGCAATGACTCTAGCCGTGGTTCATGAAAAGAACAGACATGCAATGACACTGGTGGATCCTTATGTGGTTTATGGAAGGAACAGACATGCAATCACACCAGCGGATCCATATGTGGTTTATGGAAGTAACACACATGCAATGACACTGGGTGTGGTTCATGAAAAGAACAGACATGCAATGACACTGGTAGATCCTTATGTGGTTCATGAGAAGACAACACACACAATGACACTGGTGGATCCTTATGTGGTTTGTTTAGAGGAATAGGCATGCAATGACACCGGTGGATCCACATGTGGTTTATGGAAGTAAAAGACATGCAATGACACTGGTAGATCCTTATGTGGTTCATGAAACGAACAGACATGCAGTGAAACTGGATGTGGTTCGTGAATAGAACATACATGCTTGACACTTGGGTGTGGTTCATGAAAAGACAGACATGCAATGACACTGGTGGGCCCATCCTTATGTGGTTCATGAAAAGAACATGTGCAATGACACTGGTGGATCCTTATGTGGTTTGTTTAGAAGAACACACATGCAATGACACCGGTGGATCCACATGTGGTTTATGGAATTAAATGACATGCAATGACACTGGTAGATCGTTATGTGGTTCATGAAAAGAACATACATGCAGTGAAACTGGGTGTGGTTCATGAATAGAACAGACATGCACTGACACTAGGTGTGGTTCATGAAAAACAGACATGCAATGACACCGTGGGCCCATCCTTATGTGGTTCATGAAACGAACAGACATGTAATGACACTGGTGGATCCTTATGTGGTTTGTTTAGAAGAACATACATGCAATGACACTGGGTGTGGTTCATGAAAAGAACACACACGCAATGACATTGGTGGATCCTTATGTGGTTTGTTTAGAGGAACAAACATGCAATGACACCGGTGGATCCACATGTGGTTCATGAGAAGAACACACATCCAATGACTCTGGTAGATCCTTATGTGGTTCATGAAAAGAACTGACATGCAGTGACACTGGGTGTGGTTCATGAAAAGAATAGACATGCACTGACACTAGGAGTGGTTCATGAAAAGAACAGACAGGCAATGACACTGGTGGATCCTTTTGTGGTTTATGGAAGGAACAGACATGCAATCACACCGGTGGATCCACATGTGGTTTATGGAAGTAACATACATGCAATGACCTTTGGGTGGTTCCTGAAAAGAACAGACATGCAATGACACTGGTAGATCCTTATGTGGTTGATGAGCAGAACACACACGCAATGAAACTGGTGGATCCTTATGTGGTTTGTTTAGAGGAACATACATGCAATGACACCGGTGGATCCACATGTGGTTTATGGAAGTAAAAGACATGCAATGACACTGGTAGATCCTTATGTGGTTCATGAATAGAACAGACATGCACTGACACTAGGTGTGGTTCATGAAAAGAACAGACATGCAATGACACTGGTGGGCCCATCCTTATGTGGTTCATGAGAAGAACAGACAGACAATGACACCGTTGGATACTTATGTGGTTTGTTTAGAGGAACATACATGCAATGACACCGGTGGATCCACATGTGGTTTATGGAAGTAACACACATGCAATGACACTGAGTGTGGTTCATGAAAAGAACAGACATGCAATGACACTGGTGGATCCTTATGTGGTTTGTTTATAGGAATAGACATGCAATGACTCTAGCCGTGGTTCATGAAAAGAAGAGACATGCAATGACTCTAGCCGTGGTTCATGAAAAGAACAGACATGCAATGACACTGGTGGATCCTTATGTGGTTTATGGAAGGAACAGACATGCAATCACACCAGCGGATCCATATGTGGTTTATGGAAGTAACACACATGCAATGACACTGGGTGTGGTTCATGAAAAGAACAGACATGCAATGACACTGGTAGATCCTTATGTGGTTCATGAGAAGACAACACACACAATGACACTGGTGGATCCTTATGTGGTTTGTTTAGAGGAATAGGCATGCAATGACACCGGTGGATCCACATGTGGTTTATGGAAGTAAAAGACATGCAATGACACTGGTAGATCCTTATGTGGTTCATGAAACGAACAGACATGCAGTGAAACTGGATGTGGTTCGTGAATAGAACATACATGCACTGACACTGGGTGTGGTTCATGAAAAGAACAGACATGCAATGACACTGGTGGGCCCATCCTTATGTGGTTCATGAAAAGAACAGACAGGCAATGACACTGGTGGATCCTTATGTGGTTTGTTTAGAAGAACACACATGCAATGACACCGGTGGATCCACATGTGGTTTATGGAATTAAATGACATGCAATGACACTGGTAGATCGTTATGTGGTTCATGAAAAGAACATACATGTAGTGAAACTGGGTGTGGTTCATGAATAGAACAGACATGCACTGACACTAGGTGTGGTTCATGAAAAGAACAGACATGCAATGACACTGGTGGGCCCATCCTTATGTGGTTCATGAAACGAACAGACATGTAATGACACTGGTGGATCCTTATGTGGTTTGTTTAGAAGAACATACATGCAATGACACTGGGTGTGGTTCATGAAAAGAACACACACGCAATGACATTGGTGGATCCTTATGTGGTTTGTTTAGAGGAACAAACATGCAATGACACCGGTGGATCCACATGTGGTTCATGAGAAGAACACACATCCAATGACTCTGGTAGATCCTTATGTGGTTCATGAAAAGAACTGACATGCAGTGACACTGGGTGTGGTTCATGAAAAGAACAGACATGCACTGACACTAGGAGTGGTTCATGAGAAGAAAGAACAGACAGGCAATGACACTGGTGGATCCTTTTGTGGTTTATGGAAGGAACAGACATGCAATCACACCGGTGGATCCACATGTGGTTTATGGAAGTAACATACATGCAATGACACTGGGTGTGGTTCCTGAAAAGAACAGACATGCAATGACACTGGTAGATCCTTATGTGGTTGATGAGCAGAACACACACGCAATGAAACCTTATGTGGTTTGTTTAGAGGAACATACATGCAATGACACCGGTGGATCCACATGTGGTTTATGGAAGTAAAAGACATGCAATGACACTGGTAGATCCTTATGTGGTTCATGAATAGAACAGACATGCACTGACACTAGGTGTGGTTCATGAAAAGAACAGACATGCAATGACACTGGTGGGCCCATCCTTATGTGGTTCATGAGAAGAACAGACAGACAATGACACCGTTGGATACTTATGTGGTTTGTTTAGAGGAACATACATGCAATGACACCGGTGGATCCACATGTGGTTTATGGAAGTAACACACATGCAATGACACTGAGTGTGGTTCATGAAAAGAACAGACATGCAATGACACTGGTGGATCCTTATGTGGTTTGTTTATAGGAATAGACATGCAATGACTCTAGCCGTGGTTCATGAAAAGAAGAGACATGCAATGACTCTAGCCGTGGTTCATGAAAAGAACAGACATGCAATGACACTGGTGGATCCTTATGTGGTTTATGGAAGGAACAGACATGCAATCACACCAGTGGATCCATATGTGGTTTATGGAAGTAACACACATGCAATGACACTGGGTGTGGTTCATGAAAAGAACAGACATGCAATGACACTGGTAGATCCTTATGTGGTTCATGAGAAGACAACACACACAATGACACTGGTGGATCCTTATGTGGTTTGTTTAGAGGAATAGGCATGCAATGACACCGGTGGATCCACATGTGGTTTACTGAAGTAAAAGACATGCAATGACACTGATAGATCCTTCTATGGTTCATGAAAAGAACAGACATGCAGTGAAACTGGGTGTGGTTCATGAATAGAACAGACATGCACTAACATTGGGTGTGGTTCATGAAAAGAACAGACATGCAATGACACTGGTGGGCCCATCCTTATGTGGTTCATGAAAAGAACAGACAGGCAGTGACACTGGTGGATCCTTATGTGGTTTGTTTAGAGGAACATGCATGCAATGACACCGGTGGATCCACATGTGGTTTATGGAAGTAACACACATGCAATGACACAGGGTGTGGTTCATGAAAAGAATAGACATGCGATGACACTGGTAGATCCTTATGTGATTCATGAAAAGAACAGACATGCAATGACACTGGTGGATCCTTATGTGGTTTGTTTAGAGGAACAAACATGCAATGACTCTAGCCGTGGTTCATGAAAAGAACAGACATGCAATGACACCGGGTGTGGTTCATGAAAAGAACAGACATGCAATGACTTATGTGGTTTGTTTAGAATAACACACATGCAATGACACTAGGTGTGGTTCTTGAAAATAACATATAGGCAATGCCACTGGTGGATCCTTATGTGGTTTGTTTAGAAGAACACACATGCAATGACACTGGGTGTGGTTCATGAAAAGAACAGACATGCAATGACACTGGTGGATCCTTATGTTGTTTGTTTAGAGGAACAAACATGCAATCACACTAGGTGGACCCATATGTGGTTTATGGAAGTAAAAGACATGCAATGACACTTGCTGTGATTCGTGAAAAGAATAGACATGCAATGACAATGGTGGATCCTTATGTGGTTCATGAAAAGAACAGAGAGGCAATGACACTAGTGGATCCTTATGTGGTTTGTTTAGAAGAACACACATGCAATGACACTGGGTGTGGTTCATGAGATGAACACACACGCAATGACACTGGTGGATCCTTATGTGGTTTGTTTAGAGGAACAGACATGCAATGACACTGGTGGATCCACATGTGGTTTATGGAAGTAAAAGACATGCAATGACGCTGGTAGATCCTTATGTGGTTCATGAAAAGAACAGACATGCAGTGAAACTAGGTGTGGTTCGTGAATAGAACAGACATGCACTGACACTGGGTGTGGTTCATGAAAAGAACAGACATGCAATGACACTGATGGGCCCATCCTTATGTGGTTCATGAAAAGAACAGCCAGGCAATGACACTAGTGGATCCTTATGTGGTTTGTTCAGAAGAACACACATGCAATGACACCGGTGGATCTACATGTGGTTTATGGAAGTAAAAGACATGCAATGACACTGGTAGATCCTTATGTGGTTCATGAAAATAATAGACATACAGTGGAACTGGGTGTGGTTCATGAATAGAACAGACATGCACTGACACTGGGTGTGGTTCATGAAAAGAACAAACATGCCATGACACTGGTGGGCCCATCCTTATGTGGTTCATGAAAATAACTGACATGCAATGACACTGGTGGATCCTTATGTTGTTTGTTTAGAAGAACACACATGCAATGCCACTGGGTGTGGTATATGAAAAGAACACACACGCAATGACACTGGTGGATCCTTATGTGGTTTGTTTAGAGGAACATACATGCAATGACACCGGTGGATCCACGTGTGGTTCATGAGAAGAACACACATCCAATGACTCTGGTAGATCCTTATGTGGTTCATGAAAAGAACTGACATGCAGTGACACTGGGTGTGGTTCATGAAAAGAACAGACATGCACTGACACTAGGAGTGGTTCATGAAAAGAATGCATGGACAATGACGCTGGTGGATCCTTATGTGGTTTATGGAAGGAACATACATGCAATCACACCGGTGGATCCACATGTGGTTTATGGAAGTAACACACATGCAATGACACTGGGTGTGGTTCATGAAAAGAACAGACATGCAATGACACTAGGAGTGGTTCATGAAAAGAACAGACAGGCAATGACACTGGTGGATCCTTATGTGGTTTATGGAAGGAACAGACATGCAATCACACTAGGTGGATCCATATGTGGTTTATGGAAGTAACACACATGCAATGACACTGGGTGTGGTTCATGAAAAGAACATACATGAATGACACTGGTAGATCCTTATGTGGTTCATGAGAAGAACAGACATGCAATGACACTGGTGGATCCTTATGTGGTTTGTTTAGAGGAACATACATGCAGTGAAACTGGGTGTGGTTCATGAATAGAACAGACATGCACTGACACTTGGTGTGGTTCATGAAAAGAACAAACATGCAATGACACTGGTGGGCCCATCCTTATGTGGTTCATGAAAAGAACAGACATGCAATGACATTGGTGGATCCTTATGTGGTTTGTTTAGAAGAACACACATGCAATGACACTGGGTCTGGTTCATGAAAATAACACACACGCAATGACACTGGTGGATCCTTATGTGGTTTGTTTAGAGGAACATACATGCAATGACACCGGTGGATCCACGTGTGGTTCACGAGAAGAACACACATCCAATGACTCTAGGTGGGGCGAAATGACACGAGCTCATGGAATAAGAAGGTTCATGAGAAGAACACACATCCAATGACACCGGTGGATCCTTATGTGGTTCATGAAAAGAACTGACATGCAGTGACACTGGGTGTGGTTCATGAAAAGAACAGACATGCACTGACACTAGGAGTGGTTCATGAAAAGAACAGATAGGCAATGACAATGGTGGATCCTTATGTGGTTTATGGAAGGAACAAACATGCAATCACACTAGGTGGATCCATATGTGGTTTATGGAAGTAACTCACATGCAATGACACTGGGTGTGGTTCATGAAAAGAATAGACATGCAATGACACTGGTGGATCCGTATGTTGTTTGTTTAGAAGAACACACATGCAACGCCACTGGGTGTGGTTCATGAAAAGAACACACACGCAATGACACTGGTGGATCCTAATGTGGTTTGTTTAGAGGAACATACATGCAATGACACCGGTGGATCCACGTGTGGTTCATGAGAAGAACACACATCCAATGACTCTGGTAGATCCTTATGTGGTTCATGAAAAGAACTGACATGCAGTGACACTGGGTGTGGTTCATGAAAAGAACAGACATGCACTGACACTAGGAGTGGTTCATGAAAAGAACAGACAGACAATGACACTGGTGGATCCTTATGTGGTTTATGGAAGGAACATACATGCAATCACACCGGTGGATCCACATGTGGTTTATGGAAGTAACACACATGCAATGACACTGGGTGTGGTTCATGAAAAGAACAGACATGCAATGACACTAGGAGTGGTTCATGAAAAGAACAGACAGGCAATGACACTGGTGGATCCTTATGTGGTTTATGGAAGGAACAGACATGCAATCACACTAGGTGGATCCATATGTGGTTTATGGAAGTAACACACATGCAATGACACTGGGTGTGGTTCATGAAAATAACATACATGAATGACACTGGTAGATCCTTATGTGGTTCATGAGAAGAACAGACATGCAATGACACTGGTGGATCCTTATGTGGTTTGTTTAGAGGAACAGACATGCAGTGAAACTGGGTGTGGTTCATGAATAGAACAGACATGCACTGACACTTGGTGTGGTTCATGAAAAGAACAGACATGCAATGACACTGGTGGGCCCATCCTTATGTGGTTCATGAAAAGAACAGACATGCAATGACATTGGTGGATCCTTATGTGGTTTGTTTAGAAGAACACACATGCAATGACACTGGGTCTGGTTCATGAAAATAACACACACCCAATGACACTGGTGGATCCTTATGTGGTTTGTTTAGAGGAACATACATGCAATGACACTGGTGGATCCTTATGTTGTTTGTTTAGAAGAACACACATGCAATGCCACTGGGTGTGGTTCATGAAAAGAACACACACGCAATGACACTGGTGGATCCTAATGTGGTTTGTTTAGAGGAACATACATGCAATGACACCGGTGGATCCACGTGTGGTTCATGAGAAGAACACACATCCAATGACTCTGGTAGATCCTTATGTGGTTCATGAAAAGAATCGACATGCGGTGACACTGGGTGTGGTTCATGAAAAGAACACATGCAATCGACACTAGGAGTGGTTCATGAAAAGAAATGCATGCACAATGACACTGGTGGATCCTTATGTGGTTTATGGAAGGAACATACATGCAATCACACCGGTGGATCCACATGTGGTTTATGGAAGTAACACACATGCAATGACACTGGGTGTGGTTCATGAAAAGAACAGACATGCAATGACACTAGGAGTGGTTCATGAAAAGAACAGACAGGCAATGACACTGGTGGATCCTTATGTGGTTTATGGAAGGAACAGACATGCAATCACACTAGGTGGATCCATATGTGGTTTATGGAAGTAACACACATGCAATGACACTGGGTGTGGTTCATGAAAAGAACATACATGAATGACACTGGTAGATCCTTATGTGGTTCATGAGAAGAACAGACATGCAATGACACTGGTGGATCCTTATGTGGTTTGTTTAGAGGAACAGACATGCAGTGAAACTGGGTGTGGTTCATGAATAGAACAGACATGCACTGACACTTGGTGTGGTTCATGAAAAGAACAGACATGCAATGACACTGGTGGGCCCATCCTTATGTGGTTCATGAAAAGAACAGACATGCAATGACATTGGTGGATCCTTATGTGGTTTGTTTAGAAGAACACACATGCAATGACACTGGGTCTGGTTCATGAAAATAACACACACGCAATGACACTGGTGGATCCTTATGTGGTTTGTTTAGAGGAACATACATGCAATGACACCGGTGGATCCATGTGTGGTTCACGAGAAGAACACACATCCAATGACTCTAGGTGGGGCGAAATGACACGAGCTCATGGAAGAAGAAGGTTCATCAGAAGAACACACATCCAATGACACCGGTGGATCCTTATGTGGTTCATGAAAAGAACTGACATGCAGTGACACTGGGTGTGGTTCATGAAAAGAACAGACATGCACTGACACTAGGAGTCGTTCATGAAAAGAACAGACAGGCAATGACACTGGTGGATCCTTATGTGGTTTATGGAAGGAACAAACATGCAATCACACTAGGTGGATCCATATGTGGTTTATGGAAATAACTCACATGCAATGACACTGGGTGTGGTTCATGAAAAGAATAGACATGCAATGACACTGGTGGATCCTTATGTTGTTTGTTTAGAAGAACACACATGCAATGCCATTGGGTGTGGTTCATGAAAAGAACACACACGCAATGACACTGGTGGATCCTTATGTGGTTTGTTTAGAGGAACATACATGCAATGACACCGGTGGATCCACGTGTGGTTCATGAGAAGAACACACATCCAATGACTCTGGTAGATCCTTATGTGGTTCATGAAAAGAACTGACATGCAGTGACACTGGGTGTGGTTCATGAAAAGAACAGATATGCACTGACACTAGGAGTGGTTCATGAGAAGAACAGACAGACAATGACACTGGTGGATCCTTATGTGGTTTATGGAAGGAACATACATGCAATCACACCGGTGGATCCACATGTGGTTTATGGAAGTAACACACATGCAATGACACTGGGTGTGGTTCATGAAAAGAACAGACATGCAATGACACTAGGAGTGGTTCATGAAAAGAACAGACAGGCAATGACACTAGTGGATCCTTATGTGGTTTATGGAAGGAATAGACATGCAATCACACTAGGTGGATCCATATGTGGTTTATGGAAGTAACACACATGCAATGACACTGGGTGTGGTTCATGGAAAGAACATACATGAATGACACTGGTAGATCCTTATGTGGTTCATGAGAAGAACAGACATGCAATGACACTGGTGGATCCTTATGTGGTTTGTTTAGAGGAACAGACATGCAGTGAAACTGGGTGTGGTTCATGAATAGAACAGACACGCACTGACACTTGGTGTGGTTCATGAAAAGAATAGACATGCAATGACACTGGTGGGCCCATCCTTATGTGGTTTATGAAAAGAATAGACATGCAATGACATTGGTGGATCCTTATGTGGTTTGTTTAGAAGAACACACATGCAATGACACTGGGTGTGGTTCATGAAAATAACACACACGCAATGACACTGGTGGATCCTTATGTGGTTTGTTTAGAGGAACATACATGCAATGACACCGGTGGATCCACGTGTGGTTCACGAGAAGAACATGCATCCAATGACTCTAGGTGGGGCGAAATGACACGAGCTCATGGAAGAAGAAGGTTCATGAGAAGAACACACATCCAATGACACCGGTGGATCCTTATGTGGTTCATGAAAAGAACTGACATGCAGTGACACTGGGTGTGGTTCATGAAAAGAATGACATGCATCGACACTAGGAGTGGTTCATGAAAAGAATGTATGTGCAATGACACTGGTGGATCCTTATGTGGTTTATGGAAGGAACAAACATGCAATCACACTAGGTGGATCCATATGTGGTTTATGGAAGTAACTCACATGCAATGACACTGGGTGTGGTTAATGAAAAGAACATACATGCAATGACACAGGTAGATCCTTATTTGGTTCATGAAAAGAACAGACATGTAATGACATTGGTGGATCCTTATGTGGTTTGTTTAGAGGAACGGACATGCAATGCCACTGGTGGATCCATGCGTGGTTTATGAGAAGAACACACATCCAATGAACTCTAGTGGATCTATCTTGGCATAATTTGATGTATTCCACGATGTATTTCATTGTACAAGACACTTTCCATTTTTTACTACTCAGTTTTACCCTTGGTTTTATGTGGTACTACTTAGTTTTGCCCACCCCCCCTCTCTATCTTGCGTAGAAGCCCAAAACTGTGCTCACCCTGTCTGCTACTCCCTGATTGGTTGTCACAGTTGTCACGTGGATCGTACGCACCAACCATTGATTTTGTGCGATCCAACGATGATCGTTGCACACCTCGTGCCCTTCACAGTACAGCGTGAGACAGCACGGACGTCTCCCTCCGCGAGACTTCTACAGGAAGGAACACGATGCCGTCCATCAAAAAAGTCGTCGAGCAGTCATGTCAAGTTTAATCAAGTCTGAAAAGGCTACTACTGCTACTACAACTCATGCACAGGGCAATGGGGTCATCGAGTGCACGGTTGTCGACGGGACGCTGCAATTTATTGCCACTTGATTTTAATCAGACATATCCCATTTATACGCAGCACTCTCAATCTCACTTCCAACTGGGCCCTACCGCTAGTAAATTCCATGAGTCAAGGGCCCCCCTCGAGTAGATGTAACGTTGCTAGAAATTAGTTCCGCGCCACTTGCATGCAGTGGAATCGAGGTCTGCCATGAGCGTGTTTTCAATGCAGCTCTAAAGTGGAGATTGTGGCTGTTTCAAAAAAAAGGGAACCGAAAAAAGGGTGGAGATCGTGGTAGCCCCCCCGCCCCCCGCCCACCACACGTGTCCACTCGAGGACTACGAACGGTCCGGTGTTTATAACCCCCCTCGACCTTCTTCTTCCATGAGCTCGTGTCATTTCCCCGATGTCTAGTCCCAAGACCCCAATCTACACCGCGTCGTTGAATCTCCCTCGTTTGCACTACCTCCTTCCCTTGGTGTGCCATGAAGCGTATGCATGGAGAAGATCCGGAGGTGAAGCCAGTTGAAGGCGAAGCAGCAGATGGCTCGGTCGTCGACAAGCAGATGGAGGCGTCTTCTCCGGGCACGAACGCCGCTCGTCGCTGCACCGTCAAGGGTGCAAACTCATCCGTCCAGCCAGTAGCCGTCGCCGCCGAGCAGCAGGTGGTAGCCGTCGCCGCCGAGCAGCAGTTGGTAGCCGTCACCGCCGAGCAGCAGTTGGTAGCCGTTGCCGCCGAGCAACAGGTGGTAGCCATCACCGCCGAGCAGCCGGTAGTAGCCGTCGCCGCCGAGCAGTAGGTGGCCGACAATGTCGTGGTGGCAGCGGCAAATCTAGATGGGGGGCAGGTGGCAGGCGGAGGCAATCTGATGATCTACATCAACGACCCCATCGCCGTTCAAGAAATCTTCAACGCAATCGTGGAGAATGATGAGTTCGAGGAGGAGGTCCCTGATGAGGAGTCCGAGGTACTACATTGCTAGCTTCTCTAGTCGCAGCCGCAGTTTTCACTGTTCACACATAGGATTTGCTCAATCGTGTACATATTATTTTGCTCTTGAAGTAGGGTAGTATATATATGATTCGATCGGTTGATTGATGCATCTGCCATCTAGTCACAAAACCCCAATCTGTCTAGTCACAAAACCCCAATCTGCTCATCTGCCATCTAGTTGAGTTTGCTAGTTGAGTGTTGATTTCGATACACAGCAGGCCTATAACATTACATTTCTATTCCTTACTGAGCCCAATGATTCAATTTTTCCCCAAAATAGTGCAAGGGCATCTGATGGTCTCATTTTCTTAGGGATGGTTAGTGGCCCTAAGGCAGCAATGCACATAAACAATATAGGTTATGCTGTTGGTATTTTGGTTCTCCGACTCCATCGCTGAAAAAAATGAGGCCCTAATTTTCTCTCTCATATGGAACCTAAATATATAATATTTGTATTGTTTCTGATCTATGAATGCGTTGTATGATGCATTTGTATATCCCTGAATATTGTTTGGTACGATTACATTTCAATTTCTTATTATGGCCAATGATTCAAATTTGCCCCAAAGAGAGGCAGGCACATTGGTGTCAAATTTTTACAGGGATGAGTGAGCGAACCTGGGGCCATGCACAAGATCAATATAATCTATGCAATTGTTACTTGGTTCGCTTACGCCATCTCTGTAGAAACTTATGAGGCTGCAATCTTTATTCTACATTCATAGAACTATGATATTTGAATTATCTATTCCATGCATTCATAGTGTATAAGAATTACATTTTATTTTGTCACCGAGGCCGATGATTGAAATTTGCCCCAAAAGAGTTCAAGTGGAGACACGTATGATGGTGTCGTGTTTTAGGGATGGGTTGGTGAACCTGAGGCAGCAATGCACACAAACAATATAGGTTGTGCTGTTGGTACTTTGGTTCCCCAACTCCATCTCTGAAACAAATTTTGAGGCCCTAGATTTATTCTCATATGGAACTACATATATGATCCTTGAATTGTTTCTGATCTTTTAATGATTGGTATGATGCATATGTATATGAATGGTTTTGATCATAAGTATTTTTAACATGCACCTAAAGATTAATTGTTTGGTTTTTTATTTATAATTACAATATTTAGGTTTGTTTTTGTACCTAACTATGTATATCCCTGAATAATGTTTTGTACGATTACATTTCAATTTCTTATTGTGGCCAATGATTCAAATTTGCCCCAAAAGAGAGGCAGACACATTGGTGTCAGATTTTTTCAGGGACGAGTTAGTGAACCTGGGGCAATGTACAACAACAATATAGGCTGTGTAATTGTTACTTGGTTCACTCACGTCGTCCCTGAATAAACTTATGAGGCCGCAATCTTTATTCTACATTCATAGAACTATGATATTCAAATTATCTATTCCATGCATTCATAGTGTATAAGAATTATATTTTAGTTTGTCACCGAGGCCGATGATTGAAATTTGCCCCAAAAGACTTCAAGGGGAGACACGTATGATGGTGTCGTGTTTTAAGGATGGGTTTGTGAACCTGAGGGAGCAATGCACACAAACAATATAGGTTGTGCTGTTGGTACTTTGGTTCGCCTACTCCATCTCTAAAACAAATTATGAGGCCCTAGATTTATTCTCATGTGGAACTACATATATGATCCTTGAATTGTTTCTGATCTTTTAATAATTGGTATGATGCATATGTATATGAATGGTTTTGATCATAAGTATTTTTAACATGCACCTGAGGATTAATTGTTTGGTTTTTTATTTATAATTACAATATTAGGCTTTTTTTGTACCTGACTATATATATCCATGAATAATGTTTTGTACGATTACATTTCAATTTCTTATTGTGGCCAATGATCAAATTTCTCCCAAAAGAGAGGCAGACACATTGGTGTCAGATTTTTCAGGGACGAGTTAGTGAACCTGGGGCGATGTACAACAACAATACAGGCTGTGCAATTGTTACTTGGTTCACTCACGCCGTCCCTGAATAAACTTATGAGGCCGCAATCTTTATTCTACATTCATAGAACTATGATATTTAAATTATCTATTCCATGCATTCATAGTGTATAAGAATTACATTTTAGTTTGTCACCGAGGCCGATGATTGAAATTTGCCCCAAAAGAGTTCAAGGGGAGACACGTATGATGGTGTCGTGTTTTAGGGATGGGTTGGTGAACCTGAGGCAGCAATGCACACAAACAATATAGGTTGTGCTGTTGGTACTTTGGTTCGCCTACTCCATCTCTAAAACAAATTATGAGGCCCTAGATTTATTCTCATGTGGAAATACATATATGATCCTTGAATTGTTTCTGATCTTTTAATGATTGGTATGATGCATATGTATATGAATGGTTTTGATCATAAGTATTTTTAACATGCACCTGAGGATTAATTGTTTGGTTTTTTATTTATAATTACAATATTTAGGCTTGTTTTTGTACCTGACTATATATATCCCTGAATAATGTTTTGTACGATTACATTTCAATTTCTTATTGTGGCTAATGATTCAAATTTGTCCCAAAAGAGAGGTAGACACATTGGTGTCAGATTTTTTCAGGGACGAGTTAGTGAACCTGGGGCGATGTACAACAACAATACAGGCTATGCAATTGTTACTTGGTTCACTCACACCGTCTCTGAATAAACTTATGACGCTGCAATCTGATGCAATTATTTGTCATTGTGTTGAGATGAAATGATATATGAACCGATCAAACTATTGCTGAGATGCTTTATCTTTGATATCCATGGATATATGGTCTTACATATACACGTTGTCAATTCTTGAGTTGTAATACAATTCAATCATATGTACGAGTTCTAAGTTATGTTCTTAAAAATCAACAGGAGGATGATGATGAAGTGGACAATAGCAAGGAATCCAGGGACAACAAGAGACGCTACGTGCTGAGGCGGTTACGGTGTGGGCTAATCCGTTTCCACTGTAGGGGGAGACTGTTTTGCCCATTCTGTGGCAGAGCAATTAACATGGACCTCAATAGCATGATCCAGCACGCGGAGGGCGTTGGCAGAGGCAGAGTCAGAAGCCATAGGCCGATTACCTTGGCGCGGCATGCAGCCTACGACAAATTCCTACAGAAGTATGTCAGGACTGGCCTGTATCCCATCGACTAGGTTGTCACTGCCTCCTGCTGATAAACCCCTGCCCTGCTAGGCGTCTCCGTGTCCTGGCCTCTTGCTGTAGCCCTTGCTTTTATTTTGTTCTAGTTAATTATTACCTGTGTGTGGCATGTAAGACAATATATCCGTGGTGTCTCTGGTGAACCTTATATATTAATCTACTCCTTTATATAGAGTGTCTTAAAGTTTCTAGTGTTAAATTATATTACTGATCATGCTCATGCACACTACAAAATATTTCTAGTGCTCGATTATATTATAATTGTCAAGAAATACATCAACAAGTTAAATTGGTTCAAATTTTGTATTGAAGTAACTAAATGTATCACACACATAATAAACTAGAAACTAAAATCTATTTCAAACACATAATGTATCACCACCACTTGTTGTCATCCTTGACTTGCTTCCCCTTCAGCCGCTGAATGTCGCCACCGTCCCAAGATCCCTGCTCGTCCTGAAACCGCTTTCTGTCCTCCTCGCGCTTCTTCTCCTGGGCTAGCTTGCAACCAGGGCATAACTCTCTCGCGAAAAACCCCGTCTTAACCATCCCATCTTTCATGGTAATGAGCTTACTATACAACTCGTATGCCATGTAGGTGTCTCTGGCTGCATACTCGAGGCGCGCCTGGCTCATCGGCTTCCACTCCCAGTAGTCGTGATCGAGTCGCTTCAATTTCTTCAGTTTTTCATAGGATTTATCGATGATTTCCACTGCTAGATCACCCATGCCATCCTTCGCTGGGTATGATTTGATCTTGTACAGATTTTGGATGTCGATGTGGTGCCCCTCTGGGATTTTTATCAACGCACGAGAAAGCATAATTATGTCATTTGTGATATCCACGCTAGTGAAAGTTATCCCTTTCCTACACAAGAACTCGACTAGAGCCGGACAACGCATCTCAGTTGGTTTACTCCAGCACTTAGATGGTTCTAGGGATGTAAGGGAACAAGGATGCAGAAGTGGTGATCTCAAATTTAAATTTCACATACCTGCAGAAGTGGTAAACGAGGACCTCCTCATGTATGGCGATTTGCACGACAGTGATCTCTTGTGGAGGATTTTTTCGCTTATTTGCACGGGTGTACTCCAAGTATAGCCCCACAAACTTATGCTTCTCTTTCTCAAGCAATTTCTCAAACCTAGCGAGAGTTGTCTCCACAGTCGCTTCATCATTTGTGTACACCACTGTCAAAGTCGTGGTGCCATGGGCAGGGACCAAGTGGGTCTCTGTTGTGCGTTTCCCATCGTCCATGCCTGCAAGGAAATGGGTGAAAGGAATCACGCAAGGAACTGCCGAGAGGAAGAAGAAGATGAACCGATTCGAGCAGAGGAAGAAGAAGCGCCCAGGAAAAACTGCAGAGGAATGACTGAGGAAGAGGAATGACTGCAGAAGAAACGTGGTAACTGCAACTTTCGGTTCGAGAACTCACCGTGGTTACGTGGAGATCGTGACAGTGCCGCCGGTTCAACAAGTGGGGCCAGTTCCTGCGAGAATATGAAATTAGCTGTGCATTTTTCTATGCGAGAAATTGAGAGAGTCATTTATATTTTGTCTTTCATAATTAAACACAATGAAGTTGGTACAGCTCAAGAGATTTGAACAAACAAGATTTGCTAGTTTAACATACAACAACACTTACATGCCCAACATGGCAGAACTTGGAGAGCCCCAGAACTTGAGCTACCACAGAGACCTCGGCAGAGGTGGCAGAATTGGTGCGGGTGCAACCACGGCGACGGCGAGCTCGGATTCTAGAGGAGGAAAACAGAACCGAGCATGGTCGACAAGGTGATATATCTCACCGGGAACCAATTCTCGTCCCCGACCATGCCATGGGTGCATCCACAGTGAGGGCGAGCTCCGACTCAGGATGGGGAGGAGAGCGGGGCCGAGCAGCTTCATCACTTCCCAGCTCTGCGCCATGGCCTCGACCACAGATTGCCGCTTCGGGGAAGAAGACGAGTAATGGAGGCGCCAACGCTGCAAGCCTACAGGGAGGAGAGCTGGGCCGAGCAGGTTCGTCCATGTCCCAGCTCCGTGCCATGGCTGCGACGCCCCACAGATTGCCGCTCCGGGGAAGAAGAAGACGCGTAATGGATGCAGGCGCCAACGCTGCAAGCTTAATTGACACCAAAGCGACGGGAGCGACAGGAGCGACATAACATCGAGAACTGACAGGGGGGCCCAACTTGACGGCCGTTAGCCTGATTTTTTGTATTGAAACATAAAGTTGAATTCGTGCTGAAAAATACCCTCTAAGTATTTGGCACGCCAACTATAGTCATCGCGGATGATATCAGGGAACTCGGGTACCGCGTTGCCTGGACACCCCAACTTTCGGGCCGCAAACTGATATTCTCCTCCACCACGTTGAGCCACGCCGTACACGCCATAGCCACCTCCAATCAGATCTACACCATCACCATCACACAAGAGGAGATGGGACTAGGATCTTGAAGTCCTCCACATCGATCTACATCATCATCTTCATCAACAACATCCCCATCACCGATCCTCTTTGGTTACTTGTTGTAATTCTAGATTGAATCTTGGATTTGCACTTGTCTTCAATTGTATTGTCATACTTCATCCATATTCGATCCATGATGTTGATTGCCTTCATGTGTGAGTAGTTTCCTTTGTTCTTGGGGAGACGGAGAAACCCTAGTATGATATTGAATTGAGATAAATATTATTATGTGATATTGTTCATTATGTGTCTGTGTTAGATTTCCTTCATCTTGATGTTGGGTGAAGCGTGCCACTCAATATTTGCCTCACTGAGGACTAGATGGAGGGAACTACTTGTTGGTAGACGGAGGGATGATAACACTTACGGTGACTATAAAGCTGTTGTCATTCCTTACTTATCAACTTGGGAACTGAGGAGAACTCACGAAACATTGTCCATGCCATGGGATACATCCTACGGGGTAAAGTCCCTTAATAGCGTAGTAATTCGATTGATGTCGATTGCTGTCTGCTGTGGTTATGGCGGATGATGGGAGTAGTGGTTGCTGCTTATTCATCCATATATGGAGCTCCTCCCACACATATCATAAATGGTCTTATTCATTATAATAATTTTGATCACTCTTTCTAATTACTAGTAGTGGATCCACTACTCCTTGAGAACTCTTTCCATCATATTGCAGACTTTCGTAATCATACTTGCATGCTCTTGTTTACTTATAGCTTTAGTTTACTTATTGTTCTCTTATTTGAAAACCCAAAAATATCTTTTACACAAAACTCGCATTTTATCTTGTTACTTAGAATGTTATTTAGCATTACTATTTCAGTATTTAGTTCAAAGAGTTATTAGACTTCAGACTCCTGCTCCTTGTGGGTTTGATATCTTTATTTTGAAACTAGCTACAAATGACATGTGCACTTGCAGTCATCAAGCTATTTTCTGGCGCCATTGCTGGGGAGCTAAGCACTGTAGGTCTTTTAGAACTTGTTTATTTATTTTAGTTTTGTTAGATTTTGTTTTAAGCTTTCTTTATTTGCTGCATTTGTATTTTTGCTTTTGTTTACAAACCAAAAACCCATAAAAATATTTGTTACTAATCATGTCTTCTGAGATAACTACCTTCCAATAGATGAAATCTATAATGGAGGAGTCAAAGGGAAGGACATTGGGGGATATTCATAAGAGGCAAGGCATATTAAAAGAATGGTTGACTTGGGTGGACAAGTATTCATCCACACTATGTGCCTCTTATCAATTATGTTGTGATTATTGCGGATCTCTAGATCACCTCAATTATCAATGTAAGTATAATTATTGATACCAAACTAGCAGACTATAATGAGTTCAAATGCTTTGTTGGGGAGGACACATTACAATTTGTGCTTTTTACTGGTTGCAAAGAGTTGTTATTTCGTTTAAGAGATATACAGGTAGAAAGTAAACCACTCGATATGATCTATAAAGAAGTTCACCCTATATTCTGCTATTGCCAAGATAACTTTCATGATAATGAATTTATTGTTGAGCGGAGTAAAGCTGCCATGGAAGGATCTAACCTTTTGCAGGGTGCTCCAAAAGATAATGTGGAGGGAACTCCACTCAAAGAGCCTCTACATAAACCACCAGAACATGTTGTTAATAAAGAGGTGGCACTTGATGTTGCACCCTCTCAACTAGTGGAAGGTAAGCCCGAAGATAAGACTATCGCTGAGCTACTCACAAATTATCTTAGTAAGAATGAAGAGGAGCAACTTGATCAACCACTTGAATCTCCTACTTCTAAAAATAACTTTCCACACACAAATAGTATGCATGCAAACGATATCTCATTATCTAGTAATGATGTCTATAAGTCCCAAACTTATGATGATTGTTCTGAGGAGGATTCGTGCCTAGACAGTGATTCAGGGGACTTTGGTGAGGGACTAAAAGATGAATCTTTCTATGAATATTGTGATGCTATTAACATGGGACAGGAATCCTTGTTGGAAGAGGAGGGTGAGTATTTTGAAGAACAAGTGAGCAATATGACGGTAAGAGAATTGTATTCCCAAATAGTGGAATATGCTAAAAAGTTAATTTCTTCGGATACGATAGACGATCCAATAATATGTCCTCAATGTATGAAACTTGGGCACTACTTTCATTTTCAATGCTCTGATACCTTTAATCAATCTTCGATGTCTTATAATAATGGTGATGTTACTAGTGAAGTATTAGAGTATATTATCTTTGAAGGTGCCCATGAGTTGATAATACATGTCATGTCATGTATTAATAGTGAAGATAGTGTTATCATGAAAATAGCTTATGAAATAATGCAACGTATTTCTTGGTATTCTCATGAACATTTTAGTGAGAATACACTTATTATGAGGAGTAAGGCATGGAGAAAACCCGTAGCGCACAAAGTTACTTGTTTGCAGGAAATCTCATTGGAGAAGGACAAAGTTCCTTCCCAAGAAGAGGATGAACACGAACAAAACTGCAAATCCCATTGGAGGAGGATGAAGTTCCTTCCCAAGAAAAGGATGAACACGAAGAAGAACCACTAATCCTTGAGGATATGCAACTAATGGACATGTGGGAGCAGGTGGATTACTGTTCTGGTAATTTGTCAAATTTATTTGAAGGGATGAGGCAATATAATGGTAAGTCTAACAAGCTTTATGATTATGAATGCATTCCTCTCTCTAAAGAATTTTTATCAACCAATACTCACATAAACGGTAATAATGTAAAACTCTTGGAATACATAGTTTATGAAGGGTCTCATTAGCTACTTAGGAAAATTGGTATTATTATGAAAAGTAGCGATAATGAGGATTTAGCAAGGTATCATAATATTATGGATTATATTGTCAATTATTGTCAAGAACATTTTAGTGGGAATGCACTTGTGATAAAGAGTAAGGAGCTATGTAAAACAATAGTTCCCAAAACTAACATTTTGCAAGAACCACTGGATAACGAGGAGGAACACCAAAAATGTGAGGTTGAAGACAAACATCATTCTACTAATAATAAGTTTGTTTATGATGCCTTAGTCTCTAGTAATGATTATTATTGTGTTGAAACTGAAGATAATTTATCTATGGAGGCTTTATGCCTAGATACTCATTTGGAGAACAGTAATAATTATAAACTGGAGATAAATCCTTGTAGTATTAATGAGCAGGTTTCGGGAGAGCACATCTTTGATGAAATATTTGTTGACGATGCTTCTTTTTGTGAGTGGATTGATAACTCTAGAACTAATGAACTTGATAGCAAGGGTGATGAACTAGAGAATAGAAACACTTTTGAATTGTTCCCTGCTGCTAAGGATGAGTATTATGAAGTGTTCCCTCGTGATAGTGTAGCCCAAGAAGAGTACTATGAATTGTATCCTGATGATGCTATTAAAGATAAAATGTTTGAATTTATAGGTAAATATCTAATCTTTTTGTTGAAGCTATCTAGGGAGGTATGCTCACCACACATGGCGCATCAATCATCATTTGTGAGCAATAACACATTTATATACATGACTCCGATGCAACATAAGTGGGTGAGACTTCGACCAGGCTATAATAGTAAGTGCTTCAAACCTCTTTTGGACGTAAGAATAAATAATTCTCTGGCTCCTATCTATTGAAATAATAATGGAGAAAAGCTTGGCTACTTGGTTATAAGAAAGCGCTTCCCGGGAGGCAACCCGAAGTCATTAGGTGTCTTTCTTAGTTTTGTGTCTTCAGTCTTGATGCATTTATGTTGCATTGGCATTTTTATTCTTTGCATGATTTTCTATTAGAGTTATCTTGTTGTAGTTTTCAAAAGGTAGAATTTATTGTTACTATGTATTGCATAACTCGGTTGTACTTAAATTCCGTTTTATATATGCTATTATTGGTCGAAAAGAAGTTGTTATTTTACTGTCAAAACAAGGTGTTTTGCTAAGTTTCAGGATAAGAAAGAATTCTCAAAGAAATATTTTTTTTTGATGTCTACTAAAGGTTTAACGGCTAACTATATGGCGGGAATAAAAAATTCCAGCCGTATAGTTTGTATGTATAGATATCCTTGCCATCAACAAATTTTCTTTCTTCGGTACAGAAGGTTTAACGACCAACTATACAACAGGAATAAAAATTCCAGCCATATAGTTATCAATGCCTTTGTAAAATTTCTATTCCAGGATACTGAAGGTTTAATGACCAACTATATGGCGGGAATAAAAATTCCGGCCGTATAGTTCCGACCGTATAGATATCGATGCCTTCATCAAAATTATTTTCCAAGGTATAGTAAGTTTAATGACCAACTATATGGCGGGACCCTTTTGGTCCGGCCGTATAGTTGTGTCCGTATAGTTGAGAAAAACCCCTCAAACGCCAACTGGAAGGTAACCATTGCTCAAAATTTTATTCTTTCTTCTTCTAAAAACCTCGAAACAACACCTGAGAGATTCTCCCATGATCTAGAGAAGCCGAGCATATGTAAACAATAAATTTCCACCTCAGAAAACTCTTAGACTGTAATTCTCTATAGAAGTTCATGTTTTCGTTTTACTTTCCTTTTATTGGTGGGGTAAACGAACTATGTTCGTATACCAAACTGATGTATTTTATTTTGTGTGTTATTTTCGTAGAGACTTGAACCCTATGTGACGACATGTACGGTAGTGCCGACTCTGCAAACACTCACATGAGCCACTTGGTTGCTTCAATTCAACGTTTCGACAATCAATGTCTGTTTCCAAGCAGGTTCTCAAGGAAGGCAGCCTCCAGGCTATATCAAGAAATATACATTAAAGCAAAGGTTCTTTTGTTGGGTTCGCAGCACAAAAAACAAAAAATTTCCTATGATGAGAACTATACGCCAAGATGTATCTACTAGATACAAGCAACGGGTGGATATACATCCATAGAGAACTTACCTTCGAAGACAATAGAGTTTTGTTAACGAGTTGGAACTCGTGGATGATGTAGTCATACGCTTGCCGATCTCAAGATCGTGTGGAAGTCCTAGAGCCGCAAATCAGCAGCGCATCCGTCCTCGCACACATGTTCAAGACACCGAACAACCTCCACCTCCTCGCTCCAGCGAATCAGCGGAAGCAACAACTCCTTCCAGACGCAAGGCCACCGTGAACATGTATCTCGCTAATCCGAGACCATGGGGGAATATATCTAGAGAGGGAGAGAGATCCTTCACGAGGAGGTGTACTTTGTGAGGGAGGAGAGAGGGGCCTTTTATAGGAGAGGGGGCCTCCTCCCCTCCCATGGCCGGTGTCCAAGGGGGGTGCCCCCACCTCTTCCTCATTCATGTGGTGGAAGCTCCACTCACATCAATTTTGACTCCACCCAAAATTCCACTCACATGCATTAAATTTCCACCAAATTTAATGCAACTCCCATTTAATAAAACTCTTTTATTTATTTTATTCAGAATTTTGTAAATTACTTTAATTAACAAACATTCACATAAAACCCCTTGCAACATTTCAATATCACATGCAGAACCAGTTTCTGCAATTTCACCCGAAACAATTCCGGTTTCCATCGAAATAATTCCAACGCTTTGCGATTCTTTCGTCTGAAACATATGTGCTCCAAAATGGTGTTCGGCAACCCTTAAGTGTGTCACCCTATGGTACGCGAATAATGCAGACATGATTGAGATCCCTCTCAAATCAATAATCAGAAGCGGGACCTGGAGATCCATACTGACTCCTGCACATTCAATGATGCCTTCTATGATCGTGAGAATCTTTAATGCTAGTAACTTAATCCCTTTGTCTCATGATATAATACATGTCTGAGATTCGATCATCGTTATCCAAATACCTAGTTTGATCTCGTTACCGACATGCACTCTTTTCTCATTCCCGTGACATAACATTCTAGTGATCACAGCACTTGCTTGCAAGCTATCTTAATGTGATATCACCGAGAGGGCCTAGAGTATATCTATCCATCATCGGGATTGACAAATTCCACTCTTGATCCATGAGCCTCAACATAACACCTTCAGAAAGTTGAACCCACCTTTATAGTCACCCTGTTACGGTGTGACGTTTGATGTTATCAAGATACTCTTCCGGTGTTAGAAATTAACATGATCTCATGGTCTAAGGACTAAGATTACTTCATATGATGTTATAGCAATATAAACATAATGACTTTGATCGTAATGCTATACTTCAGATGAATGTTCATCACATCATTTCACAAATGCTGTGACCTCGTTATTAACAACATCCAATGTCCATGATCAGAAAACTTTGATCATCTTGTTAATCAACGAGCTAATCTATAAGAGAGGCATAACTAGGAACCTTTTTGTTTATTAAACACACATGTATTGATGTTTCCTATCAATACAATTATAGCATGCAAAATAAACATCTATCATATACAAGGAATACATAATAACAACTTTATTATTGCCTCTCAGGGCATATTTCCTTCAGTCTCCCACTTGCACTAGAGACAATAATCTAGTTCACATAGTGATAAATCTAACACCCATGGAGTTCTGGTGTTGATCATGTTTTTCCCTAGGGAGAACTTTAGTCAACGGATCTGCTACATTTCGGTTCGTGTGTACTTTACAAATCTTTATATCTCCATCCTTGACATGCTCGCGGATGGAGTGAAACCGGCACTTAATATGCTTGGAATTCTTGTGAGACCTTGGTTCCTTGGCGTTGGCTATGGCTCCATTGCTGTCACAATAGATCACCATTGGCTCCAATGCACTAGGAACCACACCTAGTTCCGTTATGAACTCCTTCATCCAAAACGCTTCCTGCGCCGCTTCTGAAGCAGCAACATATTCCGCCTCCGTTGTTGATCCAGCCACCACAGGTTATTTGGAACTCCTCCAACTAACTGTTGCTCCGTTCAAGATAAATACATATCCGGATTGAGACTTAGAGTCATTCGGATCGGTGTCAAAGCTAGCATCAACATGACACTTAGCGACTACCTCTTATTCACCTCCGTATATATAAGAAACACATCCTTAGTTCTTATTAAGTACTTAAGGATATTCTTGACCGCTATCCAGTGTTCCGAACCTGGATCAGATTGGTACCTACTAGTCAAACTAATAGCATGTGCCACATCCGGTCTTGTACATAGCATGGCGTACATTATAGAGCCTATGGCCGAGGCATAGGGGATCTTATCTGTAACATCCCAATTTAAGAAACCCTGATTAGTTATCCAGAATGCAAAAATCAGGGGGAACAAAAACTTTTTCTTGTTTAGGGATAAAGTGGTTGCCTGTTGTTTGACTGTGTCATGTTTATGAATGTGTATTAGATGATATACTCCTTACCTTAACACAAGTTGACAAAAGCTAATTTCAAAAACAGCCTTGGCTTAATTTCCATATTCTCAAATGTTCTGGCATTTCAAAACCTGAGCCAAGAATCCCTTGCAAACCAACTATTTTAGTAGCTTCTATTTGATCAAACTATGGAGTGCTATATAACATAATCTCCTTATGTTTTCAAGATAGAACCTTCAACTACTCTTACCTCTAGGATCTCCAAAGCCTTTTTGTAAGCTTTTGAATTCTAATCTTGGTAGAGATACCAAGGACTCTTACCTTACTCAAAATCCCACCTTTCAAAATTGCCCATTCTTACCCCAAGTTAAGCTTGATGGTAACCCTAGTAGTAGTTGATTTGTTTATACGATGAGTTGCCTTGATCTGCTGTTCGACTTGATTGCTTAGAAGTAGTATGAGGTACTCTAGGAGCTCATCCTCTAGGATCAAGATACTTTTAGATCACCAAATCCTAAGAAGGAATACAAGATGGATCTGATCTCTAGATACTAGGTGATCATCTAAAATCCTTAACTAGATCAATTCTGAAGATATCCCTTCTAGAAATTTCCAAGTCAATGAAGACCAATATCAAGAATGGACCCCTTCTACTCAATCTAATCCTCAACCACCTCCACTTTATGATGCTTTGGTACCTTGCAACCCATCAAAATCATCACCACCCACATTCTAGTCAAAAACCCTCAATCTGCCAAATTTGGCCAAGTCTGGAAAACTATTTCCAACATGACCTTTTTGAATGCCTCCCTTTCTCAACCCTTGTGCATTTTTGAAAATGCATCTGAACCATATTGTTAACCATCCTAAGGAATACCAAGGCCCACTCTTTCCCTTGGATAGATCATCCTCCAACCCACTTGTTCTTGATGGTTTTGCAGGCAAGAAAATAACTATTCCTGCAAACCTAGTCAACATGCCCATTTTGATAGAAGCTCACACCACCATCCCACCTGCCATGGACCAACTCTTTGCATGGTTGTGTTCTACTCATATAGGTCTATCAATATCTACTTCACTTGTTCCATGTGGATCTTTGTGCTTCTTAAACCCACAAGGTTTTGAAGGCTAGTTGATAATCTGCTCTGGCAGGCTTATTTTATTCAAAGTTTGGAAACAATCCATGGAGAGCTCAAACATGATCAATCCCAAACTTCTGTACCATGATGATCTACATAACTTGGTCTATCCATCCATATACCCCATGTTCCAATGGGAGCTCTGAGCTCCAAGATACACCCTTGTTTTGATAGTATGAAATTAACATCACCCTAGATCCTTAATCTAGGGTATTCCACCAAAATCAACTTGGATTATCCAATCCCAAGGTTGAAAGTGCTCTCTACACCTTTTCTACATCATCTACCTTGATCATCAAGATTTATCAAATATTTTCCATAATTATCAGGGCTCCAAATCTAATAAATCTCTTTAATAGTCAAAATCTGCAAAACTTCTTCCATAAAGGAAAGTTTGGTTTTTGCCAAAACACTTCCCCAACTTTTGGCTCATTTGAGGTCCATACATCATACCCTACCTTCCCTCTTCAAAAATAAATATTTTTGAAGAGCTTTATTATTTCTTTTTGCCCATTTTCTTAAATGGCTGAATTGGAATAATAATTGTTTTAAATACTTTTATCCTTCAATAAATATTGGGAAAATTCCCCCTAAGTGTGTATTCACATTTGGGACCATATCACATCAAAAACTCTACTAATCCAATGTAAAAATATCAAATGATCTTCTAGAAACCACTTCTGCCCTTTTTGAATAAATGGATTTATGAGGACTAAAACCCCTTATAAAAATCTCAAATAAATCCTAGGAGTGCACCTTGACCATGCCCATCTACCAGTACCATCTCCCCCATCTCTTCCAATGCAAATCTTTGAACTCCCTCACAATCTCTCTTGTAGTCAAAATTGTGCAAACCAAGCAAACTTGAGCTAAACCAAGACCAAGCCCTCCCCACAGCTTGTTAAGCACTCCTGCACAACAACCCATACTCCCCTGGTCGTGAGCACTATAGCTCCACACCAACACCTGCCCAGTTTACCCTTGGACTAGTGGAAAGAGAGAGAGACAACCACATCTTACAAGATTTGCCACATTTAATGGCCACAGCTGCCCTACCCCTCTCTGCCCGACCAAATCCCCCTCTTGCCCCTTCCCACTGTCCTCTCGGCCAATCCCTGGCCAACTCCATCCCTCCGCCATGTACAAAGTGGGCATTCCCACCCTAGATCCCTCACCCTCGGTATAAAGGCTAGAGGCCACCCCAAGCACTCCCCTGCCCCGCATTTGCTCCCTCTCCCCCTCCACTTAACTCCCCTAGCTCCACTCCCCCTCCCCTGCTCTGTGCTGCCCGAAAGAAGAAGGAGGAAAAGCCTCGGCCTCCTCCAAAAACCGAGCAAGGCCCCCTCCTCTCCCTCTTTCCCCTTCTACATGTCACTCCCCCGTGATCTCCTCTTCCTCCTCTACCTAACCGTATGCTCATTTTCGCCCAGGATGGTCCCCTCGAGCCGCACCGGCGAGCTCCGACGAGCTCTCCTCGGTTGTGGACGCGCGAGCCAGATCCCGGCGAGGAACTCCCTTCTTCCGCCCATCCCCGGAGTAGCCGCCGACCACCGCGTCCTCCTGCACCTTTCCCAGCACCTCTGGACGTCTCTGGTAAGCCTCCACCACCGTCCCGTGCTGCCCTAGGGTTTCTGTCGGTCACCGCCGGCGCGAGCTGGACGACGACGCACGGCCGTCCACGCTCACTTAATCGAACGGCCAGCGGCGCTCGATTCCCCTTCAGCCGCCCCTCCCACTGCCAGCGGGCCCCGCTTGCCAGATTCAAATGCGGGATCCCACACGCCGTGCCGCTCACTGCTGGGCCGAATCCGCCTCCTCGGCCCACTCCCCTCCGGAACTCTAGCCCGATACCCCCCCTCTGCTTTATTCTTTTTCCCCAGATCTGCTAGAGTTGCTGTTTCGTTTAAATTCAAACAAAAATGTAAAAAGATGATTTTGACCAGATCCAAAATCTTGGTGGTACCTACCTATTTTTTCTAACAGAATATACCTTTGTTTATCCCATACTAGGTTTAATTTATCCATGATAAATCAATTTCTAAAAAGTACCTTGTCACCTAAATAAACTCCTCAGAGAGTTTTACATCTCCAATTGGGGAGCATCCAAGCTCTACTGGAAGGTATTTCATATACCTGACACCTAGCATAGGCCATATGTCAAGGTGAACCCTGGTTTTATCCCAGCAAAAATAACAAAAACAAGCCATTGCATCCTTTAGGAATTTCTCTAGATCAAACAAAAGGTTTGAATGACCTAATTCCAAATCTCTGTGATGTGGTACACTAAGTGCCACCAAAATCAAGGAGCTCTAGAATTATTGAGCTTCGGAGGGTTTCTAGTGAATTAAACAATTTTGTATGTAGTGCTTTCACTAGATAGATCACTACAGTAGCTCTGCAACTCCAAAAATAGTGATTCTAGTTGCTACTGGGAGGTATTTGCAATTCCTATCCATTGCCCTTTACCTCATATCAAAAGCCTCTATAGATTAAATCTGGTGAAAAAGACAAGTTGTCTACATAACTACATTTGGAAATTTCCTGAGGGCATTCTGTTAAATATTTTGATATGATTCCAACTCTCAGTGAACAAGTACATCAAACCCTACCTAACCATACAAGGAAATAATTTTTGGAGCCCCATAATTTCTCTGGTGAATTATTTCCTAAAACTAGAGTCTTATTCACTATGAAAATCACTATAAATCTTTGGTAAATGATAAAATAGTGAAACCACTTTTGTTGGTTTCATTTCATCAATACCTATCTGTTAGTATCGTGTTTTTGTAATGGTACCTTATAGAGTAAGTCTCTGGTCCAAAACCCTCTCATTCCTAGTTTGTAGACTATGCAACCCATATGGTTTCCTTCAAATGTTCCAAGACATGCTCCCAATCCTTCTAATCCATTTTCTCAACACCACTACTGATTTGTGAACATGTATTACTCATTGTTTGTTGTATGTATTGGTGCTTGTATG
The DNA here is from genome assembly GCA_023614405.1 of Avena insularis. Taxonomy (NCBI): domain Eukaryota; kingdom Viridiplantae; phylum Streptophyta; class Magnoliopsida; order Poales; family Poaceae; genus Avena; species Avena insularis. Next base: position 212,850,925 of record CM042690.1, read on the forward strand.
CCTTGTTTTGATTGTGGTCTTTCTTGTTTGCATGTATACTCGATGACGATGATAGTTGCGCTTATATTGACGCCGAGAAGAAGAGATCTTATTATTATTGGTATTATTGGGTATTCTAAGAAGAAGTCCAGGGACATCTTTTGCCATATTGCTGATCATCAGGCAAGCCACCTTTTTGCTCATAAGCCTTGTCCTACTGTTTTACTTATGCATGTTTTATCTACTGTTTATTAAAACTGCGTTGTTTTACTATATGTTGATGAATATATGGTAGTGGTTTGGCTCCTCCGAACTATTACAATTTTGTACTATTAAGTACAACCCCCTTGGTGACACCTACTTGTTCCTAGTAGAATAGATGGTGTAACACACCATACCCCTTTGGAGACCCCGATTTAGCCGAAGCAAAGCTATAGGATGGGAAGAACCCGGAAAAGTTTTACCAAATGTTTTATGATAAAACTTTGGTGAGGTGGGACCTCCCAAGAGTTGTTGAGAAATAAAAAGGTTTTTTTTTTACAAAATGCTGAAGGAAAGCTGGAGTAAAAAGTTCTACAAAAACGCACCCGGTTCTTTGTAGTTTAGCTATAACAACTTAACACTGTGCAACCACATTACTCTGGAATGGGACATGGCTGGATTTGATGTTTGTTTACTCTGGTATAAGCTGCCTCGCAACAACTACAGGGGATAAAAATCCCTGGAGGGTGGGCCTTCTCACATAAGGGTCCATGTGAGACATCGACCTGGAGAAGGAACGAAGGGTTTACGGACCTCCACGCGTTACTATGAGCCCCTCATTGAAAGCGCAACACTTGGGAAGTGCAAAATGCCCTCCGGTTGGTCCTCGGTACCCGACGTCCCGGTGTTGAGGGGAACAACACTCATAGGGTAGGCACTTATATTGGAGTGGGCATCCGGAGAGTCTGGATCGGTTACTCGACCCACGATCGGTGTAGATTAGGGTAGTGTACCCGGATGATGTGGGGAAAGTGTACAACCTCTGCAGAGTGTAAATCTATTCGAATAGCCATCTCTGCGGTCATGGACATGTTGGATAAACTTCTGTAGAGCGGTGCTGGTTTTGATTTCAAAAAGGATTTTCGGAATGTCTTTGGAAATGTTTTGACCATGGGATGGTCGTAAAGGAGAATGTTTTTGACCATGGGATGGTCGGAAGGAGGAGAAAAGAGTTTGGTCGTGGGACGACCTGAAGACGGGAACAAATGGGTGACCCAGTCCTGATGTTTTCCAAAACTTTTCAAAAAGGTTTCCTAAATGTTTACAAAGGTTTTCAACAAAGATATATAGACGCTATACCTATAAGAGATTCTATTTGAGAAGAGAACCTCTCTTGGAGCCCTCCTACTACCACATCCATAATGCATATCCTCTTGTTATTATTGTTATCTTAAGGTGGTTTGCGAGTACATTCCAAGTACTCACTGGCATTGTCCCTGGATATTAACTTGGTCAGATTTTCAAGAAGAAGATGATGTTGGCAACTATGCAATCTAGGACGATCTCTCAGTCAGTTGCCTTTAGGTTAAGGCATGGATCGGGCTCTACGCTTGATGAAGTTCCGCTGATGATTATTGATGTAGCCATAACGACATTTATGTAAGTCTTATAATTCAGTATGTCTCGGATGTTGTAATGATACTTGTCGGTTATGTTCCACGGCTCACTGATCATGGGAACGTGGTGTATGCATAATAGGGATTTCTCGGATGATTAATCCGAGGGCCCCACATCATCCATTATCTCTCTTTCTTCCGCCGTAGCCAGACTTTGAGTCTTACTCAATGTCTTGCCTTGCAACATAGGTAAGAACCCCTTCTTACTTCCGTCCATATTAAACTTCTTTAATATCTTATCAAGGTATGTACTCTGTGATAGCCCAATTAGGCGCCTTGATCTATCTCTATAGATTTCAATGCCTAATATATATGAAGCTTCACCAAGGCCCTACATCGAAAATTTGCTGTTTAGATAACTTTTAACACTGTTTAAAATATCTATATCATTTCCAATCAATAATATGTCATCCACATATAATATCAGAAATGCCACATTGCTCCCACTCACTTTCTTGTAAATACAAGCCTCTCCATAAGTTTGGACAAATCCAAACTCTTTGATCACCTCATCAAAGCAGAGATTCCAACTCCGGGATGCTTGCTTCAGCCCATAGATGGATCGCTGAAGCTTGCACACCTTATCAGCATCCTTAGGATCGACAAAACCCTTAGGTTGTATCATATACAAATCTTCTTCAATATTACCATTGAGGAACGCAGTTTTGACATCCATCTGCCATATTTCATAATCAAAATATGCAGCAATTGCTAACATAATCCCAACCGACTTTAGCATTGCTATGGGAGAGAATGTCTCATCGTAGTCAACTCCTTGAATTTGTCGAAACCCCTTTGCGACAAGTCAAGCTTTATAGATGGTCACATTACCATCAGCATCAGTTTTTATTTTGAAAATCCATTTATTCTCAACGGCCTTTCGATCGTGAGGTAAGTCCACCAAGGTCCAAACCTGTTTTTCATACATGGATTCCATCTCGGATTTCATGGCTTCTAGCCATTTGTTGGAATTCGGTCTCATCATCGCTTCTTCATACGTCGTAGGGTCATCCATTTCATCAATCATAAAATTCATAGCATGATTTCCGTACAGTTCAGGAGCTGCACGTGTCCTGCTTGACCTACGAGGTTCGGTAGTATCCTCTTTCGGAGTTTCCTGATCATTATCATTAGCTCTCTCTTCATCAGGTGAAGTCAACTCTGAAACAACTTCTGGTACTGCGCCACTCGCCATTTCAAGAAGAGAAGGTTCAATAACCTCTTCGAGTTCTACCTTCCGACTACTCACACCTTTCGCGAGAAACTCCTTCTCAAGAAAGGATCCATTCTTGGCAACAAAAACCTTGCCCTCGGATCTATGATAGAAGGTATACCCAATCGTTTCCCTAGGGTATCTTATGAAGATGCATTTTCCCGCTTTGGGTTCGAGTTTATCCGGCTGAAGTTTCTTCACATAAACATCGCATCCCCAAACTTTAAGAAATGACATCTTAGGTTTGTTTCCAAACCATAATTCATACATTGTCCTTTCAATAGATTTAGATGGTGCCCGATTTAAAGTGAATGCAGCGGTTTCCAGTGCATAACCCCAAAATGAAAGTGGTAAGTCAGTCAGAGACATCATAGATCGAACCATATCCAATAAAGTATGATTACGATGTTCCGACACACGATTACGTTGTGGTGTTCCGGCAGGCGTGAGTTGTGAAACTATTCCACAGTCTTTCATATGTGTGCTAAACTTGTAACTAAGATACTCTCCTCCATGGTCGGACTGCAGAAATTTGATCTTTCTGTTACAATGATTTTCCACTTCATTCTGAAATTCCTTGAACTTTTCAAAGGTTTCAGACTTATGTTTCATAAAATAGATATACCCGTATCTACTCAAATCATCCGTGAAAGTAACAAAATAACGATATCCACCTCACGCCGACACACTCATTGGTCCACACACATCAGTATGTATGATTTCCAATAAATATGTCGCCCATTCCATTGAACCGGAAAACGACGTTCTAGTCATCTTGCCCATAAGGCATCGCTCACATGTATCAAATGATTCAAAATCAAGTGATTCCAAAAGTCCATCAGAATGGAGTTTCTTCATGCGTTTAACGCCAATATGACCTAGACGGCAGTGCCACATATATGTAGATATATCAATATCAAGTCTAATCCTTTTAGCATCAACATTATGAACATGCGTAATACTACTATCGAGATCCAACAGGAATAAACCATTCATCACAGGTGCATGACCATAAAAGATATCATTCATATAAATCGAACAACCATTGTTTTCAGATTTAAAGGAATAACCACTTCGCATCAAACACGATCCGGATACAATGTTCATGCTCAGTGCAGGCACCAAATAACAATTATTTAGATTTATCACTAATCCCGACGGCATATGGATAGGTAGCGTTCCGATGGCGATCACATCAACTCTTGATCCATTTTCGACCCGCATCATGACCTCATCCCTTGCTAGCTGTCGCTTGTTCCGCAACCCCTGAATCGAGTTACATATATTTGCAACCGATCCCGTATCAAATACCCAGGTGCTACTGCAAGTACTAGTCAAGTACACATCAATAACATGTATATCACATATACCTTTGTTTGCCTTGCCAGCCTTCTTGTCCGCGAAATACTTGGGGCAGTTGCGCTTCCAATGGCCAGTCCCCTTGCAATAGTAGCACTTGATATCAGACTTAGGGCCATCTCAGGATTTCTTTTCAGGTGCGGCAACAGATTTGCCGCCCTTCTTTCCCTTCTGCTTGCCTTTCTTGTCCTTCTTGAAACCGATGGTCTTATTGATCATCAACACTTGATGTTCTGTCCTAATCTCCACTTCTGCAGTCTTAAGCATTGACAGAAGCTCGGGAAGAGACTTCTTCATGCCCTGCATGTTATAGTTCATCACGAAGCTCTTGTAGCTAGGTGGCAGAGATTGGAGAAAACGATGTATGCCTAAGTTAATGGGAGTCGTTATTCCCAAGGACACAAGCTTATCGGCGTACCCAGAAATTTTGAGTACGTGTTCACAAATGGAGCTGTTCTCCTCCATCATGCAGCTAAAGAACTTTTTAGAAGCATTATAACTCTCTACGGCAGCATGGGTATCGAAAATCATTTTCAATTCTCCCATGGTATCAAAAGCATTGCCATTTTGGAAACGCTTTTGAAGTTCTGGCTCTAGCCCATACAGTATGCTGCAATGAACTAAGTTGTGGTCCTCCTGACGAGTTATATAGACATTCTTTTCCTTGTCAGGGGCATCAGGAGCTGGTGGGGGGCCTATCGGCGCCTCTAGCACATATTGCCTTTGTGCAGCAGTGAGGAGAATCCTCAAATTCATAGCCCAATTGGTGAAGTTGCTACTATTCGCAACAAGTTTCTCTTTCTCCATGAACACATTGAAATTAAAAGCAAGTGGTGCCATCTACAACAGAATTTGTAAAGTTTATTTAGACTGAGTTTATGATAGATTGAGTTCAACTAATCCAAATTACTAATGAACTCCCACTCAAAAACGACATCCCTCGTGTCTTTTTGGTGATTACATGAACCAAATCCACTACACCAAGTCCGATCATCACGTGAGTCGGTGTAGCTTCAAAGGCGAGCATCTATATGGGCATCATATCAACTATATGACTCATGCTTAACCTTTCGGTCCGTGTTCCGAGGCCATGTCTGTACATGCTAGGCTCGCCAAGTAAGAACCTTAGTGTTCGCGTGTGTAAAACTGTCTTACACCCATTGTATGAAAGCGTAGAGTCGAGTACACCTGATCATCACGTGATGTATCGAAACACGATCCATAGAACAGTGCATACTTAAGTAAGAACACATTTTATCTTGATATTTAAATGAGGGATCATCTTATAATGCTACTAAAAGCGTCAAGCTAGCAATATAAGATGCAAACATCTAATGTGTAAAGTGAGATGATATGGTCCATGCATTTGATCTCTATCATATGCATCGTGGCATGATCTCTATCATTCCTTTGTGTGTAAGGCCAAGGTCTATGGAACTTACATGTTAAGTGTGTTGTAAGAGTATTTATCATACATCTACTTACAACATTACCATATCAAGACACTAGCCCAACAACGATCTAAACTAGACGCCTCTAATTTATCCATTGCAAGTTTTACGTGGCAAGGGCTTTCGGAGATAGAACCGGTCTTACCTATGAACATGGAACCACAACAAAGATAACCAAGTTATTAGCAACTCGTTGTAAATAAGATATTGACTATAGTAGGAGAGACAGACAACCGCCAGCCACTTATGCAAAACTAGTTGCATGTCAGTCGTGGAACCGGTCTCATGTGCGATGACATGTAAGGTTGGTCTAGGCCGCTTCATCCCACTATGCCACCAATATCCAAAATACATGAAAGGAGAAATAACATGATCATCATCGCCCACATATAAACATATGTGTACTACCCGTGCAAAGCACCTATGCATAGATTAGGTTCTGATACCACTGTTGGGTTCGCAGCATAGAAAAAAAAATTCCTACGATGAGAACTATACGCCAAGATCTATCTACTAGATACAAGAAACGGGTGGATATACATCCATAGAGAACTTACCCTCGAAGAACACAGAGTTTTGTTAATGAGTTGGAACTCGTGGATGATGTAGTCGTACGCTTGTTGATCTCAAGATCGTGTGGAAGTCCTAGCGCCACAAATCTGCAGCGCATCCGTCCTTGCACACACGTTCAAGGCACCGAACAACCTCCACCTCCTCGCTCCAGCGAATCAGCGGAAGCAGCAACTCGTTCCAAACGCAAGGCCACCGGGAACATGTATCTCGCTAATCCGAGACCATGGGGGAATATATCTAGAGGGGGAGAGAGATCCTTCACGAGGAGGTGTACTTGGTGAGGGAGGAGAGGGGGTGCTTTTATAGAAGAGGGGGGATCCTCCCCTCCCATGGCCGGCGGCCAAGGGGGGTGCCCCCACCTCTTCCTCATTCATGTGGTGGAAGCTCCACTCACATCAATTTTGACTCCACCCAAAATTCCACTCACATGCATTAAATTTCCACCAAATTTAATGCAACTCTCATTTAATAAAACTATTTTATTTATTTTATTAAGAATTTTGTTAATTACTTTAATTAATAAACATTCACATAAAACCCTTGCAACATTTCAATATCACATGCAGAACCAGTTTCTGCAATTTCACCCGAAACAATTCCGGTTTCCATCGAAATAATTCCAGCGCTTTGCGATTCTTTCGTCTGAAACATATGTGCCCCAAAATGGTGTTCGGCAACCCTTAACTGTGTCACCCTATGGTCCGCGAATAATGCAGACATGATTGAGACCCCTCTCAAATCAATAATCAGAAGTGGGACCTGGAGATCCATACTGACTCCTGCACATTCAACGATGACTTCTGTGATCGTGAGAACCTTTAATGCTAGTAACTTAATCCCTTTGTCTCATGATATAATACATGTCCGAGATTCGATCATCGGTATCCAAATACCTAGTTTGATCTCGTTACCGACATGCACTCTTTTCTCGTCCCCGTGATATAACATTCTAGTGATCACATCACTTGCTTACAAGCTATCTTAATGTGATATCACCGAGAGGGCCTAGAGTATATCTATCCGTCATCGAGATTGACAAATTCCACTCTTGATCCATGAGCCTCAACATAACACCTTCGTAGCACTGAACCCACCTTTATAGTCACCCTCTTATGGTGTGACGTTTGATGTTATCAAGATACTCTTTCGGTGTTAGCAATTAACATGATCTCATGGTCTAAGGACTAAGATTACTTCGTATGATGTTATAGCAATATAAACATAATGACTTTGATCGTAATGCTATACTTCGGATGAATGTTCATCACATCATTTCACAAATGCTGTGACCTCGTTATTAACAACATCCAATGTCTATGATCAGGAAACTTTGATCATCTTGTTAATCAACGAGCTACTCTATAAGAGAGGCATAACTAGGAACCTTTTTGTTTATTAAACACACATGTATTGTAGTTTCCTATCAATACAATTATAGCATGCAAAATAAACATCTGTCATATACAAGGAATACATAATAACAACTTCATTATTTCCTCTCAGGGCATATTTGCTTCATCTTTGTCTATCAAAAGAGAGGTTACTTGTACCTCAATGGTAAAGTGTGTCACCCTTGTTTTCATCTAAGCTTGGGGAGGTAACCACTTATCACACTCTCTTTTGGAAACTGTATTTTCTCTTTTCTTTTGGTGATATACTCAAATTTGGTTCTTTCAAAGTTCTAAGCTTAGGGAGGTTACTTCTACATGTGTAGAGTCTTGTGCAATGTTTATATTCGATGAAGGTTTAATGCAATCATGTATCTCACTGTTTTTGAATGCTTGTTTAAAGTGAGTCTAGTTCTGTATTCATATGGGGATACACTTGCTCATGATAGGCACCATAGGAGTTGACTTAGAGCTTGTATGCATCTTGCCAAATTGTTTATCAAGCTTGTGACACTATTTGTGATCCTCTAGAAAACATTGCCACAATCTCTACACTTGGAAAGAATGAACACTTGATCAAGATCTTTTGAAATTTGTTGGTTGTCACTAAATAGCTTTGTCTTAAATGAATAGGTTATGCTCGACCCCATAATGTCAAAACAATAGACTTGATAGTTTGCTTACGGAAGGAGTTGTCAATTGGAAATGATATTTCAAAGTTTTGAGTTCTATGCTAAATAAGGTGTTGTTTAATTGTCTTAAGAGTTTAGACTTAAAGATACTCAACACCATATATGTGATGATTGACTTGATAGTACTCTTTGAAAGGATTTGTTTGAAGAAACTAATATTTAGCGATAATTGAGATGCATGCCAAATCTTGACCTGTTTATTAAAGTATAATATTTCTTTATGCGAGTCTGCACCACAGTCGCACAACATGGGATGCTAACAACTCCGCTAGCCTTTGAACAATCCAAAAATAGGAAACTCTTGGAATTTGACTATGAGTTGTCCAACATATGTAGCAGAAATGCTATATTTGGTTATGCATTAGTATTCTCATGGGCCTGCGTTCAAAGCAAAAGAGGGAATACTCCTCTGACCGTTATGAGAAATCATTATATCGAAAAGGGAAACCTTGGCAATGGTCACGGGTATCCATTCTTAGCCTGCATAGTCTGATTAAACACAGTAAGTTTTGGCATGATCTAATTACTAATGAACTGAAGTTTTAGAAAGAAAAACAATAGAAAATGAGTGTTTGATAGCCATGATTCATTGACGTGGATGACCAAAAGAGACACTCTAATGCTATGCTTATTTTGACATGTTCTCACATTTCCTTTTGGCATACATCTTGTTACTAAGAGATAAACTTTCTGAAACTCAATAACTGATGTTTGCACTTGAGAACCTTAACTAGATGACATGACTGGGTAGAATCGATAAACTTTATTCCTATTTATGCTTGACATCTATTTGTGACTAAGTTTTGCCTCATAAAAAAATGATATGAAAAGTTATACAAAAGGTGCAATAAGAGGATCACAAGTTTGTCGGCAAGTAGATTCACTGTTGACATGGAGCATATAAGTTTAGATGAATCTTTAGTGGTCTTTATAACTAAGCTTGTGTTGCCTTGTATGAATACATGTTTTCTCTCTTCGAGCTTGTAGAAGAAATAAGGATGCAAGGCATTGATTTCCAATGATAAGGTATTTCACAACCATTAATTTATTATCGACCCTTCCTGCTCGAGGACGAGCAAGTTCTAGCTTGGAGAAGTTGATGGATGTGAAATACCACCTCTTTTAGCCATATAAAATTTGCCATTTATCTCTCATATCATGTTTCTTCCAGCTATAGCTAGGCCTTATATGCATGACTTCTAGTTCTCATTTACTTTCATATGAGCTTTGCACATTTAGTAGTTTAGGTAGAATTTTACCACTTTTCCTTGTCTATGACATGTGTGTGGGTGTTGATGATGATTATGGATAAAACAAAGGCAAAAGGAACAGAGAGACCATAGTATGGAGGAGCTGTAGGGACCATACTTAGCCATTTGAGAGGTTGGAAAAGTGAATTTTTCCAATTTATCAAAATAAATATTCAAGACCATGGGGTTGTATCCCTCGACGAGACGAACTCAACGAGCCCAAGAACACCGAAAACCGAGTTTGTATGAAGAAATGGTGGCCAAAACACTGTGGAACCCGAAGGTTTGACGAGCAACTATACGGCCGGAAAACTTCCGGCCATATAGTTGCGCCCGTATAGTTGCGAAAAAGGTCGCAAACGATGGGATTTGTCCCCAGAGAATCCCTAGAATCTTTCCTAAGTCATATGATGCTATTGGGGAACCCTAGGGCACCCCCAAGGCCTATATAAAGGAGGGAGGATCCAAGAGAGAACCACCAAGCCATATCCTCCACCACGGCGGAGCCCTGCCATCGTGCCACTGCCATAGCCGCCTCCAATCAGATCTACACCATCACCATCACACAAGAGGAGAAGGGACTAGGATCTTGAAGGCCTCCACATCAATCTACATCGTCATCTTCATCAACAACGTCTCTATCACTGATCCCCTTTGGTTACTTGTTGTAATTCTAGATTGAATCATGGATTTGCACTTATCTTCAATTGCATCATCATATTTCATCCATATTCTATCCATGATGTTGATTGCCTTCATGTGTGAGTAGTTTCCTTTGTTCTTGGGGAGATGGAGAAACCCTAGTATGATCTCTATGTTAGATTTCCTTCATCTTGATATTGGGTGAAGCGCGCCACTCAATATTTGCCTCACTAAGGACTAGATGGAGGGAACTACTTGTTGGTAGACGGAGGGATGATAACACTTACAGTGACTATAAAGCTGTTGTCATTCCTTACGTATCAACTTGGGAACCGAGGAGAACTCACGGAACATTGTCCACGCCATGGGATACATCCTACGGGGTAAAGTCCCTTAATAGCGCAGTAATTTGATTAATGTCAATTGTTGTCTGCTGTGGTTATGACGGATGATGTGAGTAGTGGTTGCTGCCTATTCGTCCATATATGGATCTCCTCCCATACATATCATAAATGGTCTTATTCATTATAATAATTTTGATCACTCTTTCTAATTACTAGCGGTGGATCCACTACTCCCTAAGAACTATTTCTATCATATTACAGACTTTCGTAATCATACTTGCATGCTCTTGTTTACTTACAGCTTTAGTTTACTTATTGTTATCTTATTTGAAAACCCAAAAATATCTTCTACACAAAACTCGCATTTTATCTTATTACTTAGAATGTTATTTAGCATTACTATTTCAGTATTTAGTTCAAAGAGTTATTAGACTTCAGACTCCTGCTCCCTGTGGGATCGATATCTTTATTTTGAAACTAGCTACAAATGATCCGTGTACTTGCAGTCATCACCTGCTGGCGGCTGTACTTGAGGTGGTGGCTGATGTCTACGCACTTCTATTCTTGTAGACAGTTGTTGGGCCTCCAAGTGCAGAGGTTTGTAGAACAGCAACAAGTTTTCCCTTAAGTGGATCACCCAAGGTTTATCGAACTCAGGGAGGAAGTGGTCAAAGGTATCCCCTCTCAAGCAACCCTGCAATCAAGATACAAGAAGTCTCTTGTGTCCCCAACACACTCAATACAATTGTCAGGTGTATATGTGCACTAGTTCAGCGAATAGATAGTGAAATACAAGTGGTATAGATAATTATAAGTGGTAACGGTGATGGAAAATAGCTTGATGGTGTGGAAAAGTCTAAAACTGAAATAAAGATAGAAGCAAGCAAACATGTAACGGATCTAATAGCAAACGGTGTTTCAGTGCATAGAAACAAGGCCTAGGGATCATACTTTCACTAGTGAACACTCTCATATAAATATCTTCTCTTCATGATACTACTCTTAACAACTCTCCTGTTGGACACTCTAATCATTGGTAGGGCTATAACAACACTCCTCAAAGTTCGCTTTCCGCATCTAGATAACCCCACACTGTTACCTTGAGCACTAGATGGTTCAAACAAACACCACAATTTCATAAAGACATCCAAATCCAAATATAACTCATAACAAATATTTGTAATCTCTAGCCTAAGTGCCACCATGGTGTGCACACTGTCAACTTCAACCACATGGAGAGAGCAGAGATCTATTAAAGAACTTCAGTAGCAAGGTAGATCTATAGATTACAAGCTCATGAACTCAATAAGATCATGCATAGAGAGATGAACACATAGCTACCGGTAGAACCCTTAGCCTCGAGAGACAACTACTCCCTCCTTATCATGGGAATCAGCAACGACGATGGAGATGGTGGTGGAGATCGATGGATATGGCTCCGGGGGCACTTCCCCGTCCCGGCAGGGTGCAGGAACAGAGACTTTCTGTCCCCCGAATCTCCCCTTCGGTGGCGGGGGCACTGTGGAACTTTTCATGGCTGGAGGCTGGATGATTTAGGGTTTTTGCATCAGGAGGCATCTTATAGGCGAAGAGGCAAGGTCGGTGCGCGACCAGGGGGCCCACACCACCTGGTGGCACGGCCAGGTCTAGCCCGCGCCACCATATGTTGTGGCCACCTTGTGGCCCCTCTCCGTCTCGTCTTCTGGCTCCGTGGGTCTTCTGGTAAAATATCGAATTTGGCTTTTGTCCGGTCCAATTCCGAGAATATTGATTTTCTGACTTTCCTGGAACCAAAAACAGCAGAAAACACGCAACTGGCACTGTGGCACTTGTTAATATGTTAGTCCAAGAAAGTGTATAGAAAGTACTCCAAAGTTGGAACAAAACACAAGAAAGTAGATAAAACCAAGCATGGAACATAAAAAATTATTGATATGTTAGCAACGTATCAACATCCCCAAGCTTAACTCCTGCTCGTCCTCGAGTAGGTAAGTGATAAAAAGAAAGAATAATTTTTGAGGTGACATGCACCATCATAAACTTGATCAAAGTATTTGCAAAACATTAATAGCTTGGATCATAGTACTTGAATCATAATACGAAAGATAAAGTTCTAACAATAAGACATAGCAACTATGTTACAACATGAAAAGGCATAAACAAAAGATTCATGAATAACAATACTTTGCAAGTCGTTTGTTTGTTTCACATAAAGAAAACATATCATAGTGGCATTCAGCTTGTCCCTCATAGAGTAGCAAACATAAATGCATAGGACACCTTCAAAGTTCATAAGAGTGACTAGATACAAATAGTTTAAGAACAAGTAATATCAAAGTTATGCATCAATCAACAAGTCTTGGGACAATGCACATAGAACTAAGAATGGCCACTATGCTCTCAAAGTAGGTGCATAAAGATAGAAGGTGGAGACTCAACATAAAAGTAAAAGAAAGGCCTTCATAGAAGGAAGTAGAGATTCAAGTTTCATAAAGAGCTTCCGAAAATTATGGTACTTCTTAGCTTTCAGCTCTCATTGCCCCTATCATAAACATCTTTAGGTGATTAAGGTTAAAGTGACACAACTAAGAGGATATGCTCGACAAGTTGTAAGCTGAAATGTCATGCCCCTTACTTACGAAGACCGAACCTCATGCTACTCAAGTTTAGTCACAAGTAAGCTCTTGTCATTGTAAGCACATATGTATCATAGAGAACCGCCAATGGGGTACCCCTTGCACATGATACAGGAGCTATCCCATAATCGAAATGACAAGGCAAGCAGACAATGAGCATCTTAGCGATCTTTTTATTTTCTATTTGCATAGGTTTTTATTGAGGATGCTTCATGATGACCCACAAGTATAGGGGGTGTATCGCAGTATTTTCGAGGGAAGTGAAACCCAATTTACTGATTCGACACAAGGGGAGCTAAAGAATATTTATAAGCCTTAACAACTGAGTTGTCAATTCAGCTGCACCTAGAAACAATCTTGCTCACAGCAGTTTATCAGTAGCAACAGTTTTATAGTAGGAATAGTAAAGTAATAACAGTAGTAAAGTAAAGACAGTAGTCACAATAGCAGTAAACGGTAGGATTCGAGTGCGGTAGGCATAGGGATGGATGGACGGGTGTTGCATGGACAAGACAATTCACATGGCAATCAGAACATAGGGCAATTGCAGATAAATAAGATAAAGCATCTAAGTACTAAGTAATCATAGGCATGTGTTCCATATATAGTCATACGTGCTCGCAATGAGAACTTGCACAACATCTTTTGTCCTGCCAGCCCGTTTGCAGCGGGGCCTCAAGGGAACTATTGGCAATTAAGGTGCTCCTTTTAATAGAGCACCGGAGCAAAGCATTAACACTCCATGAACACATGTGATCCTCACATCAAAGCCATTCCCTCTGGTTATCCCGATTTCTGACACTTCGGGGCCTCTGGTTCTGGACAACAACGTGTGTATACAACTTGCAGGTAAGACCATAAACAATACTATCATAATGAATCAATAACATGTTCAGATCTGAAATCATGGCACTCGGGCCCTAGTGACAAGCATTAAGCATAACAAGTTGCAACAAAGTCAAAAAGCACTAATAGTAGATACTAGGCACCATGCCCTAACAATCTGATGTCATTACATGAACGATCTCATCCAATCCCTACCATCCCCATAGCCTACAGCGGGGGATTACTCACACATAGATGGGGGAAACATGGATGGTCGATGGAGAAGCGATGGTGATGATCTCCTCCAATTCCCCGTCCCGGCAGGGTGCCAGAACGGAGTTTCTGGTTCTGAATCATGGAATCTGGTGGTGGCGGCGGAGCGGAACTCTTTCTGGAAAAACGTCGAACCCCCCTGAGTTTTTAGGTCAGAAGGCATCTTATAGGCGAAGAGGGAGACCAAGGGGGTGTCTGGGGCGGCCAGACCACCCCCTGGCACTGCCAGGCCCAGCCCGCGCGGCCAGGTCTCATATTCTGGCTCCGGGAGTCTTCTGGTGAAATAGGATTTTTGGCATATTTTTCGGGATTTTTCCTGATAGTTGATTTTCTGCACAAAAACTAGACACCAAAGTAATTCTGCTGAAAACAGCGTCAGTCCGTGTTAGTTGCATCCAAATCACACAAGTTTAGAGGAGAAACAATAGCAAAAGTGTTCGGGAAAGTAGATACGTTTTGGATGTATAAACTCCCCCCAAGCTTAGCTTATTGCTTGTCCTCAAGCAATTCAGTTGAAAACTAAGTGCAATAAAAGAACTTTCACGAACACATTTGCTTCATATGATGTATATATTCTTAGCATGTGATCAACTACTTAGACAATTCATAATAATGAGTATGCAACTAAGTTTACTTAATAGGAATTGCAAGCTATGAAGAGATTCCAACTCAAAAATAATGAGTAGCATGAAACATAAATATAAGCAACATTACAATACTCATAACAAGGTATGATAGAGTGGTATCTCGCTTGCCTTTTTAGCGTGAATGCCAAGGCACCTCTGAAGTTCACGTGAAGACTGGAAGTAAAGATATCAAATATACAAGCATCAAAGTCATAACACAAATACTCAAGTTTTGAGACAAGCACATTACACTAAGAATGACAACTATGCTCTCAAGAAGGTGCTCGTAGAATAGGTGGAGACTCAACAAAGAAATGAAAAGATTTTGAATAGTTTGAAAGGCTTCCAAATGCTAAAAGTATGGTACTCATTAATATGGTTAAGGTGAAAGTGAGGTCCAATCTGAGTTATATGCTTGACAGACTATAAACTGGAAATCCCATGTCCCTTGAGTACGAGGGTCGCTCCTCATGCTACTCAACTTTAGTTACCGGTAAGTTCTTGTCATCGTAAATATGTGCGTATCATAGAGAACCGCCAACGGGGTACCCCTTGCCCGATGATACGGAAGAATCCCCATATCAAAATGACAAGGCAAGCAGACAATGAGTATCTCAGCAATCTTCTTATTTACCATGGGAAAATGGTGCTTTTTTTCTCTCTTTCCTCTTTTCTCAAATCTGTTTTTTTCTTTTTCTCAATAGCTATCTCTCTCTTTTTTTATAAGAAGAATTCTTCATAGATACTTATTATGGTTACGCTGCAGGTTTCCACCATGACAGCATGGATTAGACCGGCGGCCCAGGCATTTCTCTAACACACATACATAACTCCATGGACTTACAAGCTCCCCTTTTATTTCACACCGACGACATCCACAAACAAAAGAGCATGGTATCAACTGGGTATATATTTATAGGTGTCGAAAGCGTTCCCCGTGACATCACGGTTTTGCTAATCCCCAACCTATAATTTGCAAGCATATAACTTTCATGGACAGTCACAATGGTTCAGGTTTATTAAGTGCAGGAAATAAAGTGTGCCATCAAGTTCGTGAGAGCTTTACTAACTAAATTTCTCATAACAAGCAAACATTTTATTCGAAAGAAAACAAGGCATATTGAATATGCATGGAAATAACAAATGATGCTAATAGCTATGTATGGTGGACACTTTTGGCAATATTTGGTTTTAGGGAGTAGGAAACACGAGTGAAACATACTCAGTGTAAGTGAAGTCTAGCAATGGTAAGGGAGCGACAAACAAGAGAGCAATAGATGTCATAATCATGCTTGCAACAAAACAGGACTAATCATGGCATGAAAGTGATTCAAGACCCTCAAGGCAAAATAATTCATCGAGGCTCAACTGATTATTTCCGTCATATGCATGCGTGAGCATGTGCCAAGTCAATTCAAATGAAACAAAACGGTGTCATACCAAGTTATGAATAGACTAATGCAAGCAAACATTCATATGACACGCTACAAACTATTAGCAAGATGTAACTAATCATATGAAAGCAAGAACTACTAAGCATTCATAAATAACATACACCCTACACGAACATGCTAAGCATGCCCACAATGATGAGTATATGTACAAAAATGAAAACAAATAGAGTTCGTTACTAGCCTCTTACCATATCTCAAGTTGTCATTAATCCTCATTATTACCCTTCACTCGTGTGGCTTGAATAATAATAATATGAAACCAAATTCCACTGAGAACTGGTGAACCCTGCAATGAACTCACAAAACCAAAGAAGAACAACAAATTTTTTTGGTGTTTTCAATTTTTAAAACAAGAACCAAAAAGGAAGAACAAGCAAAGCAAAATCTTTTTGGGTTTTTAGAATAGTTCAAACAAAGCAAGCAAACCAAGGTAAAAAGAAAGAAGCAAACCAAAGAGAAAAACAGAAATATTTTTGGTCTTTTTGTGTTTTAGAAAGCAAAAGCAAAGAAAGAACAAAGGCTAAAAAGAGAACAACACATGAATATACAAAGTACCGATGCAAAATGATATGGAGATGAGCGCGATGTCGGCGTACCTCCCCCCAAGCTTAGGCTTTGGCCTAAGTGGGTATCAATCCAAGTACGAGTAAGGGTTCCAAGCAGGCGGGTCATTGTAAGAATGATCGTAGTTAGGCCTGTGGGAAGAAAAAGAAGCTCCCCAATCATAGGTAGGCTGCTGATATGAAGACTCCCCCTCATTCGAGGGCTGGACCGAATCATCCGTGACCTCCCTTCTAGTATCCCGCTCCTGTTGAGAGCGCTCTCCCAAGTACGTGTCAAACTCCTCCTCCGTGAGGGACCATCCTACCCTGTTATCAAGGTTAAACAAAACAGGTGCAGGCAAAAGAACAACACGCTTGGACTTGCTCTTTCTCCAACCAGCTTTGAGAAAGGTTATTTCATAAGACAACTCACTCAAACTAGCCCACGAGGAAACAAACTTATGCTGTACCATGGAATTAAAATCAAGCCTCTCTATGGGAAACTGTAGGTCTAGGTGATGAGGCACTAAACCATGCAATGCTAGTAAATGAGAAGAAATGAGCCCCCCACAAATTCCACCTTTCTCGCGGTTAGCAGCAAGACAGAAAGCTATCAAAGCACCCAAGTTGTAAGACCTATCTCGTTTAAGAGCAGTAGAGATGAATGCTAGATCATAAGAAGATAACTTATTGGTAGTTTTCCTAGCAAGAACACACTTGGCAATAAAGTAGGCAAAGTAGCGAATGGAGGGGAGATGAATGTTATGGATTTTCCTGCTCTCCTTCGAGAAACTGCTCCCTTGGCCAATTTTTGCGTACAAATCCATGAGTGGTGCGGGTCGCTCTTTAATCCTTCCACATGATCCCCAATGAGGTACCTTAATAGCTGCACAAAAGTCATCGAGAGAAAGCTCGACAGCTATATTGTAAATTTTGTAATGGACCATGGGGTTAGGCAAAGAGTAACTAAATTGAAAGTCCTGCACTACAGACATGGTTAGTTTCACAAATCGACAAGGTTCCTCCTCCACAAAGTGCTCCAATCTTGCATTAGCAACCAAAGTATGGAAGTCCTGGGAAATTCATGCAACCCTCATGAATTCGGAGCATGGATAGATGGAAGGAAAGACTTCCTCTTCTCGATGAACCTTCATAACCTCATGCACCCTCAGTTCTCATTGGTTTAGTTGATGCTCATTCATCTTCTATTCTGAAATTTAAACATCTATTAAACAAGTGATTGCAAAGTGAATATAATGAAGGGCACCACTCATAGGGACTTGTAAGAGGCCTAAACATGCATCAAAACTATATCTCTAAGAATCAAACAAGCTTACAAGCTCTCATAACTGTCACCTATAGCAACAAAATACTCAAGATATAAACCACTAAACACAAATCTACTTGGACAAGCGGATGAGTCACATACCGGAGAACAAATGCTCCAAAATTCAGCAGCAAAGATGGGCTGAGCAAGGAGATCGAAAAATTGAGGGCAAGCACAGCAAGAACGCGATTTTGAGAAATGAACTGGTGTTTGCTCGGGAGAGAGAAGAAAGTGCAAAGTGAGAGAGTGAGTGGTGGGCCAGGGGTGGCCCACACCATAGGCAGGCGCGCCCCAGGGCTGGCTATGCCACCAGGTGGTGTGCCTGCCTGGTGGGCCTCCCTGGTACCTCCCAAGCACTCCTCTGCCCCTTTTTTCACGTAAAAATTTAATATGAATTTTTTGGAATTTTTCGAGACACTTTATTATTGGGCATTTTCAGGCATAGATGAATGATTTTCTGACAGACAGAGATTTTTTTGGAATGATGCAATGACAAAACAAGGCTAGAACTCCAAAAGTTCTATGACACTCTAACATGCAAGCAACTAACAACACAAAAAGAAAACTAAACGAAAGAAAAAACTAAAATGGATAGAATAGAAGTAAGCGGAGATAATCATGGTGAAAACATTGTTTTGTTCAGTGAAATCCTTTTGTTAACAAGGTTGATCAGGTCTTGTTACCAAAACAATTTCATATGTGACAAAACTTTGTATTCCACTAATGATTATGTTACCTCAACTTTGATAGCAATGGTCCCAATCATAATAGTTTTCAAAATTTTCTCTTGGTATGGGACAATATATTTCTCCAACTTGAATGCCCTCAATATGTTCAATTGAATTCAAACCATAAGTCCTATCAATCTTCTTGGGGAAATAGACAGTATGTTCCTTGTCATTAACATTGAAGGTCACCTTTCCTTGATTACAATTAATAACGGCTCCTGTAGTATTAAGAAAAGGTCTCCCAAGAATAATAGACATATTATCATCTTCAGGCATTTCAGGCACAACAAAATCAGTTAATATCAAGCAATTATGAGCCACTTGAGCATGTACATCCTCACATATACCCACAAGAATAGTGGTAGATTTATTAGCCATTTGCAAAGATATATCAGTTGGTATTAATTTTTCCAGTTGAAGTCTCTTATAGAGAGAGAAAGGCATAACACTAACTCCAGCTCCCAAATCACACAAAGCAGTTCTAACATAACTATTCTTAATAGAGCAAGGGATAGTTGGAATCCCTGGGTCTCCAAGTTTCTTAGGAACCTTACCATTAAAGGAATAATTAGCAAGAAAAGTAGAAATTTCTTCATTAGGGATCTTCCTTTTATTTGACACAATATCCTTCATATACTTTGAGTAAGGAGGCAATTTAATAGCATCAGTCAAAGGAATTTGCAGGAATACAGGTTTCATCCACTCACAAAACTTATTATAGTGTTCATCTTCCCTTGACTTGTGTTTCTTATCAGGGAAAGGCATGGGTTTTTGGACCCAAGGCTCTCTTTCACTACCATGTTTCTTAGCAATAAAATCTTCTTTAGTGTATTTAGTATTCTTAGTGTGATTTTCAGGTTCTTCTTCAACCTTTTCTTTATCAGGAACATCATTTTCTTCATCACCACTTTTAGTTTTAGCATCAGAGACAGATATACTATTAGGATCTTTAGCAGTTTTAGAGGGTTCTACAATAGTTTTATGTTTCTTTTTCCTTTTCTTACGAGTAGTACCAGTATTTTTAGCTTGTTGAGAATCCTGCTCAATTCTTTTGGGATGCCCCTCAAGATATAGAGGATCCTGGGTAGCAGCACTACTTCTAGTTCTAATTTCATAAGCATGTTTTTCTTTGGCAGCATTAACTAGCAAGTCTTTTTGCACTTTAATAAGTTGATCTATTTGAGTTTGAACCATTTGAAAATGTTTGACAATCATTTTAACATCAATAGAGATTCTTTCCACAATATCCTTTAACTCATCAATAGCTCTAGTGTTTTCCATTAGATGATTTTGCACCCTTTTATTAAAATTATATTGCTTAACAATAAAAATATCGAATTCTTCCAAGCATTGATCAGGAGGTTTAGAGTAAGGGATATCACGTTCATCAAAGTGTTGGAGAGAGTGTACCTCAATAGTGGGTGAATAAGGGGTAGGCTTACATAATTCTTCTATAGGAGGTAAATTCTTGACATTTGTAGCTTTAATTCCCTTCTCCCTAAGACATTTCTTAGCTTCCTTAATCACTTCATCATTCAATTCAATAACTCCCCTCTTCTTAGATGATGGTATAGGCACCGGTATAGCTGGTTCAGATATAATTGTTTCAGGTATAGCTAGTTCAGGAGGAGTCCAGTCTTCATAATTCTTGCTTATTTAAGCCATTAATTCCTTAGCTTCCTTGGGAGTCCTATTCCTGAAAACACAATCAGCACAACTATCTAGGTATGTCCTAGATTCTTCAGTTAGTCCATTATAAAATATATCAAGAAGCTCATTCTTAGGTAATGGACTTCCAGCCTGTGCATGAATCAAAGCACAAAACCTTGCCCATGATTCAGGCAATATCTCTTTTTCTCCCTGTTTAAAATAAAAAAGTTCCTGCAAAATAGCATGTCTAGCACTAGGAGGAAAATATTTCTGCAGGAAAGTACTAATCAAGCAATCAGGGCTATCAATAGATCTAGGAGGTAAGTTATTAAACCAAGTTTTAGCTTCTCCTTTCAGTGAAAAGGGGAAAATCTTAGCAACAAAGTAGGTGCGTATCTTAATATCATCAGAAAACAGGCCACTCATAGTAGAAAGCTCAGTCATATGTGCTACAGCACTTTCATTTTTAGTCCCACAAAAAGGTTCTTTCTCAACAATAGCTATGTAAGATAGATCAAGAGAGAAATCATAATCTTTATCTTTAATGTTTATGGGAGAAGCAGAAAACTTAGCAATAGGAGACAATTTGGGTCTAATAGTACGCCTCTCAAGGAGACTCTTAGCCGCGCTCCTATCATGGGTGTTTTTACATTCTTTAATAAATTCATCGGTCATCTCAACATAACCGTCTTCAATATCATAACTCTCACTAGACTCAGGTGAACTAACAGGTGTAGTAGTGTATTCATTAGGAGTTTCAGTATTTCCAGCTATAGTTCTAGCAATCGTAGCATCTTGGAAAGGACCTAATGAACCACTCTTATCAAGCACAGTAGAAGCAGGATCATAAGTATCAGAAGTTTTAGATTCAGTAGTAGTAGCAGTGTGTGTAGCAATGAGAACATAGGGAAATTGAAGATAAATAAGATAAAGCATCTAAGTACTAAGTAATCATAGGCATGTGTTCCATATATAGTCATACGTGCTCGCAATGAGAACTTGCACAACATCTTTTGTCCTGCCAGCCCGTTTGCAGCGGGGCCTCAAGGGAACTACTGGTAATTAAGGTGCTCCTTTTAATAGAGCACCGAAGCAAAGCATTAACACTCCGTGAACACATGTGATCCTCACATCAAAGCCATTCCCTCTGGTTATCCCGATTTCTGTCACTTCGGGGCCTTTGGTTCTGGACAACAACGTGTGTATACAACTTGCAGGTAAGACCATAAACAATACTATCATAATGAATCAATAACATGTTCAGATCTGAAATCATGGCACTCGGACCCTAGTGACAAGCATTAAGCATAACAAGTTGCAAAAAAGTGAAAAAGCACTAATAGTAGATACTAGGCACCATGCCCTAACAATCCGATGCCATTACATGAACGATATCATCCAATCCCTACCATCCCCATAGCCTACAGCGGAGGATTACTCACTCATAGATGGGGGAAACATGGATGGTCGATGGAGAAGTGATGGTGATGATGATGGCGATGATCTCCTCCAATTCCCCGTCCCAGCAGGGTGCCAGAACAGAGTTTCTGGTTCTGAATCGTGGAATCTGGTGGTGGCGGCGGAACGGAACTCTTTTTGGAAAAATGTCGACCCCCCCTGAGTTTTTAGGTCAGCAGGCATCTTATAGGAGAAGAGGGAGACCGAGGGGGTGTCTGGGGTGGCCAGACCACCCCCTGGCATGGCCAGGCCCAGCCCGCACGGCCAGGTGGTGTGGTTTGGCCCCAGCCCCACTCCGTCTCATATTCTGGCTCCGGGAGTCTTCTGGTGAAATAGGATTTTTGGCATATTTTCCGGGATTTTTCCTGATAGTTGATTTTTTGCACAAAAACTAGCCACCAATGTAATTCTGCTGAAAACAGCGTCAGTCTGTGTTAGTTGCATCCAAATCACACAAGTTTAGAGGAGAAACAATAGCAAAAGTGTTCATGAAAGTAGATACGTTCTGGACGTATCACTTCATAGAGTGCCCATTATGGTTATGCTGCAAGTTTCCACCATGTTTAGGCATGGCTTAGGCTAGCGGCCCAGGCGTTTCTGTAACACACATACAAACTCCATGATCTTACAAGTTCCCCTTTTATTTCACACCGCCGGGATCCATAAGCAAAAGAACATGATATCAACGGGGTATAAAGTACATGTGCAATGTTGAAAGCATTCCCCATGATACATGGTTCTGCTAACTTCAACTTATAAAGCGCAAGCATATACGCAACAAAGATGGACGCAATGGTTCAAGTTTATTAAGTGCAAGAAAAGTAAAGTGTGCCATCAAATTCGTGAGAGCTTTAATCACTAGTTTTCTCATAACAAGTTTAATTCAGAAGGTAGATAAAAACACGAATATACTTGGAATAGCATATGCTAATAGGTAGGTATGGTGGACTCTTTGGAATAACTTGGTTTTAGGAGTTGGATGCATGAGTGGAACTCATACTTGGTTATGGAGGCTAGCAAAAGACTGGGAGCGACCAACTAAGAGAGCAATAATGGCCATAATCATGCAGAGCGACAAAACATCATTAATCAAAGCATAAAATGATACTACAAGTTGAAAACTAAAGGATCACAAAGGCTATGATGACTTGGGATAGTCATAACATGGTGTGAGCATGTGCCAAGTCAACCCAAATAAAGCATCAAAGGAGAATACCACAATACTATGCTTTAATATGCTAAAACAACGCATGATTCTTCAAAGGCACATTAAGCAATCTCAATTGTTTATAACAAGTCATGCTACAACAAAGAATACTAAGCATAAAGCCAAAACAATATCAAGCATGGCATGACAAAGCATAGGCCACAGTCAAAAACAAGCTCTCTTTACCACTTAAGCATGAACTTTCCTACTCTTTTCCTATCCAAACCAAACTATTTGAAAACCAATATATGAAATACAGGGTCCAACCAATTTATTCAAGAAAACTAAGCAAACAAAAATGAAAATGAAAAACGAAGACGCTCCAAGAACAACACAACTGTGCATGAAACAATAAAAATGAAGTGTTTGGAAGAAACCTGAGATTTTTATTGATGACGAAGGGGATGCCTTGGGCATCCCCAAGCATTGACGCTTGTACTTCTTGGATATTTCTTGGGGTAACACACGTGGCATCCCCAATCTTGAGCTTTAGTCCATTCTTCAGCTCATTACTCATTCCTTCCATACACCTGAAAATTTTCCTTCATACAAAACTTCACACAATATTTATTAGCAACATTAGTGTACTCAATATAAAAGATCTTTAGGTTCAGTTCCAACACCAATAAAATTTCCATTAGAACACAAGCTACTGTAGCACTTCCCTCAAAAATCTCAATTCCCCAAAAGAACTAAAAAAGGAACCAACAAGAAGCAAATGCAGAAAATGGCAGAAATATGTCAAAACAGACTAGCAGGTAAAGACGATTTTTTTTTGAAGACCTTCTGTTGCTCAAATCGAAAAGTATTGAACTAACTAGATAACAACCTGGGGCAGAAGAACAAAAATTCATGCCTCAAAAGGATGTACAGAGATGTTACACGAATTTTTACGGTGAAGCACAGAAATCTGTTTCGGGACAACAATTTTCCCAATCATTACTTCTCTCTCATTAGAGGTTACTCTTGGCACAAAAAGAAAATAAAAAGGATAAGGAGCGGTTATTACTGAAGTAATAACTTCCAAGACTCATCTAAAACTTTTGGGTTACCTCCCAATAAGTACTTTTATTTAATGCCTTTAAGTTAGGCATGAAAGTTTGAGAAGTTGTTCACATAAGAAATATGAATTGAAGTAAAAGAGAGCATCAAGAAGCAAATTCAAAGCACATTTAAGTCTAACCCACTTCCTATGCATAGGAATATTGTAAAGAAACAAGTCATGAAAGCACAAAGCAACAAGCATATGAAAGCAAAACAAGTGCAACTTCAAGATTTTCAACATAAAGAGGGGAAACTTAATATTATTGAGATGCATAAAACCATATTTCCCTCTCATAATAACTTTCAGTAGCATCATGAATAAAATTAACAATATAACTATCACATAAAACATTCTTATCATGAGCCACATGCATATAATCATTATTACTCTCCACATAAGCATAGTTATTCTTGTTAATTGTAGTGGGAGCAAATTCAACAAAATAGCTATCCTTATTATTCTCATCACCATAATCATCAAATATAGGAGGCCAATTGTAGTCATAATTAATTTTCTCCTCAATAGTAGGTGGACTGAAAATATCATATTCATCATTGTAATCATAATATATTGGAGGTTTGGTATCATCATAAGCAATAGAATAGTTATCTTCCAGTGTGTGTTCATTTGTAAACATATCATCATTGGAAGGAACATGGATAACACTAATAGTACAATGATTATTAATATCATCATTTTGAGAATTGGTACCGAAGAGATTTTCAATATCAAAAGTAGTGTGCTTTTCCCAATCATGATCACTACTATAGGTAACAGGCATAGGAACATCACCGAGTTCAGACTCATCAAAACTATAATAGGAGCAACATGCTTAGGGGGAAATACCGTTTCTTCTCTCCTTTTACTCCTCCTTTTCTTCCTTTTCTTTTTCTCTTTAGGAGGGAGAGGCTTGAAAGGAAGCTTCTCCATATACCCTGGTTTATTGTTAGAGACAATAGAAGAAACTTTGGAGGATTCCTCCTTTTCATTAATAAGATCAAAACACATATTAGTCCTATCATATTTTGGTAAAACCTCATCTTTTATAATATTTTGTATGTGATTATTTGTGTGGAAATTATCAACACAATAAAGATGACAACCATCCAGGATACTATTCATATCAAAAGCACCCATATCTACCAAAGGGTTTTTTCTTGATAACTCTTCACACCCCAAAAATAATGTAAGTTCATCATGCTGATTAGGAGTGATCATGTCATCACAATACAAACTTGCAGTACTCATTGGATTAGAAGGGCTATTATTATGGCCTGAGCATTGAAAATTGAAATGACCCACTTCAAAGCAAAGTTCACAAATAAAAGGATAGAGGGCACACAATTTTTTACCAAGATCATTTAGAGCCCTATACCACGTTCTAGTTTTTTCATTCATGTGGGTGATACAATATTATTCTTCAATTTTATTATTCTCACAAGGTCTATGTATTCCAAAAAAATTAACATGCTTATAAGAAATAGTACTTTCAGAGGTTTGAGCATGTTTATTGCTATCATTAATAACAATTTCATTTTCCATGTAAGTGTCTTTAAAAGGCTCATGATACATGTCCCATTTTTCTTTAGGAGCATTAACATGATAAGCAAAGGATCTAAAACAATCAATAAGAATTTGAGGATCAATACCATATTTAGCACTAAGCTCTTGAAAATCAGAAGTTTCAGCGAAAGACTTAATGCAATCATACTCATAATTTATACCTGGTTCTTTACCTTTGCTGTTATCCCAATCTTCGGTATTGCTTTGAATTGTTTCAAGAAGATCCCACTTAGCTTTGACATCCTTACTTGTGAAGGATCCCTCTAAACAAGTATCTAGATAGTTCTTGTAATGTCCTGAAAGCCTTGCATAGAAATTGTTAATAACAATATTACTAGAGAGCTCATGAATGGGACATTTGAGCATTAGTGACTTCAATCTCCCCCATGCTTGGGCAATACTTTCTCCATCATGTGGATGAAAATTATAAATGTAATTCCTATCTTTATGAATTTCATGAGGAGGATAAAATTTAGAGTAAAAGAGAGATTCAAGTTCCTTCCGCTCCAAATGATGAGGATCATCTAGTAGCTCATACCACTCCCTTGCTTTGCCCTTGAGTGACAAAGGGAATAGCTTCCTCTTAACTTGGTTCATTGAAATACCTGCGCACTTGAACAACTCGTATAATTTGTGTATAAAGAGTAAATGATCACCAGAATGGATAGTTCCATCTCCCAAATAACAGTTGTTCATAACAAGTTCAACAATTTTTATAGGTATTTTAAAAGAGATGCTTTGAGTATGTGGATTTAAAATATCACAAGTATCATTAGAATTACCACATATGGGAGATAAAGTATCATCAGAGCAAATTTTCTTCTTTAAAGCTGGGGAATTAAAAAGATCATTTTCATAAAACTAACTTCCCAAGCTTAGACGTTTCCATAGCATTAGTAACAAAGGTGTTCAAAAGATTCATACTAACAACATTGCTATTAGCATGCAAAGAAAGCTCCATGGGTTTTTTAATTTTCTTTCCAGACAATTCATGTTTTACATTAGGAAAAATACCAAAAAGCTCTCTAATTTTGTTGTTGTTTTCCATTAAGCCTAACTAGTGAAAATAAAAACAAGAAACAAAAAGACAAAATTGCAGAATCTAAAGGAAATAACTTCAAGCACTCACACCGGAGGATGTGAGTACCTTTTACCTTACCTCCTCGGCAACGACGCCAGAAAATAGCTTGATGTATACGCACTTGTATTCTTGTAGGCTGTTGTTGGGCCTCCAAGTGCAGAGGTTTGTAGAACAACATCAAGTTTTCCCTTAAGTGGATCACCCAAGGTTTATCGAACTCAGGGATGAAGTGGTCAAAGGTATCCCCTCTCAAGCAACCCTACAATCAAGATATAAGAAGTCTCTTGTGTCCCCAACACACCCAATACACTTGTCAGGTGTATAGGTGCACTAGTTCGGTGAAGAGATAGTGAAATACAAGTGGTATAGATATTATAAGTGGTAACGGTGATAGAAAATAGCTTGATGGCGTGGAAAAGACTAAAGTAAAACTCAAATAAAGATATAAGCAAGCAAACATGTAACAGATCTAATAGCAAACGGTGTTTCAGTGCTTAGAAACAAGGCCTAGGGATCATAGTTTCACTAGTGAACACTCTCATATAAATATCTTATCTTCATGATACTACTCTTAACTACTCTCCACTTGGACACTCTAATCATTGGTAGGGCTATAACAGCACTCCTCAAAGTTCGCTTTCCACATCTAGATAACCCCACACTGTCACCTTGAGCACTAGATGGTTCAAACAAACACCACAATTTCATAAAGACATCCAACTCCAAATATAACTCATAACAAGTATTTGTAATCTCTAGCCTAAGTGCCACCGTGGTGTGCACACTATCAACTTCACACACATGGGGAGATTAGAGATCTATTAAAGCACTTGAGTAACAAGGTAGATCTATAGAGTACAAGCTCATGATCTCAATAAGATCATGCATAGAGAGAGAGAGAGATGAACACATAGCTACCGGTAGAACCCTTAGCCTCGAGAGAGACGTACTCCCTCCTCATCATGGGAATCAGCAACGACGATGGAGATGGTGGTGGAGATCGATGGAGATGGTTCCGGGGGCACTTCCCGTCGGTGAGGTGCTTAACAGAGACTTTCATCCCGAATCTCCCCTTCGGTGGCGGCAGCGCTGCTGAACTTTTCGTGGCTGGAGGCTGGATGATTTAGGGTTTTTGCATGGGGAGGCATATTATAGGCGAAGAGGCAAGGTCAGTGGCCGACCAGGAGGCCCACACCACCTGGTGGCGCGGCCAGGGCTAGCCCGAGCCATCATATGGTGTGGCCACCCTGTGTCCCCTCTCCGTCTCGTCTTCTGGCTCCGTGAGTCTTCCGGTAAAATATCGACTTTGGCTTTTGTCCGGTCCTATTCCGAGAATATTGATTTTCTGACTTTCCTGGAACCAAAAACAGCAGAAAAGCAGGCAAGACCTTCATGGCACTTGTTAATAGGTTAGTCCAAGAAAGTGTATAGAAAGTACTCCAAAGTTGGAACAAAACACAAGAAAGTAGATAAAACCAAGCATGGAACATCAAAAATTATGGATACGTTAGCAACGTATCAACATCCCCAAGCTTAACTCCTGCTCGTCCTCGAGTAGGTAAGTGATAAAAAGAAAGAATAATTTTTGAGGTGACATGCACCATCATAAACTTGATCAAAGTATTTGCAAAACATTAATAGCTTGGATCATAGTACTTGAATCATAACATGAAAGATAAAGTTCTAACAATAAGACATAGCAACTATGTTGCAACATGAAAAGGCACAAACAAAAGATTCATGAATAACAATACTTTGCAAGACGTTTGTTTGTTTCACATAAAGAAAACATAGCATAGTGGCATTCAGGTTGTCCCTCATAGAGTAGCAAACATAAATGCATAGGACACCTTCAAAGTTCATAAGAGTGACTAGATACAAATAGTTTAAGAACAAGTAATATCAAAGTTATGCATCAATCAACAAGTCTTGGGACAATGCACATAGAACTAAGAATGGCCACTATGCTCTCAAAGTAGGTGCATAAAGATAGAAGGTGGAGACTCAACATAAAAGTAAAAGAAAGGCCTTCATAGAAGGAAGTAGAGATTCAAGTTTCATAAAGAGCTTTCGAAAATTATGGTACTTCTTAGCTTTCAGCTCTCATTGCCCCTATCATAAGCATCTTTAGGTGATTAAGGTTAAAGTGACACAACTAAGAGGATATGCTTGACAAGTTATAAGCTGAAATCTCATGCCCCTTATTTACAAAGACCGAACCTCATGCTACTCAACTTTAGTCACAAGTAAGCTCTTGTCATTGTAAGTACATATATATCATAGAGAACAGCCAATGGGGTACCCCTTGCACATGATATAGGACCTATCCCATAATCAAAATGACAAGGCAAGCAGACAATGAGCATCTCAGCGATCTTTTTATTTGCTATTTGCATAGGTTTTTATTGAGGATGCTTCATAATGACCCACAAGTATAGGGGGTGTATCGCAGTATTTTCAAGGGAAGTGAAACCCAATTTATTGATTCGACACAAGGGGAGCCAAAGAATATTTATAAGCCTTAACAACTGAGATGTCATTTTAGCTGCACCTGGAAACAATCTCGCTCACAGCAGTTTATGAGTAGCAACAGTTTTATAGTAGGAATAGTAAAGTAAAAAAAGTAGTAACAATAGCAGTAAAAAGTAGGATTCGAGTGTGGTAGGCATAAGGATGGATGGACGGGTGTTGCATCGACAAGACAATTCACATGGCAATCAGAACATAGGGCAATTGCAGATAAATAAGATAAAGCATCTAAGTACTATGTAATCATAGGCATGTGTTCCATATATAGTCATACGTGCTCGCAATGAGAACTTGCACAACATCTTTTGTCCTGCCAGCCTGTTTGCAGCTGCGCCTCAAGGGAACTACTGGCAATTAAGGTGCTCCTTTTAATAGAGCACCAGAGCAAAGCATTAACACTCCATGAACACATGTGATCCTCACATCAAAGCCATTCCCTCCGGTTATCCCGATTTCTGTCACTTCGGGGCCTTTGGTTCCGGAGAACAACGTGTGTATACAACTTGTAGGTAAGACCATAAACAATACTATCATAATGAATCAATAACATTTTCAGATCTAAAATCATGGCACTCGGGCCCTAGTGACAAGCATTAAGCATAACAAGTTACAACAAAGTCAAAAAGCACTAATAATAGATACTAGGCACCATGCCCTAACAATCCGATGCCATTACATGAACGATCTCATCCAATCCCTACCATCCCCATAGCCTACATCGGGGGATTACTCACTCATAGATGGGGGAACATGGATGGTCGATGGAGAAGCGATGGTGATGATGATGGCAATGATCTCCTCCAATTCCCCGTCCTAGCAGGGTGCCAGAACGGAGTTTCTGGTTCTGAACCGTGGAATCTGGTGGTGGCGGCGGTGCGGAACTCTTTTTGGAAAAACGTCGAACCGCCCCTAAGTTTTTAGATCAGAAGGCATCTTATAGGCGAAGAGGGAGACCGAGGGGGTGTCTAGGGCGGCCAGACCACCCCCTGGCGCGGCCAGGCCCAGCCCGCGTGGCCAGGTGGTGTGGCTGGGCCCCAACCCCACTCCGTCTCATATTCTGGCTCCGGGAGTCTTCTGGTGAAATAGGATTTTTGGCATATTTTCCGGGATTTTTCCTGATAGTTGATTTTCTGCACAAAAACTAGACACCAAAGTAATTCTGCTAAAAACAGCGTCAGTCCGTGTTAGTTGCATCCAAATCACACAAGTTTAGAGGAGAAACAATAGCAAAAGTGTTCGGGAAAGTAGATACGTTTTGGACGTATCAACTCCACCAAGCTCAGCTTATTGCTTGTCCTCAAGAAATTCAGTTGAAAACTAAGTGCGATAAAAGAACTTTCATGAACACATTTGCTTCATATGATGTATATATTCTCAGCATGTGATCAACTACTTAGACAATTCATAATAAGCAGTATGCAACTAAGTTTACTTAATAGGCATTGCAAGCTATGAAGAGATTCCAACTCAAAAATAATAAGTAGCATGAAACATAAACATAAGCAACATTACAATGCTCATAACAAGGTATGATAGAGTGGTATCTCGCTTGCCTTTTTATTGTGAATGCCAAGGCACCTCTGAAGTTTAGGTGAAGACTAGAAGTAAAGATATCAAAGATACAAGTATCAAAGTCATAACACAAACAGTCAAGTTTTGAGACAAGCACATTACACTAAGAATGACAACTATGCTCTCAAGAAGGTGCTCGTAGAATAGGTGGAGACTCAACGAAGAAATGAAAAGATTTTGAATAGTTTGAAAGGCTTCCAAATGCTAAAAGTATGGTACTCATTAGCTTTGAGCTCTCATTGCCCCTATAATAAGCATCTTTAATATGGTTAAGGTGAAAGTGAGGTCCAATCGGAGTTATATGCTTGACAGACTATAAACTGGAAATCCCATGTCCCTTGAGTACGAGGGCCGCTCCTCATGCTACTCAACTTTAGTTACCAGTAAGTTCTTGTCATCGTAAATACGTGCCTATCATAGAGAACCACGAACGAGGTACCCCTTTCCTGATGATACGGAAGAATCCCCATATCAAAATGTCAAGGCAAGCAGACAATGAGTATCTCAGCAATCTTCTTATTTACCATGGGAAAATGGTGCTTTTTTCTCTCTTTCCTCTTTTCTCAAATCTCTTTTTTTCTTTTTCTCAATAGCTATCTCTCCCTTTTTTATAAGAAGAATTCTTCATAGATACTTATTATGGTTACGCTGCAGGTTTCCACCATGACAGCATGGATTAGACCGGCGGCCCAGGCTTTTCTCTAACACACATACATAACTCCATGGACTTACAAGCTCCCCTTTTATTTCACACTGACGACATCCGCAAACAAAAGAGCATGGTATAACCTGGGTATATATTTACAGGTGTTGAAAGCGTTCCCTGTGACAGCACGGTTCTGCTAATCCCCAACCTATAATTTGCAAGCATATAACTTTCATGGACAGTCACAATGGTTTAGGTTTATTAAGTGCAGGAAATAAAGTGTGCCATCAAGTTCGTGAGAGCTTTACTAACTAAACTTCTCATAACAAGCAAGCATTTTATTCGGAAGAAAACAAGGCATATTGAATATGCACGGAAATAGCAAATGATGCTAATAGGTAGGTATGGTGGACACTTTTGGCAATATTTGGTTTTAGGGAGTTGGAAACACGAGTGAAACATACTCAGTGTAAGTGAAGGCTAGCAATGGTAAGGGAGCGACAAACGAGAGAGCAATAGCTATCATAATCATGCTTGCAACAAAACAGGACTAATCATGGCATGAAAGTGATTCAAGACCCTCAAGGCAAAATAATTCATCGAGGCTCAACTGATTATTTCAGTCATATGCATGCGTCAGCATGTGCCAAGTCAATTCAAATGAAACATTCAGAGGAGGATACCATGGTGTCATACCAAGTTATGAATAGAGTAATGCAAGCAAACGTTCATATGACACGCTACAAACTATTAGCAAGCTGTAACTAATAATATGAAAACAAGAACTACTAAGCATACATAAATAACATACACCCTACACGAACAGGCTAAGCATGCCCACAATGATGAGTATATGTACAAAAATGAAAACAAATAGAGTTTGTTACCAGACTCTTACCACATCTCAAGTTGTCATTAATCCTCATTATTGCCCTTCACTCGTGTGGCTTGAATAATAATAATATGAAACCAAATTCCACTGAGAACTGCTGAACCCTGCAACAAACTCACAAAACCAAAGAAGAACAGCAAATATTTTTGGTGTTTTCGATTTTTAAAACAAGAACCAAAAAGGAAGAACAAGCAAAGCAAAATCTCTTTGGGTTTTTAGAATAGTTCAAACAAAGCAAGCAAACGAAGGTAAAAAGAAAGAAGCAAACCAAAAAAACAACAGAAATATTTTTGGTCTTTTTGTGTTTTAGAAAGCAAAAGCAAAGAAAGAACAAAGGCTAAAAAGAGAATGAAACATGAATATACAAAGTACCGACGCAAAATGATATGGAGATGAGCGCGATGTCGGCGTACCTCCCCACAAGCTTAGGCTTTGGCCTAAGTAGGTATCAATCCAAGTACGAGTAAGGGTTCTAAGTAGGCGGGTCATTGTAAGAATGATCGTAGTTAGGCCCGTGGGAAGAAAAATAAGCTCCCCAATCATAGGTAGGCTGCTGATATGAAGACCCCCCCTCATTCGAGGGCTGGACCGAATCATCCGTGACCTCCCTTCTAGTATCCCGCTCCTGTTGAGAGAGCTCTCCTAAGTACGTGTCAAACTCCTCCTCCGTGAGGGACCATCCTACCCTGTTATCAAGGTTAAACAAGACAAGTGCAGGCAAAAGAACAACACGCTCGGACTTGCTCTTTCTCCAACCAGCTTTGAGAAAGGTTATTTCATAAGACAACTCACTCAAACTAGCTCACGAGGAAACAAACTTATGCTGTACCATGGAATTAAAATCAAGCCTCTCTATGGGAAACCATAGGTCTAGGTGATGAGGCACTAAACCATGCAATTATAGTAAACGAGAAGCAATGGGCCCCACAAATTCCACCTTTCTCGTGGTTAGCAGCAAGATGGAAAGCTATCAAAGCACCCAAGTTGTAAGACCTATCTCGTTTAAGAGCAGGAGAGATGAATGCTAGATCATAAGAACATAACTTATTGGTAGTTTTCCTAGCAAGAACACACTTGGCAATAAAGTAGGCAAAGTAGCGAATGGAGGGAAGATGAATGTTATGGATTTTCCCGCTCTCCTTTGAGAAACTGCTCCCTTGGCAAATTTCTGCGTACAAATCCATGAGTGGTGCGGGTCGCTCTTTAACCCATCCACATGATCCCCACTAAGGTACCT
Organism: Avena insularis; assembly: GCA_023614405.1. NCBI lineage: Eukaryota > Viridiplantae > Streptophyta > Magnoliopsida > Poales > Poaceae > Avena > Avena insularis. Next base: position 212,884,765 of record CM042690.1, read on the forward strand.
TAATAGCTGCACAAAAGTCATCGAGAGAAAGGTCGATAGCTATATTGTAAATTTTGTAATGGACCATGGGGTTAGGCAAAGAGTAACTAAATTGAAAGTCCTGCACTACAAACATGGTTAGTTTCACAAATTGACAAGGTTCATCCTCCACAAAGTGCTCCAATCCTGCATTAGCAACCAAAGTATGGAAGTCCTGGGAAATTCCTACAACCCTCATGAATTCGGAGCATGGATAGATGGAAGGAAAGACTTCCTCTTCTCGATGAACCTTCATAACCTCATGCACCCTCAACTCATGTTGGTTTAGTTGATGCTCATTCATCTTCTATTCTGAAATTTAAACATCTATTAAACAAGTGATTGCAAAGTGAATATAATGAAGGGCACCACTCATAGGGACTTGTAAGAGGCCTAAACATGCATCAAAACTATATCTATAAGCATCAAACAAGCTTACAAGCTCTCATAACTTGTCACCTATAGCAGCAAAATACTCAATATATAAACCACTAAACACAAATCTACTTGGACAAGCGGAGGAGTCACTTACCGGAGAACAAATGCTCCAAAATTCAGCAGCAAAGATGGGCTGAGCAAGGAGATCGAAAAATCGAGGGCAAGCACAGCAAGAACACGATTTCGAGCAATTAATTGGTATTTGCTCGGGAGAGAGAAGAAAGTGGCAAGTGAGAGAGTGAGTGGTGGGCCAGGGGTGGCCCACACCATAGGCAGGCGCGCCCCAGGGCTGGCTGCTCCACCAGGTGGTGTGCCTGCCTGGTGGGCCCCCTGGTACTCTCAGGCACTCCTCTGCCCCTTTTTTCATGTAAACATTTAATATGAATTTTCTGGAATTTTTTGAGACACTTTATTTTTGGACATTTTCAGGCATAGATGAATGATTTTCTGACAGACAGAGATTTTTTTGGAATGATGCAATGACAAAACAAGGCTAGAACTACAGAAGTTCTAAGACACTCTAACGTGCAAGCAACTAACAACAGAAAAAGAAAACTAAACGAAAGCAAAAACTAAAATGGATAGAATAGAAGTAAGTGGAGATAATCATGGTTAAAGCATTGTTTTGTTCAATGAAATCCTTTTGTTAACAAGGTTGATCAGGTCTTGTTACCAAAACAATTTCATATGATACAAAACTTTGTATTCCACTGATGATTATGTTACCTCAACTTTGATAGCAATGGTCCCAATCATAATAGTTTCAAATTTTTCTCTTTGTATGGGACAATATATTTCTCCAACTTGAATGCCCTCAACATGTTCAATTGAATTCAAAGCATAAGTCCTATCAATATTCTTGGGGAAATAGATAGTATGTTCCTTGTCATTAACATTGAAGGTCACCTTTCCTTGATTTCAATTAATAACGGCTCCTTCAGTATTAAGAAAAGGTCTCCCAAGAATAATAGTCATATTATCATCTTCAGGCATTTCAAGCACAACAAATTTAGTTAATATCAAGCAATTATGAGCCACTTGAACAGGTACATCCTCACATATACCCACAGGAACAGTGGTAGATTTATCAGCCATTTGCAAAGATATATCAATTGGTATTAATTTTTCCTGTTGAAGTCTCTTATAGAGAGAGAAAGGCATAACACTAACTCCAGATCCCAAATCACACAAAGCAGTTCTAACATAACAATTCTTAATCGAGCAAGGGATAGTTGGAATCCCTGGGTGTCCAAGTTTCTTAGGAACCTTACCATTAAAGGAATAATTAGCAAGCAAAGTAGAAATTTCTTCATTAGGGATCTTCCTTTTATTTGAGACAATATCCTTCATATACTTTGAGTAAGGAGGCAATTTAATAGCATCAGTCAAAGGAATTTGCAGGAATAGAGGTTTCATCCACTCACAAAACTTATTATAGTGTTCATCTTCCCTTGACTTGTGTTTCTTATCAGGGAAAGGCATAGGTTTTTGGACCCAAGGCTCTCTTTCACTACCATGTTTCTTAGCAATAAAATCTTCTTTAGTGTATTTAGTATTCTTAGTGTGCTTTTCAGGTTCTTCTTCAACTTTTTCTTTATCAGGAACATCATTTTCTTCATTACCACTTTCAGTTTCAGCATCAGAGACAGATATACTATTAGGATCTTTAGCATGTTCAGAGGGTTCTACAATAGTTTTATGTTTATTTTTCCTTTTCTTACGAGTAGTACCACTATTTTCAGCTTGTTGAGAATCCTGCTCAATTCTTTTGGGATGCCCCTCAAGATATAGAGGATCCTGGGTAGCAGCACCACTTCTAGTTCTAATTTCATAAGCATGTTTTTCTTTGGCAGCATTAACTAGCAAGTCTTTTTGCACTTTAATAAGTTGATCTATTTGTTGGGGATATACTTTCCGGGTATCCTCACAGTTCCTCACTGACCTGGGTAGCCCACTTTGGGTTAGAGCATTGCTTCACGGGCGGCCCAGTCAGGGAGAAAGACGGAGTCCAATCCGGCTACGGGAAGGCCTAGAAGACTTACCGACTTAGGCCCATAATGTTACTTGTAGTTCAAGATATACTCTGTAACCGACTCTTAGTCATAGCCGGAATGATCTCTCCTATAAAACCTAGGCCGGATATCTATATAAGCTGTCCTAGGGAGAGCCTTTAGGGCACCTCAATAGTCTACAATCTCAACTCGCACATGCGAAACCCTTGTAACGCATATTCTGGCTCTGCCGTATTACTGGATTGCTAGCAGGAGTAGGATCCATCCAAAGGCGGCAGATTCGAACCTGGGTAAACTTGTGTGCTCACCGTCCCGGAATACCGTACGTCTCACACCTCTCTCTTCCGCACGCCTCGAGGACCCCCTCATGGCGTACTTGTCATCAATCCTACGACAGTTGGCGCCCACCGTGGGGCAAGTGAGCTTCGGATCTGCATTCCGAGCGGAATCTACAAGAATCAGAATCGGCGAGACTATCACCGTCGGTCGCATCCTCTACGCCAGCGAGGTCCCTCTCATCATTCTCGACGAGACCTGGATTCCGTCTAAGGAGGCTGTGACTGCCTACACAATCATGTCTTTTGGCGAGATCGATGTTTCCATCGGTTTCGCTGAACCTGCCCACCCACCCCAGCGGTGATGATAGAGGCAGAAGAATCTTCTGGGTCCCCTTTGTCCGTGGAGGCGGCAGAGTTCTAGATCCCAGAAAACCCTAAACCCACCCAGCCCGCACCAGCTGCGGAGATAGTTGAGAAATCCGAGCCTGAAGAAGACCTAGCGGCCCAAGTCGAATCTAGAGTGGATCTCCCTGGAGGAGCCGGATCCCAGATCGACCCACCCGCGGAAGTCGAAATCCAGGAGGAGCATATCAATGACACTGATTCCGGCTCTGATGATGCCGGGACAAACAGACCTTTCCTAAGGTACACATTACGACGTATGATAATGCAAGATGCGAGTGCAAATGCAATTCTCGAGACCATCAAAAGTTTCGACATGGCTAATCGCAAAAACCGTAGGTACCTTAAGAAGCACACGTCGCACTTCGTTGGATACGTGGGATCCAGATCCGGCTCTGCCGATGCTGAAGAAAACACCGACTCGGTGCTGGAGGCAATTGGAACAAACGCCGACATACCCGCATCCTCGGATGAATCGATGACGTCAGCAGATTTCCGAAAGTTCTCCGTGGAATATGAAGAGGAGTACAACTCTAAGGCTGTAGAAGAAGGAGAAGCCATGGATGAAGGATCCGGGGAACACTCTCCCAAAACGTAGGATGACATGGACGTCGGAGATAATCCCAAGGTCCAGATGTCCGAATGTACCGATCAGAGCTTGACTCTGGGAAACGGACCCAAAGCCGTCTTTTCTACTGGCGCTGCCAAGAAGGCAAAGAAGAAGAACAAGAAAAAAAAGACCCTGGCAAAAGACCCTCTGGCTGAGGAGGTGATTGCCGAGGAATACGAAGAAGACTCGGATGGAGCACTTATCCCAGATGAGCCGAAAAAATAAGAATCGGTGGATGGACACGTGATCACCGAAGGTGCGCGTAAACTCATCGATGCTGCATTAACCACACCTATCCCTACAACTGCAGAACTTACTGCAGATGAGCTGGATGAAAGGGCCTAAGCCCTAGAAGCGCGTCGTCAACAACTCCACGATGAAGCCAAAAACATCGAGGTGGAGAAGAAACGCATGGCAACTAAGGACTATATGTCTCGGTTGCACCAGAAGACACGGAAACGTCACACCAATGACGACTAGTTCCCAACTGTCCGTGCCGTCCTTTTCGGAGATGAGATGGGGAAGCCACGGAAAGATAGCAAAGGAGATTGGGTATACCCAACCCCAGTATAGAATACCGTGGCAGTCCGAGATATTCTATCGCCTAATCCAGGACCGGAGGAGATCCGTTTGGGTATCAAGCTACTCAACAAGGGACTGGAGCAGCGAAAGGTCGCCCTGTACGGAAGCCAAAAACTGGTCTCAGATTCTGACCAATGTCGAACAGATCCGGCATGGGCTAACGTAAGACCCCACCGTGTTCCGGAGCAGCATTATCGCCCTGAACAACGGGAGGACAATTATTCGAGAACTGGATCGTTAGGACAGCATCGCAGGACTGCATGCAACTGGAGCAACGTCGCCCCAGCGGCCGAGAAAGAGGCCATCGCTGCTCTAAATCCGAGGAATCCTCCCCGACAAGAATCTAATGATCGAAGGGGAGAGGATAAAGAGAAACGTCGGGAGGAGGATCGTCAAAAAATGCCACCTCCTAGACATACAAGCCGTTTGGCTGAGCCTCACCATGGTGGGAACGACGGACGAAGGAACGATGGAAACCACGCTGGAAAAAGTAGGCAAGGGGCTCGTTGTAGTCAAGACCCTCCCCGGAATCGGAATAATGACGTCCCGGACGGAGGCCGGCGATCAGCCGGAAATTATCCAGCTGCACCACCCTCTCCACCACACAGTCATCACAACGGATCCCAAGGAGGGCAAGGAGGACGACATGGCGGAGGAGGTGGTGGCAGAAGCCGAAGTCTGGCTCCAAGGCACCGCAGCCACAGCTGACATTCAGGACGATCTTTATCCCCGAATGACGCAAGGGACAGGATCAATTCCAGCATAGAGGCGCGACGCTATGAAAACGATGACATATACGTGGGCCCAAAGTGCTTCGGACCACACATCAGAGCTACAAGATTCCCGGAAGGATTTGCTATCTCAAGGAACATCCAAGCCTACGACGGCATTGCTCGGCCAGAAACTTGGCTACAGGATTTTTTCCAAGCTTGCTGCATCGCCAAAGGCGGAAACAGCCTGGTCGCAACCCGATATCTCCCACTTATGTTGCGGAAGATGGCGCGATCATGGCTCAATGAACTTCCAGAGAACACCATCCATAACTGGTATGACATGCAAAGTGCATTCTTTCGTAATTTCGATGGCACATATCGGAGGCCCTGTTCGGTCGGAGACCTACAGCGTTGCACCCAGAAAGCCGGAGAAACTTGCCGAGATTATCTCGGATGATGGATCGACACCAAGAACTCTTGTGAAGGAGTAAACGACCAAACCGTGATTGAAGCTTTCATCGCAGGGCTCCCAATTGGTCTATTACGTCACCGCTTGAAGTGTGATAAGGTCACTGATTTGGGAGAAATGATAGAAACAGCGAGCAAGTATGTGGATGCTGACGATGATGCAGAGGGATTACTCAACGTCCTGGCTGTACCTCAGTCAGCAAAAACAAAGCAACAAGCTCAGAAGCGCAAGAACACCTCGGAGGAAAAACCCAACACGGAAATAGCGGTGGTAACTACTGTTTCCGGGTCTAGAGGACGAGGATGACGTGGCGAAGGCCGCGGGCATGGCCGTGGGACTTCAAGGGTCCAAGGTAGAGGAGAACAGCAACCAGGAAAAACCTACTCTTGGGCCGACATCGCCAATAACCCATGTGTGCATCACTTAGACGCCAATGGGGGCTCGTCCCATACCAACGCTCAATGTTGTGTCAATGACGACATCAAAAGAGATGACACCGCGGGCTACAAAGCTAAGCGGAAGAAGGGAAAGAAAAATCCTAAAAAGGACAAGGAGACCAAGGAAGATTCCGACATGGAGGAAGCTGATGCATCAAATCCCAAGTCGGAAGGGAAGAAGACTTTTCCCACCAAGAAGGACACTTATGTCACTTTCCTCGGATCTCAACCAGCAAAGGTCAAGAAAGCAGTTCTACACGAGCTCAATGCAACAGTTCCGGCTGTCCCCCAGTATCTGGACTGGTCGGAAGTGGCAATCACATTTGACTGTGATGATCATCCGCCTAAGTTACACATGCGAGGAAAATACGCCTTAATCGTCAACCCACTTATTGACGGTTATGGTTTCTCCAAGACCCTCATGGACGGTGGTAGCAGCATCAATATTCTCTACGTCGAAACGCTACGCCGGATGAAGATCTAGGAAACCCAGCTGAACCATAGCTCTATGATTTTTCACGGAGTATTCCGAGGAAGACAAGCTAATTCCCTAGGAGAGATTACTTTGGATGTTACCTTTGGAACTCCAAAGAACTATCAGACGGAAGCACTTTCCTTCGAAGTAGTCCTGTTCAAGAGCGCATACCACGCTATATTCAGACGTCCGGCTTACTGGGCTTTTATGGCTCGTCCGTGTTACATTTACAATATGATGAAAATTCCAGGTCCCAACGGCGTGATCACCATCAGGGGAGACCCGAAGAAAGCGCGAGAGTGTGAGGATGGAAATGCCGCCTTTGCCCAAGCCGTGCTGCACGCCCAGGAGTACCAGGAGATCAAGAAGAGCATAGATCCGTCTGAGATGCCTGCAACGAAGAAGGAGGTGACAAAGCCAAATCCGGAGTTCAAGGCATCAGAAGAGACAAAGAAAGCGCCGTTGAAGGATGATGACCCCTCCAAGGTGACCCAGATAGGCATAGGCCTAGATAGCGCATAGGAAAGCGCGCTCATCAAGTTCCTCCAAGCAAATCAAGATATCTTCGCATGGTAGCCATCTAACATGACTGGAGTACCTAGGGAACTTGCCGAGCACTCTCTAAATGTAAACACGAACGCTAAACCCGTCAAACAGTCCTTACGACGGTTTGGCGACGAAAAGCGTAAGGCAATAGCTAAGGAACTAGCATGGCTCGAGTTAGCTGGATTCATAGAAGAGGTCATCCACACTGAGTGGTCGGCCAATCCTGTAATGGTCCCTAAAAAGGACACCACTGATTTAAGGATGTGTGTTGATTATACTGCCTTTAACAAGGCTTGTACAAAAGATCCGTTCGCTCTGCCTAGAATTGATCAAGTTATCGATTCTACGGCAGGCTCGGAACTCCTCTGTTTTCTCGACGCATATTCCTGTTATCACCAAATCCGGATGAAGGAATCTGACAAAGCCAAAACTTCATTCATAACCCCTTTCGGAACCTTCTGTTTTGTTACGATGCCCTTTGGGTTGAAGAATGTAGGAGCTACGTACCAGCGCACGATGCAGCGTTGCCTCCACGACCAACTCAGACGCAATGTACATGCATACGTGGATGATATCGCGGTGATGTCCAAAAAGAAGGAAACACTGATTTCCGACTTGGAGGAAACATTCACCAATCTATGAAAATACAACATCATGCTTAACACGAAGAAATGCTTCTTTGGAAAACTAGCCGGAAAATTGTTAGGGTTCATCGTGACTCAAAGGGGCATAGAGGTGAACCGAGACAAAATCAAGGCTATACTCAATATTTCCAGGCTAACTCGCTTGAAGGACGTACAAGGACTAACTGGTTGCATTGCTGCGGTCAGTCGATTTGTAAGCCGGCTTGGTGAAAGAGCCGCACCACTATACAAACTCCTGAAAAAGACCAAGGATTTTGTCTGGACTGACGAAGCTGAAGCTGCACTACAAGACCTGAAGAAAGTACTCTCATCTGCTCCTATCCTTGCAGCGCCGGAACCCAAGGAACCGATGTTGCTCTATCTTGCTGCGATAAATAAGGTCTTTAGTATCATCATTGTGGTGGAGAGACCAGAGGAAAATCTGGAACACCAGGTGCAACGTCCGACTTACTTTTTCAATGAGTTTCTGACAGAATCAAAATAGCGGTATCCGCACTATCAAAAGTTGGCTTACGATGTTTTTCTAGCATCTCGTAAGTTACGACACTACTTTCAGGAGCATCCAAATGGGGCATAGATCCCATGAGAGATATAATCAACAACAGCAACGCCACAGGACGCGTCGCCAAATGGGGCATAGAGCTTTCAGCTTTTGATATTGAGTATAAACCTCGGACAACAATCAAATCCTAGATCCTTGCTAACTTTGTCGCTGATTGGACAGAGACGAAGGAGAACATGATCCTCCCTGAGTCGGAATATTGGACCCTCTTTTCCGATGGGTCTAAGGCTCGAGGGGGCTCGGGGGCTGGCGTGGTGCTCAAATCACCCCAAGGAGATAAACTTTTATACGTGTTGCATATCCACTTCACAGCGACAAACAATATTGCCGTGTATGAAGCACTGCTGCATGGAATCCGGATTGCTAAGGATATTGGCATCCGACGTTTGATGTGTTACGGAGATTCGGATCTTGCTGCTCAACGAGTGTCGGATATTTGTAATGCAAATAAACATATGGCAGCGTATAAAGCTGTCGTGGATGATCTATCTAAATCGTTCGAAGGGTTTGAAGTTCAACACATCCCTCGAGCAGAAAATGAGGAAGCAGATGCACTATCTCAGATAGGCTCTGTGCGGAAAGAGGTCCCGGATGGCGCGTTTTTAGAGAACCTCAAAGTTCCCTCAATAAAGGGAGTAGATGAGGAATATCCGACCAAATCCGACTCACCTTTAATAGCAGTTCTGGCTGTAATTCCCAGCTGGACTCAACCCTACCTTGATTATTTATTAGATGGCAAATTACGCGAAGACGAGGTGCTGAGCCGGTAGATTATCCGACGAGCAAAAGCCTATACTATTGTGAAAGGTGAGCTCCATAAACAGAGTGTTTTCTGGGGGTTTTCAGCGCTGTGTATCTCCGGAAGAAGAAGTGGAAATCTTAAGGGAAATCCACGAAGGCGAGTGTGGTCACCACGCTGTAGCCAAATCTTTAGTGGCAAAATCTTTTTGACACGGATTTTTCTGTCTTACAGCTCAGGCAGATGCCGAATGATTAGTCAACAAGTGCAAAGGCTGCCAGAAGCACGCCAAGCAAACTCACGTTCTGGCTGATCAGCTGCGAACAATAACTATAACATGGCCCTTTGCGGTCTGGGGGCTTGATATGGTAGGACGTTTTAAACAAGCTCCAAGTGGATTTACTCACCTCTTAGTGATGGTGGATAAATTTACCAAATGGATTGAGGCTAAACCTGTCACTAGTTGTGATGGAGCAACAACCAAAAGATTTGTCGAGGATATTATAATCCGGTATGGTTATCCGTATAGCATTATCACGGACAACCGGAGTAACTTTACTATGGGAGAATTGGCTGAATTCTGCAACGAGCAAAATATCCGGCTTGACATTGCGTCAGTCGCACATCCACAGGCTAACGGACAAGTCGAAAGAGCAAATGGTTTAATTCTACAAGGCCTAAAACGAGACTCGAAGCACCACTACGACGTGCTATAGGGGCTTGGGCAGAGGAATTACCCTCTGTAATTTGGAGTTTACGAACAACTCCAAACAAGTCAACAGGATACACACCTTTCTTCTTGGTCTATGGTGCAGAAGCAGTTCTTCCTAGTGATTTGATTCATACTTCTCCTAGAGTGGCTACGTATATCGAAGAGGATGCCGAGATTTCTCGACAAAATGATCTCGACTTAGTCGAAGAAGTTCGCGTCGTTGCTGAAATAAGATCTACAGCCTATCAGCAGAAGTTACGCAAGTATCATAGCCAGAGAGTCCGAAATAGATCCTTCAATAAAGGTGATTTGGTTCTCCGGCTTGTGCAACAAAGAAAGCACAAACTTTCCCCAGTATGGGAAGGGCCCTTTTTAGTTAGTCGAGTATTGCACAATGGATCGTACTACTTAACTGACATGAGGCCAGTCAAAGAAAGACCTGCTACTAAGAAGAGAAAGAGAGCTGGAGGAAGTACAAATCCGAATGAGTTAGACAGACCATGGAATATTGCTCAGCTATGTCCCTTTTATTCTTAGTTTATCCTTCTTTGTAATCATACATATGTACATGTTCTGTGAGAAATAAAAGTTTTGGTTGCCTCAAATTTTTCTGAGAAGTTTTTACCATCTTATTTCTGAATGATCATGTCATAGTCGACTTGAAAGTACTTTATGCTCATGTTCGTTCTGGTTTAGATTTACGATTCTAAAACTACTACCCTCGGGTATAACTCTAAAGTTTCTAGTCTTTACTTTGGTTATTTGTCTGATTGCTGGACGCGGGCATTTTCCGAGTAGTGAATTGTTGGTACTGGAAGCCGGCTTTGTTTCCGAGTTTAAACTGGTTTAGCAATTGAGCTCCGTTTCTCGGCATAGTTTCCTGCAGAAGGTTTAGTCGGCTCACGAAAGGGACGAGGCGGAAAGCCAGATAAACGATAAGTAGAGACAAAAATACAAGTGCTTATGTAAACATTTTAGGCACACAAAACGTTTCAAAGCCGAAAAAGTGCTGAATAGATCAAAAGCTTAGCACTAGCAAAGTTAAAGTATTACATATTTACAAACGCATCATGTTTTTTCCGGAATAATACATAAGTTTCTGGTCTATGATGCAGGAGGAGATGAAGAAGCTGCCGGATCGCTGGTTACTCCGCCTTGATATCGTTCCGAGATGTCCGCATCTGAGGTGGTGCGTTCATCGTCGGAAACTTCTGTTGGTTCTTCTGGAGGAGGAGGCGGAGTATCCACGCGGGTGAAGAAGGGGATCTCGTAGCTGGTCAGGTCAGCAACGTGACACCCATATCCGGTGCAGGAGTGCATGATGGCTTGAAGGTCTTGCTCCTGGCCGTCTTCGTCTACCTTGCAGTACCCTCTGGTCACTTGCCATATCTCCATGTTTCCATGGTGGCTCATGACCATGGTGAGAGCGTTCTGCGCAGCAGTCCGCGCGTAGGACATGTTCCAGTCCCGAACAAGCTGTGGCATCTCTTTATTCTTGTCCTGCACCTGAAAATCTGACATGCTTGGCATGTCCGGAATCTTGAGGGCTTCGCCGATGTCCTCAAGGGATTGGCAGAAGTCATGAAGCAGGTCACCGACTTGGGCAAGCCGGTGGGTGCAGGGCTCGGAGGAGGAAGAGTCCGTCAAGTTCAGAGGACCTATACACAAAACAAGTTAAGAAAAATCTGACATTGATAAAAGTCGAAGAAAGAGACAAGTCAGATAGATGGAACGTACCAAAAATGACGTCGTCAATTTTGGTCTTCTCCTCCCGGAGACTCTGGAGTTCAGCCCGGAGCGCCTGGGACATATCCTTTTCTCTGTCAAGCTCATTTTTGAGATCCGAGATTATTTTATCTTGAGCAGCGATCTTGCAATCATGCTCATCAGTGGCCATGGAGGAGGATTCAAGGACTTGAGCTATGCTCCTTTCATGATCCGCCTTAAGCTTATCCAGCTCTTGGTGAAGTCCCTTGTTCTCCACCACCAGGGTCTTGAGGTTCCTGGCCTCTTCAATCATGGCGACGGATTGTTTCACCAGCGCTGTAAGTCAAAAAGAACAAAAGTTCAGAAAAATTCGACATTGAAAATAACAAGGACAAAGTTTGAGTCTCAGAATGTTTACCTTCGGCCTCATCCTTGGCAACTTTGAGTTCAGTATTTTTAAGCCGGAGAGCTTTGATCTCTCTCCGCTTATCGCAGACATTGGTCAGTAATTCCTGGTTAAAGGAACATACTTTCTATAAGTCATAATACCCAAAGTCAGAAAGCTACTTAAGACTCGGGCAAATATTTTTGTTAAATATCAGCACGAGCCTTGGGGGCTACACTAGTTCGTTCTTTGGCATCCTAATGAAGCATAAACTCGGATTATATATCCTACTTCATGCTTGGGGGCTAGAGGATATGGAAAAAACAGGAGTTGGAATTCCGACTTACATATTGTTCGTGGGTGAGTTTATCCAAACCCGCGTTAACTTCAGCAGCCACCTTCTCGGCGAGAGTCAGAGGAACCACTGGGGCTGTTGGAAGCTCACTAGTCCTAATCCTCTCGTCGTGGAGGCGCACCTGGGCGAGAAGATCAGAGAACTTGACGTCCTCTTCTTCTTGCGCTTCTTCCACGACAGATAAAGTTCTCTTCTCCAAGCATTGCTTGGCAAGCCGCTGGATTTCTTCAGCAGATTTCTGAGACAAGCCAAATTGGCAAGTCCCGGATTGCTGATGAGATTTTCGACAAAGGTTTCTGCCGAGGGATCATTACCCAAAGAGGGTTCACCCTTATCTAGATCTGACGCACTCATGGTGACGTCAGTTTGTGATCCAAGGTTCGCAGGCCCCGTTGAAGGAGCCGGATCTTTTGCAGCGTCAGGCGAGATAACCGGCGTTGCAGAAGGTTGAGGGGCAGGAGTCGGAGGAGCCACGGTAGGAGAAGCTATGGTAAGCTTTGTCTGCCGCAGCAGCTTCGAAGAAATCCCTTTACCCCTGGCTTGACGAGTGGTTTTTCTCTAAGAATGTAGTAAAGTCGGAAAACATTACATCTCGGAAAGAAATTTGAATAAGGTACAAAGGCGGAAGTTGTGATTGAATGTTACCTCTTCACGACAGGCACTTCCTTTGTGCCAACAACCACTATCGGAGCTTTGCGCTTCTTGAGTGCATGATCCGGCAATGGAACCACTTCTACCTCCTGAGAGAACTCCGGAGGATATCCTTCAAGCGGAGCAAGTTCTGACTCGGGGATGTCAGCAAGCTAAAAAGAAGAAAACATATCAGTATTACAGTATAACTCAAAGAATGAAACACATAAAAGGTATGATGATGGAAGCTTACCGGCACCACGGGGTTTTTTGCCGTGTGCATATCCAGAGATACCTCCGGAATTCTCCTCTCGATCCGCTCCTTGATCAGCCACTTGATCTGGCTTATGTAGCCTTGAGTCGTGTAGGCTTTGGGGCTGATGTGGAGGGAGTCGGTTTCGGAAGATGTGATGGAGTGCATCTGGTCCCGTGGGTTTGATATCAAGTGGCTGGATCCGACATGAGACCCAGCACTGGACCAAGTCGGATCCCTTCAGACCATTGTGCTTAATCAAATATTCGATCCTCCTCTTAGCGAGGATCAGATCGTCGGAAAGAGCCAGAGCAGCCTCGTCCCAGGAAGCCTGGGCTGTGGCGGCTCCGTCGACAAAAGCCGGCAAAGCGGTAGCTTTGTCGGGAGCCCGAATATCCCTATGATAGAAAAATGTGGCTGGACATTGTTTGACCGAGTCACTGGCTAGAATTTTGGGATAAGCCCGGTCGCGTCTAAGTGAAAAGCTAATAGTGTCGGTGATGTAAGGAACACCGGCAGTAATGGAATTTCTCCGAACATGGAAATAATACCGGAAGAGAGTCAAACTCGGCCTAATGCCGAGAAAGCCCTCACAAAGCGAAGCATACACACTCATCTCTAAGAGAGAGTTGGGAGGATGGTTATGGAGTTGAAGTCCGTAATGATCTATCACCTCGGAGAAGAACTTCGAGGGAGGAAAAGACAGACCTCTATCGAGGTGGGTGCCGAAGTGGACCCGCTCGCCGTCGCGCGGGTTAGGACGGTTTCACCGTAGCCGCTCTGCCAGTCGCTGGTGACGAGAAGCCCCTCCTTCTCCACGTTCTTGAGGCCCTCCTTGTTGAGAGCGCAGGGGATCCAGATACCTCGGAAGCTCTCTTTCTCCGCTGTTGCCGCCGCCACCGCTACCACCAAGCCAGAGGAAGAAGATGAAGCCATTTCTCCGGTGAGAAGATGACCTAACAGGGGCGGCGCTAGGAGTTCTGTGGGGGAAGAACGAGGAAGCTCTGTGCGCACAGGAGGATTGGGAGGAAAGGAAACGGCAAAGGACTGGTGGAAAGGAGAAGGAAAAATCCAAACCCCTTATATCCACCTAACTGCGCCAAGATTCATGCAAATGCTATAGTGTAACCACCACGCGTCGTGGAAGGAACTGGGAAGGACCCACGCGATGATTGTGTCGCCTCGATCTCCACGCACGCATTGAAACGACGCCTTGGTTCCGCGAACCGCGGACCCACCAACGGTCGTGCTGACGAAATGCCTGTCAGATGACGAGACTTGACCATGACTTGTGTCAGGTAGCGTTGAGAACCAAGTTCCGGCTTAGTTTGAAATCGAGTTGGAAAATACGAGTAACCTACTGATAGGTCCGACTTATTTTTAAGACCCGGATCGTATTTTTGTTGTGAAGTTTCAGGAACCCTTCAAGATTCTGCAAGCTGAAGATCAAGCTAGACGATGATAAATCCGACTTTGGATCTTGGAGGCCTCCGGGGGCTGCTCTTTGGGATATACTTTCCGGGTATCCTCACAGTTCCTCACTGACCAGGGTGGCCCACTTCGGGTTAGAGCATTGCTTCATGGGTGGCCTAGTCAGGGAGAAAGACGGAGTCCAATCCGGCTACGGGAAGGCCTAGAAGACTTACCGACTTAGGCCCATAATGTTACTTGTAGTTCAAGATGTACTCTGTAACCGACTCTTAGTCGTAGCCAGATAGATCTCTCCTGTAAACCCTAGGTGGGATATCTATATAAGCCGTCCTAGGGAGAGCCTTTAGGGCACCTCAATAGTCTGCAATTTCAACTCGCATAGGCGAAACCCTTGTAACCCATATTCCGGCTCTGCCGTATTACTAGATTGCTAGCAGGAGTAGGATCCGTCCAAAGCCGGCAGATTCGAACCTGGGTAAACTTGTGTGCTCACCATCCCGGAATACCATACGTCTCACACCCCTCTCTTTCGCATGCCTCGAGGACCCCCTCATGGTGTACTTGTCATCAATCCAAAGACACTATTTGAGTTTGAACCATTTGAAAATGTTTGACAATCATTTTAACATCATTAGAGGTTCTTTCCACAATATCCTTTAACTCAACAATAGCTCTAGTGTTTTTCATTAGATGATTTTGCACCCTTTTATTAAAATTATCTTGCTTAACAATAAAAATATCGAATTTTTCCAAGCATTGATCAGGAGGTTTAGAGTAAGGGATATCACCTTCATCAAAGTGTTGGAGAGAGTGTACCTCAATAGTGGGTGAATAAGGGGTAGGCTTAGATAATTCTTCTATAGGACGTAAATTCTTGACATCTGCAGCTTTAATTCCCTTCTCCCTAAGACATTTCTTAGCTTCCTTCATCACTTCATCATTCAATTCAATAACTCCCCTCTTCTTAGATGATGGTATAGGCACCGGTATAGCTGGTTCAGATATAATTGTTTCAGGTATAGCTGGTTCAACAGGAGTCCAGTCTTCATAGTTCTTGCTTATTTTAGCCATTAATTCCTTAGCTTCCTTGGGAGTCCTATTCCTGAAAACACAATCAGCACAACTATCTAGGTATGTCCTAGATTCTTCAGTTAGTCCATTATAAAATATATCAAGAAGCTCATTCTTAGGTAATGGACTTCACACATGCATGAATCAAAGCACAAAACCTTGCCCATGATTCAGGCAATATCTCTTTTTCTCCCTGTTTAAAATCAAAAAGTTCTTGCAAAATATCATGTCTAGCACTAGGAGGAAAATATTTCTGCAGAAAAGTTCTAATAAAGCAATCAGGGCTATCAATAGATCCAGGAGGTAAGTTATTAAACCAAGTTTTAGCTTCTCCTTTCAGTGAAAAGGGGAAAATATTAGCAACAAAGTAGGTGCGCATCTTAATATCATCAGAAAACAGGCCACTCATAGTAGAAAGCTCAGTCATATGTGCTACCGCACTTTCATTTTTAGTCCCACAAAAAGGTTCTTTCTCAACAATAGCTATGTAAGATAGATCAAGAAAGAAATCATAATCTTTATCTTTAATGTTTATGGGAGAAGCATCAAACTTAGCAATAGGAGACAATTTGGGTCTAATAGTACGCCTCCCAAGGAGACTCTTAGCAGCGCTCCTCTCATGGGTGTTTTTACATTCTTTAATAAATTCATCGGTCATCTCAACATAACCGTCTTCAATATCATAACTCTCACTAGACTCGGGTGAACTAACAGGTGTAGTAGTGTCTTCATTAGGAGTTTCAGTATTTCTAGCTATAGTTCTAGCAATCGTAGCATCTAGGAAAGGACCTAATGAACCAGTCTTATCAAGCACAGTAGAAGCATCATCATAAGTATCAGAAGTTTCAGATTCGGCAGTAGTAGCAGTGTGTGTAGCAATGAGAACATAGGGCAATTGCAGATAAATAAGATAAAGCATCTAAGTACTAAGTAATCATAGGCATGTGTTCCATATATAGTCATACGTGCTCGCAATGAGAACTTGCACAACATCTTTTGTCCTGCCAGCCCGTTTGCAGCGGGGCCTCAAGGGAACTACTGGCAATTAAGGTGCTCCTTTTAATAGAGCACCAGAGCAAAGCATTAATACTCTATGAACACATGTGATCCTCACATCAAAGCCATTCCCTCCGGCTATCCCGATTTCTGTCACTTCGGGGCCTTTGGTTCCGGACAACAACGTGTGTATACAACTTGTAGGTAAGACCATAAACAATACTATCATAATGAATCAATAACATGTTCAGATCTGAAATCAGGGCACTCGGGCCCTAGTGACAAGCATTAAGCATAACAAGTTTCAACAAAGTCAAAAAGCACTAATAGTAGATACTAGGCACCATGCCCTAATAATCCGATGCCATTACACGAATGATCTCATCCAATCCCTACCATCCCCATAGCCTACAGCGGGGGATTACCCACTCATAGATGGGGGAAACATGGATGGTCGATGGAGAAGCGATGGTGATGATGATGGCGATGATCTCCTCCAATTCCTCGTCCCGGCAGGGTGCCAGAACAGAGTTTCTGGTTCTGAATCGTGGAATCTGGTGGTGGCGGTGGAGCAAAACTCTTTTTTGGAAAAACATCGAACCCCCTGAGATTTTAGATCAGAAGGCATCTAATAGGCGAAGAGGGAGACCACCCCCTGGCGCGGCCAGGCCGAGCCCGCGTGGCCAGGTGGTGTGGCTGGGCCCCAGCCCCACTCCATGTCATATTCTGGCTCCGAGAGTCTTCTGGTGAAATAGGATTTTTGGCATATTTTCCGGGATTTTTATTGATAGTTGATTTTCTACACAAAAACTACACACCAAAGTAATTATGCTGAAAACAGCGTGAGTCCATGTTAGTTGCATCCAAATCACACAAGTTTAGAGGAGAAACAATAGCAAAAGTGTTCGGGAAAGTCGATACGTTTTGGACGTATCACTTCATAGAGTGCCCATTATGGTTATGCTGCAAGTTTCCACCATGATTAGGCATGGCTTAGGCTAGCGGCGTAGGCATTTCTCTAACACACATACAAACTCCATGATCTTACAAGTTCCCCTTTTATTTCACACCGCCGGGATCCATAAGCAAAAGAACATGATATCAACGGGGTACAAAGTACATGTGCAATGTTGAAAGCGTTCCCCATGATACATGGTTCTACTAACTTCAACTTATAAAGCGCAAGCATATACGCAACAAAGATGGACGCAATGGTTCAAGTTTATTAAGTGCAAGAAAAGTAAAGTGTGCCATCAAATTCGTGAGAGCTTTAATCACTAGTTTTCTCATAACAAGTTTAATTCAGAAGGTAGATAAAAACACGAATATACTTGGAATAGCATATGCTAATAGGTAGGTATGGTGGACTCTTTGGAATAACTTGGTTTTAGGAGTTGGATGCATGAGTGGAACTCATACTTGGTTATGGAGGCTAGCAAAAGACTGGGAGCGACCAACTAAGAGAGCAATAATGGCCATAATCATGCAGAGCGACAAAACATCATTAATCAAAGCATAAAGTGATACTACAAGTTGAAAACTAAAGGATCACAAAGGCTATGATGACTTGGGATAGTCATAACATGGTGTGAGCATGTGCCAAGTCAACCCAAATAAAGCATCAAAGGAGAATACCACAATACTATGCTTTAATATGCTAAAACAACGCATGATTCTTCAAAGGCACATTAAGCAATCTCAATTGTTTATAACAAGTCATGCTACAACAAAGAATACTAAGCATAAAGCCAAAACAATATCAAGCATGGCATGACAAAGCATAGGCCACAGTCAAAAACAAGCTCTCTTTACCACTTAAGCATGAACTTTCCTACTCTTTTCCAATCCAAACCAAACTATTTGAAAACAAATGTATGAAAGAGGGGGTCCAACCAATTTATTCAAGCAAACTAAGCAAAAAAAAACGAAAAACAGAAAACAAAGACGCTCCAAGAACAACACAACTGTGCATGAAACAATAAAAATGAAGTGTTTGGAAGAAACCTCAGATTTTTAATGATGAAGAAGGGGATGCCTTGGGCATCCCCAAGCTTTGACGCTTGTACTTCTTGGATATTACTTGGGGTGACACGCGTGGCATCCCCAAGCTTGAGATTTAGTCCATTCTTCAGCTCATTACTCATTCCTTCCATACACCTGAAATTTTTCCTTCATACAGAACTTCACACAATCTTTTTTGCAACATTAGTGTACTCAAGATAATAGATCTTTAGGTTCAGTTCCAACACCAATAAAACTTCCATTAGAACACAAGCTACTGTAGCACTTCCCTCAAAAAGCTCAATTCCCGAAAAGAACTCAAAAAGGAACCATCAAGAAGCAAATGCAAAAAATGGCAGAAATTTGTCAAAACAGACCAGCAGGTAAAGACGAATTTTTTCGAAGACCTTCTGTTAGATAATGATAAGTGTTAAACTAACGAAAGTTAGATAACAACCTTGGTCAGAAGCACAAAACTTCACACCTCAAAAGGATATATAGAGATTTTACACGAAGTTTTATGGTGAAGCACAGAAATCTGTTTCGGGACAGCAACTTTCCCAATCATTACTTCTCTCTTATTAGAGGTTACTCTTGGCACAAAAAGCAAATAAAAAGGATAAGGAGCGGTTATTACTGAAGTTATTACTGAAGTAATAACTTCCAAGACTCATCTAAAACTTTTGGGTTATCTCCCAATAAGTACTTTTCTTTAACGCCTTTAAGTTAGGCATGAAAGTTTGAGAAGATGCTCACATAAGAAATATGAATTGAAGTAAAAGAGAGCATCAAGAAGCAAATTCAAAGCACATTTAAGTCTAACCCACTTCCTATGCATAGGAATATTGTAAAGAAACAAGTCATGAAAGCACAAAGCAACAAGCATAGGAAAGCAAAACAAGTGCAACTTCAAGATTTTCAACATAAAGTGGGGAAACTTAATATTATTGAGATGCATAAAACCATATTTCCCTCTCTCATAATAACTTTCAGTAGCATCATGAATAAAATTAACAATATAACTATCACATAAAACATTCTTATCATGATCCACATGCATATAATCATTATTACACTCCACATAAGCATAGTTATTCTTGTTAATTGTAGTGGGAGCAAATTCAACAAAATAGGTATCATTATTATTCTCATCACCATAATCATGAAATATAGGAGGCATATTGTAGTCATAATTAATTTTTTCCTCAATAGTAGGTGGACTGAAAATATCACATTCATCATTGTAATCATCATATATTGGAGGTTTGGTATCATCATAAGCAATAGAATATTTATCTTCCAAAGTGTGTTCATTTGTAAACATATCATCATTGGAAGGAACATGGATAACACTAATAGTACAATGATTATTAATATCATCATTTTCAGAATTGGTACCGAAGAGATTTTCAATATCAAAAGTAGTGTGTTTTTCCCAATCATGATCACTACTATAGGTAACAGGCATGGGAACATCACCGAGTTCAGACTCATCAAAAACTATAATAGGAGCAACATGCTTAGGGGGAAATACCATTTCTTCTCTCCTTTTACTCCTCCTTTTCTTCTTTTTCTTCTTCTCTTTAGGAGGGAGAGGATTAAAAGGAAGCTTCTCCATATACCCTGGTTTATTGTTAGAGACAATCGAAGAAACTTTGGAGGATCCCTCCTTTTCATTAATAAGATCAAAACACATATTAGTCCTATCATATTTTGGTAAAATCTCATCTTTTATAATATTTTGTATGTGATTATTTGTATGGCAATTATCAACACAATAAAGATTACAACCATCCAGGACACTATTCATATCAAAAGCACCCATATCTACCAAAGGGGTTTTTCTTGATAACTCTTCACACCCCAAAAATAATATAAGTTCATCATGCCGATTAGGAGTGATCATGTCATCACAATACAAACTTGTAGTACTCATTGGATTAGAAGGGCTATTATTATGGCCTGAGCATTGAAAATTGAAATGACCCACTTCAAAGCAAAGTTCACAAATAAAAGGATAGAGGGCACAAACTTTTTTACCAAGATCATTTAGAGCCCTATACCACGTTCTAATTTTTTCATTCCTGTGGGTGATACAATATTCTTCTTCAATTTGATTATTCTCACAAGGTCTATGTATTCCACAAAATTAACATGCTTATAATAAATAGTACTTTCAGACGTTTGAGCATGTTTATTGCTATCATTAATAAAAATTTCATTTTCCATGCAAGTGTCTTTAAAAGGCTCATGATACATGTCCCATTTTTCTTTAGGAGCATTAATATGAGAAGCAAAGGATCTAAAACAATAAATAAGAATTTGAGGATCAAGACCATATTTAGCATTAAGCTCTTGAAAATCACAAGTTTCAACGAAAGACTTAATGCAATCATACTCATAGTTTATACCTAGTTCTTTACCTTTGCTGTTATCCCAATCTTCGGTATTGCTTTGAATTGTTTCAAGAAGATCCCACTTAGCTTTGACATCCTTACTTGTGAAGGATCCCTCTAAACAAGTATCTAGATAGTCCTTGTAATGTCCTGAAAGCCTTGCATAGAAATTGTTAATAACAATATTACTGGAGAGCTCATGAATGGGACATTTGAGCATTAGTGACTTCAATCTCCCCTATGCTTGGGAAATACTTTCTCCATCATGTGGATGAAAATTATAAATGTAATTCCTATCTTTATGAATTTCAAGAGGAGGATAAAATTTAGAGTAAAAGAGAGATTCAAGTTCCTTCCACTCCAAATGATGAGGATCATCTAGTAGCTCATACCACTCCCTTGCTTTGCCCTTGAGTGACAAAGGGAATAGCTTCATCTTAACTTGGTTCATTGAAATACCTGCACACTTGAACAACTCGCATAATTCGTGTATAAAGAGTAAATGATCACCAGGATGGACAGTTCCATCTCCCAAATAACAGTTGTTCATAACACGTTCAACAATTTTTATAGGTATTTTAAAAGAGATGCTTTCAGTATGTGGATTTAAAATATCACAAGTATCATTAGAATTACCACATATGGGAGATAAAGTATCATCAGAGCAAATTTTCTTCTTTAAAGCTGGGGAATTAAAAAGGTCATTTTCATAAAAACCAACTTCCCCAAGCTTAGACGTTTCCATAGCATTAGTAACAAAGGTGTTCAAAAGATTCATACTAATAACATTGCTATTAGCATGCAAAGAAAGTTCCATGGGTTTTTTAATTTTCTTTTCAGACAATTCATGTTCTACATTAGGAAAAATACTAAAAAGCTCTCTAATTTTGTTGCTTTTTTCCATTAAGCCTAACTAGTGAAAATAAAAACATGAAACAAAAGACAAAATTGCAGAATCTAAAGGAAATAACTTTGAGCACTCACACCAGAGGATGTGAGTACCTTTTACCTTACCTCCCCGGCAACGGCGCTAGAAAATAGCTTGATGTCTACGCACTTCTAGTCTTGTAGACAGTTGTTGGGCAGCAAGTTTTCCCTTAAGTGGATCACCCAAGTGTGGGGCTCCCTTCAATTATCCGTCCGAGAAATCCCTGTTATGTATATATCCATGTTCCCATGATCAGTGAGCCGTGGAACATAACCGACAAGTATCATCACAACATCCGAAACATAACGAATTTACAAGACTTACATAAATTCCATTATGGCTACAACATCTTTAGCAGCGGAACATCATCACGCGCAGAGCCCAATCGTGCCTCAACCTACAGGCGACTGACTGGGAAGACGGCCTAGCTTGCTGGACGTCACCTTAATCCTCCGATTTCGAACCTCTGGAAGTCTGGTCAAGTAAATAACCAGGGACAATGCCATGAGTACTTTTGAATGTACTCGCAAACCACCAAGTTAAGTAGAATAAGGAAATGCAAATTCTGGCTGTGGCGAGATAGCTCTATCTAGGGTTGTTTTTGAAAGCCTAGACTACCTCTTGTAGTTATGGCATCTCCATATCTTTGTTGAAAAAGAGTTTTGAAAACATGCCTCTGTTTTATAAGTCAAGATATTCCCATATCTTTATTGAAAATCTTTTTGAAAACCGTTTTGGAGTAAAAACCCTTTTGTAAACCTCTTTGACCTCCTCTGGTCAAAACAACAATTTAAACTCAGGTTCCCCCAGAACCTCCATACTTTCATCATTCTTTCCAAACAAACACCATTTTGGGTACTCCTAACAATCACCTTTCCAACCGTCCTTGACCGTGGACACGGCTATTCGAATAGATTATACTCTGCAGAGTTTGTGCACTTTCCCCACAAGAATCAATACATCCGCCGGGATAAAACCACGGCCCACTACCACTGTTGATGGGGGTCCGGATAATCAAACCTAACCTTTCGCTTATCGACCCTAGCAAAGGCTGCTTTTCCTTTTGGGTTTGTTCTCCCTGGCAACGAGTATGTGGCTCCCAGCCATAGTCCCCTTCCAGACACGCCAGATACCCAAGCCGCAACTTGGCGTATACCTTAATCTGGTGACTCCACTTCCTTCCGTACCACCTAAATCATACCGTCCGCGGGAGACCCAATTGTTGCACCGGCACTCCTGCTAGAACAGGCTCACTCTTGCCGAAGCAAGCTACAGGCTCCAGATCCATAGATCTGTGAGCGCCCGCCCGGATTTCAAGGGATCTCTCCCTGTAAGCATTGTACAAGCTGCCTCGGCTAATGAAGACAAACTACGAGCTAAGCCCCAGCACCTGGGGTAATGTGGTTGCACGGGTAAAAATTGTTCTAGTAAAGGCGTAGAACATCCCTTCACTTTCTCATTCCTCATCATCACCATTTCCCTTGTTAAAACATCCTCTTGGAACAATGCCTGTTCCCAAGAGTTTTACAAAACAGTTTTGAAACAATTGTAGTAGGGTAGAAACCCAAAACAGTTCATCTTCTCAAAGCCGGGGTTTTCACCGAGTTAGGATGCTGACCATCATACTCTCAGTCTAAAGGGATAAAATGGTAGATACATTAGGGTGGTGCCACGAGGGGAACAAAGTCATTACTTGGAGGAGCCAAGTTATTAGCGCAGTATTTATAAAACAAGACATGTAGATAAGTAATGTAATTTATAAAGAGGATACAAAAGAGGTAAAAGAGAGTAGGCCAGGTATCAGAATTCGGGAATGGTGGCTTTCCTGTGATCAGCAATAAGTCCATGGACTTCTTTAGATAACCAAAAATACCCAATCAATAATAATAAGAAGTCCCTTCCTTCTGGTCGCCAAACACTCACACTATCGCCGTCATCGAGTGTACATGCACGCAGACAATACCACGATCAATACCAGGCATACATGCATCAAACCATACAGCAAACAAGCATCAATAATCCTACTTAAATTAGTAGGTTTTGGGAGGAGTTGGGTACTAGGAGTGGAATTACTAAATTGCCATAGAGGTGTTTTTCCCTTTTGAAGATAGTGGTCAAGGCTAAATACCATGAACTTGGAGTGGGGTTTTGAGGTCTGTAGGATACCAATGTGCAACAATGATATCCTTAGATAGGTCATGTCAACAAAAAACTAACACAAGTGGTTTCACTAGATTATCATTTACCTAGATGTAGTTATGCTTTTTATAGTGGAACAAACTCTAGTTTGAGGAAATAATTCACCAGAAAGGTTCTGGGGCTCCAACAATTATTTCCTTGGGTGGTTAGGTAGTGTTTGATGTATTGAAACACCTAGAGGTGGAATCATGTCAAAATAATTACCAGAATGCCCTCAGGAAATTCCGAAAGGCAGTTCTATATGGTTTTTCTCTTTTTCACCAGATTAATTCTACAGAAGTTCTTGAGTTGATTCCAAGGGCAGGTGGTAGGAATTTAGAATACCTTTCTGCAGGAATTGGATTCACTCTTTTTGGAGTTGTTAAACTCCCGGAGTGATTTATTTAGTTAAAATACCACTTACAGAAGTATTTAATTCACTGCAATTCAACAAGAGCTTAATAAAATCTGAGCTGCCGGGATTTGATATATGCTGATAATAGGGTGTGCTGGGAGGTGGAATCAGGTCAATACCCCATTTGGTTTGACCTAGAGAAATTATCTAAGACAGATAATTGTTGTTTTTCTTATTTTTGTTATAGACAAACTACTGTTCACCTTGGCATAAGATAAATGCTAGATGACAGGTATCTCAATTACCTTCTAGTAGAGTTTTGATTCTTTCCAAAAAGATCTGTAAAACTCTCTGAGGAATTTATTTAGTGTAAAGTACACCTGGCTGCAGAATGATTTCTAGCAAATAATGGAATTTATTTTTGACTAGGTGTTGCCTCTGCATGCTTGAGAAAACATCTGGGTACTACCAGAAATTTAGATCTTGGCATAAGGATTTTATTTATATTTTCAAAAATATTTAATCCTACTGGTATTTTTCTGGATCTGGAATTAAAAGAAAAGGCAACAGGGTAGCTGGGCTAGATTTATGGGGAAATGGGCCGTAGGGAGGGGATTCGGCCCAGCGTCGCCCGCGGGAGAGCACGCGGGGCGCGTTTGAACATGACGGGGCTTGCCCACCTGCCAGCCGCAGCGGGCGGCGAAACGGTATCAGGTGTCGTAGGCCGTCGGATTAGAGAGGAGATCAACGGCGCGGCGTCGTCTCCCAGCTCTCGACGTGGCGGCGGGGCTCAAACCCTAACAGAGGGCTGCGCCGGTCGGGGAGCTCACCTGAGGGCTCGGGGGAGGACGGGAAGGCGACTGGGCGACGCGGTAGATGGCGGGGAGCTCGGGGATGGGTGGCATGGTGGAGTTTGGCTTCAGGAGGTAGCTCGCGCGACGGTGACTGAACAGAGCTCACCGGGGCTCACCGGAGATCCTCCAGAGGTTGCTACATGTCGACAAAAAGAGGAGGGTTAGATGCAGGAGAGCGAGGAGGTGCCGGGAGAGTGACATGCAGGGGGAGAGGAGCTGCAGGGAGGGAGTCTTGCTCGGTTTTCGGGAGAGGCCGAGGCTTCTCCTCCTTCTTCTTCCGGGTAGCACAGAGCAGGGGAGAGGGAGTGGAGCTAGGGGAGGTAAGTGGAGGGGGAGAGGGAGCAAATGAGCGGAAGGGGCTCGCTAGGGGTGGCCTCTGGCCTTTATACCGAGGGGACGGATCTAGGGTGAGAATGCCCACTTTGGACATGGGGGAGGGATAGATCTAGCCAGGGATTGGCCTAGAGGACGGTGGGAAGGGGTAAGAGGGGGATTTGGTCGGGCAGAGAAGGGTAGGGGTTACTGTGGTAATTAAATGGGGCAATTCCTTGTAAGATATGGTTGTCTCTCCAATAAACCAAGGGTAAAAGGGGCAAGGGCAGGGGTGATGCTACAATGCTCACGGCAGGGGAGTGTGATTGCTGTGGAGGAGTGCTTGACAATCTTTGGGGAGGCTATGATGTTTGCTTAGTTCAAGTTTTGGTGGTTTTGCTTGATTTGATCCCAAGATGGCTTTTGAAGGAGTTCCCTTATTTATGTTGGAAAGAGTGGGGGAGATGGTACTGGTAGATAGATGAAGTTAAATGACCTCTCTAGGAATTATATGAGATTTTTCAAGGGAGTTTTAGTCCACTTAACACTATTTATTAAAAAAGGGCAGAAGTAGTTTCTAGAAGATCATTTGATATTTTTACATTGGACAAGGTTGGTTTTTGGTTTGAGAGGATCCCAAATGTGAATACACACTTAGGGGAAATTTCCCAAGATTTATTGGGGATTAAAAGTATTTAAAACAATTGTTATTCCAATTCAGCCATTTAATAAAATGAGCAAAAAGAAATAATAAAGCTCTTCAAAAATATTTATTTTTGAGATGTGAAGATAGGGTATGATATATGGAACTCACATGAGCCAAAAGTTGGGGGAAGTGTTTTGACAAAAACCAAACTTTCCATTGGAAAAGGGGTTGTGAGATTTTGCCTATTAAAGGAATTAAATAGATTTGGAGCCATAATAATTATGGATAATATTTGAGGAATCTTGATGATCAAGGTGGATGATGTAGACAAGGTGTAGCAAGCATTTTCAACCTTGGGAATTGGAATTCCAACTTGAATAAGATGGAAAACAAGGAGTTGTGGATCTAAGGTGATGTTATTTTTAGACTACCAAAACCTTGTTAGATCTTGGAGCTCAAAACTCACCTTGATGCAAGGGATAGATGATTAGTTAGACCAGCTAATATAGATGATCATGGCAGAAGGAGTTTGGAGTGGTTACATTTGAGGTGGTATGGAAGTGATGGCAAACTTTGTTGAAAATAAGGCTGCCAGCCCAGATGAGTTATGATGCCTTATAAACCAAGTGGGTTTAGGAAGCACAGGGATCCACTTGGAACAAGTGAAGTAGGTTTTGATGGACCTATATGATTAGAACACAACCATGCAAAGAGTTGGTCCATATAAGGTTGGATGATGGTGTGAGCTTCTGCCAAAGTAGGCATGATGACTAGATTTGCAGGAAAAGTTATTTTCTGGCATGCAAAACCTTCAAGAATAAGTGGGTTGGAGGATGATATAACCAAAGTCAAGAGTGGGACTTGGTAGTACTTAGTATGGTTAACAAGATGGTTCAGGTACATTTCCAAAAATGCACAAGGGTTTAGAGAGGGAGGCATTTAAAAAGGTGATGTTGGAACAGTTTCCAGACTAGTCAAATTTGGCAGTTTTGAGGATTTTGACTTGAGTATGAGAGGGAATGTTTTTGGAGGGGTTGCAAGGTACCAAAGCATCACCAAATGGATGATGTTGAAGTGTGGATTGAGTAGAAGGGATCCATGCTTGATATTGGTCTTCATGGACTTGGAAGCTGCTAGAATGGAAATCTTCAGAATTGATCTGGTTAAGGGTTTTAGATGATCACCTAGTAGCTAGGGATCATATCCATATTGGTATTCTTGCTTAGGGGGTGATGATTTGGAAACTTCTTGATCCTAGTGATGAGCTCCTAGAGTATATCATACTACTTCCTAAGCAAACAAGTCAAACAGCAGATCAAGGCAACTCATCTTATAAACTAAGCAAATCCACTACTAGGGTTACCATCAAGCTTAGCTTGAGGTAAGGTTGGGGGCATTTTGAAGAGGTTGGATTTTTGAGTAAGATGAGAGTCCTTGGTACCTCTACCAAGAGTAGAATTCAAAAGCTTAACACAGGTGTTTTGGGAAGACTAGAGATAATATTAGGTGAGGGTTCTGTCTTGAAAACATAAGGAGGTTATATTATATATCTCTCCATAGTTTTGTCAATAGAAGCCACAAAAATAGTTTTGGTTACATCAGCATCTTGGCTCAGGTTTTGAAATGCCAGAACATTTGAGAATATGTAAAATGATCCAGGATAGTTTTGGTAAATAGCTTTTGATAACTGATGTTCAGGTAAGGAGTATATCATAAGCTATACAATCAGAAGCATAAGCATAGACAATCAACAAGAAAACACTACAACACTTAACAAGAAAAAGTTTTTGTTCCCCCTGATTTTTGCATTCTGGACAACAAATCAGGGTTGCTGAAATTGGGATGTTACACCAAGGTTTATCGAACTCAGGGAGGAAGTGGTCAAATGTATCCCCTCTTAAGCAACCATGCAATCAAGATACAAGAAGTCTCTTGTGTCCCCAACACACCCAATACACTTGTTAGGTGTATAGGTGCACTAGTTCGACGAAGAGATAGTGAAATACAAGTGGTATAGATAATTATAAGGGGTATTGGTGATAGAAAATAGCTTGATGGCATGGAAAAGACTAAAGTAAAACTGAAATAAAGATAGAAGCAAGCAAACATGTAACACATCTAATAGCAAATGGTGTTTCAGTGCTTAGAAACAAGGCCTAGGGATCATACTTTCACTAGTGAACACTCTCATATAAATATCTTCTCTTCATGATACTACTCTTAACTACTCTCTGGTTGGACACTCTAATCATTGGTAGGGCTATAACAACACTCCTCAAAGTTGGCTTTCCGCATCTAGATAACCCCACACTTTCACCTTGAGAACTAGATGGTTCAAACAAACACCACAATTTCATAAAGACATCCAACTCCAAATATAACTCATATCAAGTATTTGTAATCTGTAGCCTAAGTGCCACCATGGTGTGCACACTGTAACCTTCACACACATGGGGAGAGCAGAGATCTATTAAAGCACTTGAGTAGCAAGCTAGATCTACAGATTACAAGCTCATGATCTCAATAAGATCATGCATAGAGAGAGAGATGAACACATAGCTACCGGTAGAACCCTTAGCCTCGAGAGAGAACTACTCCCTCCTCATCATGCGAATCAGCAACGGCGATGGAGATGGTGGTGGAGATTGATGGAGATGGCTCCGGGGGCACTTCCCCGTCCCGGCAGGGTGCCGGAACAGAGACTTTCTGTCCCCCGAATCTCCCTTCGGTGGCGGCGGTGCTGCGGAACTTTTCGTGGCTGGAGGCTGGATGATTTAGGGTTTTTGCATCGGGAGGCATATTATAGGCGAAGAGGCAAGGTCGGTGGGCGACCAGGGGCCCACACCACCTGGTGGCGCGGCCAGGGCTAGCCCGTGCCATCATATGGTGTTGCCACCCTGTGGCCCCTCTCCGTCTTGTCTTCTGGCTCCGTGATTCTTCCGGTAAAATATCGACTTTGGCTTTTGTCCGGTCCAATTCCGAGAATATTGATTTCTGACTTTCTTGGAACCAAAACAGCGTAAAATGCAACCGCACTGTGGCACTTGTTAATAGGTTAGTCCAAGAAAGTGTATAGAAAGTACTCCAAAGTTGGAACAAAACATAAGAAAATAGATAAAACCAAGCATGGAACATCAAAAATTATGGATACGTTAGCAACGTATCAACATCCCCAAGCTTAACTCCTGCTCGTCCTCGAGTAGGTAAGTGATAAAAAGAAAGAATAGTTTTTGAGGTGACATGCACCATCATAAACTTGATCAAAGTATTTGAAAAACATTAATAGCTTGGATCATAGTACTTGAATCATAACATGAAAGATAAAGTTCTAACAATAAGACATAGCAACTACGTTGCAACATGAAAAGGCACAAACAAAAGATTCATGAATAACAATACTTTGCAAGACGTTTGTTTGTTTCACATAAAGAAAACATAGCATAGTGGTATTCAGCTTGTCCCTCATAGAGTAGCAAACATAAATGCATAGGACACCTTCAAAGTTCATAAGAGTGACTAGATACAAATAGTTTAAGAACAAGTAATATCAAAGTTATGCATCAATCAACAAGTCTTGGGACAATGCACATAGAACTAAGAATGGCCACTATGCTCTCAAAGTAGGTGCATAAAGATAGAAGGTGGAGACTCAACATAAAAGTAAAAGAAAGGCCTTCATAGAAGGAAGTAGAGATTCAAGTTTCATAAAGAGCTTCCGAAAATTATGTTACTTATTAGCTTTCATCTCTCATTGCCCCTATCATAGGCATCTTTAGGTGATTAAGGTTAAAGTTACACAACTAAGAGGATATGCTTGACAAGTTATAAGCTGAAACCTCATGCCCCTTACTTACAAAGACCGAACCTCATGCTACTCAACTTTAGTCACAAGTAAGCTCTTGTCATTGTAAATACATATGTATCATAGAGAACCGCCAATGGGGTACCCCTTGCACATGATACAGGAGCTATCCCATAATCAAAATGACAAGGCAAGTAGACAATGAGCATCTCAGCAATCTTTTTATTTGCTATTTGCATAGGTTTTTATTGAGGATGCTTCATGATAACCCACAAGTATAGGGGGTGTATCGCAGTATTTTCGAGGGAAGTGAAACCCAATTTATTGATTCGACACAAGGGGATCCAAAGAATATTTATAAGCCTTAACAAATGAGTTGTCAATTCAGCTGCACCTGGAAACAATCTTGCTCACAGCAGTTTATCAGTAGCAACAGTTTTATAGTAGGAATAGTAAAGTAATAAAAGTAGTAAAGTAAAGAAAGTAGTAATAATAGCAGTAAACAGTAGGATTCGAGTGCGGTAGGCACAGGGATGGATGGACAGGTGTTGCATGGACAACACAATTCACATAGCAATCAGAACATAGGGAAATTGCAGATAAATAAGATAAAGCATCTTGATGACCCACAAGTATAGGGGCGTATCGTAGTATTTTCGAGGGAAGTGAAACCCAATTTATTGATTCGACACAAGGGGAGACAAAGAATATTTATAATCCTTAACAACTGAGTTGTCAATTCAGCTGCACCTGGAAACAATCTTGCTCACAACAGTTTATCAATAACAACAGTTTTGTAGTAGGAATAGTAAAGTAATAGGAGTAGTAAAGTAAAGACAGCAGTAACAATAGCAGTAAATAGTAGGATTCGAGTGCGGTAGGCATAGGGATGGATGGACGGGCGTTGCATGGACAAGACAATTCACATAGCAATCAGAACATAGTGCAATTGCAGATAAATAAGATAAAGCATCCAAGTACTAGATAATCCTAGGCATGTGTTCCATATATAGTCATACGTGCTCGCAATGAGAACTTGCACAACATCTTTTGTCCTACCAGCCCGTTTGCAGCGGGGCCTCTAGGGAACTACTGGCAATTAAGGTGCTCCTTTTAATAGAGCACCAGAGCAAAGCATTAACACTCCATGAACACATGTGATCCTCACATCAAAGCCATTCCCTTCCGGTTATCCCAATTTCTGTCACTTCGGGGCCATAGGTTCCGGACATCAACGTGTGTATACAACGTGCAGATAAGACCAAAAACAATACTATCATAATGAATCAATAACATGTTAAGATCTGAAATCATGGCACTCGGGCCCTAGTGACAAGCATTAAGCACAACAAGTCACAACAAAGTCATAAAGCACTAATAAAAGATACTAGGCACCATGCCCTAACAATCTGATGCCATTACATGAACGATCTCATCCAATCCCTACCATCCCCATAGCCTACAGCGGGGGATTACTCACTCATAGATGGGGGAAACATGGATGGTCGATGGAGAAGTGATTCTGATGATGATGGCCATGATCTCCTCCAATTCCACGTCCCGGCAGGGTGCCAGAATGGAGTTTCTAGTGCTGTTTCGTGGAATCTGGTGGTGGCGGCGGAGCGGAACTCCTTCTCGAAAAATATAGAACCCCCCGGAGTTTTTAGGTCAGAAGGCTTCTTATAGGCGAAGAGGGAGACCGAGAGGGTGCCTGGGGGGCCTACACCATCCCCTGGCGCGGCCTGGCCTGGCCCGTGCCACCAGGTGGTGTGGCCACCCCTGGCTCTTCTCCGTCTCGTATTCTAGCTCCTGGAGTCTTCAGGTGAAATAGGATTTTTGGCATATTTTCCAGGATTTTCCCGATAGTTGATTTTCTGCACAAAAAGTAGACACCAAGGCAGTTCTGCTAAAAACAACGTCATTCCGCGTTAGTTGCATCCAAATCACACAAGTTTAGAGGAGAAACAATAGCAAAAGTCTTCGGGAAAGTAGATACGTTTTGGACGTATCAACTCCCCCCAAGCTTAGCTTATTGCTTGTCCTCAAGCAATTCAGTTGAAAACTGAGTGCGATAAAAGAACTTTCACGAACACATTTGCTTCATATGATGTAAATATTCTTAGCAATGTGATCAACTACTTAGATAGTTCATAATAAAGAGTATGCAACTAAGTTTACTTAATAGGCATTGCAAGATATGAAGAGATTCCAACTCAAAAATAATAAGTAGCATGAAGCATAAACATAAGCAACATTACAATGCTCATAAAAAGGTATGATAGAGTGGTATCTCGCTTGCCTTTGATTATGAATGTCAAGGCACCTCTGAAGCTCAAGTGATGACTAGAAGTAAAGATATCAAAGATAGAAGCATCAAAGTCATAACACAAATAATCAAGTAATGGGACGAGCACAAAGAATGACAACTATGCTCTCAAGAAGGTGCTCAAAGAATATACGGAGACTCAACAAGTAAAGGAAAATGTTTTGAATAATTTTGAAAGGCTTCCAAATGCTGAAAGTATGATACTCATTAGCTTTGAGCTCTCATTGCCCCTATCATAAGCATCTTTAATGTGGTTAAGGTGAAAGTGAGGTCCAATCTAAGTTATATGCTTGACAGACTATAAACTAAAAATACCATGTCCCTTGAGTACGATGGCGCTCCTCATGCTACTCAACTTTAGTTACCGGTAAGTTCTTGTCATCGTAAATATGTGCGTATCATAGAGAACCGCCAACGGGGTACCCCTTGCCCGATGATATGGAAGAATCCCCATATCAAAATGACAAGGCAAGCAGACAATGAGTATCTCAGCAATCTTCTTATTTACCATGGGAAAATGGTGATTTTTTCTCTCTTTCCTCTTTTCATAAATCTCCTCCTTTTTTTTCTTTTTCTCAATATCTATCTCTCTTTTTTTATAAGAAGAATGCTTCATTGATATCATTATGGTTACGCTGCAGGTTTCCACCATGTCAGCATGGATTAGACCAGCGGCCCAGGTTTGTCTCTAACACACATACATAACTCCATGGACTTAGAAGCTCCCCTTTTATTTCACACCGACGACATTCACAAACAAAAGAGCATGGTATCAACTGGGTATATATTAACAAGTGTTGAAAGCGTTCCCCGTGACATCACGGTTCTGCTAATCCCCAGCCTATAATTTGCAAGCATATCACTTTCATGGACATTCACAATGGTTCAGGTTTATTAAGTGCGGAAAATAAAGTGTGCCATCATGTTCATGAGAGCTTTACTAACTAACTTTCTCATAACAAGCAAACATTTTATTCGGAAGAAAACACGGCATATTGAATATGCACGGAAATAGAAAATGATGTTAATAGGAAGGTATGGTGGACACGTTGGAAATATTTGGTTCAGGGAGTTGGAAACATGAGTAAAACACTCAATGGAAGTGAAGGCTAGCAATAGTAAGGGAGCGACAAACGAGAGAGCAATAGTTATCATAATCATGCTTGCAACAAAACAAGACTACTTATGGCATGAAAGTGATTCAAGATCCTCAAGGCAAAATAATTCATCGAGGCTTAACTGATTATTACAGTCATGTGCATGCGTGAGCATGTGCCAAGTCAATTCAAATGAAACATTCAGAGGAGGATACCACGGTGTCATACCAAGTTATAAATAGAGTAATGCAACCAAACATTCATAAGACATGCTACAAACTATTAGCAAGCTGGGACTAATCATACGAAAGCAAGAACTACTAAGCATCCAAAGATAACATACTCCCTACACGAACAGACTAAGCATGCCCACAATGAAGAGTATATGTACAAAAATGAAAACAAATAGATTTTGTTACCAGGCTCTTACCATGCCTCAAGTTGTCATTAATCCTCATTATTGCTCTTCACTTGTGTGGCTTGAATAATAATATGAAACCAATATCCACAGAGGACTGCTGAACCCTGTAGCAAACTCACAAAACCAAAGAAGAACGACAAATATTTTTGTTGTTTTCGATTTAAAAAAAAACAAGAACCAAAGGGGAAAACAAGCAAAGCAAAATCTTTTTGGGTTTTTCAAATAGTTCAAACAAAGCAAAAGGGAAAAACAAACCAAGGCAAAAAGAAGAAGCAAACCAAAGAGAAACAACAGAAATATTTTTGGTCTTTTGTGTCTTTTTCAGAAAGAAAAAGCAAAGAAAGAACGAAAACTAAAAAGAGAATGAAACATGAATATACAAAGTACCGACGCAAAATGATATGGAGATGAGTGTGGTGTCGGCGTACCTCCCCCAAGCTTAGGCTTTTGGCCTAAGTGGGTATCAATCCATGTACAAATAGGGGTTCCAAGTAGGCGGATCTTGATAATAATGGTCGTAGTTGGGCCCGTGGGAAGAAGAAGAAGCTCCCCAATCATAAGCAGGCTGCTGATATGAAGACTCCCCCTCATTCGAGGGCTGGACCGAATCATCCGTGACCTCCCTTCTAGTATCCTGCTCCTGTTGGGAGAGCTCTCCCAAGTACGTGTCAAGCTCCTCCTTAGTGAGGGACCATCCTAACTTGTTATCAAGGTTAAACAAAACAGGTGCTGGCAAAAGAACAACGCGCTCGGACTTGCTCTTTCTCCACCCAGCTTTGAGAAAGTTTATTTCATAAGACAACTCACTCACACTAGCCCACGAGGAAACAAATTTATGATGTATAATGGAATTAAGATCAAGCCTTTCTACGGGAAACTGTAGGTCTAGATGATGAGGCACTAAACCATGCAATGCTAGTAAACGAGAAGCAATGAGGCCTCCACAAACTCCACCTTTCTCACGGTTAGCAGCAAGACAGAAAGCTATCAAAGCACCTAAGTTGTAAGACCTATCTCATTTAAGAGCAGCAGAGATAAATGCTAGATCATATGAAGATAACTTATTAGCAGTTTTCCTAGCAAGAACACACTTGGCAATAAAGTAGGCGAAGTAGCGAATGGAGGGAAGATGAATGTTACGGATTTTTCCACTCTCCTTCGAGAAGCTGCTCCCTTGGCAAATTTCTGCGTATAAATCCATGAGTGGTTCAGGTCGCTCCTTAATCGTTCTACATGATCCCCATTGAGGTACCTTAATAGCTGCACAAAAGTCATCGAGAGAAAGGTCGACAGTAATATTGTAAATTTTGTAGTGTACCATGGGGTTAGGCAAAGAGTGACTAAATTGGAAGTCCTGCAGCATAGACATGGTTAGCTTCACAAATTGACAAGGTTCATCCTGGAAAAAGTGCTCCAACCCTGCATTAGAAACCAAAGTGTGGAAATCTTGGAGAATTCCCGCAGCTCTCATGAACTCAGAACATGGATAAATGGAAGGAAAAACTTCCTCCTCCCGGTGGACTTTCATGACCTCAGGCACCCAAAGTTCATGTTGGTTTAGTTGATGCTCATTCATCTTCTATTCAGGGAACAAATGCTCCAAATTTCAGCAATAAAGAGGGGCTGAGCAAGGAGATCAAAAAAATCGAGAGAAAGCACAGCAAGGATGCGATTTTGAGTAATGAATTGGAGCTTACTCGGGAGAGAGAAGAAAGTGGGAGGTGAGAGAGTTAGTGGGGGGCCAAGGGTGGCCCACACCAGGGCATGGCGCCACCCAGGGCAGGCCGCGCCACCAGGTGGTGTGCCTTCCTAGTGGGTCCCCCTGGTACCTCCCAGGTACTCTTCTGCCCCTTTTTTCACGTAAAAATTTAATACGAATTTTCTGGAATTTTTTGAGACACTTTATTTTTGGGCATTTTCAGGCATAGAAGAATGACTTTCTGACAGACAATTTTTTTTTTGAAATGATGCAATGACCAAACAAGGCTAGGACTACAGAATTTCTAATACACTCTAATATGTAAGCAACTAACAATAAAGAAAACTAAACTTAAAAAAAACTAAGATGGATAGAATAGAAGTAAACGGAGATAATCATAGTGAAAACATTGTTTTGTTCAATGAAATCCTTTTGTTAACAAGGTTGATCAGGTCTTGTTACCAAAACAATTCCATATGAGACAAAACTTTGTATTCGACTAATGATTATGTTACCTCAACCTTGATAGCAATGGTCCCAATCATAATAGTTTCAAATATTTCTCTTGGTATGGGACAATATATTTCTCCAACTTGAATGCCCTCAACATGTTCAATTGAATTCAAACCATAAGTCCTTTCAATCTTCTTGGGGAAATAGACAGTATGTTCCTTGTCATTCACATCGAAAGTCACCTTTCCTTGATTACAATTAATAATAGCTCCTGCAGTATTAAGAAAAGGTCTCCCAAGAATAATAGACATATTATCATCTTTAGGCATTTCAAGCACAACAAAATCAGTTAATCTCAAGCAATTATGATCCACTTGAACAGGTACATCCTCACATATACCCACAGGAATAGTGGTAGATTTATCAGCCATTTGCAAAGATATATCAGTTGGTATTAATTTTTCTAGTTGAAGCCTCTTATAGAGAGAGAAAGGCATAACACTAACTCTAGCTCCCAAATCACACAAAGCAGTTCTAACATAATTGTTCTTAATAGAGCAAGAGATAGTTGGAATCCCTGGGTGTCCAAGTTTCTTAGGAACCTTACCATTAAAGGAATAATTAGCAAGCAAAGTAGAAATTTCTTCATTAGGGATCTTCCTTTTATTCGAGACAATATCTTCATATACTTTGAGTAAGGAGGCAATTTAATACCATCAGTCAAAGGAATTTGCAGGAATAAAGGTTTCACCCACTCACAAAACTTATTATAGTGTTCATATTCCTTTGACTTGTGTTTCTTATCGGGGAAAGGCATAGGTTTTGGACCCAAGGTTCTCTTTCACTACCATGTTTCTTAGCAATAAAATCTTCTTTGGTGTATTTAGTATTCTTAGTGTGGTTTTCAGGTTCTTCTTCAACTTTTTCTTCTTTAGGAACTTCATTTTCTTCATTACCTCTTTCAGTTTCAGCATCAGAGATAGATATACTATTAGGATCTATAGCAGGTTCATAGGGTTCTACAACAGTTTTATGTTTATTTTTCCTTTTCTTACGAGTAGGACCACTATTTTCAGCTTGTTGAGAATCCTGCTAAATTCTTTTGGGATGCCCCTCAGGATATAGAGGATCCTGGGTAGCAGCTCCACTTCTAGTTCTAATTTCATAAGCGTGTTTTTCTTTAGCAGCATTAACTAGTAAGTCGTTTTGCACTTTAATGAGTTGATCTATTTGAGTTTGTAGCATTTGTAAGTGTTTAACAATCATTTTAACATCATTAGAGGTTCTTTCCACAATATCTTTCAACTCAACAATAGCTCTAGTGTTTTCCATTATATGATTTTGCACCCTTTTATTAAAATTATCTTGCTTAACAATAAAGATATCGAATTCTTCTAAGCATTGATCAGGAGGTTTAGAGTAACGGATATCACCTTCATCAAAGTGTTGGAGAGAGTGTACCTCAATAGGGGATGAGTAGGGGATAGGCTTACATAATTCTTCTATAGGAGGTAAATTCTTGACATCTGCAGCTTTAATTCCCTTCTCCTTAAGACATTTCTTAGATTCCTTCATCACTTCATCATTTAATTCAATAACTCCCCTCTTCTTTGATGTTGGAATAGGCACTGGTATAGTAGGTTCAGGTATAATTACTTCAGGTATAGCTTGTTCAGGAGGAGTCCAATCTTCATAGTTCTTACTTATTTTAGCCATTAATTCCTCAGCTTCCTTAGGATTCCTATTCCTGAAAACACAATCAGCACAACTATCTAGGTATGTCCTAGATTCTTCGGTCAGTCCATTATAAAATATATCAAGAAGCTCATTCTTAGGTAATGCACTTCCATCTTGTGCATGAATCAAAGCACAAAACCTTGCCCAAGATTCCGGCAATACCTCTATTTCTCCCTGTTTAAAATCAAAAAGTTCCTGCAAAATAGCATGTCTAGCACTAGGAGGAAAATATTTCTGTAGGAAAGTACTAATCAAGCACTCAGGGCTATCAATAGATCCAGGAGATAAATTACTAAACCAAGTTTTAGCTTCTCCTTTCAGTGAAAAAGGGAAAATCTTAGTAACAAAGTAAGTACGCATCTTAATATCATCAGAAAACAATCCACTCGTGGTAGAAAGTTCATTCATATGTGCTACCGCACTTTCATTCTTAGTCCCACAAAAAGGTTCTTTCTCAACAATAGTTATGTAAGATAGATCGAGAGAGAAATCATAATATTTATCTGTAATGTTTATGGGAGAAACAAAAAACTTAGCAATAGGAGACAATTTGGGTCTAATAGTACGCCTCTCAAGGAGACTCTTAGTAGCACTCCTATCATGGGTGTTTTTACATTCTTTAATAAATTCATTAGTCATCTCAACATAACCATCTTCAACATCATAACTTTCACTAGACTCAGGTGAACTAACAGGTGTGGTAGTGTCTTCATTAGGAGTTTCAGTATTTCCAGCTATAGTTCTAGCAATCGTAGCATCTAGGAAAGGACCTAATGAACCACTCTTATCAAGCACAGTAGAAGCATCATCATAAGCATCAGGAGTTTCAGATTCAGCAGTGGTAGTAATGTGTGTAGCATGTGTATGTGGTGGTGTAACGAGCTTACTTATAACAGATGGTGAATCAAGAGCAACAGAGGTGTTCAGAACCGTACCTCTTCTTGTAGTGGATGGTAAAATAGGAAACTTGCCATCACGAGATTACCCATGATGGAGGGATAGCAGTGAACAATAGAGAATCTAAGTGAACTTGATAAATAAAGCTATGCTCCCGGCAACGGCGCCAGAAAATAGTCTTCATGACCCACAAGTATAGGGGGTGTATCGTAGTATTTTCGAGGGAAGTGAAACCCAATTTATTGATTCGACACAAGGGGAAACAAAGAATATTTCTAAGCCTTAACAACTGAGTTGTCAATTCAGCTGCACCTAGAAACAATCTTGCTCACAGCAGTTTATCAGTAGCAATAGTTTTGTAGTAGGAATAGTAAAGTAATAGTAGTAGTAAAGTAAAGACAATAGTAACAATAGCAGTAAACAGTAGGATTCGAGTGCGGTAGGCATAGGGATGGATGGACGGGCGTTGCATGGACAAGACAATTCACATAGCAATCAGAACATAGGGCAATTGCAGATAAATAAGATAAAGCATCCAAGTACTAGATAATCCTAGGCATGTGTTCCATATATAGTCATACATGCTCACAATGAGAACTTGCACAACATCTTTTGTCCTACCAGCCCGTTTGCAGCGGGGCCTCAAGGGAACTACTGGCAATTAAGGTGCTCCTTTTAATAGAGCACCGAAGCAAAGCATTAACACTCCATGAACACATGTGATCCTCACATCAAAGCCATTCCCTCCGGTTATCCCGATTTCTGTCACTTCGGGGCCATTGGTTCCGGACAACAACGTGTGTATACAATTTGCAGATAATACCATAAAAAATACTATCATAATGAATCAATAACATGTTCATATCTGAAATCATGGCACTCGGGCCCTAGTGACAAGCAGTAAGCACAACAAGTCGCAACAAAGTCATAAAGCACTAATAGTAGATACTAGGCACCATGCCCTAACAATCTGATGCCATTTCATGAACGATCTCATCCAATCCCTACCATCCCCATAGCCTACAGCGGGGGATTACTCACTCATAGATGGGGGAAACATGGATGGTCGATGGAGAAGTGATTCTGATGATGATGGCCATGATCTCCTCCAATTCCACGTCCCGGCAGGGTGCCAGAATGGAGTTTCTAGTGCTGTTTCGTGGAATCTGGTGGTGGCGGCGGAGCGGAACTCCTTCTCGAAAAACATAGAACCCCCCGGAGTTTTTAGGTCAGAAGGCTTCTTATAGGCGAAGAGGGAGACCGAGAGGGTGCCTGGGGGGCCCACACCACCCCCTGGCGCGGCCTAGCCTAGCCCGCGCCACCAGGTGGTGTGGCCACCCCTGGCTCTTCTCCGTCTCGTATTCTGGCTTCTAGATTCTTCGGGTGAAATAGGATTTTTGGCATATTTTCCGGGATTTTTCTTGATAGTTGATTTTCTGCACAAAAAGTAGACACCAAGGCAGTTCTGCTGAAATAGCGTCAGTCCGTGTTGGTTGCATCCAAATCACACAAGTTTAGAGGAGAAACAATAGCAAAAGTGTTCGGGAAAGTACATATGTTTTGGACGTATCACATCTAAGTACTAAGAAATCATAAGCATGTGTTCCATATATAGTCATGCGTGCTCGCAATGAGAACTTGCACAACATCTTTTGTCCTGCCAGCCCGTTTGCAGCGGGGACTCAAGGGAACTACTGGCAATTAAGGTGCTCCTTTTAATAGAGCACCGGAGCAAAGCATTAACACTCCATGAACACATGTGATCCTCACATCAAAGCCATTCCCTCCGGTTATCTCGATTTCTGTCACTTCGGGGCCTTTGGTTCCGGACAACAACGTCTGTATACAACTTGCAGGTAAGACCATAAATAATACTATCATAATGAATCAATAACATGTGTAGATCTGAAATTATGGCACTCGGGCCCTAGTGACAAGCATTAATCATAAAAAGTTGCAACAAAGTCAAAAATCACTAATAGTAGATACTAGGCACCATGCCCTAACAATCCGATGCCATTACATGAATGATCTCATCCAATCCCTACCATCCCCATAGCCTACAGCGGGGGATTACTCACTCATAGATGGGGGAAACATGGATGGTCGATGGAGAAGCGATGGTGCTGATGATGGCGATGATCTCCTCCAATTCCCCGTCCCGGCAGGGTGCCAGAACAGAGTTTCTGGTTCTGAATCGTGGAATCTGGTGGTGGCGGCGGAGCAGAATTCTTTTTGGAAAAACATCAAACCCCCTTGAGTTTTTAAGTCAGGAGGCATCTTATAGGTGAAGAGGGAGAACGAGGGGGTGTCTAGGGCGGCCAGACCACCCCCTGGCGCGGCTAGGCCCAGCCCACGCGGCCAGGTAGTGTGGCTGGGCCCCAGCCCCACTTCGTCTCATATTATGGCTCCGGGAGTCTTCTGGTGAAATAGGATTTTGGCATATTTTCCGAGATTTTCCTGATAGTTGATTTTCTGCACAAAAACTAGACACCAAAGTAATTCTGCTGAAAACAGCGTCAGTCCGTGTTAGCTGCATCCAAATCACACAAGTTTAGAGGAGAAACAATAGCAAAAGTGTTCGGGAAGTAGATACGTTTTGGACATATCAACTCCCCCCAAGCTTAGCTTATTGCTTGTCCTCAAGCAATTCAGTTGAAAACTGAGTGCGATAAAAGAACTTTCACGAACACATTTGCTTCATATGATGTATATATTCTCAGCATGTGATCAACTACTTAGACAATTCATAATAAGGAGTATGCAACTAAGTTTACTTAATAGGCATTGCAAGCTATGAAGAGATTCCAACTCAAAAATAATAAGTAGCATGAACATAAACATAAGCAACATTACGATGCTCATAACAAGGTATGATAGATTGGTATCTCGCTTGCCTTTTTATTGTGAATGCCAAGGCAACTCTGAAGTTTAGGTGAAGACTAGAAGTAAAGATATCAAAGATACAAGCATCAAAGTCATAACACAAACAATCAAGTTTTGAGACAAGCACATTACACTAAGAATGACAACTATGCTCTCACGAAGGTGCTCGTAGAATAGGTGGAAACTCAACAAAGAAATGAAAAGATTTTGAATAGTTTGAAAGGCTTCCAAATGCTGAAAGTATGGTACTCATTAGCTTTGAGCTCTCATTGCCCCTATCATAAGCATCATTAATATGGTTAAGGTGCAAGTGAGGTCCAATCTGAGTTATATGCTTGACAGACTATAAATTGGGAGTCCCATGTCCCTTGAGTATGAGGGCCGCTCCTCATGCTACTCAACTTTAGTTACCGGTAAGTTCTTGTCATCGTAAATGTTGGGTTCACAGCATAGAAAACAAAAAAATTCCTACGATGAGAACTATACGC
Source organism: Avena insularis (assembly GCA_023614405.1). Taxonomy (NCBI): domain Eukaryota; kingdom Viridiplantae; phylum Streptophyta; class Magnoliopsida; order Poales; family Poaceae; genus Avena; species Avena insularis. The sequence continues at coordinate 212,926,706 of CM042690.1, forward strand.
CAAGATCTATCTACTAGATACAGAGCAACGGGTGGATATACATCCATGGAGAACTTACCCTCGAAGACAACTGAGTTTTGTTAACGAGTTGGAACTCGTGGATGATGTCAAGATCATGTGGAAGTCTGAGCACCGCGAATCAGCAGGGCATCCATCCTCGCACACACGTTCAAGACACCGGACAACCTCCACCTCCTCGCTCCATGAATCAGTGAGCAACAACTCCTTCGGGCCTTAAGGCCACAGGAACATGTATCTCGCTAATCCGAGACCATGGGGAATATCTAGAGGGGGAGAGAGATCCTTCACGAGGAGGTGTGCTTTGTGAGGGAGGAGAGGGGGGCCTTTTATAGAAGAGTGGGGGCTCCTCCCCTCCCATGGCCGGCGGCCAAGGGGGGTGGCCCCACCTCTTCCTCATCCATGTGGTGGAAGCTCCACTCACATAAATTTTGACTACACCCAAAATTCCACTCACATGCATTAAATTTCCACCAAATTTAATGCAACTCTCAATTAATAAAACTCTTTTATTTATTTATTCAGAATTTTGTTAATTAATTTAGTTAACAAACATTGACATAAAACCCCTTGCAACATTTCAATATCACATGCAGAACCACTTTCTGCAATTTCACCCGAAACAATTCAGGTTTCTATCGAAACAATTCCTGCGCCTTGCAATCCTTGCTTCTAAAACATATGTGCTCCTAAATGGTGTCCGGCAACCCTTAAGTGTGTCACCCTGCGGTTCACCAATAATACAGACATGATTGAGACTCCTCTTAGATCAATAATCAAAAGCGGTACCTGGAGATCCATACTGACTCCTACACATTCAACGATGACTTTTGTGATCGTGAGAACCTTTAACGCTAGTAACTTAATCCCTTTGTCTCTTGATATAATACATGTCCAAGATTCGATCATCGGTATCCAAATACCTAGTTTGATCTAGATCTTGACATGCACTCTTTTCTCGTTCCCGTGATATAACATTCTAGTGATCACATCACTTGCTTGCAAGCTATCTTAATGTGATATCACCGAGAGGGCCCAGAGTATATCTATCTATCATCGGGATTGACAAATTCCACTCTTGATCCATGAGCCTCAACATAACACCTTCAGTAATCGAACCCACCTTTATAGTCACCCTGTTACGGTGTGACGTTTGATGTTATCAAGATACTCTTCTGGTGTTAGCAATTAACATGATCTGATGGTCTAAGGACTAAGATTACTTCGTATGATTTTATAGCAATGTAAACATAATGACTTGATCGTAATGCTATACTTCGGATGAATGTTCATCACATCATTTCACAAATGTTGTGACCTCGTTATTAACAACATCCAATGTCCATGATCAGGAAACTTTGATCATCTTATTAATCAACGAGCTAGTCTATAAGAGAGGCATAACTAGGAACCCCTTTTTGTTTATCAAACACACATGTATTGATGTTTCCTACCAATACAATTATAGCATGCAAAATAAACATCTATCATATACAAGGAATACATAATAACAACTTTATTATTGCCTCTCAGGGCATATTTCCTTCAGTCTCCCACTTGCACTAGAGACAATAATCTAGTTTACATAGTGATAAATCTAACACCCATGGAGTTCTGGTGTTGATCATGTTTTGACCTAGGGAGAACTTTAGTCAACGAATCTGCTACATTTAGGTCCATGTGTACTTTACAAATCTTTATGTCTCCATCCTTGACATGCTCGCGGATGGAGTGAAACTGGCACTTAATATGCTTGGAATTCTTGTGAGACCTTGGTTCCTTGGCGTTGGCTATGTCTCCATTGTTGTCACAATAGATCACCATTGGGTCCAATGCACTAGGAACCACACCTAGTTCCATTATGAACTCCTTCATCCAAATCGCTTCCTGCTCAAGCAAAGAACGATTCCGCCTCCGTCGTTGATCCAGCCACCACAGGTTGTTTGGAACTCCTCCAACTAACTACTGCTCTATTCAAGAGAAATATGTATCCGAATCGAGACTTAGAGTCATTCGGATCGGTGTCAAAGCTAGCATCGACATAACACTTAGCGACTAGCTCTTCTTCACCCCGTATACAAGAAACATATCCTTAGTTCTTCTTAAGTACTTAAGGATATTCTTGACCGCTATCTAGTGTTCCGAACCTGGATCAGATTGGTACCTACTAGTCAAACTAATAGCATGTTCCACATCTGGTCTTGTACATAGCATGGCGTACATTATAGAGCCTATGGCTGAGGCATAGGGGATCTTATCCATCATCTCTCTTTCTTCCGCCATAACCGGACTTTGAGTCTTACTCAATGTCTTGCCTTGCAACATAGGTAAGAACCCCTTCTTACTTCCATCCATATTAAACTTCTTTAATATCTTATCAAGGTATGTACTCTGTGATAGCCCAATTAGGCGTCTTGATATATCTCTATAGATTTTAATGCCTAATATATATGAAGCTTCACCAAGGTCTTTCATCAAAAATTTGCTGTTTAGATAATCTTTAACACTGTTTAAAATATCTATATCATTTCCAATCAATATTATGTCATTCACATATAATATTAGAAATGCCACATTGCTCCCACTCACTTTCTTATAAATACAAGCCTCTCCATAAGTTTGGACAAATCCAAACTCTTTGATCAACTCATCAAAGCGGAGATTCCAACTCCAGGATGCTTGCTTCAGTCCATAGATGAATCGCTGAAGTTTGCATACCTTATCAGCATCCTTAGGATCGACAAAACCCTTAGGTTGTATCATATACAACTCTTCTTCAATATTACCATTGAGGAACGCAGTTTTGACATCCATCTGCCATATTTCATAATCGAAATATGCAGCAATTGCTAACATAATCCTAACCGACTTTAGCATCGCTACGGGAGAGAATGTCTGATCGTAGTCAACTCCTTGAATTTGTCGAAACCCCTTTGCGACAAGTCGAGCTTTATAGATGGTCACATTACCATCAATATCTGTTTTTCTTTTGAAAATCCATTTATTCTCAACGGCCTTTCGATCGTGAGGTAAGTCCACCAAGGTCCAAACCTAGTTTTCGTATATGGATTCCATCTCGGATTTCATGGCTTCTAGCCATTTGTTAGAATTAGGGATCATCATATCTTATTCATACGTCGCAGGGTCATCTATTTCATCAATCATGAAATTCATAATAGGATTGCCGTACAGTTCAGGAGCTGCACGTGTCCTGCTTAACCTGTGAGGTTCGGCAGTATCCTCTTTTGGAGTTTCATGATCATTATCATTAGCTCTCTCTTCATCAGGTGAAGTCAACTCCGAAACAATTTCCGGTGCTATGCCACTCGCCAATTCATGAAGAGAAGGTTCAATAACCTCTTCGAGTTCTACCTTCCGACTACTCACACCTTTCACAAGAAACTCCTTCTCAAGAAAGGATCCATTCTTGGAAACAAAAACCTTTCCCTCAGATCTGTGATAGAAGGTATACCCAATCGTTTCCTTAGGGTATCCTATGAATACGCATTTTTCTGCTTTGGGTTTGAGTTTATCCGGTTGAAGTTTCTTCACATAAACATCGCATCCCCAAACTTTAAGAAATGACATCTTAGGTTTGTTTCCAAACCATAATTCATACGGTGTCGTCTCAACGGATTTAGATGGTGCCCGATTTGAAGTGAATGCAGCGGTTTCCAGTGCATAACCCCAAAATGACAGTGGCAAGTCAGTCAGAGACATCATAGATCGAACCATATCCAATAAAGTACGATTACGACGTTCCGACACACCATTACGTTGTGGTGTTCCGGCAGGTGTGAGTTGTGAAACTATTCCACAGTCTTTCATATGTGTGCTAAACTCGTAACTAAGATACTCTCCTCCACGGTCGGACCACCAAAATTTGATCTTTCTGTTACGATGATTTTCCACTTCATTCTGAAATTCCTTGAACTTTTCAAAGGTTTCAGACTTATGTTTCATTAAATAGATATGCCCGTATCTACTCAAATCATCCGTGAAAGTAACAAAAAAACAATATCCACCTCGCGCCGACACACTCATTGGTCCACACACATCAGTATGTATGATTTCCAATAAATCTGTCGCTCGTTCTGTTGAACCGGAAAACGGCGTTCTAGTCATCTTGCCCATAAGGCATGCCTCACATGTATCAAATGATTCAAAATCAAGTGATTCCAAAAGTCCATCAGAATGGAGTTTCTTCATGCGCTTTAACGCCAATATGACCTAGACGGTAGTGCCACATATATGCAGATATATCATTATCAAGTTTAATCCTTTTAGCATCAACATTATGAATATGCGTAATAGTACTATCGAGATCCAACAGAAATAAACCATTCAACACAGGTGCATGACCATAAAAGATATCATTCATATAAATCGAACAACCATTGTTTTCAGATTTAAACGAATAACCACTTTGCATCAAACATGATCCGGATACAATGTTCATGCTTAGTGCAGGCACCAAATAACAATTCTTCAGATTTATAACTAATCCCGATGGCATATGGAGAGGCAGCATTCCGACGGCGATCACATCACTTTTGATCCATTCCCGACCCGCATCGTGACCTCATCCCTTGCTAGCTGTCACTTGTTTCGCAGCCCCTGAACCGAGTTACATATATTAGCAACCGATCCCGTATCAAATACCTAGGTGCTACTGCGAGTACTAGTCAAGTATACATCAATAACATATATATCACATATACCTTTGTTTCCCTTGCCGGCCTTTTTGTCCGCCAAATACTTGGCGATTCGCCCAATGGCGATCCCCTTGCAATACTAGCACTTTCGATTAATAGGACTTAGGGCCATCTCGGGGTTTCTTTTCAGGTGCGACAACATATTTGCCACCCTTCTTTCCCTTCTTCTTGCCTTTCTTGTCCTTCTTGAAACCGATGGTCTTATTGATCATCAACACTTGATGTTCTTTCCTAATCTCCACTTCTGCAGTCTTAAGCATTGACAGAAGCTCGGGAAGAGACTTCTTCATGCCCTACATATTATAGTTCATCATGAAGCTCTTGTAGCTAGGTGGCCGAGATTGGAGAACACGATGTATGCCTAAGTCAATGGGAATCGTTATTCCCAAGGACACAAGCTTATCGGTGTACCCAGACATTTTGAGTACGTGCTCACTAACCGAGTTGTTCTCCTCCATCATGCAGCTAAAGAACTTTTCAGAAGCATTATAACTCTCTACGGCAGCATGGGTATCGAAAATCATTTTCAATTCTCCCATGGTATCAAAGGCATTGCCATTTTTGAAACAATTTCGAAGTTCTGGCTCTAGCCCATACAGTATGACGCAGTGAACTAAGTTGTGTTTCTCCTGACGAGTTATATAGACGTTCTTTTCCTCGTCAGGGGCATCAGGAGCTGGTGGGGGGCCTAGCGGCGCCTCTAGCACATATTGCTTTTGTGCAGCAGTGAGGAGAAACCTCAAATTCATAGCCCGGTTGGTGAAGTTGCTACCATTCGCAGCAAGTTTCTCTTTCTCCATGAACACATTGAAATTAAAAGAAGGTGCTGCCATCTACAACAGAATTTGTAAAGTATATTTAGACTAAGTTTATGATAGATTGAGTTCAACTAATCCAAATTACTAATGAACTCCCACTCAAAAACGACATCCCTCGTGTCCTATTGGTGATTACATGAACCAAATCCACTACACCAAGTCCGATCATCACGTGAGTCGGTGTAGCTTCAAAGGCGAGCATCTATATGGGCATCATATCAACTATATGACTCATGCTTAACCTTTCGGTCTGTGTTCCGTGGCCATGTCTATACATGCTAGGCTCGCCAAGTAAGAACCTTAGTATTCGCGTGTGTAAAACTGTCTTACACCCGTCGTATGAAATCGTAGAGTCGAGTACACCCGATCATCGCGTGATGTCTCGAAACACGATCCATAAAACGGTGCATACTTAAGGAAGAACACATTTTTGATATCTAAATGAGGGATCATCTTACAATGCTACCAAAAGCACCAAACTAGCAATATAAGATGCAAACATCTAATGTGTAAAGTGAGATGATATGGTCCATGCATTTGATCTCTATCATTTGCATCGTGGTATGATCTCTATCATTCATTTGTGTGTAAGGCCAAGGTCTATGGAACTTACACGTTAAGTGTGTTGTAAGAGTATCTATCATACATCTACTTACAACAATACCATATCAAGACACTAGCCCAACAACGATCTAAACTAGACGTGTCTAATTTATCAATTGCAAGTTTTACGTGGCTTAGGGCTTTCGGAGATAGAACCGATCTTACCTACGAAAATGAACCACAACGAGTATAACCAAGTTATTAGCAACTCGTTGTAAATCAGATATTGACTATAGTAGGAGAGACAGACACCCGCTAGCCACTTATGCAAAACTAGTTGCATGTCAGTCGTGGAATCGGTCTCATGTACGATGGCATGTAAGGTTGGTCCGGGCCGCTTCATCCCACTATGCCACCAATATCCTAAATACATAGAAGATGCAATAACATGATCATCATCGCCCACATATAAACATATGTGTACTACCCGTGCAAAGCACCTACGCATAGATCAGGCTCTGATACCACTGTTGGGTTCACAGCATAGAAAACAAAAAAATTCCTACGATGAGAACTATACGCCAAGATCTATTTACTAGATAGAGAGCAACGGGTGGATATACATCCATGGAAAACTTACCCTCGAAGACAACAGAGTTTTGTTAACGAGTTGGAACTCGTGGATGATGTAGTCGAACGCTTGCCGATCACAAGATCGTGCGGAAGTCCGAGCGCTGCAAATCAGCAGTGCATCCATCCTCGCACACACGTTCAAGCCACCAGACAACCTCCACCTCCTCGCTCCAGCGAATCAGCGGAAGCAGCAACTACATCCAGACGCAAGGCCACCGGGAACATGTATCTCGCTAATCCGAGACCATGGGGAATATCTAGAGGGGGAGAGAGATCCTTCACAAGGAGGTGTGCTTTTTGAGGGAGGAGAGGGGGGCCTTTTATAGGAGAGGGGGGCTCCTCCCTCCCATGGACGGTGGCCAAGGGGGGTGCCCCCACCTCTTCCTTATTCATGTGGTGGAAGCTCCACTCACATCAATTTTTACTCCACCCAAAATTCCACTCACATGCATTAAATTTCCACCAAATTTAATGCAACTCTCAATTAATAAAACTCTTTTATTTATTTTATTCAGAATTTTGTTAATACTTTAATTAACAAAAATTCACATAAAACCCCTTGCAACATTTCAATATCACATGCAGAACCACTTTCTGCAATTTCACCCGAAACAATTCAGGTTTCTATCGAAACAATTCCTGCGCCTTGCAATCCTTTCGTCTAAAACATATGTGCTCCTAAATGGTGTCCGGCAACCCTTAAGTGTGTCACCCTGCGGTTCACCAATAATACAGACATGATTGAGACTCCTCTTAGATCAATAATCAAAAGCGGGACCTGGAGATCCATACTGACTCCTACACATTCAACGATGACTTTTGTGATCGTGAGAACCTTTAACGCTAGTAACTTAATCCCTTTGTCTCTTGATATAATACATGTCCAAGATTCGATCATCGGTATCCAAATACCTAGTTTGATCTCGTTACCGACATGCACTCTTTTCTCGTTCCCGTGATATAACATTCTAGTGATCACATCACTTGCTTGCAAGCTATCTTAATGTGATATAACCGAGAGGGCCCAGAGTATATCTATCCGTCATCAGGATTGACAAATTCTACTCTTGATCCATGAGCCTCAACATAACACCTTCGTAGCATTGAACCCACCTTCATAGTCACGCTATTACGGTGTGACGTTTGATGTTATCAAGATACTCTTCCGGTGTTAGCAATTAACATGATCTCATGGTCTAAGGACTAAGATTACTTCGTATGATGTTATAGCAATGTAAACATAATGACTTGATCGTAATGCTATACTTCGGATGAATGTTCATCACATCATTTCACAAATGATGTGACCTTGTTATTAACAACATCCAATGTCGATCAGGAAACTTTGATCATCTTGTTAATCAACGAGCTAGTCTATAAGAGAGGCATAACTAGGAACCCCTTTTTGTTTATCAAACACACATGTATTGATGTTTCCTATCAATACAATTATAGCATGCAAAATAAACATCTATCATATACAAGGAATACATAATAATAACTTTAGTATTGCCTCTCAGGGCATATTTCCTTCAGTAAATACGTGCGTATCATAGAGAACCGCCAACGGGGTACCCCTCGCCCAATGATACGGAAGAATCCCCATATCAAAATGACAAGGCAAGCAGACAATGAGTATCTCAGCAATCTTCTTATTTACCATGGGAAAATGGTGCTTTTCTCTCTCTTTCCTCTTTTCTCAAATCTCTTTTTCTTTCTTTTTCTCAATAGCTATATCTCTCTTTTTTATATAAGAAGAATGCTTCATAGATACTTATTATGGTTACGCTGCAGGTTTCCACCATGACAGCATGGATTAGACCGGCGGCCCAAGCATTTCTCTAACACACATACATAACTCCGTGGACTTACAAGCTCCCCTTTTATTTCACACCGACGACATCCACAAACAAAAGAGCATGGTATCAACTGGGTATATATTTATAGGTGTTGAAAGCGTTCCCCATGACAGCACGGTTCTGCTAATCCCTAGCCTATAATTCGCAAGCATATCACTTTTGTGGACAGTCATAATGGTTCAGGTTTATTAAGTGCAGGAAATAAAGTGTGCCATCAAGTTTGTGAGAGCTTTACTAACTAACTTTCTCATAACAAGCAAACATTTTATTCGGAAGAAAACAAGGCATATTGAATATGCACAGAAATAGAAAATGATGCTAAGAGGTAGGTATGGTGGCACTTTTGGCAATATTTGGTTTTAGGGAGTTGGAAACATGAGTGAAATATACTCAGTGTAAGTGAAGGCTAGCAATGGTAAGGGAGCAACAAACGAGAGAGCAATAGCTGTCATAATCATGCTTGCAACAAAACAGGACTAATCATGGCATGAAAGTGATTCAAAACCCTCAAGGCAAAATAATTCATCGAGGCTCAACTGATTATTTTAGTCATATGCATGCGTGAGCATGTGCCAAGTCAATTCAAATGAAACATTCAGAGGAGGATACTACGGTGTCATACCTAGTTATGAATAGAGTAATGCAAGCAAACATTCATATGACACGCTATAAACTATTAGCAAGCTGTAACTAATCATATGAAAGCAAGATCTACTAAGCATCCATAAATAACATACACCCTACACGAACAGGCTAAGCATGCCCACAATGATGAGTATATGTACAAAAATGAAAACAAATAGAGTTCGTTACCAGCCTCTTACCACATCTCAAGTTGTCATTAATCCTCATTATTGCCCTTCACTCGTGTGGCTTGAATAATAATAATATGAAACCAAATTCCACTGAGGACTGCTGAACCCTGCAACAAACTCATAAAACCAAAGAAGAAAAACAAATATTTTTGGTGTTTTCGATTTTTAAAACAAGAACCAAAAAGGAAGAACAAGCAAAGCAAAATCTTTTTGGGTTTTTCGAATAGTTCAAACAAAGCAAGCAAACCAAGGTAAAAAGAAAGAAGCAAACCAAAGAGAAACAACAGAAATATTTTTCGTCTTTTTGTGTTTTAGAAAGCAAAAGCAAAGAAAGAACGAAGGCTAAAAAGAGAACAAAACATGAATATACAAAGTACCGACGCAAAATGATATGGAGATTAGCGTGATGTCGGCGTACCTCCCCCCAAGCTTAGGCTTTGGCCTAAGTGGGTATCAATACAAGTATGAGTAAGGGTTCCAAGCAGGCGGGTCATTGTAAGAATGATCGTAGTTAGGCCCATGGGAAGAAAAAGAAGCTCCCCAATCATAGGTAGGCTGCTGATATGAAGACTCCCCCTCATTCGAGGGCTGGACAGAATCATCCGTGACCTCCCTTCTAGTATCCCGCTCCTGTTGAGAGAGCTCTCCCAAGTACATGTCAAACTCCTCCTCCGTGAGGGACCATCCTACCCTGTTATCAAGGTTAAACAAAACAAGTGCAGGCAAAAGAACAACACGCTCGGACTTGCTCTTTCTCCAACCAGCTTTGAGAAAGTTTGTTTCATAAGACAACTCACTCAAACTAGCCCTCGAGGAAACAAACTTATGATGTACCATGGAATTAAAATCAAGCCTCTCTATGGGAAACTGTAGGTCTAGGTGATGAGGCACTAAACCATGCAATGCTAGTAAACGAGAAGCAATGAGGCCCCCACAAATTCCACCTTTCTCGCGGTTAGCAGCAAGATGGAAAGCTATCAAATCACCCAAGTTGTAAGACCTATCTCGTTTAAGAGCAGCAGAGATGAATGCTAGATCATAAGAAGATAACTTATTGGTAGTTTTCCTCGCAAGAACACACTTGGCAATAAAGTAGGCAAAGTAGCGAATGGAGGGGAGATGAATGTTACGGATTTTCCCGCTCTCCTTCGAGAAACTGCTCCCTTGGAAAATTTCTGCGTACAAATCCATGAGTGGTGCGGGTCAGTCTTTAATCCATCCACATGATCCCCACTGAGGTACCTTAATAGGTTCACAAAAGTCAACGAGAGAAAGGTCGACAGCTATATTGTAAATTTTGTAATGGACCATGGGGCTAGGCAAAGAGTAACTAAATTGAAAGTCCTGCACTACAGACATGGTTAGTTTCACAAATTGACAAGGTTCATCATCCACAAAGTGCTCCAATCCTGCATTAGCAACCAAAGTATGGAAGTCCTGGGAAATTCCTGCAGCCCTCATGAATTCGGAGCATGGATAGATGGAAGCAAAGACTTCCTCTTCTCGATGAACCTTCATAACCTCATGCACCCTCAGTTCATGTTGGTTTAGTTGATGCTCATTCATCTTCTATTCTGAAATTTAAACATCAATTAAACAAGTGATTGCAAAGTGAATATAATGAAGGGCACCACTCATAGGGACTTGTAAGAGGCCTAAACATGCATCAAAACTATATATCTAAGCATCAAACAAGCTTACAAGCTCTCATAACCTGTCACCTATAGCAGCAAAATACTCAAGATATAAACCACTAAACACAAATCTACTTGGATAAGCGGAGGAGTCACATACCGGAGAACAAATGCTCCCAAATTCAGCAGCAAAGATTGGCTGAGAAAGGAGATCGAAAAATCGAGGGCAAGCACAGCAAGAACACGATTTCAAGCAATGAACTGGTGTTTGCTCAGGAGAGAGAAGAAAGTGGCAAGTGAGAGAGTGAGTGGTGGGCTAGGGGTGGCCCACACCATAGGCAGGCGCACCCCAGGGCTGGCCGCGCCACCAGGTGGTGTGCCTGCCTGGTGGGCCCCCCTGGTACCTCCCAGGCACTCCTCTGCCCCTTTTTCACGTAAAAATTTAATATGAATTTTCTGGAATTGTTTGAGACACTTTATTTTTGGGCATTTTCAGGCATAGATGAATGATTTTCTGATAGACAGAGATTTTTTTGGAATGATGTAATGACAAAACAAGGCTAGGACTACAGAAGTTCTAAGATACTCTAACATGCAAGCAACTAACAACAGAAAAAGAAAACTAAACGAAGGCAAAAACTAAAATGGATAGAATAGAAGTAAGCGGAGATAATCATGGTGAAAACATTGTTTTGTTCAATGAAATCCTTTTTTTAACAAGGTTGATCAGGTCTTGTTACCAAAACAATTTCATATGAGACAAAACTTTGTATTCCACTAATGATTATGTTACCTCAACTTTGATAGCAATGGTCACAATCATAATAGTTTCAAATTTTTCTCTTGGTATGGGACAATATATTTCTCCAACTTGAATGCCCTCAACATGTTCAATTGAATCCAAACCATAAGTCCTATCAATCTTCTTGGGGAAATAGACAGTATGTTCCTTGCCATTAACATTGAAGGTCACCTTTCCTTGATTACAATTAATAACGGCTCCTGCAGTATTAAGAAAAGGTCTCCCAAGAATAATAGACATATTATCATCTTCAGGCATTTCAAGCACAACAAAATCAGTTAATATCAAGCAATTATGAGCCACTTGAACAGGTACATCCTCACATATACCCACAGGAATAGTGGTAGATTTATCAGCCATTTGCAAAGATATATCAGTTGGTATTAATTTTTCCAGTTGAAGTCTCTTATAGAGAGAGAAAGGCATAACACTAACTCCAGCTCCCAAATCACACAAAGCAGTTATAACATAACTATTCTTAATAGAGCAAGGGATAGTTGGAATCCCTGGGTCTCCAAGTTTCCTAGGAACCTTACCATTAAAGGAATAATTAGCAAGCAAAGTAGAAATTTCTTCATTTGGGATCTTCCTTTTATTCGAGACAATATCCTTCATATACTTTCAGTAAGGAAGAAATTTAATAGCATCAGTCAAAGGAATTTGCAGGAATAAAGGTTTCATCCACTCACAAAACTTATTATAGTGTTCATCTTCCCTTGACTTGCGTTTCTTATCAGGGAAAGGCATAGGTTTTTGGACCCAAGGCTCTCTTTCACTACCATGTTTCTTAGCAATAAAATCTTCTTTAGTGTATTTAGTATTCTTAGTGTAATTTTTAGGTTCTTCTTCAACTTTTTCTTTATCAGGAACATCATTTTCTTCATTACCACTTTCAGTTTCAGCATCAGTGACAGATATACTATTAGGATCTTTAGCAGGTTCAGAGGGTTCTACAATAGTTTTATGTTTTTTTTTTCCTTTTCTTACGAGTAGTACCACTATTTTCAGCTTGTTGAGAATCCTGCTCAATTCTTTTGGGATGCCCCTCAGGATATAGAGGATCCTGGGTAGCAGCACCACTTCTAGTTTTAATTTCATAATCATGTTTTTCTTTGGCAGCATTAACTAGCAAGTCTTTTTGCACTTTAATAAGTTGATCTATTTGAGTTTGAACCATTTGAAAATGTTTGACAATCATTTTAACATGATTAGAGGTTTTTTCCACAATATCCTTTAACTCAACAATAGCTCTTGTGTTTTCCGTTAGATAATTTTGCACCTTTTATTAAAATTATCTTGCTTAACAATAAAAATATCAAATTCTTGCAAGCATTGATCAGGAGGTTTAGAGTAAGGGATATCACCTTCATCAAAGTGTTGGAGAGAGTGTACCTCAATAGTGGGTGAATAAGGGGTAGGCTTACATAATTCTTCTATAGGAGGTAAATTCTTGACATCTGCAGCTTTAATTCCCTTCTCCCTAAGACATTTCTTAGCTTCCTTCATCACTTAATCATTCAATTTAATAACTCCCCTCTTCTTAGATGATGGTATAGGCACCGGTATAGCTGGTTTAGATATAATTGTTTCAGGTATAGCTGGTTCAGGAGGAGTCCATCTTCATAATTCTTGCTTATTTTAGCCATTAATTCCTCAGCTTCCTTGGGAGTCATATTCCTGAAAACACAATCAGCACAACTATCTAGGTATGTCCTAGATTCTTCAGTTAGTCCATTATAAAATATATCAAGAAGCTCATTCTTAGGTAATGGACTTCGAGCCTGTGCATGAATTAAAGCACAAAACCTTGCCCAAGATTCAAGCAATATCTCTTTTTCTCCCTATTTAAAATCAAAAAGTTCCTGCAAAATAGCATGTCTAGCACTAGGAGGAAAATATTTCTGCAGGAAAGTACTAATCAAGCAATCAGGGCTATCAATAGATCCAGGAGGTAAGTTATTAAACCAAGTTTTAGCTTCTCCTTTCAGTGAAAAGGGGAAATCTTAGCAACAAAGTAGGTGCGCATCTTAATATCATCAGAAAACAGGCCACTCATAGTAGAAAGCTCAGTCATATGTGCTACCGCACTTTCATTTTTAGTCCCACAAAAAGGTACTTTCTCAACAATAGCTATGTAAGATAGATCAAGAGAGAAATCATAATCTTTATCTTTAATGTTTATGGGAGAAGTAGCAAACTTAGCAATAGGAGACAATTTGGGTCTAATAGTACGCCTCTCAAGGAGACTCTTAGCAGCGCTCCTATCATGGGTGTTTTTACATTCTTTAATAAATTCATCGGTTATCTCAACATAACCATCTTCAATATCATAACTCTCACTAGACTCACGTGAACTAACAGATGTAGTAGTGTCTTCATTAGGAGTTTCAGTATTTCCAGCTATAGTTCTAGCAATCGTAGCATCTAGGAAAGGACCTAATGAACCACTCTTATCAAGCATAGTAGAAGCAGCATCATAACTATCAGAATTTTCAGATTCAGCAGTAGTAGCAGTGTGTGTAGCATGTGTATGTGGTGGTGTAACAAGCTTACTCATAACAGATGGTGAATCAAGAGCAACAGAGGTATTCAGAACCATACCTCTTCTTGTAGTGGATGGTAAAATAGGAACCTTGCCATCACGAGACTTACCCATGATGGATGGATAGAAACAAACAATATTGAATCCATGTGAACTTGATAAATCAAGCTATGCTCCCCGGCAACGGTGCTAGAAAATAGTCTTGATGACCCACAAGTATAGGGGGTGTATCGCAGTATTTTCGAGGGAAGTGAAACCCAATTTATTGATTCAACACAAGTGGAGCCAAGGAATATTTATAAGGATTAACAACTGAGTTGTCAATTCAGCTGCACCTGGAAACAATCTTGCTCACAGCAGTTTATCAGTAGCAACAGTTTTATAGTAGGAATAGTAAAGTAATAACAGTAGTAAAGTAAAGACAGTAGTAACAATTGCAGTAAACAATAGGACTCGAGTGCGGTAGGCTTAGGGATGGATGGACGAGCGTTGCATGGACAAGACAATTCACATGGCAATCAGAACATAGGGCAATTGCAGATAAATAAGATAAAGCATCTAAGTACAAAGTAATCATAGGCATGTGTTCCATATATAGGCATACGTGCTCGCAATGAGAAGTTGCACAACATCTTTTGTCCTGTCAGCCGTTTGTAGCGGGGCCTCAAGGGAACTACTGGCAATTAAGGTGCTCGTTTTAATAGAGCACCAGAGCAAAGCATTAACACTCCATGAACACATGTGATCCTCACGTCAAAGCCATTCCCTCCGGTTATCCTGATTTCTATCACTTCGGGGCCTTTGGTTTCGGACAACAACATGTGTATACAACTTGTAGGTAAGACCATAAAAAATACTATCATAATGAATCAATAACATGTTCAGATCTGAAATCATGGCACTCGGGCCCTAGTGACAAGCATTAAGCATAACAAGTTGCAACAAAGTCAAAAAGCACTAATAGTACATACTAGGCAGCATGCCATAACAATCCGATGCCATTACATGAACGATCTCATCCAATCCCTACCATTCCCATAGCCTACAGCGGGGGATTACTCACTCATAGATGGGGGAAACATGGATGGTCAACGAAGAAGCAATGGTGATGATGATGGCGATGATCTCCTCCAATTCCCCGTCCCGGCAGGGTGCCAGAACGGATTTTCTGGTTCTGAATCGTGGAATCTGGTAGTGGCGGCGGAGCGGAACTCTTTTTGGAAAAACGTCAAACCCCCCTGAGTTTTTAGGTCAGAAGGCATCTTATAGGCGAAGAGGGAGACCGAGGGGGTGTCTGGGGCGTCCAGACCACCCCCTGGCACGGCCATGCCCAGCCCGTGCGGCCAGGTGGTGTGGCTAGGACCCATCCCCACTCCGTCTCATATTCTGGCTCCGGGAGTCTTCTGGTGAAATAGGAGTTTTGGCATATTTTCCGGGATTTTTCCTGATAGTTGATTTTCTGCACAAAAACTAGACACCAAAGTAATTCTTCTGAAAACATCGTCAATCTGTGTTAGTTGCATCCAAATCACACAAGTTTAGAGGAGAAACAATAGCAAAAGTGTTCGGGAAAGTAGATATGTTTTGGACGTATCACTTCATAGAGTGCCCATTATGGTTATGCTGCAAGTTTCCACCATGATTAGGCATGGCTTAGGCTAGCGGCCTAGGCATTTCTCTAACACACATACAAACTCCATGATCTTACAAGTTCCCCTTTTATTTTACACCGCCGGGATCCATAAGCAAAAGAACATGATATCAACGGGGTACAAAGTACAGGTGCAATGTTGAAAGCGTTCCCCATGATACATGGTTCTGCTAACTTCAACTTATAAAGCATAAGCATATACGCAACAAATATGGACGCAATGGTTCAAGTTTATTAAGTGCAAGAAAAGTAAAGTGTGCCATCAAGTTAGTGAGAGCTTTAATCACTAGTATTCTCATAACAAGTTTAATTCAGAAGGTAGATAAAAACATGAATATACTTGGAATAGCATATGCTAATAGGTAGGTATGGTGGACTCTTTGGAATAACTTCGTTTTAGGAGTTGGATGCATGAGTAGAACTCATACTTGGTTATGTAGGCTAGCAAAAGACTGGGAGCGACCAACTAAGAGAGAAATAATGGCTATAATCATGCAGAGCGACAAAACATCATTAATCAAAGCATAAAGTGATACTACAAGTTGAAAACTAAAGGATCACAAAGGCTATGGTGACTTGCGATAGACATAACATGGTGTGAGCATGTGCCAAGCCAACCCAAATAAAGCATCAAAGGAGAATACCACAATACTATGCTTTAATATGCTAAAACAATGCATGATTCTTCAAAGGCACATTTGTGGGGCCCCCGGATTAATCCTTCGAGGATCCCTGTTATGCATACAACCACGATCCCATGATTAGTTAGTCGTGGCACATAACCGACAAGTATCATTACAACATCCGAGACATAACGAATTACAAGACTTACATAAATGCCGTTATGGCTAAATCGATATTCATCAGCGGAACTTCATCAAGCGTAGAGCCCAATCGATGCCTTAACCTACAGGCAACTGACTGGGGGAAACGTCCTAGCTCGCATAGTCGTCAACACCGCCTTCTTCTTGATTGGAAAACATCAGGATTGGGTCACCCATTTGTTCCCGTCTTCAGGTCGTCCCACGACCAAACTCCTTTCTCCTCCTTTCGACCATCCCATGGTCAAAACCTTTCTCTTTTATGACCATCCCATGGTCAAAACATTTCCAAAGCCATTTCTTTTCCAAAATCCTTTTTGAAAACAAAACTAGCACCGCTCTACCGAAGTTTGTCCAACCTGTCCTTAATCGCGGACACGGCTATTCGAATATATTTACACTCTATAGAGATTGTACACTTTACCCACACCATCCGGGTACACTACCCTGATCTACACCGATCGTGGGTCAAGTAACCGATCAAGACTCTCTGGATGACCACTCCAATATAAGTGCCTAACCTATGAGTGTTGTTCCCCTCAACACCGCGACGTCGGGTACCGAGGACCAACCGGAGCGCATTTTTCACTTCCCAAGTGTTGCGCTTTCAATGAGGGGCTCATAGTAACGCGTGGAGGTCCGTAAACTCTTCGTTCCTTCTCCAGGTCGATGTCTCACATGGACCCTCATGTGAGAAGGCCCACCCTCTAGGGATTTTTATCCCTTGTATTTGTTGCGAGGCAGCTTATACCAGAGTAAACAAACATCAAATCTAGCCCTGTCCCATTCCAGAGTAATGTGGTTGCACAGGGTTAAGTTGTTATAGCTAAACTGCAAAGAACCGGGTGCGTTTTGTAAACCTTTTTCCTCTAGCTTTCCTTCAGCATTTTGTAAAACAAAAACCTTTTTCTTTCTCAAAATCTCTTGGGAGGTCCCACCTCACCAAGGTTTTATCATAAAACATTTGGTAAAACTTTTTCCGGGGTCTTCCCATCCTCTAACTTTGCTTTGGCTGAAACAGGGTCTCCAAGAGGGGTATGGTGCATTACACCATCTACCATACTAGGGACAAGTAGGTGTTGTCAAGGGGGTTGTACTTAATAATGCAAAAGATTAATAGTTCGTAGGAGCCAAACCACTACCATATATAAATCAACATATAGTAAAACAATGTAGTTTTAAATAAACGGTAGATAAAACATGCATAAGTAAAACAGTAGGACAAGGATTATGAGCAAGAAGGTGGCTTGCCTGATGATCAGCAATATGGCAATATGTCCCTGGAATTCTTCTTAGAATACTCAAAAATACCAATAATAACCACTTCTTCTGATCTTCGAGATAATCGCAACTATCGTCGTTAGGGAGCACGCATGCAAACAAGCAAGAGCACAATCAACAAAAGGCATACAAGCAACAATACATACAGAAAGCAATGAACAATACAAGTTTACAAATCAGTAGGTTTTGAGTGGTTGGCTTCTACACAAGTGGAAATACTTGAAATGCCTTTGTGGGTTTTCTTTAGTGATTTGGATGCCCAAACTACTACTTAAGGGGTTTAATTACAAGGTCCATGTTCTGTAGGATACCTTTGTATATAAATGATACCATCGGATAGGTAGTGATAATATGAAACCAACAAAAGTGGTTTCACCAAATTATCAATTTCCATTGATTTATAAAGAGTTTTCTAGTGGGAAAAACTCTAGTTTTAGAAGATAATACACCAGAAATGTTCTGTATGCCCAAACATTATTTCCTTGGATGATTAGATAGGGATTGATGCACTTGTTCATTGAGATTTGGAATCATGCCAAAATAATTACCAGAATGCCCTCAGGAAAATCCCAAAGACAGTTTTGGAACTATTTTGTATTTTTCACCAAATTAAATCTACAGAAGCTCTTGAGTTGATTCCAAGGGCATGTGATATGAATTTAGAATAGCTTTCCGTAGGAATTGGAATTACCCATTTTGGAAAACCAGAACTACTGGATGGATTTATTTGGTGAAAAAGGGGTACACAGAGACGTTTAATTCACTAGGAGTTAACTAGAGCTCAATAAAACCTGAGCTGCTGGGGTTTGATAGATACTGATAATACACAACCCTGGGAGTTGGAAATAGGTCAATACCTCATTTTGTTTAACCTAGGGAAATTTCCTAAGGAAGAATATGGCTGTTTTTGTTATTTTTGATAAGGGAAACTATTGTTCACCTTGGCATAGGACCTATGCTAGATGATAGGTATAACAATTTCCTTCCAGTAGATCTTTGGTTCTCCCCAATTGGAGATGTAAAACTCTCTGAGGAAATTCTAGAAGTGACAAGGTACTTTTTAGAATTTGATTTATCATAGTTTGACTAGACCTAGTCTAGGATAACCAGAGGTATTTTCTATTAGAAAAAATATGTATGCACCACCAATATTTTGGATCTGGTCAAATTCATCTTTCTACTTTTTCATTTGAATTTAAACCATAAATGTAGTTTTTAGCTCTAGAATAAAAGTTTAAAAGAAAGGGGGGTAACTGGGTCGGGGTTTTGGGGAGGCTGGGCCGCAGAGGGGAATTCAGCCCACACCTGGGCAGCGCCGAGCGCGGGAGGGGGGTTCAAATATCTAGGCGATGGGGCCCGCTGGTCAGCGACAGGGGGCGGCGAAGGGGGGTATCCGCCAATCTGGGCCGTCGATTCAAGTGGGATCCGATGGTGCCCGGTCGTCTTCGACCTCAGGACAGGCCAGCGGACGAGGATACCCTAGCGGGCACCAACGGCAGCGGGGAGGCTCACCTGGGGGCTCGTCAGCGACCGAGGAGGTGACAGGGCGATAGAGGACTCTTGGGCGAGTCCGGGGAGGGGCAGCACAGTGGGGTTGGTCTTCGGGAAGCAACTCGCGCGACAGCGACCGAGGAGAACTCGTCGGGGCTTCACCGGCGAGGTCGGAGGAGGCGTTCCTGGGCCAAAACAAGCACAGGGTTAGGTAGAGGAGGAACAGGGGAGCTTTGTAGAGTGACATGCAGAGGAGGAAGGAGCCTTGCTCATTTTTCTGAGAGAGGCAGAAGCTCTCTCTCTCTCTTCTTCTCGGGCTAGACAAGGTAGGGGAGGAAGAGAGGGTACTGGGGGAGGTAAGTGAGGAGGAGAGGAAGCAAATGAGGCAGGAAGGGGTGCTGGGGGTGGCCACTGGCCTTTATACCCAGGGGAGAGCTAGATGGAGAAAATGTCTACTTTGGACATGGAGAAGGGGTGGTGCTGGCCTGGGATTGGCTCTGGGGGTGGTGAGGAGGGGTAGGAGTGGGATTTGGTCGTCCTGGATCTTAGAGAGGGAGGGAGTGGCAGCTGTTGTAATTAATCTCACATGTTAGTCTCTCTCTCTACTAATCCAAGCACATGGGACAAGGGATTGCTACAGTAGCTTAGCTACAGTGATGGTCGACCAAAGGAGGGGTGAATGTTGTGGTGCATTGCTTTGCAAGATTGGTGGTGGTTTGATCTTGATTTGACTCAATATTAGCTAGATTTGCTAAATTGAGTAAATAGGTGATTGTGAAGGAACTTCAAAAATTTGCATAGGACAAGGTGGGAAGATGGTACTGGTAGATAGATGAGGTCAAGGGAGATATCCATAAATTATTTGGGATTTTTCTGAAGTATTTAGTTCACTTAAAATCATTTATTCAAAAAGTACAGAAGTAGTTTCTAGAAGATCATTTGATATATTTACATTGGACAAGGTTTGATTTTGGTGTGAGAGGGTCCCAAATGTGAATACACACTTAGGGTAATTTTCCCAATATTTATTGGGGATTAGAAGTATTTAAAACAATTATTTTGTTGTTTCTGCCATTTAGGAAAAAGGGCACAAAGTATTATTAGAGCTCTTCAAAAATATTTATTTTTGAAGTTGGTAGGTAGGGTATGATAACTGGGACTCACATGAGCCAAAATTTGGGGAAGTGTTTTGACAAAAACCAAACTTTCCTTTATGGAAGAAGTTTTGGAGATTTGATCTATTAAAGGGATTAATTAGATTTGGAGCCATAATAAATATGGATAATATTTGATAAATCTTGTTGATCAAGGTAGATGATGTAGACAAGGTTTGGAAAGCATTTTCGACCTTGATAATGGAAATCCAACTAGAATTAGATGGAAAAACAAGGAATTGAGGATCTAGGGTGATGTTATTTTTATACCACCAAAACCTTGTTGGATCTTGGAGCTCACATCTCACCTTGATGCAAGGGATAGATGGATAGCTAGACCAAGTCATATAGATGTTCAGGGCAGAGGGAGTTTGGATTGGTTGATCTTGAGGTGGTCTGGAAGTGATGGCAAACTTTGTTGAAAATAAGGCTGCCATACCAGATGAGTCATGATGCCTTATAAACCATGTGGGTTTGAGAAGCACGAAGATCCACTTGGAACAAGTGAAGTAGATGTTGATAGACCTATATGAGTAGAACACAACCATGCAAATAGTTGTTCCATAGAAGGTTGGATGGTGGTGTGAGATTCTATCAAAGTAGGCATGTTCACTAGATTAGCAGGAATAGTTATTTTCTTACCTACAAAACCATCAAGAACAAGTGGGTTGGAGGATGATCTAACCAAGGGAAATGGTGGGCGTTGGTAGTCCTTAGGATGGTTAACAAGATGGTTCAAGTGCATTACCAAAAATGCACAAGGGTTGAGAAAGGGATACATTCAAAAAGGTGATGTTGGAATAGATTCCAGACTTGGCCAAATTTGGCAGTTTTAGGGTTTTTGACTAGAAGGTGAGGGTGATGATTTTGATGGGTTGCAACGTACCAGAGCATCATCAAGTGGATGATGTTGAAGAGTAGATTGAGTAGAAGGGACCCATGCTTGATATTGGTCTTCATTGACTTGGAAAGTTCTAGAAGGGATCACTTCAGAGCTGATCTGGTTAAGGGTTTTAGATGATCACCTAGTAGTTAGAGATCAGATCTAGCTTTGTATTCTTGCTTAGGGTGTGATGATTTGGAAAAATCTTGATCCTAGTTATGATATCCTAGAGTAGCTCATACTACTTCTAAGCAATCAAGTCAAACAGCAGATCAAGGCAACTCATCTTACAAACAAATCAACTACTACTAGGGTTACCATCAAGCTTAGCTTGAGGTATGGATGGGCAATTTTGAAGGGTTGGAGTTTGAGTAAGGTAAGAGTCCTTGGTATCCCTACCAAGAGTAGAATTAAAAGGTTTTATACAGGGTTTTGAGAATCCTAGAGGTAAGAGTAGTTGAAGGTTCTGTCTTGAAAACATAAGGAGATTATGTTATATATCTCTCCATAGTTTTGTCAATAGAAGCTACTAACATAGTTGGTTTGCAAAGGCTTCTTGGCTCAAGTTTTGAAATGCCAGAACATTTGAGAATATATAAAATGATCCAGGATAGTTTTGTTAAATAGCTTTTGTCAACTGATGGTGAGGTAAGGTGTATCATATGGTATACACTCACATGCACAAGCACAAACAAACAACAAGCAAACATTGCAACACTTAACAAGAAAAAGTTTTTGTTCCCCCTGATTTTTGCATTCTGGACAACTAATCAAGGTTACTGCAATTGGGATATTACAGACCTTTCCCCCTTAAAAGAATCTCGTCCCGAGATTCAGGAGAGTAGGGTTAGGGGATTTGGGTCAAGGTTAGCACTACTGGTTTCAAGCGTGTTAACATACGGACTCAGTCTTTGAAAGTGACTACTTTGTCGATGAAGTTGAGCTTCAGTCTTCCGGGATGCACGGAGAGTTGAGCAGAGTCTAGTCCCGATTGCGAGGGATGACCTTCTTTTCCTTCCAGACTAGATAACTTGAGGGCGTAGGTTGGGCAGGTTATGTCGACTTCTGAACTTTACCGAGTACCCTTCAGTGGACAGAGTCTACGGCTTGGGGGTACCTTTCTCTAAGGATTCGCGCCTCTTCCTTAGGGGTGTAGTGTATCCTAGTTAATGACTTTACGTTCGTAACTCTTGGGTTTGCTTCTGGTCAAAGGTTATTCTATTTTGATGGGAAAGACGCAATCTTTCCCCCTTAGAGAGACACTACCGTCTTGATTGGGGTCGTTGGTTGACACTGGGAGATGGCACTGCACCTTTCATCCGGAGGTGATTATCTTCCATCGACCTTGTAAAAACAGCTTCGGGAGAGGCGTCGATGCCACTTCTTGAATTGGTAGTCGTAGCGGGAGGGGAATTTATCTAGCTCCTTAGTTTAGTTCTAGGCTAGCTAAGGGTCCGTTAGGTGGGGGAAGGCCGTGTGGGGTTGACGACACGAGTGGCGGTCTTATAGGATGAGGTCATTCCGGGTTGAGTCTGATGCAACGCCATGGGTAAAACACGTAGGTGTGAAGCTCTGACTCGCGTATCATCAAAATGGGTTCACGCAGGGATTAACATGTCTCAGCCGACCAACGACGAGGATACTTGAACATTACAGGAGAATATCTGGGCTACCAGGTGTCGGGACATTTAGAATTTTACAAGACAGGTGCAGGGGCGATACATAGCTCTACCTATGTTGAGATAGGAGAGTTCCTAGGTGCGAAAACTACTTCGGGGGAACGTCCGTAGTCTTGTCACCGTTCTGAGGTTGGAGGTTTCTCCTCAGGAAATGCCTTCACGGAGGAAGGGGAGGTTCTGGGGATAATGGCTTCCTAATTTTTCTGGCTTGAGGGACTCGTGGTTTCTTGCTCTTTTTAGGTGCCGGAGCTTCTTGTTTTGACGTCCTCCCGTATTTGTCTGGATAGTGGCGGGCGAAGTGGCCTGGATTTCCGCAGGTGTAACATATCATTTGCTTGACTTCGGATCCTCCTAGGGCGTGCTTTGTGAATCTTAAGGGAGTAGAGGATATTTTGGCATGTACCTTTGTAGGAGTGTTGTTGAGACCACGTTGGGGGTACTCTCGGCTGTAATGACCCGGTTGATCACATGAGTAGCAGGTACCCTTCTTGGAGTATTCCGACTTTGCTGTCTTCCGAATATTGACACATGGGAGTTGACGGGCTTTGCCAATTAGGAGGTATAAGGGGCACTCGGCCGGGACATGGTCTTGGCCTTCACAGAGGAAACATGTGACCAGCTGTGTTGGACAAACCGCGGGAGGATGAAAGGCTCCACAGTTTGGTCAGTTTCCAAGGCATTGACTAGCTTGATGTCCTTCTTCTCCGCAGTGGCTGCAGGCTTTCTTCGGGGCTTCGAGCTTCATGGCCATACTTGGGATGTATTGGGGTGATAATCCTTCCGCTACAGAGGTAAACTATGGTAATAGATTAGTCTTGGATATTTGGGAAAGAGGAAACCATGAGTTATACAGTTAGTATGAGACACAGGTATGGCTTTGGGTTCCTCAGACGATTCTTAAAGTAGTGCTTGGAGCAGGCGATTAGAACTGGGCGTGGATAGGGGTTGTCAGAGATTTCATTTGTGGCCATCCTGTGGAGGAGAGGTTTCCAGCTGTGGGGTTGCGAGGGGTAACATCGGGATACACCAACAAGGTGGACAAAGCGAACCAGAACATACAAACAAGGCGGACATGGTGAGGGAATCGCAATGTCCTCGGCAAACAACACACATCAAGAAACACAGAAAGCACTTAGGCAAGCAAACACGGTCTACACCAGGGACCAAGGAGTTAACTACTCGCGATGTAGGGGAATCCTATTCTTAGGACTATTGACCCTAGATATCGTCTTTCTTCAAGTCAGAGTCACTATCTTGCAGATGAAGCCTTCACCATATCTTGGACGCTTCTTGATAGTGTAATATTTGATTTCTTCTGTTTATGAGGATTCCACTGGTAGGGCGATCTTGTAGTCTCCTTGTGTTTGCCGGTAGTTGCTTCTCTTCATCCTGTCCTCAACGTCTTCACCTGGTTCTAGGTCCTAGTCATTTGAAATCCGTAGGTTTGGAGTTTGGACTAGAGTTAGAGGAAACCATTTTCGAAAGCATTTACTTAGAGTAAGAGAAGAAGTAGAACTTTTTGAAACTCATTTGAGAAACTAGTTTTTGAACGCCGTGGTTTTCAAAATAAGGTTCTTGTCTAACGACCATGCTAACTAAGGTTCTCCTATAGTCAGGATGGCTCTGATACCAAGTTTGTGGGGCCCCCGGCTTAATCCTCCGAGAATCCCTGTTATGCATACAACCATGATCCCATGATCAGTTAGTCGTCGCACATAACCGACAAGTATCATTGCAACATCCGAGACATACCGAATTACAAGACTTACATAAATGCTGTTATGGCGACATCGATATTCATCAGCAGAACTTCATCAAGCGTAGAGCCCGATCCATGCCTTAACCTACAGGCAACTGACTGGGGGAAACGTCCTAGCTCGCATAGTCATCAACACCGCCTTCTTCTTGATATTCTGACCAAGTTAATAGCCAGGGACAATGCCAGTGAGTACATTGAATGTACTCGCAAACCACCTTAAGATAACAGTAATAACAAATGGATATGCATTACGGCTGTGGTAGTAGGAGGGCTCCAAGAGAGGTTCTTTTCTCAATTAGTTTCTCTTGTAGATATAGCATCTACATATCTTTGTTGAAAACCTTTGTAAACATTTTGGAAACCTTTTCTAAAAGTTTTGGAAAACATTAGGACTGGGTCACCCATTTGTTCCCGTCTTCAGGTCGTCCCATGAACAAACTCCTTTCTCCTCCTTCCGACCATCGCATGGTCAAAACCTTTCTCTTTTACGACCATCTCATGGTCAAAACATTTCCAAAGCCATTTCTTTTCCAAAATCCTTTTTGAAATCAAAACAAGCACCGATCTATAGAAGTTTGTCCAACCCGTCCTTAATCGCGGACACGGCTATTCGAATAGATTTACACTCTGCAGAGGTTGTACACTTTACCCACACCATCGGGTACACTACCCTGATCTACACCGATCGTGGGTCGTGTAACCGATCAAGATTCTCCGGATGCCCACTCCAATATAAGTGCCTACCCTATGAGTGTTGTTCCCCTCAACACCAGGACATCGGGTACTGAGGACCAACCGGAGCGCATTTTGTACTTCCCAAGTGTTGCGCTTTCAATCAGGGGCTCATAGTAACGCGTGGAGGTCCGTAAACCCTTCGTTCCTTCTCCAGGTCGATGTCTCACATGGACCCTTATGTGAGAAGGCCCACCCTCCAGGGATTTTTATCCCCTGTAGTTGTTGCGAGGAAGCTTATACCAGAGTAAACAAACATCAAATCCAGCCCTGTCCCATTCCAGAGTAATGTGGTTGCACAGGGTTAAGTTGTTATAGCTAAACTGCAAAGAACCGGGTGCGTTTTTGTAACCCTTTTTCCTCCAGATTTACTTCAGCATTTTGTAAAACAAAAACCTTTTTCATTCACAACATCTCTTGGGAGGTCCCACCCCACCAAGGTTTTATCATACAACATTTGGTAAAACGTTTTCCGGGGTCTTCCCATCCTCTAACTTTGCTTTGGCTGAAACAGGGTCTCCAAGAGGGGTATGGTGCATTACACAATCTACCATACGAGGGACAAGTAGGTGTCTTCAAGGGGGTTGTACTTAATAGTGCAAACGAGTAATACTTTGGAGGAGCCAAACCACTACCATATATACATCAACATATAGTAAAACAATGTAGTTTTAAATAAACGGTACATAAAACGTGCATAAGTAAAACAGTAGGACAAGGCTTATGAGCAAGAAGGTGGCTTGCCTGATGATCATCAATATGGCAATATGTCCCTGGACTTCTTCTTAGAATACCCAAAAATACCAATAATAACCACTTCTTCTGATCTCCGAAATAATCGCAACTATCATCGTCAGGGAGCATGCATGCAAACAAGCAAGAGCACAATCAACAAAAGGCATACAAGCAACAATACATACAGCAAGCAATGAACAATACAAGTTTACAAATCAGTAGGTTTTGAGTGGCTGGCTTCTACATAACTGGAAATACTTGAAATGCCTTTGTGGGTTTTCTTTAGTGATTTGGATGCCCAAACTACTACTTAAGGGGTTTAATTACAAGGTCCAAGTTCTGTAGGATACCTTTGTATATAAATGATACCATAAGATAGGTAGTGATAATATAAAACCAACAAAAGTGGTTTCACCAAATTATCAATTTCCATTGATTTATAAAGAGTTTTCTAGTCGAAAAAACTCTAGTTTTAGGAGATAATTCACCAGAAATATTCTGTATGCCCAAACATTATTTCCTTGGTTGGTTATATAGGGATTGATGCACTTGTTCATTGAGAGTTGGAATCATGCCAAAATAATTACCAGAATGCCCTCAGGAAAATCCCAAAGACAGTTCTGCAACTGTTTTGTCTTTTTCACCAAATTAAATCTACAGAAGATCTTGAGATGATTCCAAGGGCATGTGGTAGGCATTTAGAATAATTTTCTTTAGGAATTGGAATTACCCATTCTGGATAAACAGAACTACTAGAGGGATTTATTTGGTGAAAAAGGGGTTCATAGAGAAGTTTAATTCACTAGGATTCAACCAGAGCTCAATAAAACCTGAGCTGCTAGGGTTTGATAGATACCGACAATACACAACCCTGGGAGTTGGAAATAGGTCAATACCTCATCTGGTTTGACCTAGGGAAATTTCCTAAGGCAGAATATGGCTGTTTTTGTTATTTTTTATAAGGGCAAACTATTGTTCACCTTGACATAGGACCTATGCTAGATGACAGGTATAACAATTTCCTTCTAGTAGAGCTTTGGTTCTCCCCAATTTTAGATGTAAAACTCTCTAAGTAAATTCTTTAAGTGACAAGGTACTTTTAGAATTTAATTTATCATAGTTAGACTAGACCTAGTCTAGGATAACCATAGGTGTTTTCTGTTAGACAAAATATGTATGCACCACCAAGATTTTGGATTTGGTCAAATTCATCTTTCTACATTTTCATTTGAATTTAAACCAAACAGGTAGTTTTCAGCTCTAGAATAAAAGTTTAAAAGAAAGGGGGGTAACTGGGCCGGTGTTTTGGGGAGGCTGGGCCGCAGAGGGGAATTTGGCCCACACCCGGGCGGCACCGAGCGCGGGAGGGGTTTTTGAATCTTTGGGCGATGGGGCCTGCTGGTCAGCGACAGGGGGCGGCGAAGGGGGGTATTCGCCGATATGGGCTGTCGGTTGAAGTGGGATCTGACGGTGCCAGGTCGTCTTGGACCTCAGGACAGGCCGGCGGAGGAGGAGACCCTAGCGGGCACCGGCGGCGGCGGGGAGGCTCACCTAGGGGCTCGTCGGCGACCGAGGAGGTGACAGGGCGACAGAGGATTCCCGGGTGAGTCCGGGGAGGCGCGATACGGCGGGGGTAGTCTCCGGGAAGCAGCTCGCGCGACAGCGACCGAGGAGAACTTGTCGGGGCTTCACCGGCGAGATCGGAGGAGGCATTCCTGGGCCAAAACAAGCACAGGGTTAGGTAGAGGAGGAAGAGGGGAGCTCTGTAGAGTGACATGCAGAGGATGAAGGAGGGGGAGGAAGGAGCCTTGCTCGTTTTTCTAAGAGAGGCAAAAGCTCTCTCTCTCTTCTTCTCGGGCAGGACAAGGCAGGGAAGGAAGAGAGGGTACTGGGGGGGGGGGTAAGTGAGGAGGAGAGGAAGCAAATGAGGCAGGGAGGGGTGTTGGGGGTGGTCTCTGGCCTTTATACCGAGGGGGAGAGCTAG
Source organism: Avena insularis (assembly GCA_023614405.1). Taxonomy (NCBI): domain Eukaryota; kingdom Viridiplantae; phylum Streptophyta; class Magnoliopsida; order Poales; family Poaceae; genus Avena; species Avena insularis. The sequence goes on from CM042690.1 coordinate 212,955,255, forward strand.
ATGGAGAGAATGTCCACTTTGGACATGGAGGAGGGGTGGTGATGGCCTGGGATTGGCTCTGGGGGCGGTGAGGAGGGGTAGGAGTAGGATTTGGTCATGCTGGATCTCAAAGAGGGAGGGAGTGGTAGCTGTTGCAATTAATCTCACATGTTAGTCTCTCTCTATCTACTAATCCAAGCACATGGTACAAGGGATTGCTACAGTATCTTAGCTACAGTGCTGGTCGACTAGAGGAGGGGTGGATGTTGTGGTGCATTGCGTTGCAAGATTGGTGGTGGTTTGATCTTGATTTGACTCAATATTAGCTAGATTTGTTAAATTGAGTAAATAGGTGATTGTGAAGGAAGTTCAAAAATTTGCATAGGACAAGGTGGGAAGATGGTACTGGTAGATAGATGAGGTCAAGGGAGATATCCAGAAATTATTTGGGATTTTTCTGAAGATTTTTAGTTCACTTTGAAGGAAATATGCCCTGAGAGGCAATAATAAAGTTGTTATTATGTATTCCTTGTATATGATAGATGTTTATTTTACATGCTATAATTGTATTGATAGGAAACATCAATACATGCATCAATACATGTGTGTGTTTAATAAACAAAAAGGGTTCCTAGTCATGCCTCTCTTATAGACTAGCTTGTTGATTAACAAGATGATCAAGGTTTCCTGATCATGGACATTGGATGTTGTTAATAACAAGGTCACACCATTGGTGGAATGATGTGATGAACATTCATCTGAAGTATAGCATTACGATCAAGTCATTGTGTTTATATTTCTATAACATCATACGAAGTAATCTTTATCCTTAGACCATGAGATCATTATAATTGCTAACACCGGAAGAGTATCTTGATAACATCCAACGTCACACCATAACAGGGTGACTATAAAGATGGGTTCAGTGCTACGAAGGTGTTATGTTGAGGCTCATGGATCAAGAGTGGAATTTGTCAATCCAGATGACGGATAGATATACTCTAGGCCCTCTCGGTGGTATCACATTAGGATATCTTGCAAGCAAGTGATGTGATCACTAGAATGTTATATCACGGGAACGAGAAAAGAGTGCATGTCGGTAACGAGATCAAACTAGGTATGGAGATACCGATGATCGAATCTCGGACATGTAATATATCGAGAGACAAAGGAATTTAGTTACAAGCGTTAAAGGTTCTCACGATCACAGGAGTCATCGTTGAATGTGTAGGAGTCAGTACGGATCTCCAGGTCCCGCTGCTGATTATTGATCGGAGAAGGTTCTCAATCATGTCTGCATTATTCGCGAACCATAGGGTGGCACACTTAAGAGTTACCGGACACCATTTTGGAGCACACATGTTTCAGACGAAAGAATTGCAAAGCGCAGGAATTGTTTCAATAGAAACCGGAAATTGTTTCGGGTGAAATTGCAGAAGGTGGTTCTGCATGTGATATTGAAATATTGCAAGGGGATATATGTGAATGTTTGTTAATTAAAGTAATTAACAAAATTCTGAATAAATTTAATAAAAGGGTTTTATTAAATGAGAGAGCATTAAATTTGGAGAAACTTAATGCATTTAAAGTGGAGACTTTAAAAGGGAATGTGAAGAGGCATTTTAATGTGGAGGAGTTACCACCACATGAATGGGGGAGGTGAGGGGTCACCCCCCCCATGCGCCGACCATGGAGAGAGGGGGCACCCCCCTCCTCCTATAAAAGGCCATCCATTCCTCCTTCATCCACACACCTCCTTGTGAAGGATCTCTCTCCCCCTCTAGAATTATTCCCCCATGGTCTCGGATTAGCGAGATACATGTTCCCGGTGGCATTTCGTCTGGAAGGAGTTGCTGCTTCCGCTGGATCGCTGGAGCGAGGAGGTGGAGGTTGTCCGGTGGCTTGAACGTGTGTGCGAGTGCGGATGCACTGCTGAGTTGTGGCGCTCGGACTTCCACACGATCTTGAGATCGGCAAGTGTACGACTACATCAACCACGAGTTCCTACTCATTAACAAAGCTCGTTGTCTTCTAGGGTAAGTTCTCTGTGGATGTATGTCCACCCGTTTGCTTTGTACCTAGTAGATAGATCTTGGCGTGTAGTTCACACCGTAGGAAATTTTTTGTTTTCTATGCTACGGACCCAACACACTTAAAATCCTTTATTCAAAAAGTATAGAAGTAGTTTCTAGAAGATCATTTGATATATTTACATTGGACAAGGTTGGATTTTGGTGTGAGAGGGTCCCAAATGTGAATACACACTTAGGGGAACTTTCCCAAGATTTATTGGGGATTAGAAGTATTTAAACAATTATTTTGTTGTTTCTACCATTTAGGGAAAAGGGCAAAAAGTATTATTAGAGCTCTTCAAAAATATTTATTTTTGAAGTTGGGAGGTAGGGTATGATAATTGGGACTCACATGAGCCAAAAGTTGGGGAAGTGTTTTGACAAAAACCATACTTTCCTTTATGGAAGAAGTTTTGGAGATTTGGTCTATTAAAGGGAGTAATTAGATTTGGAGCCATAATAAATATGGATAATATTTGATAAATCTTGTTGATCAAGGTAGATGATGTAGAAAAGGTGTGGCAAGCATTTGCAACCTTGGAAATGGAAATCCAACTTGAATTAGTTGGAAAAACAAGGAATTGAGGATCTAGGGTGATGTTATTTTTATACCACCAAAACCTTGTTGGATCTTGGAGCTCAGATCTCACCTTGATGCAAGGGATAGATGGATAGCTAGACCAAGTCATATAGATGATCAGGGCAGAGGGAGTTTGGATTGGTTGCCCTTGAGGTGGTCTGGAAGTGATGGCAAACTTTGTTGAAAATAAGGCTGCCATACCAGATGAGTCATGATGCCTTATAAACCATGTGGGTTTGAGAAGCAAGAAGATCCACTTGGAACAAGTTAAGTAGATGTTGATAGACCTATATTAGTAGAACATAACCATGCAAAGAGTTGGTCCATAGAAGGTTGGATGGTGGTGTGAGCTTCTGTCAGAGTAGGCATGTTGACTAGATTTGCAGGAATAGTTATTTTCTTGCCTACAAAACCATCAAGAACAAGTGGGTTGGAGGATGATCTAACCAAGGGAAAGAGTGGGACTTGGTAGTCCTTAGGATTGTTAACGAGATGATTCAAGTGAATTACCAAAAATGCACAAGGGTTGAGAAAGGGAGACATTCAAAAAGGTGATGTTGGAATAGATTCCATACTTGGCCAAATTTGGCAGTTTTAGGGTTTTTGACTAGAAGGTGGGGGTGATGATTTTGATGGGTTGCAACATACCAGAGCATCATCAAGTGGATGATGTTGAAGAGTAGATTGAGTAGAAGGGACCCATGCTTTATATTGGTATTCATTGACTTGGAAACTTCTAGAAGGGATCACTTCAGGGCTGATCTGGTTAAGGGTTTTAGATGATCACCTAGTAGTTAGAGATCAGATCTAACTTTGTATTCTTGCTTAGGGTGTGATAATTTGGAAACATCTTGATCCTAGTGATGAGCTCCTAGAGTAGCTCATACTACTTCTAAGCAATCAAGTTAAACAGCAGATCAAGGCAACTCATCTTACAAACAAATCAACTACTACTAGGGTTACCATCAAGCTTAGCTTGAGGTATGGATGGGAAATTTTGAACGGTTGGAGTTTGAGTAAGGTAAGTGTCCTTGGTATCCCTACCAAGAGTAGAATTAAAAGGTTTTATACAGGGTTTTGAGAATCCTAGAGCTAAGAGTAGTCGAAGGTTCTGTCTTGAAAACATAAGGAGATTATGTTATATATCTCTCCATAGTTTTTTCAATAGAAGCTACTAAAATAGTTGGTTTGCAAAGGCTTCTTGGGTCAAGTTTTGAAATGCATGAACATTTGAGAATATATAAAATGAGCCAGGATAGTTTGGTTAAATAGCTTTTGTCAACTGATGGTGAGGTAAGGTGTATCATATGGTATACACTCACATGCACAAGCACAAACAAACAACAAGCAAACACTACAACACTTAACAAGAAAAAGTTTTTGTTCCCCCTAATTTTTGCATTCTGGACAACTAATCAGGGTTGCTGAAATTTTTGGGATGTTACAACATTAAGCAATATCAATTGTTTATAACAAGTCATGCTACAGCAAAGAATACTAAGAATAAAGCCAAAACAATATCAAGCATGGCATGACAAAGCATAGGCCACAGTCAAAAACAAGCTCTCTTTACCACTTAAGCATGAACTTTCCTACTCTTTTCCAATCCAAACCAAACTATTTGAAAACCAATGTATGAAAGATGGGGTCCAACCAATTTATTCAAGCAAACTAAGCAAACAAAAACGAAAAATGAAAAACGAAGACGCTCCAAGAACAACAAAACTGTGCATGAAACAATAAAAATGAAGTGTTTGGAAGAAACCTGAGATTTTTATTGATGAAGAAGGGGATGCCTTGGGCATACCCAAGCTTTGACGCTTGTACTTCTTGGATATTTCTTGGGGTGACACGCGTGGCATCCCCAAGCTTGAGATTTAGTCCATTCTTCAGCTCATTACTCATACCTTCCATACACCTAAATTTTTTCCTTCATACAAAACTTCACACAATCTTTATTAGCAACATTAGTGTACTCAAGATAATAGATATTTAGGTTCAGTTCCAACACCAGTAAAACTTCCATTAGAACACAAGCTACTGTAGCACTTCCCTCAAAAAGCTCAATTCCCCAAAAGAACTCAAAAAGGAACCAACAAGAAGCAAATGCAGAAAATGGCAGAAATCTGTCAAAACAGACCAGCAGGTAAAGACGAATTTTTTCGAAGACCTTCTGTTGCTCAAATCTAAAAGTATTGAACTAACGAAAGTTAGATAACAACCTGGGGCAGAAGCATAAAAATTCACGCCTCAAAAGGATAAACAGAGATTTTACACTAATTTTTACGGTGAAGCACAAAAATCTGTTCCGGGACAGCAACTTTCCCAATCATGATTTATCTCTCATTAGAGGTTACTCTTGGCACAAAAAGCAAATAAAAAGGATAAGGAGCGGTTATTACTGAAGTAATAACTTCCAAGACTCATCTAAATCTTTTGGGTTATCTCCCAATAAGTACTTTTTTAACGCCTTTAAGTTAGGCCTGAAAGTTTGAGAAGATGCTCACATAAGAAATATGAATTAAAGTAAAAGAGAGCATCAAGAAGCAAATTCAAAGCACATTTAAGTCTAACCCACTTCCTATGCATAGGAATATTGTAAATAAACAAGTCATGAAATCACAAAGCAACAAGCATAGGAAAGCAAAACAAGTGCAACTTCAAGATTTTCAACATAAAGAGGGGAAACTTAATATTATTGAGATGCATAAAACCATATTTGCCTCTCTCATAATAACTTTCAGTAGCATCATGAATAAAATTATCAATATAACTATCACATAAAACATTCTTATCATGAGCCACATGCATATAATCATTATTATTCTCCACATAAGCATAGTTATTCTTGTTAATTGTAGTGGGAGTAAATTCAACAAAATAGCTATCATTATTATTCTCATCACCATAATCATCAAATATAGGAGGCATATTGTAGTCATAATTAATTTTCTCCTCAATAGTAGGTGGACAGAAAATATCATATTCATCATTGTAATCATCATATATTGGAGGTTTGGTATCATCATAAGCAATAGAATAGTTATCTTCCAAAGTGTGTTCATTTGTAAACATATCATCATTGGAAGGAACATGGATAGCACTAATAGTACAATGATTATTAATATCATCATTTTCAGAATTGGTACCGAAGAGATTTTCAATATCAAAAGTAGTGTGTTTTTCCCAATCATGATCACTACTATAGGTAACAGGCATAGGAACATCACCGAGTTCAGACTCATCAAAAACTATAATAGCAGCAACATGCTTAGGGGGAAATACCATTTCTTCTCTCCTTTTACTCCTCCTTTTTTTCTTTTTCTTCTTCTATTTAGGAGGGAGAGGCTTGAAAGGAAGCTTCTCCATATATCCTAGTTTATTGTTAGATACAATAGAAGAAACTTTGGAGGATCCCTCTTTTTCATTCATAAGATCAAAACACATATTAGTCCTGTCATATTTTGGTAAAACCTCATCTTTTATAATATTTTGTATGTGATTATTTGTGTGGCAATTATCAACACAATAAAGATGACAACCATGCAGGACACTATTCATATCAAAAGCACCCATATCGACCAAAGGGGTTTTTCTTGATAACTCTTCACACCCCAAAAATAATGTAAGTTCATCATGCTGATTAGGAGTGATCATGTCATAACAATACAAACTTGCAGTACTCATTGGATTAGAAGGGCTATTATTATGGCCCGAGCATTGAAAATTGAAATGACCCACTTCAAAGCAAAGTTCACAAATAAAAGGATAGAGGGCACAAAATTTTTTACCAAGATCATTTAGAGCCCTATACCACGTTCTAGTTTTTTCATTCCTGTGGGTGATACAATATTCTTCTTCAATTTGATTATTCTCACAAGGTCTATGTATTCCACAAAAATTAACATGCTTATAAGAAATAGTACTTTCAGAGGTTTGAGCATGTTTATTGCTATCATTAATAACAATTTCATTTTCCATGCAAGTGTCTTTAAAAGGCTCATGATACATGTCCCATTTTTCTTTAGGAGCATTAATATGAGAAGCAAAGGATCTAAAACAATCAATAAAAATTTGAGGATCAAGACCATATTTAGCACTAAGCTCTTGAACATCAGAAGTTTCAGCGAAAGACTTAATGCAATCATACTCATAGTTTATACCTGGTTCTTTACCTTTGTTGTTATCCCAATCTTCGGTATTGCTTTGAATTGTTTCAAGAAAATCCCACTTAGCTTTGACATCCTTACTTATGAAGGATCCCTCTAAACAAGTATCTAGATAGTCCTTGTAATGTCCTGAAAGCCTTGCATATAAATTGTTAATAACATATTACTGGAGAGCTCATGAATGGGACATTTGAGCATTAGTGACTTCAATCTCCCCCATGCTTGGGCAATACTTTCTCCATCATGTGGATGAAAATTATAAATGTAATTCCTACCTTTATGAATTTCATGAGGAGGATAAAATTTAGAGTAAATGAGAGATTCAAGTTCCTTCCACTCCAAATGATGAGGATCATCTAGTAGCTCATACCACTCCCTTGCTTTGCCCTTGAGTGACAAAGGGAATAGCTTCCTCTTAACTTGGTTCATTGAAATACCTGCACACTTGAACAACTCGCATAATTCATGTATAAAGAGTAAATGATCACCAGGATGGACAATTCCATCTCCCAAATAACAGTTGTTCATAACACGTTCAACAATTTTTATAGGTATTTTAAAAGAGATGCTTTCAGTATTTGGATTTAAAATATCACAAGTATCATTAGAATTACCACATATGGGAGATAAAGTATCATCAGAGCAAATTTTCTTCTTTAAAGTGGGGAATTAAAAAGATCATTTTCATAAAAACCAACTTCCCCAAGCTTAGACGTTTCCATAGCATTAGTAACAAAGGTGTTCAAAAGATTCATACTAATAACATTGCTATTAGCATGCAAAGAAAGTTCCATGGGTTTTTTAATTTTCTTTTCAGACAATTCATGTTCTAAATTAGGAAAAATACTAAAAAGCTCTCTAATTTTGTTGTTGTTTTCCATTAAACCTAACTAGTGAAAATAAAAACAAGAAACAAAAAGACAAAATTGCAAAATCTAAAGGAAATAACTTCGAGCACTCACACGGAGGATGTGAGTACCTTTTACCTTACCTCCCCGGCAACAGCGCCAGAAAATAGCTTGATGTCTACGCACTTCTATTCTTGTAGACAGTTGTTGGGCCTCCAAGTGCAGAGGTTTGTAGAACAACAGCAAGTTTTCCCTTAAGTGGATCACCCAAGGTTTATCGAACTCAGGGAGGAAGTGGTCAAAGGTATCCCCTCTCAAGCAACCCTGCAACCAAGATACAAGAAGTCTCTTGTGTCCCCAACACACCCAATACACTTGTCAGGTGTATAGGTGCACTAGTTCGGCGAAGAGATAGTGAAATACAAGTGGTATAGATAATTATAAGTGGTCACGGTGATAGAAAATAGCTTGATGGCGTGGAAAAGACTAAAGTAAAACTGAAATAAAGATAGAAGCAAGCAAACATGTAACAGATCTAATAGCAAATGGTGTTTCAGTGCTTAGAAACAAGGCCTAGGGATCATACTTTCACTAGTGAACACTCTCATATAAATATCTTCTCTTTATGATACTACTCTTAACTACTCTCCGGTTGGACACTCTAATCATTGGTAGGGCTATAACAACACTCCTCAAAGTTCGCTTTCCGCATCTAGATAACCCCACACTGTCACCTTAAGCACTAGATGGTTCAAACAAACACCACAATTTCATAAAGGCATCCAACTCCAAATATAACTCATAACAAGTATTTGTAATCTCTAGCCTAAGTGCCACCATGGTGTGCACAGTGTGAACTTCACACACATGGGGAGAGCAGAGATCTATTAAAGCACTTGAGTAGCAAGGTAGATCTATAGATTACAAGCTCATGATCTCAATAAGATCATGCATAGAGAGAGAGATGCACACATAGCTACTGGTAGAACCCTTAGCCTCGAGAGAGAACTACTCCCTCCTCATTATGGGAATCAGCAACGGTGATGGAGATGGTGGTGGAGATCGATGGAGATGGCTCCGGGGGCACTTCCCCGTCCCAGCAGGGTGCTGGATCAGAGACCTTCTGTCCCCCGAATCTCCCCTTCTGTGGTGGCGGCGCTGCAGAACTTTTCGTGGCTGGAGGCTGGATGATTTAGGGTTTTTGCATCGGGAGGCATCTTATAGGCGACGAGGCAAGGTCAGTGGGCGACCAGGGGGCCCACACCACCTGGTGGCGCGGCTAGGGCTAGCCCGCGGCACCATATGGTGTGGCCACCCTGTGGCCCCTCTCCGTCTCGTTCTTGCTCCGTGAGTCTTTCGGTAAAATATCGACTTTGGCTTTTGTCCGGTCCAATTCTGAGAATATTGATTTTCTGACTTTCCTGGAACCAAAAATAGCAGAAAACAGGCAACTGGCACTGTGGCACTTGTTAATAGGTTAGTCCAAGAAAGTGTATAGAAAGTACTCCAAAGTTGGAACAAAACACAAGAAAGTAGATAAAACCAAGCATGGAACATCAAAAATTATGGACACGTTAGCAACGTATCAACATCCCCAAGCTTAACTCCTGCTCGTCCTCGAGTAGGTAAGTGATAAAAAGAAAGAATAATTTTTGAGGTGACATGCACCATCATAAACTTGATCAAAGTATTTGCAAAACATTAATAGCTGGGATAATAGCACTTCAATCATAACATGAAAGATAAAGTTCTAACAATAAGACATAGCAACTATGTTGCAACATGAAAAGGCACAAACAAAAGATTCATGAATAACAATACTTTGCAAGACGTTTGTTTGTTTCACATAAAGAAAACATAGCATAGTGGCATTCAGCTTGTCCCTCATAGAGTAGCAAACATAAATGCATAGGACACCTTCAAAGTTCATAAGAGTGACTAGATACAAATAGTTTAAGAACAAGTAATATCAAAGTTATGCATCAATCAACAAGTCTTGGGACAATGCACATAAGACTAAGAATGGCCACTATGCTCTCAAAGTAGGTGCATAAAGATAGAAGGTGGAGACTCAACATAAAAGTAAAAGTAAGGCCTTCATAGAAGGAAGTAGAGATTCAAGTTTCATAAAGAGCTTCCGAAAATTATGGTACTTATTAGCTTTCATCTCTCATTGCCCCTATCATAAGCATCTTTAGGTGATTAAGGTTAAAGTGACACAACTAAGAGGATATGCTTGACAAGTTATAAGCTGAAATCTCATGCCCCTTACTTACGAAGACCGAACCTCATGCTACTCAACTTTAGTCACAAGTAAGCTCTTGTCATTGTAAGTACATATGTATCATAGAGAACCGCCAATGGGGTACCCCTTGCACATGATACAGGAGTTATACCATAATCAAAATGACAAGGCAAGCAGACAATGAGCATCTCAGTGATGTCTACGCACTTCTATTCTTGTAGACAATTGTTGGGCCTCCAAGTGCAGAGGTTTGTAGAACAGCAGCAAGTTTTCCCTTAAGTGGATCACCCAAGGTTTATCGAACTCAGAGAGGAAGTGGTCAAAGGTATCCCCTTTCAAGCAACCCTGCAATCAAGATACAAGAAGTCTGTTGTGTCCCCAACACACCCAATACACTTGTCAGGTGTATAGGTGCACTAGTTCGGTGACGAGATAGTGAAATACAAGTGGTATGGATAATTATAAGTGGTAACGGTGCCAGAAAATAGCTTGCTGGCGTGTGGTTAACGTGGGAAAAGACTAAAGGCAAACTGAAATAAAGATGGAAGCAAGCAAACATGTAACATATCTAATTGCAAACGGTGTATCAATTCTTAGAAACAAGGCCTAGGGATCATACTTTCACTAGTGAACACTCTCATATAAATATCTTCTCTTTATGATACTACTCTTAACTACTCTCTGGTTGGACACTCTAATCATTGGTAGGGCTATAATAGCACACCTCAAAGTAAGCCTTTCCCATCTAGATAACCCCACACTGTCACCTTGAGCACTAGATAGGTCCAACAAACACCACAATTTCATAAAGACATCCAACTCCAAATATAACTCATAACAAGTATTTGTAATCTCTAGCCTAAGTGCCACCATGATGTGCACACTGTCAACTTCACACACATGGGGAGAGCAGAGATCTATTAAAGCACTTGAGTAGCAAGGTAGATCTATAGATTACAAGCTCATGATCTCAATAAGATCATGCATAGAGAGAGATGAACACATAGCTACCGGTAGAACCCTTAGCCTCGAGAGAGAACTACTCCCTCGTCATCATGGGAATCAGCAATGGTGATGGAGATGGTGGTGGAGATCGATGGAGATGGCTACGGGGGCACTTCCCCGTCCCGGCAGGGTGCCGGAACAGAGACTTTCTATCCCCCGAATCTCCCCTTCGGTGGCGGCGGTGCTGCGAAACATTTCGTGGCTGGAGGCTTGACTATTTAGGGTTTTCACCTCGGGAGGCATCTTATAGGCGAAGAGGCAAGGTCAGTGGGTGTCCAGGGGGCCCACACCATGCCCTGGCATGGCCTGGGGGACCCGTGCCTAGGGTGGTTTGGCCACCCTGTGGCCCCCCTTCGTCTCTCCTTCTGGCTCCGTGAGTCTTCCAGGAAAATAACGACTTTGGCTTTTGTCCGGTCCAATTCCGAGAATATTCATTTTCTGACTTTCTGGAACCAAAAACAGCAGAAAACAGGCAACTGGCACTGTGGCATCTTGTTAATAGGTTAGTTCCAGAAAATGTGTAAAAGTACTCCAAAGTGTGGACAAAACATAAGAAAGTAGATATAAAACAAGCATGGAACATCAAAATTATGGATACGTTAGCAATGTATCACTCACCGATCTTTTTATTTGCTATTTGCATAAGTTTTTATTAAGGATGCTTCATGATGACCCACAAGTATAGGGGGTGTATCGCAGTATTTTCGAGGGAAGTGAAACCCAATTTATTGATTCGACACGAGGGACATTGGGGCTGCCAATCCCTTGGCTGGTACCGCTATGTTGATTGGCTTCCGCCAGCATCATCTCTATTGCTACGGTATTTGCCGTTACGATCATAGTTTCTTCGTCTATCATATCCTGAAAAACTAGCTGCAACATAGCTTTTCCTATTGTATCCATCGTTGCTACGCCTTCTCCTATCATTATTGCGCATGTCCCGATCCTCCTCAGGTGAGCACCCTCTCTTGTTGTTTACTGCATCTTCACCATTTGCCCAATGGTTTGCCATGTCCATCAATTGCGAGTTTGTTTTGGTATGGTCCCGTGACATGCCTGTACCGCCCGCCCGTACTACACGCTGATGGCTCTCTTATATCAATTCAAGCAACTTTCGTGAAGGAAGAGAGACGAAAAGAAACACAGAACAGAAGATACAGCCGTTGCAAGCCATCCAGAGGGGTAGATTAGATCTGGAAGAGGAGAAGAACTTCACCTCGTTCCTCGACAATCTCCGACCTCTAAACTACACACTCCACCATCATTCCCATAATTACTTAGAGAGCGAGAGAGATATTTGCACTTGTAAGATTAGGGTTCAATACTTTGATCTACCTTTTTGTATTTGATTTGATCTTTAATTGATATTGTGGTTTGCTACAATAACATTGAGATGATTCTTACTTGCAATACAATTATGCCTTTGATTTATCTTCCTATCATGTCTGAGTAAATACCCATAGGCATGGGAAATGTAGGGGATTGGTGAGATGTGTTGTGCCTCCTTTAAATCCATCCATTTGTGGTTGTTGTAGTGTTTATTTAATAGTGAGAATGATTATCTATGTTTTCCTAATGTTTGTTATCTAATTTAAGGGCATAGGTAACATGATCCAAAGATCTCATAGGTTGAACTTGTATGCTAGTAATTCGGTGACCCCCCGAGTGACACGGCCGATATCAAAGAAGAGCTAGTACTACTCGAGGACAACAAGGAACCATCAAGATTAAAGCCTTGATCTGGTCGCAAGACCTTAATTAATGTGTTGATCATGGCCATGGTAACAGGCAGATGGATCAATAGGACTAGGAATAATTGGCCATGAGGACTCCTAGTCGGTATACGGGTTGCTTGCCTACTCTTATAAATAAGAAATATCACTATCACTTATTCCACTTTATCCATTTGGCTCCTTCACTATCATCATGAACTGTTTCTCTTCGCGCCTAACTTCTCATCTGCAGGACCTTTACACACTTTTCACACTTTACTTTTATGCAATTTACTTATTTACTAAGCAAGTTTCCTCTATCTTTTACTCACCACTTCAACCGTCAGCTTTTGCAGCCAATTCACTCAAGATCTATGACACCTTGGGTGTGACAGAAACATCGTATAAAAACACTTACCTAGGCTCCTCGTTGGGGTCGATATAAAAACTGGAATTAATACTTCTGCGAAAACATTCTCTGATGAACATGTGCACTTGCAGGCCATCAGCATGGCCGCTATTGCCACAATTGCCACCACTTCCACTACTACTACCACAACCTCTTCACCAACATCCCTCTTTGACTCTCCTAATGAGAACACATGCGTCACCAAGCCTACATGTCTAATGGCTACTACTATCTCAACCTCCTCACCAACATCCCTCTTTGACTCTCCCAATGAGGACAAGCTTGTCACCACCCTACATGTCTCATGGATAAATCCTCCATGGTAACTCATCCACCCACTATTCCTCCTTCTATTGATGCATCTTCATATGATGATGCAATGAGTCTCAAGATTAAGAAGGAGATAGTGGAATCCACTAGTTGCTTGAATAACCTAGAAGGTGAAGCCAAGATGTGTGTTGAGGCTCTAATGAGTCAACTAGGTGAAGCACGTTATATCATTGACAAGAGGGATGATTCCATCTCGGAGATGTTTGATCATGCTCTGGAGGCCGCCATGGAGATTGCCGCCTTGACCGATGCTCTTGGGAAAGAGAAAAATAAAAGAGTTACTCTTGAAGAGACCTATATTGCCCATGAAGAATCATTTAAGTTGAATGTCTCTAGACTTGTTAAAGAACATGACCATGCTCTTGCATTAACTAATGTTCTTAGAAAGGAAAAGTTCGAGTTTGGGGTTGGTCATGATAGACTAGATGAAGGATTTTAGAAACTCAAGAAGGAACATGAGGCCTTGTTGAGCAAATTCTCTACTCTTTCAAAGTCACATGAACAACTTTAAACTCAAGTAACAAAAGATGTTTCAACCTTGTCAACTAGTATTGCTTCATGTTCTACTAACCCTTGTTGTGAGCATGGAGATCTTCTCGAGGAGAACAAGAAGTTGAAAGCAACAATTGAGAAAGTCCTTGTTGTTGGGTCTGCAACATAGAAAACAAAAAATTTCCTACGGTGTGAACTACACGCCAAGATCTATCTACTAGGTACAAAGCAACGGGTGGACATACATCCAACGATAACTTACCCTCGTAGACAACGAGCTTTGTTAACGAGTAGGAACTCGTGGTTGATGTAGTCGTACACTTGCCGATCTCAAGATCGTGAGGAAGTCCGAGCGCCGCAACTCAGCAGCGCATCCGCACTCACACACACGTTCAAGCCACGAAACAACCTCCACCTCCTCGCTCCAGCGATCAACGGAAGCAGCAACTCCTTCCAGACGAAATGCCACCAGGAACATGTATCTCGCTAATCTGAGACCATGGGGGAATAATTCTAGAGGGGGAGAGAGATCCTTCACAAGGAGGTGTGAGGATGAAGGAGGGAATGGGTGGCCTTTTATAGGAGGAGGGGGGGTGCCCCCTCTCTCCATGGACGGCACATGGGGGGGTGACCCCTCACCTCCCCCATTCATGTGGTGGTAACCCTTCCACATTAAAATGCCTCTTCACATTCCCTTTTAAAGTCTCCACTTTAAATGCATTAAATTTCTCCAAATTTAATGCTCTCTCATTTAATAAAACTCTTTTTATTAAATTTATTTAGAATTTTTTTAATTACTTTAATTAACAAACATTCACATATAGCCCTTGCAATATTTCAATATCACGTGCAGAACCACCTTCTGCAATTTCACCCGAAACAATTTCCGGTTTCTATTGAAACAATTCCTGCGCTTTGCAATTCTTTCTTCTGAAACATATGTGCTCCAAAATGGTGTCCGGTAACTCTTAAGTGTGCCACCCTACTGTTCGTGAATAATGCAGACATGATCGAGACCCTTCTCCGATCAATAATCAGCAGCGGGACCTGGAGATCCGTACTGACTCCTACACATTCAACGATGACTTCTGTGATCATGAGAACCTTTAATGCTTGTAACTAAATCCCTTTGTCTCTCGATATATTACATGTCCGAGATTCGATCATCGGTATCTCCATACCTAGTTTGATCTCAATTCGACATGCACTCTTTTCTCGCTCCTTGATATAACATTCTAGTGATCACATCACTTGCTTGCAAGCTATCCTAATGTGATATCACCGAGAGGGCCCAGAGTATATCTATCCGTCATCTGGATTGACAAATTCCACTCTTGATCCATGAGCCTCAACATAACACCTTCTTAGTATGAACCCATCTTTATAGTCACCCTGTTACGGTGTGACGTTTGATGTTATCAAGATACTCTTCCGGTGTCAGCAATTAACATGATCTCATGGTCTAAGGATAAAGATTACTTCCTATGATGTTATAGCAATATAAACATAATGACTTGATCGTAATGCTATACTTCGGATGAATGCTCATCACATCATTCCACCAATGGTGTGACCTTGTTATTAACAACATCCAATGTCCATGATCAGGAAACCTTGATCATCTTGTTAATCAACAAGCTAGTCTACAAGAGTGGCATGACTAGGAACCCTTTTTGTTTATTAAACACACATGTATTGATGTTTCCGAATCAATACAATTCTAGCATGTAAAATAAACATCTATCATGTATAAGGAATATATAATAACAACTTTATTATTGCCTCTCAGGGCATATTTCCTTCAGTCTCCCACTTGCACTAGAGACAATAATCTAGTTCACATAGTGATAAATCTAACACCCATGGAGTTCTGGTGTTGATCATGTTTTGCCCTAGGGAGAACTTTAGTCAACGGATCTGCTACATTTAGGTCCGTGTGTACTTTACAAATCTTTATATCTCCATCCTTGACATGCTCGCGGATAGAGTGAAACCGGCGCTTAATATGTTTGGAATTCTTCTGAGACCTCGGTTCCTTTGCGTTGGCTATGGCTCCATTGTTGTCACAATAGATCACCATCGGGTCCAACGCCGGGAACCACAGTTCCGTAATGAACTCTTTCATCCAAATCGCTTCTCGCCGCTTCGAGGCAAAGAACATATTACGCCTCCGTCATTGATCCAGCCACCACAGGTTGTTTGGAACTCGTCTAACTAACTGCTGCTCCGTTCAAGAGAAATACGTATCCGGATTGAGACTTAGAGTCATCCGGATCGGTGTCAAAGCTAGCATCGACATAACACTTAGCGACTAGCTCTTCTTCACCTCCGTATATAAGAAACATATCCTTAGTTCTTCTCAAGTACTTGAGGATGTTCTTTACCTCTATCCAGTGTTCCGAACCTGGATCAGATTGGTACCTACTAGTCAAACTAATAGCATGTTCCACATCCGGTCTTGTACATAACATGGCATACATAATAGAGCCTATGGCCGAGGCATAGGGGATCTTATCCATCATCTCTCTTTCTTCCGCCGTAGCCGGACTTTGAGTCTTACTCAATGTCTTGCCTTGCAACATAGGTAAGAACCCCTTCTTACTTTCGTCCATATTAAACTTCTTTAATATCTTATCAAGGTATGTACTCTACGATAGCCCAATTAGGCGCCTTGATCTATCTCTATAGATTTTAATGCCTAATATATATGATGCTTCACCAAGGTCTTTCATTGAAAATTTGCTATTTAGATAACTTTTAACACTGTTTAAAAGATCTATATCATTTCCAATCAATAATATGTCATCCACATATAATATCAGAAATGCCACATTGCTCCCACTCACTTTCTTGTAAATACAAGCCTCTCCATAAGTTTGGACAAATCCAAACTCTTTGATCACCTCATCAAAGCGGAGATTCCAACTCCGTGATGCTTGCTTCAGTCCATAGATGGATCGCTGAAGTTTGCATACCTTATTAGCATCCTTAGGATCGACAAAACCCTTAGGTTGTATCATATACAACTCTTCTTCAATCTTACCATTGAGGAACACAGTTTTGACATCCATCTGCCATATTTCATAATCGAAATATGCAGCAATTGCTAACATAATCCTAACCGACTTAAGCATCGCTACGAGAGAGAATGTCTCATCGTAGTCAACTCCTTGAATTTGTCGAAACCCCTTTGTGACAAGTCGAGCCTTATAGATGGTCACATTACCATCAGCATCAGTTTTTCTTTTGAAAATCCATTTATTCTCAACGGCCTTTCGGTCGTGAGGTAAGTCCACCAAGTTCCAAACTTGGTTCTCGTACATGGATTCCATCTCGGATTTCATGGCTTCTAGCCATTTGTTGGAATCCGGGCTCATCATCGCTTCTTCATACGTCGCAGGGTCATCCATTTCATCAACCATGAAATTCACAATAGGATTGCCGTACAGTTCAGAGCTGACGTGTCTGCTTGACTGCGAGGTACGGTAGTGTCCTCTTCGAGTTTCATGATTATTATCATTAGCTCTCTCTTCATCGTGTGAAGTCAACTCCAAACAACTTCCGTGCTCGCCACTCGCCATTCCATGAAGAGAAGGTTTAATAACCTCTTCGAGTTCTACCTTCCGACTACTCACACCTTTCGCGAGAAACTCCTTCTCAAGAAAGGATCCATTCTTGGCAACAAAAACCTTGCCCTCGGGTCTGTGATAGAAGGTATACCCAATTGTTTCCTTAGGGTATCCTATGAAGACGCATTTTTCCGCTTTGGGTTCGAGTTTATCCGGTTGAAGTTTCTTCACATAAACATCGCATCCCCAAACCTTAAGAAATGACAGCTTAGGTTTGTTTCCAAACCATAATTCATACGGTGTCGTTTCAACGGATTTAGATGGTGCCCTATTTAAAGTGAATGTAGCTGTTTCCAGTGCATAACTGCAAAATGATAGAGGTAAGTCAGTCAGAAACATCATAGATCGAACCATATCCAATAAGGTACGATTACGACGTTCCGACACACCATTACGTTGTGGTGTTCCGGCAGGCGTGAGTTGTGAAACTATTCCACACTCTTTCATGTGTGTGCTAAACTCGTAACTTAGATACTCTCCTCCACTGTCATACCATAGAAATTTGATCTTTCTATTACGATGATTTTCCACTTCATTCTGAAATTCCTTGAACTTTTCAAAAGTTTCAGACTTGTGTTTCATCAAATAGATATACCCTTATCTACTCAAATCATCCGTGAAAGTAACAAAATAACGATATCCACCTCGCACCGACACACTCATTGGTCCACACACATCAGTATGTATGATTTCCAATAGATCTGTCGCCCGTTCCATTGAACCGGAAAATGGCGTTCTAGTCATCTTGCCCATAAGGCATGGCTCACATGTATCAAATGATTCAAAATCAAGTGATTCCAAAAGTCCATCAGAATGGAGTTTCTTCATGCGTTTAACGCCAATATGACCTAGACGGCAGTGCCACATATATGTAAACATATCATCATCAAGTTTAATCTTTTTAGCATTAACATTATTAATGTGCGTAATATTACTATCGAGATCCAACAGAAATAAACCATTAAACATAGGTGCATGACCATAAAAGATATCATTCTTATAAATAGAACAACCATTGTTTTCAGATTTAAAGGAATGACCACTTTGCATCAAACATGATCCAGATACAATGTTCATGCTCAGTGCAGGCACCAAATAACAATTATTTAGGTTTATAACTAATCTCGATGGCAAATGGAGAGGTAGCGTCCCGACGGCGATCACATCAACTCTTGATCCATTGCCGACCCGCATCCTAACCTCATCCCTTGCTAGTTGTCGCTTGTTCCGTAGCCCCTGAACCGAGTTACATATATTAGCAACCGATCCGGTATCAGATACCCAGGTGCTACTGCGAGTACTAGTAAAGTACACATCAATAACATGTATATCACATATACCTTTGTTTGCCTTGCTGGACTTCTTGTCCGCCAAATACTTGGGGCAGTTGCGCTTCCAATGGCCATTCCCCTTGCAATATTAGCACTCGGTGTCAGACTTAGGGCCAGCCCGGGGTTTCTTTTCATGTGTGGCAACAGACTTGCCACCCTTCTTTCCCTTGTGCTTGCCTTTCTTGTCCTTATTGAAACCGGTGGTCCTATTGATCATCAACACTTGATGTTCTTTCCTAATCTCCACTTCTGCAGTCTTAAGCATTGACAGAAGCTCGGGAAGAGACTTCTTCATGCCCTGCATATTATAGTTCATCACGAAGCTCTTGTAGCTAGGTGGCAGAGATTGGAGAACACGATATATGCCTAAGTCAATGGGAATCGTTATTCCCAAGGCTACAAGCTTATCGGCGTACCCAGACATTTTGAGTACGTGCTCACTAACGGAGCTATTTTCCTCCATCATGCAGCTAAAGAACTTTTCTGTAGCATTATAACTCTCTACGGTAGCATGGGTATCAAAAATCATTTTCAATTCTCCCATGGTATCAAAGGCATTGCCATTTTCGAAACGCTCAAGTTCGGCTCTAGCCCATACGGTATGTGCAATGAACTAAGTTGTGGTCCTCTGACGAGTCACATAGACATTCTTTTCCTCGTCAGGCATCAGAGCTGGTGGGGCCTAGAGGCACATCTAGCACATATTGCTTTTGTGCGTGATGAGGAGAATCCTCAAATTCATAGCCTAGTTGGTGAAGTTGCTACCATTCGCAGCAAGTTTCTCTTTCTCCATGAACACATTGAAATTAAAAGCAGGTGGTGCCATCTACAACAGAATTTGTAAAGTTTATTTAGACTAAGTTTATGATAGATTGAGTCCAACTAATCCAAATTACCAATGAACTCCCACTCAAAAACGACATCCCTCGTGTCCTTTTGGTGATTACATGAACCAAATCCACTACACCAAGTCCGATCATCACGTGAGTTGATATAGCTTCAAAGGCGAGCATCTATATGGGCATCATATCAACCATATGACTCATGCTTAACCTTTCGGTTTGTGTTCCGAGGCCATGTCTATACATGCTAGGCTCGCCAAGTAAGAACCTTAGTATTCGCGTGTGTAAAACTATCTTACACCCATTCCTATGAAAGCGTAGATTCGAGTACACCCGATCATCACGTGATGTCTCGAAACACGATCCATAGAACGGTGCATACTCATGGAAGAACACATTTTCATCTTGATATCGAAATGAGGGATCATCTTATAATGCTACCAAACGCGCCAAACTAGCAGTATAAGATGCTAACATCTAATGTGTAAAGTGAGATGATATGGTCCATGCATTTGATCTCTATCACTTGCATCGTGGTATGATCTCTATAATTCCTTTGTGTGTAAGGCCAAGGTCTATGGAACTTACACGTTGACTATGTTGTAAGAGTATCTACCATACATCTACTTACAACAATACCATATCAATACACTAGCCTAGCAATGATCTAAACTAGACGCCTCTAATTTATCAATTGCAAGTTTTACGTGGCTTAGGGCTTTCGGAGATAGAACCGTTCTCACCTACGAACATGAACCACAACGAGGATAACTAAGTTATTAACAACTCGTTGTAAATCATATATTGACAATAGTAGGAGAGACAGACACCCGCCAGCCACTTATGCAAAACAAGTTGCATGTCAGTCGTGGAACCGGTCTCATGTACGATGACATGTAAGGTTGGTCCGGGCCGCTTCATCCGACTATGCCACCAATATCCAAAATACATATAAGATGCAATAACATGATCATCATCGCCCACATATCAACATATGTGTACTACCCGTGCTAAGCACCTACGCATAGATCAGGCTCTGATACCACTGTTGGGTCCGCAGCATAGAAAACAAAAAATTTCCTACGGTGTGAACTACATGCCAAGATCTATCTACTAGGTACAAAGCAACGGGTGGACACACATCCAACGAGAACTTACCCTCGTAGACAACGAGCTTTGTTAACGAGTAGGAACTCGTGGTTGATGTAGTCATACACTTGCCGATCTCAAGATCGTGAGGAAGTTCGAGCGCCGCAACTCAGCAACGCATCTGCACTCGCACACACGTTCAAGCCACCGGACAACCTCCACCTCCTTGCTCCAGTGATCTAGCGGAGGCAGCAACTCCTTCCAGACGAAATGCCACCGGGAACATGTATCTCGCTAATCCGAGACCATGGGGGAATAATTCTAGAGGGGGAGAGAGATCCTTCACAAGGAGGTGTGAGGATGAAGGAGGGAATGGGTGGCCTTTTATAGGAGGAGGGGGGTGCCCCCTCTCTCCATGGCCGGCACATGGGGGGTGACCCCTCACCTCCCCCATTCATGTGGTGGTAACCCTTCCACATTAAAATGCCTCTTCACATTCCCTTTTAAAGTCTCCACTTTAAATGCATTAAATTTCTCCAAATTTAATGCTCTCTCATTTAATAAAACTCTTTTTATTAAATTTATTCAGAATTTTGTTAATTACTTTAATTAACAAACATTCACATATAGACCCCTGCAATATTTCAATATCACATGCAGAACCACCTTCTGCAATTTCACCCGAAATAATTTCCGGTTTCTATTGAAACAATTCCTGAGCTTTGCAATTCTTTCGTCTGAAACATATGTGCTCCAAAATGGTGTCCGGTAACTCTTAAGTGTGCCACCCTACGGTTCGCGAATAATGCAGACATGATCGAGACCCTTCTCCGATATCAACAGCGGGACCTGGAGATCCGTACTGACTCCTACACATTCAACGATGACTTTTGTGATCGTGAGAACCTTTAACGCTTGTAACTAAATCCCTTTGTCTCTCGATATATTACATGTCCGAGATTCGATCATCGGTATCTCCATACCTAGTTTGATCTCGTTACCGACATGCACTCTTTTCTTGTTCCCGTGATATAACATTCTAGTGATCACATCACTTGCTTGCAAGCTATCCTAATGTGATATCATCGAGAGGGCCCAGAGTATATCTATCCGTCATATGGATTGACAAATTCCACAATTGATCCATGAGCCTCAACATAACACCTTCGTAGTACTGAACCCATCTTTATAGTCACCCTGTTACGGTGTGACGTTTGATGTTATCAAGATACTCTTCCGGTGTCAGCAATTAACATGATCTCATGGTCTAAGGATAAAGATTACTTCGTATGATGTTATAGCAATATAAGCATAATGACTTGATCGTAATGCTATACTTTGGATGAATGTTCATCACATCATTCCACCAATGGTGTGACCTTGTTATTAACAACATCCAATGTCCATGATCAGGAAACCTTGATCATCTTGTTAATCAACAAGCTAGTCTATAAGAGAGGCATGACTAGGAAACCTTTTTTTATTAAACACACATGTATTGATGTTTCCGAATCAATACAATTCTAGCATGTAAAATAAACATCTATCATGTATAAGGAATATACAATAACAACTTTATTATTGCCTCTCAGGGCATATTTCCTTCACTTGTCTCATGCATTCAAGGTGAGAAAATCCTAAGTGACCTTTTGAGTAATCAAAGGGACAATGTGGCTAAAGAAGTACTTGGATTTGCATGCAAGTTGAAGAAGAAGAACAAGGGCAAGAAGAAGAAGACATTGCCCACTTCCCCTTCCAAAATGATTACCTTTGTGAAGGATGGGAGGTGGCAAAAGAGAAGGAACCAAGTATCCTTGAGAGTGGTGATGAACCTTCTCATAATGATTTCACAGAAAAATATAACCCATCCTATGTTCTTATGAAATCTTATGATGGTCATGTCTACGATAAATATGTAGGCACCTCTTATGGTGATGATTACCATTGGGCCTTATGACTAACAAAAGAGTACCCATTCAACAATGGGTGCCTAAAAACAAGCATTGATTTCTTGCAGGGATATTCTTAATAAAATGGGTGGCTGATAGTGGTACCACAAGTCATATAACCGGAAGCAAAGAGATGCTTGATGAGTTAAGACCTAATACTTCCAACATGTGTGTCACTTATGGAGATGGAGGTATTGGGTTTGGGTAAGGTAGTGGTCACATCGGACATATCCATTGTGGACATTATGCTTGTCAAAACCCTTTCATACAATTTACTTTCTG
The DNA here is from genome assembly GCA_023614405.1 of Avena insularis. Lineage (NCBI taxonomy): Eukaryota > Viridiplantae > Streptophyta > Magnoliopsida > Poales > Poaceae > Avena > Avena insularis. Next base: position 212,978,218 of record CM042690.1, read on the forward strand.
TTCATCAACTCACACTTATGGGCATGTGGAGCAAGACTCTCTCTATAGCCTTTGTTGGGTATGCTGACAATGGTTTCTATGTGGTACATTTCAATAAGAAACCCACACCTACCGTGGCTTGCCTAATGGTTAAAGGTGACATGGGATGTCTTTGGCATCACCGTCTTGCCCACGTCAACATGAGGTCTTTGCAAAGTCTTCACATGGGAGGTCACATCCTTGGACTAAAAGATAATGTGTGATTTGTCAAAGATCGTGTGTGTAGGGCATGCATTGAAGGGAAGCTCCATGATATGGCAACCCCCTCCCACAACAACCATCTATTCTGATGGGATCTTGGAGCTCCTACACATGGACCTCTTTGGTCTTCCATCCTTTGATAGCCTTGGGGGGAGAAGTATTGTTTGGTTATTGTGGATGACTACTCAATATACACTTGGGTATATTTCTTCAAGAAGAAGAGTGAGACTCAACAAACCGGCATCAACTTTGGCAATGAAGTGCAACGTCAACATGACAAGAAGATCTTGGCCATTAGAACTGACAATGGTATCGAGTTCAAGAACTACACCTTAGATGAGTTTCTTGGTGATGAGGGAATCAAGCATCAATATTCCACTCCATATACCCCTCAACAAAATGGTGTTGTTGAAAGGAAGAACCAGACTCTTATGGATATGGCAAGAACCATGATTGCGGAGTTCAAGTCTTCATATAACTTTGGGATTTCTATTTTTGTACCCTCGATTCGTTAATTGTACTCGGTTTTCCCCAGCCACTTAACTTTTCCTCCCTTTTGCCCATCTCCTTGTCCGAAACTCTCACATGGTCTGAAAACTTGTTCTCCGTCAGTCTTGCCTTTACATGCTGACAAGTGGGGCCGCGTTCAGTCGGGTCCCATAGTGGACCCTCGCCGTTACATGCTGACAGGTAAGGCCACATTCTGTCGGGTCCCGTAGTGTACCCTTGCCGTTACATGCTGACAAGTGGGGCCGCGTTCAGTCGGTTCCCGTAGTGGACACCTCTCTCCACTTATCCAGATCAGCATCGGACCCATATCTTATCCACGTGAGCGTTGGATCCACAACTTACCTAGGTTAACGTTGCAATATGGGACCCCGAGCCATCCCGCGCCTGCGCTTGTGCTGTTGCATCCCCTTTATTCTTGTTCTCCGGCGACGGCGGCCCTTTGTCTAGCTTCATTTTCATATAGTGAAATATAATGCATATACAAAAATTATACACCTTTGAACTCTTTGAAATCGCACTTAGGACATGCTAATGTTGTGCTAATAAAATCCTGATCATTTATCATTTCCATGGAGTGAAATATAATGCATAAACTTGCGTATACGATAATTATAAACCTTTGAACACTTTGAAATCACACTTAATATGTGATAATGTGTGCTGACAAAATTTTGAGAGATTATCATTTTCTCCCCCATTTTCATAGAGTGGAATGTAATGCATAAACTTGCATATACGAAAATTATACACCTTTGAACTCTTTGAAATCGCACTTAATACGTGATAATGTTGTGCTAACAAAATTTTGAGAGATTATCATTTTCATAAAGTGGAATCTAATGCACAAACTTGCATATGCAAAAATTATAAACCTTTGAACACTTTGAAATCGCACTTAATACATGATAATGATGTGCTAACAAAATTTTGAGAGATTATCATTTTCTCCCCCATTTTCATAGAGTGGAATGTAATGCATAAACTTGCATATACGAAAAATATACACATTTGAACTCTTTGAAATCGCACTTAATACATGATAATGTTGTGCTAAGAAAATCTTGAGAGATTATCATTTTCATATAGTGGAATGTAATGCATTAACTTGCATATATGAAAATTATACACCTTTGAACTCTTTGAAATTGCACTTAGGACATGATAATGTTGTGCTAATAAAATCCTGATCATTTATCATTTCCATGGAGTGAAATATAATGCATAAACTTGCGTATACAAAATTTTTAAACCTTTGAACACTGTAAAATCGCACTTAATAACGAGATAATGATGTGCTAGCAAAATTTTGAGAGATTATCATTTTCTCCCCATTTTGATAGAGTGGAATGTAATGTATAAACTTGCATATACGAAAATTATACACATTTGAACTCTTTGAAATCGCACTTAATACGTGATAATATTGTGCTAAGAAAATCTTGAGAGGTTATCATTTTCATATAGCGGAATGTAATGCACAAATTATACACCTTTGAACACTTTCCCTTCAAATTATATTCAAATTCATTTGTTTTGGGAGTTAAAGTACCAGCGGCAAACTCGTTATTTTGCATGGATAGAGGGGGTGCCCCCGGCAGATATAGGGGTTATCCTGTCCGCTAGATCACAGAGGATCAACGGTTGGTGGGCACGATCCGCGTGACAATTGTCTCAACCAATCAGAGCGTAGCAGCCAAGATGAGCACAGGTGTGAGATATTGTGACTAAGAGAGGAGAAAACCAAGTAGAACTTAAGAACCAAGGGAAAAACTGAGTAAAACATAAAAACCAAGGGCAAGACTGACAAAGGGATTCAAATAGAAAATAGAAAGAGATTTAAAAATGGAAAATGCGTATTATACAATAAAATACATCTTAGCATACATCAAACTATTTACAATTCAAATATACAGCAGTTTGACAATTATTGCCTCATTTAGACAAACTATGTTTTGGGGAGGGATGTTATGGGAAGAGGCTTGAGTAGAAAGCCATGAACCTTCGTAGATAGTAGGTGATTTTAGAAGTGGTGATTTCGGTTAAAACTTGATTTATATACATTTCTTATAGTGGAAGGTCACATAATAAGACTCCCTAGGTAGATGCCACTATGTTTTGATCTTTTTGAATCTATTGACCAGCCACCGGAGGGTAAAACTGAGTATATTGCACAAGGCAGTGTTAGTACTAGAGCACAAAAATGAGTAAAACCAAACTTCCAGTGTTACACTCGAGGGCAAAATTGAGCACAACTAAGTCGCCAGGGTTAGACACGAGGGAAAAAACGTGACTCACGGTACGCGTGTGCGGTGCACGGGACGGTAGAGAACACGTGTGGTCATGCACGGTGAGGTAGCGTACGCGGTTACGTGGTGCACGGTGGTGCAATGAAACATCGCTTCCCTTCTTATTTATAGAGGCCTCCTCACTCTCACTCATCACTCACTCACTCACTCAATCGTCTCCACTATCCCATCACCTTCTACAAACACCCAAGAAAACCCCAACCACGCCGGCGATGGAGAAGAATGGCGCGGTGACCATCGGCGCCTCCAAGACCGCCGACGAGGAGGCCCCCGTCCCTGTACAGGCCCTTTTCAAGGCATTAAAGGCAGCTGCCGTCCCCATCCAGACCCCCATCCCCACTTCCGCCGTAGCCACCGACGAGGAGGCCCCCGCCGGTCTCGGGAAGATCCCGCTCGGCTGGGACCCCTATGAGGCGGTTTATTACATAAGACGGGAGAAACCCTACGACACCAGCATTGCCGACCCATGGTCGGAGGTAACCAGGGTTTTCTCCCCTTCCCTTGTTCTTCCCCCATTCCCATCATTGGATGCTAGATCGTATGTTATTAGGGTTCGGCTGTTCATATTTTTATAGTAGCTAATCCTCTTGTGTTAGATCTCGTATTTCGATGAATCCCCCTATTCGTATTTTGATGAATCCCCTTGTCTGTATTTGAAACCCCCTTTTCGTAGTTTGGATCAGTAGTCGATTTGGTTTGAGACCTGGGGAATAATCAGGGGATCTCAATCGGTTAATTTATGCAAATAATCAATCCCGATAATCAAGGTATCTCAATCATGTCCTTATTGCACTCTATGTTTTTTCCAACAGCAGGATAGCAGTGACGTCTGCAGCGACGACGAGTCCAAGGACACCAAGACTCATCATGTGCTGAGGAGGTTGAAGTCTGGCCAGTACAACAACTTTTTCACCAGCAACGTCTACATGTGCCCCTTCAGCACCACTAGGAGGCTACACGCCACTAACTTCAACTCCCTCATGAAGCATGCCGAGTATGTGTGGACCTACAGTGAGTTTGTGAACATCCACGGCTTCATAGCCAAGCACCAGGCGCTTGGTCTTCACCTCCACAACCTCTAGAAGGTGTCCATCGAGGAGGGTCGCATGCCCCCGATCAAGCCCAAGGCGCCCAAGGTCAAGGGACTGGGCAACAAAAAGTGTAGGAGGCGCCAGAGGGAGGAGGCGGAGGCCCTCCTGGTGGAGGCCATGAGGGGCCACTGATCTTGTGCTACTGCTGCTGTAAAGTAGCTTCTTTTGTCTTGTCTGTGTTGAACTTGTATGCTACTACTGAGCAGCCTAATTGTCGAACCTCGTTAAGTATCATACTATATATATCCTATATTAGCTTCTTTATCTACATATGCTCTATGTATTGAATTTATTTATGGTGCTAGTTAGATTTGCTACCAGATTGGGGGAAAACGAGGGCCAAAAGGAACAATGAATGAAGAGAGAATCTGCTCTAGATTCACTACCTTTTTGGGAAAAAACACAACTATTATCAAGACAGAGAGAGAGAGGAAAAGGCGCTGTTAAAAAGTCTAATCATAAAAATAACAAAAAAACTTACAATTTAGGCGACAGGGCGCACGTAACCACCAAACACGCCCCACATGGTCCCACACCACGTCCTCCATAACGTGTTCCCAACAAACCTGCCCCACGCAGTCCCACATGGCGCAGCCCCACACGTCAGCATATGTGTTCCTGACCAAACGACCCTACGTGGTCCCACACCGCGCGGTCCCACACGTCAGCCAACGGTCAACCTGACGGCAGCTGCCATTCGAGCTCTTTGATGGGTTTCTGAGGAGAGGGTCAAAAGTGAGGAAAAGTTAAGCAGCTGGGGAAAACGGAGTACAACTAATGAACCAGAGGGACGAAAATAGAAATCCCTATAACTTTTGGGCCGAAGCTATCTCTACCGCTTGTCATATTGCCAACCGGGTTTATCTTCGCAAGCACTTGGATATGACTCCATATGAGATTCTCACCAGCAAGAAGCCAAGTATCCACTATCTTCGACTGTTTGGGTGTAAGTGCTATATTCTCAAGAAACTAAATTCGAGCCTCGAGCTATTGAAGGTATCTTTTTTTGGCTATGCATAGGACTCTCACACTTATAGGATCTATAACAAGTCCACCAGTCAAGTTATAGTTTCCTCTAATATGAAGTTCGATGAACATCATGGCTCCCAAGTGGGGCAAATTGATCTTGGTGATGTAGGTGATGAAATTCCTCTTAAAGCCATAAGAAGAATGTGTGTAGGATTTTTCCACCCCATTGAGGAACCCATTGTGGTGGAAGGAGAAGGACAATGCACAACACAAGTGGAGCCCTCACCTACTCAAGATCTACTTCAAAGCCATCAAGATACCATAATTGAAGAGATATTTCATGATCAAGTTAAAGCTCAAGCGAATGATGGGTGTGCTTCACCCCATATGGACCAAGGTCAAGCTCATGAAGACGGAAAAATTCAAAATGTCAAGCAATCTCAAGGAGAGGAGAAAGCTCATTTTCAAGGTCAAGACGAGGATCAAAATAGTGGTGATGACCAAGTAGCTTCTCAAGAATCTATTGAGGAAGCTCATGCTCATCGTGAGGCAAGGAGGATCACAAAGCTCATCTGAGAAAGGACTTACTCTTAAAAATGTTGTTGGTGATCTTGAAAGGGGCATTACTACTCGTAACCAAGTATCTAACTTTGTTGACCACAATAGTTTCATTTCTTATGTAGAGCCCCAAAAGGTGTATGAATCTCTTGAGGAACCGGATTGGCTTGATGCTATGCATGAAGAGCTTCAAAACTTTGAGCGCAACAAAGTGTGGTCATTGGTGGAGAGACCCAAGGAGTGCCATAATGTCATTGGGACAAAGTGGATCTTCAAGAACAAGCAAGATGCAAATGGGATAGTCATTCGCAACAAGGAAAGATTGGTGGCTCAAAGCTTCTCCCACATCGAGGGTATTGACTATGGTGAAACTTATTCCCTCATTGCCCGTCTTGAATCCATTTGTATCTTGCTTGCATATGCATCTCATCATAACTTTAAGTTACAACAAATGGATGTTAAGAGTGCATTTCTTAATGGTCCCCTTAATGAGTTGGTGTATGTCAAGCAACCTTTGGGTTTTGAGGATCCCAAATTTCTGAACCATGTCTACAAACTTCATAAAGCAATCTATGGTCTTAAACAAGCTTCACGTGTGTGGTATGAGCACCTTAGAAAGTTGTTGGTAGACTGTGGTTTCGAAGTTGGGCTAACCGACCCCACTCTTTTTACTAAGAGAGTTGGAGGAAACTTGTTCATATGTCAAATTTATGTTGATGATATTATCTTTGGTTCTCCAAACAAAGCTTTCAATGATGTATTTGCTAAGCTAATGACCGATGAGTTTGAAATGTCTATGATGGGTGAGTTGCAATTCTTTCTTGGATTTGAAGTGAAGCAATTGATTGGAGGTATCTTCATTAATCAAGCCAAATACATTCAAGATATGCTCAAGAGGTTCAAGTTGACGGATTTAAATGGAGCCAAGACTCCCATGCCCCTCAATTGTGATCTCACTCCCGATACTAAGGGTAAAGATGTGGATCAAAAGGTATATCGATCTATGATTGGTTCTTTGCTTTATGTTTGTGCATTCAGACAAGATATCATGTTGAGTGTGGGTATCTGTGCACGGTTTCAAGGCGCCCCAAAAGAAAGCCACCTTGTGGTGGTCAAGTGAATCTTTCTATATTTAGTTGATATCCCAAACTTTGTCTTATGGTATCCCAAGGCCTCAATCTTTGTTCGTCATGGTTTCACGGACTCGGATTGGGCGGGAGACAAAATTGGAAGGAAGTCAACCTCCGGGGCTTACCAATTCCTTGGTAGGTCCTTGGTGTGTTGGTCAGAAAAGAAACAAAATTGTGTCTCCTTGTCTTCCGCCGTAGCCGAGTATATTGTGGTCGCTAGTTGTTGTGCACAATTGTTATGGATGAGGAAAACTTTAAAGGGTTATAGTGCCAATTATGACAAAGTGCCTCTTCTTTGTGATAATGAAAGTGCAATCAAGATCGCCTACAACCCGGTGCAACACACAAGAACGAAGCATATTGATATTCATCATCACTTTATCCGGGAGCATGTGAATAATGGAGATATTGACCTCTCATATGTTAGCACCGAGAAGAATCTTGCGGATTTGTTCACCAAGACCCTTGATGAGAAGAGATTTCGAGAGTTAAGGCATGAGCTAAATATCAGTGATTCGAGCAATGTGGCTTGAGACCATGCACCCTCACTCATGCTTTCATATGTTATCCTATCTAGATGTAGGAATGGACATAGGGGGAGTGCGTTCCTAATTGATTGGGTTATCCTTCCCCCCATTATGACCAATGTAAGAAAATCATCCTCTTAATATCATTTTGTGATATTTGAGCTTCAATGATGAGTTTTGGTAATGGACCCAAGATATATCTTCGTGGTGACAAGCCAAGTATACTCAAACATGGTGGCCTCGGTTACCGACCCACACCCTGTTGAGTGTTTAGATGGGTATTTGTGGGCCTTATTTTCACCTTTATGGTTCTTCTTTGTGGATCTTATGGTTGTTTCACTCATTCTTGGCTTTTCACCTGTTTGCTGCCCTATCATGTCCATGTTATTGCATGTCCTATCTATTTCTGGCGTTTACTGGCTGAGGAGGCCGGAGACTCCACGGTCTGATCCCGGAGATTCCGGCCTGGATGGTTTCGCGATAGTGAGAAATAGGGAATCAGGGTGGAGTAAATCCCAGTTACTCCTCACCACCCCTGACTCCCTCCTCTCTCCCATTCTCATCTCTTCCTCCGCTCGTTGCTGCCGGGGCCTCCCTCTGCCCCGGATCCGTCGTTGCCGCCGGTCAACTCCTTCCCTCCATAGCTGGACCTCCTCCCCATCGGTAGAGACCATCTTTCGTGGCGCAAGGTTCCCCTCTCCCTCTCTCCATCCATGTTTAGGTTTTCCCCTAGGTGTTTTATGCGGATTGGGACCCTTTTTCCATGGATTTTGCTATTTTTAGCGGCAATGTCGTTCATCTTGGGAAGGTTGAGAACCCGATCTACTAATAGGAAAAATTCCCGAGTCACCTGCCTCTCGCCATGTTTCAGGGACAGAGACTCTGGTCGCCATGACCAGAGACTCCGGTGGGGCGGAGACTCCGACCCCTTTGGCCTGAGACTCTGACCTGGCCGGAAACTCCGGGGTAGAGGCCGGAGACTCCGGGGATCTTTCTATGTTTTCGGTCTAGTTCTCTCTCTTCTTCCATCATATGTTCAAGGACATGCAAACTCATTCCTTGCTATGCTTTTGTGCTCTTTTGCTTTTTCCACAGGTGGTTCTGGTAGCTCTCGTCCTCGTCGTACCAAGTCCAAGACTCTGAAATATGGGGGCAATCCTCACAAGATTGCCGATTGTTACCCGTATGAGAGTCATGAGGAACATGCTACAAAGGCAAAGGGAAAGAAAGCCCTATCAATCCAGAGGAAAGAGGAAGAGCATCTTCGTCGTGAGAAACTTGCCAAGAAGTGGAAAAATGACAATTTCACCACCCTCAAGAAGCTGAACAATGATGAGTTCTAGGTCATGAGGAGACGGTCGTTCTATGAAATGGCAAATAACTATCCAGATGGTCATTTTTGGAGGCGTGAGAAGTTTTTTTATGACCGAAGTGTATGCCAGTCTGTCAGGAAAGAAGCCAGTGTGCCCATAGAGCCCCCTTGACTTTGACTTCATGAACAACAAGACCTATTTCTCTGAGGCTCTTTGGATCACCGAGATGCTTGGGTTGCATCAGCTCATGGGATTTAAGCAGGATTACAATATTCAAATTATGCATCAGTTCCTTGCCACTCTCGTGTTCGGTCAAGGGAACGAGATCCCTATGACTTGGATGAGTAGCAAGGTTTGTTGTTAGTCCAACATCAATGAGTTTGCTGAGGTCTTGGAGTATCCATTCGAGGGGAGGAATGCACCGGTTGGTCTTCACATTCATGAGACTTCTGGGCTTGAGTATAAGAAGAAGCCTCTTGCTCCTCTCTACATCAAGAATGGTGTCCTTGGTGAAGCTAGGAACCTAAGGCCACCGTTTCACATTGTGATCCACATGTTTCGTGAGAACATCTATCCTCAAGCGGGTAATCTTGACACTATTTGTGCAACCTTGGTTCCTCTTATGACTCTTGTTCATTCCGTGTTCATCAAGGGCCCTGATACTCCTACCACTCCACTCGACTTCATGTAATTCATCTTCATGGAGTTGGCCATCAACATAGCTAAGAAGAAGACTCCCACCTATTCTCCCTATGTCATGAGGCTTGTGTGATCCACCTTTGCAAAGATGAACTTGCCTTCCCCGCTTGAGGGCCTTCCTGTGATTGACCATGCCCCACTATAGTTGCAGCATAAGGCTCCCACTACCACTGCGGATCCTCGTGGTTATTCTGCTCCCGTGCCAGATAATGTGATTAGAGGATGAGGAGGACAGCCCTCCTGCTGCCAGCCCCGTTCGTGCTAGGAGGAAGAATTCTAGTAATGCCCAGATGCCATCTTTTTCTCGTGACTATGTTAAGTGGCAAATGAAGAAGGCCACCTTTTGGGATAATATGTTACTTTACATGAAAATTGATATTCACAAGGGTCAGTATGAAGCATACAAGAGGGACAAGAGGATTCTTAGGAAGTTTCACCAATTGGAGTAGGATAGTGACACCGAAGGATCGGGTTTAGCTCAGCAATAGCCCTCTCGCACTCTCTCCTATGGTTTGTGGGCTCAAGGTCATGTTGATTGGCGTATGTTTGAGGATGATGCATCCTCTTCTCTCCATGGCAAGGGCCCTACTGCTGATGATGATCAAGGTTTCGAGGAGGGCTCCGATGATGATGAGGAGGACGAGGATGACGAGTGATCCGGTTGGGGCATATAGTCTCGCTCTTATCCTGTTTTGGTGTCCCGATGCCAAAGGGGGAGAAGTTGCTATTAGGTGATGCATGGGATTTGCATGGGAAGTCACAAGCTCGTTCTTCATTTGATATTTCATTGCTTGTGACTTGTTCTTATCTGCCTCATATTACGTGTGTACATATGTTATGAATGTCATTATGTATGTGAAGACTATGTGGTATCTTATCTTGTGGATTCATATCTCGTGTATGGTGAAGACCTCTCTTAAATGGGTGTCCTTATATAACTCTTCACCACATTAGTTGGTGCAAACGTATGAGTATCACCTCACAATCTTATCACCTTGCTATTGGGTAGTTCATAATGTTTAGGGGGAGTGTTCTTTCTTGCTTGTGCACTTGTATTCAAATGCAAGATCGTGTGTGCACACTTCTAGAGGGAGCCTCTCTACTTATTATACTTTGTACTTGTCTATTTTTGTGCAAATCCTTGTGTTGTCATCAAACACCAAAAAGGGGGAGATTGAAAGGGCATTTCATACCTTAATGATGTTTTGGTATTTGTTGTCAACACAAGTAAGTTTTTACCATGTGCTGAGTATTGTAGGTTTATCCGTGTAAAGGCACAAGATGTGTTCTACCTCACAATGGAGAAGGGTTCCAATTTTATTCACCAAAAGGTGCTTGGATGGGAAGTTGGTGTGTGTTGCATCCCCTAGGTCTGGAGACTCCGGGGTCCAGGACCAGAGACTCCAGTCAGGTCTACGGGCTTGTCTCCAGCCCTCCCAGGATTGCTCTCTGTCTCGCTCCCCAGAATCTTGCCCGGAGTCGCGCGCCACACCGCAAACTCTGGGGTAGGAGCCCGGAGACTCTGACCCAGTCTCCGGCATTTACTCCGGGGAGCCCCGAAAAGCATTCATTATACCCCCCCTAGAGTCCTGCGCTAACCCCGGAGACTCCGGCCCTATAGACCGGAGACTCTAGAGTTATTGAAAGGGAAATAGCTCTATTCCTGGGAGGCTATATATACCCCCTTCTTCCCCAAGTGCAACCTATGGATTCTACTCTCTCTCCTCCATTGTTGCTGAGCTTCAACCTCCTAGTTCTCCCTCCCTAGCCACTCAAACTTGATGCCCCTTGGGGAATCAAGGGAGGAGACCTAGACCTAGCTTTCCACCAAAGGGATTTGTGTTTCCCCACCATTTGTGTAAGTTATTGTTGCTCTAGGGTTTGAGGAAACCCTAACTTGAAGAAGTCGCCCTCCATATTTCATCCTCATGTGTAAGAGCTTCGAGGTCGTCTTGGGAGGCTCCAATATAGTTGTGGAGAAGTTCCCCAAGGTTTTGTACAAGGTTTCGATTGCCGCCTTCAAGGACACCACATAGTGGATCATGTGCTTGTCGTAAGGCGGGTGCACGGGAGAATAGGGTGAGGCCTTAGTGGCGCCGGTGTTCTTAGTACCGCCCACCCCTCCAATGGAGACGTACTTCCCCTCAAAAGGAAGGAACTTTGGGAAAACATCTCAGTGTCCTTCCTTGGTGATTTCTATCCTTTACTCTTTATTATTGTTGCTTGCTTTCTAGACATATAGGTTCCCTCACTTAGTTGCATATCTAGAGAACTTACTTTGTTCAAGCCTTGATTTGAAAAGAAGCTAAAAATTGAGTAGCGCCTATTCACCCCCTCTAGTCGCTTATACCGATCTTACACAAAGGTTATGTTCGGATGCGTGCATCGGGACATGGGCTCAAAATTTAAGTCCAATCTCTTCCTTCATGTCTACCACCTTAATACTTTTTATTCAATATTAAAGACGAAAGTACATATTTTTTTGCGTAGTCGCCTAGCTGTTGGCCTCATTCAATGTAAATTGTGAAAAATAAAAGTCTAAGCATAGAAACATCACAGGTGCGCAACGTTCCATGGGTTGGAGTACTTGACTCCTGTTTTATTATCTTGAAGCCAATATGCTCCACTAGGAATTACTTTTGTGATGATATAAGGCCCTTCCCATGACGATTACAGCTTTCGATGCCCATCTTGCTCGAGGCGAAGTATCAGATCCCCTACGACGAAGGACCTGGGACGCAGTCGATGGCTATGATAGTTGTGCAGATTCTGTTGATATATGGTCACTCTTTGTAAAGAAACATCTCGAGCTCTTGAGTGCATCTACATCATCTTGAAGTGCATATTTGGATGCTTCTTCAACATACTCAGCGACCCTAGGAGACTCATGAGATACTTCGACTGGAAGGACGGCCTCCGCATCGTGGACTAGAAATAAAGGAGTCTCTTGTGTTGCGTTATTTGGGGTGGTATGTAGGCTCCATAGAATGGAGGATAACTCATCTACCCAAGCTCCTTTAGCTCTATCGAGCAGCACCAACAACATTTTCTTGATACCATTGGTTATGAGACCATTGGCTTTCTCCACCCAACCATTGGTTTGCGGGTGGGCAACTGAGGCGTAGCTTACTTTTATACCCATCTCCTTGCGATATTATTTGAACTCTTTGAAAGTAAAATTAGTTTTGTTGTCGGTAATGATGCTATTTGGCACTCCAAATCTAAACACTATTGACTTGATGAAGTTTATGACCGAAGTTCCATCTTTACTTGTAAAGGGTGCTTCGATCCACTTTGTAAATTTGTCGACTGCTACCAGAAGAAAGACGTGTCCACCTTGAGAAGATTTGTGGAGTTTACCCACCATGTCAAGCCCCCCATTGAGCAAACAGTAAGGCAAGAGGTATTGGGTTTAGTTCTGTGGCGGGTGCATTGGGTTTTTTTGCAAATCATTGACACATTTTGCATGTTCATATGATGTCCTTCGCATCCTATACTACTATAAGCCAATAAAATCCTGCTCGGAAATTTTAGCCGCAATTGCTCGGTTTTTGGCATGATGGACACATACCCCTTCATGTATATCTTTGAGGATTAGCTTTCCTTCTTCAGGTGTGACGCATCACTGTAGTATGCCCAAGATTCTCCTTTTATTTAACTCTCCCTTAATAATCCTGAAAGCTTTAGATCGACGTGTGATCCGCCTTGCTTCAATTACATCCTCTAATAGTTCTCCTCTCATCATGTATGCCATATATGAATGCATCCATGTGGGTTCTATTATCAAGACCTCATCGGATTCCAGTTCTTCTTCAAGGGCGTCTACTTCACTTTTGGCTGCGGGCGCAGCCCTCGAGTCGCCTTTCGATTTGAGCTTCTTGCATGTTTTCAGTGCTATAACCTCAGAGACACTTTTACCTTTGATGGAACGTTTCATTATCTCTTCCCAAAAAACTTCGGGTGGTATCGATAAACAGAGGGATCCAATGTTTGCCAAATTGTCGGCTTCCTTGTTGCTTGCCTTGCCTATGTTTGATACTTTGCATCCGTCAAATTGGGATTCCATGATACCGTATATATCTCAATAAGAGATCATGCTATCACTGAAGGCGTCACACCTGTTCATTGCTTGTTGTGCGACAAGGTTTGAGTCGCCAAATATGTTTAGGTGAGTTGCACCGTAAGCTTTGGCCATACGCATGCCGTGCAACAGGGACCCATATTCGGCTTCGTTGTTTTTCGCGTTTGCGAAGCTCATCCGAAGTACGTAGTGCATTTTATCGCCTTCTGGTGGCACCCGTATAATTCCTAATCCTGCTCATTCTGTTCTCTTGGAGCCATCGAAGTATATTGTCCAAGCGCTGGAGAGGTCCGGTGGACCCATGCATTGTAGTTCTGTTTTACTCAGTGATAAAGTTTGGCAAAACCTGAGACTTAATTATTTTACGCTTCTCGTACGTGATGTCTCGAGGGGATAACTCGATGCCCCATAGAGAGACGCGTCTCGTGGCTTCTGGATTGTTGAGTATGTTGAAAAGAGGTGCTTCATTGACTACTATGATCGGGTGCTCCAAAAATAGTGTCTTAGCCTGCATGCTATCATGAAGACCCTGTATGCTAACTTCTGATATTGCAGATACCTTTACTTTGATGGGGATAGGACCTCGCTTAGGAAATAAACTGGCCTCTAGACTCCATAGGTTTTTCCTTCTTCTGGTCGTTCAATGACCAGAACTGTGCTTACCACTTGATTAGTAGCCGTGATGTAGAGTAGTAGTGGTTCTTTTTCTATTAGTGACACGACGACAGGGGATGTCAAGAGTGTTTTCTTGAGGCTTTTGAAGGCTCGCTGAGCTTTATCTGTCCACTCGAATTTCTCTAATTTTTTCATGAGTGCGTAGAATGGTAATGCTTTCTTGCCGACGCGAGCGATAAATCGACTGAGCGCCACGACTTGTCTGGCCAATTGTTGCACGCCACGAAGATTCGATGGCTTCTTCATTGTGAGGATTGCCTATATTTTCTCTAGATTTTCCTCTATTCCTCTTGCCGATACAAGGTAGCCAAGGAGTTGCCCACGGGGACTCATTTTGTCAAGTTTAGTTTAATGCAATATTTGTCGAGGTTATCGAATGTTTTGTGAAGATTATTGATAAGGGTTGACCCTTGCTTTGTCGTGACGATGACATCATCAATATATACATGTACGTTCATTCTAATTTGTCTTCCAAGGAAATTCTGCATCATCCTTTGATACGTGGTACCCACATTTTTTAGTCTAAAGGGCATTGTGATGTAGCAAAATACGCCATAAGATGTTATAAATGTTGTTTTATCCTGATCTTCCTCCTTCATCTGAATTTGATGATACCCTGAGTATGCGTCTAAAAAGGAAAGACGTTCGTACCCCGTGGTTGCATCGATAATTTGATCGATTCGTGGTAATGAGAATTGATCCTTTGGACTATGTTTGTTCAGCGCGGTGAAGTCAATGCACATACGTAATTCTTTTATATTTTTCTTCGGGACGTATACTGGATTTGTGACCCACTCTGCTTTCTTGATCTCTTTGATGAACTTGGCATCCATTATCCGATGGAGTTCTTTTCCAATGCCCTTACATTTGGGCTCCGGGAAATGGAGAAGTGACTATTTTACCGGCTTGGCTTCAGGATTTAGGTTTAGTGCATGCTCAACGAGTTCTCTGGGGATTCCTGACATGTCAGCTGGTAACCATGAAAAATCTCCCAGTGCTCATGGAGGAACTCGATGAGTGTGGTTTCCTATGTAGGACCAAGATTGGAAGCCACAAAGGTCATCTTCTTTGGGTCCATAGGATGGACTTGGACTTCCCTTGTATCCTTTGTAGTGTCGAAAGATTTATCGGGGTTGACTCGTGTTGTTGTCGAAGGCTCTGTGTCCGTTGAGATTTTTAGTTGTTCGAATTCTGCTTCCATCCCGAAAGATTTAGAGATTTTATTGAATTCCTGATCACAGTTGTCAGATCGGGTGAAGCTGTCTCTTACGGTTATGATCCCATTTGGTGCTGGCATTTTCATTACCAAATACGCATAGTGTGGTACTGCCATAAACCATGTGAAGGCTAGACGCCCCACTATCGTGTGGTATTGTGATGGATAGTCCATGTTTTCAAACTCGAGCTTCTCATGCGTGAAATTTTCTTTTGATCCGAAGACAACTTCAAGATAGATTTTTACTAAAGGAATTTCAGCTTTACCTGGGACTATGCCGTGGAAGGATGTGTCTGTCGGTGCCAAATTTGTCAAGGAGTAGTTCATTGCTCGTAGTGTTTTAGCGTAGATGAAGTTGATACTGCTTCCCGCATCCATGAAAACCTTGCTCATGTGGAACCCCGTTGTTTCCGCCATGTTGACTTGTCGTGTGATCAGTTTCTAGATCCTGTTGGATGGGCGCCCTTTCTGGATCATTGACATTGCACCCATGGACCTTGGCTACTCATCCTCCTGGTTTCTGTTTATTGCGGGTTGTGGTTGTGTTACTGGCGTCTGTACTGGAGTTGGTGGCGACGCACCAAGATCTAGGGTTCCAGGTGCGATGGTGAATCCTTGGTTTGCTGCTTCGGCTGCCTTTGCATTACATACCTCCTGCATTTTTAGAAAAGTATGGCAATCCTTCATGAGATGGTTTGATCGCCTCCTTCCTACAGAGTCGATGAAAAGTGCATATTGCAGAGTCCTTCCAACATCTAAAGTGGGGACATTGGGGGCTCCCGAGCCCTTGGTTGGTACCGCTGTGCCGATTGGCTTCCGCTAGCATCGTCTCCGTTGCTACGGTATTCACTGTTACGATCGTCGTTTCTTCGGCTGTCATCTCCTAAAAAACCAGCCGCAACATAGCTTGGCCCACCTCATCCATCATTGTTTCTCCTTCTCCTATCATTATTGCGCATGTCCCGATCTTCCTCAGGTGAGCGCTCTTGCTTGTTGTTTACTGCATCTTCACCATCAGCCCAGCGGTTTTCCATGTCCATCAGTTGCGAGTTTGTTTTGGTCTTGACTCACCCTATCTCCTCAATGAATTCTCTTTGGTGGAGACCGTCGTTGAACGCGTCAATTTCCCTTTCATCAGATATAGCTTCGGCTGAGTTCTTGATGATGTTCCACCATTATATTAATGCTCGTATCGGTTCTCCAGATTTCTGTTTGCACGCCCATAACTGCTCCAAGGATGTGGGTCGCTTAAATGTAGATGTAAAATTTCGGATGATCTTATCCTCGAGGTCGTTCTAGATACAGATGGATTCTTTGGGTAGCTTCTTGAGCCATGACCGGGCGGCGCCGCTTAAGTGTAACAGCAAGCTCTACATTGCGGTGGCCTTGGAGCCACCCTGAAGTTTAACGGTTGCCAGGTAATCTGCCAGCCAAGCTTTGGGTTCTTGGAGACCTTCGTATTTTTGGTGATCGCGTGGAAGTTTGAATTCCCTGGGTACTAGGGTCTTGCGAACCCGCTAGGTAAAGCAACTAGCCCCGCATAATTCATACCCATCCTCGCTTTCACCATCATAGTATCTTCGGCTACTATGCTCTTCTCTTGATCTATTGACTCTACATTGTGTAATGGGGTTTCTTGCGTCATCTCGTGGTTCGAAGTTTGGGTGTGCCCACATGCCGAGGGCTATTGCGATGGCGTGGTGATTTCTCGAGTTGCCTTGAATTCTCCCGTTCTCCCTGTGCGAGGGATGCTCCCACCATGCCGAGGTTCATGAGAGCAGTGCGATGGAGAGCCGCCCGGGGATCATCAGGTTCTGGTTGGGTTTTGAGTAGGTAGGTCTGGGCGGCGACAATTGCGGATTGCGCTGATTTTGCTTTGATGTGCCTTGCTGGATCTACTGACATGAAGGATAGGTCCAGATCTCGAGTTTGCTTGTTTCTTTCGGCTTATGGAATATTCTGGAGCCGTGAGGTTCCCCTCTGTGGTGCACCTTTGGTTACGCTACCAGATCTGCGGGTGTATCTTAGTTGTGCCCGCCGCATGCTAGATTCGTCGGCTAACCTTTTCCTTTCTTCGAGTTGCCTCTGCATTCTGAGCGGATCCCTCTTTTTGTGGTGGAGCAAGTACTGATATGACATGAAATCTTCGCGTGTGGCTTCCACCATCATGGGGATTGTGCCCGAGACTGCATCCCTCGCTCTTTGCTATGTTTCCGCTGATAGCCGAAGAGTTAGCTGTCCGCCGTCGCGCGTTCCCTCTCTTCCTTGTATGACCCGATTGTTGGGTGGATCTCCTTCATTTTCTCATTTTTTTTGCATCATCACCTGATAAAATATCATTGGGATCTCGGATCGGGTTACCGTTGGAGTCGCACAGTGTCACTGGTTTGTCGTTAATCATACATACTTGATGATGCGTCATGTACGTGTTGTTGCCGTCATCATTAGATTCACAAGAGACATTGTCTGGGAAGCCAGTGAAATCCCATGGGCCCTTTTCTAGGTAGATTTCAGCCATCCTGATTCCAAAGTCAATGTTTTCATTGATTTCCTCGGGTTCGGTGTTTGATGGACTTGAGCCATGTGGTGGCATTAGCTGAGAGTCTGACCCGAAGGAGAGACCGTCATACATATCGGCCAGATCCCCTAGATATGCGCAGTTCCTGGAGTTCTCTTCGCCGTTTGCCGGCTGGGGTACGGCTTCTTCATATGAGCCGACGGAAGATGCAGGTATCGTCGTAGGCAATAATGTTATGATCGACGGACCCAAAGAGATTGGGGCCGATAGGCAGAGATTCTCGGGTTACTCTACCTGGAAGTGGAAGCTTCCCATAAGAAGATCGGATCCGCCATTGAAGTTGATGGGAACCGAAACAGGGGTGGGTGGGTGTGGATTTGTCATGCTTTTTCTTAGTGAAGAGGGGCCGCCGAATCCATGACTCCAGCGTTCAGATTTTCCACAGACGGCGCTAATTGACGAGGGATAACCTCGGCAATGTCCATAGTGATGGACTTAGGATTTCGTGGAAGAGAGAACGGTGAGGATTCCGTCGGCTGATCAAACAGACAAGGGAGTCAAATTTTTTCTGATTGCTTATGAACAATATAAATACAGATCGCTCAAGGCTTTCTTCGGTACCTCTCCGTTGGCTCCTCCTAGCCTTTATATAATAGGCTGGATCCCGATGCCGTATACGGATAGGTTACAAGTTACAATTACAACACTAATGCAATGTCGGTTCCTACTCTTCTCTTATCTAGTACAATATGCCTTCCGTCAGACGCTTCTTGGGCTTTCCATGTTTCTATTTGGACCTTGCGGGTTGTAAGCCTTTACGTAATAAGGGTAACTAATTATAAGGATCCAATTAATCATACCCATGTCAGTAACCATTGATGTAACCTTCAAATTATGTTTTGCAAAATAGTAGCAGAACATGGCATGATCGAGATACCAAATCTATGACTATTGAAATCCTTGAACTAATTAACCCAGCTCTCAAATATGCACGTTGACAACTATATATCAGTATATTACAGAACTAACTAAATACCAAAAATATTGTTTATAGAGCATAACATAGTATTTCTTATCCTACTTATTCTATCACAATAGAAATGCTATCTTGTAAAATTGATAAGGAGAAAGCAACAGAATATGCTCTAGAAAGTTGACAAGATCAGCTCTCATTTTCAATTAATTCCAATGCAAATAAAGCCTAAGTTCTCATTTTTCAGTGGTGGTTATTAATGGAGAAATAAATGTGTTGGGGATATTTGTACAGAACTTACCTAGACATAGCACGATTTATATGGGATATGTATGGGAACTCATTTTTAGGAGAATAATTATGAGTTACTGCTTGATATGTGCACTTCTAAGACTTCTCCTTTATTTTGAGCTTGCACCTTCTTGGTTTGTGTTTGTTACACTGCCTCATAGATTTGATCACTCACAAATTAGATGCTCATACTTCTTGAAGAGATTATCCAATGTTTATGTAGCATGAAGAAGTCGGGCTGCAAATTATTCTACAACACATATGCAATATACATAAGCCAGTGAAATATTCCTTCATTTCCCTACATATGCCATTCGAAAAAGATTGTGTGAATGAACAATTACATCTTATTCCAAGCCAATTTTCTTCTAGGACTGTAGACTCATCTACACAAGATTAGTTGTGTGCAAGACCTTTTTTCTGCTAATATCTTGAATATTATTTTAGAGATGACAAAACAAGTAGACATTGTACTCTTCCATAGAAACCACCTACCAACGATGATCGCTAATAGAAAGAGGTTTGCCTGGTATATAATGAGGTTAAAGTATAGGCTCTAAATTGACATTTTCAACCTAAATCTATTTCTTATTCTGGAATCAAGTTAAAACTGCATGGTAGACATCTCCATTAAAAACCTAAAAACTCTAAAATAAAAGTACAACATGCTTGACAAAAGAAACCACTTCTGTCAGTTATTTGTATGCTTCAAATTTTATCGGATTTATATCTTAAACATGATGTT
This sequence comes from Avena insularis, assembly GCA_023614405.1. Classification (NCBI taxonomy): domain Eukaryota; kingdom Viridiplantae; phylum Streptophyta; class Magnoliopsida; order Poales; family Poaceae; genus Avena; species Avena insularis. Next base: position 212,998,060 of record CM042690.1, read on the forward strand.
TACAGAAAAACCAGGAGTATAACATTGATATATAACCATCATATTAACTTTTTATCTACTGCAGAAAATCTAGGTAGCTAAAATGCATTTAATTAGATAGAAAATGAAAGACCAGTGTGTGGAAACAACTACAGCAAGATGTGTTACCTCAGTCCTCAAGATCAATTCTCTAAGCACAACCCATTTTCTCAAGGGGTGAACTTGATCAGTAAACTAAATTTAAAGAAATAGATTAGTGAGTCGAATGGGATAAGTAAATCAATACTTATTGATGGGTACTAAATAAATACAACCAGGATATACGGGTAACTTCTTTCCACAACAAGGAGCCGCCAGGAGAGGCCACAACAAAAACCCATCTAGGGTTATGCACCCCTCGCCGATGACGTTGCTGGTCCGCTCCGCCTCCGGTGGCCCTAGGGCCTTGGAGGTGTGCCAGACCACGACCTCTCACCGACGAGGGGTTTTACGTTTCTTTGTTTCGCCTGCTTTTTAGTGTCTTCTTCAGGATGTTGACGTGACAGCTACATCCTGAAGTCAAAATAAGGTCCTTCCCGCACTATCCTCGCTCCGGTGGTGCATCTAGCGCTAATGGAGGGCGCATGGAGTCGTTTGTCCAGCGGATCTCGTGGGATTCTGTCCGTTTTCGTGTTCATCAGTTTGTTTTCAGGTCAGTCTCTTCCGTTCTATGAATGTTATCATTGGTGATGGTTGCTGCTCTAGTGCGTTGGTCCATTGTGGCCTTAGCACAGTGGCTTCCCGTATGTCTACTACGACAAGCTCTACTTTGACAAGCTTTTTCCGATTCCGATGATGGAGGGGCGAGGACGGCGGTGCGACTTTGGCTCGCGCTAGTGTTTGTAGTCGTCGCTAGGTGGTCCAATGACATATTTGTAATTTGTATTACTTTTGGATCTCTTTGTACCACTGATAATTATTATTAATAGATCGGTGGAATTTCACAAAAAAATTAAGGATTTACGGAAGTTCAAAAGTACACATATTGTTATTGCTAGTATATCCGACAGCGGAGAGACAGCCTTAGAAAACAATACAAATAATGATGGTTTGGAATAAATTAGAATTCGATGAATAAAATATTCAGATTAGGTTCTGTTTTCTAGAATTTTATGTCAAGAGTTCTACATTTGCATCCAAAGGTATAATCTCACAGCAATCTGATGATGTGGACCATTGGATCAGGCTTCCAAATGACATCCGGGCCATTGGCTGTTGGTAAGACGATTTTGTCCACTTGTGCACTAAAGAGCAAATGCAGTGCGTGCACCCGATTTTCCTACACAGGTTGTTGTTGCTCTATGCCTGGGCTTGTTTAGTTCCTCGGGGAAATGGTAGACCCCGCATGTCGGTCTCGTGAGTAAAGTTTTCACTGGGATATACGCGAGCATTGCTCGTTTGGCGGGGAATCAACATCTCCTTGGTAGAAACCCTATTGCCTATCCCCGCAACCGCCGCCCACCCAATCTTCTCTTTCCCCGAATCCATCCAATTCCCATCCTCTCCCACAAATCCCTCCCGCGGCCACTGCTCTGCCCTCCTCTCCCTCCTCTGGATCCACCTCCCTACCTCCACGCGTTCCTCTTCCGTGTCGAGCCGCCGTGGGTCCCCGCGCTCCCCATGCTCCCCTCGCCTTCCCCTCATCATGTCCACACCTCGTCCTCATAGCACCAACATCTCCCTCACCGAGCAAGCAAAAGCAGCAGCCATAGGCAAGCGGTTGACACAGGAGAGAGGAGGCAGGCTCTGGAAGAGAAGCAGTCAGAGGATGATGCGGAGGAGTGGCAGCAACGCGCCATGGGTAGGATGCTAATGAAAGGGGGAGGAGGAGCAGGTGGGGGATGTGGAACGTACAAAGAGGTGAACCGGAAGACCACTCTAGGAAGGGGCGGAGGAGCAGCAACACACCAGCGACATCACCGTCTTCATCGATGCAGCACAGGAGGGGCACGCGCCACACCCCCATCCCTGCTATAGTTCTACTCCGACGATTCATCTCCCCCTCAAGCTCGTGTGGCTATAGCACTCCCTCCCTGTTCACATCGACGTCATCAAGAAGGAGGCACATAAGCTCGATCTCCCTTCCCCTCTCTCTGAACTTGGTGCATGATTGGTTGTATCGATTCCTCGTTTGGGTACTTCCTTGGCTGACTGGGCAGCACCGTACGGAGCTCCTCTCTCTCTCCCGCTAATCCTTTTTAATTTACTTTATCTATCATCTTTGTTTGTCTAGATTCTTTCTAATATATTCCTACAAGGTTTTTGATGAAAAGGCAAGTGGTGGTGTGCAAGATTAATCTGTGTAATTCATTCTACTTTGTAACTTCTACTTTTCTAAAATTTACCTACAACCAACACATCATATTACCTTTCTGGATTATTTGACAAGCCACCAGTTATGTGGAATTTAGCTAAAAACAGTATAATACCTTTCTCAATTATGCCCTAATCTCTTTGGTAACTCCTATGATGATCACTAATATTTTATTGGTTTGTAGCTGCAGACTGCTATGGTGAATGATTACCATGATTTATGCACATTTTTATCTAGGTATACAAGGTGTTACATTAAAAATCCAAGAAGATTGATGTGATAGGATTAGTCTCTTTAATTGAGGTAATATTCTTTTTCTAAAATTGAGCCAGTAAATGATAGCAAGGTGAAGTAGTCAGATTGGCTATTCACAAATTTGTAGTTCATGTATTTAAAGATGAAGATGTTTCTATCGTGTATGTTCATGGATTCTATTTTATCTCTCTAACAAATCCAGATGCAATAGTTGTGAACTGGAACTCTAGGGCATACAGAGATTAGTGTGTCAGTGTCGGGCAGCAATAGAGATGATGACGCTTACATGTGCAATATTGCAATGGTCAGTGACGATGTTCCATGCCATGTACAAGTCAACAAGTTCGGACGCCTATCGGTTGATTCCCTCCTAGCCTGGCCTAGGTACATTTTATACTACTAAACATGAATACATTTTATCATGGATTTTATATCACATTATCAGCAACATAAATTTTGTAATGGATTGTATATGCACTTCTTATGATCATGTTTAATTCAGAGCCACAAATCTATCAAATAGCATGATGGAAACTATTGTAAGGAGGCTAATGTTATTTTAAGCATGGCATCACAAATTGCGGACTTTGAACTTGCCGCACCCATTGGCGGTCAGTAATTTGATCTAAACTTCTTTGTGTTGTGCAATTTCTCTACCAGGACATTCATATAACAAGGTAGTATTTTTGTGTTTTTGTTCTGCGTACTTGCATATGGGGTTAGTATTTACTCCTAGCTTATTTCAAACATAGTTAAATCTCCTGGCATATGGTTTCATTGCCTGATGCTTTTTCATTATTTGGCGTAAAAATCAGCAAGTGTGCAATCAAGTAACTATTATCGAGGCACAGCAAGCTATGCAGCAAGCTTCACCATATTTCAGGTTTTAGTGCACATATAAATAGACCATCCACCCTGGTTATTTTGAACTGGCTCCAAAACATATAGTTTTGCATGTATAAAAGATCGAGGACCTTATAGGTGTAATACTATGGTATATTAGGTTGATCTTCATATAAATTTCTCTTGTGGTAGTTCTTTAGTTCTGTTTATCACCATGTTCTGATTCTTTGTTTTTGGAATACTTTTTTTTTCAAGTATCAGCCTTTCCATCCAAGTCGCCTTTCTGCAATGATTTTCTTGAGGTGCTTCAGGTAGACCCATTGGAAGGTGCGTTGCTCTGCCAAGCCATCATGCACATGTTCTCGGTTTGTATATATTGTCTGCTACAACTACGTTATCCAGCATCTACCTTTTATGCAAAACGTCTTGTTTCTATTTTGTGTGTGCCAAATGGTCGATTTCCATGATATGTTATTGGTTATTCCAACACACCCTTGTGTGAGTGCATCCAACAGTTTCAGTCAGTTCGGGAGGTATCGACTGATGACCACTACTACTATTAACATGGCACTCTCCTATTGACATAAAGTGAATGAACCTTATTCTAAAAAACTGATTCATGTTGTAGTGGCCTGTTCCTGAAGGTTTTGGTAACGAACTAAAACTTTTCAACATGCTGTTGCTTCCAAAGATATCGACCATACTCATTTCTTCTAAGGCCATATCCTGAAGCTGCAATTATATAGGCTTATGCATCATAACTAAGTTTTTGCAACCAGACAATGCTTCCAAAGTTGAAATGTAATTTAAGGTCAAATGGTCTGCTTCTATTGAAACACAACAAAATCATATCCTTGTTTTATATGCTTAGTAAAATCTAATAGCTCTGGCTAGCTATTTGTGGTGATTCTTTTAATGAAAGATATATTCAAGAATTCCTCTAGAGTTACTGCAGATTTTGATTCCTAAATAGAATTAGAAACTTAGTATGTACTGTTATATCTTGAACAATGTGCTACTGTTTCTTTATTTGTGCTAGAGTTGTACAACTTAACAAGAAAGCAACAAGTGCATAAATATGTATGGAATTATATTGTAGTTCCTTTTGTCACCTCCATCGCTGGTGCCTTAATTTCATCATTTCATTTTGTACATGTCAAGATTGATTTTGTCAGCCCGGTGAAGATAAAATTGACTTAATTTTCAGTAAGTAATAGTCTACCATTTGTAGCTGATAAATCTTATTTTCTCCTTCACCTCAAATACTTGTCTTGTGATATCACGGTGTTTAGTTCATATAAGGTATGTAAATGGTTTCTTATTTTGTGTGGACTCTAGCAGATTAATACATGATCTGCTTAAATTTTTGGTGGTTACTTAGTAATTTGAACTCCATTGGATTGAAACTGCTATTTTGCTTCTAAATCATCATTAAACATTAGAATTGTGTATCAATAATATGTTAGGAATTGGCCCGTTCAATGTGCGTTTAACAAGTCAGGATGCTCATTTCAGGATACTGGCCAATTCTAAGCCCTGTCCAAAGTGCTAATGACTATTAGAGAAACGTCAGGGATGCATGCATATGACTTGCAAATTTGAATTCTGCTGGTATAGTTGACCGCCTTGCACGATGAAAGACATTGAGATTTACAATTCAAGGAAAATGAGAAAGGAGGGCATCTGGTGGTCTTCTTGCACCGCTAGACATGAACATCATGCTCGATTTTCTGATGAGTATGAGAATCAAGTCTAATATGGGGCTATAGGTATAACAACTATATACAAGCTTAATACGTTACCAAGCCTATCTTCTCCTTTTTCTATGTTCTAATATTTTTTTATATACATTTTAATGTTTAGGTCAATCAATTGTAAATAACCAGCATCATGTCGTCTATTTTCTTTCCATGTGATTCTACGAAGGAAGATAACCGTCGTTCATTTGTTACTGGTCCCACGAAGGTATATTTTCGTGGCAAGCAAATTTTTCATGGTGTGCATTTTAGAAATAATCTCTTGCCATTTTTTTGTATGTCTGTTATTACTCTCTGCATTTGAACTATTCTAGAGATGGTTCAAGGTCTCTTAAGGTTACAGTGTTGCTGGTCCTATTTTAGTTGGCATCCCCTTAAACTATGAGGTATATGTTTCAGTGTTGCTGCTTTAGTTTGTCCTACGTATTACTACTTTACAATCTGTCATACAATAATTAATTTGAGTGAACAGAGTAAACCGATACAATAAACTATGTGTTTACCAGCAATTATAATGTTAATAGTTGCTAAACTCATCTCTATTACTATATGGATGTTATGGCTTTCTGCATCATCGACACTTTCTGCAGCAACTTGTTAAATGATTCTGGATGCTATGGGATAAAAACCGCATCGAATTTTTTGTAGCTACTATACTGGTATTTACTCTCCTGATTACGTTTAGATGAAGTCAAAACATGGAGAGTCACTTGCTCCATTGCCACTCTATGACTGCCCTGATTAACTTCCTGGTGTGCGGTTTTGTGTTGTAGCTCCTCATGTAGCCTGTCATCGTCATCTCGTGTTCTTTTTGTTATTCAGTTCAACCTGTTTGTGAACTGTACTTTGTAACTCACTTTCTTGATAAAATTTGGTCTGAGGCCTTTAAAGTACTAGCATAATGCCATGAATTATCTCTCAGCTTGCAGGGCCATCTGCTATTGAAATGTTAATGGAAGTAGGGTGCAGTACTTAGATACACACTAGAAAAAAAATTAGTTTTGTCATAAGCATTTCAATACAAGATGCTTCATTTCTCCATTTGCATTACCAAAATCATATCTCTGGACATTATAGCAAATGGTCACGATATTGGGATTACTCAGTTAATGTAGTTACTATTTGAATGCCCCCGTCTCAAATTACTTAAATAACATATTTACGGATACACTATGTTACTACACCCTCAACATGTATCAACTAATTATGAGTTTCATAACCCTTTTGCTAAAGCATGTTGGAGATATCTTTGTCCTACAGTTAATTTCTGGATAAACACTCTCATTTTGATTGTATTGAAAGACTCAAGCATCATATCTAGAAGCCATTTTCATAGAGATTATTATCTTAGCTTCCTGGGGGATTTGGATCACAAGGGATGCAAAGATTTTCAGAGCTACACGGCATAATCTCTTTAGATGTAGGGTTATTTTTAAGCAGCAGCTCAGGGGGTTAAATTCAAAGCAAAGAGAAAGGACTACGGTCAGTCTACAGTTTGGGTAGATAGTTTCATTTAAATGCTCTCTGTTTGTAATAGATAAATGGCTAGATAGCTTATTTTCTTTTCTTTTCTTTTGCATTCTTAATGTACAAAAATCATCTACATGTTTAAGCAAAAACAAATAAAATATGCAGCTGTCATGTTTCCGTAAAAAATCTTCTTTTGCATGCACATATTGTCGGTTGTGCCTACCCCCCTAGCTACATGTGCTCGATGTTATTTTGGCTCCAGTGTCATCCTGCCATGTCGTTGTCCGGATGTCCCTTCGTTAGTGTCACTTATGTAGCACCCCGAAAAAACCACTATTAGAAAATCGCTTGGTGTTTCTGTTTTGTGCATCATCATGACCGCATGCTCATGTCATCATGCCACATTGCATTTGAGCATCGTCATGTCATCATGCATGGTTTGCCTAAAACTATTTTTCAAAAGCCCTATTTTATTTTCTACATTATCCCTTTTCTTGTTTCAAAGTAAAAACCTCAGGTCTCCCTGGATAGTTTGTTTGTCTAAAAACAAATTACAAAATACTAATAACCCAAAATTTATATTATTTTTAGGAGGCAGACAGCTAGGCCCAAAAGCCCAAGCGGCCACCTCCATCCTAAAACTACCAAACCCTAGTTCTATCCTAGCCCGCCGCCACACAGACGCGCGCTGCCCCCGCCCTATCCTAACCCACACACATTGCCGGCACAACGGCCATGCGAGCGACGCAATGCGGCACATAGCGCGCTACGCAACACGCGTGCAACATCTCGGCACGCTCCATCGCCGACCCTACCTGCGCTATACGCCAACGCCCAGTCCCGCACTCACCCTGCCTACCTAGCCCCACCTCCTCACATCTCGCTCGCCCCGGCCCCGCTGTCAACCACCTCCACCCGTGCGTCCCCACCCTAGCAGTGATGCACCGCACGAACCCGTTCCGCCCACCAGCAGCGACCGACAACTCCCGATCCCGCACGCAATTCCTGGCCCCACCAACCCGCAGCGCTCCACCTCAAACCACTCCGCACCTCACGCGTCCCACCCTGCACAGCCGCCCGCTCTCGAGCAACCACCGCTGTGGGCGCCCTTCTGCCGCTCTCCTCCTCCCTCGCAAGCATGACCAGTCCAGAGACGGCCGCCCATGCTTCTGCCACTGGCCTCTGCTGAAGCTCCCCCTTTATATGTCGTAAATGTATCTATAATTTTTGATGTTCCGTGCTTGTTTTATATCAACTTTCTTATGTTTTGTTCACACTTTGAGGTATTTTTATACATTTTCTGGAACTAACCTATTAACAAGATGCCATAGTGCCAGTTGCCTGTTTTCTACTATTTTTGGTTTCAGAAAAGCTAGTAAGGAAATATTCTCGGAATTGGACGGGACAAAATCCAAAGTCAATATTTTACTCAAAAAAACCCAATCAGAAATCCACGAAAGAGTATGTAGCCACCGCCATCTCCATACCTAGATCAAGGGGATCCGAAGCTCTTCCTAGCACCCTTCCGGAGGGGATAGATCACCCTGGAGGCCTTCTTCATCACCATGACTGTCTCCGGTGTGATGCGTGAGTAGTTCATCCTTAGACTATGGGTCCATTGATACGTCCATTTTGCATCACTATTCTATATCATAATTTACTGTTATTCATTGATATATTTCATATTAAGAGATGATACTTATGTTATTTCATCTGTTTTTGCATGGTTGATGACTTTTGGAGGATGGATCGCTGAAGTCAGGATTCTGATGGGAAAGGCACTGTTTGGAGGCGAAATTCACGAAGATCAGAAACTCCGGGAAAATACACGAAAAATCCTATTTTTCTAGAAGACGAAGGATGCCAGAAGGGGGAGCAGAGATGGGCCACAGGGGGCCCACACCACCCCCTGGCGCGGGCCAGCCCTGGCCGCGCCACCAGGTGGTGTGGCCACCCTGGCCCACCTCTGGCTCTCCCCTTTGGCGTATATTATCCCCACGAAACCCTAAGACTCGGGGAGCGACCACAGAAAGATTCTGCCGCCTCTGCGGGGCGGAAAACTACAAAGAGAGAAAGATCTCTCCGACAGGCAGAAATCTGCCGAGGAAATTCCTTCCCGGAGAGGGGAGATCGTCGCCATCAACACCACCATCAAGCTGGACTTCATTGGGATCATCATCATCATCTCCACCAGCACCATCATCACCACTCCATACCGCTGTAACAATTGGGTTGAATCTTGCATAGTTCTTAGGGGAAACTTTCCTGGTGTTGATTACTTGTTGTAGTTGATGCTATTGAGTGGAATCATTGAATTATTTTTATGTTCAGATTGTTACTTATCATTATTTCATCTCTGATCTTGATACATATGATGTCTCGTGAGTAGTTCATTTAGTTCTTGAGGACATGGGAGAAGTCATGTTGTTAGTAGTGGAATTGTGTTGTGAAAGATTCAATAGTTTGTTATTTAAGTTGTGGTGTTATTCTTCTAGTGGTGTCATGTGAACGTCGACTACATGACACTTCACCTTTATGGACCTAGGGGAATGCATTGTGTATTTGGCTACTAATCGTAGGAGTTGCTAGAGTGACAGAAACCTAAACCCCCGTTAGGAAACCTTTGCATAAGGGAGTGTAGGATCTCAGAGTTAAAAGTTGTGGTTATGTTTCTATCTTAATTACTTTCTTGTACTTGTGGATGCTTGCAAGGGGTTTAATCACAAGTATGTACTAGTCCTAGGAAGGTCAGTACATTAGCACAGGTTCACCCACACAATACTTATCAAACTAAAAAAGATTAATCAACTATATGAAACGAAAGCACTTGAAGATATTCCCGTGTGTCCTCGAGAACGTTTGGTCATCTTAAGTAATACAACCGGCTTGTACTTTGCTAAAGAATGGATTGGGCCACTTGCTGCATCTACTATTATTGTCTTTTATTTACTCGTACTTTATTTATCTGCATTATCAAAAACCCCTAAAATCCGTTTGCTAAGTATTTACAAAGAATTCCTACTCCAAGCCACTCGTCAACACCTTCTGCACCTCATTGGATTCGACACTCTTACTTATCGAAAATACTATGATACACCCCCTATACTTGTGGGTCATCATTCATGTAGTATCTAGATGGTTGGTTCTCCTCCTTTGTGCTATCATGTTTAGATTTTGTGAGCTCCGTTCATGATCAAGATTATCTATTTGTAATCTTACATGTTGTGTTTGCGGGGATCCGATGGATATTGAGATGCTATTTTAGATTGATTATTGATTCTATCATGTCTATGTTATTTGTGATCTTGCATGCTTTCCGTTGTTAGTAACTATCTTGGCCAAGTAGATGATTGCAACTCCAAGAGAGAGTATTTATGCTCGATAGTGGGTTCATGCCTCTAGTAATCTGGGGAAGTGATAGAAATCTCTAAGGTTATAGATGTGCTATTGCTACTAGGGAGAAAACAGCAATCCATTTGTCCATGGGACAATTGTATTGTTTACTTTACACAGTTTTCTTAATGCAATTAACTGTTGCTTGCAACTTAATACTGGAGGGGCTTTAGATGATAACCTGAAGGTGGATTATTAGTCATATATGCAGTTGGATTACGGTCTATGTATAATGTTGTAATGCCCAATCAAATCTCATAGGAGTCAAGATGTCTAGTATATGCATAGTATGCTTTCTCAAGTCTGTCAATTGCCTCGCTGTAATTTGTTCACCCAACATGCTATTTATCTTAAGGAGAATCACCTCTAGTGAACTATGGACCCCGGTCCATTCTTTTATTATTGATATACCATCTACTATTTATTATTTACTTTCTGCAAGCAACTACTATCTTCCACACTATACGTTTAATCCTTTGTTTTCATTAAAACCGGTGAGATTGACCTCACTGTAAGTTGGGGAAAATTTCCGCGGTTGTGTTGTGCAGGATTCCAAGTTGGTAGCAACATCTTGGAGTTGTTTCCTTGCTCCTACTAGTTTGATAACCTTGGTTTAATAACTAAGGGAAACTTGCTGCTGTGCTCATCATACCTTCCTCTTGGGGTTCCCCACGAGCTCGAGATATCTTGAGCCATCACCCCTCCCTGCCATGGTGCCACTACATCACGCCCATCCCCGACCTTGTCCTCATTGCGTGTGTGTGCCTGGCGATACCCGTGCCCAGCCGCCCCACCATCGGTCTCCCTCAATGTCGTCGTCTACCCGAGCTCGCCACCGCCAGTGGCCTCCTGTGCTCGACCCCGCATCATCCCTCAAGCCGCGAACTATCGCGCCAGCGCGGGCACCGTTGTTCCCTATCATCGTCCACCTCCGGTCGCTACCGGCCAGTGTTCCTGAGCGCTGACTCCCTGCATCTCCGCTCCGAGCCGCCCTGATGCGCGTCCTCAATGTCGCATGGCCCCGAGCGCCTCCCTTGCACTGCTCTTTGGCAGCTAGCTGCCAAGGCTGCTGCTGTCCTTGATCCCCCAGTGTTGCCGCACCTCGCTCGCATCCGCCGTAGTCCGGCGAGCCTCTGTCGGGCCCCTTCGTCTGGGTTCCATCGGACGCGACCCTACACCGACGCCATCACGTCACCCCGACCTCGACCTAGGCGTCCCTGCAGCCCAGGTGTTCTCTGATGGTCGCTACTAGTCTGGTTCCCATCGGCACGACTCCTATACACATCCGCGTACACGCGTGTATGTATTGTGCTTGTGTGTTTTCTATGGGATCCTAAGCAATGGTTTGGCCGTTGATCTCCGTCAAGTTGCGGGCTGGCGTGCACGCGCCCTCGCAAGTGTCTTGGAAGACCCATCTTGTCAAGATCTCTAGCCCTTCGTGAGACTGAGACCGACACGAGATGAGACTTCGAAGAATCGCACAAGACCATGAAGCTCTCAGACCCGGTATCCGAAGACGCCAAGACCCCAGACGCCAAGATCACCTCACGGATCCTAGAGCCCCGTTCCCGGAGTCCAAAGACCGATCCCGCCAAGGCCGAACCCCATCGACCCTCGGTGAACACCAAGATCGTCGAACCCCGATGTGTGACCCTATCAAACCCCGCCCTATTTTTATAACATGAGATATGCTTGTGCATCTTAAATCATTCATGAAGCATAAATATATATCATTGTTTGGGGTACTTTGCCGATTCACCTCATAATTAAATATGGAGCGCATATGTGGGTTATTCCTGTCTATTAATGCCTCCATTTAAATTTGTGCTGCGAATCGATCACATGTTTTGCCTTGTTAAGCCAACATTTAAATTGCAGGGTACCTAAACAACATGAACCCTCTAATTAATTATCGGTACCCTGATTCCGCTTAATATTGCCTAATTGCACTGTATCTTTGCCATGTCATGCATCATGCACGCATCATGCCCGATCTTCTGCCGTAGTATTAAATAGTGCATCCAGTGTTTATTTTAGTATTTTGCTTCTTCACGGATTAGGCTGTTGAGTGGATGCGAGTATCGACTGTTCTCTGGTGTATCTTCGACTATGCTTTCCAGACAAGCATTCTCCCTCTTTTTACCTATTTTGCGTTTATAGTCTTAACTTCCTCCTGGTTATCTATTGCTATCCTTGTTGTGATGCTTTAGTTTCCGTGCACCATTTATATTCCCTGTAGTCTCTATATTGCCTTGGACACATCCTATTATCTGTTGGTTGATAGACAATCGGCCTTGCAAGTCGTAGTTGCTTGCTCATGTACTGCTTAACGTCATCGATGTTCCACCATTGTTGGGAGGTTAGCACACGTTTAATGGTGGAGATAATCATGACTTTAATTTCAACTTGATAACTAAAATGCTGGGAATAGATATAACTAATGCAGAGGAATTGGTGGGCAATAGCTAATATTTAGTTCTTCCATGCTCAGTTGTGTCCCGTAGGTCCTGAGTACTTGATACATGTTTCTTGACTATTCACACTATCCACATACGGGAGACCCTATGGATCCTCCTTTGCCTGAGCTTGATTCATACTTTATTTCTTGGAGTCACAAACTAGTTTGGGGCTTTATTACTATCTTGTACTTATGCCATGCTTTACTGCTTTATTTACGACTGTGTGTGGAGCACCTATGCTGTTTTGGATCGCAACACGATTTCGCAGTATCGACAAGCTCAGACACACTTTCCCAGTCATTTATAGCTATTCTCGCAAACCCTGGGTCCGTCTCGGAGCTGGTCTACTTTTTTGCGGGTAGCTTAGTGGGGTGACCCCCTGAAATAATTTATGAATCATAATTGTCATGAGTCCTCGTTGTTTTTTATTTGGTTCTTCCTGAGGTTGATCGTGTGTGTGTTGCTATTTGTGCACCCCTATAGGGTAAAACTTTCTGAAAGCCGTGTCCATGGTTATGGATGACTTGGAGCACAGTATCTCGATCATAGACAACTATAACTAAAGTAGTGATATAAATTTAACTTTGACATGTCTAGTAATCAGATTCACTACAACGGAATGAGTAAATAAAAATGCCAAAAACTGCTGGGTTTGGAAGGTCTCGTGCTAATTGTATCTGACTATTAAGTATAGCAACTACAACGGAACAATTAACTAAAACTGCCCACTACTTATGATATTAGGATGACTCATGCTATCTATATCTGACTAGTAACTATTGCAACTATAATTGAATGAATAAAACTGTCAACTGTGTGAGTTCCTCGGTTTGACTTCCTCGTTTGATCTCGAGGAGGAAATACCAGGGTGGGTATGTTTTGGTGTTATTATTAGGTTGGATCTGAGTAGGTCTTTCTTATCCCTCTCTAACAGCCGACAGTTGAATCGAGTCTCTATAGGTTGTTTAGTGCATGCTTCGCTACCGCTTCAGTTCACCATAACTATGTAGGCGAGAGCCGCTGAATTCTAGACTTGTCGTGTACTAGCCTCAGTACTGATCGCTCTCTTTTTCCTTTGCCCTTTTGTTTTAGCAGGTTTGAGGTCGACGTCGTTAGCAGGGTTACCCTTCCGGCTTGGCCTGGACAGGGTTATGGACGCCGTTGGTTATTCTTCAGGACTCTTAGCCCAATTTGCTTCTTATCCGTACTCGGATGCTGTATCGATTTCAAGGTGATTTGGATCTTTGTACTGTATATCTGTATTCTTGACTCATGGAGTCATTGTTGTATATATGTTTCTGTGGGTTCCATCGTGAACTATTGTGTAATGGTAATACTTTGTTTTCCACTCGCACGCAAGTGCCTGGTGGACGCCTTTGAATCGTTTCTATGCGGGTTTGGCGAGAATCGCTAAAATCTGCATAGAGCCGATTCGAGCGTGTTACAACTTAGACCCGAGTGTATTTTCCTTTTTCTATCAGCTTATTGGTTACATGAATCTCCTTGATCAACTGTAGAGATCACATCTCTTTGTCCACGGCTTAATCACTGGACTAAGCAGAAATTATGTATTTGTGCATACTATGTTCATGTATACGTGTCCTGTAAAACCTCGTTGTAACTGCCATCCAATAGTTATATGTTGTTGCTATTGTTTGGATTTAAATCATTGCACTTATGATAGATAGATTGTTTGCTTCAGCCAAAGTTTTGGTTGTTTATATGTTCCTGTGTTCTCCTAAAGTCCTGAGTGTTTGTTCTCTCGGTCATTACTTTCATACAAAGACTTGCTAAGAAAGTGACCACATATTCTTCCCTCAAAAAAAAAAGTGACCACATATTCTCCATTCCACTCTATGTCTGTATTTTCGTAACCCTATTTGTGTGGTTCATTTACTATTGTTGTTTATTATAGCGTTTTATTGTATCTTTATCAGTCATTCAGACTGAGAATCATGAAACACTCTATATACCGGTTGACTATATTTTGAATTTCAGTACATTGTACCGAGTCTATGTACCATATCCGCCACCAAAGTCCATTTTTAAAAATAAATCAAGTTTCCTACATAGACTAAAATTTAGATTTAAACATAGCCTGAGAGATATCATTAACAGACAGTACAATGTTCTGCAATACCTTAGATGTGTCCAGCCCTATTAGCTCTGTATCTAAAACACACGGGAATTAGTTAAGTAACGTGGTTCTATTAAAAGAGTGAAGAGAGTTCGAGACTGAACACAATCATTTGACAGCCTTAGTACAAAAACAAAATGACATATATATTGCAACAGAAAAAGCTACCATGTTGCTTATAATTTTCACCCAACTTAATATGACTATATCAGGATGGTGCGCCAAGACACACCCCTAAATCTAATTATAGAAAGGGAAAACAACGAACATAGTTCAACTTACGACATGTCAGCTAGTGACAGAAACAAAAAACTCACACCGTGACACCATCCAACTACAGAGTAATCAAGAAAAACTCACACCACTTGATGAGCCCGCCTCTACAAATCTATCCCCCTTCTAGCTGTGTTGGCCACCGCATGTGGTTCAGCTTAGCTCCCTGGATGATACGCCTAGATTAGGTACTGTGAGAAATACGATCGTCTGTTGAATTTCTTCATACCTTATCTTTAGTCTCCAATGTGGAGGGAGTGCGGAAGGGTGTCGGGGCGCGTTGGACATCACCACGCGTGGGGATGCCGAGTCTAGCACCGTCGTCGCGGTTGGTGCTGCCGCCTGCCGGTAGAGGTCGAAGTCAGTGAAGCACAAGTGCCTGCATGAAGAGGAGAAAGAGATCCAGATTAGAGTTAGGGGAAGACAGTTTGCTAATAGCATCTCCACTCCAGGGCCCTAAAGCCCTCTTCAAAGTCTATGGGATGCCGACGCTCAAAATGGCGCTCATCCCGTTCCCTAAACTTTTTTTCGTGTCGGTGCGGCCTTTTTGTCATCCGGCGCCCTCAGGACAAACCCAACTCACGGAGAGGCTAGTGGGGTGTCGGATAGAGCTAAAAACGACGCGGGCTAGTCCTGGCAGTGAGATAGATGGCTCGTCTCCCGAGCGCCGTCCCGTCGCCGGCCACGTGTTCTCCCGCCATGCCCTTCCTGACCCGGCTTCCCGTCCTTTTCTCGCTATATGTAGGTGCGGCCATGCCCACAGCCGCCATTCTTCGCACAGCACGCCCGCAATCTTTACCATGAAAACCGTAGCCGAATCCCGCTATCGATGGAGCATTTTTTTAAAGATGGGGCCTCCGTCAACGTCTACGGGTGGCAGTGCCTACGTGTCCAGGAGGCACAAGCGCTCTGCGACGCCTAGTACCCATTCCCTCCGGACACTCGGTTGACGAGAGGATGGGTGCTCAACGCTTGCGGCTGCCGGTACCTCCGGTGCCGGTCGGTGAGGCCCTATCCGCGGCCATCTTTGCCCACTTCTGGTCGGCTCTCATGCCAGAGGAGAGGGACGACCCCCATTGGCATCCCGATAGCCACCACTGGTGGACGATCTTCTACAAACGACAGCACGTGGGACGCATCATCGCCTCACCGTAGGACAACAATTTCGACGGTCGGTGGCAATGGTGGAGTGCACCAGGACGCACGCTTGGCTGGGTGCTCGACTACATCACCACCAGGAACCACCCTCGTCTGAATTAAAAGTCTCTAGGCTTGCGCTCAGCGCCGGAATCGACCTCCTCCTCGCCTGTCTAGTCGTTTTTCTCTTCTGTTTGTTCTCTTGTTTGTTAAAATATGTGAAATTTGTTTCAACTATCTGTAAAAGAAATATTAATTTCATATTAGGCAATTATTTCGGATGTTTGAAGTTTTATATGGGGGCACGGCTGGGAGCCAGCGCACCCCCAAATTTGTGATCTAGCCAGTGCCCCCCAATACGAGCGAAAAAACGGCCGTGTCAGACGCCGTTTTGGGGGGACGAGTGGAGATGGTCTAATCGGGACGAATCATGTAGGGAACATCGTTGGGTCTCCTTTACTGCCCATACCTCGGTGTTGCCACCGCACGAGCGCATCGATTGCAGGATAGGGAGGCTGAAGGGGAGAGAGCGGACAGACTCATACAGGGATGTCAGCCGTTCGAGTATTTCACACGTTTCAGCTCAGTCAACCAGAAAACTCCCGACTCAACATGTGGAGTACCATCCCCGCTAGGTTGGGTCAGTCCAATTT
The DNA here is from genome assembly GCA_023614405.1 of Avena insularis. NCBI lineage: Eukaryota > Viridiplantae > Streptophyta > Magnoliopsida > Poales > Poaceae > Avena > Avena insularis. The sequence continues at coordinate 213,014,769 of CM042690.1, forward strand.
GTGTGAGTTAACGAAACAAGCGGTTCAGCTCGGGTAAAATGCAACAATATGTTCCGCAAAAAAAAATGCAACAATATGGGACGTACTAAGAATAGATCCGACGGTTTGGAGAGTCAAATCGTAGTGAGAGGGTATAGATAGGTGAATTTTACTGTTTCTTAATGATGAGGGAGAGGCAAGGAAAAATATGGAAAAAGTTTTACTTAGTATTGTCCTTCGATGGTGCAACACTCTTTCCCTTGCTGCTCGACATGAAGTTGTCATCATCATCCTCGCTCTCGTCTATCCATAAAAAGAGATGACTTGCCGGTAGTCTCTGTGAAACTTCACTCGTACATTTTCTCTTCATCCACCTTGGATTCAACCTGAGAAGTTCGTGTTGTATTTCCTGAGGGGTCCTCGATGGCCAACCATGCCTACTTAATTCTCTACCCACGTCACTAAGGAGGGTGTCACTACTAACGAGTTCCTTGATGGAACTATACCCGTCTCTTTCCTAACCTCATGGGCACACTTCAGAAGACGGTCGGGACATCCACTTTGTAAAACTACGATCGTAAGGAAAATCCAACATCTTTGAGAGAAGACACTAGACTTCTTACCCACCTCAAGCTTACCCACCTCAATGAGGAGGAGGGTTTATAGGACAAGAAGAGGAGGAGAGGGTGTAGTTTGGGAATAAGAAGTGAGCTTTATTATTGATGCCTCGTTAAAAAATCTTACCTCCCTAGTAAGTAAAAAAAGAGTAAACTTGCTATAAAAGAAAAAGGGAAAAAGAAAATTACATCAACTTCAACTAATTAGGTCCCTCCATCTTGACTCTCATGAAACATGATGTGCTGCTGCAAGTGCTGGATTCCACCTGCATTGAAGATCTGCAGCAAACAACCACATCTTCTGCACCTATCTCTCCTATGTTGGACACCATCCCACTCATAGTGTTGTTCGTCGAAGTGCTCCCACAACCTATATTTTCTTCAAATAGGGAATGGGTTTGTTGGGGGTGAAGCAAGAGCATCCATATCAGGAAAATCTAGAGCTAAATCTTGTGAAGCAATGAAACGACAAATAGCTGTTGTCTCTGTTGGATGGGATGATACAATGTATGAGCTCTATTATAACAAAAAAGTGGGACCAAGGGGCAAGGGCAATATGGAGACAAGTTTGTATGGGAATAAAAAATTGGCCTTTATGATTAGCTGCCTCATCAAAACCTTCCATCCATGGGAAAGAAAAAAGAGTACATCTGGCTCTAAAAACAAAAGAAAATTACACAAGGATAAAAAATTACAAATCCTAGAACTAAGCTTCTTGGTCTTCAGTCAATCGCATAGCTTCAAACGTAGCTATCAGGTATGGGTTCTCGGTAGTGTACTAGGCTCTTTGTCTGGCTAGTTCTCCATCTTTTAAGGACATCACTATTTTCACCATATTCGGGGTGAGACTAGTTCTTCTATCATCAATTATTCTTCTAGCTAGACTGAAAGCAGACTCTAATGAGACCATTGAGACGAGTACCTGATGAGTGCATATTTGCACCATGTTTTATATTATTATTTTGTATTGTAGATGTAGGATTTTGGTATTTACGGTGCTCGCATGCATATTTTATGTCTGTTTTCACCAGGATCAGGACAGATGATGGATCTAATGGATACAATTATTGAAGCAGTTGTACTAAGGAGAAAAGGCTAAAAAACAACGTAAATCGCTTATTTGGGAAATATTAATAATACCAGAAGAAAACCCGAAGCAAACAGAGGAGACAGAGAGCATAACGACCAACTATACGGGCGGAAGAAATATTCCTGCCATATAGCTCCGGCCGTATAGTTGGCGCCGCCTCCGTCTTGTAAAATAGTTTCACCCCGTGCAATTGGTTCGAGGAGATGACATACAGAACACCTAGAAATCGCAGAAACCTCACCTTCAGAAGGCATCTAGAGGGGGAACTCATCTGCCAGGGATCCATCTTCACCCTGCACAGATCCGAGAGGCTAAGGCATCGATCTTCATCATCCACCGCTACATCACCACCATCTCCATCCATCCCATCTACATCTTGTCTAGATCTTGTTGTAATTTCTATACTCGTTATGGATTTATACAAGTACTATTCATCTATGATTGTTTCCATTATCATTGTCATGATGTTGATTGCCTCCGTGTCTGAGTAGATCATTAGTTTTTGGGGAGATGGAGAAACCCTAGTATGAGATTGAAATAAGATAAAATCTATTATGATATTCGTCGTTGTGACCATGAGTTAGATTCTCTACATCTTGATGTTGAGAGAAGTCGACCTCTCAATATTTGCCTCTCGCGGGGACTTGATGGAGGGAACTACTTATTGGTAGACGGAGGCATGCTAGCACTTACAGTGACTATAAAGCTGTTAGCAATCCTTATGTATCAACTTGGGGATCCGAGGAAACTCACGAAACACTACCCATGCCATGGGATACGTTCTACGGGAATATGTCCCTTAATAGCGCAGTAATTAGATTGATGTCGATTGTTGTCTGCTGTGGTTATGAGGATGAGGTGCGCAACGGTTGCTGGAAAATCATCCATATACGGAGTTCCTCCCACACATACATAGTTGAGAATGTTCATGATGATAATCATTATCTTAGATCTTTACAATACTAGTAGCGTATCCATTATTCCCTAAGAACACCTTTTCCCTACTGCAGTTCCAATCTTCCTTTACATACGCAGTACTTACTTTCTGTATTAAGTTACTTTGCTTTACTTTATTATTGCTCTTATACCCAAAACCCCAAAACACCTTTTACACATTACTCACATTTTATCTTGTCACTTAGAACTTTATCTAGCATTTCTATTGCAATATTTATTTTAAAAATTATTAGACTTTAGACTCCTGCTCCCTGTGGGATCGGTATCTTTATTTCGAAACTAGCTACAAATGACCTGTGATCTTGCAGTCATCAAGATATTTTCTGGCGCCTTTGCCGGGGAGCTAAGCGTTGTAGGTCTTTTAGTTTTTGCTTATTTATTTTTGTCTTTCTAAATTTTGTTTTGAGTCACAGGTTTCCACCAACACGATAGAGTTTGAGCATATGACTAGTGCTAACCCACTCAACTTCTTTGGGAAACCCTATGAAATTTATAAAGAGACAACTCCAATGAGAAGACAAGGGGGTTTGGAATAAATCCTCTACTACTTAGTATTCTACATAAGAAGCAATTCACTAGAGATGAAGAAGATCCTGATCCATATGAGCATATTGCATGTTTTAAGGATATATGTGGCACTTTTCTATTGACGGGATATACTGCTGATGAGTTAAGGGTTAAACTTTTTAGTCAAACTTTGACAAGTACAGCTCTCTCATGGTATAGATATCTACCACCTGAAGCCAATACTACTTGGGATAATTTAGCTTGTGAATTTCTATCAAAATATTATCCATTATCAAAATCTTTTGGAATCAGGCGTCTTATAATGACTTGGAAAAATCGTTCTAATGAAGGACTAGTAAGAGCTTATATTAGATTTAAAGATTTACTACGACTATGTCCTCATCACGATTTACCTGAATGGTATTTCGTACATATCTTTTATGCAAGTTTAATTGAACCTAATAAAATTGAACTAGACTCTTTCGCGGGAGGAGCCTTTATGAATCTTCCTATCCCTAAAGCTTGGGCTTTACTTAATAGAATTCATGACCATAGAGTTTCATGGAATTTTGGTCTAGAAAGTGAAGGAGGCGTAGAAATAGAGCATGATTGTATTCATGATTATAACAAAAAAGGCCATGTGAAAGAATTGTCTAAAGAACTTTATATGGATTCAGATCTTGTGCTGCAAGTTGTTAAAGCTTTTACAGAACATATTAAAGCTCCAAAGGAGTGTCCAGTAAAGTATGATCCACCACCTAAACCAGAGAAGAAAAGAGAAGATAAATCAACACTTGCCTCCGTAGAACCAATATATGAAGTGCCTTTCCCTAACACTACACAAAAGCATATTTCTTAATATGAATAGGTCAAAGCAGTACAGGAAAAGAGGGAAGAGGAAAGCATGCCAGAAGTCAAGGGACATCTGAAGGAAAACAAAGATGAAGATGTAATCAAGGAAGCAATTATGGCTATGTACTCACACTGTAACATAGTTGAACTTGATATAGAGACTTCCATATTGGTTGAAGGTAAAACAAAGGTAAAATATGTGGGTAAGCTTATCCTTCCCTGCATATTTAAAGAAACCCCTCATTACGGTTTATGTGATCTTGGCACCGAAGTAAATGTTATATCTTATGATTTCTACCTAGAAATAAAAGAAGAAATAGAACCGGCTAAAATTGAGAATACGGATATAACAATTATGTTAGCCAACAAAAATCTTAGAATTCCACTGGGAGTAGTTGACAATGCAACTGTCACAATTGGCAACAAAAAAATTCCTATCGATTTTGTAGTTGTTGATATGCTAGCTGACACTTTTTGCCCTATTATATTTGGAAGAACCTTTTTGGGTGATATAGGCGCCTATGTTAACTTCAAGAAGGAGATTATGACACTTAAGCTTGGGGGAACGGAAAATAAATTCCATTTTTCCAAATTTAAAGACAAGTCTCCACAAGTACAAGAAGAAGAGGAAGAGAGAACTATTGAGGAAATGGCAGCTCTTTTCTTTGGTAATAAAGAAGAAGAAATAAATTAAGATCAAAATTATGAAGAAATAATTATGGAGGACAAGTCCTTAGAAGAACTAGAAGATGAATTTGATTAACTTCCTATTTTGGGACCTCCAACTGATGAGGCTTTTGAAGATCCAGAAAAGAGAGGGGATGAGGAACTACCACCCCCGGAGTTGAAGACTCTACCAGAAAATCTCAAATACAGGTTTTTAGATGATACAAATAAATTTCCTATTATTATTAGTGCTAAACTTTCAGGAGAAGAAGAAGAAGAAGAACTCATACGGATACTTAAGGAGCATCTCCAAGCCTTTGGGTAATCAATGGATGACTTGAAGGGCATTAGTCCCATGATAGCTGTCCATCAGATATTCGTGAAAGAAGGTGCTAAACCAGTTGTGGAATTTAATAGAAGATTGAAGCTTGAAATGAAAGAAGTGGTAAGAAAAGGAATTGTACGCCTACTGGATGCAGGTATAATTTATCCTGTTAAAGAGAGTGAATGGGTAAGCCATGTTCATTGTATTCTTAAGAAGGGCAGTTTTACTGTTGTTCCTAATGAAAACAATGAACTAATACCTACTAGAACTGTTGTTAGGCACATGATGTGCATAGATTTCAGGAAATTGAATAAATAAACTAGGAAAGATCACTATGCGTTACCGTTCATAGATCGAACTTTAGAAAGGTTAGCAAACCATACTCATTTTTGTTACTTGGACAAATATTCTGGTTTCTCTCAAATAGCTATTCATCCGGATGACCAACTTAAAACGACTTTCATAAGTACTTACGGTTTACATGCTTGCCGACGTATGCCTTTTGGTCTATGTAATTCCCCAGCTACTTTTCAACGATGTATGGCTACTATTTTTGCTGATTTCATAGAACTTATAATGGAAGTATTTATGGATGACTTTTCTATCTATGGAACTTCATTTACTAGTTGCTTGGATAATCTCAAGAAAGTTTTGTAAGGTTGTGAAGAAACTAATCTTGTTCTAAATTGGGAGAAGTGCCACTTTATGGTCAAAGAAGGTATAGTCCTTGGACACAAAGTATCAGGTAAGGGAATTGAAGTGGATAGAGATAAGGTTGAAGCAATAGAGAGAATGCCACCACCTAGGGATATTAATGGTATAAGAAGTTTTCTTGGTCATGTGGGTTTTTACAGAAGGTTCATTAGAAATTTTTCAGGGATATCTAAACCTTTGACTAACATCTTGAAAAAGGAAATAAGATTCAATTTTGATGATAATTGTCTTGAAGATTTTGATAAACTTAAAAATGCTTTAACTCAAGCTCCCACCATAAAACCAACTATCTGGGATACAACCTTTGACTTAATATGTGAAGCTAGCGATGATGTTGTAGGAGTAACTCTTGGATAACCTATTGGTCGAAGATTTAATATTATACATCATGCTAGTAGAACTCTCAATGGTGCTCAAAAGAATTACTCTAAGGAAGAAAATAAAATTTTTGCTGTATTTTTCTCTTGTGATAAATTTCGTTCTTATATAGTTGATGCAAAGGTGAGAGTTCATACGGATCGTGATGGCTTAAAGGAACTCCTTGAGAGGAAAGAACATAAGCCAAGACTGATCCATTGGATTCTTCCACTTCAAGAATTTGAGTTGCAGATTATGCAGAGGCAAGAAATAAAGATGTTAGATGGAGTATCCACGCTTGCCTAGGAGGACACTAATCTTATTGAGAGGAACTTTAGTCCTGGTGATTTCCATTTATGAGAATTATTTGATGAACTAAAGTCAATTCCTCCAAGAGAGAAGGAGTCCTTGCTGTGGGAGGAACTTTTCATACCCAATTAAGCAAATGGTAAGTACAAGGTAAGTGTTCTTACCCAAATAAGTGATTTAATTTCACAATTTTTACTCTTGAAAATTCTGTTTTTGAACTCCTTGTGTTTTTCTTAAGATTTTAGATGTGTTTTACCAACTATACGGGCGGAGCTATATGACCGGAGCGGGAGCTCCCACCGTATAGTTGGTCGTTAAACTCTCTGTTTCATCTTCGTCAAATTGTTTTTGATATCTGAGCCTATACGGTTACAACTATACGACCGGAGCAAAAATTTCGGCCGTATAGTTGGTCGTTAAACTCTCAGATGGTTTTTCTTTTTGGTGCCGATATCTATACGGTTGTAACTATACGATCAGAGCAAAAACTTCGGCCGTATAGTTGGTCGTTAAACTCCCAGGCACTTTTGATTTTCAGTGTTTGAAACTATACGGTCACAACTATACGACCGGAGAAATAATTCTGTCCGTATAGTTGGTCATTAAACTCTCAGACACTTTTCGTTCGATCTTTCTTTTTATTCATTAAAAAACGTTATTGTCGGTTCCGAGTCATGATTTAATCGACCTGGACTCGAGATATTTAGAAATATCTGCCCGGAACCAACTATATGGCCGGAACTATACGAGTTGTGCCCGCATAGTTGGTCGTTACGCGGCAGGGAACTTCCAAATCCGTGATTTCTTTTTCTGTTCCGTTTGGATTATTTTCGTGGATGACAATTTGGTGTTTCTCGTGAGTTTTACCGACCTCGGACCCCTCATATATACTGCCATTGTCTATCTCTCTAATCGCTATCTACAAAAACCAATCTAGCGATGTGCTATCCCACCCCAGGCCGTGGTAAACCCATGGGGCTCATTGCTCCTTCTACGGACCGTTCTAGCAGCCCGTCCATGGAGGACGATGACGAGGAGGTGGAGAGGTTTAGCCCGAAGTACAAGGAGTACGTCAAGCCAAGCTACTTCAATAATGATTCCAATGGCGATGATGACGTAGTTAACGTCTACATCCGTCACGACATCTACGATCCACCGGAGATCAATTGGGTGGCAATGAAGAAAGCTCAACAAGGGAGAGAAGATCGCAAGCCGCAAGGAAAAGGGCGTGTGCAGACGGCCAAGTTCATCACCACAGATTCAAGGCTGCACAAGCGTAAGGAATTATCTATTGTTGGTGCAGGTGCTAGCAAGGAAGGAGAAATTCCACTGCCGGGGCCAACCATGGGCGCTCGTATGAAGGTTAAACCTCAAGAGGAGTGGAGGTACGGTTTCCACTTCCCCGATCCATCAATTATGGATGAGGAAGAAGAAGCTGTCCCTAGGACGAAGGATCGCGTGCGGGCACTAGAGATATATCAGAAGCAGGAGCTACTCCATCGCGTCGAAGTCCGTCACCGTCTCAATGAGATGGAGAAAAAGGAAGACCTCCCTCCATTGGTGACCAAGCTCGCTGATAGAGTGGATACTCTGCAATATGATCTACGCAGGTGTTACAACCACATAACTACTCTGGAGGAGACCAACAAGAAGCTACGCACTGTGGTGCTACATGCCATGGCACCCCAGTGATCTACAACAATCATGGTATCAAATAATCGCAAGGGATTATTTGATCCCGCCTGGCTTGATTCCAAGCTTGGGGAGATCTTTAAGACCTAGTAATCTATCTTATAAGTTTTATTATTCTTGCATTAGTTCGAACTAGAAATAAAGTTTGCATCATTAGAATTCCCTTCAGGAATAGTCGATCCCTTTTATGAAATTTTGAGTTTATTATTATATATGGAGTAATATTGAGTTTGTGTTTGCTTTATGGATATATGAATGGCTTGAGTATGATTTTACTTGCACTTGATGATAGCAATAGGAGTCTTCCACACCATTGGTATTAATGGAACACATAAAGATAATTTGGTCAATATGCTGTAATAATACGGTTTGATTCAAAAACAAAAATTATCTATACAATTAAGTTGGAAAAGAAAAACCTTGAACAAAGAAAAATGAAGTGTTATCTAAATAGAGTGAGAACAAGTCGTGGTAGAATCTCAAGTTATAAAGAATGCTTCATATATAGTTGGAATTTGATAATTGAGATCATTGAACTTTGAATTCCTACATGAAGTGGAATATATGGCTAGCTCCTTTGCACATCACTTAAAACAAAAGTGTGAGCATATATGCAAAAGAAAAGAAAAAGAAAAGAAGAAAAAGAGCGAATGTGCAAAGAGAAAATAGGCATATGCCACTATATTGTAGTATGACGAAGAGACACTTTTGAGATCTTGAATCCTAAGTGAATATGTTGACCCTGAAACACTTGGGACTACTTCGTTAACTCATTCGGTTGAACCATATTTTTTACATTATGTTGAGATTCATCTTTTATGAACTATTGATAACTAAGGTATGGAAGCCTTCCAATACTATTTAGATGGTTCGAGTAAGATACTATTCATGGACTTATTCCTCTGTATCGTATATGATAAACACATGCTGCAATTGCCTCATTTATTTTACCGACTTAGCTTCATGAATATGAGGATCACATCCATTAAGCTAAAATCTTGCTCGGGACGAGCAAGAGTCTAAGCTTGGGGAAGTTGATGAGTGCATATTTGCACCATGTTTTACATTATTATTTTGCATTGTAGATGTAGGATTTTGGTATTTTACTATGCTCGCGCGCATATTTTATGTCTATTTTCACCAGGATCAGGATAGATGATGGATCTAATGGATACAATTATTGAAGAAGTTGTACTAAGGAGAAAAGGCGTAAAAAACAATGTAAATCGTTTATTTGGGAAATATTAATAATACCAGAAGAAAACCCGAAGCGAACAGAGGAGACAGAGAGCATAACGACCAACTATACGAGCGGAAGAAATATTCCCACCGTATAGCTCTAGACGTATAGTTGGCGCCGCCTACGCCTCGTCAAATAGTTTCACCCCGTGCAATTGGTACGAGTAGACGACATACAGAACATCCAGAAATCGCAGAAACCTCACCTTCAGAAGGCATCTGGAGGGGGAACTCATCTGCCAGAGATCCATCTTCACCCTGCGCAGATCCGGGAGGCTAAGGCATCGATCTTCATCATCCACCGGTGCATCACCACCATCTCCATCCATCCCATCTACATCTTGTCTAGATCTTATTGTAATTCCTATACTCGTTGTGGATTTATACAAGTACTAATCATCTATGATTGTTTCCATTATCATTGACATGATGTTGATTGCCTCCATGTCTGAGTAGATCATTAGTTCTTCGGAAGATGGAGAAACCCTAGTATGAGATTGAAATAAGATAAAGTCTATTATGATATTTATCGCTATGACCATGTATTAGATTCTCTACATATTGATGTTGAGAGAAGTCGACCTCTCAATATTTGCCTCTCATGGGGACTTGATGGAGGGAACTACTTATTGGTAGACGGAAGCGTGCTAGTGCTTACAGTAACTATAAAGCTGTTAGCAATCCTTACGTATCAACTTGGGAATCTGAGGAAACTCACGGGACACTATCCATGCCATGGGATACGTCCTACGGGATTATGTCCCTTAATAGCTCAGTAATTCGATTGATGTTGATTGTTGTCTGCTGTGGTTATGAGGATGAGGTGCGCAGCCGTTGCTGGCAAATCATCCATATACAGAGTTCCTCCCACATATACATAGTTGAGAATGTTCATGATGATAAATTTTATCTTAGATCTTTACAATACTAGTGGTGTATCCGATATTCCTTGAGAATGCTTTTTCCCTAGTACAGTTCCAATATTCCTTTACATACGCAATACTTACTTTCTATATTAAGTTACTTTGCTTTACTTTATTCTTGCTCTTATACCCAAAACCCAAAAACACCTTTTACACATTACTCGCATTTTATCTTGTCACTTAGAACTTTACCTAGCATTTCTATTGCAATATTTATTTTAAGAATTATTAGACTTCAGACTCCTGCTCCTTGTGGGATCGATATCTTTATTTTGAAACTAGCTACAACAATCTATGCTCTTACCGTCATCAGTACCCATAGCACATCATGTGCAAATATGGAAAGCACTAGATATGTTGACACTTTACACTACTAGGGAAAACCGTACTCTAGGCGCACCATAAATACCATTTGAGGCGCATATGGGATGCACCTCAAGGGTCGCGCCGCTAGTATTTTTTACTCAAGGCACATATGATATGCGTAATGTATAACCCAGATATGTATGCACCTCGTATAAATATATACAAGGCGTATATAGATATGCGCATCGCATATGTAGGGTATACATGACGCATATCACATGTGCCTCGTGTATATTTGATAGATGCACCTCGCATATATTTGACAGATGCGTCTCCAATAGCCTTACAGATGCGCCTCGAATGACATTTTAGAAATTCAAATTTTACAGATCCACAATACAGTCCAGAATACATTACACGGGTATTATATAGTCCAGAATTTAGTATAAACAACACAAAATTTCCAGAAAGTTGCAATTGGACAAAACATAGTAGAACCAACAGGAATACAAGTAAATCACACATCAACTTGAATTAATCCACGGCATACGAGTTCACACATCAACTAGAACCAACTAGTACATCACACAACACCAATAAGTGTGTGCCAAGTTCACATCTCTCGGGGACCGAGTACAAGTTCACAATCACATTACAACTACAACTCTAGGTGAAGTAGAGCACACAACCTACCATGAAGAGCAAGGTGGTGATCACGACGAAGTTCCTCCACTTCTTCCTCCCGTGCTTCCTTGACTTCTCTTCCGCCACCTCCCTACTCTTGTAGCCTTAGTAGTTGTTGCCCGAGAAGTTGTTCACTTGCTTCTGGCAGTCTTCCCAGTCCCTGTACACACCTGGATTCCTATCGATGTACATGACATAGAACTTCTTCGCCATCTCATGTACACAAGATAGATGATATTAGCTATGTCAGTGGAAAGCAATAGAAGTTCACAAGATAAAATCATGCATATATATGGGTGCCTCATACTTTAGGTTGGGCATGGAAATAACAATGCCACATATAGATATGGTGTGGTGATAACCCCCAAGTGCAGGGGATCACCGTAGTACCTCTCAATGTGGAAGTAGGGTATCGATCCACAGGAGCAAGAAGGAAAAGCTATCTATTCTCTACAACTAAAGTGTCACAAGTTTTAGTTGATTATGCACTAAACAAGTTTTAAGGAATAAGATGGTTGTTTTAATGGTTGGAAGTTTAATGTAACAAAACAAGAATATAAAAGTGTCTCAATCCTCTTCAATGCAAGAAAACAAGACAAGGGTTTTGTTTTATAGGAACAATGGACATGGGTTCATGGGTTCACTTAATCCTCTCTTCTCCATCTATGGTGATTATCATGTTATAGATAGTAAAGGTACACATAATTGTCATGTTTTAATGGTACTTTTATGGTGGTTACATTTCATAAAACACATAGGTGAAAGAAGTACTCCTTTGTGTTACTAGGTCACCCTTGTAATAAGGATAGCATTTCGTTTGTGTCACACCACACGTCATACTTCTCCCTATTTACCCCTAGATAAAGGATGTTGGGCTGCATTGCTGCCACTCAATACATATGCCGCTGTCACTCGGCCACCCATTACCTACATACATCATACTTCTTAATGGAAAACATTCTAAACACTAGTGCAATGATTCATATGTTGTGATATGGTGTGAGTATTATCACATCTCTCTCATCTACCCCCACTTGGTGGTGTCAATCACCTCATGATATGGATAAACAAGGCATTATGTATAGATCTAAACTATTGCATGCATCATACAATATTCTAAAAATATGACAAACCATACGAGATCCAACACAACGGTAAATGAATAACAAGTACTATCTCATAATACAATATCCACCATAGGAATTACATAGATAGATCCATACTCATGCAAGGCACATCATATGGACTTCACAACAATCATACATGGAGAGATTAGACCAATTTACCACCATAAACCCAAAGTCCAGGGGTTGGAATACTCTCCTATCATCATGGAGAGTGATGAGGAGGCGTTGGTGAAGGAGGAGACGCGGCCGGAGGCGATTCTAGGAGCGGTTCCCCCTCCAATCTTCCTCAGACGGCAGCCAACAAACTCTCTATTCTTTGTGTTTTCTATCTCCACCTCCTCCATATCAAGGACTCCCGGGGGATCCTTATATAGGGGTTTCTAGGTCAAGAGAACTCCATGGGCGAAAGAATCAAGGCAATCGGATGACCGAAGAGGAAAAGAGGGTAGGTGGCACACCCACCTGGGCTAGGCACGCCACCCAAGCTCTTTTGGGCCTCATGGCCCTCCAGGTGAGGTTCTTGTGCTCTAGAGGCTTCTCGTGGATAAATATTGACATCCCCAAAAGCTTAGGTCCATTTGACTCCGTATAGGTCCTGAACCATCAAAAACATTGAAAACAGAGTTTTTCTGCCCTGCCGGGTTATAACCAAAATAAAGGGGATCATTGGTAAATCCCCAAAAATCAATATAAAATATGGATATAACATTATATATGATGCAAATATGTGGATAAACATGTTAACAAACTACAAAGTTCATGTATGCATTTTACATGCATCAACATCCCCAAGCTTAACCTACGCTCGTCCTCGAGCATGAAGGTGATAAAAACTAAACATGGACTTTGGAGTTTGTTACCTTTGCTTCTTTCATTATCATGTAAAGTTCATAGGCTCAATTCCTTTCAATGAAACATAATATTCAAGTGTACTATCAAGTTGTATCTTTTACACATCTATAAACATGTTAAATAATAAGTAATGGTGTGATAAAACAAATGATGAACAAAACAAACCTTCAAGCACACTTTGATGAACCTATAGAATAAGAGACTCTTTTCATGATTGTCATTGGTGTTTTATGCCTTTATTTTTGGGCTACTTCTTTGTTTCATGCCCTTGACTAGAAGACTCACTTCTTAGTTTCATGTCTTCCCTTGAGATGTTTTGCATGCCATACTGAAAGTAAGCATTGAATACATATGTTAATCCTCCATAAAGAATGTAAAATAAAGTTTTGAGCTATGTAGTTCATATCAACAATACTAATAAGGATGGGTTCCAAGTATATTTTATTTCGAAGCTTCATATGGTTTATGTGCTAAACATCTTACAAGTTGATTGTTTCATGCACCATACCTATGACCTTGCACTCCTCATGCTACTCAACTTAGGCATGGCATTGTATGCACATATTGGTCTAAGAAACCGCATCACTGAAGTACCTCTTGCTCCATGTGTAGCTATATGCCCCCTTTTTGTATTTATTTATTTATTTAGCATAGGAGTTAATATAATTCCTTGGTCATGTTCAAAGTGGGAGGGGGAAGTATCTATACTCTATAAGAACAAGAAAATAGACATATGAATCATATCAATAAGGATCATCATGCTATAAGTTTCCACCATGAGTTGCTGCACGGCGCATGGATTTAACTAGTGGTTCAGGAGTGTTTTATCTCAACATGTCTACTCAAGTATGCCACTTTATTTCACATCAATGCAATCCATATGCCGAACTTTAACATGATTAATTATCAACATTCAACATTGAAAGCTTGTGCCATGACAACATGGTTTGGCCAACAACAACTAATAAGATGTAAAGCACAAAAATTTCCATAGTGGTATCACCCCAAACCTTACTTTCTTATGAGCTTTAAAATACATGAAAAAGATTTTTTTAAGTATGTTTGGAGGATTAACATACATATTATACTTGAAAGTAGCTTTTTCCACAAATAGGTGGATATGCCTAGTCTAGTTTGTGGGGTTTGGAACGAGTCTTAGCTTGTATTGTGAAGGCTTAGCAAAAAGAGATCTAAGGAGTGTGCCATCTAGTTCATAATGCCAACATTTAATTTCTCACCTTGCTCCTTAATGTTTAACATAAATATACACAAGCAAAGGATACAAATTAATAGGCACAAAATAAATCATACTTTATATGAAGTACTTGAGCTGAAGAACTAGACACAACATGAATTTCAACTTTTTGCTTTTATCTCCCTTTTTTATTTCAAGGCATTTTTATTCATTTTTAATCTCATTAAGGCAAAGTTCTTTTCAATAGCTCTATCGTACTCATTTATAATAATAGTGTTGCTGGTCCTTTTAATGCAAAACAAAATTAAAATAAACAAAATAGACGCTTCAAGTTTGTACAATAGTTTTATGTTGCTCGAAAAACAAATTTTAGAGGTTTGCAAACCGAGCGTTTAATAAGTCCAGTGGAGTGCCTTGGGAATCCCCAAGCTTATGGTTTTCACCATCCTTGAATTGCTCTTAGTGTGATTTTCCTCTATTCCCTATCAAAAAAACTTCAACACAAAACTTTTCCCCCATCTCTTTTCTGAGTGGTGACATTAGTGGCACAAAAGCATAATAGTTTTTGCATATATATCAAAGAAAAAATTATTTCTAAATGTTCCAAAAAGCATATGATGTTTCTATATATCACTAGCATATAATATGACTCATAACAATCATTTTAGGACACTTGGGAATGGTTAAATCAAAACAAGGCAGAATCTGTCCAGATTTTCAACAGCACCAAAACGAATTTATTTAGACCACTTAGACATGTCAGGATTTTTAGCAAATTTTTTGCATACAGAGGATGAAAAGTTGTAAATTCTGTGTAAATATGAGCGCAGTCGAATTTACAAAAAAACATAAAATGCTTGCACTAAAAACTGTTCTGCAGAAATTTGCTACTCCATATGTTGACAACTTTTATAGCATCCAAAATGGGTTTCACTTGGTACTTTATTAAAAACTCTAGAAAAGTAAGTCTCTAGGATAGAGCTAACAGAGCCATGAGAGCGAGCGAGCGTGCCCCCCTCTGTGCTGTCGGCCACCCCAACCCCGGTGGCCACAGCACCGCGTCGGCTGCCACTCTGGCCCTGATGGCCAACTCCCCCTCCCCTTTGCTAATGTCAGTGCAGTCGCATCCTCCTCTTCTGCTAGATCTGGCACGGGGCATCGCAGCGCTAGTCACGAGCAACGCTGGCAGGTGGCCAGCCCTAGATCTGCCTCCTCCAACTTCCGCCCGGTCGTATCGGGCCTCGGGCTCTCGCCATCCTCCTCCCGCTTCGTATCCATGGAGGTGGCTCCTGAGCCGCTGGCGCGCGATGCCACGATGGAGGGAACGAGGAGGGAGGGTGGGTGCACGATAGGCTGGGTTGGGTGGACCCCCCTCTCCCACAAGACATGGTGGTGGTGCCACAAAGCTGCTTAGTGCGAGGCTAAAGCGGCGGGGCACCGGCTGGTTTTGCCGGAGTGGCAGGGTCTCTGCTTCAATTATGGGCGGCTAGGACATCGCAAAGAAGTGTGCACCTTTGACCCGCTCTGACTTCACTGCAGCCAAGATGGGAATGAGACGTATGATTGCAAGAGGCCCAGGAGTCCGAAGGTTGAGGAGCGACTCAGGCGACAGGCGCTAGCCAAGCTTGCCCGGAGATCCCCTCCACAGAACCTGCTACGGTCCATTCCGCAGCGGGTGTCGCTGTCGGCGCCGCGCACCGCCCCATATTTCACGATGGTGGACGACCTGGTGGAAGAGGAGTCCGTGTGCGTGGTCTATCGCTCGCCAGCCATGCAGGACCTAGAGCATCGGCTGCGCTTCGCCATGGTTGCTTATGCCAGTGGCTCCAGGCCGTAGGTGACATGTGCGCAGGTGCAAGAGGCACTAGTATGTGTGCGCGGTGTGCCGTTCTTTGGTTTCTCGGTGCACCCGTACAGCCCTGAGGACTTCCTTGTGGTGTTCTCCATAGAGGATCTGCGGAACTGGGTGTTAGGGTGGCCTTCCATAGAGCACCGAGGCATCTTTCTGTTCTTCTGGAAGTGGACGAGGCAATCTCAGGCCACCATGGACGTATGGCGTTGTTGGAACTGGCCCAATCTGCAACACTGTCTGCCGTGTACTTTTCGGCAAGTTGACGAAGTGCTTTCTCGTCAATAGTTGCAACGTGATCGGCTTGGCTCAAATCAGTCTGGCGAGACACAAGTAGCAAGAACTAAGTCGCCGAGACACACACGTACGTAGAACCTAAGCAGGCACACATGTAGCTTGATCGATTCTTCTATGCATCTAGCTCACGTACCCATCACAGGAAACACTATAGCCAGAGGTGCATATCGCGCCTCGTAATATTCTTTATTTCTTCTGTCTCGGTAGTTTACAAGTTACAGGGATAGGCAGCTTATATACACGCACAGAGGCAATACTTGCTAACCTAATCGGTGTAGAACTCTAACCCTACACAGAGACGGAGATGTATACGTACGTCCAGAACGCACACGATGTTGTACCGGCATCGGTCATGCTTACCTTTTCTAATAATCACCCCCCTAAGCACGATGTGCGCTTCACCTCCACATGGATCCCAAATACGCCAGCTACTCGTCATGGGCGTTATCCACGGCATAGCTTTTGCCGCTCCCATTCTCAGCACCCATGTCACCGACTTTGCTTTTGTCAGCTTCTCCATGGCTTCACGCCGACCATCTCTTTTGTCCGTGCCTTTCTCCACGCCTTTACGCTGACAGTCCTTTTTGTCCGTGCCTTGAGACATTATACTTGGTTCGATGAAGTAGTTTCTCATCGATGCTTCGCATATTTGATCTACTGCTTGCCGGTGCTCTTGGATGCAATAGAACAAATATGTAGGAGCTAGCTCATGTTGGTTGACTAGCAAAGTTAGCTCGTGACTAGCAATTCTGACTTCTACCTTCTCCTGACCAACGTCATCTTCTGACTCATCCAGAGTAGCAAGGCATAGGTTGCCTACCTGTAGCGATTCGTGTTTTCCTTTTGAATCCCTTTCTGGCATGTTTCCTTCTAGCTTCTCTATAACACGTGAAAAGCCTCTTGATAGATCTGCACGCCCTATTGTTGGGTCTCCTTCATCTGTCTGGTCACCAGTCCACACTCTTGGACCGTCGCCTTTTGGTCTTGCTGGCATGTTTACTGGGCTCGCTTCAACTCGCCCTCTTCTTATAATTGCTGGGCAAACAAGTGCAGGTATCGCTGTGCATGCATCTGCGCATCCTTCTAGTTCCGTATCTTCTGGCCACAGACTAGCCATTTCTTCAAATTTTTTGTCTTCTGGGAGAATCCCCAGTGCTTCTGGCCTGGTGTCCACGTCAGGAACACCCCCTAGGCCTTCAATGTCTTCTAGGTCCGAACTTGCTGACAAGGATAAGTTTGGTTGATCCATATTTTCTTCATACTCAATATCCCACGTGACGTGAAAAGTTGGATATCCCAGTTCGTTGTAGCCCCAATTCCATGACTCGCCTTCCTCAAAGATTATGTCACCCCTGACAACCACCTTATTGGTATAAGGATTGCACAAGCGGTATTCCTTTAAGCTTTCGTAGCCTGTCATGATCATTGGAGTCCTCTGCTCCGCCAATTTACTCTTATGGTCGGACTCCGTCTTGACATGCGCCACGCACCCAAAAGTGCGAAGATGATCAACCGAGGGTTTCCATCCGTACCATGCTTCATACGGTGTTATACCAACTCCACTCTCAGTTGGCTCCATGTTCAGCAAATACACAACCGTATTGACTGCCTCACCCCAGAATTTTCCTGGCAAGCCTTTACTCTTCATCATGCTCCGTGCCATGGTCAACACAGTTTGATGCAGCTCACCCTCCTGATCAATGTGTAGGGCTCTTATCTTCGCCTCCACCTTGAACTCTTTGGCTTCCTTGATCTTCTCGAATGCTTATTGAGCTTGACCCTTACTTTTTAGCAACACAATCCACATGTATTTACTATGATCATCCACCACAAGCATGAAGAACTTATTGCCAGACGGAGTTGCAGGTGAAATTCCAACGCATAGATCGCCATGAACAAGTCCCGAGGCTTCACTTGTCTCAAACGTGGCTTCATATGGTAATGGGGCACTCCGTTCCTCGTGATCCACACACGGTAGATCGTGATCCACTTGCGCCATAATCTCCGTAGCTGGTGATGGAGGATCCTCCTCATCCTTCAGCTCAGTTACTTCGAGCATCAGCATCATCGGTACATCATCTCCTTCCTGGCCAATGAGAGCCCTCTCCTTTTCCTTTGGTGGTTTCCAGCAATCAGCCTTGAAGTGATCGAGCTCGCCGCAGTTATGACACCTTACTTTCTTTATGTCAAACTTCCTCCGCGGCAGGGCATCATCTTCATCCTCCTGCCTCACGATGTACTTTTTCGCTGGGCGTTGCTTCTCCTTGCCGCTCGTGAATTCTCCTTGCTTTTCTTTCGAAAGAGTCATCCATTGCTGCTTCGTGAGCATCAGGTGCTCAACCTGTTCTGGATCAATGAAGCTGATCCGTATTCTCTCGTCGTGTGCCTTGAATCTTCCGATGAGATCCTCAACCGTCAGTGTATTCAGGTGGAGACATTGTTCGATCGATGTGACGATCTGCATGTAGCGCACCGGTGCCGCACGTAGGAACCTTCTGACGTTCTTGACCTCATCCAATCTCTCGCCATATCCCTTGATTGTGTTGACGAGGGTAACGAAACGGGCGGTAAACTGATCAACTGTCTCGCTCTCCTCCATCTTCAGATCTTCAAAACTTTTCATCTAAGTTTGAAGATGTGCTTCCTTCACGCGGGCATGACCTTGGTGCAAGATCTTGATCGTCTCCCATGCATCCTTTGCCGATTTCTTTCCTACAAGGTGCTGCATCACGTCCTTCGGCACGACGGAATAGAGCGCCATTAGCGCTTGGCGATCCTTCCATTGCCGTGCCTCCTTGACTAAATTTCGCCTCCTAGATCGACGGCCTCCCAAACCTCCTGAGCCTCCATGGCCACCTCCATGTTGAGTGCCCATAGCCCGTAGTCCTTGCGATTGAGGCGTGGATACAAAGCCGCCCCCACCGTCTCTGTCACTGGTGCCGATGCCGAGCTCTCGCCAAACTTCACCATCGCCATGACCTCCTAGTACTTTCAATAGATCACGAACGATGACCTTGGCTCTGATACCAATTTTTGGAACTGGCCCAATCTGCAACACTGTCTGCCATGTACTTTTCGGCAAGTTGACGAAGTGCTTTCTCGTCAATAGTCGCAACGTGATCGGCTTGACTCAAATCAGTCCGGCGAGACACAAGTAGCAAGAACTAAGTCGCCGAGACACACACGTACTTAGAACCTAAGCAGGCACACATGTAGCTTGATCGATTCTTCTATGCAGCTAGCTCACGTACCCATCACAGGAAACACTATAGCCAGAGGTGCATATCGTGCCTCGTAATATTCTTTATTTCTTCTGTCTTGATAGTTTACAAGTTACAGAGATATGCAGCTTATATACACGCACAGAGGCAATACTTGCTAACCTAATCATTGTAGAACTCTAACCCTACACATATACGTACGTCCGGAACGCACACGATGTCGTACCGGCATCGGTTGTGCTTACCTTTTTCTAATAGGCGTTCCAGGGTCAACCTGTTGATCGAGGGCATGCCACCACATGCGTGGGATCCAGAGGTGGTGAGGCAGTTGTTGGGCTCTTCCTGCGCCATCGACAAGCTAGCGCCGGATACTACTTCCCGGGCAAACCTCTCTTCCTTCAAGCTCTCAGCTTGGACAAATGACCCAGAGCGGATTCCGCCAGCAAGGACGCTGGCGATTCCGGAGCCTGAGGAGCTTGGAGAGGATACGCCCTCACCTGGGAATCTCCCCTCGGACGACTCTCGAAGTACACCGCCGGTGAGGCTGGCGGCTGCCAAGAAAATGCTCAAGTACAAGGTACTGATTCATGTGGACATGGTGGAGGAAGAGGCGGGACTTGATGTTCACCGCGAGGGGCTGGATATGGGTGTGCCCGACCTAAGGAGTGCGGGTGCTCGTGGCCATAGCTCACCTGGCGTCGGTGGAGCTGGGATTGGCAGATCGGTGCGGAGGCCACCATGGCGGCGCGGTGTGCCCGACGAGCGAGGGGGCAGGTATCGGTCAATAGCGGGCGTGGCTGGTCAGCAGCTGACCTACCGCCAGGTGGTGGCATAGCCGCCTCCCAGCTGGCGTATACCCCTGACGGATGGTCGTGCGCGTCAAACACCTGCGACCGGTATAGGTGGGCCACACGGCGTTTCTAATCGAGCCTCGGAGACGAGGGCACCGTGTGAGGCTACTGGAGAAAGAGAGACAACGTTACAGCTGCCGGTGAATGACGGGGTCGATTTTTCTATTGCCCCCATCCCCAACGGAGATACGTTACAAAAGGATCAGAGCACAAGACAAACTACCAATTCCATCCTGGAGCCTGCGAGGAGAGACGAGGAGCTGGAGCCTTCACAGAACCCCATCCCAGGCATGTTCACCTGGAGCAACGAGCAACACCCTCCAACCATGTCTAAGTTAGATAGGGTGTTGGTATCCATTGATTGGGAGCTGAGGTACCCTGAATCGCTATTTTAGGCGCCGTCATCTTCAGTCTCGGTTCACACGCCATTTCACCTCTCCACGAATGCATGCTATAGGCCGAAGAGGAGATTCAGGTTCGAGATTTTCTGGCTCAAGTTAGATGGGTTCGACGAGGCTATCAAGGAAGGATGGAATTGTGAGTCGGCGATCGTGGACCCTTTCCTTCATCTAAACGCGTGCTACCGCAACGTAGCATTGCATCTCCAATCTTGATGAGATAGAAAGTTGGTAACTTGAAGCTATAGATAGCTATGGCGAATGTGCTCATACATCACCTTGACGCGGCTCAAGACCATAGAGAGCTCTCCCTGGAGGAGCGGTGGCTACGAAAGACGCTCAAACATTCGGTTCTGGCCTTGTCGTCTTTGCAGCGCACCATGGCAAGACAGCACTCACGAGTTCATTGGTTGGTTGAGGGAGATGCTAACTCCAAGCTCTTCCATGCAGTATCCAATGGGAGATGCACCAAAAACTTCATCCCCATGATTAGACAAGGGGACGAGTTGATCATGGACCAAGAGCGAAAGGAACAGATCTTCTTTGACATGTACAACACGCTTTTGGGCCAAACCAAAAATAGAGATAACACGATTGATCTAGAGGCTCTAGGTATGGTACGGAGGCCAGATCGCTTCGAAGGATTGGGTGCCATATTCTCGGAGGAGGAGGTCTGGGAAGTTATCAAGGAGATACCGTCGGACCGCGCCCCAGGTCCAGGCAGGTTTGTGGGAGCCTTCTACCAGCGTTCTTGTCCTATAATCAAGCAGGAGATCATGGCAGCGCTTCTTAAGTTGTACGTGGGAGATGGGCGAGCTTTTGGTAAGCTGAATCGGGCACTGATCACTCTCATCCCTAAAAAGGCCGAGGCCCAAGAGTTCAGAGATTTCAGGCCGATCAACCATGACCATAGTTTTGTGAAGATGTTCTCCAAACTTTTGGCGAACAGACTACGGCCCAAGATGGAGGAGCTAGTGAGCCCAAACCAATCGGCATCCATCAAGGGGCACAACTTGCATGACAACTTCATCCTGGTAAGGCAGTTGGTCAGGAAGATCAATCTCAGGAGAGAGAAAGGTGTGCTTCTAAAACTAGACATTGCTCGTGCTTTCGACTCAGTTTCTTATGCCTTCCTATTTGAGGTCCTCAGAGCCATGGACTTCCTAGGGATCTGGCTCAAATGGATTGCAATTGCGCTACCCCCGACGAGCACTAGGGTTTCAGTGAATGGGGTACCAGGGAGACAATCTTGCATGAACGAGCTCCCTGCCAGGGTGACCCATTATCGCCGCAGCTATTCGTGTTGGCGATGGAGGTGTTCACGCTTCTCTTTGGAAGGGCGGTGGAGGAGGGATTCTTGTCCCCAATTGGCAACTGCTCCTAGCTACAATGGATTTCGATCTATGCGGATGATGTAGTGCTTTTCTTCAAGCCTACGGTACAAGACTTGACAACAGTCAGGCACTTGCTAGCTATTTTTCGAGAGGCATTAGGCCTCTAGGTAAACTACTAGAAAACAACGACAACCATAATCAGAGGCAGAGGGGAGGTGGAGCAGCTAGTCTCGAGCCGACTCGGATGTGGGATAGCTAGGTTCCCAATCCGATACCTAGGGTTGCAGTTGGGCCTACGACCTCTTACAAAGGCCCAGTGGCAACCCATTCTTGACGCGGCAGTGAGGATTCTACCGGCTTGGCAAAAGGGCCTCATTGCGAGGCCTGGAAGACTCGTACTTGTCAAGGCAGTCGTGGAAGCCAGGCCGATTCAACACTTAATCATTACTGAAGCACTAGCCTAGTTGCACAAGGAGATTCAGAATATTTGTCGGGGATTTTTCTAGGCTGGTGATAGCTCCAAATTTCATCACTTTTACCCTTTGTTTTCATCTTGTTTATTGCCAGATTTCCTTGAAGATTGCCCTTTTCACTAATGTTAATGTCGCAATTAGCAAATCTTTGTTTTCTTGTGATGGTTTTTAGGCAATGAACATTTATTGAAGATCTAATAGCATTTATGAGCTAATTACACCAGAATAAGCAAATCCCTAATTGAAGCCATTTTCATTGGAGGCGAATGCACGATAACAACCAATGGTATGGTCGGGGGGCGCCTATACTGTCCGCCTGATCTGAAAGAGGAGAAGAACTTCCCCTCGTTCTTCGACGATCTTCAACCTCAAAACCACACACTCCACCATCATCCCATCATTACTTGGAGAGAGAGAGATTGACACTTGTAAGATTAGGGTTTGATACTTTGATCTACCTTTGGTTTGTATTTGATTGGATCTTTAAAATATCTATTGTGGTTTTCTACAATAACTTTGAGATGATTTATATTTGCAATACAATTATGCCTTTGATCTGTCTACCTCTCATGTCTGAGTAAATCCCCATAGGCGTGGGATAAGTAGGGTATTTGTGAGATGTGATGTGCCTATTTTATTTCCATCCATTTGTGATTGTTGCAATGTTTATTTAAATCGTGAGAATGAATATCTATGTTTTCCTAATGCTTGTTATCTAATTTAAGGGCCCAGGTAACATGATCCAAAGACCTCATAGGTATGAACTTGTATGCTAGTAATTTGGCGACCCCTGAGTGACACAGCCGATATCAAAGAAGAGCTACCATTACTCGAGGATAACAAGGAACCACTAAGATTAAAGCCTTGATCCGGTTGAAAGACCTTAATTAATGCGCTGAACATGGTCGTGGTAATAGGTAGATGGATCATTGAGATTAGGAAGAATTGGGGATGAGGACTCCTAGTCGGTATATGAGTTGCTTGCCTACTCACTTATAAATAAGAATTATCATTATCACTTATTCCGCTTATTCCATTTGGCACATTTACAATCATCATGAACTAAATCTCTCAGCGCCTAACTTCTCATCTGTAGGACCTTTACACATCTTCCGCATCTTTACTTTTATGCAATTTACTTATTTCCTAAGCAAGTTCCTCTATTTTTATTAACCACTTCCACCGTCAACATTTGAAGTGAATTCACTCAAGACTTGTGACACCTTGGGTGTGACCGAAAAACCGCATAAAAACACTTTCCTAGGCTCCTCGTTGGGATCGATATAAAAACTGGAATTAATACTTCCGCAAAAACATTCTCTAACAAACTTGTGCACTTGCAGGCGATGAGTGCATATTTGCATCATGTTTTACATTATTATTTTGCATCGTAGATGTAGGATCTTGGTATTTTACGGCGCTCGCACGCACATTTTATGTCTGTTTTCACCAGGATCAGGACAGATGATGGATCCAATGGATACAATTATTGAAGCAGTTGTACTGTGGAGAAAAGGAATCAAAAACAATGTAAATCGCTTATTTGGGAAATATTAATAATACCAGAAGAAAACCAGAAGAGAACAAGGGAGGCAGAGAGCGCAACGACCAACTATACGACGGGAGAAATTCTTCCGCCCGTATAGCTCCAGCCATATAGTTGGTGTCGCCTCTGCCTTGTCAAATAGTTTCATCATGTGCAATTGGTTTGAGGGGACGACATACAGAACACCCAGAAATCGCAGAAACCTCACCTCTGGAAGGCATCTGGAGGGAGAACTCATCTACAAGGGATCCATCTTCGCCCTGCGCAGATCCGGGAGGCTAAGACATCGATCTTCATCATCCACCGCTGCATCACCACCATCTCCATCCATCCCATCTACATCTTGTCTAGATCTTGTTGTAATTCCTATACTCGTTATGGATTTATACAAGTATTATTCATCTATGATTATTTCTATTACCATTGCCATGATGTTGATTGACTCCATGTCTAAGTAGATCATTAGTTCTTGGGGAGATGGAGAAACCCTAGTATGAGATTGAAATAAGATAAGGTCTATTATGATATTCATCGTTGTGAGCATGTGTTAGATTCTCTACATCTTGATTTTGAGAGAAATTGACCTCTCAATATTTGCCTCTCGTGGTGACTTAATGGAGGGTACTACTTGTTGGTAGACGGAGGTGTGCTAGCACTTATAGTGACTATAAAGTTGTTAGCACTCCTTACGTATCAACTTGGGAAATAGAGGAAACTCACAGAACACTATACATGCCATGGGATACGTCCTACGGGATTATGTCCCTTAATAGCGCAGTAATTCGATTGATGTCGATTGCTGACTACTGTGGTTATGAGGATGATGTGATCAGCGGTTGTTGCCTATTCGTCCACATACGAAGTTCCTCCCACACATACATAGTTGAGAATGTTCATGATGATAATCTTTATCTTAGATCTTTACAATACTAGTGGTGTATCCGCTACTCCCTGAGAATGCTTTTTCCCTACTGCAGTTCCAATCTCTCTTACATACGCGATACTTACTTTCTATATTAAGTTAATTTGCTTTACTTTATTATTGCTCTTATACCCAAAACCCAAAACACATTTTTACACAATACTCGCATTTTATCTTGTTACTTAGAACTTTATTTAGCATTTCTATCGCAATAACTATTTCAAGAATTATTAGACTTTAGACTCCTGCTCCCTGTGGGATCGATATCTTTATTTTGAAACTAGCTACAAACGATCTATGCACTTGCAGTCATCAAGCTATTTTCTGGCGTCGTTGCCGGGGAGCTAAGCGCTGTAGGTCTTTTAGTTTTTGCTTATTTATTTTTGTCTTGCTAAATTTTGATTTGAGTTACAGGTTTCCACCAACATGATGGAGTTTGAGCATATGACTAGTGCTAACCCACTCAACCACTTTGGGAAGCCCTATGATATTTATAAAAGATACATTTCCAATGAGAAGACAAGGGGGTTTGAAATAAATCCTCTACAACTTAGTATTCTGCATAAGAAGCAATTTACTGGAGATGAAGAAGATCCTGATCCATATGAGCATATTGCATGTTTTAAAGATATATGTGGCACTTTTCTATTGATGGGATATACTGCTGATGAGGTAATGGTTAAACTTTTTAGTCAAACTTTGACATGTACAACTCTTTCATGGTATAGATCTCTACCCCTGGAAGCCACTACTACTTGGGATAATTTAGCCTGTGAATTTCTATTAAAATATTATCCATTATCAAAATCTTTTGGAATCAGGCATCTTATAATGACTTGGAAGAATCGTTCTAATGAAGGACTAGTAAGATCTTATATTAGATTTAAAGATTTACTACGACTATGTCCTCATCATGATTTGCATGAATGGTATTTGTTACATATCTTTTATGGCGGTTCAATTGAACCTAATAAAATTGAACTAGACTCTTTTGCAGAAGGAGCCTTTATGAATCTTCCTATACCTAAAGCATGGGCTTTACTTAATAGTGTTTGTGATCATAGAGTTTCATGGAATTTTGGTCTAGGAAGTGAAGGATGCGTATAAATAGAGCATGATTGTATTCATGACTATAATAAAAAGGCCATGTTAAAGAATTATCTAAAGAACTTTATCTGGATTCAGATCTTGTGTTGCAAGTTTTTAATGCTTTTACAGAACATATTAAAGCTCCAAAGGAGGGTCCAGTCAAGTATGATCCACCACCCAAACCAGAAAAGAAAAAGATAAGATAAAGCAACACTTGCCTCCGTAGAACCAATATATGAAGTACCTTTCCCTAACACTGCACAAAAGCATATTTTTGAATATGAACAGGTCAAAGCAGTACAGGAAAAGAGGGAAGAGGAAAGCATGCAAGAAGTTGTGGAACATCTGAAGGAAACAAAAGATGAAGTGGTAACCAAGGAAGAAATTATGGATATGTACTCACACTTTAACATAGTTGAACTTGATGTAGAGACTTCCATATTGGTTAAAGGTAAAACAAAGGTAAAAGATGTGGGTAAGCCTATTCTTCCCTGCTTATTTAAATAAACCTCTCATTACGGTTTATGTGATCTTGGCACCGAAGTTAATATTATATCTTATGATTTCTACCTAGAAATAAAATAAGAAATAAAACCGGCTACAATTGAAAATACTGATATAACAATTATGTTAGCCAATAAAAACCTTAGAATTCCAATGGGAGTAGTTGATAATGCAACTGTCACAATTGGCGACAAAGATTTTCCTATCGATTTTGTAGTTGTTGATATGCCAGCTGACACTTTTTGCCCTATTATATTTGGAAGAACCTTTTTGGGTGATATAGGTGCTTATGTTAATTTCAAGAAGGAGATTGTGACTCTTAAGCTTGGGGGGATGGAAAATAAATTCATTTTTCCAAATTTAAAGACAGACCTCCACAAATACTGGAAGAAGAGGAAGAGAGAACTATTGAGGAAATGGTAGCTCTTTTCTTTAGTAATCAAGAAGAAGAAATAAATGAAGATCCAAATTATGAAGAAATAATTATGGAGGACAAGTCCCTAGAAGAACTAGAAGATGAATTCGATTCACTTCCTATTTTGGGACCTCCAATTGATGAAGCTTTTGAAGAGCCAGAAAAGAGAGGGGACGAGAAATTACCACCCCCAGAGTTTAAGACTCTACCAGATAATCTCAAATACAGGTTTTTAGATGGTACCAATAAATTCCCTGTTATTATTAGTGCTAAACTTTCATGAGAAGAAGAAGAACTCATGAGGATACTAAAGGAGCATCGCCATGCCTTTGGGATACTCAATGGATGACTTGAAGGGGATTAGTCCCATGATAGCCGTCCATCGAATATTCATGGAAGAAGGTGCAAAACTAGTTGTGGAATTTAATAGAAGATTGAAGCCTGAAATGAAAGAAGTGGTAAGAAAAGAAATTGTACGCCTACTGAACGTAGGTATAATTTATCCTATCAAAGAGAGTGATTGGGTAAGTCATGTTCATTGTGTCCCTAAGAAGGGAGGTTTTACTGTTGTTCCTAATGAAAACAATGAACTAATACATGCTAGAACTATTGTTGGGCACAGGATGTGCATAGATTTCAGGAAATTAAATAAAGAAACTAGGAAAGATCACTATCCATTACTGTTCATAGATCAAACTTTAGAAAGGTTAGCAAACCATACTCATTTTTGTTACTTGGACGGATATTCTGGTTTCTCTCAAATAGCTATTCATCCAGATGACCAACTTAAAACAACTTTCATAAGTCCTTACGGTTTACATGCTTACCGACGTATGCCATTTGGTCTATGTAATGCTCCAGCTACTTTTCAATGATGTATGACTGCTATTTTTGCTGATTTTATAGAACTTATAATGGAAGTATTTATGGATGACTTTTATGTCTATGGAACTTCATTTACTAGTTGCTTGGATAATCTCAAGAAAGTTTTGCAGCATTGTGAAGAAACTAACCTTGTTCTAAACTGGGAGAAGTGCCACTTTATGGTCAAAGAAGGTATAGTCCTCGGACACAAGGTATCAGGTAAGGGAATTGAAGTTGATAGAGCTAAGATTGAAGCAATAGACAGAATGCCACCACCCAGGGACATTAAAGGTATAAGGAGTTTTCTTGGTCATGTGGGTTTTTATAGAATGTTCATTAGAAATTTATCTAGGATATCTAAACCTTTGACTAACCTCTTGCAAAAGGGAATGAGATTTAATTTTGATGATAAGTGCCTTGAAGCCTTCGATAAGCTAAAATATGGTTTAACTCGAACTGCCATCATTAAACCACCTATCTGAGATACAACCTTTGACTTAATATGTGAAGCTAGCGATGATGATGTAGGAGTAACTCTTGAACAACATATTGGTCGTAGATTTAATATTATACATCATGCTAGTAGAACTCTTAATGGTGCTCAAAAGAATTACCCTAAGGAAGAAAAAGAATTGTTTGTTGTATTTTTCTCTTGTGATAAATTTTGTTCTTACATAGTCGATGCAAAGGTGAGAGTTCATATGGATCGTGATGGCTTAAAGAACTCCTTGAGAGGAAAGAACATAAGCCAAGACTGATTCGTTGGATTCTTTCACTACAAGAATTTGAGTTACAGATTATGCAAAGACAGGAAATAAAGATGTTAGATGCAATGTCCATGTTTGCCCAGGAAGACACCAATCTTACTGAGAGGAACTTTTTGTCCTGGTGATTTTCGTTTATGGGAATTATTTGATAAACTAAAGTCAATTCCTCCAAAAGATAAGGAGTCCTTGTTGTGGGAGGAACTTTTCGTCCCCGATTAAATGAGTGGTAAGTGCAAGGTAAGTGTTCTTACTCAAATAAGTAATTTATTTTCACAATTTTTAGTCTTGAAATTCTGTTTTCAAATTCCTTGTGTTTTTCTTAAGTTTTAGAGGGGTTTTACCAACTATACGGGCGGAGCTATACAACCGGAGAGGGGGTGCCTGTCGTA
The DNA here is from genome assembly GCA_023614405.1 of Avena insularis. Classification (NCBI taxonomy): domain Eukaryota; kingdom Viridiplantae; phylum Streptophyta; class Magnoliopsida; order Poales; family Poaceae; genus Avena; species Avena insularis. The sequence goes on from CM042690.1 coordinate 213,044,079, forward strand.
TAGTTGGTCATTAAACTCTCTGTAACATCTTTATGAAATTGTTTTCGATATCTGAGCCTATATGGTCATAACTATACGACCGGAGCAAAAATTTCGGCCGTATAGTTAGTCATTGAACTCTCAGATAGTTTTTCTTTTTGGTGTGTGTATTTATACGGTCGCAACTATACGACCGGAGCAAAAATTTCAGCCGTATAGTTGGTCGTTAAACTCCTAGGCACTTTTGATTTTCGGTGTTTGAAACTATACGGTCACAACTATACGACCGGAGCAAAAATTCTGGCTGTATAGTTGGTCATTAAACTCTTAGACACTTTTTCGTTCGATCTTTCTTTTATCTCATCTAAAAAAACGTTATTGGCGATTCCGAGTCGTGATTTAATCGACCAGGACTCGAGATATTTGGAAATATCTGCCCGGAACCAACTATACGGCCGGACCTATACGGGCCGCGCCCGTATAGTTGGTCGTTACGCGGCAGGTTACTTCCAAATCCATGATTTCTTTCTCTGTTCCGTTTGGATTCTTTTCTTGGACGACAATTTGGAGTTTCTCGCGAGTTTTACCGACCTCTGACCCCTCTTATATACTGCCATTGTCTCTCTCTCTAATCGTAATTTACAGAAACCAATCTAGCAATGCGCTATCCCGCCCAGGCCATGGGAAAACCATGGGGCTCATTGCTCCTTCTAGGGACCGCTCTAGCAGCTCGTCCGTGGAGGACGATGACGAGGAGGTGGAGAGGTTTACCCCGAAGTACCAGGAGTACGTCGATCCAAGCTACTTCAACAATGATTTCGATGATGACGTGTTGACATCTACATCCGCCGTGACATCTATGATCCACCAGAGATCAACTGGGCAGCGATGAAGAAAGCTCAACAAGAGAGAGAAGATCGCAAGCCACATGGAAAAGGGCGTGTGGAGACGGTCAAGTTCATCACCACAGATCCAAGGCCGTACAAGCGTAAGGAATTATCTAATATTGGTGCAGGTGCTAGCAAGGAAGGGGAGGTTCCGCTCCCGGGGCCAACCATTGGTGCTCGTATGATGGTTAAACCTCAAGAAGAGTGGAGGTACGGTTTGCACTTCCCCGATCCATCAATTATGGATGAGAAAGAAGAAGTTGTCCCCAGGACCAAGGATCAAGTGCGGGCACTAGAGATATATCAGAAGCAGGAGCTACTCCATCGCATCGAAGTCCATCACCATCTCAATGAGATGGAGAAGAAGGAAGACCTCCTTCCATTGGTGACCAAGCTTGTAGATAGAGTGGACACGCTGCAATCTGATCTGCGCAGGTGCTACAGCCGCATAACTGCTCTGGAGGAGACCAACAAGAAGCTACACACCGTCGTATTACATGCCATGGCGCCTTAGTGATCTACACCAATCATGGTATCAAATAATCGCAAGGGATTATTTGATCCCGCCTGGCTTGATTCCAAGCTTGGGGAGATCTTTAAGACCTTGTAATCTATCTTATAAGTTTTTATTATTATTCTGCATCAGTTCAAACTAGAAATAAAGTTTGCATCATTAGAATTCCCTTCAGGAATAGTCGATCCCTTTTATGAAATTCCGAGTTTATTATTATATATGGAGAAATATTGAGTTTGTGTTTGCTTTACTAATATATGAATGGCTTGAGTATGATTTTACTTGCACTTGATGATAGCAATAGGATTCTTCCACACCATTGGTATTAATGGAACACATAAAGATAATTTGTTCAATATGTTGTAAGTCTACGGTTTGATTCACAAAGAAAAATTATCTATGCAATTAAATTGAAAAAGAAAACCTTGAACAAAGGAAAATGAAAGTGCTATCTAAATAGAGTGAGAACAGGTCGTGGTAGAATCTCAAGTCATAAGAATGCTTCATATACAGTTGGAATTTGATAATTGAGATCGTTGAACTTTGAAGTCCTATATAAGGTGGAACATATGCCTAGCTCATTTGCACAACACTTAAAACAAAAGTGTGAGCATATATGCAAAAAAACGAATGTGCAAAGAACAAATATGCATATACCACTGTATTGTAGTAGGACAAAGAGACACTTTTGAGATTTTGAATCCCAAGTGAATACGTTGGTCTTAAAACACTTGGGACTACCTCGTTAACTCATTCAGTTGAACCAGATAATTTTACATTATGTTGAGATTCATCTTTTATGAACTATTGATAACTAAAGGTGTGGAAGCCTTCCAATACTATTCAGATGGTTCGAGTAAGGTACTATTCATGAACTTATTACCCTGTACCGTACATGATAAACACATGCTGAAATTGCCTCATTTATTTTATTGACTCAGCTTCATGAATATGAGGATCACATCCATTAAGCTAAAAACTTGCTCGAGACAAGCAAGAGTCTAAGCTTGGGGAAGTTGATGAGTGCATATTTGCATCATGTTTTACATTATTATTTTGCATTGTAGATGTAGGATCTTGGTATTTTACGGCGCTCATGCACACATTTTATGTCTGTTTTTCACTAGGATTAGGACAGATGATGGATCCAATGGAAACATTTATGAAGCAATGGAGAAAAGGAGTCAAAACAACGTAAATCGCTTATTTGGGAAATATTAATAATACCAGAAGAAAACCAGAAGCGAACAAGGGAGGAAGAGAGCGCAACGACCAACTATACGTCGGGAGAAATTCTTCCGCCCGTATAGCTCTGGCCGTATAGTTGGCGCCGCCTCCACCTCGTCAAATAGTTTCACCATGTGCAATTGGTTCCAGGGGACGACATACATAACACCCAGAAATCGCAGAAACCTCACCTCCGGAAGGCATCTAGAGGGGGAACCTCATCCATAAGGGATCCATCTTCGCCCTTCGCAGATCCGGGAGGCTAAGGCATCGATCTTCATCATCCACCGCTGCATCACCACCATCTCCATCCATCCCATCTACATCTTGTCTAGATCTTGTTGTAATTCCTATACTCGTTGTGGATTTATACAAGTACTATTCATCTATGATTGTTTCTATTATCATTGCCATGATGTTGATTGCCTCCATGTCTGAGTACATCATTAGTTCTTGGGGAGATGGAGAAACCCTAGTATGAGATTGAAATAAGATAAAGTCTATTATGATATTCATCGTTGTGACCATGTGTTAGATTCTCTACATCTTGATGTTGAGAGAAGTCGACCTCTCAATATTTGCCTCTCGTGGGGACTTGATGGAGAGAACTACTTGTTGGTAGACGGAGGTGTGCTAGCACTTATAGTGACTATAAAGCTGTTGGCACTCCTTACATATCAAGTTGGGAAATAGAGGAAACTCACGAAACTCTATCCATGCCATGTGATACGTCCTACGGGATTACGTCCCTTAATAGCACAGTAATTCGATTGATGTTGATTGCTGATTGTTGTGGTTATGAGGATGATGTGAGCAGCGGTTGTTGCCTATTCGTCCATATACGGAGTTCCTCCCACACATACATAGTTGAGAATGTTCATGATTATAATCTTTATCTTAGATCTTTACAATACTAGTGTTGTATCCGCTACTCCCTGAGAATGCTTTTTCCCTACTACAGTTCCAATCTCTCTTACATACTTACTTTCTGTATTAAGTTAATTTGATTTACTTTATTATTGCTCTTATACCCAAAACCCCAAAACACCTTTTTACACAATACTCGCATTTTATCTTGTTACTTAGAACTTTATCTAGCATTTCTATCGTAATAACTATTTCAAGAATTATCAGACTTCAGACTCCTGCTTCCTGTGGGATCGATATCTTTATTTCGAAACTAGCTACAAACGATCTGTGCACTTGCAGTCATCAGCAGGCCATCAAGATATTTTCTGGCATCGTTGCCAAGGAGCTAAGCGCTAAGTGTTGTTTGTTGACTACAGCAACCATTGATACCATTCATGATCTCCATTGAAGATAGAGGTACCACTCGATCAGGAAAAACCTATTTACCTCCATATATTGATCGTGCTCCGATCGAGAGACGATTAGTATTTATTGAAAGATTTACTAATTCACATATTGTAGATGTGAACAGCTTGATTCCGTTGATGGCTGATTTGACCATCACTCGAGGAGCCGAACTTGAGCTACCTTTGGGAGAGTATGGGAATCCATCTTGGCACTTGAGGAAAATGCCTATTCTTTATCTTGAACTAGAGGTCCAGGAATTTGAAATATATCCTGGGATAATTTATATGATGAAAGAAATTGCTTTTGTAGGGAAAGAAAAGGAAGACCCTAGTGACCACTTAACAAAGGTATACGACCTTTGTGTCACTCTTAAACCAGCAAGTCTGCCAATAGAGTTTGTATTTCTTAAACTCTTTTGTTGGTCTTTGAAAGATAATTCTTTAGCTTGGTTACAATCACTACCTAATCATACTATAAAAAGCTAGGAGGATTGCATCCGAGAATTCATGAATAAATATTGTTCATTTACTAAAATCATGTAGATTAAACGAAGCATAACAATTTTTTTGCAAACAATTGGAGAAACCTTTTATCAAGCATGGAATAGATATTATGCAATGATTATGAAAGTCCCAAATCATGGTTATCACGAGATTCTAGTTATCCAATATTTTTATAATGGGCTTAATGACGAAACAAAAGATATGATTGATCTATCTGCAGGAGGAGCAATATGCAACTTGACACTTTTGGAATGTGTTAAGCTTTTTGAGGTAAGATACTTTAATGACGAACAATATAATCCAGTTGAGGATATTGTACCACAAAAAGGTATGATTCACATACCACAAGATCTTATATCCGAAGTCAAAAAGTCCATGGAAGAAAAAGGTATAGCTTAAGAACTTGTAAGAGAAAACAAAGTTGACATTCTTCAAACTTATGTAATAGAAGATGATTTAAATATTGTAATGCAAAAGTTTAAATATCAACAAAATCAATTCAGTGAGAAAAATTATAAACGCCTTATAACACAAGAAAAAAAATAAGAGACCTAACAAAAGTTTTTAATGACCTGGGTCAAGCCACGAAAAAATTAGATAGATATCTAAGTATGGTTAAAACCCAGTGTGAGCAGATAAATGAAACCCAAACTTTGATTTTGAACCAAGGAAATTTCAATATTGTTTCTACTAACATTATTACTAGGCATGGTACAGAAACTCAGGAACCACAAGGGCCACCTTGGTATCAAGCTCAAAAAGCAAGAGAAACTCGGGAGATGAGTCAAGGAGAAGATGATCTAGTAGACCCCCAGGATGATATTGATTATGAAGCCCAGAAAAGGGAAAATAAAGCTTCTAGCACCCAAGAAGAAGAGGAAGTGGGGGATAAGCACAAATCATATGATTCAGACACTGAGACTATCGATTCAAGGAAGAAGTCGATCTCAGAAAGGAGCAAGAAGAGCAAGTTGATGTCCTGCATGAAGAATGCGTCAATAAGCAAAAATCAACTGCGAGGAAATATAAAAAGAGTGATGAACCAGTGAAAAGGTAAAAGAAAAGGTAATACCTACCAAAAAGGAAATTCCTTACCCTAACCGAGTTCATTACGAACCAGATAAGGCTATTTATGATTCTTTTGCTGAGGCACTGAGCCGTTTGCGTTTAGAACTTCCTTTAACTGATGCTATTCAAGTTGCTACTTATAAAAAAATTATGCGAGATATACTTAATAGAAAAAAGAAAGTAACCAAGACTGTAGCAGTAATGACAAGCTTTGCTGATAAACTTTCTACTAAGCTTGGGGATCCAGGCATACCAACCATCTCCTGTGCAATAGGGAAAACTAATATATTCAATGCTATTTGTGATTTAGGGGCAGGTGTTAGTGTTATGCCTTATTCCCTATTTAAAAATTGAATCTTGGAGAATGCTCTCCTACTTCAATAATACTATAAATGGCGGATAAGACAACTAAACAACCTGTAGAAATGATTGAAGATGTTTTACTTAGAATAGATCATCATGTGATACCAACTGGTTTCAATATTCTTGATATCCCTGAGGATGACAAACTATCTATCATTCTCGGAAGACCCTTTCTTAGTATAGGTGGAGCTAATGTAGATTGTTCTAGGGGCAAGATTGTCTTCGATATATATGATGAAAAATTGTTAGATACTTTCCTAAGAGACAAGAGCATAACGGAAAATACGTTCCACCACCTAAGCGTGATCAAGCAACAAAGGCTAAAGAAAAAATGCCGCTTGAGATGAACGCCGATGATATGGAGTTTGATTAGTCAAATCTCTAGAATTAAACACTTAATGAGAGTTAACCCATTCTTAATAAGTTTAGTTTAAGTTTTTATTTTATTTTTACTTTGCAGTTACTACTTTATTATCTTTATCATTTAATAAGTTTATTTTGAATTTTTAGCTCGTTCAGAGAATTTACCTTAATGAAGTTGAGAAACAAGGGAAAAACGAAGAGAAGATAATGGGTTCAGTACAGGTAACAACTAGTGGTACGGCCGCGGTACGCCCATATCGCGCGCCCGTACCATGTCTCGACAAAACCTACGGCAGGAACAGTGCCGGTAACAACCAACGGTATGGCTGGGGTATGCCCGTACCGCGCGCCTGTACCGTATTGCGACGAAATCGACCAACGTTCCTGTATAGATAACGACCAGTGGTACAGCCAGGGTACGCCCGTACCGCGTGCCCGTACCAGGTCAACCAGGTTTGATCTTAAACCCTAATGTTGATCCAATGGTGACGACCACCGGTACGGGCGGGATGCACCCGTACCGTGTGCATCACCAAGTAAAGGCCGACGGCGGCTGGCTCGCAGCCAACCCCCTTTCTTCTTCTTCCTCATTCTTCCTTGTTCTTTCTCTTTCCACCTCAAACCCTAGCCTCTCAAACCTTTTATTCTTCATTGTTTTCGTGTTTTTGAGTTGGGGAACCTTCACATCGGTAAGTTTCTCGTCTGATCCATACTCTATTTTCTGAAATCCATGGTTGAATTCATCACATTGGCTATTTAGATAAGTTTATCATATTTTGAGATTATTATTGATTTCTCACATTAGGATTTGTAACTTCTACCTATAATCATTTGATTATGTGATAGAAACTTGATGCCTATAGTTCTCTAAAAAAATTTGCAGCACAATGCATAACATTGGAAGGATGTTCTGCTCGGGCAAGGGCTCGGGTATGGCGGGACCTTCGGGCTCCGCCAAGCCGCCTGGTTCGAAGAAGAGATGCTCGGAGGTGGATAGCTTGAGGGCTGCAATGAGCCGAGACTACGAGAGGGTGAGTAACCGGAAGGTTTTGCCCACCAAGTGGGTGGACCGTCAGTTCCTCACCCGCCAGGGTCTTATGGAGGACTTCGAGTAGATGACCGTGGAGGCTGGCATGGTCGATTTGTCCTATCTCTCTGTCGACACCTACAAGCTCGCCATGTTCGAGATTCTTTCATCGTTCCACGATGATCTCGAGACCCAGGAGTGAAATTGCACTGTAAGTTTTGCGCTCAATGGGCAACTCCATAACCTCACCTTCTATGAATTTGGTGATAGTTTCGAATTCTCCCACGAGGGAGAACTCGATATCAATGACAATGTGCATGTGGAGGTAATGCATTATTGGGGGAAATTTTCTGTCCATAGGGACAATAATTATTTGCATAGGAAGAGCGCCACTATCCAGAATCCTACTATACGTTATTTCCATACCTTCCTTGTTAATTCTTTATTCGGAAAGGGGGATGTTAGGGCAATGGTAGGCCTTGAAATGAGTGTAATCCATATGGCCTTGCATCCAGAGATGGATCACAAGGTAAACTTGGGAGCTTTGCTCATCCAGCACTTCCGCCGCCAAAGGTCAGCCTCCGCGGGGGACATTCGTTGTGGTGGGTTGATCACACAGATCTCCTACGCAAATGAATTTGTCCTACCACAGGAAATGGTTGTACCTAGCAGTAAGGACCTGGATGACATCCATATGGCTAGCACAAAGTTCATGGGTGTTTATAAGCCAGAGCGTTCCCCTCACGCCTACCAGTTTTATTTTGCTCCTAACGGTGATCTCCACCAAATCTTGCTTCCTTTTGTCCAAACTTTTGGTTTGCCAGGTAAACAGAGTTGGGTCCTTACTGAGGAGGAGTTCCAGCAAGCACTGATCCTCTCAGGAAGGGCTGCGCACCAGGTGGACACCCCAACTGAGAAGACACAACAGCTGGCCCAGCAGCAAGATGAAGAAGTAGGAGGCTGGCACGGCATAGGATGGGATGATTTCGGCCAACAACACCACCACTAGAAGCCTTACCACCAGCACCAACAACAAGGTATGCCTCTACCACATCCGGGATTCGACTATGTCCCGAGGAGAAGTTTTGACCAGGCGGTGCATCACATTGACAACATAGAGAACACATTGAATGATGCAAATGCCCACATGGTCAATCTCACTCAAGATTTCACATCTTTTATGACCAATTTTCCAAACCGCTACCTGAACTTCTCGTATCAGTAGCCGCCACCTGACAGTAGCGACAACTGATTCCAGTTAGGCAAAGGCCTAGGCTTGGGGAGGTTAAAATCCTCCCACCTCTTTGCATTCATATTTTTCTTTCTTCTTTGTATTTATTTTATTTTGTTTCAATGCATGTCTACTTTCATTTTTGCATTCGATAAAAGAAAACCCAAAAATATTAGACTATTCTCTAGCATTATTTTGTGCAAATTTCTCTCGGTCCTTGTTGATTATTTTTGCAGGTTACTCATTTCTAGTGATTGAGCTATGGGACGAACGCAAAGAGTTGACTAAAGTAATAGACGAACGAGTAAGAGGAGGTACCACATTCCTATTTTCACTCTTCCTATAAGCTTATTCATGAACATTTTATGTCCGTTCGGTTGCACTTGATTTCGGTTCCATGCTTAGTTCGTTACGAGTTTGAGCTCAAAGGCTTTTGTCACCTCTTTGGTTAAGACTTTTAACAATTAAATCAGTTTGAAAAACAACTCTTGGGATTTTATTCCAAACTTTTTAGAACAAGAGAAAGTGTCAATGACAACTTTGGTGCCATATTTTTTGTCCTAAGGGCTTAACCTTAGTAGTGCTCAACCCCACATACTGATCATAACGTTGACTTGATGATACCTTCTGAAAAAGGATTACTTGATGGAACGAACTTTTTATAGTAGGAGAGGGAGATGCCAAAAATTGTATTGATTTGTTATAAAAAGGGAGAGAGAAAAAAAGAAAAAAAAAGAGCAAAAGTACTTTGTTTCAAATACACACCTTTGGGATGCCAACAACTCCGCTAGCTTTTGAACGATCTATGGTATAACCCAGGATTTTGGCTATGAGTTGATGGCATGAGTGGCATACATGTCGCTATATGGGTAAAATTATTGGTATTCCCAATAGGTTCTGTAGGATTTTACAAAAGAAATATTCGTTGATCCTTGAGAATGAAAAAGAGAAGATCCGTTGTCAAAATATGAGCTGAAATAGTTTCGATACCTTTTGATTCTTGGCATCACCTCACTACCTAAAATGTGCAATTAGATTTCTTGATAAGTAAGGAAAAGATGAGGTATTTGATAGCCGCAATTATTGAAGTGGGTGATTAATGAAAAAGCTCTAAGTTTATCCTTCTTTTGACATCTACATGTGCACCCTTAATTTTGATTCAAGCGGCATGGCTTAAAGACACATTTACTCTCATAAAAAGGGAGGCGCTGAAATAAATTTATTTGTAAAGCTTCGCCAAATTTTTAACAATCTCATTTGAGTCACAAGAACTATTAGCTAGCGAATTACTTGCGTTTAGGGATCAAGCTTAAGTGCAACTGTTCAGATATATTGTGCTCATGTTCAAGGTTGTAGGATTTGAGACTATGGAATATGATACAACCTCGAACTTGTAAGTCTTTATCTTGATTCAATTCTTTGCTATTATTTATTGGGGTTTTCTATTTTCGTGCCCTCGGTTCGTTAGTTGTACTCAGTTTTCCCTAGCCGCTTAGTTTTTCCTCACTTTTGCCCTCCCTCTATTTTGAAACCCTCATAGGCGCTCAGACGGGGGGATGCCGTAAGGTCAAAAGCTTGATCGTTACATGCTGACCGGTGGGACCATGTTGGGGCGGGTCGTGTGTTGAGCGTTACGTTGCATCGCCTCGACCGTTACATGCTGACTAGTGGGGGCAGGATACATAATGGACCAGCCATGCATCTCTCGCTGATTATGGGGGACATGGTGTGGGACCATGTGGGCGCGTTTGGTGGTTACGTGCGCCCTGTCGCATAAATTGGAAGTTTTGTTTTTTGTTATTTTTATAATTGGCCTTTTTAAGATGCCTTTTCCCCTCTCTCTCTCGCTAACAGTTGTATTTTTTTTGCCCAAAAAGGTAGCGAATCTAGAGCAGCTTCTCTCTTCATTCATTGTTCCTTTTGGCCCTCGTTTTTCCCTAATTTGGTAGCAAATCTACAACACCAAATCTAAACAGCACCACAAATAAATTCAGTAAACAGAGCAGATGTAGATAAAGCAGCTAGTATAGGTTATATAGTATGGTACTTAACAAGGTTCGACAATTAGGCTGCTCAGCAGCAGCAGTGGACAAGTTCAACATAGACAAGAGAAAAGAAGCTGCTTTACAGCAGCAGCAGCACAAGATCAGTGGCCCCTCATGGCCTCTGCCAGGAGGGCTGCCGCCTCCTGCACTTCTTATTGCCCAGTCCCTTGACCTTGGGTGCCTCGGGATTGATCGGGGGCATGCGACCCTCCTCAATAGCCACCTTCTAGAGGTTGCGGAGGTGAAGACCGATTGGATGGTGCTTGGCTATGAAGCCGTGGATGTTCACGGACTCGCCGCGGGTCCTCACGTCCTCGGCTAGCTTCATGAGGGAGTTGAAGTCCGTGGCGCGGAGCCTCGTGGCTGGGCAGAAGGGGCACCTATACACGTCGTCGGCGAAGAAGTTATTGTACTGGCCAGACTTCAGCCTCCTCAGCACATGACGAGTCTTGGTGTCCTTGGACTCGTCATTGCAGCGTACATCGCTACTATCCTCCTATTGGAAAAAATAGTAGAGTGCAATAAGGACATGATTGAGATACTTTGATTATCAGGATTGATTATTTGCATAAATTAACCGATTAAGATCTCCTGATTATTCCCCAAATCTCAAACCAAATCGAATACTGGTCCCAACTACAAACAGGGGGGTTCAAATATGAACAGGGGGATTCATCAAAATACGAGATCTAACACGAGAGGATTAGCTACTGTAAAAATACGAACAACTGATCTCTAATAACATACGATCTAGCATCCAACGATGGGAACAGGGGAAGAACAAGGGAAAGGGAGAAAACCCTGGTTACCTCCGACCATGGGTCGGCGATGTTGGTGGCATGGGGGTTCTCCGGCCTTATGTAATCAACTTCCTCGTAGGGGTCCCAGTCGAGCGGGATCTGTTGGAAATATGCCCTAGAGACAAATAATAATAAAGATTATTATCATATTTCATAAAGTTTATGATTAAGTTTTATATCATGCTATAACTGTATTGAAACGAAACGTCAATACACGTGTGATATATAAACAACCAGGGGTTCCTAGTGAAACTCTAGTCACTAGTTCATTGGTCAACAGATGATCAAGGTTTCCTGATCATGTGGCATTTATGCCAGTTGGAAATGGAGTCAACTCATTCTAAGAATGAGATGATGAACCAATACTCAACCTAAACATCATGACCCGATCATGTCATGAAGTTCAAGTTATGATGATTAGAATGGATCCTCATAGACTATTCCTTAGTCCGTGAGGCTATATTAATCACTGTCTCCCGAGAGTGCTTAGATAGCATCAAGCGTCACTTGGTAACACAATGATTATAAAGGTGTGTTCAGGTACTCGGAGGAACCGTAGAGACAATATATGTCAAGAGCGGGATTTGTCCATCCATGTGACAGAAAGATACTTAAGGGCTCACTCGAAGAAGTTATATCCAATAGCTGCGCAGCGTGTGATTTGATCACAGGGATATCACTTATCAGAACGAGTCAAGTAGCATTGTTCAATAACGATATTGAACACGACATGGTGATGTCATTGATCAGATCTCGGGCAATGCAAGTATCGAGAGAAAAAGGGAATAAGACATGACTGTCCCGGTTCAAACGACGAAAGATCTTCGTGGAATGCACAGGGGTCACATGGCCATCTAGGTCCCTCTGTTGATCATTGGTCCGGGAGTGTCCCGACCATGTCTGGAGTGTTCCCGAACCGTGGGGTATCACGCTTAAGGTCTTGATGATGCTTAGAGAGTGTTTATAGGATCGGTAGAATCACCAAAGAAGAGTAGAGAGAAAACTGGAAGGGTTTCGGTAAGTCCGGAGGATGTTCGGAGTGGAGGTGGAAGGTGTTCCATAACCATGGAGATTGAATAATATGTGAATGAATGTTAAATATTGATTTAATCATTTATTTATAATTATTTAATAAAAGAGAAAATCAATTAAATGGTCAAAAGGCTTAATGGGCCAATTGCGGAGGGAAAAAGGCCCATGAGGAAAAGGCAAGAGGGGAGAAGGGGCAAGGGGATGGCCGGCTAGGCCAAGCCCCCCTGCACGGGGCCCACTAGGGTTGGCCGGTGGCGCCCCCCCTCTCCTTTAGTCCCACACCGGGACTTTGAGGGAGGTTGTACCTCCCCCCTATATATAGTGGGGGCATTTGGCCAGATAAATACACACAATATTCAATAAAGGTTTCCTCACTTTTAGGGAGACCTCCAATTGATATTCTCTCTCTCTCTCTCCCGTGACAGTGGTCCCAAGTTCGGACTGCACGAACGAGAGACATCTTCACCGCGGAGGACCGTCGCACTGCGGGATTCGGATCCAGGATCTCTACTTCCGCAACTGCTGATGGATCAGGGAAGCGGGAGTCATCGTCAGGCACCGGACGTGTGTAACTCCCCGCGAGGTGTCACATTAGAGGCACTCAAGTCATTGGAGCCACAGGAGCGCAAGGACTTCATCACGACCTTGAGGTCGGCTTCGGCTCGTCTACATCAACCATGCTCTCCTGAGCGTTGACAACACTTTTTGGTCTTCAAGGGTAAGTTCGCGAAAATCCCTTCCTATTACTATGTTACTAATAGATAGGTCCTGGCAACATCAGGGGTTTAGGGGCATAGGGTAAAAATTATTGTTTTCATACGCGGAACCCCTACAGTGGTATCAGAGCTAGATCTATCTGTGGTAATGCTAGTACGGGTAGAACACACGAGATGTAGCGTGTGGGCGTTGATCTTTTAGTTGTTACCCTCCCACGTGTACTTGTGTATACCGCAGTAATTCTTGATGAAGCGGCACCCAACCGACTTTGTGCGTTCATTCGCGAGACTGGTCCACGCTTGACATACGGCTTGTACCGTATAAAGTGGCTTTGGGGGGTGTCTGTCTCTCTCGCATTATTTGGTATGCCATTTTCTATGGAGGGCCCCGAAACGTGTATAGTATATACAACTACTTGATCAGCGTTGTAGTGCAAGTTCGTAGGTAAGAACGGTTCTTGTGCGAAAGCCCATTCAGCCACGTAAAACATGCAAAGATAAAGTAGAGGCGTCTAACTTTGTTTTGCAGGGGCGTTGCTTTGTGATATGGTTGTGGCAAAGGTAAAGTAATTACCTTATGTTATGAAGTAGTAGTAGATAGTCACGGAGGTGACGGACTACCACGCCGGAAATACACTAGTACCCTAGTGTCTATGACGCTAGAACCCTGGCGCCGAAATCCGGTGACGCTGGATGGAGATCACGACGTGAAGGACCATATCACATTGCTTTTACATTCAATGTTATTGTTTGTATATCTTATTGTGTGCTAGTATTAGATACTCAACGGTAGCCTAATAAGATGATCCCTATTAAAAATTGCCAATGCTTGTGTTCTCCCTTAGTGTGCACCACCAAGAAAGTTCTTCGGTATGAGGTAGGCCGTGATGATCGGGTGTCAGACATATCTACGTTTGCATACAGTGGGTGTAAGCCATGTTGCACAGAAAATACACTAAGGTTGAATTGGCAAGCCTACCATGTAGAAGACATGGCCTTGGAATGCGGATGGTCGAAAGATCGAGCACGAGTCGCATGAATGATGTGACCGACATTTAGCGTCCACCATACAACCCACATTGATGGCTGTGATTATCGGGGGAGATGTGGGGAAAAGGGGTCGTGTTATCACTAGAACCCTTCAAGGGATAGGTGTTTCTTAGTGGAGTTACTATTAACTCATTTAATTATAAACTTAGTCTAAATTCCTTTTGCAATTATAAATGTAGAGATGGCTCACCGTGAAGCTTACTTTGTCATTGAGGAATGGGTAGTTGGTAATAAACTTAGACTTGATGGATCCAACTTCCCTAGTTGGCTTGTGCGCCTGAATGATCTCCTTACTAGGAATCATGTGGTAGACTACATACATCGCACGATAGATTTGAGTGAACCAGACCACTATGAGACCCCACAAGAGCTGGCAGACCGCTACTATCATCAAGAGATGTCCACCTTCATATCAGTTACAATGAGCTACGGGATAGTGTATGAGCTATGGCCAGTCATGGGCAATCTTTACCCTCATGCGACTATGGTACAGCTTAGGACACATTTCGTGGAACAAGCACGCATATGGGAGCATGAGCTGATGGGAGATTTCCTCTCCATTAAGATGGAGGAGAACTCATCACTTGACAACCACTTGGAGCGCATGCATGATGCATATATGAGGCATGCATACTTCCTGGATAGTTGGATGACGGGCTCTTTTGCAAACAGCGTTGTGTTGCGGTCGCTGCCACCAAGCTACCAAGCACTTGCCAGGATTTGCATTATGAGAGGCGACACGGAAACACGGGATTTCGAAGAGTTCATATCACATTTCAGAGATGTGATGGTTGAACCCATTGTCGCTAAGGTCATCGATGACAAAGGTATATATTTGATATACAATTTTATAAATGTTATAATCTTGCAAACACATTTGTAGTGTTAAGTATATTTGATACTTGTTCTATTTTGCTGAAAATAGGTCCTTCTGCATAGAGGTGCTTGCTGGAGAGGAGGTGACATTGCGTGTTGATGGCGAGCATGATGATGATGGCAACGACACTCTCCCTCAACATTTATCACTTAGTTTATGTTTAGGATGATTATTGTAATCAAAATATTGTGAACTTCTTTAGTGTGTCTCACACTTTGTGACACGGTTATTCATATGAGTTTGTAACAAACAGTTGTTCCACTTTTATGAATGATTTCTATTTGTGTTTATATCTTGTTCGATTACGTGTGAATTATCCTTGTTTTGAAACTAACTGATAATACATGAACATTTGTAAAATATTGAAATGCCTTGAAAAATACCCAACTTAATGATATATTCATTAATGAATGAAACCATTGTTTAAATTCAAAGTTATGTGATAATATGTGAAAGACATTCAATTTCTTATCACATATGAATCATTCCCAAGTTTAGAAAAATAACTTCAACACCATGTATTACTTGAATACAAAGTGTTTGATGAATTGTTAAAGAGAATACATATTCGATGTATTGTAGTTTAACAAAATGGTGATTATCATTATATGATTGTTTAAATGTGTAAAGAAGTTTACCAAAGGAAACATGAATATGAAACTATTTGATATGATCAAAGTATTTCATCAACAAAGGGTATTAAAGATAAATGAGAATCTAATTACAATGATTTGATCAATAGTAATGAAATTCAACTTTATAAGATTGGCATAAAAGAAATTGTGAAATGCAATGCGTTTGAAATGTCAAAATGCAAAGCATCACAATATGATATAAGATATCAAAATGGGTGAATAGATGGCGCCAAATAAATCGTTGTAGTATAGATGTAGAGACCATTAGTTAGAAATAGTTAGCACTCAATTAGAACATATAGTGAACCATATGGATTCGTGAGATCGGCGCCATATCTAGTATGGATCATCTTAAAAGTTTTGGGATTATTCGATATAACCAAAACAATAGCGAATAAGTCCTTGTAGAGTATTCATTGGAAACTTTGAATATGAAAACCATAGCTAAAGCCAAAAGAGAAGCAAAACTAGTATTGCTTAGATTTTGGTGCATTCTCGAGAAAGTTCACATTTAGTGATATTTCTCGATTATGAAGCTTTTGGAAGATAGTGTGAAACACGATGAGGATTCAAAACCCTGCATCGGAGTGTTGAGAAGCGCAACGGAAAGTGTTCCTGAACGATTCTGTTCACAAAGGAAAGAATCAATGATAATGATCATTGTGGTTTCCCCACTAGTGTTTTCACTACATGAAGTAGGATTCAAAATGTAGCAAATATCTTGTATGGAGACATTTGTGAATCATTTGTCATGATTACCAGAATATGACATACCTACGAACTACTAAGGAAATAATGGTAAACTAGAATTATGAGAAATCCCAAAGTAAAAATTCACTTGAGATTAGAAAGCAATTTGTTGCTGAATCTTACAAAGTAAAGGAGTTACTTGAATTTTCCCAACTGGCTACAAAGCCATAGTGGAAAAGGGGGTGAATGACAAAAGCACAATTTGTCAAGTATTGGACGAATTCAAATGAATTTGATTCAAGTGTGATGAATGTCTAGAGGATTTAAAACTATTAGGAGTACTAGTATCTCATAGTAAATCTCCAAGTTTGATGTTTGATCAAAGGATTTTGAAGTTGTTCAAAATAGTGAGTGGATATGCAATTTGCATGAAATTGAGTGGGATCTATAAAAGTCTTCCTAAAACAATATGTGAATGACATATTTTTGAGTGGGAGCAATATAAGTCTTAGATTCAAATATGTAGGAACATAGTTTGAGTAAGAGTAGTGACTCATACCCAAATATGTTGGGGACATATTTTGAATAGGATCTTAAAGGAGTAATTCTTAAGTGTGTATACGACACATTAAGAATGAAAGCACAAGTACCAATAAATAATGATTTATAGGGAGTAGAAGTTGATAATAAGAATATTATGATATTATGTAGTATTCCTTAAAGGATTCTGAAAAGGGTTTCAGAATAGTAGTTAATTGAGGAACATGTCCTTAATAACTCAAGGTAGGAATAGTATTAAGTTTAACCTCAATGGTTGAAAGAAAGAAAAGGATGATCATCATCCACTATGTTGAGACATAGGTTCTATCTTAGAAAACCATGATGATAACTTAACATAATATATGATCCAAGAAGAAACGTTTGAAAAGTGATTAAGTTTGAATCACGGAATGTTCAGTTGAGTTTGTCCGTAGTGTCTAGTAGAGAATTGTAGACATGTTTTTCCAAATCCATGAAGGATGGCATATCTTAAAGCATAAAGGGTTATGTTATAAGGTAATATGTTGAAAACTCCTGTAATACCAACTAAAGTCAAGTAGGAAGCAAGGTGAACAAAACATCAAAAGTTGCACGGGGTGCACTATCATTTCGATGGATGCATTTATAATAATAGATAAGGGTACCATCTAAGGTGTTGTATAATGTTATGGCGGGGATAGTTTGCTTTTAATGTAGAATGATGTGTCCCAGGGCACAGTGCCTATGAGAAAGCCCTCGAGGTTGATCTAAAGTCACTGTAGGCTCCTAGAATCCGGCCTCGTTCTGCTGCCATAGCGACGATGCATACACAAAGATGTTATCATGTGATGATAAAGTATTAATGTCAATCAAGGTGACATTACTAAGTTGCAAAGGATTTGGGACTGTAAAGTACAGGCCTGAGACTCAACCTCTTCCATGAGCAAGCATGTTATGGGTACCGGAAATATGGTGCCAATGATTAAGAACAAATGCAGCTAGTTTATTTGTACTCTAGTGCAAGTGGGAGACTGTTGGAAATAAGTCCTAGAGACAAATAATAATAAGGATTATTATCATATTTCATAAAGTTTATGTTTAAGTTTTATATCATTCTATAACTGTATTCAAAGGAAACGTCAATACACGTGTGATATATAAACAACCAGGGGTTCCTAGTGAAACTCTAGTCACTGGTTCATTGGTCAACAGATGATCAAGGTTTCCTGATGATGTGGCATTTATGCCAGTTGGAAATGGAGTCAAATCATTCTGAGAATGAGATGATGAACCAATACCCAACCTAAACATCATGACCCGATCATGTCATGAAGTTCAAGTTACGATGATTAGAATGGATCCTCATAGACTATTCCTTAGTCCGTGAGGCTATATCAATCACTGTCTCCCGAGAGTGCTTAGATAGCATCAAGCGTCACTTGGTAACACAGTGATTACAAAGGTGTGTTCAGGTACTCGGAGGAACTGTAGAGGCACTATATGTCAAGAGAGGGATTTTTCTGTCCACATGACGGAAATATACTTAAGGGCCCACTTGGAGAAGTTATATCCAATAGTTGCGCAGCGTGTGATTTGATCACAGGGATATCACTTGTCGTACCGAGTCAAGTAGCATTGTTCAGTGAAGAGATTGAACACGACATGGTGATGTCATTGATTAGATCTCTAGCAATGAAAGTATCGAGAGACAAAC
This sequence comes from Avena insularis, assembly GCA_023614405.1. Taxonomy (NCBI): domain Eukaryota; kingdom Viridiplantae; phylum Streptophyta; class Magnoliopsida; order Poales; family Poaceae; genus Avena; species Avena insularis. The sequence continues at coordinate 213,062,636 of CM042690.1, forward strand.
GGAATAAGACACGACTGTCCCGGTTCAAACAACAAAAGATCTTCGTGGAATGCACAGGGGTCACATGGCCATCCAGGTCCCTCTGTTGATCATTGGTCCGGGAGTGTCACGACCATGTCTGGAGTGTTCCCAAACCGTGGGGTATCATGCTTAAGGGCTTGATGATGCTTAGAGAGTGTTTATAGGATCGATAGAATCACTAAGGAAGAGTAGAGAGAAAACCGGAAGGGTTTCGGTAAGTCCGGAGGATGTCCGGCGTAGAGGTGGAAGGTGTTCCATAACCACGGAGATCGAATAATATGTGAATGAATGTTAAATATTGATTTAATCATTTATTCATAATTATTTAATAAAAGGGAAAATCAATTAAATGGTCAAAAGGCTTAATTGGTCAATTTCGGAGGGAAAACGGCCTATGAGGGAAAGGCAAGAGGGGAGAAGGGGCAAGGGGTGGCCAGCTGGGCCAAGCCCCCCCCCCCCCCCGTGCGAGGCCCACTAGGGCTGGTCGGCGGTGCCCCCCTCTCCCTCTTCTTTAGTCCCACCCCGGGGTTTTGAGGGAGGTTGTACCTCCCCTCCCCCTATATATAGTAGGGGTATTTGGCTAGATAAATACACACAATATTCAATAAAGGTTTCCTCACTTTTGGGGAGACCTCCAATTGATATTCTCTCTCTCTTCCTTGACCGTGGTCCCAGGTTTGGACTGCACGAACGAGAGACATCTTCACCACGGAGCGCCGTCGTGCTGCGGGATTCGGATCCAGGAGCTCTACTTCTGCAACTGCGGCTGGATCGAGGAAGCGGGATTCATCGTCAGGCACCGGACGTGTGTAACTCCCCGCGCAAGGACTTCATCACGACCTTGAGGTCAGCTTCGGCTCGTCTACATCAACCACGCTCTCCTGAGCGTTGACAACACTTTTCGGTCTTCAAGGGTAAGTTCGCGAAAAGCCCCTCCCATTACTGTATTACTAATAGATAGGTCTTGGCAACATCAGGGGTTCAGGGGCGTAGGGTATAAATTATTGTTTTCATACGCAGAACCCCTACAGGATCTTCCTGTGACCAGCGGGGGGCTCCTTGTCAGCGGCTATGGTGGATGCGGGGACAGGGACGGCAGCTGCCTTCAATGCCTGGACGGGGTCCTTTACGGGGACGGGGGCCTCCTCGCCGGTGGCCTTGGAGGTGTTGATGGCCACCACGCCATTCTTCTCCATCACCGGCATGGTTCGGGTTTTCTTGGGGGTTTGCAGAAGGTGATGGGATAGTGGAGACGGTTGAGTGAGCGAGTGAGTGATGGCTTAGAGTGAGGAGGCCTCTATTAAAGGAGAAGGGAAGCGATGTTGCGTTGCACCACCGTGCACTGCATAAACCACATACTCTACTGCACCGTGCATGGCCACACATGTCCGGTACTGCCCCGTGCACCGCACACGCGTACCGTGAGTCACGTTTTTTCCCTCGTGTCTAACCCTGGTGACTTAGTTTTGCCCTCGAGTGTAATACTGGCAGTTTGGTTGTACTCAGTTTTTCCCTCCAGTACTAACACTGCCATGTGTAATATACTCAGTTTTACCCTCCGATGGCTGGTCAACAGAGAGTCAACGAATAGGTTTTAGCTAGCTAATTGAGTCATTTTATGCACAACAAATTCAAAAAGAGCAAAACAGAGTGGTATCTACCCAGGGAGTCTTATTATATGACCTGCCACCATAAGAAATGTATATAAACCAAGTGTTAATCTAAATCACCACTTCTCAAATCACCTAATATCTATGAAGGTTCATGGCTTTCTACTCAAGCCTCTTCCCAAAACATCCCTCCCTAAAACATAGTTTGTCTGAATCAGGCAATAATTGTCAAACTGGTGTATATTTGAATTGCAAATAGTTTGATGTATGCCCAGATGTATTTTATTGTATAAAAGACACATTTTCAATTTTTTAAATCTTTTTTGATTTTCTATTTGAATCCCTTTGTCAGTCTTGCCCTTGGTTTTTAAGTTCTACTTAGTTTTGCCCTTGGTTCTTAAGTGTCAACACCCGGATTTTTAATCCCAGATGCCTGTTATGTCATTCATCGCAATCCTAGGATTACCATTTTTTCGAGACATAACAGATTGGATATCAAAGTACATCATCCATTACAAACCATACATAAGGTCTTACACAAATAAGGATCTCATGATCCAGTCTTCATACAACAAGCAGCGGAAATAAAAGATAAGCGTAGCGGTGGGGTCCATCTTCAGGGGCACAGGAAATGCTGATGAAGGCAGATAGTCCTAGTTATCATAGCCGTCCTGCTGGCCATCATCTTGGTAGTCTCCTTCATAGTCTGGCCATGAGAATAGCCAGGGACAAAAGCCATGAGTACTCTTTAAGTACTCGCAAACTACCACTAACAAATAGTATAATTCTAATGTAAAGTACTAACTCTAAGTTTAACTATAAGGTTAAGCTTGAAACCTAAGCTGAGTTCAGAAGCAAAGAAAGACAAAAAATGTCTAGAATCACTTAAGTTGGGAAGCTAGTGTCATAAACACAACCCTGTTGTGGTCAAGTCAAGATTCAACATTCATTTCATAAGTTATTTTGAAAACATCTGACAACAAAATAGTATGGCCACTCCAACTGTCCATAACCGTGGACGCGGCTATTCGAATAGTTTGACACTCTGCAGAGGTGGTACACTTTCACCACAAGATTTGATACATCTGTCAGGGATAACCCTGAATCATCATACTTAGTATCCTTTGCACACCCTAGTATAAGCACCTCTCTTATGAGCATGGCCTCCCAACCATGATCATCTGTCATCTTGGGCATTGCATAGGTGGACAACATTAAGAGGTAGCCTCAGCTCAAACCTCTCCCGCGAGGGAACTAATACTAATGCATATAAACTTCCGGCTAAGCCTTACCCAATTCAGGTATTGTGGTTGTATGGTAAATTTGGAATGGTATCGCATCCGAATCCAACCATCAGTTTCGTAAGAGGGTTAAGGCTCATGCCTCAACATTTTCATCATCATAAACCATTGTGTTTCTCAACACATGTCAAACATCTCAATAGAATGACTCATCATTCCAAGGTTTTCTCAATTCATTTTCACCAAGTGTTCCCATCAAAAGTGACTCAAGTTTTTATTTAACTCTAAATTACTAGGTTAAGAGTGTTCACTAAGGTGGAAACATGGGACCAATCTCATGCCATAGAATGACAACTAAAGTTATCTAAATAGGTCAACTTTTATACTCTTTATGCTACCCTCAAAACAAGTAAGGGACTTTGGTAAAGTAATGGAAGTAAAGCTTGGAAAATAATACTTGGGGTAAGTAATAGTCAAAGTGGTATGACCAAAGCATGCCTAAAGCATATTTGCTCAATCATCTAGCTTAATTCTAGCTTGCTAAGCATTATACTTGCAAGTGTTAGCTTGCCTTGGTTGGTGCAGTGGTTGAAGTTTTCTTCCTCCTCAGAAGCTTGGTCGGTACTATCGTCTATAAATACATATGGAGTACACAATCACCAAACAATACTTAACTAGTCTAGTTAGCACTCTAAGGCACACATTTGGTGATCTATTATCATCACAAGCATCAGAAGTTTTATTAACTAGTTTCATTCTTTTTATTTAAGAAAAGTAATTTCTACTCATTGAAAAATAACTAATATTTAATATTCACCACTTAAATATGGGATCATGTGGACACATGTCATCACCACATATTCTAACATGTGGGAATGTGATTTAAGGGTTGGTTCATAATTACTTTGGTTTAAGTTCATTATTTAGTGATTTAAAGTGACTAGAAATGCCTATATAGAATTATTTTGGTACTACTCCAAAGACACTACATGTAAACCCTAATATTATTACATATTCAGATAGGTATGGTTAAATGTGATTTTTGAGAGTTGGAATCAACTCAAAAGCTATCATGGTTGATTTTATAAAAATGTTTGAATGTGCAAAATCTTCTGTCTTGTTATTTTTACTAGGAGAGATCTCTAACTCTAATTGATTTAAATCCAACATGCCTGGTTAGATATTTTCAGTAGCTTTCTAACAAAATTTGAATCACTCAATTTGGATATGTAGATCTCTCTGAATTGATTTTCAAACTAGGGGACAGAACTAAGTTCAAACTAAAATAGAAAAATCCTTATTTGAATTAAATGGGTCGCGCGAGAAAGCTAACGGGCCGGCCCAGTGGCACTCCACGGGGCGGGGCACGGCTGACAGCGGGGTCCACTGGTCAGCGGCTATTTACACGCGAAGCGGTACAGGGCGATGTGGGCCGTTAGATTAGAACTAGGATCTACGGCTGGGGCTCGTCGTCGACGACGGACAAGTCGCCGGCAAGGTCTAACCCTAGCGGCTCGGTGGGGGTGCTCAGGGGGCGTACCAGGGCTCCAGCAACGACGGCGAGGTGGGCAAACGAACTGGTGGACGACGACGAGGTTAGGGATGGTCGCGGCAGCTCCTGGGGTGGTCGCAATCAGTGGGGCCCTTCTCCTCCAGAGGCGGCCAACTCCAGTGGAATTCCAGCGACTACGAGCTCGAGCGGCTCCGGGGAGAAGTGGGGACTGATCAGTGGCGAGAGGGGAGGTGAGTGGTGTCTAGAATAAGGCTGGGGGTGGCCTCCTTATATAGGCTCGACGACGGGACAGCACGGCGTGGCCAGGCGACGGTGGCGACATGGCTACGGGCTGCTAGCGGCATGGCTGCGAGCGGTGATCGATGCGCGGTCTCCTAGCGGTGCTCTACAGGGTAATGGCGCTGCTAGGGGCGGTGGCAAACGGTCGGGTGGTGCTCACACTTTGAGCGGCAGAGGCAGCATTCGACTTGGCGTGCGGTGGTTGCGGGTCAAACAGCAGCGAACGGGCATGTCCGGGCGGTTCCTGGGTTCGTGGCTAAGCGGTGAGCACGGGCTGTGGTCGAGGCGTGGCGTGTGCACGCTTGTCGGGCGCGGCGCTCTGGCGCGTGCTCGGCATGGTGCAGACGCTCTGGGTGCGGCGCTGGGCGAGTGGTCCACGGCTTGGCTTTGCTCGGGGAGGGGACAGAGGGTGGCGGTGCGGTCTGGTCTAGCTCCTAGACATGGCAAGAGAGAGAGGGGCGGTCTGCTGCTATGTTGGCAAGGTTGGCCGGCGAGCATGGTGCTCGGGGTGGTGTGGCACTGCTGCTAGGGGATAGGGGATGGGGTGTTTATTGCTTGGTTAGATCAAGTGGAGACAGAGGGAGTGATTTGAGGTCAATTGGGTGGCAAAACCCTGTAGAAAACAGTGAGCTAATACTAGGTGTAATTCCTGCCTGCCAAGTGTTTGTGAAAATGGGCGAAAGAAATTTAGTTTTGAATTTTGAAAAGATTTTTGGTGGGTATGTTAGTCATAAGCTTGATCATCTGTGGTTGCTTGGGTTTTGAAAATAAATCTCATTTGAGTGGTTTTTGAATAAGTGGGATCTTCCCATATGAACTAGATTCAATTTTCAAATGCCATTTAAAATTAGTGTTTGAAAGTTTTTGGCAGATCACAAAGTGGGCCTTGGTACATCATTACATGTACTAGCAAGGGGTGCAAAGATCCACATTTATTTCTGTTAAGAATTGAGTCCTAGAAATAGCCCAAGTAGGCATGTTGATTAAAATGGCACAAATGACCATTCTCTTCTTTTATTCATTTTGATTTGTTTCTCTTTGGGATTTGTTTGGGAATGATCTAGATGATGTTTATTTCACCTAAGAATCATTTTACAAGCACTGGGTCACTTAATCATGGAAATTCAAATCAACTCCTAATTTAAATGCACACACATATGAATGCTTTGATAATTTTAATTGGAAAAGTTTTTGTTAACCCTAATTTTGATGATTTGGATCTTGAATAACCTTGGATTAAAGTTTTGGGATGTTACAAACCTTCCCCCCTTAAACAAAAATCTCGTCCCGAGATTTACAAAAAAAACTAGGAAGTAAAGAGATCCGAGAACTCTGTCCTAATGTAATCTTATCGCTCCCAAGTGGCTTCGTATTCGGTATGGTTGCTCCATTGAATCTTGAGAAACTTGATACTTCTGGTTCTGGTGGTTCTGTAAGCTTCTTCTAGGATACGGATGGGCACTTCACGATATGTCAGGTCATTATTGATTTCAACAGCTCGGTGATCGATGTTCTTGAAAACTTCAGTCTTTTTCGGCACTTCCAGACATTTGCGAAGTAACGATATATGGAACACATTGTGGATGGCAGACATCTCTTCAGGTAGTTCCAGTTGATACGACACTTCTCCTCGACGATTCAGAATCTTGAAGGGCCCAATATATCTAGCGGCTAACTTTCCTTTCAGACTAAAGCGTTGGGTTCCTTTCAATGGCGAAACCTTGAGGTATACAAAATCTCCGACATTGAAAGTCAGGTTTGTCCTCCTCTTATCGGCATAACTCTTCTGTCTAGATTGGGCGGTCTTGAGGTGCTCACGGACTTTGTGAACTTTCTCTTTGGCTTCTCGGAGAATGTCGGGTCCAAAGATCTAACTCTCTCCTACTTGTGACCAATTCAAAGGGGTGCGACACTTTCTTCCGTATAGGAATTCAAATGGTGCCATCTGCAAACTAGCTTGATAACTGTGGTTATATGAGAATTCTGCGAAAGGCAGGCAGTCTTCCCATTTTGATCCGTACTCTAACACACAAGCTCTGATCATATCTTCTAGGATCTGGTTGACTCTCTTAGTCTGTCCATCAGTTTGCGGGTGATACGCGGTGCTGAAGTTCAACTTGGTTCCCAATCCTTCCTAAACTTTCTACCAAAATCTCGAGGTAAACTGGGTTCCTCGATCGGATACTATGGTCTTGGGGGTTCCATGCAGACTAACAATCCTAGCAATGTACAGCTCTGCTAGCTTCGCACTCTGGTAGGTAGTCTTGACAGGTATGCAGTGAGCTACCTTGGACAGTCTATCAACTATGACCAAGATTGAGTCATTTCCCCTACTGGAAGTAGGTAAACCGGTGATAAAGTCCATCCCGATGGAATCCCATTTCCATTCCAGAATCTGCAATGGTTGCAACAGTCCTGCGGCTCTCTGATGCTCTTCTTTGACTCTTTGACAGATGTCACATTTGGCGATGTATCTTCCGATTTATCTCTTCATCTTGTGCCACCAAAATTGCTCTTTCAAATCTTGATACATCTTCGTTCCTCTGGGGTGGATAGAATAAAGAGTATCATGAGCTTCCTGCATGATAACTTGCTTCAGCTCCGAATATGCTGGCACAAAGATACGTTCTTTGTACCACAGCACTCCTTCTTCGTCTTCAGTGAATCTAGGTACCTTCCCTGTACCAATACGACGTTTGATTCCGTCGATACTTTCATTTCCCTTTTGGGCTTCCTTGATTTGGTTAATCAAAGTGGGTTGAAGTTCAATGCTAGCTAAGAATCCTTTGCTAACTAGCTCAGTCCGAAACTGCTCCAACTCCTCATACAAACTTGGTTGCTTCTCCTTGATCATGGTGTTTAGCCTACACGGCAATCTGCTAAGAGCATCCGCTACCACATTGGCTTTGCCGGGGTGATAGTGAATGTCAAGGTCATAATCCTTGATTAACTCTATCCATCTCCTTTGCCTCATATTCAGCTCCTTCTGAGTGAAAATATATTTCAAGCTTTTGTGATCTGAATAAATCTCATAGCGATTACCCATCAGATAATGACGCCATGTCTTCAATGCCAAAACTACGGCTGCTAATTCAAGGTCATGGGTCGGATAGTTCTGCTCATGCTGCTTCAGTTGTCGAGATAGATAAGCGATGACTTTGCCTTCCTGCATCAGTACACATCCGAGACCAATCTTGGATGCATCACAATACACATCAAACGGCTTCCTGATATCTGGCATGATCAATATTGGGGCTGATATCAATCTCTTCTTCAGCTCCTGAAAACTGGCTTCACACTTGTCGGTCCATTCAAACTTCTTGTCCTTCTTCAACAAATGGGTCATGGGTCTGGCGATGCTCGAGAATCCTTCGACGAACTTGCGGTAGTATCCCGCTAATCCGAGGAATGCACGGACTTGGGTTTGAGTGGTTGGGGCTTCCCATGCTTCGACATCTCTGATCTTGGCAGGATCAACAGAGACTCCTCTAACAGACACAATATGTCCTAGGAATCCTACTTCTTTCAGCTAAAATTCACACTTGCTGAACTTGGCATACAACCAATGCTCTCTCAGGGTTTCTAGGATGATTCTCAGATGTTGCTCATGCTCTTCTTCTGACTTGGCGTAGATAAGGATGTCGTCGATGAACACAACTACAAACTTATCTAGGAAATTCATAAAGATCTTATTCATGAGATTCATGAAATAAGCAGGGGCATTGGTTAATCCAAAAGACATAACCGTATACTCGTATAAACCATAGCGAATAGTGAAGGCGGTCTTTGGAATATCCGTTGCACGAATCTTAAGTTGGTGATAACTAGTCCTAAGATCAATCTTTGAGAATACCTGAGCTCCAGTCAACTAATCAAATAGATCCTCTATCTTTGGCAAGGGGTACTTATTCTTGATGGTGACGTCATTCAGTTTCCTGTAATCTGTGCATAGACGGTTGCCTCCATCTTTATTGTTGACGAATAACACGGGTGATCTCCATGGCGAAGCGCTTGGTTGAATCAATCCTGTTGCCAACATAGCATCCAACTGCTTCTTCAATTCCACTAACTCCGAGGGGTTCATGCTATAGGGTCTTTGGGTTATGGGTCCGGTTCCAGGGATTAGTTCGATAATGAACTCAATATCCCTATCCGGGGGCATACCTGGCAATTCATCTGGGAATACGTCGGGGTATTCACAGACTACTCTTACTTGGTCTATGGTGGGTAGGGCTAGACTCTTGTTGCACTTGAATTGGCGAGGTAAGGTTTCAGATATATGCTCTACTGTTACTCCAGAGCTACTGGTAATGGTGATGGCTTTCTTAGCACAGTCTATCATTCCTTTATGCCTTGACATCCAGTCCATACCTAGTACTACTTCCAATCCTTTGGTTCCAAGTACAATTAGGTTGGCATAAAAATCTATCCCATGTATTCTAATAGGTACAGCTTTGCAAATTTTTCTAGCTTTTGTAGTTGATCCGAGGATTTGAACTATCATGACATGCTTCAAGTTGGTTGGGTGAATCTTACTAGTGCATGCAAATTCTTCAGTGTCAAATGAATGCGATGCTCCTGAATCAAACAATACCCTTGCTAAAACTGAGTTGACAGAAAACATACCCAGCACTACATATGGCGCTTCCTGGGCTTCTTCGGTGTTCATGTGGAAGAGACGGCCATTGCGGTTGTGAGGGTTCCCTGGGGCAAATCATCTCCCTGGTTGAACACGACGCTGCTGTTGAGCTGGGGCATTCACATTGGCAGTGGCGGCAGTCTTCTTGGGACACTCATTGGAATAGTGACCCTTCACTCCACACTCGAAATAGGTGATCTGGGACTTGTCCTTTGCTGCGATGGGCACAGCATTGCTGCCAGTTCTGGGTGCAGTGTTGTTGTTGTTGTTGCTCTTGGGAGGGGCACGGTTGAAATTGTTGGTGTTGTCGGAGTTGTGATTGTTTCCTCCGGACTTCACATTGCCTCCACTACGGTTGGGGTAGCTTGGGCGAGACATTGGGGGTCGATTGTTCCTTAGTGCATATCCTGGTGAGGTGTTGGGTCGGTACTTCTGGTGACTGCTGGATCCAGATTGCTGCATCATACGGCGTTTGTGGTTGTCGTTTGCCTGATTAATCTTCCCTTCCATCTGAATGGAAGAGTCGACTAGCTCTTCGAGATCCTTGAAGCGGATGTTGATGAGGACAGACTGCATCTCATCATGCAGTCCGTTCAGGAATCTCTCCTTCTTCTTGACCTCTGTGTTTATTTCATCAGGGGCGTACCTTGCAAGCGACAGGAATCTGTCATGGTATTCTACCACAGTCATTCTGCCTTGCTTCAAGTCGCGAAACTCATCTCTTAGTCTAGTGACTAGACCTTGCGGCACGTGGGTGCGGCTGAACTTGGTTTTGAAGGCTTCCCATGTCATCACTTGACCATGGTTCATGTTACGGATACTAGTCCACCAAGCTCTTGCATCTCCCGCCAGATAGTGGGTGGCGAAGAGAACTTTCTCGTTGTCATCAACTCCTGCTACTTCTAAGTTGTTTTCCATTGTCTATAACCAGTCGTTAGCATCCAGTGGGTTTTCAGCTTGGTTAAAGATTGGGGGATTGGTATTCTGAAAGTTTTTGAGTTTGGATCCATGGTGATCCTAATTTCCATGCCCTTGGTTGTTGAGAGCCATCTGGGCGATCTGTTGCAATGTTGCTAGATTTGCTTGGCGTTCTGCCCTGTTTGCTTCTCGGTCTGCAATGAGATTCTACAAGATCTGCAGCATTGGGTCTTGCGACGAGCTGCTCCCTCCTTGGTTTCCACGAGTCATCTGAAGATTGAGGTAGATAAAGGGGTAAGAGGGAAGTTCTAAGGTTCATGGTTTTGGTTTCAAAGCTAAAACTTTGAGTTTGACTCAGGTTTTCAACTAACTTCATTTCATTCATGCAAATAAGCACACGATACAAACACACACCACAACAACAAAGGAAAACAGATGGTTTGAAGAACCATTCTGCAAGCTATGATATAGTGGGACCGATACATCTCATACTATGACAGTGCTCTAGTGCATCTACTCATCATCGATGAAGTCGGAGTCCTCATCGTCAGTGTAGAAGTCCACAGCATCCTCCTCCGGAAAGTCATCATCATTGTTGAGGTAAGAATCCATGTCTCCCTGGATGTCTTCACCCTCCTCTTCTTCCTCCTCTGATGCAAGCTGAGCTTCTTGCTCCTTGACGGTCTTCTCGAGGTCGGCCACCTTCTTGCGAAGACGGGCGATGGTGCGATCCTTCTTCTCGCGCTGGAGGCGAAGAGACTGATGGTCCTTGATGAGCAGTGAGAAAGCCTGGGCCTTTTGGGCAGCAATGGCACGGTTGTGGTTGGCGAACTCCCTAGCATTGTCCAATTCCTTCTGGCGATCGTACAACAGGAAGTCAAGGTTCTCCACTTGACGCTTCAGCTCCGGGTGACTGGGCATCTCCATTGGCATCCCCATGAAGTCATGTCTTGCATAGTGAGAAAAACGGGTTCCCTGGAGTTGGTTGACACTAAGGGCACATAGACGTGCGAGAGCTTCATGCACTGCCCTGGCTAATCCATCTAGCCAGTTGTTCTCTCTCACGGAGAACTGGATTCTCCTGGACATTGGTGCTTTGATTCTTCCTCTAAGATTAGCGGTGACTAGCCACTGCAAATCTCCTCCTGGGGGTCTGGGAAGTTGAGCTCCAAGAAACTCCACATGCGGGCGTCCCAATAACTCCGACAGTGAATCCAGATCCCTCTCGAAGATCAGCTGACCTCCGTTTCCCAACTGGTAGAACTTGCTAAACTGAGTCTCCATCTACAAGAATTAAGGATGAGGAAATTAGTGAAGTGATCAAGTGTGTCAAATTTTAAGTAGTAATGTAAGGATTTTGAGGAATATGAATTTTTGAGAAAGAAGGAATTCCCAAGGATAAGAGAGGAAATAGTTTTTCATAAATACTCACTTTGGTTTGGAAATTAAGTTTTTGTTCAGACGTCCATTCTAACTAGGGTCTCCTATGGTCAGGATGGCTCTTATACCAACTTGTCAACACCCGGATTTTTAACCCCAGATGCCTGTTATGTCATTCATCGCAATCCCAGGATTACCATTTTTGTGAGACATAACAGATTGGATATCACAGTACATCATCCATTACAAACCATACATAAGGTCTTACACAAATAAGGATCTCATGATCCAGTCTTCATACAACAAGCAGCGGAAATAAAAGATAAGTGTAGCGGTGGGGTCCATCTTGAGGCACGAGCAATCTTGTGACGAGATAGTCCTAGTTATCATAGCCATCCTGCTGGCCATCATCTTGGTAGTCTCCTTCATAGTCTGGCCATGAGAATAGCCAGGGACAAAAGCCATGAGTACTCTTTAAGTACTCGCAAACTACCACTAACAAGTAGTATAATTCTAATGTAAAGTACTAACTCTAAGTTTAACTATAAGGTTAAGCTTGAAACCTAAGCTGAGTTCAGAAGCAAAGAAAGACAAAAAATGTCTAGAATCACTTAAGTTGGGAAGCTAGTGTCATAAACACAACCCTGTTGTGGTTAAGTCAAGATTCAACATTCATTTCATAAGTTATTTTGAAAACATCTAACAACGAAACAGTATGGCCACTCCAACTGTCCATAACATGAGATGGCTATTGAATAGTTTGACACTCTGCAGAGGTGGTACACTTTCACCATAAGATTCGATACATCTGTCAGGGATAACCCTGAATCATCATACTTAGTATGCAGATAATCAAACATAACCTTTCCTTTACACACCCTAGTATAAGCACCTCTCCTATGAGCATGACCTCCCAACCATGACCATCTGTCATCTTAGGCACTGCATAGGTGGACAACATTGAGAGGTAGCCTCAGCTTAAACCTCTCCTGTGTGGGAACTAATACTAATGCATATAAACTTCCGGCTAAGCCTTACCCAATTCAGGTATTGTGGTTGTACGGTAAATTTGGAATGGTATCGCATCCGAATCCAACCATCAGTTTTGTAAAAGGGTTAAGGCTCATGCCTCAACATTTTCATCATCATAAACCATTTGTGTTTCTCAACACATGTCAAAACATCTCAATAGAATGACTCATCATTCCAAGGTTTTCTCAATTCATTTTCACCAAGTGTTCCCATCTAAAGTGACTCAAGTTTTTATTTAACTCTAAACTACTAGGTTAAGAGTGTTCACTAAGGTGGAAACATGGGATCAATCTCATGCCATAGAATGACATCTAAAGTTATCTAAATAGGTCAAGTTTTATACTCTTTATGCTACCCTCAAAACAAGTAAGGGACTTTGGTAAAGTAAAGGAAGTAAAGCTTGGAAAATAATACTTGGGGTAAGTAATAGTCAAAGTGGTATGACCAAAGCATGCCTAAAGCATCTTTGCTCAATCCTCTAGCTTAATTCTAGCTTGCTAAGCATTATACTTGCAAGTGTTAGCTTGCCTTGGTTGGTGCAGTGGTCGAAGTTTTCTACCTCCTCTTGGTAGAACTCCTCCTCCTCGAAAGCTTGGTCGATACTATCGTCTATAAATACATACGGAGTACACAATCACCAAACAATACTTAACTAGTCTAATTAGCACTCTAAGGCACACATTTGATGATCTATTATCATCACAAGCATCAGAAGTTTTATTAACTAGTTTCATTCTTTTTATTTAAGAAAAGTAATTTCTACTCATTGAAAAATAACTAATATTTAATATTCACCACTTAAATATGGGACCATGTGGACACATGTCATCACCACATATTCTAACATGTGGGAATGTGATTTAAGGATTGGTTCATAATTACTTTGGTTTAAGTTCATTATTTAGTGATTTAAAGTGACTAGAAATGCCTATATAGCATTATTTTGGTACTAGTCCAAAGTCACTTCATGTAAACCCTAATATTATTACATATTCAGATAGGTATGGTTAAATATGATTTTTGAGAGTTGGAATCAACTCAAAATCTATCATGGTTGATTTTATAAAAATGATTGAATGTGCAAAAGCTTTTGTCTTGTTATTTTTACTAGGAGAGATCTCTAACTCTAATTGAATTAAATCCAACGGGCTTGGGTAGATCTTTTCAGTAGCTTTCTAAAAAAATTGAATCACTCAATTTGGATTTGTAGATCTCTCTGAATTGATTTTCAAACTAGGGGATAGAACTAAGTTCAAACTAAAATAGAAAAATCCTAATTTGAATTAAATGGGTCACGCGGGAAAGCTAACTGGCTGGCCCAGTGGCACTCCACGGCACGGGGCACGGCTGACAGGGGGGTCCACCGGTCAGCGGCTATTTAAACGCAAAGCCATACGGGGCGATGTGGGCCGTTAGATTAGAACTAGGATCTACGGCTGGGGCTCGTCGTCGATGACGGACAGGTCACCGGCGAGGTCTAACCCTAGCGGCTCGGTGGGGGTGCTCAGGGGGCGTACCAGGGCTCCAGCAACGACGACAAGGCAGGCAAACGAACTGGTGGATGACGGTGAGGTTAGGGGTGGTCGCGGCAGCTCCAGGGGTGGTCGCAATCAGCTGGGCCCTTCTCCTCTAGAGGCGGCCAGCTCCGGTGGAATTCAGCGACTCTGAGCTCGGCTCGAGGGAGAAGTGGGGCTGATCGATGGCGAGAGGGAGGTGAGTGGTGTGTAGAATAAGGCTGGGGGTGGCCTCCTTATATAGGGGCTCGGCGGACAGCCTTGGCGTGGCGCAGTGGCGACATGGCTACGGGCTGCTAGCGGCATGGCTGCGAGCGGCGATCGATGTGCGGTCTCCTGGTGGTGCTCTACGGGGTAATAGCACTGCTAGGGGCGGTGGCAAACGGTCGGGCGGTGCTCACGCTCTGAGCGGCAGAGGCGGCGTTCGACACAGCGTGCGGTGGTTGCGGGTCAAACAGCGGCGAACGGGCATGTCCGGGCGGTTCCTGGGTTCGTGGCTGAGCGGTGAGCACGGGCTACGGTCGAGGCGCGGCGTGTGCACACTGGTCGGGCGCGGCACTCTGGCGCATGCTCGGCATGGTGTAGACGCTCTAGGCGCGACGTTGGGCGAGTGGTCCACGGCTTGGATTTGCTCGGGGAGGGGACAGAGGGTGGCGGTGTGGTCTGGTCTAGCTCCTAGACATGGCGAGCGAGAGAGGGTCGGTCTGCTGCTGCGTTGGCAAGGTTGGCCAGCGAGCATGGTGCTCGGGGTGGCGTGGCACTGCTGCTAGGGGATAGGGGATGGGGTGTTTATTGCTTGGTTAGATCAAGTGGAGATAGAGGGAGTGATTTGAGGTCAATTGGGTGGCAAAACCCTGTAGAAAACAGTGAGCTAATACTAGGTGTAATTCCTGCCTGCCAAGTGTTTGTGAAAATGGCCGAAAGAAATTTAGTTTTGACTTTTGAAAAGATTTTTGGTGGGTGTGTTAGTCATAAGCTTGATCATCTGTGGTTGCTTGGGTTTTGAAAATAAAGCTCATTTGAGTGGTTTTTGAATAAGTGGGATCTTCCCATATGAACTACATTCAATTTTCAAATGCCATTTAAAATTAGTGTTTGAAAGTTTTTGGCAGATCACAAAGTGGGCCTTGGTACATCATTACATGTACTAGCAAGAGGTGCAAAGATCCACATTTATTTCTGTTAAAAATTGAGTCCTAGGAATAGCCCAAGTAGGCATGTTGATTAAATGGCACAAATGACCATTCTCTTCTTTTATTCATTTTGATTTGTTTTTCTTTGGGATTTGTTTGGGAATGATCTAGATGATGTTTATTTCACCTAAGAATCATTTTACAAGCAATGGATCACTTAATCATGGCAATTCAAATCAACTCCTAATTTAAATGCACACACATATGAATGCTTTAATAATTTTAATTGGAAAAGTTTTTGTTAACCCTAATTTTGATGATTTGGATCTTGAATAACCTTGGATTAAAGTTTTGGGATGTTACATTAAGTGCTACTCAGTTTTCCCCTCTCTTAGTATCAATCTCTCGCACCTATGTTTATAATTTTCACATATGCAAGTTTGTGCATTACATTCCACTCTATGAAAATGATAATCTCTCAAGATTTTCTTAGCACGACATTATCACATATTAAGTGCCATTTCAAAGAGTTCAAAGGTGTATAATTTCCGTACACGCAAGTTTATGCATTATATTTCACTCCATGGAAATGATAAATGATCAGGATTTTATTAGCACAACATTATCATGTCCTAAGTGCGATTTAAAAGAGTTCATAGGTGTATAATTTTCGTATATGCATTACATTTCACTATATGAAAATGAAGCTAGACAAAGGGCGCGGGCGCGGGTCTGGCTCGGGGTCCCATCTTGCAACGCCAACCTGGGTAAGTTGTGGGTCCGGCACTCATGTGGATAAGCTGTGGGTCTGGCACTCACGTGGATAAGCTATGGGTCCGATGCTGATCTGGATAAGTTGAGAGAGGTGTCCACTATAGGAACCGACTGAACACGGCCCCACTTGTCAGCATGTAACGGTAAGGGTACACTACGGGACCCGACCAAATGCAGCCCTACTCGTCAGCACGTAACGGCGAGGGTCCACTACGGGACCCGACTGAACGCGGCCCCACTTGTCAGCACGTAACGGCAACACTAACGAATGGCGGGTTTCAGACCATGTGAGAGTTTCGTACAAGGAGATGGGAAAACTGAGAAAAAACTAAGCGGCTAGGGAAAACCGAGTACAACTAACGAACCAAGAGTACGAAAATAGAAATACCTATTTATTATAGCTTTATCACTCGAGGGTGAGTAACCGCTAAGCTTGGGGATGTTGATAGGTCCAAATTTCATCACTTTTAACCCTTGGTTTTCCTCTTGTTTATTGCCGGATTTCCCTAAAGGTTGCCCTTTTAACTAATGTTAATGTTGCAATTAGTGAATCTTTGTTTTCTTGTGATGGTTTTCAGGAAATGAACATTTATTGAAGATCTAATAGCATTTATAGGCTAATTACACCAGAATAAGAAAATCCCCAATTGAAGCCATTTTCATTGGAGGCGTCAGCACGCATAATGACCAATGGTACGGTCGGGGCGTGCCCGTACCGTCCTCCCATACTACCCACCAGCGCCTTCCCTATATCAATAGAAGCAACTTTCGTAAAGGGGAGCAGACGAGAAGAACCACAGAACAGAAGTTACAGTCGCCGCAAGTCATCTAGAGGGAGAGATCGGATCTGAAAGAGGAGAATAACTTCCCATCGTTCCCCGACGATCTTCAACCTCAAACCACACACTCCACCATCATCCCATCATTACTTGGAGAGAGAGAGATTGGCATTTGTAAGATTAGGGTTTGGTACTTTGATCTACCTTTGGTTTGTATTTGATTGTATCTTTAAAATTGCTATTGTGGTTTCCTATAATAGCTTTGAGATGATTTCTATTTGTAATACAATTATGCCTTTGATCTGTCTACCTCTCATGTTTGAGTAAATCCCCATGGGCGTGGGAGATGTAGGGGATTGGTGTGATGTGATGTGCCTATTTTATTTTCATCCATTTGTGATTGTTGCAATGTTTATTTAAACCGTGAGAATGAATATCTATGTTTGCCTAATGCTTGTTATCTAATTTAAGGGCCTAGATAACATGATCCAAATACCTCGTAGGTAGGAACTTGTATGCTAGTAATTCGAGGACCCCCGAGTGACACGACTGATATCAAAGAAGAGCTAGCATTACTCGAGGATAACAAGGAACCACCAAGATTAAAGCCTTGGTCTGGTTGAAAGACCTTAATTAATGCACTGACCATGGCCATGGTAACAGGCAGATGGATCATTGAGATTAGGAAGAATTGTCCATGAGGACTCCTAGTCGGTATATGGGTTGCTTGCCTACTCACTTATAAATAAGAATTGTCATTATCACTTATTTTTCTTATTCCATTTGGCACCTTTACAATCATCATGAACTTAATCTCTCCATGCCTAACTTCTCATCTGCGGGACCTTTACACATCTTCCACATCTTTACTTTTATGCAATTTACTTATTTCCTAAGCAAGTTCCTCTATCTTTTATTAACCACTTCCACCGTCAACATTTGCAGTCAATTCACTCAAGACTTGTGACACCTTGGGTACGACCGAAACACCGCATAAAAACACTTTCCTAGGCTCCTCGTTGGGATCGATATAAAAACTGGAATTAGTACCTCCACGAAAACATTCTCTGATGAACCTGTGCACTTGCAGGCCATCAGTCAGCCGGCAAAGAGAGAGACCATGGCGAACAGTGCCTAGTGGCTTGGGATCAGATCTAGAACCCGCCGGATTTAGGGGGTTTGGGAGTAAAGAACATGAAGCGACAAGGGTTGGCCCTAAGGATCTGATGGGAGTGGCTTTGGAGGACAAACACAATCAAGCCCTAGCAAGGTATTCTAATGCCAAAGGATGTCGAAGCAAGGGAGGATTTTAACAGCCTGGTTCACATTCATGTCAGAGATGGTAAAAGCACGATATCCTGGCGAGACCAATGGATAGATGGGAAAACAACATCGGAGTTTGTGCTGGGTCTCTCGCTCATGGTCAGTACTAGTGTGCAACTCAAGGACTATTGAGAAAGGACTAGAAACTAACCGTTGGTTGTTGGACATACGAGGGTCGATAGCCCACCGATGAGTTCTAGAATGCCTAGTGCTTTGGCTGGCAATCGGGGGAGTGGAAAGGGATGTGGGAAGCCCGAATACCTTCAGTTGGCCGTGGTCAAACACCGGATCATACTCGGCTAAATCCACGTATGACATGATCTCGTTGGGGCATGAGCGGTTTGAGCTTGGGGAGGTCATCTGGAAGAGCAAGGCCACTCCCAAAGGCAAGCTATTCATGTGGCTAGCTACACAACACAGGATTTGGACCTCTAACCGGAGATTTCGACATGGGCTCCAGGCCCAATCGGCTTGTTGCTTTGTTTGTCTATAGGAGGAAGACATTGTAGAGCATATTCTTTTGCGGTGTGTCTTTGCCAGGGAGGTTTGGTACCGCTGTAGATAGGTGTTAGGCGCAAACTTTGGCATTCCCACGCCAGAGGATAACATCATGGACTGGTGGGTGACGCAGAGGAGTAGTTTTGGAGGGAAGGAGAGGAGGTGGTTTGACGAGTTAGTGTCCACGGCTGGCTATGCCCTATGGAAGAACAGAAATGTGTGGGTGTTTAACAACCCGCAAAGGTAGCATACGGCCAGTGGTCTCACGATGATCATTCTAGAGGATCTACGCCTCCTGAGAGTTGCCCTTAGGCATGAGGAGCGTGTAGGTACAGGAGGAGGAGACCAGATTAGAGGGAGAGAGTAGTTTTCTCTTTTTCGTTTGGAGTGTGAGTGCGGTCCTTGTGTTTACACTAGTGACCCCCCCTTCTTGTACATTTTACCTACTGCCTTCTATAAAAGTAAGGTACGCTTTCACGTACTCTTGAAAAAAATCTGGAAAGTAAACTAAAAGGAAACTCTCTTGCTACAGCAAGAGTTTAAAACAAAAATCCAAAAGAAAAATAAATCGGGTTGCCTCCCCTAAAGCGCTTTCTTTATAGCCATATAGCTAGGCTTTACTTACTTGATTCAAGTGATGAGGAGATCATGTGGTAGCTTGGTGCTATCTCCTTTTATCATCTATGAGAGGTTCCCCTGCATCCCCAAGCTTAGGTTGGACCATATCTTTTTTCTTCTTCATTCTTCTCTCCTTCTTTGTGGTGCATGGACATCCCCAAGCTTGGGATTTTATCATCTTGTTTCTGCAAAATATGAGTGCTTCCTGTGGCACTTTCAACTTCATGATGGTTATCATTATAACATGCAAATACATTCGTGGGGATCATTGTTTCACAATTATGATCATTATCTTGAGTATTATCATACAATGGATCATATTATATGGAGGCAATATCACTACTAGATTCATCTTTACCAAGAATTCTTTCTACCCAACTATCATATGAATCATCATAAAAAGCATGTAAATCAATAGAATCATCAAGTATAGTGTTTTCATCATAGAGATCATTGTTACTTGAAATAATAATTCTATCTGCCCATGCCACATGTATTATTGTTACACACGGAGGGTCATCCAAAGTTTTATCAAACATCATGCCCAAGCCATATTCATCATCGCTTTCAAAACTATTATCAATAATAATATCATTTTCCATGTATTGATCATCATCAAAATCAAAATCAAAATCAAAAGAGCATGGCGAGTGAGGATATGTAGGATCCTCTAATACCTTTTATGCTTCTATATATTCTTCTTCTTGTTCTTGCAATCCATTATATTTCTCCTTGATAGCAACAAGATTGTTATAATATTCAAGGATATAGGTATTCTTACAAAAAAGTTTCAAGAGTTGTTCAAGCATTGTAGCAAGTTTTGCTTTGAGGCTATGAGTTTCATTTGCTACCAACATAACTATCTCAAGAAATCCCATTACAATAGTAAATTATTCAGATGCCTTCATATCAATGTTCATGAATTCATTATTATGGTAGGAAGCAATTATAGGCATACTCTCAAGCTTGCGTTGGAATTTTAGATGCTTAGGATATTGATCTATGCATCAAGATAAATTATACCTATCACATAATTCATGGCCAATTTCATTCAATGCTTCCATTACTAACTTTATTTGATCAACATTAATTGATTGAACCATCGGGGGTTGCATAAGTACGTGATTCATACATTCCATGAACATAACAAATGAACTATTTTTTGTGTGTTTTTCAAATAAGGAGAGTAAAAACTGATACATAACTGAAAGTAAATCTAATGACAACCAAACAAGTAAAAGAAACCTCCCCAAGCTTAGATGATTGCAAGATATAAAACAAACTAAAACAAATCTAAAGTCTATTGCACACAAGAATAGAATCTTAAGCGCTATGCTCCCCGACAATGGTACCAGAAAAGTATCTTGATAACCCCCAAGTGTAGGGGATCACCGTAGTACCTCTCAATGTGGAAGTAGGGTATTGATCCGCAGGAGCAACAAGGAAAAGCTATCTATTCTCTACAACTAAAGCGTCACAACTTTTAGTTGATTATGCACTAAACAAGTTTTAAGGAATAAGATGGTTGTTTGAATGGTTGGAAGATTAATGTAACAAAACAAGAATATAAAAGTGTCTCAATCCTCTTTAATGCAAGAGGACAAGACAAGGGTTTTCTTTTATAGGAACAATGGACATGGGTTCATGGGTTCACTTAATCCTCTCTTCTCCATATATGGTGTTTATCATGTTATAGATAGTAAAGGTACACACAATTGTCATGTTTTAATGGTACTTTTATGGTGGCTACATGTCATAAAACACATAGGTGAAAGAAGTACTCCTTTGTGTTACTAGGCCACCCTTGTAATAAGGCTAGCATTTGGTTTGTGTCACACCACACATCATACTTCTCCATTTTTACCCCTAGATAAAGGATGTTGGGTGCATTGTTGTCACTCAATACATATGCCGCTATCACTCGGCCACCCATTACCTACATACATCATACTTATTAATGGAAAACATTCTAAACACTAGTGCAATGATTCATATATTGTGATATGTTGTGAGAATTATCACATCTCTCTCATCTACCCCCACTTGGTGGTGTCAATCACCTCATGATATGGATAAACAAGGCATTATGTATAGATATAAACCATTACATGCATCATATAATATTCCCAAAGTATGACAAACCATACAATATCCAACACAACGGTAAATGAATAACAAGTACTATCTCAATATCCACCATAGGAATTACATAGATAGATCCATACTCATGCAAGGCACATCATATGGACTCCAACAATGATCATACATGGAGAGATTAGACCAAGTTACCACCATAAACCCAAAGTCCAGGGGGTGGACTACTCCCCACTTATCATGGAGAGTGATGAGGAGGCGTTGGTGAATGAGGAGACACAGCCGGAGGAGATTATGGCAGCGGTTCCCCCTCAAATATTCCTCCGATGATGGCCAGCAGACTCTTTGTTCTTGGTGTTTTCTATCTCCATCTCCTCCATATTGAGGAATCCCCGGGGGATCCTTATATAGGGGTTTTTAGGTCAAGAGAACTCCATGGGCGAAAGAATCAAGGCGATCGAACGACCGAGGAGGAAATGAGGGTAGGTGGCACGCCCACCTGGGCTAGGCTTGCCACCTAGGCTCTTTTGGGCCTCCTAGACCTCCAGGTGAGGTTCTTGTGCTCCAGATGCTTCTCGTGGATAAATATTGACATCCCCAAAAGCTCTGGTCCATTTGACTCCGTATAGGTCCTGAAACATCAAAAACATTGAAAACAGGGTTTTTCTGCCCTGGTCGGTTATAACCAAAATAAAGGGGATCATTGGTAAATCCCAAAAAATCAATGTAAAATATGGATATAACATTATATATGATGAAAATATGTGCATAAACATGTTAACAAACTACAAAGTTCATATATGCATTTTACATGAGTAGAGGATGCACAAATTACAAGTCTACTTGGCACACCAGATCATCATCGACATTTGAAGACAGAAAGCAAACCAAGAAGTAGGGAGGCAATAATGAATGAAAAGAAACATATGACCAAACACTAAAATAGTTCATAACACAAATAACTGGCGTCACTCACAATCAAGTTCAACGGTTTATGAAACATACTCTAGAGGTTGCTAGGCAAGTTAACATAGGGATAAAGTTTACAACACAAGTTTAGAACTAACAGCTAGCCAGGCAAACATCAAGAATTCTTCGAATGATGAGTCAGCTCAGGGATATTGATGAAGCCCCGTTTAGCTCCTTTCACTAATGTCATGAATATCCTGCTGTCACCCTGCTTTGCTAAGAGTTCATCTATCTCCTTGTTGCGCGGTGGATTGCTGCCGTGGAAGAGGCCCCCGGATTTTATGACTTGTTGGTGCACAATTGTCGAGATCTCCTCATCGATCTCAAAGAAATCCATCCTGAGGTTGTGATACTGTATACGTTCAAGACCTTCAGCCCACCTTCGGAGGTCATATGGCATCACGATGTAATGTTGGTCTCATACGAATGCCTACATGTGGTGTTGGGCGTAAAAGGCATCCTTCCCGCTACTAGGCGTCTGCTTGACGTAGGGAAACTCTGTTGTGTTGTTGAACACGTGCATGTTGTTCCTCTTAACTGGCCTACTAGGTACGACGCCTCCCGCTACGATGTAGCCATTGAGAGCATCATCAAGAACTCTCTTGATAGTGGAGTAGTTTTTCCTCGTCGCACTACCCGAGTCGAGATACAAGACTGATGAGCGTTGCACCATTCAAGGATATGAGCACGCATCCTTGGTGACCACTCTCCGACTCAGGATGGTAGGGAATGATAATCACATCCTTGCTCGAGTTTGTTTCCAGGAAGCATGAGAGGTAGTCGGTCCCTATTAGGATGCCCTCATGTGTTCTCAAGATGGCGTCACGCATGAAGTAGGGATTCACTATTGTGATGCCCGGGGTCTTGTCTCTAATGATCTGCATGGCCATATTGAGAAAGAACAGCAGGAATAGGGTATCGTGCAACCGGAATCCTTGCAACATGTCGAAGAGGTCGGTATGCCGCACGTAGAAAATATCCCCGGGGGCTACTACAATGAAGCCCAACACATTTGGCACCTTAGCCTTGCAAATTAGGTATGACTAATCGCCCTCTCGAATGCGGTGATCCTCAACAAACAGACAGCCATGATGAATACTACACATATGCGAGCCTACAACCACGAGCATTGATTCACTGAGCATCGGTGTGCCTGCCTCGTGCAGCCACTTCCTAGGATTTTCTGTAGGGTTATCCTGAGCACGGAAAGTATTTGAAACCTGGCTTGCACCCTTAGGATTCCTTTCGCAACCCTTCTTGCCCTTTACAGCGTCATTGGCTGCCGCTATATCATCATCGGCCTCCCTATGGAGGGTGCTGGGGTTGATCATAAGAGCTAGCCTCTGAGGCTTGGTGAAGGCGACGGGTGGCAGCGTCTCGTGACTAGATGGGAAGAGACGCACTTGGCAAGTGGGATTCGCCGAGGGTCCAGGTGTTGGTTGGGGCTCGACAACTTTTTGTGTGAACAGTTGGCCTCCCTATTGCTCATAGTCACCACCAAACCTTGTGTTCAAGAATTGGTCGCCGAAGTTTTCATAAATTTCATCATCGGTGGTGGGATTCTGTGCTATCTCGATGTCTTCATGTGCTGGCTGTCCTGCCTCTAGGATGGTGCCCCGGCCCTCCATCCCCAAACGGATGTGGCTCTTCAGCAATAGGAACATGTAGCCGAAGCCGATACTAAGGACTGCCGGCTCATCACTATCGCATCCATGAGGTTGAGAGGGAGGTTCCAAGCCCTCATAGCCTGGAAGCACCATACTATATTTGACCCTAAGCACGTCGGGTGCCATTGGTTTACTATGGAAGTTGCGGTTCGCTGGTTGAACGATAGAACCCTATGCAACATCCTTCAACTCGTCGTTCACCCAGTGTAGTAACGTGTAAGGAGTGTCTTCCTGCGAAAGACATATAGGTCGGTCATTAGTAAAATGGGGAGAAGGGATATAAAGTCATCGGTTGAGCCTCCCAACTCTCACATTAATTAGTTACCTTCAGGGTGTCGAGATCGACCAATGTCGAGGCACCACCGCCGATGTCGAGCGTGCAAGTGGCGGAGTGGCTGCTTGCTGGCACGGTGCGGTCCGGCGCCTTTGCCGCACCAGGCAAGGTAAGCTCCGGACCTTCAGGCCCCACTAGAGGAGTAACCAACACCTCCGGTGCTGTGTTGTCTGATTGGGCGCTAGCAATGTTGGGAACCGGGCGCGGCCCCAATTTACCACTCTTCTTCCACTTGGCATACTGTTCGAAGTAGGCAGGAAGGATGGTGCTGAGCTTATAGGTCACTTGTGTCTAGACTTGTGATTGGAATTGTGTCTGGACAGCCATCACAGCCTCCTTAACTATATCTTGCAGCAGCTATAGAAACTTCTCCACTTGTTCCCTTAGATGTTTTACCTCAGCGCTTTCGGCCTTCTTGCCCTTCTGTGGCGAGGTGCCATAGTATTCAGACCATGGAATACCTCCAAAGCCAGGCACACGGCCAGCTGACGATGGTGGCGCCTAGGTCTCGACATTCTTAACTCGGTTTAGCGCCCTGTTAAAAGTGGTGTCCCACTTGGCAACCGGTGCCGACCCCTGGGATGAGGAGCTCCTACATTCCTCGTCCTACAAATAAGGAACGTGAAGCATTTGATAAATTGGACTTCATTGATTAATTTTGAATGCAATTAATCAACTTGCTTGCAAATTACTTACATATATATTCACCTTTGGACCGAACGGGCCAGAGGGTTCCGAGGAATATTCAGAACTCCCTTTCGGCTTGCAAAACCGAGCCCTGACAAAGTTCTTTGCCTGCACTTCGGCGATATTGGCAAAGGGAGGTGTCTCTCCTTTTTCACAAGCTACGACGTCTGATGGCTATGAAATATATATTGCCATCTACATCCAGATTTAAACTTGATATTATTCATATTTTTGGTGAAATATCTCTCTAAACCCTGCCACTAATGCCGAATGGTCAAAGGGGTATGCAATCCTTTCCTTCTATTTTTCCCTACGCAGATAGTGACGTTTGATGATGGGAATCACAACATTAAAGTCAAAGATACGAGATTTCCAACAACCCAAAGAAACTAGGGGTCGTGAAGTGGAGACTGAAGCTTTAACGACCAACTATACGCCAGGAATAAAATTTCGGACGTATAGTTCCGGTCGTATAGTTTCCATCGACATCGCTAGGTCAAACAGAACAACTTTCGTGAAGGGACCCCTATATAAAGAGGCTTCGAGCGACGAGAAGCGAGACGCCCCCAAAACCCCAGAAACCTGCATCCACAACACCGAAGAGCCGCTGGAGGAATAGACTTAGATCTAATCTCCAAACCCTTCTCCACCACCATATCCATATTCCACCACTTGTAATAGTAGATATCATCTTCGATTGGCGACATTGTAAGACTATTTGCTATCAATCTCGTGATTTCCATTGCAATGTTTATGATCGTTGATTTCATCTCTATGCGTGAGTAATTCTCTTTGGGCTAAGGGCTTCAGCCTAGCCATGTAGCTTTTGTGCATGTTATTTATCATAGATGGGATCATGTATTAGTTTGTATGACATGATGATTATTGTATCCTCTCTTGCCTCAATCCAAGAACTTGTCATGTACCCAAGACCCCGAGGATTGAGCCAGGTATAGGGAGTATGAGTAATGACTAATCTGCAGGTTGGGAACCCTAGTGACAGAAGGGGAAGTACGGTGGTATGTGAGGGATTTACTTGGGATTAATGGTGACATCATTATGCATATCATTAGTTCTCTTTTTTCTATGGATGATACTAGTAGGTTATTGCTATAAGCGGTTGCAGAGGCAATAAAAATTATGGATTCACTGCCCACATATAATTATCTTGCTCTAACAATTACATGCATACTTTATTATTATCTTTTATTCCCATCAAATGTTTTGCATAGCTATAGGTGAAACCGAAAGCCCCATACCCTCTCTCTCCATCATCGACAACAACAAAAGACAGCAAACTATTGGTCCAGTAAAACACAAAAAGAGTTCTAAAACTCCCGAAGGTCCATTAAAGTAACTTCACTATGATTTCTGCTTCCCGAGGATTCGAGAACCTGGGTCTACTAGGGAAAATAGCTATACTATATCCGTAATCCAGATCGAAGGTATCAACCCTTTTTCTAGCGCTGTTGTCGGGGAAGCAATAGCTACCCTGGTGAGGTTAGTAGGAACCTTGCTAG
Source organism: Avena insularis (assembly GCA_023614405.1). Classification (NCBI taxonomy): domain Eukaryota; kingdom Viridiplantae; phylum Streptophyta; class Magnoliopsida; order Poales; family Poaceae; genus Avena; species Avena insularis. The sequence continues at coordinate 213,089,179 of CM042690.1, forward strand.
TTTTAATTCTTCTTTTTAATTTTGTTAGTTTGCTTTCATTCTTTATTTGAAAAACCAAAAAAATTAGTTAAGTCTTTAAATTCTTGCTTTTACTATCATAAGTCTTTGTTTAAGAAAACCCAGAAACATAGGAAATATGGCTGAAAAGAAGCTTGAGGAGTTTGCAACCCCCAACAATGATTATTTGCATACTCATATTACTCAGCCAGCAATTACTGCTGATGATTATGAAATTAAGCCCCACTATTTAAGTTTGGTTCAACAGAATCAATCTAGAGGCTCTGTTGTTGAGGACGTAAGTATGCAGAACACTTTCACTGAAATATGTGATATGATGCGTATAAAATATGGTGACCCCGATGCGGTCAAATTGCACTTATTTCCTTTCTCTCTTAGAGGAAGATCAAAATAATGGTTGTTATCTTTGCCTAGAAATACTATTGCATCATGGGTGGAGTGTACTTCTTTATTTATGACTAAAATTTTCCCACCTACAAAGACTATGCAACTAAGATCTAATATTACTGGTTTTAGACAGGAAGAGCGTGAGCCACTAGCGCTTGCATGGGAGAGGATGAAAGAATGCATGAGAAACTGTCCTAGTCATGGGATAGAAGATTGGTTAATTCTCCATTTATTTTATAATGCTCTTAACCCTATGTCTAAGTTTATGCTTGATACTACAGCTGGAGGAACATTTATGGGAAAACATATTATCGAAGCAAAGCAGCTGCTAGACAATATGCAAGACAACCATGCCCAGTGGCATGTCGATAGATCAAACACAAAGATGGTGAACTCCGTCTCACCACAAGAAAATGAAGAACTCAATGCTAAGCTGGATGAGCTCATATTAGCCGTAAAAGGTAAGGAAAACCAGGTAAGAGCTATCTAGAATCAAATATTAAATAAATAGACTTCATAGCTCGTAATGATTATAACCCTGCTTGGAAGAAGAATTATAATCCTAATTTTCAGAAACATTATTCTAGTCCTGCAGGTAACTCTAATAATAATATGGGATCAAGTAATGGTAGTCTCCAAGAAACACTTAAGTCCTTTATAGACTCACAAAATGAGAAAAACAATATCCTTGTTAAAATAATGGAGAACCATGATGCTATGCTTGGTAAATTATCTAACCAAGCTGTAAGTTTGAGGAATGATTTGCAGGCCCTCCAAGAAAGAACAAGGATTGTTGAGGTATAGCTAGGTAAGATAACCAAGAGTCAAACTCTCATTCTAGCTAAATTTGCAGGTAAACTGAGCCCAATCCTGTTGAAGACCTCAAGATGATGAGAATCGAAAGGGAGGAGCCTGAAGAACTTGATTATAGTAATGCTCCTTCACCAAATTACACCGTTGAAGATCTTGTAAAAAGGATCAATATCAAGATTCTGGTAAGAGAAGGAAATGAGGAAGGTATGTATCAACACTTCATTAATCAGGTAGCAATAAAGGTACGTGAGCTTGAGGAAGAATATAAGAATATTGCTGAAAAATTACCTGTGAAGCTTGATGATATATTTGAGCCTACTATTAACATCAAAATTGGGACCAATGAGATAGCTACACTTTGTGATCTAGGTGCAAGCATTTCAACAATCCCAAAAAGGCTTTTTAATAAGTTAAATCTTGGCTCCTTTGAAATCACCGAGATAAAATTACACCTAGCAGATTCTACCTATAAACAAGATGTAGGGATTAAAGAAAATACTTTAGTATACATTAAAGGTTGTCATGCTCTTATTGATTTTGTTATTGTTGACATGCCTGAAGATATTACTGCTCCTATTATATTAGGCCATCCATTCTGAAGAACTATTAAGGATTTGATTAATCTACACGAAGGGAACTTTAAGCTTCAATTGCCTTCGTGGGATCCTTTTGTTATTCATTTTCCCAGGAAAAAAAAGCCAAGCATGATGAAAAGGAGGCCATCACTTTGAAGGCCAACTATTTTGTAGTGGGTGTTCCACTCATCTGGCCTAACTGAGGAACATCAAGGTCAAGCTATTGACCATAAAAGAGCGCTTCATGGGAGGCAACCCATGTGAAATAAAGGTTTGAGTAAAGTTTTTTAGTTTTAGTTTAAGTTTTATGTTTAATAAAAAGTGCTAGAAAACTCCAATTGAGGAGAAGAAGTTTGGTAGTCCTAAACATTCTGTTTTATGCATGCTGATGTTGGTCGACAATATTTACTATCATTTTTCTGTCAAAAACAAGGTGTTTCGCTGAGTTTTAGTATAAGAAAGAAATTTCGAAGAAATAGAAAGTTTTTGATGTCTACAGAAGGTTTAACAACCAACTATATGGCGGGAATAAAAATTCCAGCCATATAGTTTGGCTGTATAGATATCTTTTCCGTCGACAAATTTTATTTTGTAGGTACTGAAGTTTTAACGACCAACTATACGGCGGGAATAAAAATTCTAGCCGTATAGCTCCGGCCGTATAGATATCTTTGACATCGACGAATTTCTTTTCCAGGTTACAGAAGGTTTGACGACTAACTATACAGTGGGGATAAAAATCCCAGTCGTATAGTTCTAGCTGTATAGTTGCACCACCAGGAGGAAACCCTAAATTTTTTACAACATACCAACTATACGACAGGAACAAATTGTTCTTACTGTATAGTTTGGCTGTATAGTTGCTTCCGATCACAAAATTGCCACGGGAAGGTACCCCCAACACCAAAACTTCAATCCTTTTTCTCTCTTCTACCTCCAAACTCTCTCAAAACCTCAAGAGATCTTCATCTCTACTTAATTTTGTTCGATTTCCTCGCACACAAGTGATCTACGATATGTTTCTCCTCTGATCCTCCAATTACTTTTTGCAAATTCATTTTCGATCTGTTGTCATTATCAATATAGGGTGAGACCTACTATGAACTAATTGCCATGATTCTCTTGACTAGATTATTATTTTGAGGGGACTCTTTAGTGTGCTAAGATGAGGAATATGTTATGCTTATTATTGTTGGACCAAAAAGTTTTATTTTTTGTCTTTACTTATTATTTTAGATGATGAACACAAGGAGCCAAACTCGTGCTCATGCCGTCGCTAGTGCTTCTCGGGTTGCCGCTCAAGAACGCATGGGGATACGGTTTAGGGATGAGCTCCAACATGATCGCTTCAATAGGATCAAGAACCGAGAAATGAAGACAACCAAGTGGTCTTGCCCTATTATATTAAATTAACTCGGTATTTCTAATGATTTCGATTTACTTTGCAATAGAGTTGGCCTACAAAACTTTCTATTCAATGATGTGCCTACTTATCGCCGGTAACTCTTGAATTCCTAAGTTCTTTGCAAAGCACCGTTAAAGCATGGCATGGAGAGGACATGATTTCTTTCCGACTTATGAACAATAATTATGCTTTATCACTAGATGAATGGTGCGCATGTTTTAATTTTCCAAAAAATAATGCTAATGACTTACGCGCATCCTTTACTGGCATAGACCCTTCCCCGGAACATTATTATAATGGAATGAGTTTCACTTCTAGAGTAAGCAAGGGGAAGAATATTCAACATCCTGCAATTCGCTATTTATTCTATGTTATTGCTAACACCTTGCAGGCACAAAATGAGTTCACGAGACTCAATGAGGAGGACATCTTAGTCCTTGCAAAAGCTACTTTCAACAACATCGACTTCTCACTCAACTTGGGCGCAATTCTTGTGCGCTACCTGGAGTACCAATCCTCCCAACGCCAAGGACTAGTCACAGGTGGAGGCGTCATCACTGTGCTTGCCATTGCCCTAGGCATCGACCTAGGTGAGTTGCAACCAGTGCTAGGTGAGCGACGTGTTGGTTTCTCTACTTTAAAAGCTTTTGGAATTCTCACTTGGAGAGGTGGTACTTGCATATTGCTGGAGCTGGGTGTCTCTACCCCGCTCCTTTGCCTAATGGTCTTTTTTCTATCGAGGAAGGATGTTTGCTATATGACTTGCAGGTTGAGCAATACCAACCTGAGGAGGAGATTCCGGATGAGCATGAGGACCAATAAGAGGAGCAAGAAGTTCCTTATCAACAGGAGCATCCACCAACCTGGTTTGCCATATACCAAGACTTCCAAGAACTTGGAGGAGCTGTGGAGAGGATGCATAACCTCTCCTTGAACCTCCAAGAAACAACTAGTAATTTATCAAATCAATTTGCGAACTGGAGTTACGACTTTTTCCCACCACCACAATGATTTGAAGGGCTTGCAAAATCCTAAGCTTGGGGAAGTTTCCTCATTATCTTTATTTGGCATTCATTTCCTTTTATTTCAAGGTTATGTTTTGAAGGGGATCCACAGTAGAAAACAAAAAAAATCCTACGTTGGAACCCCAAAACTGCCTAGGATCTATCTATGTAGTAATGCGGTAACGACCAATGTGTATAGAATACATACCCTTGTAGACCGTACGTGGTTAACATTCCGCGGGGAACGTGGTTGATGTAGTCGTACTCGTAGCTGACCTCAAGGTCGCAAAGCTCCTCGTAGGTCACCCCCTGCTCCCTCTTCATCGTGCAACAGCTCCGGGTCACGACATTTAAGCACCCCAAGTGTTGCGCCTCGTGTCTTCGTACACATCCGGTGCACGATGAAACCTCCGGCTCCCAGATCCCACCGGGAGTGCGGAAGTTGATATCCGGCTAGGAATCCCTGTAGCACAATGGCGTGCTGTAGGTGTGCCTTGATCGCACAGCCCAGACTTGGGGCCATGGTCACAAGGGCTAGAGAGAGAGGGAAGGAGGAAGTCAACCAAAGGACTTCTCCAAATATTGGTGTGTTTATTCCCACCTATGGGCACCCCTTTATATAGGGGGAGGGGTGTGCCCTCCCCTTTGGATTTCCCATGTGGGACTAATCAAGGGAGAGGGGGAGGCGCATGGGCCTCATGGGATAGCTGGCCAGGGGTGGGCCCCACCCCGCGCACAACCCTAGGCTTGCCGGGTGGGCCCCCTTGAGGCGCCTGGGCCTTGGCCCTTCCCTCCATCGGTTTTCCCTCATGGGCCCTTCTTCCCTAGGAAGTTTGGCCCATTAGTGGAATACCCCTTCAAATTATATTTTAATATTATATTTAATATTAATTACATTAATTAATATGTAAATACATATTACAAAATCCCTATTGACCTGAAACACCTTTCGGTTCCCTTTCAATTTCCTCCGAACAACTTCGGATCTTTCCCGGAATGATTCCGGTCCTTTATTCTTTCTCCGAATAACTTCGGATCTCTCTGCAGAATGATTCCGGCTTTCTCTTTATCTACTGTGATTCTGTCTTATGAATGATCGCTCTCATCGTACCCTTAAGTGTATCCTCTCACGGCTCAGGAATGCTCTAGACATGATTTGTATCAATGATCAAAAGAGGGACAAGCGATATCCATGTGACCTGTAACGTCCCAAAACTTCAATCCAAGGTTATCAAGATCTAAATCATCAAAAATAGGGTTAACAAAAACTACTCCAAAATTAATATGAAAGCATTCATAGATGTGTCCATTTAAAATAGGACTTGTTTGAATCGCCATGATTGAATGATCCAATGCTTGTAAAATGTTTCTTAGGTGATTTAAACATCATCTACATCCTTCCCAAACTTTTGCTAAAGAAAATCAAATAAAAAAGAATTAAAAAGGAGGAATGGTCATTTTGGCAAATTTCACTCTCATGCCTACTTTGGCTATTCCTAGTACTCAAAACTTAACAGAAACAATACTTGATCCTTGCACCCCTTGCTAGTACACAAAATGAGGTACCAAGGCCCACCTTTTGATCTGCTAAAAACATTCTGTTAACTATTTTAAATGACAGTTTAAAATTGAATCTAATGCATATGCATAGATCACCCCTATTTCAAAAACCATCTCTTTGAGCTCCCCTTTCAAAACCCTTGCAACCAGAGACTACCTATCACTAGTGGAGATCACTCAAAAAATTTGAAACCAAAATTCTAAACTTTCTTTCATGCGGCCATTTAATCAAACACTTGGCATGCATAATCTCTACTCTAATCCTAGCTCACTGTTTACTACAGGGTTTTGCCCCCAAATGATCTTCATTTATCTCCTATGTCCCCTCTTGATCTAACCAAACCCCTAACACCCCTCTCCCTTGTCCCTAGTCCCCATGCCATGCCATGCCGAGCCATGCCTCACCTTGCCAACCCTTGCTCATTGAAGACACCATTCCCTCTTTCCTCGCCATGTCTAGGAGGTAGCCAGGAGCTCACCGCCACCCCCTGTCCCTTGCCCGAGCCAAGAGCAGCAGTGGACCACCGAGCACAAACCGCGCCCAGTGCCACCGCACCATGCCAGTGACGCCCCCAGAGCGCGCTCGGTCCCTTCTCGCACAGACCGCCCCTTGGCAGCAGCCCGCGCCCGTCGCTCCACCTCGACCTGGAGAACACCCCAGACACCCCCGCTGGCCGCCCAACGCCTCACAGCCACCGCTCACCATGGACACCGCCGCCTCTGCCTCTCAGAGTGCCACCTCGCCCAGACCGCATGCCACCGCCCCTACGCTCGCATTCAAGTTCTAGAGCACCGCCAGGGAACCACCCATCGATCGCCACCCGCAGCCATGCCACTACCCCGCCGTAGCCATGTCGCCACCGTCGACTGCCCATCCCGCTCGGTCTCACCGTCGGGCCTATAAAAGGAGCCCTCCCTAGCCTCTTCTCTCCACACCATTCCACTCCCCTCACCTCTCTGAACCTCACCCACCTCTAGCTAGAGCAAGGCGAGCTCTGCCTCGCCAGAATAGGAGCCATTTCTAGACAGAAGCTTTTGCAACTTGCAACATTTTTATAAAATCAACCAAGTTAGCTTTTGAGTTGATTCCAACCCTCAAAAATCACATTTCATCATATCTATCTAAATATGTAATAATATTAAGGTTTACATGCAGTGACTTTGGACTAGTACCAAAATAATTCTATATAGGCATTTCTAGTCACTTTAAATCATTAAATAATAAACTTGAACTAAAGTAATATTGATCCAACCTTTAAATCTCATTCCCACATGTTAGAATATGTGGTGAGGACATGTGTCCACATGATCCCATATTTTGGTGGTGAATATTAAATTTTAGTTAATATTTCAATGAGTAGAAATTACTTTTGTAAAATAAAAAGGATGAAACTATTGAATTAAAACTTGTGATGTTTGTGATGATAATAGATCATCAAATGTGTGTTTTAGAATGCTACTTAGCCTAGTTAAGTATTGTTTGGTGATTGTCTATTCTGTATATGTATTGTTATAGAAGATAGTACCGACCAAGCTTACGAGGAGGAGGAGTGCTATCAAGACGAAGACGAAGAAAACTTCAACCACTGCACCAACCAAGGCAAGCCACCATTAACAGTGCAAGCTACCCTTAGCAAGCTAGCACTATCCAAGATTAACCCTTGCAAGTTAGTACTTGCAAGTGTAGTACTTATCAAACTAGAATCAAACTAGATGGTTTAGCAAAGATGCCTTAAGCATGCTTTGATCACACCCCTTTGAATATTAGTACTTCAAGTCTTATTGACAAGTTTTACCTCCCTTAGTTTACACAAAGTTCTTTACTTGTTTTGAAGGTAGCATAAAAAGTATAAAACTTGACCTACTTAGAAACCTTTAGATGTCATTCTATGGCATGAGATTGATCCCATCCTTCCACCTTAGTGAACACTCTTAACTTAGTATTTTAGAATAGATCAAAAACTTGAGTCACTTTAGATGGGAACACTTGGTGAAAATGAATTATGAAAACCTTGGAATGATGAGTCATTCTATTGAGATGTTTTGACATGTGTTGAGAAACACAACTAGTTTATGATGATGAAAATGATGAGGCATGAGCCTTAACCCTTTTATAAAACTGATGGTTGGATTCGGATGCGATACCATTCCAAATTTACCGTACAACCACATTACCTGAATTGGGTAAGGCTTAGCTGGAAATTTATATGCATTAGTATTAGTTCCCTCACGGGAGAGGTTTGAGCTGAGGCTACCTCTCATGATGTCCACCTATGCAGTGCCCAAGATGACTGATGGTCATGGTTGGGAGGCCATGCTCATAGGAGAGGTGCTTATACTAGGCTGTGTAAAGGGAAGGTTATGTTTGATTATCTACATACTAAGTATGATGATTCAGGGTTACCCCTGATAGATGTATCGAATCTTGTGGTGAAAGTGTACCACCTCTATAGAGTGTCAAACTATTCGAATAGCGTCATGATTATGGATGATTGGAATGGCCATACTGTTTCGTTGTCAGATGTTTTATAAATAACTTGAAACGAATGATGAATCTTGACTTGACCACAATAGGGTTGTGTTTATGACAAAAGCTTCCCAACTTAAGTGATTTTAGAACTTTACTTTATATTTCTTTGCTTCAGAACTCAGCTTAGGTTTCAAACTTAACTTTATAGTTAAACTTAGATTTAGCACTTTAACTTAGAACTATAGTACTTGTTAGTGGTAGTTTGCGAGTACTTAAAGAGTACTCATGGCTTTTGTCCCTGGCTATTATCATGGCCAGACTATGAAGGAGATTATCAAGATGATGGTCAGCAGGACCGCTATGATAACTAGGACTATCTGCCTTCGTCAGCATTGCATGTGCCCTTGAAGATGGACCCCACCGCTACGCTATCTTTTATTTCCGCTGCTTGTTGTATTAAAGACTGGATCATGAGATCCTTATTTGTGTAAAGACCTTATGTATGGTTTGTAATGGATGATGTACTGTGATATCCAATCCGTTATGTCTCGCAAAAATGGTAATCCTGGGATTGCGAGGTATGGCATAATGGGCATCTGGGATTAAAAATCCGGGTGTTGACAAGTTGGTATCAGAGCCATCCTGACCATAGGAGACCCTAGTTAGAATGGACGTCCAAACCAAAAACTTAGCTTCAAAACCAAAGTGAGTATTTATGAAAAATTATTTCCCCTCTTACCCTTGTGAACTCATTCTTTCTCAAAAATTCATGTTCCTCAAAATTCTTACATTACTACTTAAAATTTGACACACTTGATCACTTCACTAACTTCCTCATCCTTAATTCTTGTAGATGGAGACTCAGTTCAGTAAGTTTTACCAGTTGGGAAACGGAGGTCAGCTGATCTTCGAGAGGGATCTGGATTCACTGTCAGAGTTACTGGGACGCCCACATCCGGAGTTTCTTGGAGCTCAACTTCCAGGACCCCAAGGAGGAGACCTACAGTGGCTAGTCACCACGGATCTTCGAGGAAGCATCGAAGCACCAACTTCCGGGAGAATTCAGTTCTCCGTGAGAGAGAACAACTAACTAGATGGATTAGCCAGGGTAATGCATGAAGCTCTCGCACATCTATGTGCCCTCAGCGTCAACAAGATCCAAGGAACCCGTTTTGCCCACTATGCAAGACGGGACTTCATGGGAATGCCGATGGAGATGCCAAGTCACCCAGAGTTGAGGCATCAAGTGGAGAACCTTGATTTCTTGCTTCATGACAGACAGCAGGAACTGGACAATGCCAGGGAGTTAGCCAACCAGAACCGTGCCATCGCCGACCAGAAGGCCCAGACTTTCGCACTACTCGTCCAAGATCGCCAGTCTCTTCGCCGCCAGCGTGCAAAGAAGGATCGAACCATCGCCCGTCTTTGCAAGAAGGTGGCTGACCTCGAGAAGACCGTCAAGGAGCAGGAAGCTCAGCTTGCCGCCAAGGAAGAAGAAGATGAGGGTGAAGACATCCAGGGAGATATGGATTCTTACCTCAGCAACAATGACGATTTTCTGGAAGAATATGTTGTGGACTTCTACACTGATGATGAAGACTCCGACTTCATCGACGATGAGTAGATGCACTAGAGCACTGTCATAGCATGAGATGTATCTATCTCACTGTATCTTAGCTTGCAGAATGGTTCTTAAAACCATCTATTTTCCCCTTTGATTGTTGTGGTGTGTGTTGTATCGGGTGCTTGCTTGCATGAATGAAAAAGAAGTTAGATGAAAAACCTGAGTTTAACTCAAAGTTTTAGATCTGAAAACCCCAAAACCATGAACCTTAGAATTTCCCTCTTACCCCCATATCTATCTCAATCTTTAGATGACTCGTGGAAACCAAGGAGGGAGCAGCTCGTCGCAGGACCCAATGCTGCAGATCTTGCAGAATCTCATCGTGGACCGTGAAGCAAGCAGGGCCGAGCGTCAAGCCAACTTAGCAACATTGCAGCAGATCACCCAAATGGCTCTCAACAACCAAGGACATGGAAATCAGGATCACCATGGATCCAAACTCAAAAAATTTCAGAACACAAATCCCCCAATCTTCAACCAATCTAAGAAGCCATTAGATGTTGATGACTGGTTACAGACCATGGAATACAACCTTGAAGTTGCAGGAGTTGATGAAAATGAGAAAGTTATCTTCGCCACCCACTATCTGGCGGGAGATGCAAGAGCTTTGTGGAATAGCATCCGCAATATGAACCATGGCCAGGTGATGACCTGGGAAGCATTCAAAGTCAAGTTCATCCGCACCCACGTATCGCAAGGTCTCGTCAACAGGATGAGAGATGAAATCCACGAATTGAAGCAAGTAAGAATGACTGTGGTGGAGTACCGTGACAGATTCCTGTCACTTGCTAGATATGCGCCTGATGAGATCAACACAGAGGCCAAGAAGAAGGAGAGATTCTTGAACGGACTGCATGATGAGATGCAGACTGTCCTCGTCAACATCCGTTTTCAGGATCTCGAAGAACTAGTCGACTCGGCCATTCAGATGGAAGGGAAGATTAACCAGGCAAACGACAACCGCAAGCATCGTATGATGCAGCGATCAGATCGATAGTCACCAGAAGTACCGTCCCAACCCTTCACCAGGATATGCACCAAGGAACAACCGACCCCCAAATTCTCGCCCAAGCTACCCCAACCGTAGCGGAGGCAATGTGAAGTCTGGAGGAAACAATCACAACTCCGGCAATGCCAACAATTTCAACCGTGCCCCTCCTAAGAGCAACAACAACAACCCTGCACCCATAACTAGCAGCAATGCTATACCTGTCGCCGTCAAGGACAAGTCCCAAATCCAATGAGTGTCCCAAGAAGACTGCCGCCAATGCCCCTGTGAATGCCCCAGCTCAGCAGCAGCATTGTGTTCAACCAGGAAGGAGATTTGCCCCAGGGAACCCTCACAACCGCAACGGTCGTCTCTTCCACATGAACGCAGAAGAAGCCCAGGAAGTGCCAGATGTAGTGTTGGGTATGTTTTCTGACAACTCAGTTTTAGCAAGAGTATTGTTTGATTCTAGAGCATCGCATTCATTTGTCACCGAAGAATTTGTATGCACTAGTAAGATTCACCCAACCAACCTGAAGCATGTCATGATAGTTCAAATCCCCGGTTCAACTAAAAAAGCTCGAAAAATTTGCAAAGCTGTACCTATCAGAATACATGGGATAGATTTTTATGCCAACCTAATTGTACTTGGAACCAAAGGATTGGAAGTAGTACTAGGTATGGACTGGATGTCAAGGCATAAAGGACTGATAGACTGTGCTAAGAAAGCCATCACCATGACCAGTAGTTCTGGAGTAACAGTAGAGCATATCTCTAAAACATTACCTCATCAATTCAAGTGCAACAAGAGTGTAGCCCTGCCCACCATTGACCAAGTCAGAGTAGTTTGTGAATATGCCGACGTATTCCCAGATGAATTGCCAGGTATGCCCCCGGATAGGGATATTGAGTTCATTATCGAACTAATCCCCGGAACTGGACCTATATCCCAGAGACCCTATACCATGAACCCCTCAGAGTTAGTGGAACTGAAGAAGCAGCTGGATGCCATGTTAGCCACAGGCTTGATTCAGCCAAGCGCATCGCCATGGAGATCACCAGTGTTATTCGTCGACAAGAAAGATGGAGGCAACTGTCTGTGTACAGATTACAGAAAGTTGAATGACGTCACCATCAAGAACAAGTACCCTTTGTCAAATATAGAGGATCTATTTGATCAGTTGACTAGAGCCCAGGTATTCTCAAAGATTGATCTTAGGACTGGTTATCACCAACTTAAGATTCGTGCAATGGATATTCCGAAGACCGCCTTTACTACTCGCTATGGTTTATACGAGTATACGGTTTATGTCTTTTGGATTAACCAATGCCCCTGCTTATTTCATGAATCTCATGAAAAAGATCTTTATGAATTTCCTAGATAAGTTTGTAGTTGTGTTTATTGACGACATCCTTATCTACTCCAAGTCAGAAGAAGAACATGAGCAACATCTGAGAATCATTCTAGAAACCCTGAGAGAGCATCAGTTATATGCCAAGTTCAGCAAGTGTGGGTTTTGGCTGAAGGAAGTAGGATTCCTAGGACATATTGTGTCTGCCGGAGGAGTCTCTGTTGATCCCACCAAGATCAATGATGTCGAAGAATGGGAAGCCCCAACCAATCAAACCCAAGTTCGTTCATTTCTCGGATTAGCAGGATACTACCGCAAGTTCGTAGAAGTATTCTCGAGCATAGCCCGACCAATGACCCAATTGTTGAAGAAGGAAAAGAAGTTTGAATGGACAGACAAGTGTGAAGCCAGTTTCCAAGAGCTGAAGAAGAGATTGATATCCGCCCCAAATTTGATCATGCCAGACATCAAGAAGCCGTTTGATGTGTATTGTGATGCATCCAAGATTGGACTAGGATGTGTATTGATGCAAGAAGGCAAAGTCATCGCGTATCTGTCTCAACAACTGAAGCAGCATGAGGAGAACTATCCGACCCATGATCTTGAGCTAGCAGCCGTGGTTCTAGCATTGAAGACATGGCGTCATTATTTGATGGGTAATCGTTGTGAGATTTACTCAGATCATAAGAGCCTGAAGTATATCTTCACTCAGAAGGAGCTGAATATGAGACAAAGGAGATGGATAGAGATAATCAAGGATTATGACCTTGACATTCACTATCACCCCGGCAAAGCCAATGTGGTAGCGGATGCTCTTAGCAGATTGCCGTGTAGGCTTAACACCATGATCAAGGAGAAGCAACCAAGTTTGTATGAGGAGTTGGAGCAGTTTAGGACTGAGTTAGTTAGCAAAGGATTCCTAGCTAGCATTGAACTTCAACCCACTTTGATTAGCCAAATCAAGGAAGCCTAGAAGGGGAATGAAAGTATCGATGGAATCAAACGTCGTATTGGTACAGGAAAGGTACCTGGATTCACCGAAGACGAAGAAGGAGTATTGTGGTACAAAGGACGTATATGTGTGCCAGTAGATTCGGAGCTGAAGGAAATTATCATGAAGGAAGCTCATGATACTCTTTATTCTATCCACCCCGGAGGAACAAAGATGTATCAAGATTTGAAAGAGCAATTTTGGTGGCACAAGATGAAGAGAGAAATTGGAAGCTACATCGCCAAGTGTGACATCTGCCAAAGAGTCAAAGCAGAGCATCAGAGACCTGCATGACTGTTGCAACCATTGCAGATTCCGGAATGGAAATGGGATTCCATCGGAATGGACTTTATCACCGGTTTACCTACTTCTAGTAGGGGGAATGACTCAATCTGGGTCATAGTTGATAGACTGTCCAAGGTAGCCCACTTTATACCTGTCAAGATGACTTACCAAAGTGCCAAGCTAGCAGAGCTATACATTGCTAGGATTGTTAGTCTACATGGAACCCCCAAGACCATCGTATCAGATCGAGGAACCCAGTTTATCTTGAGATTTTGGCAGAAAGTCCAAGAAGGATTAGGAACCAAGTTGAACTTCAGTACCGCATATCACCCGCAAACAGATGGACAGACTGAGAGAGTCAACCAAATCCTAGAGGATATGCTTAGATCTTGTGTGTTGGAATACAGATCAAAATGGGAAGGCTGCCTACCTTTCGCAGAATTCTCATATAACAACAGTTACCAAGCTAGTTTGCAGATGGCACCATTTGAATTCCTATACGGAAGAAAGTGTCGTACCCCTTTGAATTGGTCGCAAGTAGGAGAGAGTCAGATCTTTGGACCCGACATTCTCCGCGAAGCAGAAGAGAAAGTTCACAAAGTCCGTGAGCACCTCAAGACCACCCAATCCAGATAGAAGAGCTATGCCGACAAGAGAAGGAGAGACCTAACTTTCAATGTCGGAGATTTTGTATATCTCAAGGTTTCACCATTGAAGGGAACCCAACGCTTTAGTCTGAAGGGAAAGTTAGCCCCTAGATATATTGGACCTTTCAAGATTCTGAACCACCGAGGAGAAGTATCGTATCAACTGGAACTCCTGAAGAGATGTCAGCCATCCACAATGTGTTCCATATCTCGTTACTTCGCAAATGTCTGAAAGTGCCTGAGAAGACGGAAGTTTTCAAGAACATCGATCACAGAGCTATGGAAATCAACAATGACCTAACATATCGGGCAGTGCCCATCCGTATCTTAGAAGTAGCCTACAGAACCACCAGGACCAGGAGTACCAAGTTTCTCAAGATTCAATGGAGCAACCATACCGAGGAGGAAGCTACTTGGGAGCGCGAAGATTACATTAGGACAGAGTTCCCAGATCTCTTTAGTTCCTAGTTTTCTTTGTAAATCTTGGGACGATATTTTGTTTAAGGGGGGAAGGTTTGTAACATCCCAAAACTTCAATCCAAGGTTATCAAGATCTAAATCATCAAAAATAGGGTTAACAAAAACTTTTCCAAAATTAATATGAAAGCATTCATAGATGTGTGCATTTAAAATAGGAGTTGTTTGAATTGCCATGATTGAATGATCCAATGCTTGTAAAATGTTTCTTAGGTGATTTAAACATCGTCTACATCCTTCCCAAACTTTTCCTAAAGAAAATCAAATCAAAAAAAATTAAAAAGGAGGAATGGTCATTGGCAAATTTCACTCTCATGCCTACTTTGGCTATTCCTAGTACTCAAAACTTAACAGAAACAATTCTTGATCCTTGCACCCCTTGCTAGTACACAAAATGAGGTACCAAGGCCCACCTTTTGATCTGCTAAAAACATTATGTTAACTATTTTAAATGATAGTTTAAAATTGAATCTAATTCATATGCATAGATCACCCCTATTTCAAAAACCATCTCTTTGAGCTCCACTTTCAAAACCCTTGCAACCAGAGACTACCTATCACTAGTGGAGATCACTCAAAAATTTTGAAACTAAAATTCAAAACTTTCTTTCATGCGGCCATTTAATCAAACACTTGGCATGCATAATCTCTACTCTAATCCTAGCTCACTATTTACTATAGGGTTTTGCCCCCAAATGATCTTCATTTATCTCCTCGGTCCCCTCTTGATCTAACCAAACCCCTAACACCCCTCTCCCTTGTCCCTAGTCCCCATGCCATGCCATGTCGGGCCATGCCTCGCCGGCCAACCCTTGCCCCGCTGCAGCAAACCATTCCCTCTTCCCTCGCCATGTCTAGGAGGTAGCCAGGAGCTCACCGCCACCCCCTGTCCCTTGCCCGAGCCAAGAGCAGCAGTGGACCACCGAGCACAAACCGCGCCCAGTGCCACCGCACCATGCCAGTGCCACCCCCAGAGCGCGCTCGGTCCCTGCTCGCACAGACCTCCCCTTGGCAGGAGCCCGCGCCCGCCACTCCGCCTCGACCTGGAGAACACCCCAGACACCCCCGCTGGCCGCCCAACGCCTCACAGCCACCGCTCGTCGTGGACACCGCCGCCTCTGCCTCTCAGAGCGCCACCTTGCCCAGACCGCGTGCCATCGCCCCTACGCTTGCATTCAAGTTCTAGAGCACCACCAAGGAACCACCCATCGATCGCCACCCGCAGCCATGCCTCTACCCCACCGTAGCCATGTCGCCACCGTCGACTGCCCATCCCACTCGGTCTCACCATCGGGCCTATAAAAGGAGCCCTCCCCAGCCTCTTATCTCCACACCATTCCACTCCCCTCACCTCTCTAAACCTCACCCACCTCTAGCCGGAGCAAGGAGAGCTCTGCCTTGACGGAATTGGAGTCGGAGCAGCCGCGGCAGGAGGAGAAGGGCGCCGTTGATTGCGACCACCCCAAGCTCCGCCGCAACCGCGCCTCGCTGTCATCTTCCAGATCGTTTGCCCGCCTCGCCGACCCCGCTGGAGCCCTGGTACACCCCCAGTATACCCCCACCGAGCCGCTAGGGTTCAAGCTCGCCGGCGACCTGTTCATCATCGACGACGACCCTCAGCCGTTGATCTCGCTTCTAATCCTATGGCCCATAGCGCGCGTACCGTTTTGCCTTTTAAGTTCCGCTGACAAGCGGGACCCCCCTGTCAGCTGAGCCCCGCGCCGCGGAGCGCCACTAGGCCGGCCCATTTCTTTTCCCGCGCTAGCCCACCCATTCAAATCAGGATTTTTCTGTTTAGTTAAATCTAGTTTTGGTCCACTATTCCAAAATTCAATTCAGAGAGTTTTAGAAATCCAAATTGCATGAAACCAATTTTTCCTGAAAGGTATTAAGATGATCTATCCAAGCTCGTTGGATTTAATTCAATTAGAGTTATAGATCTCTCCTAATAAAAATAAAAAGACAGAAGCTTTTGCAACTTGCAACATTTTTATAAAATCAACCAAGTTAGCTTTTGAGTTGATTCCAACTCTCAAAAATCACATTTCATCATATCTATCTAAATATGTAATAATATTAAGGTTTACATGTAGTGACTTTGGACTAGTACCAAAATAATGCTATATAGGCATTTCTAGTCACTTTAAATCATTAAATAATAAACTTAAACTAAAGTAATATTGATCCAACCTTTAAATCTCATTCCCACATGTTAGAATATGTGGTGAGGACATGTGTCCACATGATCCATATTTTGGTGGTGAATATTAAATTTTAGTTAATATTTCAATGAGTAGAAATTACTTTTCTAAAATAAAAAGGATGAAACTATTGAATTAAAACTTGTGATGTTTGTGATGATAATAGATCATCAAATGTGTGTTTTAGAATGCTACTTAGCCTAGTTAAGTATTGTTTGGTGATTGTCTACTCCGTATGTATTGTTATAGAAGATAGTACCGACCAAGTTTATGAGGAGGAGGAGTGCTATCAAGACAAAGACGAAGAAAACTTCAACCACTGCACCAACCAAGGCAAGCCACCATTAACAGTGCAAGCTACCCTTAGCAAGCTAGCACTATCCAAGATTAACCCTTGCAAGTTAGTACTTGCAAATGTAGTACTTAGCAAACTAGAATCAAACTAGATGGTTTAGCAAAGATGCCTTAAGAATGCTTTGATCACACCCCTTTGACTATTAGTACTTCAAGTCTTATTGACAAGTTTTACCTCCCTTAGTTTACACAAAGTTCTTTACTTGTTTTGAAGGTAGCATAAAAAGTATAAAACTTAACCTACTTAGAAACCTTTAGATGTCATTCTATGGCATGAGATTGATCCCATCCTTCCACCTTAGTGAACACTCTTAACTTAGTATTTGAGAATAGATCAAAAACTTGAGTCACTTTAGATGGGAACACTTGGTGAAAATGAATTATGAAAACCTTGGAATGATGAGTCATTCTATTGAGATGTTTTGACATTTGTTGAGAAACACAACTGGTTTATGATGATGAAAATGATGAGGCATGAGCCTTAACCCTTTTATAAAACTGATGGTTGGATTTGGATGCGATACCATTCCAAATTTACCGTACAACCACATTACCTGAATTGGGTAAGGCTTAGCTGGAAATTTATATGCATTAGTATTACTTCCCTCATGGGAGAGGTTTGAGCTGAGGCTACCTCTCATGATGTCCACCTATGAAGTGCCCAAGATGACTGATGGTCATGGTTGGGAGGCCATGCTCATAGGAGAGGTGCTTATACTAGGGTGTGTAAAGGGAAGGTTATGTTTGATTATCTGCATACTAAGTATGATGATTCAGGGGTACCCCTGACAGATGTATCGAATCTTGTGGTGAAAGTGTACCACCTCTGCAGAGTGTCAAACTATTCGAATGCCGCGTCCGCGGTTATGGACGGTTGGAATGGCCATACTGTTTCGTTGTCAGATGTTTTCTAAATAACTTGAAACGAATGATGAATCTTGACTTGACCACAACAGGGTTGTGTTTATGACAAAAGCTTCCCAACTTAAGTGATTCTAGAACTTTACTTTATCTTTCTTTGCTTCAGAACTCAGCTTAGGTTTCAAACTTAACTTTATAGTTAAACTTAGATTTAGCACTTTAACTTAGAACTATAGTACTTGTTAGTGGTAGTTTGCGAGTACTTAAAGAGTACTCATGGCTTTTGTCCCTGGCTATTATCATGGCCAGACTATGAAGGAGATTATCAAGATGATGGTCAGCAGGACGGCTATGATAACTAGGACTATCTGCCTTCGTCAGCATTGCTTGTGCCCCTAAAGATGGACCCCACCGCTACACTATCTTTTATTTCTGCGGCTTGTTGTATTAAAGACTGGATCATGAGATCCTTATTTGTGTAAAGACCTTATGTATGGTTTGTAATGGATGATGTACTGTGATATCCAATCCGTTATGTCTCGCAAAAATGGTAATCCTAGGATCGCGAGGTATAACGGGCATCTGGGATTAAAAATCCGGGTGTGCATTCCTGATGACACTGTTGTTTGAACCGCTAAATGTAGCATCCAATTCCTTTTGTTTCTTGATACGACTTGTCCGAGATCTGATCATTGGTATCACATACCTTGTTCAATCTCGTTCACAACAAGTTCTATTTTCTTGTTACTGTGATATTACATTCCCGTGACCGAGTCACATGTTGCAACATTTATTTTATTCCCGTGATATTACATTCCCGTAATCTCACCAAGCCAGCCATATGTATCTTTACCCGTCATGTGGGTGAACAAATCCCGGTCTTGCAGTCACATGTCATCTACTGTTCCTTTGGAATACACAACGTAAACCTTTATGGCCACTGTATTACCAGATGACGGTTGATGCAGTCTAAGCAGCCTCGGGAAACAGTGAGTAATATGAGCTCATGGTCTAAGGAAAAGGAGTCTAGGTATAGTTGTTGCAACAATGAACTATATGACTTGATCGTGTTGCAATCCTTCCAGGAATGTCCAATCACATCATTCTCTAATGATATGATCTCGTTGTCAATTGGCATAAATGCCCATGATCTTGAAACCCAGATCATCCTCAAGACCAATGAACTAGTATGAATAGAGGCTACTAGGGACTTTGTTGTTTCATACCACACCTGTACCAATGTTTCTACTTGGCACGGTTATAGCACAATATGAAACTATTATAAACTAATTGAGATATGACAATAAAAACCTATTTATTATTTGCCTCTAGGGCATATCTCCTTTATTCTCCCACTTGCACTAGAGTACAAATAACCTAGCTCGCATTTTACTCATATAAACCATATACCATATGCGTTTAGAGATCATGCATGCTCATGGGAAACATCATGTCCATGTTCTGTTTTTCCAGATCATTATGTCTTTTCCAAATCGTTAATGTCTTCCTAATTTTGACATTCACACAATTATCGTATAATGGGTCGAAGTATTTGTTTGGCGACAAAGTGAGACTTTGTTTCTAGTGTTTATAATGATGGTTGTTTTCACTGTTGTCATCTAAACTTCAAAACACACTTTGCTATCCTTTGTGTATATACTGTAGTCATGGCAGCAGAACGAGGCCAGATTCCAGGAGCTTACAGTGACTTTAGATCAACCTCGAGGGCTTCTCATGGGCACTGGGCCCTAGGACACATCATTCTACGTTAAAAGCGAACTAGCCCCGCCATAACATTATACATCACATCAGATGGAGCATTTATACTTCTGTATCTATGTAGATCCTAGTGCATGAAGCGCAACTATGCCACTTACATTTCTTATTGTCTTTTATCTACAAACTTAAATCTGGTTCAGTGATCAACTCAGGAATCACTTAAAGACATGCTCTTATAGTTAAGACTTTGTCCTACCAACCAAAACCTCGGGTCACATTACGTCGAGTATTTAACATGGTTATGTGGAAGAACCTATGACTGAGGCATAGGAGATGCAACGCATCTCTTTCTTTCAACCATAGTTGTAATACTAACTCAATGCTTCATATAGTAAGAACTTCTTTCTTACCTTGTTCCATTCTGAGCTTCTTCAAAATTTTGCTTAGAACATTTTGAACATCTTTAAGAATCAAGTCTAGGAAGCATTCAACATTTAGTGTTTATTAAACTCACCAATCCATCTCGGTAGATTTCTTTGTTTAATAACTTCAACTTCATCCTTATTTATCTAACTTAAATATTATTAACACCAATCACATCATTCACATATGTCGTCCACATATCCTAGAATAATTTCACGCTCCCACTCAAATATGACATTCATGTTTGAGATCCAGGGATTTCACTTAGCTCCCACTCAAATATGACATTCATGTTTGAGATCAAGGGATTTCACTTAGCTCCCACTCAAAATATGTCAGCTACATATTATGAATTAGCTAAGCTGATTTGCTCCCACTCAAATCTAGGTCCTCTCGATAATCTTGGACATTGCAAAATTCTTTGATCATCATCAATTTGAGAATTCCAATTAAGAGACTTCAATATCCATATATTTCTAGTGTAAATCCAAAAGACTTAAGCATCACTACTATTGTAGTCAACTCCTTGAATTTGTCCAAACTTGTGACAAATCGAGCTTTTGTCATTCATTAAGTTTCATTTCCTTCCTATGACTTTGCAGTCATTCAGAAATATCAAGTAAACTTATTTACTTTAATAAGATCAAGTAACATGTTACTTTGCAATCTTAAATGTAACTTAATATAGGATTTTATGACTCCTAGTCATTTCTCGCACTCAGGTCCATCACGCTTCTTTGTAATTTGTAGGTATGTCTTGTTCAAAACATGACAAGTGAATCAAAAATATAATTCCACAAACTTGTAGAATATATAGTTGAATCCTACTTTCTTTAGTAAAAGTATTCACTGAAACTTTATGATCATTATCATTGGTTTATCCTCTATATGTAGAGTTTGGATTCATGAAACAAGTTCCGTTGCGCCACTCAACAATCCAGAGGTAAGGTCAAATACCTTTTTGATCTTTTACTTTGTTCCACCGGTATCTTCATCAAGACACATCAACTTTGGACAACAACATGTTTGGCCCTTTTGTGGAAGATGCATTCATAGCTTCCTAAGAATGCTTTACAAAGACTTGTTTATTCGCCATGACTTCGACTTGTCGAAATCTCCAGAAACTCGAACTTGCCATAACACTTATGGTGTTGTTTCCACGAATCTTTTAGATGTTCCTTTATATTTCAAATGAGTGTTTGCTTATTTTGATCTATAATTCTCAACAATAACTATAACCCCGATAAGAGATAATATGTATCTAATAAAAAATGATTATGATGTTTAGACACTTCAACAAAGTTTGAATTCATCCAATTATCATAATTTGTGAAACATCTTTCAGAAGTACCTTTTATGCTAAACTTAACTTGAATACTTTAGTCGTGTCAATCAAATCAAAGAGACTTGTTAATTCAGTTAATTTCAATATCCTCCTTTGTTGTGAACTCATTTGAACAATTCAAATCGTTTCAAACTCATGTTTCATTAAGTAAATACGCTTATTCACTTAAGTACACAATAAATGATTTCCACTACTTGTGGAAACTACGATACATCACTATGTATAAGATTCAACATTTCTTCGCATATCACCGTTTTACCAGAATGCGAAGTTATGGTCATTCTGCCCAAGAGGCGTGGTTTTGCAAAGTCTCTGATCAAGCATCTAGGACCCCGATATTCATTTAGAATGAAGAACATGCAATAACCATAATGACTTAAACTATAGTGTCATTTCATTATTAAACTTTGGATATCTTTTAGCATTCTAATCCTTTATAAATGTTTAAACTATTATCATTAACATAGTGATGAGAATAACTTGTTTATAATCGTAATGTGACCATAACGGTATTATTCATAAGAATAGTACAAACTGGCTTGTAACTTGTTCATATGAATAATCATCTCGCCAAAAGCAAGACACACAAACAAGGATTACAAATTTATATTCAAGTCCACTAATCCAAATGACAAACTTTGAGGGAAGAGGTGATGTCGGCCATCAACTGTTTTGCTTGCCGTCATCAAATCATGCTACCTCCAAAACAGCAATTCTCAAGCAGATCCTCCTGTTTTCACAAAACGAGACAAGTATCAAATACTTTGCAAACTGCAACGAGTTTTGCAAGAACCACATTTGTAATTTGTATATCTTACATATACCTTTTCCATCCATGACCTACATTGCAATTGAGTCCTTCTAAGAGTTCTCAACTCTAATGCAAGATTGCTAAGTGTTTTTCCAAATATTCTCGTTTCATCCATGATGGAGGAAAACCCATCCAACGGCTCATACTCTATGTGTCGTATTCTATAGAATACAAAATGTAGCCCAACTCTCCATCGAATGGAGAATGGCTTATTGGATGATTATGGGGAAAACACAAACATTCTAGAGTCATCGAATTATCTCCTAATTGTTATTATATCAAGAAGAGAAGATCACCTTTTACAAGGATATCCCTCAGGCGTGGGTATTAATCTATGAAGTTGGACCCTTTTGCTAAGTTTCAAATTAAGCAATATATTCCCATTGTCGCAAAGGACCTCAATGGGATAGGCCAAGATCTACTAAGATATTTGCAAACAGACATCTAGACTAAGTTTACAATAAGAGATCCATTTATAATTGGTCTCCACTAATATTGTCATCCCCTGGACGATTTTAGTGATCGCATGATCCCTATCCTCTTCATCTCCCCCGATCAACACGGCCATCAGTGCATTATCAAAGGTAGACATTCAATAATGCCAATCACATCATCCATGTGACTCATGCTCGATCTTTCGATCTCTTGTGTTCCGAGGCCACGTCTCTGTAACATGTTAGGCTCGCCAAATCTAACTTGTGTGTATTCGCTGTGCAACATGGCTTACACCCACTGTATGTGAATGTAGATATGTCTGACCCCTACTCACCACAGGGCGCCTCATACTGAAGAACTTTCTTGGTGGTGCACATACAAGGGGAACACGGACATTGGAATTCAATAGGGATTATCTTATTTGCTACCGTTGAGTATCTTAATACTAGCACACAATAAGATGTAAAACAGGTATCAACATCATATGTATAATGTGATATGATATGGTGCTTCTTGCGCCTTGATATCCATCGAGCGCTCTGGCATGATCTCCATCTTGCCCTTGGTTTGATGCTAAGTCCACGACGCCGCCACCAGGTCGTCCATCGGAACGATGACTATTACTATACTACTTAGTAACAGAAAAGTAAACTACTTTACCTTCGTAACGACCAATGCCATATCATAATCACATGCCCCTGCAAAATAAAGTTAGACACCTCTACTTTATCTATTGCAAGTTTTACGTGGTTGTTAGGGCTTTCGCAATAGAACCGTTTCTAAACTACGAACTTTCCAACCACAACATGGATCCGATAGTTGCCTCTACTACACCCCTTTCGGGGCCCTCCATTGTAAATGCTATATCAACTATCGAATGAGAGACAGATACCCGCTAGCCACTTATACGGTACAAGCCGTATGTTGAGCGTGGAACCAGTCTCGCGTGCGAATACGCGTAAGGTCGGTCCGGGCCGCTTCATCAAACAATATCGCGATATAAACAAGTACATGTTAGAGGGTAACAACTAAGGGATCAATTCCCGCACAATACTTGTGCGTACCGGACGTACAGCACTCCTATGCATAAATCGGCTCTGATACCACTGAAGGGGATCCGCAGTAGAAAACAAAAAAATTCCTACGTTGGAACCCCAAAACTGCCTAGGATCTATCTATGTAGTAATGCGGTAATGGCCAATGCGTATAGAATACATATCCTTGTAGACCATACGCGGTTAACGTTCCACAGGGAACGTGGTTAGTGTGGTCGTACTCGTAGCCGACCTCAAGGTCGTGAACCTCCTCGCAGGTCACCCCTTGCTCCTTCTTCATCGTGCAGCAGCTTCGGCTCACGACATTTAAGCGCCCCAAGTGTTGTGCCTCGTGTCTTCATACACATCCGGTGCATGATGAGACCTCCGGCTCCCCGATCCCGCCGGGAGTGCGGAAGTTGATATCCGGCTAGGAATCCCTGCAGCGCAACGGCGTGCTGCAGGTGTGCCTCGATCGCACAGCCCAGACTTGGGGCCATGGTCACAAGGGCTAGAGAGAGGGAAGGAGGAAGTCAGCCAAAGGACTTCTCCAAATATTGGTGTGTTTATTCCACCTATGGGCACCCCTTTATATAGGGCGAGGGGGTGGGCCCTCCCCTTTGAGTTTCCCATGTGGGACTAATCAAGGGAGAGGGGAGGCGCATGGGCCTCATGGGCCAGCCGGCCAGGGATGGGCCCCACCCCGCGCATAGCCCTAGGCTGGCCGGGTGGGCCCCCTTGAGGTGCCTGGGCCTTGGCCCCTTTGGCCCTTGGCCCTTCCCTCCTTCGGTTTTCCCTCATGGGCCCTTTTCCCTAGGAAGTTTGGCCCGTTAGTGGAATACCCCTTCAAATTAGATTTTAATATTATATTTAATATTAATTACATTAATTAATATGTAAATACATATTACAAAATCCGTATTGACCTGAAACACCTTTCGGTTCCCTTTCGATTTCCTCCGAACGACTTCGGATCTTTCCCGGAATGATTCCGGTCCTTTATTCTTTATCCGAACAACTTCGGATCTCTCTACGGAACAATTCCATCTTTCTCTTTCTCTACTGTGATTCCGTCTTACGAATGATCGCTCTCATTGTACCCTTAAGTGTATCCTCTCACGACTCGGGAATGCTCTAGACATGATCTATATCAATGATGAACAGAGGGACCAGGGATATCCATGTGACCCCTATGCATTTCTGATGACAATGTCATTTGAACCGCTAAATGTAGCATCCAATTCCTTTTGTTTCTCGATACGACTTGTTCAAGATCCAATCATTGGTATCACATACCTTGTTCAATCTCGTTCACAACAAGTTCTATTTTCTTGTTACCGTGATATTACATCCCCATGACCGAGTCACATGTTGCAACATTTATAGATGTAATCTCACCAAGCCGGCTGTATGTATCTTTACCCGTCATGTGGGTGAACAAATTCTAGTCTTGCAGTCACATGTCATCTACTGTTCCCTCGGAATACCCAACGTACACCTTTATGGCCACCGTATTACCAGATGACAGTTGATGCAGTCTAAGCAGCCTCAGGAAACAGTGAGTAATATGAGCTCACGGTCTATGTAAAAGGAGTCTAGGTATAGTTGTTGCAACAATGAACTATATGACTTGATCATGTTGCAATCCTTCGAGGAATGTCCAATCACATCATTCTCTAATGATATGATCCTGTTGTCAATTGGCATAAATGCCCATGATCTCGAAACCTAGATCATCCTCATGACCAATGAACTAGTATGAATAGAGGCTACTAGGGACTTTGTTGTTTCATACCACACCTATACCAATGTTTCTACTTGGCACAGTTATAGCACAATATGAAACTATTATAAACTAATTGAGATATGACAATAAAAACCTATTTATTATTTGCCTCTAGGGCATATCTCCTTCATGTTTTTAATTCGAGTTTATAAGCACTCGTGTTGGTTTCCCCAACACTTTATCTTTAGTTATTTCTATTTCTTTTCGAGATTTTCTAGCTGAGCTTTGCCGCCAATTTTATATTCTTTAATTCCCTCTCTTGAAAACAACAAAAAGATTTTTCTAGTTAACTTTATTTTCCCTCTACCTTGTTTTCTATTCTCCTTGTGGATTTCACATATTTGCAGGAGAGTGATCGACTTCGAGTTTCCAAGAAGAAAATCAAAAGGGAAGAGAGAAGTGGAACCAATCATGAGAGGTACGTCTTAAGACTCCCCAGTTTTAAAGTTTAAGAAACCCATGCTAGTTAGTAATAAATGTTAAGATATTATATTGGTGGAGTGAGTCTTTATATTGTAGATAAATTCTATTTGCATGGGTATTTAGTTGGATATGTTTTGTTCTAGCTCTTGTAGTTAACCAAGTCTTGCCTAAATTTTTTTTAAACAATTATAATAAGAAAAAGTCTCACAATTGAAGGCTTGGGTGTTGTAGTGTTTAGTCTTGAAGGCTTATTTCTAGGGACACTCAACACCACAGAAAATAATGATTGACTTGATAGCTCTCTTTAAAAGGATTTGTTCGATTGAATTAATGTTTAGTGGTTTTTTTGAGCATGCCAAAGTTTGACTTGTGAATCATAAGAATGATATAGCTTTACGTGTGTCAAACTTCATGAGATGACAACAACTCTGCTAGCCTACGAACGATCTTCATGGAGGAAACTCCTAGATTTCGATTATGAGTTGATTAAACATATGTAGCAGCAATGCTATAATGGGTAAGATTCTTGGCATTCTCGGGTAGCTGTGTTCATGAAATCACTCCTTTGGCTGATATGAGTAAATCATTGTGCAAAAGGAACAAAAACCTTGGTGATGCCACGAGTGTCCATCACAGCCTGATAAACTAATTAATTTTTTTGGCATGCTCTCAATTACTTAAGAAATGACTTTCTTGAAGGAGAATGAATAGAAAAGTAGTGCTTGAAAAGTCTTGATTTATTGATGTGGGAGAATTGAGATACTCTAGTGTATATGTTTTTCATGACAAACTCTCACACTCTCATTTTACATGATTAAACTTTATTGTTCAAAGGCAAGCCTATGAGTTGATTACATGACATGGAATAAGGTTTACTCATTTGAATTATCCATGTTAACAATAAATTTTTTGTGCTATAAGGATGCATAAAACCCGTATGATATGCTTGCCATTACTCTATCTATGCTGAAGATTTTTCAGATTAATGAAGTGGAGGAAACATGAGACTACCAATCATGAGTAAGATCATCTCGTTATTTCAGTTTAAATGCCGAGTTCCTTTTTTATTTTGGTTTTCTTGCTCGAGGACAATCAAATTAAGCTTGGGGAGGTTGATAGCTATGCAATATACCCATCTACATCCAAATTTAAACTAAATATTATTCATATTTTTGATGAAGTATCTCTCTAAACCCTTCCACTAATGCCTAATGATCAAAGGGGTATGCAATCCTTTCCTTCTATTTTTCCCTGTGCAGATAATGACGTTTGATGATGGGAATCACAACATTAAAGTTAAAGATACGAGATTTCCAACAACCCAAAGAAACCAGGGGTTGTGAAGTGGAGACAGAAGCTTTAACGACCAACTATACGGCGGGAATAAAATTCCAGTTGTATAGTTCCGGCCGTATAGTTGCCATCGACACCGCTAGGTCAAACAGAACAACTTTCGTGAAGGGACCCCTATATAAATAGGCTTTGAGCGACAAGAAACGAGCCACCCCCAGAACCCCAGAAACTTGCATCCACGACACCGAAGAGCCACCGAACGAATAGACTTAGATGTAATCTCCAAACCCTTCTCCACCACCATAGCCATATTTCACCACTTGTAATAGTAGATCTCATCTTCGATTGGCGACATTATAAGACTATTTGCTATCAATCTCATGATTTCCATTGCAATGTTTACGGTCGTTGATTTCATCTATATGTGTGAGTAATTCTCTTTGGGCTAAGGGCTTCAGCCTAGCCATGTAGCTTTTGTGCATGTTATTTATCATAGATGGGATCATGTATTAGTGAAGGGAATATGCCCGAGAGGCAATAATAAAGTTGTTATTATCTTATTCCATGTTTATGATAAAAGTTTATTTTACATGCTATAATTGTATTAATTGGAAACGTTAATACATGTGTGTTTAATAAACAAATAAAGGGTTCCTAGTTATGCCTCTCTTATAAACTAGCTCATTGATTAACAAGATGATCGAGGTTTCCTGATCATGGACATTGGATGTTGTTAACAACGAGGTCACAACATTGGTGAATGATGTGATGAACATTCATCCGAAGTATAGAAATACGATCAAAGTCATTGTGTTTAAATTGTTGTAACATCTTACGAAGTAATCTTAGTCCTTAGACCATGAGATCATGTTAATTGCTAACAGTAGAAGAGTAACTTGATAACATCAAACATCACACTGTAACAGGGTGACTATAAAGGTGGGTTCAGATACTCCGAAGGTGTTATATTGAGGCTCATGGATCAAGAGTGGAATGTATCCATCCTGATGATGGATAGATATACTCTGGGCCCTCTCGGTGATATCACATTAGTTAGATTGCAAGCAAGTGATGAGATCACTAGAATGTTATATCACCGAAACGAGAAAAGAGTGCATGTTGGTAACAAAATCAAACTAGGTATGGGGATACCGATGATCGAATCTCGGACATGTAATATATCGCGAGACAAAGGGATTGAGTTACATGCGTAAAAGGTTCTCATGATCACTGAAGTCATTGTTGAATGTGTAGGAGTCATTACAGATCTCCAGGTCCCGCTGCTGATTATTGATCGGAGAGGGGTCTCGATCATGTCTGCATTATTCGCGAACCATAGGGTGACACACTTAAGGGATACCAACACCATTTGGAGCAAATATATTTCAGATCAAGATTTAAGAAAGCACTAGAATCATTTTGATGGAAACTGAAATTATTTTGGGTGAAATTGCAGAAACTGGTTCTGCATGTAATATTGAAATGTTGCAAGGGGTTTTATGTGAATGTTTTTTAATTAAAGTAATTAACAAAATTCTGAATAAAATAAATAAAAGATTTTTATTAAATGAGAGAGTATTAAATTTGGAGAAATTGAATGCAATTAAGTGGAGACTTAAGTGGAGAATGTGAAGGGTCATATTTATGTGGAGGGAGTTACCACCACATGAATGAGGTGAAGGGGCACCCCCTCCTCCTATAAAAGGCCCCCCTCCTCACTTCTCACTCACACCTTCTCATGAAGGATCTCTCTCCCCCTCTAGAAATTATTCCCCATGGTCTCAGATTAGCGAGATACATGTTCCCAGTGGCTTTATCTGGAAAGGAGTTGCTACTTCCGCTGCTTTGCTAGAGCGAGGGACGGAAGTTGTCAGGGTACCGGACATGTGCGCGATCACGGATGCACTGCTGCTTTGCGGTGCTGGACTCGGTGGTGCTGGGCCTGCTGGACTTGCTGGTGCTGGACCTGCTAGACTCACTGTACTTTATCACGATCTTGAGATCGGCAAGTGTACGAGTACATCAACCATGAAATCAATTTCGTTAACAATTCTTTGTCGATCTTCAAGGGTATGTTCTCTATGGATGTGTATCCACCTGTTGCTTGTATCTAGTAGATAGATCTTGGCGTATAATAGTTCCCATCGTAGGATTTTTTTTAGTTTTCTATGTTGCGAACCCAACAATTAGTTTATATGACATGATGATTATTGTATCCTCTCTTGCCTCAATCCAAGGATTTGTCAGGTACCCAAGACCCCGAGGATTGAGCCAGGTATATGGAGTACGAGTAATGACTAATCTGCAGGTTGGGAACCCTAGTGATGTAAGAAGGGTTGTATGTGAGGATTTACTAAGAATGTGGTGACATCACTATGCATATTATTAGTTCTCTTTCTTCTATGGATGAGACTAGTAGGTTATTGCTATAAGCGGTTGCAGAGGCAATCGGAATTATGGATGCACTGCCCACATATAATTATCTTGCTCTAACAATTACATGCATACTTTATTATTATCTTTTATTCCCATCAGATGTTTTGCACAGCTACAGGTGAAACCGAAAGCCCTAGGCCCTCTCTCTCCATCATCTACAACAACAAAAGACAACAAACTCTTGGTCTAGTAAAACACAAAAAGAATTCTAAAACTCCCAAAGGTCTATTAAAGTAACTTCACTACGCTTTCTGCTTCCCGAGGATTCGATAACCCAGGTCTACTAGGGAAAAAGAGCTATACTACATCCGTAATCCGGATTCAAGGTAGCAGTGTCCTCCTTCTCCCATTTGGGAGTTGCATCTCTATAACCGTCTGATACATTGCAAATGTATCTATATTTTTTGATGTTCCATGCTTGGTTTTATCTACTTTATTATGTTTTGTCCATACTTTGGAGTACTTTTCATATGATTTCTTAGACTAACCTATTAACAAGAGCCACAGTGCCAGCTGCCTGTTTTCTGCTGTTTTTGGTTCCAGGAAAGTCAGAAAATGAATATTCTCGGAATTGGACAGGACAAAAGCCAAAGTCATTATTTTACCGAGGGACACCTGGACCACAATACGAGACGGAGAGAGGCTGGGGCCAGGCCACACCACCTGGACGTGCGGCCAGGCCTGGCCTGTGCCAGGGGGTGTTCTGTCCGCCCTAGGCACCCCCTCGGCCTCTCCTTCCGCCTATATATTACCTCTGATACGGAAACCCTAAGTACCCGATCAAAAATCCACGAAAGAGTCTATAGCCGCTGTCATCTCCATCCCTAGTTCGGGAGGGATCTGAAGCTCTTCTCGGCACCCTGCCGGAGAGGGGAATTCACCCTGGAGGCCTTCTTCATCATCATGCAAGCCTCCGGTGTGATCCATGAGTAGTTCATCTCTGGACTACGGGTCCATGTAGTAGCTAGATGGCTGGTTCTCCTCCTTTGTGCTATCATGTTTAGATCTTGTGAGCTCCATTCATGATCAAGATCATCTATTTGTAATTCATACATGTTGTGTTTGCAGGGATCCGATGGATATTGAGATGCTATTTCAGATTGATTATTGATTCTATCATGTCTTTGTTATTTGTGACCTTGCATGCTTTCCGTTGATAGTAGCTATCTTGGCCAAATAGATGCTAGCAACTCCAAGAGTTAGTATTTATGCTCGATAGTGGGTTCATGCCTCTGGTAATCTGGGGAAGTGACAGAAATCTCTAAGGTACTAGATGTGTTGTTGCTACTAGGGAGAAAACAAAAATCCTTTGTTCATAGAACAATCGTATTGTTTACTTTACACGTAATTCGTAATGCAATTATCCGTTGCTTGCAACTTAATACTGGAGGGGGTTCGGATGATAACCTGAAGGTGGATTATTAGTCATAGATGCAGTTGGATGGCGGTCTATGTATAATGTTGTAATGCCCAATCGAATCTCAAAGGAGTCAAGATGATTAGTATATGCTTGTATGCTCTCTCGATGTTTGTCAATTGCCCCGCTATAATTTGTTCACCCAACATGTCATCTATCTTAAGGAGAGCCACCGCTAGTGAACTATGGACCCCGGTCCTTTCTTTTACTTTCATCTACAATCAACTATTTACTGCTTTGTGTTTACTTTCTACAAACTATTACTTTCTTCCATTCGATACGTTTAATCCTTTGTTTTCAGCAAAAACGGTGAGATTGACAACCTCATCGCAAGTTGGGGACAGAGTTCTATGGTTGTGTTGTGCAGGTCTCCACGTTGCTGCTGGCACCGGTAGGGCGCCCTGCCAACGTTTAGCTAGCTACACCTTTGGGGTGTTTCCTTGCTCCTACTAGATTGATAACCTTGGTTTCATAAATGAGGGAAAACTTACTGTTGTGCTCATCATACCTTCCTCTTGGGGTTCCCCAACAAGCTCATTAATACACGAGTCAGCAAGTACTTTTTCTGGCGCCGTTGCCGGGGAGTCAAGGACATCTTCACAAGGAGAGTCCCTCATAACCAATCTCTATACTTTGTTATTTTTGTTTTGCTTAGTTTCCTTTTGTTTTGTTTGCTTGTTTCTTTATCAAAAACACACAAAAAATAGTTTTACTAGTTTGCTTTCTTTATTAAAAACACAAAAAAATGACTACTCTTGAAAACACTAAGTTGTGTGACTTCACTAGCACCAACAATAATGATTTTATGAGCACACCTATTGCTCCACCTGTTCCAGAAGCTACTTTCTTTGAGATAAAACCTGCTTTACTCAATCTTATTATGAGAGAACAATTTTCTGGTATTGGTAATGAAGATGTTGCTGCTCATTTAAATAACTTTGTTGAACTTTGTGAGATGCAAAAGCATAGGGATATAGATGGAGATATTATCAAGCTTAAATTGTTTCCTTTCTCTTTGAGAGGAAAAGCTAAAGAATGGTTGAATTTCTTAACTAGGAATAGTATTGATTCTTGGACTAAATGCAAAGATGCTTTCATTGGAAAATACTATCCTCCTGCTAAGATTATATCTATGAGAAGTGAAATAATGAAGTTTAAACAATCTGATAATGAACATGTTGCTCAAGCTTGGGAAAGAATGAAATCTCTGGTAAAGAATTGTCCCACTCATGGACTGACTGCTTGGATGATTATCCAAACCTTTTATGCAGGATTGAACTATTCTTCAATGAACCTATTGGATTCTGTTGCTGGAGGTACCTTTATGACCATTACTTTGGGTGCTGCAACAAAGCTTCTGGATAATATGATGGTTAATTACTCCGAATGGCATACTAAAAGAGCTCCACAAGGTAAGAAGGTAAATTCTATTAAGGAAACCTCCTCCTTGAGTGATAAGATTGATGTTATTATGTCTATGCTTGTTAATGGGAAATCCCATATTGATCCAAATAATGTTCCCTTAGCCTCTTTGGTTGCTCAAGAAGAGCAAGTTGATGTGAACTCTATAAGAAATAATAATTTTGCCAACAATGCTTATGGTAATAACAATTATAGGCCCTACCCTCACAATAATACTTATGGTTATAATGGCAAACCTGGAACACCTAGTGAAGGAAGAATTTTTGAAGTTGAAAGAGCCACTAAAAACTTCATGCAAATGCAGTATGAACAAAACAAATTATTTACTAAAACTATGGAGGAACAATCTACCATTTTGAAGAATATTAGTCATCAACTTGAGAATTTGAATAGAGAAATTCCTAATTTGCATTTGAAACTTTCTAATGCTAAAAGAAATATGTCATCTTTGTCTGAAGCTCAATCCTCTTTGATTAATAAAATGGCTGCTAAACCTGAAACTAATGATAATCCCTTTGCTGCTACTAATGCCATACAAGTAAGAATTGATGAAAATGTTAGACTATTAGCTGAATTGCATGCTAAGTGGGAAAGACAAGATGAAATTGCTAGAAACATTAGTGTTTCTACTATCACTACCACTAGTGTTGAGGCTAGTAATAGCTCTACTACCTTAAATGATAATTATGCTTTTGATCTTGATGGTTGCAATATCTCTGAAGTTATTAAGTTCCTACAAAAACTTGCTAAAAGTCCTAATTCTAGTGCTATAAACATGGCCTTTACAAAATACATTACTCATGCTCTCATAAAGATTAAAGAAGAAAATATGAAACATAAATCTTCTATTCCTATAAAACAAGAAGATGGTTGGGAACCCATCATTAATATTAAAGTGAATGATTTTGATTTCAAAGCTTTATGTGATCTTGATAGTAGTGTTTCTATTATGCCTAGAAGGATTTATGATATGCTTGATTTGCCACCGTTGGAAGATTGTTATTTGAATGTCCCACTTGATGATAATGCTAAAAATAAACTCATGGGGAGTATTAATGATGTTCTTATTATGGTTAACAATGCCTATGTCCCCGTTGATTTCTATGTTTTGGATGTTGAATGCAATGCTTCTTGTCCTATTACTTTGGGAAGACCTTTTCTTAGAACTGTTGGTGTCATTATTGATATGAAAGAAGGCACCATTAAATATCAACTCCTACTCAAGAAAGGTACAAAACATTTCCCTAAGAAGAGAGAGAAGATTTCTTTTGCCTCACCTATGAAAACAAAATTTGCTCTTAATGCTTCTTCATTGGAGATTACTTGATTCTTTTTCTTGCTTCTTATGCCTAACTTAAAGGCGTTAAAAAAAGTACTTATTGGGAGATAACCCAAAAGTTTTAGATGAGTCTTGGAAGTTATTAATTCAGTAATAACCACTCCTTATCCTTTATATTTGCTTTTTGTGCCAAGAGTAACCTCTAATGAGAGAGAAGTAATGATTGGGAAAGTTGCTGTCCCGAAACAGATTTCTATGATTCACCGTAAAAATTCGTGTAAAATCTATCTACGTCATTTTGAGGCGTGAATTTTTGTGCTTCTGCCCCAGGTTGTTATCTAACTTTCATTAGTTCAACATTTTTCGATTTGAGCAACAGAAGGTCTTAGAAAAAATTCGTCTTTACCTGCTGGTATGTTTTGACAGATGTCTGCCATTTTCTGCATTTGCTTCTTGTTGGTTCCTTTTTTAGTTCTTTTGGGGAATTGAGCTTTTTGAGGGAAGTGCTACAGTAGGTAGTGTTTTAATGGAAGTTTTATTGGTATTAGAACTGAACCTAAAGACCTATTATATTGAGTGCACTAATGTTGCTAATAAAGATTGTGTGAAGTTTTGTATGAAGGAAAATTTTCAGGTGTATGGAAGGAATGAGTAATGAGATGAAGGATGGACTAAAGCTCAAGCTTGGGGATGCCACGCATGTCAACCCAAGAAATATCCAAGAAGTACAATCATCAAAGCTTGGGGATGCCCAAGGCATCCCCCTCTTCATCAATAAAAATCTCAGGTTTCTTCCAAACGCTTCATTTTTATTGTTTCATGCACAGTTGTGTTGTTCTTGGAGCGTCTTCTTTTTTGTTTTCGTTTTGGTTTTTTGTTTGCTTTGTTTGCTTAGTTTGCTGAATAAATTGGTTGGACCCCCTATTTTATACATTGGTTTTCAAATAGTTTGGTTTGGATTGGAAAAAGAGTAGGAAAGTTCATGCTTAAGTGGTAAAGTGAGCTTGTTTTTTACGGTGGCCTATGCTTTGTCATGCCATGCTCGATATTGTTTTGGATTTAGGCTTAGTATTCTTTGTTGTAGCATGACTTGTTATAAACAATTGAGATTCCTTAATGTGCCTTGGAAGGATCATGCGTTGTTTTAGCATATTAAAGCATAGTATTGTGTTATTCTCCTTTGATGCTTTATTTGGGTTGACTTGGCACATGCTCACACCATGTTATGACTATCCCAAGTCACCATAGCCTTTATGATCCTTTAGTTTTCAACTTGCAGTATCACCTTATGCTTTAATCAATGATGTTTTGTCGCTCTGCATGATTATGGCCATTATTGCTCTCTTAGTTTGTCGCTCCTAGTCTTTTGCTAGCCTCCATAACCAAGTATGAGTTCCACTGATGCATCCGACTCCTAAAACAAAGTTATTCCAAAGAGTCCACCATACCTACCTACTAGCATATGCTATTCCAAGTATATTCATGTTTTTGTCTACCTTCCAAATTAAACTTGTTATGAGAAAACTAGTGATTAAAGCTCTCACGAACTTGATGGCACACTTTACTTTTTTGCATTTAATAAACTTGAACCATTGCATCCATCTTTGTTGCGTATATGCTTGCGCTTTATAAGTTGAAGTTAGCAGAACCATGTATCGTGGGGAACGCTTTCAACATTGCACCTGTACTTTGTACCCCGTTGATATCATGTTCTTTTGCTTATGGATCCCGGCGGTGTGAAATAAAAGTGGAACTTGTAAGATCATGGAGTTTGTATGTGTGTTAGAGAAACGCCTGGGCCGCTAGCCTAATCCATGCCTAATCATGGTGGAAACTTGCAGCATCACCATAATGAGCACTCTATGAAGCATACTCAATAAAAACCTATGCAAATAGCAAATAAAAAGATTGCTGAGATGCTCATTGTCTGCTTGCCTTGTCATTTTGATTATGGGATAGCTCATGTATCATGTGCAAGGGGTACCCCGTTGGTGGTTCTTTATGATACATATGTACTTACAATGACAAGAGCTTACTTGTGACTAAAGTTGAGTAGCATGAGGTTCGGTCTTTGTAAGTAAGGGGGCATGAGATTTCGTCTTATAACTTGTCAAGCATATCCTCTTAGTTGTGTCACTTTAACCTTAATCACCTTCAAGATGCTTATGATAGGGGCAATGAGAGCTGAAAGCTAATAAGTACCATAATTTTTGGAAGCTCTTTATGAGACTTGAATCCCTACTTCCTTCTATGAAGGCCTTTCTTTTAATTTTATGTTGAGTCTCCACCTTCTACCTTTATGCACCTACATTGAGAGCATAGTGGCCATTCTTAGTTCTATGTGCATTGTCCCAAGACTTGTTGATTGATGCATACCTTGATATTGCTTGTTTTAAACTATTTGTATCTAGTCACTCTTATAAACTTTGAAGGTGTCCTGTGCATTTATGTTTGCTACTCTATGAGGGACAAGTTGAATGCCACTATGCTATCTTTTCTTTATGTGAAACAAACAAACGTCTTGTAAAGCATTCTTATTCATGAATCTTTTGTTTGTGCCTTTTCATGTTGCAACATAGTTTCTTTGTCTTATTGCTAGAACTTTGTCTATCATGTTATGATTGAAGTATTATGATCCCAGCTTTGAATGTTTTACAAATAATTTGATCAAGTTTATGATGGTGCATGTCACCTCAAAAATTATTCTTTCTTTTTATCACTTACCTACTCGAGGACGAGCAGGAGTTAAGATTGGGATGTTGATACATTGCAAATGTATCTATAATTTTTGATGTTCCATGCTTGGTTTTATCTGATTTCTTATGTTTTGTCCATACTTTGGAGTACTTTTAATATGGTTTCTTGGACTAACCTATTAACAAGAGCCACAGTTCCAGCTGCCTGTTTTCTGCTGTTTTTGGTTCCTGGAAAGTCAGAAGATGAATATTCTCGGAATTGGACAGGACAAAAGCCAAAGTCATTATTTTACCGAGGGACACCTGGAGCCAGAATACGAGACGGAGAGGGGATGGGGCCCGGCCACACCACTGGCCAGCCTGGCCGCACCACCAGGGGGTGGTCTAGCCGCCCCAAGAACCCCCTCGGCCTCTCCTTCCGCCTATATATTGCCTCTGATACGGAAACCCTAAGTACCCGATCAAAAATCCACGAAAGAGTCTGTAGCCGCCGTCATCTCCATCCCTAGTTTGGGAGGGATCTGAAGCTCTTCCCGACACCCTGTCGGAGAGGGGAATTCACCCTGGAGGCCTTCTTCATCATCATGCAAGCCTCCAGTGTGATGCGTGAGTAGTTCATCTCTGGACTACGGGTCCATGTAGTAGCTAGATGGCTGGTTCTCCTCCTTTGTGCTATCATGTTTAGATCTTGTGAGCTCCATTCATGATCAAGATCATCTATTTGTAATTCATACATGTTGTGTTTGCAAGTATCCGATGGATATTGAGATGCTATTTCAGATTGATTATTGATTCTATCATGTCTTTGTTATTTGTGATCTTGCATGCTTTCCGTTGATAATAGCTATCTTGGCCAAGTAGATGCTAGCAACTCCAAGAGTTAGTATTTATGCTCGATAGTGGGTTCATGCCTCTGGTAATCTGGGGAAGTGACAGAAATCTCTAAGGTACTAGATGTGTTGTTGCTACTAGGGAGAAAACAGCAATCCTTTGTTCATAGAACAATCGTATTGTTTACATTACACGCCAAGATGGTGGTTACCAATGTTCATCTTGTACAACTCCTTGAAGTATAGACTCTTGGCCTTTCCTGTGGCGGAGTCACATCTGGCCTTGAACACCTTGAAGTCTTATTCCTTGACTAGAGGCTCCTTCTTGATGATCTGCTCGCAATTTAGCTTATCCTTGTAAATCAGCTTATTCAGCCCAATTCGACAAGGCCTTGGTCATCGTCTTGAGGGCGTACATGTTTACCGGATTCCCTTTGAGATTGTCATTGTTGTATTTGTTATCCTCATCACCCGTGTACGCGTATCTTGCCTACAGCTTCCTATAGAGCTGATGGCGGTAATGCTCGTTCTCATGGGCCTTTAGGTTCTTAGTGTTGATCATGACGGGTCTCCGGATGATTGTAGAGAGTTGCAGTGACTATAACGCGACAAATTCCTCCATCTCCAAAGGCACCCCTTTATCGCTCACGCTTGTGAAGATGGACCTTTTGAGGCCGATAGTGATTGGGGTCCGATCCTTCCGGGCCTTCTTTGGTTGGCTACTGTCTGTGGCTTCACCACCGCCACCGCCCTTAGTGGTAGTGGCGTCCTTACCATCGGCGTCCCCCATCTCCTCACTGGACGAGGTATCCTCGTCCTCCATCTCCTCTTCCCGCGGCACGAATTCCGGGTCCTCCTATGATTCCATCTCCTCCAACTGCTCCCAATAGGACTTCTTTCTAGAAGTGCCCAGCTCGGCGTCGTGATGTCCACCCGACATATCTAAACACAAAAAGAAATGGAACTAATAAGCACCAAAATTCACAAAAAAATGGGCATGACCTTTGCTAATTTTCTAGACCTAGGAGTGCCATAAATTCGCCGGAACAGAAATGAATCAACATTTCGACGAAACATTTGCATCTCAAAAAGAAAAAAAACCTGCACAAAAAATGGCCTACATAGGCACCAACACCACGAGCAAGACACATATACTACCATCTGCCCATCCCATATATTTTCACCACTAGCAATTTCTACACCTGGTTGTCACTTCTTCCATCCCAAGATACACATAGTCAAGAATCACCACAGAAAACAATTCAATTATTCCACACCTGGTTGTTTACCTACAATCTCTAGAAACAAGAAAAGCTACTATTAATGAAACTGATAGATCACTACACTCAACAGAAAAACATTCCAATTGTGCAAAACCAAGGTCATGCATCCCATATAAGAAAGACTACCATCTTCCCATCTGTGTACTACCATCTATTGTATACTACCATCTTGAAACCAAGATCACTACACTCAATTGTATACTACCATCTGCCCATCCCATATAAGCATATTCTCCACCAGTAACTTGCTGCCACCAAGTGAAAACAATGTACATGCCCACCAAGTTAATTGGAATGAAGGTGAGAGGCCCTGATGCCGCAGCAATAGCATGAGCTATATTTGTATTTCTTCAACTGATGTTAGAAACCAAACAGAGAGTTGGCAAGCAGAGAGATATATTTGTATTTCTTCAGCAGCAGCATGAGCTATATTTCTATCTCTTCAATAAACCAAACAGAGAGTTGGCAAGCATTATCTACATACCAAATTACCAATAATGCAAATATCCCGGAGACTATCCAGTGGAACATAAATAATCTGTTTTTGATGAAGTAGTGCTGTGTTGATCAAATGGTTGACGGATTTTTTTTGCAAGGTGCTTTCCAATCCTTTTAATTTTAAATGACAATTGAGAAGTTCATTCAAACAAACATAACAAAATTCATCTTAGCTAGCACTACAACAACTAGTAAGATCAAAGTATTAACCCACACCAGCATATAATTCTTTAGCGCATAGCCAATTTAATTAGGCATAAATCCGCTTGTCAATTCCCAAAATTTACTTTAGAAACTCCAAAGTTTGTTACCATATAACCTTAGCATAGTAAGCAGTAATAGAAGCCATTAGGGATAATCTGGATCCATTAAAGGGTGAGAAAGAGATTTAGTTGCACTAGCACTAGCTAGGCTAGCAATATGGGCATCCTCTTCACAGAGGAACACCACAATTGCTTAAACATAGCTGTGAGCACAACCAAAACCATAGGATCCATAGCTTGAAGATGAACAGTAATGTTCATCTACATCAAATCGAAATAGGAATCTAATAAGAAAATAGTGATAAGCATTGCACATTAATACAGTAAACAAGTAAGAATTCAACTCAACTTAACACTAAATCTCTATCTGTTAAACAATGATAGAGAAGACTTCAGTTATAAATCAAACATGATGCACTCATACTATAAAAGCATTATTGACCAACTATTAATCCTAAACTAAAACAAACATACTTAAAGTAAAGTAATCAACACCAAATCATAATATAAACACTTAACTAGTAACAAAACTGTTTGTAAAAACCCTACGCTAGAAAATATAGCAATTGAGCAAGATAAATTTACTAGGGACACTAAAATCATCTAAGTACACTAGTACAATATCTAAGAACCCTTGAACAATAGAAATCGAGTAGCTATTGGAAGCAAACCCTATAAATTGGGAAATTCCTAATAGACATAACTAATAGTAGAAATTAGGAATTGAGAGAGAGAGAGAGTAGTAGACAAGGTTAAAATTTAACCTTTAGAGAGGGAGAGTCAAGCTCAACCCTAACTTACTAAAAGGAATAGAGAAGACGAACAGAGCAGACGCATGGGGAAGGGAGAGGGGAGGGGCACTCACCTGGACAGTCTTCTACAGGAGCGGCTGACAGCAGGAGGGGACCACGCGGTTGCGGCGGTCGGGGGTGGCGAGTGGTAGTTGTGGCAAGCGGCGGCAGTAGGAGAGGAGCACGTGGTTGTGGCGGTCAGGGGTGGTGAGCGGCGGCAGCAGGAGAGGAGCGTGCAGTTGCGGCAGTCAGGGGTGGTGAGCGGTGGCAGCAGGAGAGGAGCGTGCAGTTGCGGCGGTCAGGGGTGGTGAGCAGCGTCAGCAGCAAGAGAGAAGTGTGTGGCGGCGGTCGGGGCTGGCGAGCGGCACAACTAAGGTAGCACTGTGATGACAAACTCAATCTGACGGGGTGGCCCCGATTTTGTATATCTGACGTTACGTGAGGCGCATCTGCTCGAGATGCGTCTTGTATATCTGGCGTTACGCGAGGCGCATCTGCTCGAGATGCGTATTGTATATCTTATGTGAGAATACTCAAAATGAGCGCATCGCCAATGCTAACATAAACCATTCATTAGCCCGGTGTCTAGACACACAATGCCCATGCCCTCTATTCTCTAGCCACACAGATTTGATTCCTGGTGTTGCCACACTTTTTGGTCTTTTTTAGAAGACATTTTAACTATTAAATCATTGTCCAACATTAATATAAACTACAAAATATATTTAAGTATTTTAAATATCAAATTACAATAAAATATATATATAATTGTGTAGATACATGATATTATATCCAATTAGCATACAAGAATGATAATTAAGAATGTGTCTAAAATTAATATGAACTATAAAAAATAGTGTAAATATTTTAAATATCCAAATATTGTCAAAACAATAGAAGTGATAATTAAGAATGTTTTGATACATGATATTCCATCCAATTAGCATACAAGTGATAATTAAAAATGTGTCGATACATAATATGCCACACACACATGCGGCACGTCATGCTTCGTCGGAATTAGCTAGCATTACTTGACAATAGTCTTCTTGCCCTTCTTTTCGCGGTTGAATAGGTTACTGAAGGGAACATGCCCTGAGAGGAAATAATAAAGTTGGTATTATCATATTCCAAGTATATGATAGATGTTTATTTTGCATGCTATAATTGTATTGATTGTAAACGTTAATACATGTGTGTTTAATAAACAAATAAAGGGTTCCTAGTTATGCCTCTCTTATAAACTAGCTCGTTGATTAACAAGATGATCAAGGTTTCCTGATCATGGACATTGGATGTTGTTAATAACAAGGTCACAACATTGGTGGAATGATGTGATGAACATTCATCCGAAGTATAGCATTACGATCAAAGTCATTATGTTTAAATTGCTATAACATCATACGAAGTAATCTTAGTCCTTAGACCATGAGATCATGTCAATCACTAACACTAGAAGAGTAACTTGATAACATCAAATGTCACACCATAATAGGGGGACTAGTGGGTTCAGATACTCCAAAGGTGTTATGTAGAGGCTCATGGATCAAGAGTGGGATTTTTCCATCCTGATGACGGATAGATATACTCTAGGCCCTCTCGGTGATATCACATTGAGATAGCTTGCAAGCAAGTGATGTGATCACTAGAATGTTATATCACGGGAACGAGAAGAGAGTGCATGTCGGTAACAAGATCAAACTAGGTATTGAGATATCGATGATCAAATCTCGGACATGTAATATATCGTGAGATAAAGGGATTTAGTTACTAGCACTAAAGGTTCTCACGATCACAGAAGTCGTCGTTGAATGTGTGGGAGTCAGTATGGATCTCTAGGTCCCGCTACTGATTATTGATCGGAGAAGGGTATCGATCATGTCTGCATTATTTGTGAACCGTAGGGTGACACACTTAAGGGATACCAACACCATATGGAGCAAATGTGTTCCAAAGAAATGATTGCAAAGCGCTGGAATTATTTCAATTACTGCAAGCGCTAGAATTATTTTAATTGACACCGGAATTGTTTCGGGTGCAATTGCTGAAATTGGTTATGCATGTGATATTGAAATATTGCAGGGGGTTTATGTGAATGTTTGTTAATTAAAGTAATTAACAAAATTCTGAATAAAATAAATAAAATAGTTTTATTAAATGAGAGTTGCATTAATTTTGGTGGAAAATTAATGCATGTGAGTGGATGTGTGAGTGGAGGCATGTTTGTGTGATTGGAGCTTCCACCCACATGAATGAAGGAAGAGGTGGGGGCACCTCCATAGCCGCCGGCCATGGGAAGGGGATGCCCCCCTCTCCCTATAAAAGGCCCCCCTCTCCTCCTCACAAAGCACACCTCCTCGTCAAGGATCTCTCTCCTCCTCTAGAATTATTCCTCCATGGTCTCGGGTTAGAGAGATACATGTTTCCGGTGGCTTTTCATCTAGAAGGAGTTGTTGCTTCCTCTGCATCGCTGGAGCTAGGAGACAGAGGTTGTTCGATGGACCATATGTGTGTGCGATCACGGATGCGTTGTTGATTTGTGGCGCTAGGACTTCCTCTCGATCTTGAGATCAGCAAGTGATCGACTACATCTTCCACGAGTCCATTCTCGTTACGCGTTATCAGTCTTGAAGGGTATGTTCCCTATGGATGTATATCCACCCATTGCTTGTATCTAGGTAGATAGATCTTGGTGCTTAGTAGTTCCCATCGTAGGAATTTTTTGTTTTCTATGCTGCAAACCCAACAGTGGTATCAGAGCGTGATCTATGTGTAGATGCTTTGCACGGGTATTACACATAAGAGTATGTGGGCGATGATGATCATGTTATTATTGCATCTTATTTGTATTTTGGATATTGGTGGCATAGTGGGATGAAGCGACCTGGACTAACTTTACATGTCCTTGGACATGAGACATGTTCCACGCTTAACATGCAACTAGTTTGGCTAGCGGGTGTCTGTCTCTCCTACTATAGTCAATATCTGATGTACAACGAGTTGCTAATAATTTTGTTATCATCGTTATTGTTCCATGTTCGTAGGTAAGACCGATTCTATCTTCGAAAGACCTAAGCCACGTAAAACTTCCAATTGATAAATTATAAGCGTCTAGTTTAGATTGTTGTTGGGCTAGTGTCATGATATGGTAATGTTATAATTTGAAGTATAGTTGATATTCTTAGAAATTATAGCATACCTAACATGTAAGTTCCATAGACCTTGGCCTTACACACAAAGGAATGATAAAAATCATACCACGATGCACATGCTAGTTATCAAGTGCAAGAACCATATCATTTCACTTTATGCATATGATGTTTGCACATTATATTACGTATTTGGCATTTTAGTAGCATTATAAGATGATCCCTCATTTAGATATCAAGATAAAATGTGTTCTTCCTTAAGTATGCACCATTAAGGAAGTTCATTGTTTCAAGACATCACGTGATGATCGGGTTTTTTTTACTCCACGCTTTCATACAACAAGTGTAAGACAATTTTACACACGCGAGTACTAAGGTTCTTACTTGGCCATCCTAGCATGTACAGACATGGCCTCGAAACATGGACCGAAAGGTTAAGCATGAGTCATATGGTTGATATGATGCCCATATAGATGCTCACCTTTGAAGCTA
The DNA here is from genome assembly GCA_023614405.1 of Avena insularis. Taxonomy (NCBI): domain Eukaryota; kingdom Viridiplantae; phylum Streptophyta; class Magnoliopsida; order Poales; family Poaceae; genus Avena; species Avena insularis. The sequence goes on from CM042690.1 coordinate 213,133,016, forward strand.
CACCGACTCATGTGATGACCGGACTTGGTGTAGTGGATTTGGTTCATGTAATCACCAAAAAGACACGGGGGATGTTGTTTTTGAGTGGGAGTTCATTCGTAATTTGGATTAATTGAACTCAATCTATCATAAACTTGGTCTAAATAAAATTTACAAATTCTGTTGTAGATGGCACCACCTGCTTTTAATTTCAATGTGTTCATGGAGAAGAGAAACTTGCGATGAATGGTAGCAACTTTACCAACCGGGCCCTGAATCGAAGGATTCTCCTCACTGCTGCGCAAAAGTAATATGTGCTAGAAGCGCCGCTAGGACCCTCACCAACTCCTGATGCCCCTGACGAAGAAAAGAATGTCTATTTGACTCGTCATGAGGACCACAACTTAGTTCATTACGGCATACTGTATGGGCTAGAGCCAGAACTTTGAAAGCATTTCGAAAATGGCAATGCCTTTGATACCATGGGTGAATTGAAAATGATTTTCGATACCCATGCTGCCGTAGAGAGTTATGATGCTTCAGAAAAGTTCTTTAGCTGCATGATGGAAGAGAACAACTCCATTAGTGAGCATTTACTCAAAATGTCTGGGTACACCAATAAGCTTGTGTCCTTGGGAATAACGATTCCCATTGACTTAGGCATACATCGTGTTCTCAAAACTCTCTACCTAGCTACAAGAGCTTCGTGATGAACTATAACATGCAGGGCATGAATAAGTGGAGATCAAGAAAGAGCATCAAGTGTTGATGATCAATAAGACCACTTGTTTCAAGAAAGACGAGAAGGGTAAATAGAAGGGAAAGAAAGGTGGAAAATCTGTTGTTGCACCTGAAAAGAAATACCAGGTTGGCCCTAAGTCTGATACCAAGTGCTATTATTGCAAGGGGACTAGCAATTGGAAGCGCAACTGCCCCAAGTATTTGGCGGACAAGAAGGCCGGCAAGGAAAACAAAGGTATATGTGATATACATGTTATTGATGTGTACTTTACTAGTACTCGTAGTAGCACCTGGGTATTTGATACTAGATCGGTTGCTAATATATGTAACTCAACGCAGGGGATGTGGAACAAGCGACAGCTAGCAAGGGATGAGGTCATGATACGTGTCGGCAATAGATCAAGAGTTGATGTGATCGCCGTTGGAACGTTGCCTCTACATATGCCGTTAGGATTAGTTGTAAATCTGAATAATTGTTATTTGGTGCCTGCACTAAGCATGAACATTGTATCCAGATCATGTTTATTGCGAAGTGGTTATTCATTTAAATCTGAAAATAATGGTTGTTCGATTTATATGGATAATATCTTTTACCGTCATGTACCTGTGATGAATGGTTTATTTCTGTTAAATCTCGATAGTAGTGAAACACATATTCATAATGTTGATGCTAAAAGGATTAAACTTAATAATGATATATCTGCATACATGTGGCACTGTCATCTAGGTCATATTAGCGTTAAACGCATGAAGAAGCTCCATTCTAATGGACTTTTGGAATCACTTGATTTTGAATCATTTGATACATGTGAGCCATGCCTTATGGGCAAGATGACTAGAACCCCATTTTCCGGTACAACAGAGTGGACGGTAGATTTACTGGAAATCATGCATACTGATGTATGTGGTCCAATGAGTGTGTCGGCGCATGGTGGATATCGTTATTTTGTTACTTTCATGGATGATTTGAGTACATATGGATATATCTATTTGATGAAACACAAGTCTGAAACCTTTGAAAAGTTCAAGGAATTTTAGAATGAAGTGGAAAATCATCGTAATAGAATGATCAAATTTCTACGGTTCGACTGTGGAGGTGAGTATTGATACATTGCAAATGTATCTATAATTTTTGATGTTCCATGCTTGGTTTTATCCACTTTCTTGTGTTTTGTCCACACTTTGGAGTACTTTTCATATGATTTCTTGGACTAACCTATTAACAAGAGCCACAGTGCCACTACTGCTTTTCTCTGTTTTTGGTTCCAGGAAAGTCAGAAAATGAATATTCTCGGAATTGGACGGGACAAAAGCCAAAGTGCCTATTTTTCCGAAAGTCATCAGATGCCAGAATACGAGACGGAGACGGGCCAAAGGCCGGCCACACCACCTAGCCGCGCAGCTAGGCTTGGCCCGCGCCAGGGAGTGGTGTGGCCAGCCCAGGCACCCCCTCGGCCTCCCCTTCTGCCTATATATTGCCCTCGGGATGAAAACCCTAAGTACCCAATCAAATATCCACGAAAGAGTTTGTAGCCGCCGTCATCTCCATCCCTAGATCGGGAGGGATCTGAAGCTCTTCCCGGCACCCTGTCGAAGAGGGGAATTCACCCTGGAGGCCTTCTTCATCACCATGCAAGCCTCCGGTGTGATGCGTGAGTAGTTCATCCTTAGACTACGGATCCATGTAGTAGCTAGATGGCTGGTTCTCCTCCTTTGTGCTTTCATGTTTAGATCTTGTGAGCTCCGTTCATGATCAGTATCATCTATTTGTAATTCTACATGTTGTGTTTGCGGGGATCCAATGGATATTGAGATGCTATTTCAGATTGATTATTGATTCTATCATGTCTTTGTTATTTGTGATCTTGCATGCTTTCCGTTGTTAGTAGCTATCTTGGCCAAGTAGATGCTAGCAACTCCAAGAGTTAGTATTTATGCTCGATAGTGGGTTCATGCCTCTGGTAATCTGGGGAAGTGACAGAAATCTCTAAGGTACTAGATGTGATGTTGCTACTAGGGAGAAATCAACAATCCTTTGTTCATAGAACAATCGTATTGTTTACTTTACACGCAATTCGTAAAGCAATAATCGGTTGCTTGCAACTTAATACTGGAGGGGTTTCGGATGATAACCTGAAGGTGGATTATTAGTCATAGATGCAGTTGGATGGCGGTCTATGTATAATGTTGTAATGCCCAATCAAGTTCCAAAGGAGTCAAGATGATTAGTATATGCATGTATTGCTTTCTCGATGTTTGTCAATTGCCCCGCTGTAATTTGTTCACCCGGCATGTTATCTATCTTAAGGAGAGCCACCTCTAGTGAACTATGGATCCCGGTCCTTTTCTTTTACATTCAATCTGTAAATTGTTTACTGCTTTGTGTTTACTTTCTGCAAACTATTACTTCCTTACTTTCGATACGTTTAATCCTTTGTTTTCCGCAAAACACGGTGAGATTGACAACCTCATCGCAAGTTGGGGACAGAGTTCTGTGGTTGTGTTGTGCAGGTCTCCACGTTGCTACTAGCACCGGTAGTGCGCCCTGCCAAGGCTCAGCTAGTAACACCTTTGGGGTGTTTCCTTGCTCCTACTGGTTCGATTAAATCTTGGTTTCATAACTAAGGGAAACTTGCTGCTGTGCTCATCATACCTTCCTCTTGGGGTTCCCAACAAGCTCTACATCCACACCGCACCAGCATTTTTCTGGCGCCGTACACTGAGCCATCAAGTATCTAAGTTACGAGTTTAGCGCACATATGAGAGAGTGAGGAATAGTTTCACAACTCGCGCCTGCTGGAACACCACAACGTAATGGTGTGTCGGAGCGTTGTAATCATACTTTATTGGATATGGTTCAATCTATGATGTCTCTGACTGACTTGCCACTGTCATTTTGGGGTTATGCACTAGACACTACTGCATTCACTTTAAATCGGGCACCATCTAAATCCGTTGAAAAGACACTGTATGAATTGTGGTTTGGAAACAAACCAAAGCTGTCATTTCTCAAAGTTTGGGGATGCGATGTTTATGTGATGAAACTTCATCCTAATAAACTCGAAACCAAAGCGGAAAATGCGTCTTCATAGGATACCCTAAAGAAACAATTGGATATTCCTTCTATCACAGATTCGAGGGCAAGGTTTTCGCAGCCAAGAATGGATCCTTTCTAGAGAAAGAGTTTCTCGCGAAAGGTGTGAGTAGTCGGAAGGTAGAACCCGAAGAGGCTATTGAACCTTTTGTTCATGAAATGTCGAATGGCGCAGCGCCAGAAATTGTTCCAGAGTTGACTTCACTGAATGAAGAAGGAACTAATGATAAAGATTATGAAACTCTGAAAGAGGACACTACCAAACCTCGTAGGTTCAGCAAGACACGTGCAGCTCCTGAACTATACGGAAATCCTATCATGAATTTCATGGTAGATGGAATTGATGACACTGCGACGTATGAAGAAGCGATGACGAGCCCAGATTCCAACAAATGGCTAGAATCCATGATATCCGAGATGGGATCCATGTACAAAAACTAGGTTTAGACCTTGGTGGACTTACCTCAGGACCGAAAGGCCGATGAGAATAAATGGATTTTCAAGAAGAAAACTGATCTTGGTGATAATGTGACCATTGATACATTGCAAATGTATCTATAATTTTTGATGTTCCATGCTTGGTTTTATCCACTTTCTTGTGTTTTGTTCCAACTTTGGAGTACTTTTCATATGATTTCTGGGACTAACCTATTAACAAGAGCCACGATTGCTTTACTGCTTTTCTTTGTTTTGGTTCCAGGAAAGTCAGAAAATGAATATTCTCGGAATTGGACGGGACAAAAGCCAAAGTGCCTATTTTTCTGGATGTCATCAAGTGCCAGAATACGAGACGGAGAGGGGCTAGAGGGCGGCCACACCACCTAGCCACGCGGCTAGGCCTGGCCTGCGCCAGGGGGTGGTGTCGCCAGCCCAGGCACCCCCTCGGCCTCCCCTTCCGACTATAAGATGCCCTCGGGACGAAAACCCTAAGTACCCGATCAAAAATCCACGAAAGAGTTCAGAGCCGCGTCATCTCCATCCCTAGATCGGGAGGGATCTGAAGCTCTTCCCGGCACCCTGCCGGAGAGGGGAATTCACCCTGGAGGCCTTCTTCATCATCATGCAAGCCTCCGGTGTGATGCGTGAGTAGTTCATCCTTGGACTACGGATCCATGTAGTAGCTAGATGGCTGATTCTCCTCCTTTGTGCTTTCATGTTTAGATCTTGTGAGCTCCGTTCATGATCAAGATCATCTATTTGTAATTCTGCATGTTGTGTTTGCGGGGATCCGATGGATATTGAGATGCTATTTTAGATTGATTATTGATTCTATCATGTCTTTGTTATTTGTGATCTTGCATGCTTTCCGTTGTTAGTAGATATCTTGGCCAAGTAGATGCTAGCAACTCCAAGAGCTAGTATTTATGCTCGATAGTGGGTTCATGCCTCTGGTAATCTGGGGAAGTGACAGAAATCTCTAAGGTACTAGATGTGTTGTTGCTACTAGGGAGAAAACAACAATCCTTTGTTCATAGAACAATCATATTGTTTACTTTACACACAGTTCGTAAAGCAATAATCTGTTGCTTGCAACTTAATACTGGAGGGGGTTCGGATGATAACCTGAAGGTGGATTATTAGTCATAGATGCAGTTGGATGGCCGTCTATGTATTATGTTGTAATGCCCAATCAAGTCTCAAAGGAGTCAAGATGATTAGTATATGCATGTATTGCTTTCTCGGTGTTGGTCAATTGCCCCGCTGTAATTTGTTCACCCAGCATGTTATCTATCTAAGGAGAGCCACCTCTAGTGAACTATGGATCCCGATCCTCTTTCTTTACATACAATCTATAAACTGTTTACTGCTTTGTGTCTACTTTCTGCAAACTTTTACTTCTTTCCATTCGATACGTTTAATCCTTTGTTTTCCGCAAAACACGGTGAGATTGATAACCTCATCGCAAGTTGGGGACAAAGTTATGTGGTTGTGTTGTGCAGGTCTCACGTTGCTACTAGCGCCGGTAGTGCGCCCTGCCAAAGCTCAGCTAGTAACACCTTTGGGGTGTTTCCTTGCTCCTACTGGTTCGATTAAACCTTGGTTTCATAACTGAGGGAAACTTGTTGTTGTGCTCATCATACCTTCCTCTTGGGGTTCCCAACGAGCTCTACATCAACACCGCCATCAAGCATTTTTCTAGGCACCGTGCATTGAGCCATCAACCATCTATAAATCTCGACTTGTCGCAAAGGGGTTTCAAAAAAATTAAGGATTTGACTACGATGAGACATTCTCTCCCGTAGCGATGCTAAAGTCGGTTAGGATTATGTTAGAAATTGCTGCATATTTCGATTATGAAATATGGCAGATGAATGTCAAAACTGTGTTCCTCAATGGCAATATTGAAGAAGATTTGTATATGATAGAAACAAAGGGTTTTGTCGATCCTAAGGATGTTGGCAAGGTATGCAAGCTTCAGTGATCCATCTATGGACTAAAGCAAACATCCCAGAGTTGGAATCTCTGCTTTGATGAGGTGATCAAAGAATTTGGATTTGTCCAAACTTATGGAGAGGCTTGTATTTACAAGAAAGTGAGTGGGAGCAATGTGGCATTTCTAATATTATATGTGGATGACATATTATTGATTAGAAATGATATAGATCTTTTAAACAGTGTTAAAAGTTACCTAAACAGCAGATTTTCAATGAAGGACCTTGGTGAAGCATCATATATATTAGGCATTAAGATCTATAGAGATAGATCAAGACGCCTAATCGGGCTATCACAAAGTACATACCTTGATAATATTTTAAAGAAGTTTAAAATGTACGGAAGTAAGAAAGGGTTCTTACCTATGTTACAAGGCAAGACATTGAGTATGACTCAAAGTCCGGCTACGGTGGAAGAAAGAGAGATAATGGATAAGATCCCCTATGCTTCAGCCATAGGCTCTATAATGTACGCCATGCTATGTATAAGACCGGATGTGGCACACGCTATTAGTTTGACTAGTAGGTACCAATCTGATCCAGGTTCAGAACACTGGATAGCGTTCAAGAATATCCTTAAGTACTTAAGAAGAACTAAGGAAATGTTTCTTGTATACGAACGTGAAGAAGAGCTGGTCGCTAAGTGTTATGTCAATGCTAGCTTTGACACTGATCTGGACGACTCTAAGTCTCACTCCGGATACGTATTTCTCATGAACGGAGCAACAGTTAGTTGGAGGAGCTCCAAACAACCTATGGTGGCGGGACCAACAACGGAGGCAGAATATGTTGTTGCTTCAAAAGCGGTGCAGGAAGCGGTTTGGATGAAAGAGTTCATAACTGAACTAGGTATAGTTCCTAGTGCGTTGGACCCAATGGTGATCTATTGTGACAGCAATGGATCCATAGACAATGCCAAGGAACCAAGGTCTCACTAGAATTCCAAGCATATTAAGCGCTGGTTTCACTCCATCCGCGAGCATGTCAAGGATGGAGATATAAAGATTTGTAAAGTACATACGGATCTGAATGTAGCGGATCCGTTGACTAAAGTTCTCCCTAGGGCAAAACATGATCAACACCAGAACTCCATGGGTGTTAGATTGATCACTATGTAAACTAGATTATTGTCTCTAGTGCAAGTGGGAGACTGAAGGGAATATTCCCTGAGAGGCAATAATAAAGTTGTTATTATCGTATTCCAAGTATATGATAGATGTTTATTTTGCATGCTATAATGGTATTGATTGGAAAAGTTAATACATGTGTGTTAAATAAACAAATAAAGGGTTCCTAGTTATGCCTCTCTTATAAACTAGCTCGTTGATTAACAAGATGGTCAAGGTTTCCTAATCATGGACATTGGATGTTGTTAATGACGAGGTCGCAGCATTGTGGAATGATGTGATGAACATTCATCCGGAGTATAGCATTATGATTAAAGGCATTGTGTTTAAATTGCTATAACATCATATGAAGTAATACTGGTCCTTAGACCATGAGATCATGGCAATCACTAACACTAGAAGAGTAACTTGATAACATCAAACGTCACACTGTAACAGGGTGACTATAAAGGTGGGTTCAGATACTGCGAAGGTGTTATGTAGAGGTTCATGTATGTAAGGTCCCCAACCTTTAATAAGATTGAGCCCCCTGTGTTTACAATGCTAGTCCCTGGATCAATAGCTAGCATCCACAGTTTAGACGTAATATCAAGAGACAAAGGTCATAATATAACTTTATAACCAGGAATAACATAATTTTTATTACATAAAACATAGCTCATATGGCTAAGTTCTTGCAACCTATATGATCATGGCAGAGCCCATATTGCCAAGTGGTTGCACTTGAAGTTTCTCAACATTTGACATCTCAAATCTCTTTGTTCCTGGGTGGCCATCCACAAGTGAGATACACAAGCCAAGTCCTTGGCCTTGTGAACCACTCAACACAAACCATTCCTTCCATTCCACCCAGGTGATTCATTCACTTAGTTGTTTTATTAAACAAAACATAAGTCCACAGACTTATGAAATTTTTCCATAGCATGAATATATATTCCACCCTTGTTTTCTATTAGCTAAGCTAAGCATGGCAGTAATAGGATTCTTAACTTAGGAAAATCCTACTAAGGATTCATCTACTAGGTTTTCCTATAGCAAGGTCTATACTTAGCAAAAATCCATGCAAGTTTTACTTAGCAAAAACACTAATGCATAGTGAAAATAATGGGACAAAAGATATGAAGTATCACTTGCCTTTTTGGTAGAGGGTATAAGTTCACTCCTTGTCCTTGCAACAATCACACTCTTCAAGTCACTATAATTCAATCAAGCAAGGCACAAACTTAATCTACCAATCAAGCAAACACAAATTCAATTCACATTCCAAACCAAAGTCAAATAAACAATTTTTCACACACAAAGTAATGGGATCTAAGTCATGCATAAGCATGCAAAGGTTGGTTCTATTGTAAGGATGGTCTTCACTAGGCTTCTAAACTTTGTAAGTTCCAAATTGGTCATTTACCAAAATGGCAAAGTCATTTGCAAAAGGTTTCACTATAAAAACCATTTTCAAAACAAAGTGTCATTTTATGTGCTGTAGAATTTTTTTTTTACTAGGGCATTAACCTATAGGGTTCACCAAATGAGTTGCTATTGCAAAACTTGGTGTTTGGGTCAGTAGGTTTGGTCCAAAACATTTTCTCAAAAGTTTTTACTCAAAAACATTCTCATAAACAAAACAATAGTTTTATTTAGTTGGAAATGGACTAAACCCAGTAATCCATTCTAAACTTATCCAAATTCATTTTCCAAAACATGGGTTGGTTTCTAGGGTCAGTAAGGTCACAACAAACCAATTGCAAAGGTTTTAACCTTAAATTCATTTTTAAACAATTTTTCTACTCTAAACAAGCAATCAAATGTTTCTGCAAAATCAACCAATCTAACAAATACTATTTGCTTAACCAAGGGTAGGGTTGGTTAGGGTTTGTTCTCCTGAATCCAACGACATAAAATTTGTAATTTTTGGACGTGGGGATCCAGAGTTACAAGGGTTTGAAAATGGCAAATAAATCTGTTTTCAAATTTCTTTTAAACAGATCTAGTGCCACGCCGTGTTTCCTATTGGTCCATACCGGTCGTGCGGATCGAGTGACACAGACCACTGGATTAAAAAGGGCAGGTGCGGCTCAGATCAACGCGTTCTTCCTTCGGGCAATCTATTGTGGCCCGCCGATTAAGATCCTCTGATCCCACGGCTTGCGAGGCTTGGCGGCGACGCGGGCTATGGCGGCGGAGCTGTCGGTCGACGACGGTGACGATGCTACCGGAGGTGAGGGAGAAAGAGGGGTTGCTCACCGGGCTCAGGGGGTCACGGCGATGCTCGGGGAGGTGTTGGTCGGGCGAGGGGCGCTCTGGTACGACTGCGATTGCTCGCTGGAGTTCTCATGGCGGTGCTCTCGGGTTGTCGTCGTTGGCGTCGCTTAGGACCGCGCTAAGGCAAAGGAGAGGCATGGTTAGGTGCGCACGAGGGTCGCGAGTAAGGGAGCATCAAAAAGGGGGCGAGGGGAAGTCTGGTCTCACCGGTGGGGCTCGTCGAGCGAGGCGAGCATGGCGGCGACGGTCGGGTCGTCTGCAGACGCCCTAAGGCAAATCAAGGCAGTTAGATGCAGAATCAGTAGGCTGCGTCGTGAAGGAGAGGTCTCGGGGTGGTCGGCTCTTACCAGGAAATGTCGCCGGAGAAGAAGGCAGACAGCGGTCTTGCGCAGTCGTCGTCAAGTCGAGCTTCTGGGCACCCATGGATGAATGTCCGCACAGAGGATGCGCCAGATGCGGTGGCGTGTTAGCGTCTGAAGGTAGGCGAGGCGGCGGTGTGGCGGAATCGAGAGGGAGGCTCGTCGGACAGAGCGGCTTGGGGAGAAATTGAGCGGCTGGGGCGAGCTTGGGGAGAGACAGAGAAAGCGGGGAGAGGACGCTGGCGTTTTATCGAGCATGGTCAAGGCAAGGAGTTACTCAGGCATTAAGGCGAATTAAGCCAGAGAAATCAGCGGCAGAAACGGCCGCGCGGTGAGGGGAGAAGGAGTCACGGGGAGGACGATGAACAGGGCAGAGTGGGGTCCAGCCGTTAGTGGGAAAAGAAATGGGGTTGGGTCCACCAGTCATACTCTGTGTGAGTTCTGTCCGCGGTAAAGAAAAACGGTTCGCTCCGTGAGAGAGAGAGGTGGGGTCCTCTAGTCAGCGATAGGGAGAGAGGAGGAGTGGGTCCCGGCTATCATTGACTGCGTGGGTTAACTAATTGGTGCCAAACATTTTCTTCGAGGGAAAAGAAGCTGGGCTGGACTGGGCTGTTGTTGGTCTAGTTGGGCCAAAAGGTGGGCTGCTCTATTTTTTCTGTCTGTTTTCTTTTTCCAATTTTCCAAATCTATTTCTGTTTTGAAATTCAATCAATTGATTCAACAATCAAACAAATCAAACAATTCAAACAAACACTCAACTTTTCATTTGAATTTGGTTCTGTTTATCAACATAATCCAAATTCCAAAATAATTTAATATTTTTATTCATTCTAGGATCCATTCAATAATTAAATAAAATGGATCTTTAGTTATTTAATAAAATAGGGTTTGATTTAATTAATAAAATTTCCATTTAAATTCTTTAAACTTCCCAAATTTTTATTTGGAGGTTTTATTTTATTTAAGTTGATTAAACAACTTTTATTCCACTTGGGTGAATTCCAAATATCATTTTCTCATGTATTCTTATTTAGAGATTTGTCCTTATTAAGATAGGGATAGAATGGTTATTGCCCTTTTATTTTATTTGGAATATTCTTTATCCTTTTATTTTATTTGGATTGGGATAAATCACTCCATTTACTTAATGGTTTAGGCCAAGATTTGATTTGGTCTTTAAATATTCTTTATTTAATATTTTTATCTTTGTCTTATAAAATCCATAAGATTTTTTTTATTTATGGTTCCAATTTGAGTGAAACCAACTTCTAGGGTCTTTCTTGATCCTTTGTGAATATTTGTTGATCAATTTTTGGTATGGATCAATTCCATGGATTTGGAGATAACTTGGAAATGATTTTTATTCCATTAGGGTCTAGGGTTTTGGATTTATTTTCCAAGTGTTCAAATTTCCAGATACATTCATTGAGGAATGCATTTCTCTTGATTTGGATTTGTTGAACTCAAACTTTAACCAAAGTTTGTTCAGGATGGGATTTTAAGTTTCCTTTTAGAAACAAAAGTTTCTTTTTACCCTGATTTTCAACAAAAATTTATTTTGTTTATTTATTTTTCACATTACAAGATTTGGAAAATCTTGGGATGTGACAGGCTACCACCCTTAAAATAAATCTCGTCCCGAGATTTGGGAAGGCTAGGGGTTACAAGTTGGCTCAAAAGCATCTAGGGTACTACCACCCTTAAAAATTTTCCAACTAGACTACATCTTGGCTTGCTTGGATCTTGGAAAACTTCTTCTTGGAAAACTTCTGCATAGTGGCCTTTATTTCCATACTTGACTCATGGGCCAAGGTTGAGTTTCTCCATAGGCTTGTTCAACTTGTTCTTCATCTTTTCTGGACAATTGCTTGCATAGTGTCCTGGGTTCTTGCAACTGAAACAATGGATGTCTTCAAGTTCCTTGCGTAGTTCCTGTGGACAAGTGGCTACATAGTGGCCTAGCTCTTTGCAGTTGTTGCACACTACTTGGCCGATCTCTTTATTCTTCGGGTTCTCTGGGCATCCACTGGGGTAGTGTCCCATTTCCTTACATTTACGACATTGCACAAGGCTCATGTCCTGTCTTGGTTTCTTGGGTTTCTTTGATCCTTTGAATTGGGTTGTCTTGTTTGGAGGTATGAGTGGTCCTTTTCCTTTGTCATCAACATTTTTGGCATACTTGGATCCTTCTTGTTTCCTTTGTTCAACAATGGCATAGACGGGGCATTGGATAGGGACATGGTCATTTCCTTCACAAAGGTAACAAGTAGCTTAAGAGGTAGGACATTGTCCAATAGGATGTTTCTCTTCACAGTTGGGGCATTGATCTTCATGCTCCTTGGAAGTATGGTCCATGTCTCCACAAATAATGCAAGCTGGGTCTCCATCTAGAATAACATTCTTGTCATCCTTGTTGTCATACACTCTTTTGGGATAGTTTTCTTCCATGCTGATCATTTGATTAGTCACCTTAAGCATCAGTTGGGATTGTTCCTCCAAAAACTTTTGCAGTGCTGGATCTTTATCACTATTGCTGGCTATGAACTGAGTTGTTAGTTGGTTCAACTGGTTTTGGGTTGCTATGAGTTCTCTCATGTTGTCCTCTTGATTGTTGTTGTTGTCACCATCCTTGATGTTGGAGTTTCTTGGAGAAGTCATCTGTTTGGGGTTGGATTTGGGATTAGAATAGACAAAAGATTTCTAAGGGAATCAATCCTAATCACACACATCACAATTCACACAAGCAGTGTGCAAGCAATCACAAACAAACACTCCACTCAAACAACCAGTTTCAAACACATTTGTAGGAAACCAAAAATAATTTTTGTTACACCACATAAGTTGGTGTGTTTGACTTATCTATAAATGGTGGTCCATCTACATGGTTCACTTGTGATCTTTCCATCCTTCTTGGTTGATTCTTCTTGAATGAGATCTTTGTATCCTTGGGAGAATTCTTGTGTCTTGGTCACAAAACTTCAAAGGTGATGATGGCTTCTTCTAAGTTGTTTTTCCTTAGCCTTCAAGTCTTGAGTAATATTTCTTGTCTCACTTGTAGTCTTTAGTGTTATCCAAGTTGGAAGTCCTTGGTGAATATGCTGAAGATGTTGAAGTCATTTGAGTTGAAGAAGTTGAAGAAGTCCTTTGCACATGGTGAAGTCTTTGGTCAAAGGGTAGGCTTTTCCATCAAGTTGAATTAGAAGAGATGTAGAGTTGAAACCAAAAATGATTGAGGAAAGAGTTTACAAGATTGTTTTTGTAAATAAGTTTTTGGAATAAAACAATTCCTATTTTTCTAAGGGTTTTTGTCCAATCCTAGGGTTACAAATCCTACAGGCAACACAATGCTCTGATACCATCTGTAAGGTCCCCAACCTTTAATAAGATTGAGCCCCCTGTGTTTACAATGCTAGTCCCTGGATCAATAGCTAGCATCCACAGATTAGACATAATATCAAGAGACAAAGGTCATAATATAACTTTATAACCAGGAATAACATAATTTTTATTACATCAAACATAGCTCATATGGATAAGTTCTTGCAACCTATATGATCATGGCAGAGCCCATATTGCCAAGTGGTTGCACTTGAAGTTTCTCAACATTTGACATCTCAAATCTCTTTGTTCCTGGGTGGCCATCCACAAGTGAGATACACAAGCCAAGTCCTTGGCCTTGTGAACCACTCAACACAAACCATTCCTTCCATTCCACCCAGGTGATTCATTCACTTAGTTGTTTTATTAAACAAAACATAAGTCCACAGACTTATGAAATTTTTCCATAGCATGAATATATATTCCACCCTTGTTTTCTATTAGCTAAGCTAAGCATGGAAGTAATAGGATTCTTAACTTAGGAAAATCCTACTAAGGATTCATCTACTAGGTTTTCCTATAGCAAGGTCTATACTTAGCAAAAATCCATGCAAGTTTTACTTAGCAAAAACACTAATGCATAGTGAAAATAATGGGACAAAAGATATGAAGTATCACTTGCCTTTTTGGTAGAGGGTATAAGTTCACTCCTTGTCGTTGCAACAATCACACTCTTCAAGTCACTACAATTCAATCAAGCAAGGCACAAACTTAATCTACCAATCAAGCAAACACAAATTCAATTCACATTCCAAACCAAAGTCAAATAAACAATTTTTCACACACAAAGTAATGGGATCTAAGTCATGCATAAGCATGCAAAGGTTGGTTCTATTGTAAGGATGGTCTTCACTAGGCTTCTAAACTTTGTAAGTTCCAAATTGGTCATTTACCAAAATGGCAAAGTCATTTGCAAAAGGTTTCACTATAAAAACCATTTTCAAAACAAAGTGTCATTTTATGTGCTGTAGAAATATTTTTTTTACTAGGGCATTAACCTATAGGGTTCACCAAATGAGTTGCTATTACAAAACTTGGTGTTTGGGTCAGTAGGTTTGGTCCAAAACATTTTCTCAAAAGTTTTTACTCAAAAACATTCTCATAAACAAAACAATAGTTTTATTTAGTTGGAAATGGACTAAACCCAGTAATCCATTCTAAACTTATCCAAATTCATTTTCCAAAACATGGGTTGGTTTCTAGGGTCAGTAAGGTCACAACAAACCAATTGCAAAGGTTTTAACCTTAAATTCATTTTTAAACAATTTTTCTACTCTAAACAAGCAATCAAATGTTTCTGCAAAATCAACCAATCTAACAAATACTATTTGCTTAACCAAGGGTAGGGTTGGTTAGGGTTTGTTCTCCTGAATCCAACGACATAAAATTTGTAATTTTTGGACGTGGGGATCCAGAGTTACAAGGGTTTGAAAATGGCAAATAAATCTGTTTTCAAATTTCTTTTAAACAGATCTAGTGCCACGCGTCGTGTTCCTATTGGTCCATACCGGTTCGTCTGGATCGAGTGACACAGACCACTGGATTAAAAGGGGCAGGTGCGGCTCAGATCAACGCGTACCCCTTCGCTCAGTCAATCTATCGTGGCCACGCGATTAAGATCCTACGGCTACCAGACGCTTGCCAGGAACTGGCGGCACTGATAGTGGCTACCGGCGGCGGAGCTGTCGGTCGACGACGGTGACGATGCTACCGGAGGTGAGTGAGAAAGAGGGGTTGCTCACCGGGCTCAGGGGGTCACGGCGATGCTCGGGGAGGTGCTGGTCGGGCGAGGGGCGCTCTGGTACGACTGCGATTGCTCGCCGGAGTTGCTGCGGGCGGCGGTGCTCTCGGGTTGTCGTCGTTGGCGTCGCTTAGGACCGCGCTAAGGCAAAGGAGAGGCACGGTTAGGTGCGCACGAGGGTCGCGAGTAAGGGAGCATCAAAAAGGGGGCGAGGGGAAGTCTGGTCTCACCGGTGGGGCTCGTCGGAGCGGAGGCAGACGGTGGCGAGGGTCGGGGTCGTCGCTGCAGATCGCCCTAAGGCAAATCGAAGGCGCGGTTAGATGCGCAGAATCAGGGCGAGGCTGCGTGCGTGAAGGAGAGGGCTCGGGGTGGTCGGCTCTTACCAGGAAACGTTGCCGGAGAAGAAGGCAGACAGCGGTGCTGCAGGTCATCGTCAAAGTCGAGCTTACAGGGCACCCGCGGATGAATGTCTGGCACAGAAGGATGCGCCAGGATGCGGTGAGCGTGTTCGTGTGCAGAGGTAGGCGAGAGGCGGCAGGGTGTGGCCGGAATCGAGAGGGAGGCTCGTCGGAGACAGAGCGGCTCGGGGAGAAATTGGAGCGGCCTGGGGGCGAGCTTGGGGGAGGAGACAGAGGGAAACGGGGGAGAGAACGCTGGCATTTTATCGAGCATGGTCAAGGCGAGGAGTTACTCAGGCATTAAGGCGAATTAAGCCAGAGAAATCAGCGGCAGAAACGGCCGCGCGGTGAGGGGAGAAGGAGTCGCGGGGAGGACGATGAACAGGGCAGAGTGGGGTCCAGCCGTTAGTGGGAAAAGAAATGGGGTTGGGTCCACCAGTCATACTCTGTGTGAGTTCTGTCCGCGGTAAAGAAAAACGGTTCGCTCCGTGAGAGAGAGAGAGGTGGGGTCCTCTAGTCAGCGATAGGGAGAGAGGAGGAGTGGGTCCCGGCTGTCATTGACTGCGTGGGTTAACTAATTGGTGCCAAACGTTTTCTTCGGGGGAAAAGAAGCTGGGCTGGACTGGGCTGCTGTTGGGCTAGTTGGGCCAAAAGGTGGGCTGCTCTATTTTTTTCTGTCTGTTTTCTTTTTCCAATTTTCCAAATCTATTTCTGTCTTGAAATTCAATCAATTGATTCAACAATCAAACAAATCAAACAATTCAAACAAACACTCAACTTTTCATTTGAATTTGGTTCTGTTTATCAACATAATCCAAATTCCAAAATAATTTAATATTTTTATTCATTCTAGGATCCATTCAATAATTAAATAAAATGGATCTTTAGTTATTTAATAAAATAGGGTTTGATTTAATTAATAAAATTTCCATTTAAATTCTTTAAACTTCCCAAATTTTTATTTGGAGGTTTTATTTTATTTAAGTTGATTAAACAACTTTTATTCCACTTGGGTGAATTCCAAATATCATTTTCTCATGTATTCTTATTTAGAGATTTGTCCTTATTAAGATAGGGATAGAATGGTTATTGCCCTTTTATTTTATTTGGAATATTCTTTATCCTTTTATTTTATTTGGATTGGGATAAATCACTCCATTTACTTAATGGTTTAGGCCAAGATTTGATTTGGTCTTTAAATATTCTTTATTTAATATTTTTATCTTTGTCTTATAAAATCCATAAGATTTTTTTTATTTATGGTTCCAATTTGAGTGAAACCAACTTCTAGGGTCTTTCTTGATCCTTTGTGAATATTTGTTGATCAATTTTTGGTATGGATCAATTCCATGGATTTGGAGATAACTTGGAAATGATTTTTATTCCATTAGGGTCTAGGGTTTTGGATTTATTTTCCAAGTGTTCAAATTTCCAGATACATTCATTGAGGAATGCATTTCTCTTGATTTGGATTTGTTGAACTCAAACTTTAACCAAAGTTTGTTCAGGATGGGATTTTAAGTTTCCTTTTAGAAACAAAAGTTTCTTTTTACCCTGATTTTCAACAAAAAATTATTTTGTTTATTTATTTTTCACATTACAAGATTTGGAAAATCTTGGGATGTGACAATGTATCAAGAGTGGGATTTGTCCATCCTGATTACTGATAGATATACTCTGGGCCCTCTTGGTGATATCACATTTAGATAGCTTGCAAGCAAGTGATGTGATCACTAGAATATTATATCACGGGAAGAAGCAAAGAGTGCATGTTGGTAACAGATCAGACTAGGTATTAAGATACCAATGATCGAATCTCGGGCATGTAATATATCGCGATACAAAGGGATTTAGTTACTAGTGTTCAAGGTTCTCACGATCATAGAAGTCATCGTTAAATGTGTGGGAGTCAGTATGGATCTCCAGGTCCCGCTACTGATTATTGATCGGAGAAGGGTCTTAATCATGTCTACATTATTCGCGAACCATAGGGTGACACACTTAAGGGATACCAACACCATTTGGAGCAAATGTGTTCCAGAGAAAAGGATTGCAAAGCGCTAGAATTATTTCAATTGACGCTGGAATTGTTCCGGGTGAAATTGTTGAAATTGGTTCTGCATGTGATATTGAAATATTGTAGGGGGTTTATGTGAATGTTTGTTAATTAAATTAATCAACAAAATTCTGAATAAAATAAATAAAATAGTTTTATTAAATGAGAGTTGCATTAATTTTGGTGGAAAATTAATGCATGTGAGTGGATGTGTGAGTGGAGGCATGTTTATGTGACTGGAGCTTCCACCCACATGAATGAAGGAAGAGGTAGGGAACCTCCATGGCCGCCGGCCATGGGAAGAGGCTACCCCCCTCTCCTCCTCACAAAGCATACCTCCTCGTGAAGGATCTCTCTCCCCCTCTAGAATTATTCTCCCATGATCTCGAATTAGTGAGATACATGTTCCTAGTGGCTTTTCATCTAGAAGGAGTTGCTACTTCCACTGCATCGCTGGAGCGAGGAGGCGGAGGTTTTTCGGTGGACCGGACATGTGTGCGATCACGGATGCGCTGCTAATTTGCGGTGCTAGGACTTCCTCTCGATCTTGAGATCAAAAATCGATCGTATACATCATCCACGAGTCCAATCTTGTTACACTTTGTTGGTCTTCAAGAGTATGTTCTCTATGGATGTATATCCACCCGTTGCTTGTATTAGGTAGATAGATCTTGGTGCTTAGTAGTTCCCATCATAGGAATTTTTTGTTTTCTATGGTACGAACCCAACAGTTAGGTCCGGGATGTCTTCACTTCTTCTCTTGAACAGGAGTCCTTTTTTAGGTAGGCTTGTGGTGTATGGTGCTAGGTCACCGTATCCATCTTCCATCTTCGGGTCACCGTACTGGTCAAAGTCTTGCTCGTTGGCGACTCCGTCCATTCTGATGATGTTCGTTTTGCCTCTCCTAACAACGAGCCGGCTAGGCTTTGACGGTTTGGTAATGTAGAAGCATTGGTTGACTTTGCTAGCCAAAACCAATGGCTCATTTCTCGCGGGTACGTTCACGCTAGTGGTCTTTGAGTTTGGTGGTATAACCATGGTGGTGAAATACCGGTCTTCTTTTTCGACGCTCTTGGCCCACCTAACACGGAACATTGACACTTTCTCCGTAACATAGTTGAGCTCCCATATCTCCTCGATCCTTCCGTAGTATCTTTTCAGGATGTTGTCAGTGTAGAATATCCCCGTTACCCCTAAGTTCTGGTAATCACAGTTATTGTCCTTTTCCTTAGTGTAGAACATGTATCCGTCAATATTGTATGCCTGATAGGTCATTAGGTTGTGTGTGGTACCCTATGACAAGGCGAATATGAGTTTCTCGTCCTCCGAAGACTCGCCCTATGGTGGATTAGCAAGAACCTTCTCCGTGAACCACTGCGTGAAACCGAAGTTGTGCTCTTTGATTACATCTTACTCCGTCCTCACCTGGCCCCGGTCCGCATACTTCTTCTTGATAAACTCTTTGTGCTCATGTATATATGGATCAACCACCTGCAGGTGTTGTAGCACGACTAGGTTTGCTCTTTCAAAGTCCTTGGTTCGGTCCTCGAAGTCGACATGCTTTGCACGCCGACCCTCGTGGTGACCCCATCCAGCGAGCCTCCCAAGGTTCTTGTTGAATGGCAGACCAACAGGGGTCTTGGTTTGTAGAGAGTTCGAGCAGAAAGAGATGTGCTCTTCGGCCAGGAAGTTGTTTGCTATGCTTCCATCTGGACGGGACCTTTTACGAACGTATCCCTTGATGTGTCCACTCAGCCTTTCGAACGGCATCATGCTTCACAGAAACGGAGGCCCGAGTTGGACGATATCCTCCATGACATGGAGCAGCAAATGAATCATGATGTCGAGGAATGCAGGAGGGAAGTAGATCTCGAGCTCGCACGTTATCACCACGATCTCCTCCTGTAGCCTCGTGAGCTGCTTAATTCCTATCGACTTCCAAGAGATGATGTCGAAAAAATTGCAGAGGCCAAACAACGTTTCACGGACGTGCTTGTCCATTATCCCTCTGATCACAACCATAAGTACCCATGTCATCAGCATGGCAACATCGTGAGACTTCATCCCGCTAAAGTGCTGATTTGCCTCGTCTAGCCATATGCTTATCTTCCCCGCGTAGCCGTTCAGAAATTTGACTCCGCGGAGGCACTCCTCTGGTCTAGGATTCCTCGGAGCTCGACTATCCCATCGAACGGACGTCCTTACTTTCTCTAGGCGTGATTCTTGGGAACCCACCTTCGATACCCCTGGAACGCGGTTTTCCGGACCCGGGATCTTTCTGTAGCTGGCAATACGTTGTATTATTCTTGCACCTAACGCACCCAAAGAATCCTTAGACCACCTGCCCCAAGAAGTATCCGTAACCAGGATAGTCTTGCACCGTCATGATCACCGCCGCTCTCATATCGAAATAGTCTTGTGTGGCAGTGTCCCACGTACGGGCTCTGCCTTCCCATAACATGGCCAACTCCTCTTTCAACAACGTGAGATACAGATTGATGTCTGTACCGGGATGTTTTTGCCCTTGAACTAGCATACTCATGGTTACGTACTTCTTCTTCATGCATAGCCAGGGGGAGGTTGTAGATCCATACAAACACGGGCCAGGTGCTATGTGTGCTGCTCTGGCTTTTGAACGGATTGAGTCCGTCGGTGCTCACGTCCAGCCTAAGGTTCCTTGACTCTTTCCCGAACTGTTGGTAATATTCGAGGTCCAACGCCTTCCACTGGCTAGCATCCGAAGGGTGCCTCAACATTTCCTCCTTTTTCGGGTCTTTGTCTTCTGGCCTCTTTCTTTCCATGTGCCAGCGCATGAGCCATGCTTCCTTAGGGTCTACAAAATACCGCTACAGACAAGGAGTTAGAGGAAATTACCACACCACTTTTCTAGGAGCTTTCTTGGACCCTCTCTCGTATCAAGAGGTCTTTCACACCGGACACGTGGTCTTCTCCATGTCCTCGCCTCGGTAGATGATGCAATCATTAATGCAGACGTGGTATTTCACGTGTGGTAGATTGAGAGGGCACACAACTTCCTTGGCCTCAGCGATACTAGTCGAACATGTGTTCCCCCTCTTGGGAAGACGATCGTGCCAGAATTCCATGTTGTCATCGAAGCATTCGTCAGTCATTTTGTGTTCCACCTTCATCTCTAAAGCCTCGAGCGTTACATTCAGACGGGTATCCCTGTCGTTACATCTGTCAAACAGTGGAGTAACCACGCATTTCTCCATTTGCTCCAGTTTAGCTTTTTGTCTAGCGACGTCTCTAGCATTACTCGTCTCCCTAAGAAGCAGCTCTTGGTAATGAGGGTCTCACACCCAGCTCGAATCATGCCCGGCACCTTGATCTTGATGTTCCTTCCCGACACCTTGATCTTCATGTTCATGCCCGACACCACCTTGATCTTCATGATCACCTGCCCTGCCGGCATCTTGATCTTCATTCTCACCATTATTGACATCCTCATCATCTTCATCATCACATATCCACCGAGTGTAGCCATCCATGAAACCACACCAAAGCAGGTGTGACTCCACCATTCCATAATCATGCTTTATCAAATACATCAATTTGTAGTCGCGACACAGACATCTTATCTCCGTCATGTTCGTTTGTGCCATGTTGTCCCTCGTGCATCTCATCCACCTATCCACGAGGGTTGTGCTCAGTGGTCGGACCATGGTCGCCTGCATGATATACCAAGATCAAGAGAATAATTAGAGCATGGACGTATGGATCGCTAAAAAATTCGGCATGACCTCCCCTAAAAAGAGGACATCCGCCATGTGCCAGAAATTTGCCGGAACAGAGATAAATCGACATTCCGGCAAAACATTGGCAACCCAAAATGAAATTCCTGCACAAAACAAAGGAAGAACACAACACAATCTAATCGGTGTCTCCGACAACGTGTATACATGCAACAACGCCTTCACGCTTCCTCCAAAGATGACTAGGAGTAGGAGAGCCAAAGGAGATGTAAAGTGAGATCTTGTAGATCTAGAAGTGCAAGAGCTTCCACTTAAATATGTGTGTCAACTAATAGAGGTTTAGCAAGCTTCTATGGTGAAACAATGGAGAAAATAAGGTGGGGAGGAGGAGGGGGCAACCGGATCTCTCTTGTGTGGAGGAGAAGTAAGTGTGGAGAGAAGTGAGTGGTGGTAGGTGGCTGCATGTACCAAAAAATGAAAAAGGTGGTACCAGAATACTTGAGGCACATCCCCTACAAGATGCGCTTTGTA
The DNA here is from genome assembly GCA_023614405.1 of Avena insularis. Lineage (NCBI taxonomy): Eukaryota > Viridiplantae > Streptophyta > Magnoliopsida > Poales > Poaceae > Avena > Avena insularis. The sequence goes on from CM042690.1 coordinate 213,154,824, forward strand.
TACTTTAAGAATACAAGGAGCATCCAGTAAGGGTGCGCCTCCAGTATCTGGTGCCTGCCACCCCGGGCCCACCTTAGTTACTCGAGGCACATCTGCGAGTGATGCGCCTCCAATATCCAAAAATAGATAAGTGTAACACCCTCGAATCGGCCCTATGCAAGTTTTAGCCCTTTTCCGCCAAACCCGCATAGAAACGATTCAAGGACACCCACCAGGCACTTTCGTGCGGGTGGAAAACGAAGTAATGCCATTACACAACAGTCCTCGATGGGACCCACAGAACAGATATATATACAACACAACTCCATGAGTCAAGAATACCGATATATAGTACAAAGATCCAAATCACCTTGAAATCGCTACAGCGTCCGCGTACGGACAAGATGCAAATGGGACTAAGAACCCTGAAGAAAAACCAATGGCGTCCATAACCCTGCCCAGGCCAAGCCGGAAGGGTAACCCTGCTAACGACGTCGATCTCAAACCTGCTAAAACAAAAGGGGTACCGACAAAGGGCAAAGGAAAAGAGGAGTCCAAGATCGAGGCCAAGACACCATGAGGCTAGAATTGCGGTCCTCGCCTACATAGGTATGGTGGATCAAGCAGCAACAAGATGCACTAAACATCCTATAGAGACTCGGTACAACTGTCGGCTATTAGAGAGAGATCAGAAAGACCTATTCGGAACCACTTGTTACTAACACCAATCATACCCATCCTGGTTTTTCCCCCCTCAAGACCAAACGAGGAAGTCAGACCGAGGAAATCCCGCAGGTGTCACTTTTATTTATTCCATTATAGTTGCAGCACTTACTAGTCCGATATAGATAGCATGAGTTGTTCTAAAGCATAAGTAGTGGGCCGTTTTAATTACCTTTCTGTTGTAGTTGGAACATTTACTAGTCAGATATAATTGTCCTGAGGAATCCCAAAACCCAACAGTTGTTGGCACTTTTATCACATTCCATTGGAGTTGCAATACTTACTAGGCAGATATAGCATGACACGATACACCCCATTTCCACCAGTTGTTGGCACTTTTATTATCCATTCCATTATAGTGAAGCTGATTACTAGTCACATATTAAGTCAAATTTATAGCACTACTTTAGTCATGCTTGTCTATGATCGAGATACTATGCTCCAAGTCGTCCATAACCGCGGACACGGCTTTCAGAAAGATTTACCCTGTAGGGGTGCACAAATAGCAACACACACACGATCAACCTCGGAAAAACCAACTCAAAACCCAACGAGGCTTTCTCGACAAAGCAATCACATGATTCATAAAATATTTCAGGGGGCCACCCTACTAAGCTACCCGCGACGAAGTTGGCCGGCTCTGAGACGGACCCAGGGTTTGTGTGGACGGCGGTAAACGATTGGGAACCCGAAAGTGTGACTTGGCTTGTCGATATAGCGAAAACGTGTCACGATCCAAAACAGTATAGGTGCTCCACGCACAATCGTAAATAAAGCAGTAAAGCATGGCATATGTACAGGATAGTAATAAAGCCCCAAACTACTTTGTGGCCCCAAGAAATAGAATGAGTCAAGCTCTGGCTAAGGGGATTCATGGTCCCATATGCGGATAGTGTGATAGTCAAGGAGCAGGTATCAAGTACTCGGGGCCTATGGGACACAAGTAGACATGAAAAACCGAATAGCTTATATTACCCACCGGTGCCTCTTTCATTAGTTATCCCAGCAATTTAATAGTTGTATTTAAAGTCATGATCAACTGCACCGTACAGCATCTCCACCATTAAGCATAAGCCAACCTTCCGTTAATGGTGGAACGACAACGACGCGAACCAGCACATAAGCAAGCAACTACGACTCGCAAGGCCGACTATCTATCAAACAACAGGCAATAGGATGTGTACAAGGCAATATAGGGGCTGCAAGGAATATAAATGGTGCACGGAAACTAAAGCATCGCAATACGGGTAGCAATAGATCAATAGGAGGAAGTAAAGACTATAAATGCAAAATAGGTAGAAAGGGGGAGAATGCTCGCCTGGGAAACACTGCCGAAGGTTCATATCCGGAGAACTTATCGATACTCGCATCAACTCATCGGCCTAATCCGCGAAGAAGCAAACACTAGAAGAAACACCGGATGCAATATTTAATACTACGGCAGAAGACCCGGCATGCTTATGATATGATGCATGGCATGGCATAGATGCGGTGCAACTAGTCAAAATTAAGCGGAACCAGGGTCCCGACAATTAATTATAAGGTTCAAGTTATTTAGATACCCCGCAATTTAAATGTTGTCTTAACAAGGCAAAACGTGGCATCGGTTCTCTACACAAATTTAAATGGAGTCCGAGATAGACAAAAGTATCTCGCATGTAGACTCCATATTTAATTATGAGGTGAATCGGCATAATTCCCCCAAACCACAGACAAGTATGCATGCATGAACAATTTAATATGCGACAGTTGATAATGTCATGTTATAAAAATAGGGGCTTAGGGTCACACATCTGGGTTCGGAAGATCTTGGGTTCCGGGGGTTCGGGGTTCGGTCTCAGGGTTTGACTGGGACAGCGAGGTTCGGGTACAAAATGGAGAACTTTTCGTGTTGCAACGGAGAACTTGGGTACCAAGCGGTCGATCTTGTCGTCGATGGTGAACTTGAGTGGATCGAGTACCGGGGTCTTCGGATCAGTGTAGAAGAGCTCGTCGTCCGGGGTCTCGGTCATCGAAGTTGGGAAGAAGAACTCGGCGTTCCGTGTCGGCGAACTCGGTGTTCCGCGGTGAAGTGCCTGTCATTCTTGTGGCGATCTTGGCGGTCATCGGGTTCATGCAGCGGATCTCGGTGTTCCGTGAAGAACTTGATGTCCCGGGAAGAAGAACTTGAGGGACGGCGTTCTCCGATTCCCAATTGATGGTCTTGTTGCCCATGACGGGGTACTCCGGTTTTGACTTCGATTGGTGATGGCGAACTTGGTTTGACCTGTGGTCTTCGGATGCACTCATCTCGGTGTGGGGATCTTGATACCTCGATTGGATCGAGGCGGACGTCCGGGTACGGAGAACATGGGCTAGGACACTGCCTTAGATACAACACAAAAGAAACAACACATACACACATGTGCACGTGCTTGAGAAAAGAGTGGCTGCTGCGGATATCAAAAACACGGGCACACCCGCAAGCTCGAGGCACTACAGCGGTGTGACCTGCAGGTGCGGAACAAGACAGCGGCAACAGGCGCTACTGCCGGCGGCGGCTCAAGGTACAGAGGCGAGGTGGTCCAGGGCGACGCAGACGACAGACAGAGGTAGAAACTGAACCGAGGCGACACCACGGAGAGCTCGGGTAGAGCGGCGATGGCGCGCCCAGGCAGGGTCGGAGGAGCGCTGCGGCGGTGGCTCGGGGATCGGGGCCGGAGGCGACGGCGACCGGAGCGAAGCGGCCAAGCCGAGGATGCGGGATGGAGGAGGGCGGCGCTCGGGAGACCTTGCAGAGGTGGGACGGAGAGGCACACGGTAGAGGACAGGGGCGACGGGGACGGCGACGTGCTCGCTAGGGCGGCGCCGCGGCGGAGCCTGCAGGAGCCGTAGAGCGCTGGAGTAGCAGCGACTCCGAGGAGGCGGGCGGAGGTGGTCGTCGAGGTGGAGACCGACAGGAGTAGGCGGGGTAGGTGATGATGGAGGGGAGGCGAGGTTGAAGGAGGGGCCACGGGGTAGCCAGAGGCGGCTCCCTGGTGGCGGGGTCGAGCAAGGGGTGGTGACGAAGTCGGGAGGGGGCCTCTCGCCGGCGGCGGGAGGGGGCTGCCTCGCGGCGGCCGAGGCACCGGAGGAGGAAGGCGAGCATGGAGAGGAAGGGGAGGGAGAGGGCGACAACGAGGAAGGTGGGGATCGGGTTGGTGGCGAGAGGAGCGGTGTCGTGGTGGTGTCACGGCAGATGCCATGGATAGGCTAAAGGTGGGGACTAGTATGCACTAGGGGAATCCAGGGAGGGATAGTAGAGTGATTCTCTACACAGAAGCTTCGTATTGATGTTCAGTCTCCAAGATTACAAGTGCTCCTCGAGCTGTATTGACAAGAGGAGGAAGAAGAAACTCTCTTACTCTTGCCTATTAACTAGCCCCAGAACCCTAGACCCACAAGTGTTTTCCTTGCTATGTATCTGAAAAGACCCAACCTACTGTAACTCCCAACCCCCCCCCCTTATATAGGGGTGGTTCGGTCCTGGCCTAGGGCATACGTGGAGGCATATTCCTAAGAATATGCCTCCTCCCAAAGTAGTAACCCGACAGGGGTGCTTTTCCCCCGCGTCACTCTTGCTTTAGCGACGTTGCCTCAAGGGCGCTGTCGCTGACGTGAGCGTCGCCACCCTTGTCGGCCATGATCCGTGGTCCCGCCTTGCTTTATTCGCTCATCCAGTATGCACCGGGCCTTCTTTTTGACCAGAGATATTCCTTCCTTCTCCTAGAAGCCAAACGAGGATCCGGATCACAGTTGATCCGGCCACACCTGTTCCTGCATATAAGCTAGACAAGTGTCTCCGACTTACTCCTTGAGTCGGACGAGACAATGTTAGGCGACCCCCCTGGTCCGGGTTACTCCGTGATCCGGCCTGCCTTGAGGTGACTCGGCCAGCATCCGCTTTGACCTTGCCGAACCTCGGCTAACTCGGCCCTTATACCCCGGAGTGACCCTACCCGGGGTTATCCCCCCAACATTAGTCCCCGAAGCTGGTGCGGCCTTAGCGGCCTGGGTCGCTAAGGCCACATCAGGTTCATTCGTATCTAAGCTTTGGACGTTTAGCTCCGGGTTAACTTTTTGTCTCGGATTATATGGATTTACGTTCCCTTCGCACGCTCCAAGTTTTCACTTGCCGGCCGGGTCACCACTTTGGCTCGGATCCTATGGTTTTACTTTCCCTCTGCACAGTTCAAGTTTTCACTTGCCGGCCGGGTTACCATCGTGGCTCGGATCCGGGCCTTGCTTCCTTCTCTCGTAGAGAGAACCCACGTAACGGTTAATCATTACGTTGCCTTATTTTAAGGGCCTGCGCAGTAACCGCCGCAGTAAATGTCAGTGATTACTGTGCGGGGGTTACGTCACGTCTGTATCCTCGTTTACCGCAACCGCACGTCGTGTCATGGGATCACATTTACTCTGCGGCCCCCGGTGTAGCTTCTCTCTGATTGGTCGATGCTGGTGATACACGGCCACACCGTGTGGTTTTCCAGCGCAGCACGATCCCACTCGTTGATGACTGGGGGCGGTTAAATAGGGGAGGGGCACGCTCCTTAGAACTTTTCCATCTCCGCGCCCCCTCGCCCGTTCCTCTTCTTCCTTGCAACCGCTCCGCCGCTAGTGCCCGTTGCAGCAGCGCCGCCGCCGCACCTTCTCCGTTCCTCCGGACCGCAGTCACTGATGCGCCTCTGTTTAGCCACGGGTCCTCGTCAGTCTAAACCACAGAGCCCCGCCGCCGCCAGCTCCAGCGAGGACAGCGGAATCGAAATGACGGAGGAGGAGCTCATCGTCGTTGAGCAGGAGATGGAGGAGGACGCCGGCGCGGCGGACCGCGGCGCGTGGGCCGGCTCCTGCGTCTATGAGGACGACATCGACGGGGTCTACCGGACCCGACGCATTCCCGCCGGCATCGCCGCTTGTCTCCCCTCCTCGGAGTTGGCCCCCTCACCCAATCCGGGTGAGTTCGTTGTTTTCCTATCCCATTTCCAACGGGGATTTGGGCTTCCAGTGAGTGATTTCTTCCGGGACTGGATCCGGACCTTTCACCTGCAACCACATCATCTCCCGGCGAATGCCATGACCTCTCTGTCCGCTTTCGTTTCTTCGATCGAGGGCTACACCGGGCTATGGCCTACGAAGGAGCTGTGGATCCGGTTCTTCAGCCTCCGCCGCAACATCGTCCCCAACATCCACATCGAGTCGGAGGACAAGCAGCTAACTCAGTTCGGAGCTGCCTCGATCTCGCCCCGGAGGTATTCAATCTTTCCCCGGGTTACCGGGCTTGACTCCTGCAAAGGATGGGCCTGGACCTTCTTCTACGTCCGGAACAAAGGCACGGAAGATTTGATCCGGTTGCTGCCCTACGCTTCGGGTCCCCCTAACACGGATTTCTGGGAGGAGGTTGCCAAGAAACCTACGGCTCTGGCCAACCAAGTGAACAAAAGGTTTGTAGAGCTGAAGAAGCTCGGATTGCGCAACGAGGATGCCATGACCACATTCGTGCGCAACCGAATCTCCCCTTCAGCGGCGCACTCACAAGTTGTGCCATATGAGCTTTAGTCGCGACCCCAACCGAACCTCCTCGTTCGAGTTGAGCAATACAGAGATCTTCCGCCGGGTCAAGGCTCTTTTCCACACCCATAAGGACTTCTCCGCCGAATGGACGTGGGGAATCGAGCATTACTGCCGTGACAGGCTCCCTCCCGCGGTAAGCTTCACGGGGTAAACTTATTTCGGATCAATTTCATGTTGATTCTTATCATATTTTTGACTTTGCTCCTTATGCTTTTTTCTCAGCTGTTTCTCCTGCAAACCCTCGAGGATGGCCCGGATCCGACCCTTAAGTGGGCCCCGGACCGAGAAATTCCGGATGAGGAGGAGCCGGACCAGGAGATGTTCCTCCCCACACCCGATGCCACCAGACGACCCAGCGGTAAATTCTCTTCTCTTAGAGATTGGCCCGACGATGAGGATGACTCGGATATCGATGTGATTGAACCCGCTGAGGTTGTCCCTCTTTCTTTTGACTTCCCGGCATCAGCTAACCCCGGTGGGCACATCCACGAGGATTCTCCACTTGCCACGGGCGAGCCTGTTCCGGTGGCGTCAAAGAAGAAGCGCGGATCCGCGTCGAGTTCTTCTTCCAAGCCTTCTCAGCCTTCCAAAAGGCAAAAGAAGGCCGGAGACAAGACTGCCTCAAAACGGGCAGGCAAAGCCCCGGCGCGGAGGGCCCGGAAACCTAAGGAGGCCGAGTCCTCGGATGCGTAAGTTCTTTTTTCACTGCGCAACACATTTCTCCCTGCTTTGGGGTAATTTCACTCCTGACATTATTTTCTCTTGCAGGGCTCCTGTGGAGGTCCCTCAGAGCGGATCGAGCATCTCCTCTCCTCTTCGGTCTAGTCCTTCCCCTTCTCGTGGACGATTTAGTCACGCCACGAGCCCTATTCGAGGGTTTCGCGCCCGGATTCCGCAGTACCTCCTTCAGAGGGACGCGACCTCGGATCGAGAGGGGTCGGATCGGCCGAGGCAACGGCGTCCGGCACTTCGGCATCGCCGCAACCAGCAACTACCAAGTCTACCGCAACCCCAGCACCAGCCACCGAACCAGCGCTGTCCCGCTTCAAGAAACCAACAGCTAGCCCAAAGGCCAGCCACCAAAGCTCCCGTGCCAAGTTCATCTGCCTTGTCCGAGTCATCTCAAGCTCGGCGAGGACCCACTCCAGCGGTTTCCAAGGGCAAATCCACTATGGTCACTTCCTCCCAGCAGGCCAAAGGCAAATCCACCTCCGTCGAGGCTGGGCAGCGAACCTTGTCGTCGATGCTTCCAAAGAAGTCACCAGCAGCGACGGATCCTCCCGCCAAGCCAGCTGATTCGCAGCAGATGGTTCTTCACACTAGCCCGGCTCTTGCCCTGATTGAAAGGAAAGAAGCTCACGCCAAGGGCTTGGTGGCACCTCACATGCCCACTGGAGAACGGTACCCTCCGAGCCTCATCGAGTTTGTCATGAACTGGAATAAGGCGGAGTTCGTCTACAACGACGATCTCCCGGAAAAGTTCGGCCCAGCTGAATTTTCCGCTCAGATGAATACCGCCGCCAAGGCCATTAACCTCGCTGGGCGTATGATGGAGGTACATCGTTTCTTCTTTACATGCTGTAGATAATAACCATTAGTCCCCGAGCCTCCGGCGGAGTAACTTGTTACTCGGCCGGATGCTCCTGAGAAGATCAATGTAGTTGCATGTAAACCTCAAATATGCACACACCTAGAGCCGGGTTAAGTTCCGCTTGGCCCAGATCTTGTACACTTCGAATATGCACACACCTAGAGCCGGGTTAAGTTCCGCTTGGCCCGGATCTTGTACACTTCGAATATGCACACACCTAGAGCCGGGTTAAGTTCCGCTTGGCCCGGATCTTGTATACTTTGAATATGCACCGAACTAACTTTACACGCCTGTGCCTTTGTTAGGTAACCACCAACCGTCGGAGCGCCGAGTTTCAGCGCCTGCTTGATACCCATAAGATCTTGCACGCAAAACACGTTGCACTTGGCGTGGAGCATGAAAAGAGGGGTAATTTCCTCTCTTAATACCTCACCGTTTCGTTTGCTTCTGCCGGACTAACCTCCTTATTCGGTTTTTTGCAGCTGGGGTGGAGGCCAAAAACAAGATTATGCGGAAAAACTTGGAGGAAATCTGAGGTATGTCCCCTTTCGGCCAACGTCGTTGTGTTTTCCATTCTTTCTTTTTCTTGGCTCGGCAAACATTCACTCCTCGGCTTTGCTGGGTCAACACACTATTTCAGCATCGCTTGAGGATAGTGTTCCCGTGCCTGATATGATGCTGCATTTTTTCAAACAAGGTGACAAAGATCAAGCCGAGCTGAAGAAGAAGGACGATGAGCTTGCCCTCCTCCGGACCAAGGACGGCGAGATAGCCAAACTCAAGGCTGAGATGGAGAAGATGAAGGCCCAACACAAAACTAAGCTCCAGAAAGTTGGCCAGAACTTCACCGAAGAGCGTGAGTGCTTTACCCTTCAGATCTCCAAGGACCAGGATCTGCTCAAGGAACTCAAGTCCGCTTGGTCGGCGATGTCGAGCTTGAACAACTTCGCTAGAGACGCGATAGTTGTATCAAGGAGTTGACCCGGATCCATCGCCATATCTCACGTAAGTTTCTTCTCCTTGCCCGACCTAGTTTGCCGGGTTAGCTCATATGCCTTTGCTTCAGCGTCCTCCCTTTCCTTATTTTCAGATAACTTTCCGAAGGGTACTGCCATCGCCAGTGCTGCCGTTGCCAAATTCCGCCAAGAGAGGGGTACTCCCATCGCTCCTGATGGTGAGAGCATCCCCTTAGACATGGAGGACTTGTTGGTTAGCGTGTCAGCTCGGGGGAAACTATCAAGAACTATGGAAAAGATCTCCTCGACATTGTGGTTCGGATCTTCAACACATTCTGGCCAAGCGAGGACGCTCCGGAAAGGATCACGCTCCTTGCGGAGAAACTGATGGAGATTGAGACTCAACTTGACCTCTAGAGGGAATCACTGGCGTGCTGGCGATACCCTTCTCCATCATATCCTTTCATGGTACGAGAAAATCGATCCGAGCCTGCTCACCTGCCAAGACCGGATCCAAATGGACCGATGATCCGAGGGTAGCTCGGCGCCAGTTTGCGCCTACAGCCTCATCGAATATTCTCCACCCATGATCTGTTGAGGGGCCGAGCTTTCTGGAATCCGGCGAGGAGGAGCAGATGGAGAACGTGGAGGATGGGTCGGGCGATGATGGAGAAGATGCTGCTTCAGATATTGAAGATAGTGATGATGACGCCGAACTTCCTCCTCCTGCCCCTCCTTAGTTGAAAAACTTGAAATTTTATCAGATCCCCGGTATGCCGGGTGCAATTGTATGCTTAATACATAATATTTTGCTACTATGCTTGTATGCCGGATTAACTTGGGCGTAGTCCCCGAGTTTCATTTTCTTGTTCGTCCAATTCTCCGGCTCGATCCGTGTCTACCTTGATTCAGTTTTACGACTTACGAACCCAAGCTTCAAAAATTGCTTTAACAATACTGAGAAACTTTGAGGCTTGGCTCAAAATAATTCAACATAATAACTTGAAAGTAAATACGGGGTTAGTCCGAAAAAACAAACATTAGCTGGAATAGGATCGTTTCCTTAGTAGTTTTTCATGTGCTACGCAATTCCAAACTTGTTCCCTTGCTCGCCATGAAGCCAATTCTTGTTGGACAGCAGCAAGTCGAAGGGTTGGGTTTTTGGTGCTCACACATTACTAATCCGGGTTAAGAGAAACGAGTCATTCCAGCTAACGCATAAAAAGTAATAACAATCATTTATTAAGGCAGTCCCCGAGTTACTGCTCGAGGCTCCGCTATTTCATTGATAGGCTCATTGCCGACATACATACCGACATATGAGGATGACTCGGGTACATACACTCTTTAGCTAAGTGTAGAAGGGACGAAGTAGTGCTACATTCCACGGTCGCTTGGATTCCTCTCCGGACCTGTCCGCCTTGTTCTTTTCCCCGTGGCTTTGCATCTATGAGATAGTAAGAGTCATTGTGCAATGCTTTGCTCACAATAAATGGTCCTTCCCATGGGGGATAATTTATGCATGCTGCTGGTACTGCATACCAACCGAGCACCAGATCGCTTCCCTAAGACTCGGGGGCACACTTTTCGGCTATGATAGCGGAGATTTTGTTGATATATGGCGGATCCGGACAGTGCCGCCTTCTCGCTTCTTCCAGCAGATCAACATCATTTTGCCGGGCTTCTTGCACTTCGCTTCGGTATTGGGTGACTCTAGGCTAATCATGCTCTATGTCGGCCGGTAATACAGCTTCGCCCCATATACCGTAAAGAACGGTGTAGCTCGTTGATCGATTCGGAGTGGTTCTTAAACTCCACAATACCGGTAGTTCTTCTATCCAGCACCCCGCTGATCTTTGCAGGCTCAATGAGCCGTGGTTTTATCCCGGATAGCACTAATCCGCTGGATCTTTCCACTTGTCCGCTCGATGCGGGTGGGCTACCGAGGCTATGTCGAGTCGGATTTTCTTATCTCGGCAGAATCGTGCAAATGCTCCTTCAGCAAAATTGGTGCCGTTATCAGTTATGATACTATGAGGATAACCGTATCTCAAGATGATGTCTTTGAGAAATGTCACAGCCGTAGCTCCATCACATTTTCTTATAGGCTTCACTTCGATCCATTTTGTAAACTTGTCCACCATGACCAGAATGTGCGTCATGTTCCCTTTTGTTGGTTTGAACAGGCCAACCATATCCAAGCACCACACAGCAAATGGCCATGTAATTGGTATGGTTTTGAGTTCCGACATAGGCATATGTGTCTTGGTGGCGTATCTTTGGCAACCATTGCATTTTCTCACCAGATCTTCCGCTTGCTCCAAGGCGCTTGGCCAGTAAAACCCATGCCGGAACACCTTTGCCACTAGGGCCCGGGATGAGGCGTGATGCCCGCATTCTCCTTGGTGTATATCTCGGAGGATGTCAAGTCCTTCTTCTGGATCAACACACCGCTGGAGGACATTGGTTACACTCCGTTTGTATAGCTCGGAATTGATGATTGTATAAGCTTTGGCTCTCCTCTGAGTTTGCCTGGCTAGCACTTCCTTAGTGGGTAATGTTCCATCTTTCAAGAACTGATATATAGGCAGTGCCCAAGCTGGTACTGCTCGCGCAGGGACCATCTCCTCATCAATTTCCATCTGATCCACCGGCATAACTTCAGCCGGATCACGCTGAACAGTCCCCGGGTCTAGTGAGGTAGTCCCCGGGTTTGCTGAGGTAATCCCCGGGTTTGCCGAGGTAGTCCCTGGGTTCGGCGTACTACTTCCCATGTCAATGTCCATGGGCTCAGCTCTGGATTCCGTGTTTTCCGGGACATAGATTGAATCGGTTCCTGGGGACGGCCTGATAGATGGCTTTCTGAGGTGCTCCAATGCAACACCCGGTGGAATTGCCTGTCGGGTCGAGCCGAGCTTCGACAGCATGTCGGCAGCTTCGTTTTCCACGCGAGGTACATGATGAAACTCGCATCCCTCAAAGTAACCCGAGATTTTCTGCACATGAAATCTGTATAGTGCCATGTTTGGATCTGTATGCCCCACACTCCGGACACTTGTCAGACATTAGATCCGAGTCGCCAAAGCAGATTATCCGACGATGCCAATTTCCTTTGCCACTTTGAGACCATGCACAAGAGCCTCAGACTCAGCGACATTGTTCGATGTCACAAATGGATCTGCAATACGATTTGAGCTGATCCTTCTTTGGCGAGGTAAGCACAACCCCGCACCTAATCCGGTTTTGGTCTTCGATCCACAAAGTGCATACTCCAAAGAGTTTGGATCCGTATGTGGTTCAGATTGTACCGCCCAATCCACAAAAAGTCCGCTACAGCCTAGGACTTGATCGCTTCTTCTATCGTATTGGGGCGATGGTGCTAGCTCAATTGCCCATTTCGCAATTCTCATTCGTGATCTTTGTTACCCATTATCTCGGATATGGGGCTTCGATATCACTTTGATGGGATGATCCTCAAAGTAGTGCTTTAACTTCTTTGCCGCCATATAAACTCCAGATGCCACCTTTTGAAAATGCGGTAGTTCTGCTTTTGAGGCGCATAATACCTCGCCAAGTAATACATCGGTCTCGCACCGACTTACCTCTTCATCTCGCTCCACTACAATCACCGCACTTACAACTCGTTGGTTGCGGCTATGTAGAGCAACATTGGCTCCTTCGACAGTGGAGAAGCTAACACTGGTGCGGTGGCCAACATCTTTTTCAAGTGGGCAAAAGCTTCATCGGCCTGCGGCGTCCAAACGAATTTATCTGATTTTTCATGAGTTGGTAGAGAGGCAGTGCCTTTTCCCCTCATACAAACCGACTCAACGACGCCAGGCATCCAGTGAACTTCTGGACGTCGTTGAGACACTCGGCAGCTCCATCCGTTCGATGGCTCGGATCTTAGTTGGGTTAACCTCGATACCTCGGCTGGATACGAGGAATCCGAGTAATTTCCCAGCCGGACACCGAAGGTACATTTCTCCGGGTTAAGCTTCATCCGGAATCTCCTCAAGTTCGCGAATGTTTGCCTTATGTCGTCAAGGAGCGTTGCGCTTTCCTTGGTCTTGATAACCACATCATCCACGTAGACTTGTACATTTTGACCTATTTGATCGTGCAAACATTTTTGCATACATCTTTGGTACGTTGCTCTGCGCTTCAGAAACCAAATGGCATAGTGCGATAGCAATAAGCCCCGTATGGGGTAATAAAGGCAGTTTTATTTGATCATCCGGTTCAGGGTATCCGTGGAAACCAGAATAAGGCCAATAAATGACAACAGTTCACATCCCGTGGTAGAGTCGATGACCTGATCTATCCTCGGCGGGAAATGGATCTTTTGGACATGCCTTGTTCAGGTTCGTAATCGATACACATACACGCCAAACCACCGCCACGCTCGGATCATCCTTTTCTTTTCTACCAAGACCGGATTAGAGAGCCAATCTGGATACAAGACTTCCATGATAAATCCTGCTGCTAGCAACCGAGCTATCTCGCCACCAATGACCTTTCTCCTATCCTCGGTGAAGGCCGGACAGGCTGCTTCACCGGCATTGTTCGGTCTTACATTCAAAGAGTGCTCGGCCAACTCCCTAACACCTTGCAAGTCCTATGTGGACCAAGCAAAATATCCCGATTCTCACGGAGGAAGTTGACGAGCTCGCTTCCTATTTGTCGCTTAACCCGCCCCAATTGTCACCAGACGCCCGAAACACGTTATCCACCGGGATCTTCTTGGTATCCTTCGCGGCTTGAAATGAAACGCTTCCATGCGGGTTACTTAACGCCGGCATATACTGCTGCGCGGACTGAGCTAATGCCGCCACTTCTTGGATTTTTCTTTTCTCTTGGGCAATTACGAGTGACTCGGCTAGGTTAGACCCGGCTGAAGCGCACTCCATAGAACGTCGGAAATCCCCAGCGATAGTAATTGCACCATTTGGCCCGGGCAACTTCATCTTCAGATAACTAACGTGGAAACTTGCCATGAATTTGCTCAGTGCCGGTCTCCCGAGTAATACATGATACGCGCTCTCCAAGTTTACCACCTCAAACTCCAGATTTTCGGTTCGGCAGTTATCCCTCGTACCGAATAGCACGTCGACCCAGACTTTGCCTATGGGTTCACAGGATATGCCGGGCACGATACCGTGAAAAGTTGTTCTTGTAGCCTAGAGCATGTTCTCCGAGATGCCCAACTTGCGCATCGTATCCGCATACATGATGTTAATGCTACTACCATTGTCGATCAGTACCTTGGAGAACCTCACATTAATGTTTGGTCCAATGAACGTTGGATCTAACACTAGTGCATACGAGCCCGGACTTGGCATAAGCTTGGGATGATCTTTGACACTCCAGGTAATTTCCTGGTCCGACCAAGACATGTACCTCGTCACTGCAGGCATAACCGTGTTAACCTCCATATGTCGGTGTTGCAAGCTCTTCCTATCTGTTTCTCTGCTAGAACACACAATAGCTCGTGATGTTCCTGACTCATTTCTTCCCTCGTTTCCGGAGTACCTCTGATCCGGTTGTTGCTGGTTTTCCACCTGATGCACTGCGTCCCTTGTTTCACTGTTGTCATACCTCGGCGGAGGGGGAGGCAACATTAGTTGCTGCGTGTTTGCTCCGGAGAGCAATTGCTGCCGGGGTAACTCCTGCCGAGGTTGATCATTCCGAGGTGCATGAGCATTCCCCGAACCACCTTGTTCTATCTTGCGCATCCACTCACATTGTCTCGTCGTGTGACCCGCCGGGCTGCTCGGATTTGGCGTGTGAAACTTGCACGGCTGGTCCAACATTAACTCGTAGGTATACCTCAGACGATCTTTCTTTTCTTGCCATTGCTTCTTCTGCTCCGGAGTCCATGTTTTCTTGCCATCGTTTCGAGGAGTCCATTGCCCTCCCGTTCTCTGGCGTTGGTTGCTCCCTGCCCCGGGCTGATCTTGATTCACGGCCGCAACTTGTTGCGAACCATATCGATGGTCCGGTCTATCGTCTCTCCTTTTTCCCCTGTAATCGTTCCTCCGGGATGACCCGAATCCGTCCCTCGGATAGTACTCCTCATTTGACTCGTTCGACGCGATCCTAGGTTGAGTCGGATCACCCAAAGCATAAGAATCCACGATCCGGATCATCTCTGCCAATGTGACTGGCATTTTCCTTTGCAATTTCATCCACAACTCGCTGCCATATCTACATCCTTGTGCGAACCATGCTATAGACTGTGACTCTATGACTCCCTCACACGAGTTTCTCACGGTACACCACCGGGTCAAGAATTCACGGTCCATTTCGTTAGATCTCTGCTTGCACATTGCCAGGGTCTGCGGCCTATTCGGTCTCGTCGTGCATTACTTGAGAAGTTGCTGATGAACATTTCTTCAAAATCTATCCAGCAATTGATGCTTCCGGGTGGCAAATTATTCAGCCAAACCCTAGCTGGACCTTCCAACATTTGGGGTACATATCGTACAGCCCACCTCAAGTTGCCAGTTGCAATTTTCACAGTTGTTGCGTAGTTTATTAGCCAATCCTCCGGCTTTGTACTGCCATCATACGCCTTCGTGCCTCTGGGTAATTGGAAATTGCATCGGCGGTTCTTCATGATCCGGGTCCGGCACGCTGGACCCGGAGGACCTTGACATTCGACCGTTCCGACCTATACAGCGATCCAGTTTTAGCTCAAGGCCATCCGCATCAAATCTCTGCTTCCCAATCTCTACCCTATGACATGATAGTCTGGTCTTGCGTATCCCGCATTCACCATCTCCGAGTCTCCATCATTGTATCGGTCTTGTTCTCGTTGTGCACCTCTCTGTTGCATACCACGGCCGGCACTTTGCTCTTGCCTTGGTGCATTCCGCTGCTGCGGTTGACCCGCTCCTGCCGAAGTTTCATTGTCCGGCATTGTCGGCAAGCATTCCTTGACCGCATTGCCTTGGTCGTGGTTACTCGCCAGCTTCGGCTCATACTTCGCTTCGCCGCTTTTTCCGCATCTCTTTTTCCTTTCCCGCACGCGTTGGGTCGTACGGAACGATCTGCTTGTTCCGTATGGCCGAGGTTACTACCTCTTCTCTTCTAGGGCCACCATGAGGCGATGATGCGGCTCCAGCAGATTTCTCCGGGTTACCCATCACCGAATGGACGATTTTAGAAGCTCCAACCCTCTCCGGGTTACCTCTCAACAGCTCCTCATTCTGCCTGTTCGTGATCCGAACCAGCTCGTTAACCCGGTCTTGATGTCTTTGGCGGGCTTCACCCGTCAGACCCTCTAGCTCGGACGCCGCGGCATCTGCTGCTCTAAGGTTCTTCGCCGGGGTACTATACTTCGGCAACCCCACAGACAGATAGTTTTCCGACCCTTCTGGTCCATCATCACCTTCTCTGTTCATCTCGCTTATGAGGTTTCTCCCTTTTACCCTCACTGCATCAACCTTGTTCGCTTTTGCGTACTCACGCAACGTCATGTTCAACAACTGCTGAGCCGCTGCTATTTTCTTTGCGCCCTCTAGTATCTTTCGTTGGGTCTCCTCTAGCTCGGCATGTGCCTGAGCTGGATCTACCACTGCTGCCACCGGGTTAGCCAAGCTATCCTTAGCTTCCCTCAGCACGTTCTCAGGCCTCTCTAGCGGAGGACCCCTAGCTTTCCTCGGTGCCTTGGGTGTTACATCCGGGTCTGGCGCTGGATCCTTGCTCGCGCCCGCGCCTGGCGCAGTCATCATCGCCTCTGCATGGTCCGGGGAGCGAGCGATACGCGCCCCGCGAGCCACAGTGAGGGGCGGTTCCCCCGCATCAATGACGCGACGCGGATGAACGCAAGACACGTCCACAGCAACATACACCTTATGCGCTCCGAGCATGACGAAGACGCTGTTGCGCGGAAGGGGGCGCGTGCCGAAGCAGCCAACGTTGTCGCTGACGTAGTCCAGCGCACCAAAGCTCTGAACGAGCCCTGAGACGATGTGTTCACCGGTGCCGATGAAATTTCCCGTCCGAATCTTCACCCCTGCTAGCGCCGCTAGCCTCACGGTGGGCGCCAACTGTCATGGTGGTGTCACGGCAGATGCCATGGATAGGCTAAAGGTGAGGACTAGTATGCGCTAGGGGAATCCAGGGAGGGATAGTAGAGTGATTCTCTACACAGAAGCTTCGTATTGATGTTCAGTCTCCAAGATTACAAGTGCTCCTCGAGCTGTATTGACAAGAGGAGGAAGAAGAAACTCTCTTACTCTTGCCTATTAACTAGCCCCAGAACCCTAGACCCACAAGTGTTTTCCTTGCTATGTATCTGAAAAGACCCAACCCCTTACCAGAACCCCAACCCCCCCCCTTATATAGGGGTGGTTCAGTCCTGGCCTAGGGCATACGTGGAGGCATATTCCTAAGAATATGCCTCCTCCCAAAGTAGTAACCCGACAGGGGTGCTTTTCCCCCGCGTCACTCTTGCTTTAGCGACGTTGCCTCTGCGGCGCCTGCGTCTGCCGACGTGAGCGTCGTCACCCTTGTCGGCCACGATCCGGTGGTCCTGCCCTTGCTTTATTCGCTCATCCAGTATGCACCGGGCCTTCTTTTTTACCAGAGATATTCCTTCCTTCTCCTAGAAGCCAAACGAGGATCTGGATCATAGTTGATCCGGCCACACCTGTTCCTGCAAATAAGCTAGACAAGTGTCTCCGACTTACTCCTTGAGTCGGACGAGACAATGTTAGGCGACCCCCTGGTCCGGGTTACTC
The DNA here is from genome assembly GCA_023614405.1 of Avena insularis. NCBI lineage: Eukaryota > Viridiplantae > Streptophyta > Magnoliopsida > Poales > Poaceae > Avena > Avena insularis. Next base: position 213,172,412 of record CM042690.1, read on the forward strand.
CGTGATCCGGCCTGCCTTGAGGTGACTCGGCCAGCATCCGCTTTGACCTTGCCGAACCTCGACTAACTCGGCCCTTATACCTCGGAGTGACCCTACCCGGGGTTATCCCCCCAACAAGCGGGGCGTAGGGGAGAGATGAGCGGCACTTGGGTGCGTGCGCAGGGGGTCTCCGTGTGCGGGGCACGGTCGGTGGTAGGTGGGGGAAGCGTGGGCCTAGGGTGGAGCCAGGAGGTTTGGACGTCGTGCAGGTGGGAGCCTGGGCGGGAGATGGGGTGCGTGGTGTGTGTGCGTGTGTGTGTGTGGAAGAGGAGGTGGGACCAGGAGGTGAGGTGGCGGACTGGGATTGGATGGAGTGAGGTGGAGGAGTGGAGTTTGGCTGGGTGCGTGCGTGTGCCGCTGCCTGGCGGCGGCTGGGTTGGGTGTTGGTGGTTGGTGGGAAGTGGGGTAGCTAGGGTTTGCTCTAGATTTTTATCTGGAGGTGGCCGGCTGGGCTTTGGGGCCTGGCTGGCTGCCTCCCAAAAATAATGTAAATATTTTATATGTTTAAAACGGGCTTTTGAAATCCGTTTGTAGACGAAACAAAATATTCCAGCCAAGCCCGGGTTTTGTGTTTGAATAAAGACGGGGCTTATTTAGAAAAACAAAATAGGTTTTCGAAAATAGTTTTAGACCAAACCATGCATGACGATGACGATGCTCAAATGCAATGTGGCATGATGACATGAGCATGCGGTCATGATGATGCAATGCACAAAAACACAGCGATTTTCTAGTAGTGGTTTTAGCGGGATGCCACAATTCGACACCACTAACAAGGGATCTCGCCCTCGAGATCCGCCTCGTGGTACCAGGAAGAAGGTCGGCGATCTGAATCTTCTCGCTTCGTGTAGATCTTCGCGACACCACTAACAAGGATTCTTGTCCATCTTGAAATCGGCGACACCACCAACAAGGGGTTGTTGTCCAGGATCGTCGAGAGAACACTCCGGGAACAAAGGACGAAGGTAAAGGTATCAACAAACAAAGCCACCTCTAACTTCGATAGAAGGAGAGAAACGATGCATTCTAATCCACTTCAATGTACGAGAGCAAATAGATTGAGTAGTCGGCATGGGGGCCAATCCATCACGCACCCAAATTATTACTCCGCACATTCAGTAGAAAAGCGTGCAACCATTCTCGGAATCAGACTGAAGATCTCGACAAACGAGGTTCGGAACAAAGGAGTGATGCAGGCTCTGCATCAGATCTGGCATAGATGATGTCGTCGCGTCGGAAACCACCGGAAGGCACAAATAAGGAACAAAGAATGTTACCACAGATAAAGGATCACTCAGATAGCATGAAGTTCGGAGGTAGAAACACCGTTACCAAAGGAGAAAGCGAAACTCTGAAGGTACGACGGAAACCCAACCACGAGAATTCCTGGACTCGAAGAAAAGATAAGAGAGCAGATTCAAAACACGCAGAGGTAAGAGGAGAACAGTAGAGGGGTAAGGAGTAAAATCAGACCTAATCAGATCTATCCAACCGATTTTGCAAAATAGTTTTGACACTCTAGATCGTCCGTTAGCTAGGTTATCCTACAGGCTGGACCAGTGGGGTATCGCAACTACTGAGCTCTGATACCACTCTGTAACACCCTCAAATCGGCCCTATGCAAGTTTTAGCCCTTTTCCGCCAAACCCGCATAGAAATGATTCAAGGACGCTCACCAGGCACTTTCATGCGGGTGGAAAACGAAGTAATACCATTACACAACAGTCCTCGATGGGACCCACAGAACAGATATATATACAACACGACTCCATGAGTCAAGAATACCGATATATAGTACAAAGATCCAAATCACCTTGAAATCGCTACAGCGTCCGCGTATGGACAAGATGCAACTGGGGCTAAGAGCCCTGAATAAAAACCAATAGCGTCCATAACCCTGCCCAGGCCAAGCCGAAAGGGTAACCCTGCTAACGACGTCGATCTCAAACCTGCTAAAACAAAAGGGGTGCCGACAAAGGGTAAAGGAAAAAGAGGAGCGTCAGTACTGAGGCCAGTACACGGCGAGGCTAGAATTCGGCGGTCCTCGCCTACATAGGTATGGTGGACTAAAGCGGCAGCGCAGCATGCACTAAACATCCTATAGAGACTCGGTACAACTGTCGGCTATTAGAGAGAGATAAGAAAGACCTATTCGGAACCACTTGTTACTAACACCAATCATACCCATCCTAGTTTTCCCCCCTCGAGACCAAACGAGGAAGTCAAACCGAGGAACTCCCACAGTTGGCAGTTTTATTCATTCCATTATAGTTGCAGCACTTACTAGTCCGATATAGATAGCATGAGTCGTTCTGAAGCATAAGTAGTGGGCCGTTTTCATTACCTTTCCGTTGTAGTTGGAACATTTACTAGTCAGATATAATTGTCCTGAGGAATCCCAAAACCCAACAGTTGTTGGCACTTTTATTACATTCCATTGGAGTTGCAATACTTACTAGGCAGGTATAGCATGACACGATACACCCCATTTCCACCAGTTGTTGGCACTTTTATTATCCATTCCATTATAGTGAAGCTGATTACTAGTCACATATTAAGTCAAATTTATAGCACTACTTTAGTCATGCTTGTCTATGATTGAGATATTGTGCTCCAAGTCGTCCATAACCGCGGACACGGCTTTCAGAAAGATTTACCCTGCAGGGGTGCACAAATAGCAACACACACACAATCAACCTCGGAAAAACCAACTCAAAACCCAACGAGGCTTTCTCGACAAAGCAATCACATGATTCATAAAATATTTCAGGGGGCCACCCCACTAAGCTACCCGCGACGAAGTTGGCTGGCTTTGAGACGGACCCAGGGTTTGTGTGGATGGCGGTAAACGACTAGGAACCCGAAAGTGTGACTGGGCTTGTCGATACAGCGAAAACGTGTCACGATCCAAAACAGTATAGGTGCTCCACGCACAATCATAAATAAAGCAGTAAAGCATGGCATAAGTATAGGATAGTAATAAAGCCCCAAACTACTTTGTGGCCCCAAGAAATAAGAATGAATCAAGCTCTGGCTAAGGGGATTCATGGTCCCATATGCGGATAGTGCGATAGTCAAGGAACAGGTATCAAGTACTCGGGGCCTATGGGACACAAGTGGACATGAAAAAACAAATAGCTTATATTGCCCACCGGTGCCTCTTTCATTAGTTATCCCAGCAATTTAATAGTTGTATTTAAAGTCATGATCAACTGCACCGTACAGCATCTCCACCATTAAGCATAAGCCAATTTTCCATTTACGGTGGAACGACAACGACACGAACCAGCACATAAGCAAGCAACTACGACTTGCAAGGCCGACTATCTATCAAACAACAGGCAATAGGATGTGTCCAAGGAAATATAGGGGCTACAAGGAATATAAATGGTGCACAGAAACTAAAGCATCGCAATACGGGTAGCAATAGATCAACAGGAGGAAGTAAAGACTATAAATGCAAAATAGGTAGAAAGGGGGAGAATGCTCGCCTGGGAAACACTGCCGAAGGTTCATATCCGGAGAACTTGTCGATACTCGCATCAACTCATCGGCCTAATCCGCGAAGAAGCAAACACTAGAAGAAACACCGGATGCAATATTTAATACTACGGCAGAAGATCCGGCATGCTTATGATATGATGAATGGCATGGCATAGATGCGGTGCAACTAGTCAAAATTAAGCGGAACCGGGGTCCCGACAATTAATTATAAGGTTCAAGTTATTTAGATACCCCGCAATTTAAATGTTGTCTTAACAAGGTAAACATGGCATTGGTTCTCTACACAAATTTAAATGGAGGCCAGAATAGACAAAAGTATCCCGCATGTAGACTCCATATTTAATTATGAGGTGAATCGGCATAATGCCCCCAAACCACAGACAAGTATGCATGCATGAACAATTTAATATGCGACAGTTGATAATGTCATATTATAAAAATAGGGGCTTAGGGTCACACATCTGGGTTCGGAAGATCTTGGGTTCCGGGGGTTCGGGGTTCGGTCTCAGGGTTCGACGGGGACGGCGAGGTTCGGATACAAGATGGAGAACTTGTCGTGTCACGACGGAGAACTTGGGTGCCAAGCGGTCGATCTTGTCGTTGATGGCAAACTTGAGTGGATCGGGTACCGGGGTCTTTGTATCAGTGTAGAAGAGCTCGTCGTCCGGGGTCTCAGTCATCGAAGTCGGGAAAAAGTACTCGGCGTTCCGTGTCGGCGAACTCGGTGTTCCGCGGTGAAGTGCTTGTCATTCCGGTGGCGATCTTGGCGGTCATCGGGTTCATGCAGCAGATCTCGGCGTTCCGTGAAGAACTTGATGTCCCGGGAAGAAGAACTTGAGGGACGGTGTCCTTCGATTCACTATCGACGGTCTTGTTGCCCATGACGGGGTACTCCGGTTTTGACTTCGATTGGTGATGGCGGACTTGGTTTGACCTGTGGTCTTCGGATGCACTCATCTTGGTGTGGGGATCTTGATACCTCGATTGGATCGAGGCAGACGTCCGGGTACGGAGAACATGGCCTCGGACACTGCCTTAGATACAACACAGAAGAAACAACACATACACATATGTGCACATGCTTGAGCGAAGAGTGGTTGCTGCGGATATCAAAAACACGGGCACACCCGCAAGCTCGAGGCATCATGGCGGTGCGACTCGCAAAAGTGAACAAGACGACAAAGAACGGTGCTGCTGCTGCGGGCGGCTCAAGGTACAGAGGCGAGTTGGTCCAGGGCGACGCAGACGACAGACAGAGGCAGCAACTGAACCGAGGCGACACCACGGAGAGCTCGGGCAGAGCGGCTACGGCGGGCCCAGGCGGGGTCGGAGGAGCGCTGCTGCGGCTCGGGGCTCGGAGCTGGAGCCGACGGCGACCGGAGCGAGGCGGCCGAGCCGAGGATGCGGGATGGAGGAGGGCGGCGCTCGGAAGACCTTGCAGAGGTGGGACGGAGAGGCACGCGGCAGAGGGCGGGGGCGACGTGCTCGCTAGGGCGGCGCCGCGGCGGAGCCTGCAGGAGCCGTAGAGTGCTAGAGTAGCAGCGACTCCGAGGAGGCGGGCGGAGGTGGTCGTCGAGGTGGATACCGACAGGAGGAGGCGGGGTAGGTGACGATGCAGGGGAGGCGAGGTTGAAGGAGGGGCCACGGGGTAGCCGGAGGCGGCTCCCTGGCGGCGGGGTCGAGCAAGGGCGTGACGGTGCCGGGAGGGGCCTCGCCGGGCGGGCGGGAGGGGTTGCCTCAAGGGCTGGCCGAGGCACCGGAGGAAGAAGGCGAGCGTGGAGAGGAAGGTGAGGGAGAAGGCGACAACGAGGAAGGTGGGGATCGGGTTGGTGGCGAGACGAGCGGGCGGAGGGGAGAGATGAGCGGCGCTGGGGTGCGTGAGCAGGGGGTCTCCGCGTGCGGGGCGCCGTCGGTGGCAGGTGGGGGAAGCGTAGGCCCAGGATGGAGCCAGGAGGTTTGGGCGTCGTGCAGGTGGGAGCCTAAGCGGGAGATGGGGTGCGTGGTGTGTGTGCGTTTGTGTGTGGAAGAGGAGGTGGGACCAGGAGGTGAGGTGGCGGACTGGGATTGGATGGGGTGAGGTGGAGGGGTGCAGTTTGGCTGGGTGCGTGCGTGTGTCGCTGCCTGGCGGCGGCTAGGTTGGGTGTTGGTGGTTGGTGGGAAGTGGGGTAGCTAGGGTTTGCTCTAGATTTTTATCTGGAGGTGGCCGGCTGGGCTTTTGGGCCTGGCTGGCTGCCTCCCAAAAATAATGTAAATATTTTATCTGTTTAAAACGGGCTTTTGAAATCCGTTTGTAGACGAAACAAAATATTCCGGCCAAGCCCGGGTTTTGTGTTTGAATAAAGACGGGGCTTATTTAAAAAACAAAATAGGTTTTCGAAAATAGTTTTAGACAAAACCATGCATGATGATGATGATGCTCAAATGCAATGTGGCATGATGACATGAGCATGCGGTCATTATGATGCAATGCACAAACACACAGCGATTTTCTAGTAGTGGTTTTAGCGGGATGCCACAATAAGACACATATGGGCATATGTGACTCCAGTATTGGGGCACCTACGTACCACCAGGACCACTCACCTTATTCAAGGCGCACCTGGTTCATATGCACCTCAAGTAGTTGACAGGTGCGCCTCGAATAAGGGGGACGGCCAGATCTGGTCCGTACATAAAATACAGGATACGCACCCCTCATAGATGCGCCTCTAGTATTCAAATATAGAAGGTGCACCCTTGAGCGATGCGCCATGTATATTTAGTGGAGGCACTGGGATGGGCCTCCTATAAGCCTATCTCCTATAGGGTTTTCCCTAGTAGTGTTATCCTGCCACCACTGCATTATGTTGCAGTCGTCGTCCTCCTCCTTATTAGTAGCAACTATTGGACTATTTAGGTACTTTGCTAACTCTCCACCACCTTTAACCATGTTAGTTTGATAGGTAGAGCTCGATGAGGAGGAAGTACCAAATATCCCCTACCCCACACACACACTTTTTTCTTACTCTAACCGGCAATTGGTACCACTAGAGGTCGGTATTGCACAACTGGACCATACTTAGTCTCATACTTACTGTAAACTTCATGAAGCTTATCCTTAACATCAAGTGAATAATGATCATAGCTAACATTTATGGTAATACTTAAGAGCGTCAAAACCCCACTAAACCCATCCATTTTAGCCCTAGGATCCAAAATAATTGCAATCGCATACAACAAAGGGATAGTTTTCCAACATTTTAGGTTTTTTTCATGTTATAAACAACTACAAGTAAATTGGCATAGTTTTCATACTTCTTGAGGTGTTGGGCAATTTCTAAAATATAATGCACAATCATATGTGATGTGGGATAATAAACCCTAGATAAAGTTACAATTAAATCATAAAAGATTTGCAAAAACCTAAAGATTGAATCTGCAATGTGACAAGTATCATCACCAAGTAGATGTTACCCATCTGCTTGTGGAAAGTGTTCATTAACAAAATCTCCAAATTGCACTATGTCACCTAGAACTGACTTATGCATACAATATGTAGAGTTCCATATAACAGAGACATGTCTAGATAAAAACCATGATTAGGTACATCAATAAGAGCACAATATTTTTTGTAGTTCACAAGTCAGCAAGTCAGGTATTAGAAGCATTCAACCATGAAATTACCAAAAGCAATCTCTTAGTGTGTAGTTGTAGATCATCTAAGCACTTTTAGCAGTAAAATTAATTATACGACAAGCACAATGTTGATGAAGTAAAAAATGCATATAGTTCAAATGTAGGAATGAGGGAATTCATTGTAGTAGTATTTGTAGAAGCATTATCAAAAGTTACTACAGATATCTTATCGCATTGACCAAACTCACTAACCACGTTAAGTATAGCATTATCAATACTCTCACCATTATGCGACACGTAAATTAACTAAAATCTTCTGATCCTTTTATGTAGTTCACGGGAAAAGATAACATGATGAGCAACCACAGTATAATCTTTCTTAGCACTACCACTCTAAATATCAGATTGTCGTTGTATTGGGAACGGCAGTACCTAAGCAGGTTAGATAGAGGTGTGGGGACTAGCAGGGAAGCTCTCGACGGCGTCCGCAGGCGAGATTGGGTACAAGCAAGTGTAGCCAAGACACAGGAAGTACTCAGGTTCGGAGCCCTCGTGGTGAGGTAAAGCTCCTACTCCTGCCAATTTGACTATGAGTAGTATACGGGCTACAATCGCTCCTTGAGCTGTATTCTCTAGCTACTGCCTTAAATGCACTGAGACCAACCCTTGCTATGAGAACCTTGCCTCTCCTTATATAGGCAGAGAGGCAACGGTCTTACTGGCCAGTCCGGCTGGCGGGCCCCACAGGCAGGTCCCAGCCGGCTGGTCATCTACAGTATTCGGTACACTCACATCTCATCAGAGTATAAGTGGTAAGGTCATCGTGGGTACAGTGAACATCGTGCGAACCTGTCGTCAGCACCTGGCCACTGTTCCCGTGTCACCCCGCAAAGTCTTCGGTATGGCCGAGTGGTTGCGGGTCTTGTCATCGTACCAGGGCGTACCGTGCACTATGAAACATGTCGCACTGTCCTCTTGATTGAGTCTGGCTATGCTGATGTAGTCGGTCCCGTGCCTTGCTGCTCCTCGCGGTTCCGACTACCGTGAGGTAGCCGGCTTGACTTGCTCGTGTTCGGCTGCGCTCAGCCAGCCGGACGCGAACCGACTACCATGATTCTTGTCTGGTTGGGCTATCCGGAGGTCATCCCCCTGACACTAGCCCCCGAGCACGTGTAGATTTCTCCCTTAGGTGAAATGTGCGTGCCTCCTCTCCAACTTTGAAATTTTTGGCCGGCTACGCCTGGCGGTTGCGCTACCCGTGACGTCAGTGCTGACGCCAGCCATGTGCGCACGTGCCATCATTGCAATGCGGCGGGCAACGTAACATCCCGTCACACGTCGCCTCGGGAACTGCCGTCTGCCTCTTTGGTTTCTACTCCGGGATCGTCTGCGCGTCCCGCACCTGCAGAGGATCCTGTGCGGTGGGGAGGGCGAGGTGCGGCTCGATGGGCACCGCGTGGCACCGTGGACGGTTCCGCTTTCGGGTCTTTAAAAGGTCGCCCAGGGAGGGCAGTTCCTCCCTCTGTCGCTGCCTTCCTAGTTCTCCCTTGTGCCCTTGCCTTCCTCGCTCTGCCTTGCTTGCTGCTGCTGCCGTAGTCCGCTGCGCCGCCAGTTTAGCATCATCGGCGGTACGGGCCACCGCCACTCCTTAGCCGATGCGACGCCCAGCGAGCCGGAGATGGCCGCCGAGCGTGGAGCCTAGTGCGGCTCCTTCATGACGGAGGAGCACATCGAGAAGTATCGCGCCACCCGCGTGCTACCGCCGGAGATGGAAGTAGCGGTGCGGCTGGCGCCGGAGGAAGAGGAATCACCGCACCCGACGGAGGGGGAGCGAGTGATTTTTCTATCGCACCTCGCTCGTGGCTTCGCGATGTCGGTGCACCCCTTCGTCCTCACCTTCCTCGCCTTCTTCGACCTCCGCCTCCACCACCTCGGGCGAAACGCTTATCGCACGCTGGCTCACTTGCGTTCTTCGCGAGTTATGTCGGGATCCAGCCGGATCTCGGACTCTTCGCTGCTCTTCGGTCCGCCGCAGGTCCAGCTTCACCAAGGCCATCAGTGATGCGGCGGCGCCTCCATCTACTCCCGCATGTAGACCGGCTACCCCAAGTTCCGGCTGCAGGACACAGTGTGACGGTGGCAACAGTCGTACTTCTACGTCCACAACCTCACCGACGAGGACCGGATCAATCTGTCGGCTTTCCAGGATGTGGAATCTAGCCAGCAGCAATGGGATCTGAAGATCTATGGGGTGAAGGCGGAGTCAGATGCGATGCTGCAGCGCATGCGTGCCCTCGTCACTGCCGGCTTAACCGGTTTGGACATCACCCTCAGTTGGATGTCCCTACTGATGATGCTGCTGCAGCAGCGCGCGCACAAGATGTGCTTCTACTCTGGTCGGCTGGACCCGACCCGGATGTCCCGCCGTGATCCCTGCTACCACAACTTGAAGGAGTCGGTGTGGACGATTACAAAGGAGTGGATGTCGGAAGGCTGGAAGTTCGGGCTGGCCCCTACAGCCGTGACAACCGCGTGCCCTGGGTAAGTTTCTTGGCAGCCGGTTCTTCTGCTTGTGACTTTTTGCCGTCCGGCTAACCTCTTGTGCTTCTTTCTTCTTGGCAGATGTTCCCCTGTATCCTCCGGGAGGAGTGCGAGACCCCCCCCTCTAGAACTTCACGCCTGACCTTCCCGAGCCACGCGCTCGCCGGTCCGGCGAGGAGTGGATGGGGACGACGACATCTTCCCCAGCCGGAACGACGAGCCAGCCCCCGACCCCCACGCGAAGGTTGATGAGGAGGAGGAGGCCGCGCCGGCTCCTGAACCGACTCGGTGCCGTGCAACGGACGGCGACTCCAGCCGGTCCGGCGCTGGCGGGAGCGGCTCCAGCTAGTCCAGTGCTGGTGGGAGTGGCTCTAGCCGGTCCAGCGGAGGAGGTGGCAGGGAAAGCTGGCCCGCAGTGGAGGAGCCGGCCCCCAAGAGGAGCCGGACCGGCGCCCTTCCGCCTAGCCACCTTGGTCTCAAGAAGGGGCCACCCCCCGTGGTGCCGGGGTAAGTTCCTCGCTGGCCCTTATGCCCTTTTTTCCTCCTTTCTTCATGCCAATTTTTCTGTCTTTTGCTTATTTGCCTTTGTTTCCTTCTTGTCTTCTTTTGTTCAGTGCGCTGGTTTCTTTTGGTGCCGCGAGCCTGGCACGAGCGCCCACTGGCTCGCCACCCCGCGCGCCGGACACCGCGCCACCCCTATCTGCCTCCGCTCCTCCTCCTTCGTCCGGGGCACCATCTCCGCCACCGCCTTAGGCTGATCCGGCTGCCGCAGCCGGAGCAGGGGACGCTCCGCCGACCATGGTGGTTATGCACTTCTATTCTTGTAGACATTTGTGGGGCCTCCAAGTGCAGAGGTTTGTAGAACAGCAACAAGTTTTTTCTTAAGTGGATTACCCAAGGTTTATCGAACTCAGGGAGGAAGTGGTCAAAGGTATCCCTCTCAAGCAACCCTGCAATCAAGATATAAGAAGTCTCTTGTGTCCCCAACACACCCAATACACTTGTCAGGTGTATAGGTGCACTAGTTCAGCAAAGAGATAGTGAAATACAAGTGGTATGGATATAAGACAACGGTGCCAGAAAATACTTTGATGGCGTGGAAGAGACTAAAGGCAAACTGAAATATGGATGGAAGCAAGCAAACATGTAAAAGATCTAGTTGCAAACGGTGTTTCAATGCTTAGAAACAAGGCCTAGGGATCATACTTTCACTAGTGAACACTCTCATATAAATATATTCTTCTTTATGATACTACGCTGAACTACTCTCCGGTTGGACACTCTAATCCATGGTAGGGCTATAACAGCACACCTCAAAGTAAGCCTTTCCCATCTAGATAACCCTACACTGTCACCTTGAGCACTAGATGTTTCAAACAAACACCACAATTTCATAGAGACATCCAACTCCAAATATAACTCATAACAAGTATTTGTAATCTCTAGCCTAAGTGCCACCATGGTGTGCACACTGTCAACTTCACACACATGGGGAGAGCAGAGATCTATTAAAGCACTTGAGTAGCAAGGTAGATCTACTTGATTACAAAGCTCATGATCACGCATAGAGAGAGAGATGAACACATAGCTACCGGTAGAACCCTTAGCCTCAGCAACGGTGATGGAGATGGTGGTGGAGATCGATGGAGATGTCTCCGGGGGCACTTCCCCGTCCCGGCAGGGTGCTGCAACAGAGACTTTATGTCCCCCGAATCTCCCCTTCAGTGGCGGCAGCGATGCGGAACTTTTCGTGGCTGGAGGCTTGACGATTTAGGGTTTTTGCATCGGGAGGCATCTTATAGGCAAAGAGGCAAGGTCGGTGGGTGGCCAGGGGGCCCACACCACCTGGTGGCGCGGCCAGGGCTAGCCCGCGCCACCATATGGTGTGGCCACCCTATGGCTCCTCTCCGTCTCGTCTTCTGGCTCCGTGAGTCTTCTGGTAAAATATCGACTTTGGCTTTTGTCCGGTCCAATTCCGAGAATATTGATTTTCTGACTTTCCTGGAACCAAAAACAGTAGAAAACAGGCAATTGTTACTGTGGCACTTTTTTAATAGGTTAGTCCAAGAAAGTGTATAGAAAGTACTCCAAAGTTGGAACAAAACACAAGAAAGTAGATAAAACCAAGCATGGAACATCAAAAATTATGGATACGTTAGCAACGTATCAGTGATGCAACCGGAAACGGCTGTGCCTTCTTCACAAAGTGGAGGTAGTTTCCCTGCGGCAGCGCGGAGGGCCTCCGCCAGCAATGAGCTCGTGGTTGTCACCGACGACAACTCCGACGACGAGCCGGGGGAGGAGTGGCGGATGGCGGTGGCCGAGGCGAAGGAGTCGCTGGTCGCCAACACCATCAATGATGACGCCTTCTCTGCCGCTTCGCTAGTGGACCTTGCCGCCACCCTCGAGCTGGCGGTGAAGGAGATCCGGCTGCTCGAGGCTGCAGCCGGCGGCAACTGGACCCTGGAGCAGAAGCTTGCGGCTGCCAATGGGACCTCCCAGAGTAAGTCCCTTTAGCCGGATACAACTGCCGGATACTTCGATCTTTCCTCTTCTCCATTTTTTTGCTGATAGTCGATTTCCGCAGCTATCATGGTGTGCGCTAGGAAATCGATCGCCTGAAGAAGGTGAACGATCGGCTGAGCAAGTCCAATTCTATGCTTCGGCTGCATAATAAGGACTGGAACGCCAAGCTAGACGCGCTGGAGGCCACTGCGACACCACCCTCGCCCGCCGGGCCCAAGCTTTTGACCTCCTCGAGGCCCAGAACAAGGACCAAGAGAAGGAGGTCAAACGGCTGACGGTTCGGGAGAAGGCTCTAGTGGAGGAGCTGATGCAGGTCGGGCACAAGGCCAAGGGTAAGTTTTCTCTCCGACTATCTTCATCCTTCTAGATCCGGGAGACGGATCGGACGTTCCTCTTTTCTAATAGTTTTTTATCCCGGCATAGACCTGCTAGCGTATAACCGGCTGCAGGAGAACTGGCCGGGGGAGTAGCCGACTGCCCAGGAGGTGGTCGTCCTCCTTGGCGAGGAGGCCGCCAAGATTCGCCAGGCGGCTCAGGCTATCTTCATGTTTCTGTGGCCGGACACTCCGGTTCCGGAAGATGGCGCAGCTGGCGGCCAAGGTGGCAGAGGTGCCGGCTACCGTCGATCGCCTGAGGGATCTGGCGGCATGAACCGAGGCAGAAATGGCCTTGGCCCTGATGCTCTCTTGGTACAAGGGCGCCCGCGTCAAGAAGATCGACGGGGGCTTCCGTGTCGGCGCCGACCTTGCCACCATATGCCAGGCCCATCCGGAGCTCTGGGCCTCCGCCATCAAGATCGCCGATTACGCGGACGTCGACGAGGTCCTCACCGACTCGGAGTCTGCCGGCACGCCTGATGCGGAAGCCTCATCGTAGCCGACTAGGGGGGACGCCGGAGCCGGATCTTCCAACGCGCCTCCTTCGCCTCTCGGGACCACTTCCAACCAGGATCCTCCACATGGCAAGGGCCCTGCCGCCTAGACGTAATCCCTGGAATGCCGGGTGGACCTGTATTTATTTTGCTTGTTTGAACCTTGTCTTGTGTGCCGGCTGTCTCTGATGCCGGGTGAACTTATGGGAGCTTCGTCTCCTCTTTTTTATCCAACTGAACTATTTGTCTTGCTTCCAACTTGTGATTTTTGTGCGCTTTGAAGTTTTTATATTTCACCGGTTGAATTTATCCGGTTGTCTTCACTCGGCTGAACGCCTTTAGCCGGGGGAACTCCAACTCCAGTGGGGGGGCGCTAGCGCACCCACTGGGTGTAGCCCCCGAGATTCGGAGTAGCTGGAATAGCCAGGTGCTTCGAATCTTCTTTCTTTTCTTCAAGTCTTTAGCTTCATCCGACTAGACACCTCTAGCCGGCTACCCCAACTTGGGAGGTACCCGGTTACTTTCGCCGGCTGAACATCTGCAGCCAGGGGAACTTCAATTCTAGTGGGGGCGCGCCAGCGCACCCACTGGGTGTAGCCCCTAAGATTCGGAGTAGCTGGCGTAGCCAGGTGCTTCGAATCTTCTTCTTTCTTTTCTTCCTGCCCTTGCCCTCACCTGGGCTCCAAATATCTGACTAAACGCCTTTGGCCGGTCGGAAACTACAAGATTCCACTAGGAGCACGCCAGCGCACCCAATGGGTGTAGCCCCCGAGATTCAGAGCGCTTGATGAAGGCAAGGACTTCAAATCTTCATCCTTCTTGAATTCTGACTCGATGTAGTCGTACAAAACAAACATATATACATTCCCACCCATTAATAGGTTAGTCGGTTAAGGTAGTGCCTTTTAGCCGAAAGGCAGATTTAATTTTCAAAAACTAGCTTGTGCTTCTCTGGACACTTAGTCATTTTCCCGTTTGCTCTGCTATTTATGCTACATCCTTGCCGGGCAGTCGGGTTGCGATCTGCAGGCAGAATCTAAGGGAGCTGACAGTACATTGTGCACGGTACTGACGGCTTAGTAGCCGGATCGTCTCAAACTAGTTGCAAGGCCGGGATGCCCGATCCATCGCATCTCCTCCCCGTTTTTCATGTGGGATGCCTCAGGCTTTTGCTCTTGTTAGCCGGACAGCTGGGTTGTGGTCTATAGCCAAGACGAAGAGTGGGCCTCTGACATCATCGCACACTACTCAGCCGGTTTGTTGATTTAGCAGGTCGGGCTAGCCAGCGAGCCCCCGGGTAGGGGTTGCCGGAGCCAGAAAACTGAACCGGAAACAAATATACACAAATTTCTAGCAAGGAGCCCCTGAGCATCTCGTAGGGGTCTGCATTTTCATTCATAGGGTTTGTGGGATACATACACTGTCTGGTGATTAGGTGTAAAATGGGCGGAGCAGGGCCGCGTTCCAGGGGCGCTCTGTCTCTTCATCCGACTTGTCCATCTTGTTCTTGCACGGCTGCTGCGTGTCGATGAGGTAGTAGGAGTTGTTGTACAACGTCCTACTGATGATGAAGGGGCCCTCGCAGGGCGGTGACAACTTGTGCATGCCCTTCGTGTCTTGCACCAGCCGGAGAACCAGATCGCCCTCGCGAAATGCGACAGGGCGGATCCGGCTCGAATGGTAGTGGCGTAGGTGTTGCTGGTACATGGCTGATCTAGACAGCGCCAGCTCGCGGGCCTCCTCGAGGAGGTCCACGCCATCCTCCCGCGCCTCCTGGTTGGCATTTTCATCGTAGAGGAGCTTGCGTGGTGAGTCGAACTCGATGTCCGTGGAGAGGATGGCTTCCGAGCCATGGATGAGGATGAACAGGGTGAAGCCGGTTGACCTATACGACATGGTGCGGAGGCTCCACAGCACAGCCAGAAGTTCCTCAATCCAGCATATGAGCGACCGCTCCAAGGGCTCGATGAGTGATACATTGGAAACGTATCTATAATTTTTGGTGTTCCATGCTTGTTTTATATCTACTTTCTTATGTTTTGTCCACACCTTGGGAGTACTTTTACACATTTTCTGGAACTAACCTATTAACAAGATGCCACAATGCCAGCTACCTGTTTTCTGCTTTTTTGGTTCCAGGAAAGTCAGAAAATGAATATTCTCGGAATTGGACGGGACAAAAGCCAAAGTTGATATTTTACCGGAAGACTCATGGAGCCAGAAGACAAGACGGAGGGGGCCATAGGGCGGCCACACACCCCTTGGTGCGGGCAGCCCTAGGCCGTGCCAAGGCATGGTGTGGGCCCCCTGGCCGGCCACCGACCTTGCCCCTTCGCCTATAAGAAGCCCCCGATGCAAAAACCCTAAATCCGAGAGCCTCTAGCCACGAAAAGTTCTGCAGCACCGCCGCCACCGAAGGGGAGATCTTGGGGACAGAAAGTCTCTATTCCGGCACCCTGCTGGGACGGGGAAGTGCCCCCGGAGCCATCTCCATCGATCTCCACCACCATCTCCATCGCCGTTGCTGATTCCCATGATGATGAGGGAGTAGTTCTTCCTCGAGGCTAAGGGTTCTACCGGTAGCTATGTGTTCATCTCTCTCTATGCATGATCATATTGTGATCATGAGCTTTGTAATCAAGTAGATCTACCTTGCTACTCAAGTGCTTTAATAGATCTCTGCTCTCCCCATGTGTGTGAAAGTGACAGCATGCACACCGTGGTGGCACTTAGGCTAGAGATTACAAATACTTGTTATGAGTTATATTTGGAGTTGGATATTTCTATGAAATTGTGGTGTTTGTTGGAACCATCTAGAGCTCAAGGTGACAGTGTGGGGTTATCTAGATGACGAAAGCGAACTTTGAGGTGTGCTGTTATAGCCCTACCATGGATTAGAGTGTCCAACCAGATAGTAGTATCATAAAGAGAAGATATTTATATGAGAGTGTTCACTAGTGAAAGTATGATCTCTAGGCCTTGTTTCTAAGCATTGAAACACCGTTTGTAACTAGATTTGTTACATGTTTGCTTACTTCCTTCTTTATTTCAGTTTGCCTTTAGTATTTTCCACGTCATCAAAGCTATTTTCTTGCACTGTTACCACTTATAATTATCCATACCACTTGTATTTCACTATCTCTTTGCCGAACTAGTGCACCTATACACCTGACAAGTGTATTGGGTGTGTTGGGGACACAAGAGACTTCTTGTATCTTTATTGCAGGGTTGCTTGAGAGGGGATACCTTTGACCACTTCCTCCCTGAGTTCGATAAACCTTGGGTGATCCACTTAAGGGAAACTTGCTGCTGTTCTACAAACCTCTACACTTGGAGGCCCAACAACTGTCTACAAGAATAGAAGTGCATAGACATCAATGAGGCACGGCTTGATGCCGGCTAGCACTAAGCTGTTTACCCTTTCGACTTTCCCATTGGATTGCGGGTGCATAACAGAAGCAAGGTCTAGCCGGATGCCCTTGTTGCTGCAGAACCGGGCGAAAGCCCCCTTGGTGAAATTCGTGCAGTTGTCGGTGATGATGCTATTGGGGTATCCGAACCAGTTAATGATGTCGGTGAAGAAGGTGACGACTATCGCCCCATCCATCTTCCGGATAGGCTTGGCCTCTATCCACTTTGTAAACTTGTCCACCACCACCAGCAGATGGGTCATGCCTGTGCGCACCCGCTTGAAGGGACTGACATTGTCGAGGCCCCAGACAGCAAAGGGCCAGGTGATCGGTATGGTTTTGAGCACCACAGTCGGCATGTGCCTGAGCTGCCCGAAGCGCCGGCACTCGTTGCACGCGTGGACTAGCTGCTCGGCATCCTCGAGGGCGGTGGGCCAATAGAAACCCTGGCGGAACGCCTTGGTGACTATTGCCCTGGATGAAGCGTGATGCCCGTACTCGCCCTGGTGGATGTCCTTGAGCTGCCGGTAGCCTGTGTCCACATCGACACACCGCTGGAAGACGCCGGATACGCTGCGCTTGTACAGTTCCTTGTTGTTGATGGTGTACGTGTGTGCGCGCCGCTAGATTTGCCTAGCCTCCACCTCGTCATCCGGAAGCACTCCATTGGCGATGTAGTTCATGAAGGGTTGCGCCTAGGATGGTATCTCCCGGATAGTGAGGATGCTTCCGCTCTCCGGTTGAGGGTCGTCGGGGGGTTGTCCGGATGAGGTACCCGGAACGGCAGCCCCCGAGCTGCTTGATGAGTCGGCAGCTGATGACCCACAAGTATAGGGGGTGTGTCGCAGTATTTTCGAGGGAAGTGAAACCCAATTTATTGATTTGACACAAGGGGAGCCAAAGAATATTTATAAGCCTTAACAACTGAGTTGTTAATTCAGCTGCACCTGGAAACAATCTTGCTCATAGCAGTTTATCAGTAGCAATAGTTTTGTAATAGCAATAGCAAAGTAATAGCAGTAGTAAAAGTAAAGACAGTAGTAACAATTGCAGTAAACAGTAGGATGAAAGCGCAGTAGGCATAGGGATGGATGGACGGGCGTTGCATGGACAAGACAATTCATATGGCAATCAAAACATAGGGCATTTGCAGATAAATAAGATAAAGCATCCAAGTACTAAATAATCATAGGCATGTGTTCCATATATAGTCATACGTGCTCGCAATGAGAACTTGCACAACATCTTTTGTCCTGTCAGCCCGTTTGCAGCGAGGCCTCAAGGCAACTACTAGCAATTAAGGTGCTCCTTTTAATAGAGCACCGGAGCAAAGCATTAACAGTCCGTGAACACATGTGATCCTCACATCAAAGCCATTCCCTCTGGTTATCCCGATTGCTATCACTTCGAGGCCTTTGGTTCCGGACAACAATATGTGTAAACAACTTGTAGGTAAGACCATAAACAATACTATCATAATGAATGAATAACATGTTCAGATCTAAAATCATGGCACTCGGGTCCTAGTGACAAGCATTAAGCATAACAAGTTGCAACAAAGTCAAAAAGGACTAATAATAGATACTAGGCACCATACCCTAACAATCTGATGCCATTACATGAACGATCTCATCCAATCCCTACCATCCCCATAGCCTACAGCGGGGGATTACTCACTCATAGATGGGGAAACATGGATGGTCGATGGAGAAGCGATGGTGATGATGATGGCGATGATCTCCTCCAATTCCCCGTCCCGGCAGGGTGCCAGAACGGAGTTTCTGGTTCCGAATCACGGAATCTAGTGGTGGCAGCGCAGCGGAACTCTTTCTAGAAAAATGTCGAACCCCCCTAGGTTTTAAGGTTAGGAGGCATCTTATAGGCGAAGAGGGAGGCCGAGGGGGTGACCGAGGTGGCCACACCACCCCCAGGTGCGACCTGGCCTGGCCCACGCGACCAGGTGGTGTGGACCCCTCGTGGCCCTCCTCCATCTTGTCTTCTGGCTCCGTGAGTCTTCTGGTGAAATAGGATTTTTGGCATATTTTCCGGGATTTTTCCTGATAGTTGATTTTCTGCACAAAAACTAGACACCAAGGTAATTCTACTGAAAACAGTGTTAGTCCGTGTTAGTTGTTTCCAAATCACACAAGTTTAGAGGAAAAACAATAGCAAAAGTGTTTGGAAAAGTAGGTAAAAAGTAGGTACGTTTTGGACGTATTAACTCCCCCCAAGCTTAGCTTATTGCTTGTCCTCAAGTAATTCAATTGAAAACTGAGTGCGATAAAAGAAACTTTCACGGACATATTTGCTTCATGAGATGTATATATTCTCAGCATATGATCAACTACTTAGGCAATTCATAATAAAGAGTATGCAACTAAGTTTACTTAATAGTCATTACAAGCTATGAAGAGATTCCAACTCAAATAATAATAAATAGCATGAAACATAAACATAAGCAACATTGCAATGCTCATAACAAGGTATGATAGAGTGGTATCTCGCTTGCCTTTGATTGTAGAGCAAACATAAATGCCAAGGCACCTCTGAAGTTCAAGTGAAGACTAGAAGTAAAGATATCAAAGATACAAGCATCAAGGTCATGACACAATTAATCTGGTTTTGAGACAAGCATATTACACTAAGAATGACAACTATGCTCTCAAGAAAGTGCTCATAGAATATGTGGTGACTCAACAAGGAAATGAAAAGGTTTTGAAAAGTTTGAAAGGCTTTCAAATGCTGAAAGTATGGTACTCATTAGTTTTGAGATCTCATTGCCCCTATCATAAGCATCTTTAAATGGTTAAGGTGAAAGTGAGGTCCAATCTGAGTTATATGCTTAACAGACCATAAACTAGAAATCTCATGTCCCTTGAGTATGGGGGGCGCTCCTCATGCTACTCAACTTTAGTTACCGGTAAGTTCTTGTCATAGTAAATACATGCGTATCATAGAGAACCGCCAACGGGGTACCCCTTGCCCGATGATACAGAAGAATCCCCATATCAAAATGACAAGGCAAGTAGACAACAAGCATCTCAGCAGTCTTCTTTTTTACCATGGGAAAATTGTGCTTTTTTCTCTCTTTCCTCTTTTCTCATCATCTCTTTTTTTCTTTTTCTCAACAACTATCTCTCCTTTTTTATAAGAAGAATGCTTCATAGATTGCTCATTATGGTTACGCTGCAGGTTTCCACCATGATTAGGCATGGATTAGACCGGCGGCCCGGGCATTTCTCTAACACACATACATAACTCCATGGACTTACAAGCTCCCCTTTTATTTCACACCGACGACATCCGCACACAAAAGAGCATGATATCAACTGGGTATACATTTACAGGTGTTGAAAGCGTTCCCCGTGACAGCATGGTTCTACTAATCCCCAGCCTATAATTTGCAAGCATATAACTTTCATGGACAGTCACAATGGTTCAGGTTTTAAGTGCAAGAAATAAAGTGTGCCATCAAGTTCGTGAGAGCTTTACTAACTAACTTTCTCATAACAAGCAAACATTTTATTCGGAAGAAAACAAGGCATACTGAATATGCACGGAAAAGCAAATGATGCTAATAGGTAGGTATGGTGGACACTTTTGGCAATATTGGTTTTGGGGAATTGGAAACACGAGTAGAGCTCATACTTAGTGCAAGTGAAGGCTAGCAATAGCAAGGGAGCGACAAACGAGAGAGCAATAACTGTCATAATCATGCTTGCAACAAAACAGGACTAATCATGGCATGAAAGTGATTCAAGACCCCTGAGGCAAAATAATTGATCGAGGCTTAACTGATTATTGTTTCAGTCATATGCATGCATGAGCTTGTGCCTAGTCAATTCAAGTGAAACATTCAGAGGAGGATACCACAGTGTCATACCAAGTTATGAATAGAGCAATGCAAGCAAACATTCATATGACATGCTACAAACTATTAGCAAGCTGGAGCTAATCATAAGAAAGCAAGATCTACTAAGCATCCATAAATAACATACGCCCTACATGAACAGATTAAGCATGCCCACAATGATGAGTATATGTACAAAAATGAAAACAAATAGAGTTCTTTACCAGCCTCTTACCACACCTCAAGTTGTCATTAATCCTCATTATTGCCCTTCACTTGTGTGGCTTGAATAATAACATGAAACCAAATTCCACTGAGGACTGCTGAACCCTGCAAAAAACTTCACAAAACCAAAGAAGAACAACAAATATTTTTGGGTTTTCAATTTTTAAAGGCAAGAACCAAAAAGGAAGAACAAGTAAAGCAAAATCTTTTTGGGTTTTTCGAATAATTAAGACAAGGCCAAACGGAAGAAGCAAACAAAGAGAAACAAAGAAAATATTTTTGGTCTTTTTCTGTTTTAGAAAGCAAAAGTAAAGAAAGAACAAAAACTAAAAAGAGAACGAAGCATGGATATACAAAGTACCAACTAAACATGATATGTAGATGAGCGTGATGTCGGTGTACCTCCCCCAAGCTTAGGCTTTTGGCCTAAGTGGGTATCAATCCCAACGAGGGTAAGGGTTCCAAGCAGGCGGGTCATGGTAAGAATGATCGTGGTTAGGCCCTTGGGAAGAAGAAATAGCTCCCCAATCATAGGTAGGCTACTGATATGAAGACTCCCCCTCATTCGAAGGCTGGACCGAATCATCTGTAACCTCCCTTCCAGTATCCTGCTCCTGTTGGGAGAGCTCCCCCAGGTATGCATCGAGTTCTTCCTCGGTGAGTGACCATCCTACCCTGGTATCAAGGTTAAACAAAACAGGTGCAGGCAAAAGAACAACTCGCTCGGACTTACTCCTTCTCGAATCAGCCTTGAGAAAGGTTATTTCATAAGACAAATCACTCAAATTAGCCCAAGAAGAAACAAATTTATGCTGTATCATTGAATTAAGGTCAAGCCTCTCTATGGGAAACTGTAGGTCTAGATGATGAGGCGCTGCACCATGCAAAGCTAATAAACAAGAGGCGATGAGGCCTCCATAGATTCCACCTTTCTCGCGGTTAGCAGCAAGATGGAAAGCTATCAAGACACCCAAGTTATAAGTCATATCTCATTTTAAAGCAGCTGATATAAATGCTAGATCATATGAGGATAACTTATTAGCGGTTTTCCTAGCAAGAGCACACTTGGCAATAAAGTAAGCAAAGTAGCGAATAGACAGGAGATGAATGTTACGGATTTTCCCACTCTCCTTTGAAAAGCTGCTCCCTTGGAAAATCTCCGCATACAAGTCCATGAGTGGTGCAGGTCGCTCTTTAATCCTTTCACACGATCCCCACTGGGGTACTTTAATAGTTGCACAAAAGTCATCAAAAGGAAGGTTGACAGCTATATTGTAAATTTTGTAGTGAACCATGGGGTTAGGCAAAGAGCAACTAAATCGAAAGTCCTGCACCACAGACATAGTTAGTTTCACAAATTGGTAAGGTTCATCTTCCACAAAATGCTCCAATCCTGCATTAGCAATTAAAGTATGGAAATCCTGAGAAATCCCTGCAGCCCTCATGAATTCGGAGCATGGATAGATGGAAGGAAAAACTTCCTCCTCTTGGTGAACCTTCATAACCTTAGGCACCCTCAGTTCATGTTGGTTGAGTTGGTGTTCATTCGTCTTCTATTCTGAAATTCAAACATCCATTACACAAGTGATTGCAAAGTGAATACATAATGAAGGGAACTACTCATAGGGACTTGTAAGAGGCCTAAACATGCATAAAAATAATATCTCTAAGCATTTAACAAGGCTAGAAGCTCTCATAACCTATCACCTACAGCAGCAAAATACTCAAGATATAAACCACTAAACATAAATCTACTTGGACAAGCGGAGGAGTCACATACCGGAGAACAAATGCTCCAAATTTCAGCAGCAAAGATGGGCTGAGCAAGGAGATCAAAAAATCATGGACAAGAATAGCAAGAACGTGATTTCGAGCAATGAACTGATGTCTTCTCGGGAGAGAGAAGGAAGTGGCAAGTGAGAGAGTGAGTGGAGGGCCAGGGGGTGCCACACCATGGAAAGCGTGCCTGGCTGGTGCGCCAACCGGTGGTGTGCCACAGGCCCCCGGTACTCTCCCAAAGACTTCTGCCCCTTTTTCACGTAAAAAATTAATATGAATTTTCTGGAATTTTTCGAGACATTTTATTTTTGAGCAATTTTCAGGTGTGGATGAATGATTTTCTGACAGAAAGATTTTTTTTGGAAAGATGCAAAAGCAAAACAAAACTAAAACTTCAGAAGTTCTAAGACACTCTAATATGCAAGCAACTAACAACAGAAAAGTAAACTAAGCGAAAGCAAAAAACTAAAATGGATAAAATAAAAGTAAGCAAAGATAATTATGGTGAAAACATTGTTTTGTTCATTAAAATCCCTTTGTTAACAAGGTTGATCAGGTCTTGTTACCAAAGCAATTTTATATGAAACAAAACTTTGTATTCCACTAATGATTATGTTACCTCAACCTTGATAGCAATGGTCCCAATCATAACAGTTTCATACTTTTCTCGTGGTATGGGACAATATATTTCTCCAACTTGGATGCCCTCAACATGTTCAATTGAATTTAAGCCATAAGTCCTATCAATCTTCTTGGGGAAATAGACAGAATGCTCCCTGTCATTAACATTAAAAGTCACCTTTCCTTGATTACAATTAATAACAGCTCCTGTAGTATTAAGAAAAGGTCTCCCAAGAATAATAGACATATTATCATCTTCAGGCATTTCAAGCACAACAAAATCAGTTAATATCAAGCAATTATGAGCCACTTGAATAGGTACATCCTCACATATACCAACAGGAATAGTAGTAGATTTATTAGCCATTTGCAAAGATATATCAGTTGGTATTAGTTTTTCCAATTGAAGTCTCTTATAGAGAGAATAAGGCATAACACTAACTCCTGCTCCCAAATCACACAAAGCAGTTCTAACATAACTATTTTTAATAGAGCACGGAATAGTTGGAATCCCTGGGTCTCCAAGTTTCTTTGGAACCTTACCATTAAAGGAATAATTAGCAAGCAAAGTAGAAATTTCTTCATTAGGGATCTTCCTTTTATTCGAGACAATATCCTTCATATACTTTGAATAAGGAGGCAATTTAATAGCATACTTGAATAAGGAGGCAATTTAATAGCATCAGTCAAAGGAATTTGCAAGAATAAAGGTTTCATCCACTCACAAAACTTATTATAGTGTTCATCTTCCTTTGACTTGTGTTTCTTATCAGGGAAAGGCATAGGTTACCCAAGGCTCTCTTTCACTACCATGTTTCTTAGCAACAAAATCTTCTTTAGTGTATTTAGTATTCTTAGTGTGCCTTTCAGGTTCTTCAACTTTTTCTTTATCAGGAGCATCATTTTCCTCATTACCACTTTCAGTTTCAGCATCAGACACAGATATACTATTAGGATCCTTAGCAGGTTCAGAGGATTCTACAATAGTTTTATGTTTCTTTTTTCTTTTCTTAGGAGTAGTACCACTATTTTTAGCTTGTTGAGAATCCTACTCAATTCTTTTAGGATGCCCCTCAGGATATAGAGGATCCTGGGTGGCAGCACCACTTCTAGTTCTAATTTCATAAGCATGTTTTTCTTTAGCAGCATTAACTAGCAAGTCTTTTTGTACCTTAATAAGCTGATCAATTTGAGTTTGAACCATTTGAAAATGTTTAATAAGCATTTTGACATCATTAGAGGTTCTCTCCACAGTATCTTTTAACTCAATAATGGCTCTAGAGTTTTCCATTAAATGATTTTGCACCCTTTTATTAAAATTATCTTGCTTAACAATAAAAACATCAAATTCTTCTAAGCATTGATCAGGAGGTTTAAAGTAAGGAATATCACCTTCATCAAAATGTTGGAGAGAGTGTACCTCAATAGTGGATGAGTGGGATATTGGCTTACATAATTCTTCTATAGGAGGTAAATTCTTGACGTCTGTAGCTTTAATTCCCTTCTCCTTAAGACATTTCTTAGCTTCCTTCATCACTTCATCATTTAGTTCGATAACTCCCCTCTTCTTTGATATTGGTATAGGCACAGGGATAGTTGGTTCAGGTATAGTTGTCTCAGGTATAGCTGGTTCAGGAGGAGTCTAATCTTCATAATTCTTGCTTATTCTAGCCATTAATTCCTCACCTTCCTTGGGAGTCCTATTCCTGAAAACACAATCAGCACAACTATCCAGGTATGTCCTAGATTCTTCAGTTAGTCCATTATAAAATATGTCAAGAAGCTCATTCTTAGGTAATGGACATCCAGCCTGTGCATGAATCAAAGCACAAAACCTTGCCCATGATTCAGGCAATATCTCTTTTTCTCCCTGTTTAAAATCAAAAAGTTCCTGCAAAATAGCATGTCTAGCACTAGGAGGAAAATATTTCTGAAGGAAGGTACTAATCAAGCAATCAGGGCTGTCAATAGATCCAGGAGGTAAATTATTAAACCAAGTTTTAGCTTCTCCTTTCAGCGAGAAAGGGAAAATTTTAGCAACAAAGTAGGTGCGTATCTTAATATCATCAGAAAACAGGCCACTCATGGTAGAAAGCTCAGTCATATGTGCTACAACACTTTCATTCTTAGTCCCACAAAAAGGTTCTTTCTCAACAATAGTTATGTAAGATAAATCAAGAGAGAAATCTTAATCCTTATCTTTAATGTTTATGGGAGATGTAGCAAACTTAGCATTAGGAGACAATTTGGGTTTTATAGTACGCCTCTCAAGGTGAATCTTAATAGCACTCCTATCATGGGTGTTTTGACATTCTTTAATAAATTCATCGGTCATCTCTATATAACCATCTTCAATATCATAGCTCTCTCTAGACTCAGGTGAACTGACAGGTGTAGTAGTGTCTTCATTAGGAGTCTCAGTATTTCCAGCTATAGTTCTAGCAATCGTAGCATCTAGGAAAGGACCTAATGAACCACTCTTATCAAGCACAGTAGAAGCAGCATCATAAGTATCAGAAGTTTCAGATTCAGCATAGTAACAGTATGTGTAGCATGTGTGTGTGGTGGTGTAAGGAACTTACTCATAACAGACGGTGAATCAAGAGCAACAGAGGTGTTCATAACCGTACCTCTCCTTATAGTGGATGGTGAAATAGGAACCTTGCCATCACGAGACTTACCCATGATGGATGGATGGCGGCGAACAATAGTGATTCCAAGTGATATTGATAAATAGAGTTATGCTCCCCAGCAACGGTGCTAGAAAATAGTCTTGATGACCCACAAGTATAGGGGGTGTATCGCAGTATTTTCGAGGGAAGTGAAACCCAATTTATTGATTCGACACAAGGGGAGCCAAAGAATATTTATAAGCCTTAACAACTGAGTTGTCAATTCAGCTGCACCTGGAAACAATCTTGCTCACAACAGTTTATCAGTAGCAATAGTTTTGTAATAGCAATAGCAAAGTAATAGCAGTAGTAAAAGTAAAGACAGTAGTAACAATTGCAGTGAACAGTAGGATTAAAGCGCGGTAGGCATAGGGATGGATGGACGGGCGTTGCATGGACAAGACAATTCATATGGCAATCAAAACATAGGGCATTTGCAGATAAATAAGATAAAGCATCCAAGTACTAAATATCATAGGCATGTGTTCCATATAGTCATACATGCTCGCAATGAGAACTTGCACAACATCTTTTGTCCTGCCAGCCCGTTTGCAGTGGGGCCTCAAGGGAACTACTGGCAATTAAGGTGCTCCTTTTAATAGAGCACCGGAGCAAAGCATTAACACTCCATGAACACATGTGATCCTCACATCAAAGCCATTCCCTCCAGTTATCCTGATTGTTGTCACTTCGGGGCCTTTGGTTTCAGACAACAATATGTGTAAACAACTTGGAGGTAAGACCATAAACAATACTATCATAATGAATCAATAACATGTTCAGATCTGAAATCATGGCACTCGGGCCCTAGTGACAAGGATTAAGCACAACAAGTTGCAACAAAGTCAAAAAGCACTAATAATAGATACTAGACACCATGCCCTAACAATCTGATGCCATTACATGAACGATCTCATCCAATCCCTAGCATCCCCATATCCTACAACGGGGGATTACTCACTCATAGATGGGGGAAACATGGATGGTCGATGGAGAAGCGATGCTGATGATGATGGCGATGATCTCCTCCAATTCCCCGTCCCGGCAGGGTGCCAGAACAGAGTTTCTGGTTCCGAATCACGGAATCTGGTGGTGGCGGCACAGCGGAACTCTTTCTGAAAAAATGTCCAACCCCCTAGATTTTTAGGTCAGGAGGCATCTTATAGGCCAAGAGGGAGGCTGAGGGGGTGACCGAGGTGGCCACACCACCCCCAGGCACGGCCTGTCCTAGCCCGTGTGGCCAGGTGGTGTGGGCCCCTCGTGGCCCTCCTCCGTCTTGTCTTCTGGCTCCATGAGTCTTCTAGTGAAATAGGATTTTTGGCATATTTTCCGGGATTTTTCCTGATAGTTGATTTTCTGCACAAAAACTAGACACCAAGGTAATTCTGCTGAAAACAGTGTCAGTTCGTGTTAGTTGTAGCCAAATCACACAAGTTTAGAGGAAAAACAATAGCAAAAGTGTTCGGGAAAGTAGATACATTTTGGACGTATCAGCAGCCCCCGGGTCTTGCGAGCCGGAGGGTACGGACTTGCCAGAGTTGGTGCGAGCCTTCTTCTTTGCAGGTTCTGCCGGCTCTACGTCTACCGTGCCATTAACCGGAGCGCTCCCTGCCCAGATAATGGAATTCGACTCGGGAGACGGTTTGATGGAGGGCTTGCGCAGATGCTCCAAGGAGACCCCTGGTGGGATCGCTTGCCTGATGGATCCAATTCATGCGAGCGAATCGGTTGCCTCGTTGTTGACGCGAGGGACATGATGGAACTCACATTCGTCGAAGCAGGCGCTGAGCTTCTGTACGTGGAACCGGTAGAGAGCCATGTTTGCATCACGGGCATCCCACTCTCCGGATACCTGCTGGACCACCAAATCCGAGTCGCCGAAGCAAAGGATCTGGTTGACACCAATCTCCCTAGTTAGCCGAAGGCCATGCACCAGTGCCTCGTATTCGGCAACGTTGTTGGAGGCCTTGAAGTGGATCTGGAGGACGTACTCCAGCCGGTCTCCTTTGGGCGAGGTGAGCACGATGCCGGCTCCCAAGCCCCGAGCATCTTCGAGCCGTCGAAGTGCATCCTCAAGTGGTCCGAATCAGGAACCGGTGGGAGGTACTAGGTCTCGGCCCAATTGACGAGGAAGTCCGCCAGATCTTGCGACTTGATCGTGATCCAGGGCTCATACTAGATGGAGTAGGCGGCGACCTCGATGTCCCACTTGGCGACTCGGCCGGTGGCGTCCTTGTTGCCGGGTGCGGTGCACACGACCTTAATCGGATGCTCTTGGAAGTAGTGCTTGAGCTTCTTGCACGCCAGGTACACAGCATAACACATCTTTTGGTAGTGGGGGTAGTTCTGCTTAGAGAGGGAGAGAACCTCGCTGAGGTAGTAGACAGGTCGCTGAACCGGCTGAGCCTTGCCTTCCTCGGGGTGCTCCACCACCAGGACGACACTGACGACCCGGCTGATGGCTGCTATATAGAGCAACATTGGCTCCTTGCTAGCCGACGTGGCTAGAACCGGTGCTGTGGATAGCATGCGCTTGAGGTCGTGAAAAGCAGCGTCGGCCTGCAAGGTCCAGGAGAACTTGTCCGTCTTCTTTATCAGCTGGTACAACAGAAGTGCCTTCTCCCCCAACCGGTTGACGAAACGGCTGAGGGAGGCCAAGCATCCGGTGAACTTCTGGACTCCAAGCAAGCTCCTAGGCGGTTGCATTCTCTCGATGGCCACAATCTTCTCCGGATTTGCCTCGATCCCTCGTTGTGAAACAAGGAAACCGATTAGCTGGCCGGATGGGACTCCGAAGACGCACTTCTCTGAGTTCAGCTTCATCTGGTACTGCCGGAGGTTGCCAAAGGTCTCTCCCAAGTCCTCGAGGAGGGTGCGCTTTTCCTTTGTCTTGATGACCACATTGTCCACATAGGCATGCACGTTTCGGCCGATCTGTGAGTGCAAACATTTCTACATACAGCGCTGATAGGTAGTGCCTGCATTTTTTAGACCGAAAGGCATGGTTACATAACAGAAAGCCCCGTATGGGGTGATAAACGATGTCTTTATCTGGTCAGCCAGGTTTAACCGGATCTAATTGTAACCGGAGTAACAATCCAAGAAGGACAAGAAATCATAGACGGCTGTGGAATCGATAACTTGATCGATACTGGGCAAAGCAAAGGGGTCTTTCGGGCATGCCTTGTTCAGGCTGGTGTAGTCGATACACATGCGCTAGGTCTTGTTCTTCTTCAACACCAGGACTGGGTTGGCCAGCCAGTCCGGGTGGTACACCTCCATGATGAACCCGGCTGCAAGGAGCCGGGTGATCTCGTCACCAATGATCTTTCTTTTCTCCTCTGCGAACAGGCGCAGAGGCTGCTTGATCAGCTTGGCATCCGGCTGCACATGAAGCGAGTGCTCGGCGAACTCCCTCGGCACACCTGGCATGTCCTTTGGTGACCATGCGAAGATGTCCCGATTCTCATGGAGGAAGTCGACGAGTGCGCCTTCCTATTTGCTATCCAAGTTGGCACCAATGGTGACGAACTTGGTCGGGTCGGAGGGGTCGAGCAGAATTCTCTTCGTCTCCTTTGCCGGCTGGAAAGTTGCTTCTCCAGCCGGCTTGCTGCTAGCCGGCATTTCTTGCTGGGCTATGGCCACGTTGCGCATGATCACGTTCTTCTCTTCGGCTATGATGAGGGCCTCTGCCAGCTTGGAGCCAGCTGAGGCGCACTCCATCGACCGCCTTAAGCAGCCGGCGACGGTGATCACGCCATTTGGTCCCGGCATCTTTGTCTTGAGATACGCGTAGTGGGGGACGACCATGAATTTGGAGAGGGCGGGGCGCCCGAGGAGAGCATGGTAGGAGCTCGTCAGGTTCACCACCTCAAACCATATCGGCTCACGGTGGAAGTTCTCCTCGTTCCCGAAGATGACATCCAGCTGGATTTTACCCAGCGGGGCGCAAGCCGGTCCTGGCAGTATGTCGTGGAACGTCATGGTAGTCGGACGCAGGTCGCACTCGCGGATGCCAATCTTCTCCAACAAGGACAGAAAGAGAAGGTTGAGGCTGCTACCTCCATCGATGAGGACGCGTGAGAAGCGGCAAGTGCGCTCGTTGGAGACGATGAGGGGGTCAAGCACCATGGCGTAGCCCCCAGGAATCGGAAGCTGGTCCGGCTGATCCTCCCGGCTCCAGGTGATGGGGGTCTCCGACCAGTTCAGGTATTGGGGGACTAGGGAGACGATGGCGTTGACCTCCTTGGAGCGTCGCCTGCGGCTGTGCTTGTCGTCCAGCTCCTTCTCGAAGATGTGGTGGGCGGCGTGCGGCTGGGGGTAGCTGTTGTTGTTGTTGCCGCCGTTGCCGTTGTTACCATCATTACCAGCTCCCCTAGCCGGTGGTGGTGGTCCACCAGGAGGGGGCGTGAGAAGACGTTGCTGGTTGCCCTGGTCCTTGAGCTGGCGGGTCCAGCTGCAGTTCCTGGTGGTGTGTGTAGCTGGCTTGAAGGGACCGCTATGCCACTTGCACGGGCCGTCAAACATCTGGTCGAAGGTGATCCGTGACTTCTGCCTTCTTGCATCGTTAGCCGGTGCGTCGGGCGCGCCCTCCATAGCATTGACCTGCCGCGCGTGGTAGCGAGGCTTCTGCTGTCCGGCTTGGCAGTCCCTATGGAACCGGTTGTCGTTGTCGTGGCGCCTGGAGGATCCAGCTTCTCCAGCCGGATTGCTCGGATGATCGCGAGCCGGCTCTGTCGGAGTCGGACGCCCGTCAGCACTTACTCGGAGGGGCTTCTTCATTGCGGCATCCGCCATGGCGTACTGGTCCGCAACCATCATGAGCTCCGCCATGGTTTTTGGCTCGTCACACAGTAGCCGGTGGCGAAGCATGGTGCCTTCTCGGCACCCCTCGATGAAGAAGCCGATGGCCTGGCTCTCCAGGATGCCCTCACAGGTGTTGCGCAGCTCCGTCCACCTGGAAAGGTACTCGCGGTCCGTCTCGCGGTCGCACTGAACGCACAAGGCCAGGTCGCGTGGGCGGCCCAGACGCTTGTACGCGCCATTGAAGTTGCGGACGAACACCTTTTCAAAGTCTGGCCAGACATTGATGTTGTTGGGTGCGAGGCTGTTGAGCCATGTCCTCGCGTTCCCATGGGCGATGCCGACTGCCGCGGCGTAGTCGGTCAGCCAGTCTTCTGGCTTCATGTTGTTGTCGTACTTGGGGTGTCCCTGGGCAGTATGAACTTATCCGGAAATGGCTCGTTCCGGATGCGGGGTCCGAAACAAACCGGTCCGGTGGAGTCTTCTTCTTCCGTGATACGCGCTTGAGCGAGGAGCTTGATGCGGTTGCGGGCATCCGGACGATCCGGGTTGGGTGCTCCTACCCGGCCCGAGAGACGGGAACCGATAGGTCTTGGTGCTCCGGTTGGTGGAGGGGGAGGCGGTGGGTTGCTGTTCACCGTTTGCTCCTGGCGTGACTGGCCCTTGCTGCCAGAACCGCGGCGCTTGCTGTGGGCCTTGACCGGAGGAGAGGATGCCTGCTGGGTGTCGCGGGGCGCACCCTTGCTGTTGGCGGGCGGCCTACTTCCCTTGGAGCAGCTGGGGTCCTCCTGCATCTGCCGGTTGGCATCAGCCTGCTCGTCCGCAATCCGGAGGAGCTCCTGCACCCGGGCGTGCTGCCGGTCTTGTTCCTCGCCCTCCAGGTTGGGCAATTCATCCATGGCTCGCGACCGCTGCGCAGTTCTTGATGGTGTGTCTTGAGGTGGGCCGGATGAGGCGGTGCGGATCCGGATCACCATCCTTCTCCATCCTACCGCTTAGCCTGGCGCGTACATCTCGCCGGCTCGGCTCCACGGTGGCGGAGCGCCGCGGCGCAGTGATCGTGCCGGGTGATCTCAATCTGCTTCCGGGTCGTAGCCAGTTCCATGGCCTCCTAGAGGAGAAGCTGCCTCTCCATGGCGAAGTTGGCCTCCGCCTCCTCCGGGTTATCCCCTAGGTTAACCAGCATGAGGAGCCGGTCGATAGCCTCCTCCACCGGGTTCCTAGACTACGGGGGAGCATAAGTTCTGCCCTCATCCGCGCCCCGCTCTCGCGGCTGGCGGGGATGAGAGATGGAGCCGGCCATCATTACCTCGACGCCACAAGAAGCGACGGAGGCGCTGCTGCCGAGGTGCAGTGGTTCTGCAACGGAAACGATCTCCCTAGATAAATGCTTCGGCATGGTGGCGACGTAGACGGGGAGGTCGCCGAAAAGCAGAATGGACCCGTTCGCCGGGAACGTGGATCCGGCGAAGCAGGAGGCATTGTTGATGACGCAGTCAAACTTGCCGAGCGTAAGCACTAGGCCGAAGGCCACGCGCTCACCTGCTGAAGTGCGGGGTCCCGTGCGGAACGTGACTCCAGTCGAAGCCATTTGCCCCACGGTGGGCGCCAACTATCGTTGTATTGGGAACGGCAGTACCTAAGCAGGTTAGATAGAGGTGTGGGGACTAGCAGGGAAGCTCTCGATGGCATCCGCAGGCGGGATTGGGTACAAGCAAGTGTAGCGAGACACAGGAAGTACCCATGTTCGGAGCCCTTGTGGTGAGGTAAAGCTCCTACTCCTGCCGATCTGACTATGAGTAGTATACAGGCTACAATCGCTCCTTGAGTTGTATTCTCTAGCTACTGCCTTAAATGCACTGAGGCCAACCCTTGCTATGAGAACCTTTCCTCTCCTTATATAGGCAGAGAGGCAACAGTCTTACTGGCTAGTTCGGTTGGCGGGCCCCACAGGCGGGTCCCAGCCGGCTAGTCATCTACAGTATTCGGTACGCTCACATCCCATCAGAGTACAAGTGGTAAGGTCGTTGTGGGTACAGTGAACGCCGTGCGAACCTGTCGTCAGCATCTGGCCACTATTCCTGCGTCACCCCGCAAAGTCTTCGGTATGGCCGAGTGGTTGCGGGTCTTGTCATCGTACCAGGACGTACCGTGCACTGTGCATCACGTCGCACTATCATCTTGATTGAGTTCGGCTACGCTGATGTAGCCGGTCATGTGCCTTGCTGCTCCTCACGGTTTCGGCTACCATGAGGTAGCCGGCTTGACTTGCTCGTGTCCAGCTACGCTCAGCCAGCCGGACGCGAACCGACTGCCATGATTCTTGTATGGTTGGGGTATCCGGAGATCATCCCCCCGACACAGATGTTATAGAGACTGCAAAAGTATATGATCCTAATTATTCTTTTATGGCTTCACGCCCTGCTTTGGCTAGTTTCTCATGTCCCTAGCTGTAGTTTGTTTAGAGACCCGTGTAGAAGTAGGAAGGTGAGCAGTTCGAATATAATCTACAAAACCAGTAGACTTGCCAAAACCTAACAGTAAATCATTGACCACAATTAATGTTGCAAGAGCATATCTTTGACGAGATGCATCATAGACAAAATACCTCGGGCTGTCCCGTCGGGGTTGAAGTTGATCCTGCTCTGGATCTCGGCGGCCTCTCCATCTTGCTTCGCTTGGGTCAACATGTTCCCTCCTCCACTCTATTGAGAAAATTTGCTCGAGCAACCCGGATGCAAGCACCTAGCTCTGGTCTTCGTGACACCATTGTCGTCAACATATCATTCCCCCTCATAATTGTTATATGTTGATCCAAATTCTACAAAGTAGAGGCCAACTTCTGACAGAGCGGAGCGAGGCCCGTCGCCGGAGGCTTGGGCCGATTATTCAACAAGTCACCTTCTATTCCACTTGAGAAGAAAACTCCTATTGAGGTATGGTCAGGTTCGCCTGCTGATTATTCACAGTTGAGAGTTTTTGGTTGCACTGCTTATGCTCATGTTGATAATGGACAGTTAGAGCCTAGAGCTGTCAAGTGCATATTCCTTGGTTATGGTTCAGGAGTTAAGGCATATAAACTATGGAATCCTGAAACTAAAAAGATTTTGTTGAGTAGGAACGTTGTTTTCAATGAATCTGTTATGTATCATGACAGCTTGCCATCAGATCCCCCTCATGTTTCTATTCGAGAGGAGGGAGTTCGTGTGCAGGTGGAGCACCTGCAGAAATCTGTTGATAATAATGTTGGCGTTGATGATACTCATGAGGAAAATATTGATGATGATGTTGTTCAAAGACTCACCTGCTTGGCAAGAGCTACGTGAATCTATTGTCGCTGATAGACCGAGGTGTAACATAGTTCCACCTCGTCGCTTAATTGAAGAGTGCAATCTTGCTCATTATGCTTTGAGTTGTCTGAACAAGTGGAGCATGATCTGAACTCGCTACATACAATGAGGTGTTGCATCCGTTGACCGAGAAGTGGGTTTCGCTATGCAAGAAGAGATGCAATCGCTTGATAAGAATGGCACATGGGAAGTTGTGCTCTTGCCTAAAGAAGAAGGCCGTCATTGTAAGTGGATATACAAGAGAAAGGAAGGTTTGTCTCCTAATGAGCCTCCAAGGTTTAAGGCAAGGTTAGTAGCAAAAGGTTTTAGCCAGATTCCAGGTATTGACTATAATGATGTTTTCTCTCCGGTTGTGAAGCATAGCTCTATTCGTACTTTCTTTGGTATTGTTGCTATGCATGACCTTGAGCTTGAGCAGCTAGATGTAAAGACTGCTTCGCATGGTGAAGGACGAGGAGATTTACATGGACCAACCTGAAGGGTTCATAGTTCCTAGAAAAGAGGATTTTGTGTGCAAATTGAAGAGGTCGCTTTATGGTTTGAAGCAATCTCCAAGACAGTGGTACAAAAGGTTTGATTCATTTATGATCTCACAAGGTTTTAAGAGATCTTAGTTTGATAGCTGTGTTTATGTAAAGTTTGTTAATGGATCACCTATTTACTTGCTGTTATATGTTGATGACATGTTAATTGCTACCAAGAGCATGAAAGAAATCACTATTTTGAAGGCACACCTAAGTAGTGAATTTGAGATGAAAGATCTTGGTGCTGCTAAGAAAATCCTAGGTATGGAAATTAAACGGGACAGAAAATCTAGGTTGTTGTTTTTTAGTCAGCAAAGTTATGTTGAGAAAGTTCTTCAACGTTTTAATATGCATGATGCAAAGTCAGTTAGTACTCCTGTTGCTCCTCACTTTAAATTGTCAGCATTGCAATGTCCTAGTTTGATGAAGATATTGAGTACATGTCTTGAGTTCCTTATTCTAGTATTGTTGGTTCCTTGATGTATGCCATGGTTTGCTCTCGCCCTGATTTATCATATGCTATGAGTTTGGTGAGTCGTTACATGGCTAATCCTGGTAAAGAACATTGGAAATTTGTTCAGTGGATTTTCAGGTACCTCCGTGGCACATCCAACGCTTGCTTGAAGTTTGGCAAGACTGATGAGGGACTCGCAGGCTATGTGGATTCAGATTTTGCTGCCGACTTGGATAAGAGGAGGTCCCTCACAGGTTATGTGTTCACGGTAGGTGGATGTGCCGTGAGTTGAAAGGCAACGCTGCAACCAGTTGTTGCTCTATCTACAACCGAAGCAGAATATATGGCTATTGCTGAAGCTTGCAAAGAGTCTGTTTGGTTGAAAGGTTTGTATGCTGAGCTTTGTCAGGATAATTCTTGCATTAACCTGTTCTATGACAGTCAAAGTGCTATTTACCTTACTAAGGATCAAATGTTCCATGAGAGAACAAAGCACATTGATATCAAGTACCATTATGTTCGTGATGTTGTTGCACAAGGTACACTGAAGGTATGCAAGATAAGCACTCATGATAATCCTGTTGATATGATGACAAAGCCTGTTCCTATTGCTAAGTTTGAGCTATGCTCAAGCTTAGTTGGTATAAATGCTTAGCCCAAGTGGCTATTGGCGCCGAAAATGTTTTCTTTGTTTGTTCAGGGAGATGATTACTGTTGATGCTACAAGAAGAAATTTGTCTCAAGGTGGAGTTTGTTATATGTTGATCCAAATTCTACAAAGTAGAGGTCAACTTCTGACGGAGCGGAGCGAGGCCCCTCGCCGGAGGCTTGGTACGGATCGTTGATGACCTAGATTACCACCGCTATATATACTTCTTGTAAGCCGCCGGCTGGGATAAGTTGCATCTGTGAAATCCCCGGCGTTGTGTAAACACTCTCTGTTATAGTGAAGTTTCACTGGCTGGCGCCCGTGGTTTTTCCCCTCTCTTTGTTGGAGAGGGTTTTCCACGTTAAATCTGTGCCCCCTGGCTGCGATTTTATTTTCCGTTCTTCGTTATTTACTTGTCGCAAAGCTAACAATAATGCTACCAAAACTTTGAGGTTTTCTTCCGTCGCTTAGTTCTGGTGGCGGTGGAAGTGGTGGAGGTGCTGGAAGAATTTTTA
Source organism: Avena insularis (assembly GCA_023614405.1). NCBI lineage: Eukaryota > Viridiplantae > Streptophyta > Magnoliopsida > Poales > Poaceae > Avena > Avena insularis. The sequence goes on from CM042690.1 coordinate 213,208,360, forward strand.
TATGGCGGTGTGGGTGTGTGATCATGGGATTGGGAATATGGAAAATCGATGTTGTTATTGTCGCAGTAGGGATAAGTATGGGGGTAGGGATTGCAGTTCGGTGGAATTTCGACACCCAACAAATCGAGAGGGGAGACAAGCTAGTTCGGATTCAGATCACTCATGTTTGGAAATGAGAGAGGAGATGTGTTAGGTTGTGGAGAAGGAGAGGGGTGTGCTGCCTTTTTTATAATAAAAATTTGATCAAATTTGGACCAAAATGGCCCACCGGACAAAAATCCTAAAATTACACTAAGAAGACAAAAAACACTAACCCCTCCCTCCCAATGGGCAGCCATCGACGTGCCATGTAAGCTGTGCTCCCCCAGCCCACCCCGGATTCGAGTTTCGAATCGGACGGGAGACCCCGCTCCCCCGACAGCTGGTGTGCCGCCCGCGTGCCGTCGTGTTGCATGCCATGCTGGACCATCGCGTGCTCCAGGCCACAGCACATGCATGGCTCCGACGTGCCACAGGCCGGTACGGGCCCGTCATGCCATGTGTCGTGTCGGGCTTCTGGTGGGCTGGACTTGCTTGCCATTGGTCGGCATGCCGCGGGCACGACACGATGGCCAAGTTTGGTTGTCCCATGATAGAAGTCTTTTGAATTTTGAACCATCATAAGCCTGTTCCAAACCCCGATCTTTAACATCGTTTTGTTAAAATTAGGGAAAGGAATGGGAGTTTACAGGAATTAATTAATTAGGATGAGATTGGGAAGTTGGTTACTCCAATTTCCTAACTTCAAATTCTCCCAAACAAACACGCTGTAAGAGTAAAATCCACTTGATTTTGTAACTTATTTGGTTTCTAAGCGTGACAACTTAGTCATAAAACTTAAGTGTCGTATCTCTAATGCTATCTTATCATATGATACGACATTTGTATTGATCAAGTATACCATCCCAGTCTTAGTTATGTTAACTTCGAATATGTGTGCCATGGGAATTCATCTTACAACTCCTAATAGGATTGAGAAATCAAGCACAATTTTTTTTGGAGAGGGAATGAGATGAACAAGCATGGCAAATGCATAGATAAATGGTAAAATGCATGCTTCCCCAAATCTACAAGTGTAATGCCGATTTTGCCATCAGAACCCTAAATAATGCACTTTTCTCATTCCAATTATCACGAGCTACTTCTTCCCAAAGCAAGCACATGGTAAGCCACAAAAATAATATTTTTTCGGAGCTTAATTATTGCCTTGGAATTGTGATTTATCATGTTGCTCTGTCCCTATACACTTGAAACTACTTAATGTGGTTGACCAAGACCCATCCGCCATATGTCCCGGTGGTTCCGCTCCAACAATGGTCGGAACGTTTGGCGGTTCGGAAGAATGTCATTTCAAGCTAAAGTTTTGGTAAATTTTTGTTGTTTTTCCGTATTGCATACAATATCCTCCCTTCGCAAACAAAGACCCGACACACTTTTCTTTTAGCGCAACACACTATAGACAGATGGAAACACACTACGTTTTTCTTTTTTCTAACAGGACTTCTTCTTCCTCATGTGGCCACACTGCCCATGCAGACTTGTCGTTGGTGGCGGCAACATCCAAACAGACCAAAATAGCGGAGGCACGGTGACCGGTGGTGTTGACGGAGGGATCCGAAATGAGGGAATAACACTTTGGACCACTTGTTGGTGCTATTGTTGCACAAAACCACAACCTAAGTTTTGTTTTGCGTAGAACACCACCTTTTGAGTTAATTGTTTGCACAGACCACACTATTTTTTTTAAGTAGAAAAACTTCCATTCACAGACCACACTACTAGTCATTAACAAATTTAATAGCCTATTAGTGACTTTGGGCCCACTGCCAGGAGCCCAGCTCGCACTAAACTCGACCCAACCGGTCATGTCAGACCACTTCGTCCTGATAGGAAAACCATGACGACCACCACACCATGGTCCCCGCTCGGTAGCAAGGGAGGAGGAGCACCAACGGTGGGCTGAGGGACACCAGGAGTTAATCAGGTTCTCGACAGGTTTCACGCAACGCGGAGTGGGCGGGTGCGTAGCTCAGCGAGGGTGGCGTTGCCGGTAGTGCGCGACCCAGTGACAACTGCGTGTGCCGACGTGGACAAAGACTTCTACTTGGTCCAGGTCGAGATGGTAATTGACGAGGGGTTAACTCATCAATGCCCATTGCAAATGGACTTAGATTCGAGGAAGTGGGGAGCGCTGGAGGCATCGATCGGCTAGCACACAAGGACGCAAGGTTTATCCAGGTCCAGGCCTCGTAGAGGAGCCTGCTTCTGCTTGTCTGTTGTTAAAATTATCGAGAGAGTTGAAAGTTACAGGGGGTGCGCAGATGCAATCTAGCGATGGTGTGGAAGCTAGGGTTGTGATTGTCCTTCTCGCTGCCCCCTCCTAGACTTTATATAGATAGGCTAGGTCTCGGGATACAAGTTAGAGTTTTTCCTTTAAACTTCTATCTTGAGTTTGCCATGTGCTACAAGCAGTCGGAATCTCCGGATCACCCAAATCTTGGTTAGGCCTTAGCAACATCGTGGACTTCTTCAATACAGGATCCTATGCCTGCATCAATAATCCTCTGCCTCCCCCATCCCTGCAGCCGGAGCACCGTCAATCAAGTGTTGTAAAGTGCTATTCCGGTGGAAACATGAGCTTATTCGGTGGAAACATGAGCTTATTCGAGATCCTATGTCTATAAACGGCCCAAATTACACACCAAACTGATGAACGGTCCGGATTCTTCAGTTGTAAAATCGTAAGCAGAACACACGGCCCCGTCCCGTTCCGTCCCGTGTCCCCACAAAAGCACCATCTGCTCGTCTCGTCTCCCTCATAAACCGAAACCAAGCCCAGGCGAAAAGCCGCATCGCGAACGAGAACCGAACCAAACCCCGAACCAGAGCGAGGCGAGGAGAGGAGGAGCAAGGGCAAAACCCCACCTCTCTAGCGGCGGCGGCGGCGATGGAGTCAGTGGAGACGCTCGTGGCGCACATCCAGGCGCTCTCCGGGAGCCCGGAGGATCTGGCGCAGCTCCATGGCCAACTCAAGCAGGCGGAAGGCGACGCCCTGCGCGCCCACTCCGCCGGCCTCCTCCCCTTCCTCTCCCAACTCCACCCCGGCGCCCACTCCCTCGGCTACCTCTACCTCCTGTACGCGACTCCGCCTCCCCTCATCTCCCCTCCTTTCGTTTATCAAAACCCTACCCCCCTCCGAATCCATCGCGGCACGCTACCCTAATCTCTCTCCTTCGCGTCGACCGATCCCTTGCGCATCTGACGATCCCCTTTATGCTTGTTTGTTTCCCCTCTGCAGGGACGCTTTCCTGTCGGCGCCTGCTAATCTGAGGGCGCACGCCGGCGGGGACCTTCTCGCGACTGTGGCCGATTTCCTCATCTCCTGCTCGGCCGACCAGATACGCGTAGCGCCTGACAAATGTGCGCGCTGTCAGATTTTATCAGATCGTTTCGTTTCGTTTCTGAACGGGCTGGATTTTCTTTAAAAAAAAAATCTATCTGTTTGCTGTTGTGCAGTTCTGAATGTGTGCAAGGTGCTCAAGACCGAGGTCATGCAGCTCAATGCGCCGATCAGAGGGATCGCCCCGCTGCGTGCGGCCGTCCGCAAGATCCAGCCGTCGTCGGAGCAGCTGACCTCGCTCCACGCGGAGTATCTTACCCTCTGCCTGCTGGCGAAGCAGTACAAGGCTGGCCTCAGTGTCCTGGAAGACGATATATTTGAAGTTGATCAGCCAAAGGACTTCTTCCTCTACTGCTACTATGGGTCTGGATCAAGTTTGCTCTATGGCTTATTATGGTCTTTGAGTATGCGCGACATGCTTACTAGTTTGCCTTCTCTTTTTGCAGGGGGATGATATATATCGGGCTGAAAAAGTTCCATAAAGCATTGGAGCTTCTTCACAATGTGAGGCTTCCACCTATCCTAGTTTCTTTTGTTGCTAGTTGCTTGCCCATTTATCGTTTACTGATGTATATGTTTTCTTTTTTTCAGGCTGTCACTGCCCCAATGTCGTCATTGAACGCAATTACTATCGAGGCTTACAAGAAGTACGTCCTAGTTTCACTCATTCAGAATGGACAGGTATTTCACTTGCATCCTATACTGCTTAATGATGCTACTTTTAGGGGAAAAGTCACCTTATGGGATTGGGTTCAGATCATTTATTTCCTTTTAGGGAAAATGACAAATATAACTTAAGGCAACAACAACCATATAGAGAATAGTCATCCGATCAAACAAACAACTTGGAGAAGAAAGTGATCCCATATGCTTCCTATATCACTTACCAGATTAAGGTAGTTATCGATATAAGATAAGAATGTAAAAGGCATTACACCAGATGAGATGCTCGAATACTAGATTAGTATAGGAACATATTTTGTCCTTGTGAAGAGGCAAAAGTACATTGGATTTACATGTTAATATGGATGCCCTCCTCTTTTCTTCTCTTGATGGCATATAATAGTTTCTAGATCTACTACTGCATTCACTGGTTTTGGTTATCATAAATTCATAATCCTTTGTTTTGTTATCTTCTAAGTAGTACAAATAGGGTGCAGAAGAATATAGATTTTGCTAGTGAATAAATAGAAGTGGGTAAGATGCTCTTGATCACCCCATTACTGAACAAATATACAAATCATTAACGATTGTTGTGCCATTTGCTTTACTGGTGATTCCTCTGTATAGATATTGAGATACCTTTTTTACATTCTTAATTGAAGCTTATGTGGGAATATTGAATTTGCTTAACAGGTTCCATCATTCCCGAAGTACGCATCTTCGACTGCTCAGAGGAATCTGAAAAATCATGCTCAGGTATACTTCCATCCTGCGAGTCATAATTTGCAATGTATCCCGTGAAATAAATTATGTCTTGTTTTCAAGTTGTTGGATGTAATATGGAGTCACTTGCACTTCCTAGTTTCTTCATTAGTTTTGGGTGTGTCTGTAGTCAAGTAATTTAGTTCTGATATTTGTTTATGGTGGATTTCTTGCCCTTCCTAGTGCATTCATTAGTTTTGGTGCCACAGTAGTCAAATTGATTAGTTCTGATAATTGTTCATGGTGGTTATTCGCTCAGAGGATTGCCTTACATTATCAGTTACATTTGGTTGGTTCTTTGTACTATGTGCATTTCTTACACTTCTAAAAATGAACCAACTTCATGTGATTAGCCTAACACAGTTAGTACACATCTATCGCCAGATGTGACAGCCTAACACTAATGCATCTTTACCTTTTATTTGCGGTACACAATACATCTTTATCTTTACTAATACATGCTAAGATTGTGCTATTAATGAGTTTATCCTTTAGTTACATGACAATCCTTTTATAGGTATTGCAGAAAGCATTCATGCTGTATACACTGTTTAATTTTCAGGTTTACGTCGATCTGTCTACATGCTATGGCAATGGTAGCTACTCTGAGTTGGAGGCGTTCATCCAGTCAAACACCGAGAAGTTTCAAACTGTGAGTATTTTCTCTTTCCTGCTTTGTCTATCATTCTTAGGAACTAGTGTCAGTCTGTTACCAGGATAAGCAGAGCTGTAGGCTGTAGCTACTTCCTTGTTGGGAACCACTTGTATTTATTTGTCTTTCTGTGCTACTCCCTCTGTCCCAAAATATAAGGCGCCTAAGGATTAGTCAAAAGCCAAAGTTTACTAACTTTGACCAAATATTTAGAAAAAAATAAAAACATCTACAATATTAAATGAACGCACTAGTAAAATATAATTTATGGCAAATCTATTGATATATTGATTAGGTATTGTAAATGTTAGTATTTTTGTGTATAAACTTGGTCAAACTTAATTTTTTTTTACTTTTGATTAATCCTTAGGCGCCTTATATTTTGGGACAGAGGGAGTATATATTTTTCGCCAATAGTTTTCCCATGGTGAAGTAGTATGTGTTGATTTTTCTGATTGTTGTGTTCTTTCCTCCTTTGTTTCAGGATAACAACCTTGGACTTGTGAAGCAAGTGCTCACCTCAATGTACAAGCGAAACATCCAGAGGCTGACCCAGACCTACCTAACTCTTTCACTTGAAGACATTGCCAGCTCTGTTCAACTTAACACCCCAAAAGAAGCTGAGATGCATGTACTTAGGATGGTAGGTGTTGTTTATTTGCAGTCTGGTGGTGTTTAGCATCTATAAAAAATAGGATCACCCAGTTTGACTTTTTATCAATTCAGATTGAAGATGGTGAGATACATGCAACGATAAACCAGAAGGATGGCATGGTCAGCTTCCATGAAGATCCTGAGCAATATAAGAGTAGTGAGATGGTGGAGCATATTGACTCGTCAATTCAAAGGTACATTCACCATTATCTGTTAAATATAATCTGTGCACACTTCAAATTTATCGGTGGCGTTGGCCTATATACTCACTAATGGCACCTTATGCATTGCTTAACTTCTTTTGAGTAGACGACTTGTATTATTCGAATTACTATCATGTTTTTTCATGAATTCATTCGTAGGCACATGCAGTCATGGACAATGTTTTGTCTAAAATATGAGTATAGTTTAAACATGGAGCAGAATTTTTTTTGACTGATTCAATGCTCTAACAAATATTCTCCAGGTTGATGGCTTTGTCCAAGAAGTTGACCTCAATTGATGAGAACATCTCATGCGATCACGCGTTTTTGATGAAGGTTAGCACATACTTGCAGATATATTTCTCCTCTCCATTGTCACTTTCCTATGTTGTTTTCTAAGTTTGAATATGGTGCAACAGAGTGGAAGGGAACGTGGAAGAGGATTTGACTACGATGACTTCGACTCAGTTCCGCACAAATATTTTTGAGACACTCTGTGTCTAAGGTGGCCCAAAAGTATTGCCATCGATGCCCTTCTCCTGAGGTTACTATCGGTTTGATCCGTATATTCCGCCATCAAAGTTCGAACCCTGTAAAATCTGGAATTAAAGGATGGTAGCTTTTGCCTATTAGAGATAGTGACACTCGGGAAGAATTTATCAAGCTAGCTATCATTTTGAGTACCTATTGTTCTGCTGTGTGAAGAATCTGGTTGTATTACCTGCTGCATTTTTTGGTGCTGTGTTAGCTGCTGCTGCATTTTTGAATGGGGTTTTATGTGACGTGATTTCACCCACGGTACTGTCACGATATTCCTCCACGAAGGCGGCCTCTCCAACCGGGAGAGGTGGCTGGATCAAAAGTAAGCCTAGAACCTTATGGTCCAAAGGTGTGCTATGGCCTAATGTCTATGCTGAAACTACAGACGAGCCTTGGCATAACTGAATGAATTTAACCATAAATATTTCTCATTCATATAGTTGTCATTTCGACAAAGAAAAGATGTCCTAAGGTTACAACAAAGGAAATTTGTGAAATTGCACATGAATTACATAGCGAAAATTTCTGTTGATAATCCCTCAAACCAAACAAATGCTATATTTCTGAATCCAAACTTCATATGCAATAACCCTTAACGTGGGTATAACAGTTACTCCATCCGTTTCAAAATATAAGAGTGTATTTAGACCTTTTAGTGTGTAGGTTCACTTTAAAACTAAATAAACTACACACTAAAAGAGATCTAGATATACTTCTTTCGCAAAGGCATTTTATATTTTGATTCGCAAAGGCATTTTATATTTTGAAACGGAGGGGAGTACCTCGTAGCGCCTACATGGATACCAAGAAATTGGGAGGTTCCTCCTGCCACACAATCAGACATGAGCCCTTCTGTATGTCTAGCTAAACAATCGGCAGCCATATTAGCTTTCCTAGGACAACGAACAAAGCTCACTTCTACAAAGTTGTAGACAAAGAAAACTACTGTACATTCTTCATATATCGCCGCTGCTGGGCCTAAGAAGTTCCCGCCAGCTTGCATTACCTCTATCACGTCCATACAATCAGAGATAATCTCCACTAGAACTCCACGTCCCTGCCTGCCAGTATCTCGGAAACTTACAGGCTAAGCAAGATCGGTTTCCAGGAAATTCAGTTATCAGAGCTCGCGGCACCTTCGAAGAAAATTTGGAGATCCCAGTTCGGGGCAAATACCACCCGCAATCGCACTGTATTTAGTGCCAGCTCTGCCCAACAGCGGCGATACGACCAAACCGCAAAAAATAGTTCCCCAAATCAAACCTCTCGCTCGCTAAACCCTCTCGTCCGCCCCCAATGGCGACTGCCGGCAGCCGCGCTGCCGGGCCCCGCAAGACCCCGCTCGTCCTCGCCCTGCTGCTCGCGGCGGCGTTCATCCCGCACGCCGCGCTCGCCGCGTCCGGCGGCGCAATGGGCGGCCGCTCCTCCTCCTCTTCGGGCTCGTCGTCTTCAAGTTCGAAACGTCACTCGTACTACTCCTCGAGGACTACCTACGTGTCGGTCGGCACGCCGACGCCTCGCCGCGTGGCCACGAACGTCGGCGACCGCCCAGGCACGGTATTCTGGGCGATGGTCGTCGGTTTCGTCTTGCTGGTCGCCGCCGCCATGTACTATGGCCGGCCGAGGACCACCGTGGTCAAGCTCCAGGTACTCCCCATTTTTCTTCAGTTCAGAAGCAAATTTACCTTCTCTTATTATCACTACTCATAATGAAGTGCAAAGCCAACGGTGGTCGTGACAGTTTCAGGTTGTGTTTGGTTAACGGTTTCAGGTTGCCTTGCTGGGCTGGGCGAAACCGTTTCAGCAGGAACTGAACGAGATCGCTGAGAGAGTGGATGCTTCCAACAGGCGTTCCTATAAACTCATGCTGACTGGTAATGTGATTCCTAGCTTCTCGGGGCTCTAAATACTTTGATGTATGTATATGATGTCTCTGCAGTTTGACTTCCATGCCCCATTGTGGAGTAGCTTCAGGTTGTCGCTAGCTTTGAAGTTCTGCATTGTGCAGATTCAGTACAAGATAAATATTCAAATGCTAACATGCTTGCCTTTATGGTAATTTTTTTTTCTGTTCAGGCTATGTTTCGTTCTGCATTCAAGTTCACCTGCTCATTGAAAACCAGCTTGCAATTTCTCAACATACATAAAAAGAGCTGACCCAATGTGATTTTCATATAGGTACCAATTATCTGCAGTGTTGGTCATTTACCTGCATAGTGACGGATATCAGATACTTTTACTCTGAATGCATCTTATTAGCACGCAAAGAAACTGGCCTGCTTTTCGCATGGCCCAATGTGACTGCTATGGTATTCAGGACATACTACAGTATCTCATATACATGGCGTCTGCACAATGTTGTACATTTTCCCTAGATGTCTTTTACTCTCAACACATCTTGTGGAGATATGGCTGATATCAATTGTTCATTAGTACTGACTTATTTATCCTGTTCCTGTGACTCAATGTGCAGAGACAATATGTTCCTTGAGCCGTCACAAGGATTGCTGCATATTTTCAAGCTTATCAGTAAGAAACATACTATAAGATATACCTCTTGTGATAAATAAATCTTTGTCACTTGATGGGTCATATCCTTTAAGATGACCACTAGTGTATTTTTATGCACTAAAGCTGAACTCACCGAGTGTTGTAATTTTGCTGTTTGATTTACTTTAGGTTGATGTAAAAAATGGAACAGATTCTTGGGAGGAGCATTTCGATGGAATTTCTATCGAGGAGAGGAGCAAGTTTGAAGAAGAAACACTCTACAGCATGGAAGGAATTAAGAGGACGAAAGAGTACTCCAAAAAGCAAGATGGCTCCACAAACGAATATATAGTGGTATGTGAACTTCATCCACAGTAAAATGTTTCCGGAAAAATGTCCTATGCTTCCTTGTCGATGTGAACTACATGTTGATTGAGACATGTTGGTGAACACGGTTCTTTTAATGATTTCATAGTCTATTTTCACGAATGCATATTCCATTTCTTGTGCAATGACTTTTTGCTCCAATTCCTCCAGGTAACCATCATAGTCGCTGCCAATGGAGCACTGAAGTTCCCAGAAATCACAAGACCCGCAGATCTGGAAGGAGTAGTGAAAAAACTCAACTCCATACGTGCAAGAGATATTCGGGTATGGAGAATATTTCCTTTCATAATTCACAACTGCTTTCAGATGTGTAACTGAGACAAAGGAATGCCAATTTTTCCATGCCATTTGTCTTCTAACATTGCTAATAATTAATTTCATATGCCGTCTGTCTCAGGGCATTCATGTTTTATGGACCCCTCAAGAAGAAAATGACGTACTTACCGAAGAGAAGCTTTTAGCAGATTATCCTCATCTGAGGCCCCATTATGATGACTAGGACGGCGCTTTTTCATATTCTTATAGATGCCTAATATATAAGATCTATTCAGGAAAAGTTTGTATGGTTGGCTGGTACTCACGGTCACTTTGTCTTCAAACAAGATCATTTGGAATCTAGGCCGCTAATTTGAATTCTTGTGGCAAGTATGGTCTAGCTCAAGCTTTAGTTTGTCTGGGTAATGGATAGTATAAATTGGGTATGCCACTCATCTTTTCTTTTCCTACCTCTGAATGTGAAGGTATCAAATATCTCTTATTGATTATTCAAATCTCAGTTTATAGAGGGTCCATGATGCTTACAAGGTCTGCACAAACTGTGTGCAATGTACCTTCCTAATTCAAATTACTTGTCTATTTGTTAACATGCAGACCCACTATAAGTGTAATTGATATGTGCGAAGGAAGTGTGTTTTGGCTCTTGGGTGCATATGCTCCCTTTATTTGAAATGTGTTTTAAACATATTCTGAAATGTCAAAAAATCCCCCTCCCCCCCCCACCCCCAAAAAAAATCAATGATGTGTACATCTCCGCTATCTACGTGCACACAAAGAGGTTTCGCAAAAATCAACTTTTCTTCACCTATGTAGAAAAGACAAATTTCCGCGCTAAAATAAGGCTCTTCAATTTTATTTTATTTTTTACACAGCCCACAAAAATATTGTTTTTCTTGAAATTTATGTGAGCACATAGAATGGGAAGATGTACACACATTTTTCATTTGAAATGTGTCTTTTCGGAAAAAGGGATCATATGTACATTTTTCGATAAAGAGTATATATTAATATCGTGAAGATACGGGATCATATGTAGTACATGAGATCGAAAGTAAATTTCCGGCAATTTTTTTTATAATAAAGTACCTCAGCAAGCTGAAAACAAGTTTTAAATACCATACTAGAGTCATTTATCTTTTGACTGGTATTAACATTGATGGAGCTGTCCGGAAGGCCAAATGAAATTTTGAATGGTGATGTTGGTGTTGTAGGATTAGTTCGAAAGAATTTCATTAGTATGATTGTTTCCTTGAAAAAACTGTGAGTATAATGTTCTTTTAGAAATGTTTCTCTATAGTTTTTATTGAAAATTCCTATTGATTAATTAAAGGACCGTGCTAGGTCACATGCCTAAGATTAACTTACGGTGGGCATTGCGAAAATATGTCAACTGGGGTTTTCAAACTTTAGAATATTTTATCTTTTAAATCGCAAGTCAAAATTTAGATATGTTTTCATGGTTGGCTTTATCACAGCAAGGGCTTCGAAACTAGATTCATCTTGATATGTTTTGACAACTTCTTTTTCATCATATTTGCCAGATTATAGTCACTTGGTCACCATGTAAAGTCATGGTTACTAGATTAAAATCGAATGGTTAACATGTTTTTCGAACTTCACTTCTAACAAATGCAAGCCTTTTATGGTGTTACACAACATCTTTTACCTGCTTAGAGTGGATCATGCTCACTCTAAGGACACATAGATCATTGATATGATGAAGAACATGGAAAACTATTTGGTGATTGTGTATTATTTGATTGGTAACCGTTGACTAATAACTTGATAGCTATAGTACAATAACTTGACAACTGGCTACAGATTTTTTTTGTTAAAACATGTTAAAATGGTATCTTGTCAAAGTCCTCGCTGAGACAAACCTAACAGTGAAGACCGTTGGTAGTTGTATTAACGGTTTAAAATATATTTCACTTTAAATATTTGTTTGTGGAAAATTCCTTGCATATATGCATGGCGTTGATTCATCCATTCTATAGGGGAGGACATGCTAACGGGCATGCTACGTGCAGGCGCCGGATATTTACATGGATAATATTGGGAAGGAAGTTGAAGCCGTCATAGAAAACTTGTACGCCTGTAGTAGTGGATCGTATATGTCGACCTGGGGAGGTAGATCTCGACCTAGCCAACATTGCCTCGGACGAGTGGAAGGAAAAAGGCCGAGTGAGCCGATTTACCCGGCCCAGCCGGGTTTGACTATGCCGGCCCGAAGCAGTTGTGCCGGCCTAGAAAGGAGGGAGCTAAGTGGGCCTAGCCGGGGTAGGTGATGCCGTCCTAGAGAAGTCTAGCCAGGATCGAGCGCGGCCTAGCCAGGAGATCGCCTATGCCGGCCCAGGTTGCCACATCGGCCTCTAGATGAAGTCGGCCTAGGAGAGGTGTGCCAAGATGCCGGTCTGTGCCAAAATACAAAACATTACCGATCCAAAATACAACATACTCCTATTCCCTAGCACACGTTAGTGCTACTCATAAACATAAGATATTTCTAGTGAACATGATGCGGGCGTGGCCGGCGAGTCGCCGGTGGCTATGCTGATGTCTAGCCCCCGGGTTTTGTTGAAGACGTTGATGGAGACACTGCAAGGGTGACGATGATGAAGAAGATGTTGGTGAAGACATTGTACTGGCATCGATGATGATGAAGATGTTAGCAAAGAAGATCCCGTCCGGATGAAGACTCCATTGTAGGGGTTCCACGTATGAAAACAATAAATTTTACTCTACGCCCCTGAACCCCTGATGCTGTCAGGACCTATCTATTAGTAATACAGTAACGGGAGGGGCTTTTCGCGAACTTACCCTTGAAGACCGAAAAGCGTTGTCAACGCTCAGGAGAGCGTGGTTGATATAGACAAGCCGAAGCCGACCTCAAGGTCGTGATGAAGTCCTTGCGCTCCTTGGCTCCAACGACTTGAGTGCCTCAAGTGCGACACCTCGCGGGGAGTTACACATGTCCGGTGCCTGACGATGACTCCCGCTTCCCCGATCCAGCAGCGGTTGCGGAAGTAGAGCTCTCGGATCCGAATCCCGCAGCGCGACGGCGCTCCGCGGTGAAGATGTCTCCCGTTCGCGTAGTCCAGACTTGGGACCACGGTCACGAGAGAGAGAGAGGGGGGAGAGAGAAAATATCAACTAGAGGTCCTCCCAAAAGTGAGAAGACCTTTATTGATTATTGGTGTATTTAATTTGGCCAAATACCCCCACTATATATAGGGGGAGGGGAGGTACTACCTCCCTCAAAGTCCCGGGGTGGGACTAAAGGAGAGGAGGGGGGAGGGGAGGCAGCCGGCCACCTAGTGGGCCCCGTGCGGGGGGCTAGGCCCAGCCGGCCAGCCCCCTTGCCCCTTCTCCCTCTCTCCTTTCCCCTAATGGGCCCTCTCCCTCCAGAAATTGGCCCATCAAGCCTTTGACCATTTTAATTGATTTTCTCTTTATTAAATAATTATGAATAAATGATTAAATCAATATTTAACATTCATTCACACATTATTCAATCTCCGTGGCCATGGAACATCTTCCACCTCCACTCCGGACATCCTCCGGACTTACCAAAACCCTTCCGGTTTTCTCTCTACAACTCTTCGGTGATTCTACCGATCTTATAAACACTCTCTAAGCATCATCAAGCCCTTAAGCGTGATACCCCACGGTTCGGGAACACTCTAGACATGGTCGGGACACTCCCGCACCAATGATCAACAGAGGGACCTGGATGGCCATGTGACCCCTGTGCGTTCCATGAAGATCTTTCGTCGTTTGAACCGGGACAGTCGTGTCTTATTCCCTTTGTCTCTCGATACTTGCATTGCCCGAGATCTGATCAATGACATCACCATGTCGTGTTCAATCTCGTTACCGAACAACGCTACTTGAATCGTTCCGACAAGTTATATCCTCGTGATCAAATCACACGCTACGTAGATATTGGATATAACTTCTTCGAGTGGGCCCTTCGAGTATCTTCCTGTCACATGGACGGACAAACCCGCTCTTGACATATATTGCCTCAACGGTTTCCTCCGAGTACCTGAACACACCTTTATAACCACTGTATTACCAAGTGGCGCTTGATGCTATCAAAGCACTCTTGGGAGACAGTGATTGATATAGCCTCACGGTCTAAGAAATAGTCTACGAGGATCCATTTCTAATCATCGTAACTTGAACTTCGTGACATGATCGGGTCATGATGTTTAGGTTGGGTATTGGTTCATCATCTCATTCTCGGAATGAGATGACTCCATTTCCAACTAGCATAAATGCCACATGATCAGGAAACATGATCATCTGTTGACCAATGAACCAGTGACTAGAGTTTCACTGGGAACCCCTGGTTGTTTGTATATCACACGTGTATTGATGTTTCCACTCAATACAGTTATAGCATGATATAAAACTTAATCATAAACTATATGAAATATGATAATAGTCCTTACTACTATTTGTCTCTATGGCATATTTCCAACAGTCTCCCACTTGCACTAGAGTACAAATACACTAGCTGTATTTGTTCTCAATCTTTGGCACCATATATCCGGTACCCTGAACATGCTTGCTCATGGAAGAGGTTGAGTCTTGGGTCTGTACTTTACATTCCCAAATCCTTTGCAACTTACTAATGTCACCTTGATTGACATTAATACTCTATCATCACATGATAGCATCTGTGTGTATGCATCGTCGCTATGGCAGCAGAACGAGGCCTGATTTCAGGAGCCTACAGTGACGTTAGATCAACCTTGAGGGCTTTCTCATGGGCACTGTGCCCTAGGACACATCATTCTACGTTAAAAGCGAACTAGCCCCGCCATAACATTATACAACACTTTAGATGGTACCCTTATCTATTATTATAAATGTAGCCATCGAAACATTAGTGCACTCTGTGCAACTTTCGATGTTTTAGTTCACCTCGCTTCCTACTTGACTTTAATCGGTATCTACAGGAGTTTCCAACATATTCCTTATAACATAACTCTTTATGCTTTAAGATATGTCATCCTTTATGGATTTGGAAAACATGTCTGCAGTTCTCTATTAGACACTGCGGAAAAACTTAGCTCAACGTTCTGTGATTCGAACTTGATCACTCTTAAACGTTCCTTAATTGGATCACATATTATGCTAAGTTATCATCATGGTTTACTAGGACAGAACCTATGTCTTAACATAGTGGATGACGATCATCCTTTTCTTTCTTTCAACCATTGATGTTCAACTTAATACTATTCCTAATTTTGAGTCATTAAGGACCAGTTCCTTAATTAACTCCTATTCTGAAACCCTTTTCAGAATCTCTTAAGGAATACTACATAATATCATAATACACCTATTATCAACTTCTACATCTTATAAATCATTATTTATAAGTGTTTGCTCTTTCATTATTAACACACTTAAGAATTACCCCTATATGCTCCCACTTAGAATATGTTCCTACATATTTGAATTTGAAACTTATATTGCTCCCACTCAAAAATATGTCAATCACATATTGTTTCAGGAAGACTTTTATAGCTCCCACTCAATTTTATGCAAATTGCATATCTACTCACTATTTTGAACAACTTCAAAATCCTTTGATCAAATATCAAAGTTGGAGATCTACTATGAGATACTAATACTGTTACTAGTTTTAAACCCTCTAGATATTCAGCACACTTGAATCAAATTCATTTGAATTTGTCCAATGCTTGACAAATTGTGCTTTTGTCATTCACCCCCTTTTTCCATTATGGCTTTGCAGTCATTTGGGAAAATTCAAGTAACCCCTTTACTTATGAGATTCAGCAACTAATTTCTTTCTAAACTCAAAGGAATTTTGCTTTTGGGATTTCTCATGGTTTTAGTTTACCATTATTTCCTTAGTAGTTCATAGGTATGTCATATTCCAATAATCATGACAAATGATTCTCAAATGTCTCCATACAAGATATGGATTACATTTTGAATCCTACTTCATGTAGTGAAAACACTAGTGGAGGAAAACACAATGATTAATATCATTGATTCTTTCCTTTTGTGAAGAGAATCGTTCAGGAACATTGTCCGTTGTGCTTCTCAACACTCTAATGCAGGGTTTTGAATCCTCATCGTGTTTTTCACTATCTTCCATTTGCTCCATAATCAAGAAATATCACTGAAAGTGAGCTTTCTCAAGAATGCACCAAAATCCAAGCAATACGAATTTTGCTTTCCTTTTGGTTTTAGCTATGGATTTCGTATTCAAAGTTTCCAATGAATACGCTACAAGGACTTATTCGCTATTATTTTGGTTATATCGAATAACCCCAAAACTTTCACGAATTCAAATGGTTCACTACATTCTAATTGAGTGCTAACTATTTCTAACTAATGGTCTCTACATCTACACTACAACAATTTATTTGGTGCCTTCTATTCACCCTCTTTGATATCTAATATCACATTGTGATGCTTTGCATTTTGACGTTTCAAAATGTTTTGCATTTCACAATTACTTTTATGCCATTCTTATAAAGTCGAATTTCATTACTATTGATCAAATCATAGTAATTAGATTCCCTTTTATATTTATACCCTTTGTTGATGAAACACTTCGATCAAATCAAATAGTTTCATATTCATGTTCCTTTGGTAAACTTCTTTACACATTTAAACAATCATTTAATGATAATTACCATTTTCGTTAAAACACAATACATCGAATATGTATTTACTTTTAACAATTCATCAAACACTTTGTATTCAAGTAATACACGGTGTTAAGTTAATTTGCCGAACTTAGGCATGATTTATATGTGACAAGAAATTGAATGACTTTCACATATTATCACATAACTTTGAATTTAAACAATGGTTTCATTCATTCATGAAATATCATTAATTGGGTATTCTTTCAAGGCATTTCAATATTTTACAAATGTTCACGCATTATCAATTAGTTTCAAACAACAAGGATAATTCATGTATAATCAAACAAGATATGAACACGAATAGAAATCATTCATAAAAGTGGAACAACTGTTTGTTACAAACTCATATGAATAACCGTCTCACGAAGTGTTAGACACACTAAAGAAGTTCACAATCTCTTGATTACAATAATCATCCTAAAACAAAAACTAAATGATAAATGTCGAGGGAGAGTGTCGTCGGTCATCATCATTATGCTCGCCATCAACACGCAACGTCACCTCCTCTCCAGCAAGCACCTCTCATGCAGAAGGACCTATTTTCAACAAAACAGAACAAGTATCAGATATACTTAACACTACAAATTTGTTTGAAAGATTATAACATTTATAAAACTGTATATCAAATATATACCTCTGTCATTGATGACCTCTAGCGACGTCGGGTTCATCCACCACATTTCTGAAATGTGATATGAACTCGAGGAAATCCAATGTTTTCGTGTCACCTCTCACAATGCAGATCCTGACCCGTGCTTGGAAGCTTGGTGGAAGCGACCACAACACAACTCCCATCGCAAATGAGCAACCAGTTGTCTAGGTAGTATGCCAGACTCATGTATGCATCATAGATGATCAATAAGTGCTCGTCTAGCGAGGATCCCTCCTCCATCTTTATGGAGAGGAAGTCCCCCATCAGCTCATACTCCCACATGCACACTTGTTGCACGAAATGCGATCTCAGATGTGCCATGACCACTCGGGGTTTAAGACTTCCCACCATTGGCCATAGCCCATCCTCCATTCCGAGGCGCATCGTCACTAATATGAATGTGGCCATCACACGACGACGACAACGCAGATCCCGCTGCTCCTGGGTCTCATGAGAATAGGGTGGCTCCAAATACATCTCGCAGGTCATGTAGTCAGCTACATTGTTCTCAGCAAGGAGATCAAACAGGTGCATGACCCATGCAGAAAAGTTGGATCCATCTAACTTGAGCTTTTCTCCTTTTAACCAATCGTCGATAGGGAAGGTAATCTCGGGGAGAACCATTTTCTACATTTATAATTGCAAAAGGAATTTAGACTAAGTTTATAATTAAATGAGTTAATAATAACTCCACTCAGAAACACCTATCCCCACAAGGGTTCCTAGTGATAACACGACCCCTATCAGCCACATCTCCCCCGATCGTCACGGCCATCAATGTGGGTTTAAGGGTGGACGCTAAACGTCGGTCACATCATTCATGCGACTCATGCTCGATCTTTTGACCATCCGTGTTCCGAGGCCATGTCTGCACATGCTAGGCTCGCCAACTCAACCTTAGTGTATTTGATGTGCAACATGGCTTACACCCACTATATGTGAACGTAGATATGTCTGACACCCAGGCCTGTACCCTGGATCGCCTCATACCGAAGAACTTTCTTGGTGGTGCACACTAAGGGGAAACACAATCGTTGGTAATTTTAACTGGGATCATCTTATTAGGATACCGTCGAGTATCTAGCACACAATAAGACATACAAACAATAACATTGAATGTAAATGCGATGTGATATGGTCCTTCACGTCGTGATCTCCATCCGTCGTCACCGGATTCCGGCGCCAGGGTTCCGGCGCCGTAGACACTAGGGTACCGGTGTCTTTCCGACGTGGTAGTTCGTCACCTCCGTGACTATCTACTACTATGTAACAAAAGGTAATCACTTTACCTTTGCCACAACCATATCACAAAGCAACGCCCCCCTGCAAAACAAAAGTTAGACGCCTCTACTTTATCTTTGCATGTTTTACGTGGCTAAATGGGCTTTCGCACAAGAACCGTTCTTACCTACGAACTTTTAGCACAACGTTGATCAAGTTGTTGTCTCTACTACACCCCTTTCGGGGCCCTCCGTTGCAAATGGTATACCAACTAATACGAGAGAGATAGACACCCTCCTAAGCCACTTTATACGGTACAAGTCGTATGTCAAGCATGGACCAGTCTCGCGAATGAATGCATAAAGTCGGTTGGGGGCCGCTTCATCAAGCATTACTACGGTATACACAACTACATGTGGGAGGGTAACAACTAAAAGATCAACACCCACACGCTACATCTCGTGTGTTCTACCCGTACTAGCATTACTACGCATAGATCTAGATCTGATACCACTATACGGGTTCGCGTATGAAAACAATAAATTTTACTCTACGCCCCTGAACCCCTGATGCTGCCAGGACCTATCTATTAGTAATACAGTAACGGGAGGGGCTTTTCGCAAACTTACCCTAGATGGCCATGTGACCCCTGTGCGTTCCATGAAGATCTTTCGTCGTTTGAACCAGGACAGTCGTGTCTTATTCCCTTTGTCTCTCGATTCTTGCATTGCCCGAGATCTGATCAATGACATCACCATGTCATGTTCAATCTAGATTACAACTCTTCTTGACTCGTTCCGACAAGTGATATCCTTGTGATCAAATCACCGCTGCGTAGCTATTGGATATAACTTCTTGAGTGGGCCTTGGTATCTTCCGTCACATGGGCGGACAAATCCCGCTCTTGACATATATTGCCTCAACGGTTTCCTTGAGTACTGAACACACCTTTATAACCTTTGTATTGCAAGTGGCTTGATGCTATCAAAGCACTCTCGAGAGCGATGATTGATATAACCTCACGGTCTAAGGAATAGTCTCGAGGATCCATTTCTAATCATCGTAACTTGAACTTCGTGACATGATCAGGTCACGATGTTTAGGTTAGTATTGGTTCATCATCTCATTCTCGGAATGAGATGACTCCATTCAAGCGGCATAAATGCCACATGATGGAAACATGATCATCTGTTGACCAATGAACCGGTGACTAGAGTTTCCTTTGAACCACAGTTGTTTGTATATCACACGTGTATTGATGTTTCCACTCAATACAGTTATAACATGATATAAAACTTAAACATAAACTATATGAAATATGATAATAGTCCTTACTACTATTTGTCTCTAGGGCATATTTCCAACATCCATCCAGCGCTGATGCTGGCCCCATGGGGGGCGCCAACTGTCGTGGTGGTGTCACGGAAGATGACATGGGATGCCTTAAGTTGGGTCCGAATAGACGTCGTGTTGGAAATATGCCCCAAAGACAAATAATAATAAGGATTATTATCATATTTCATAAAGTTTATGATTAAATTTATATCATCTATCTTCATTAAGATGATGAAGATCAATCATGTGTGATGAATGTGATGGCATCAAGCGTCATGGTAATACAAATGACAATGACGTAAAGGTGTGTTCATTGAAAGAGAGAACATATATGCCAAGAGTAAGGTGATCACGTGCAAGATACTCAAGGTGAAACCCAATTTATTGATTCGACACAAGGGGAGCCAAAGAATATTTATAATCCTTAACAACTGAGTTGTCAATTCAGCTGCACCTGGAAACAATCTTGCTCACATCAGTTTATCAGTAGCAACAGTTTGTAGTAGCAATAGCAAAGTAATAGTAGTAGTAAAAGTAAAGATAGTAGTAACAATTGCAGTAAACAATAGGATTAAAGCACGATAGGCATAGGGATGGATGGACGGGGTTGCATGGACAAGACAATTCATATAGCAATCAAGACATAGGGAATTTGTAGATAAATAAGATAAAGCATCCAAGTACTAAATACTCATAGGCATGTGTCCATATATAGTCATATGTGCTCGCAATGAGAACTTGCACAACATCTTTTGTCCTACTAGCCCGTTTGTAGCGGGGCCTCAAGGGAACTACTGGCAATTAAGGTGCTCCTTTTAATAGAGCACCGGAGCAAAGCATTAACACTCCGTGAACACATGTGGTCCTCACATCAAAGCCATTCCCTCCGGTTATCCCGATTATTGTCACTTCGGGGCCTTTGGTTCCGGACAACAATATGTGTATACAACTTGCAGGTAAGATCACAAACAATACTATCATCATGAATCAATAACATGTTCAGATCTGAAATCATGGCACTCGGGCCCTAGTGACAAGCATTAAGCATAACAAGTTGCAACAAAGTCAAAAAGCACTAATAATAGATACTATGCACCATGCCCTAACAATCTGATGCCGTTACATGAACAATCTCATCGAATCCCTACCATCCCTCATAGCCTACAGCGGGGGATTACTCACTCATGGATGGGGGAATCATGGATGGTTGATGCAGAAGCGATGGTGATGATGATGGCGATGATCTCCTCCAATTCCCCGTCCCGGCAGGGTGCCAGAACGGAGTTTTTGGATCCGATTTGCGGAATCTGGTGGTGGCGGTGCAGCGGAATTCTATCTAGAAAAACGTCGAAACCCCCTTGGTTTTTAGGTTAAGAGGCAACTTATAGGCGAAGAGGGAGGCCGAGGGGTGGCGAGGCCACCACCCCAGGCGGCTGGCCTGGCCAGCGGCCGGTGGTGTGGGCCCCTCGTGACCCTCCTCCGTCTTGTCTTCTGGCTCCGTGAGTCTTTTGGTGAAATAGGATTTTTGGCATATTTTCTGGGATTTTCCTGATAGTTGTTTTTCTGCACAAAAACCAGACACCAAGGTAATTCTACTGAAAACAACCCTCAGTCTGTGTTAGTTGTATACAAATCACGCAAGTTTAGAGGAGAAACAATAGCAAAAGTGTTCGGGAAAGTAGATACATTTTGGACGTATCAACTCCCCCAAGCTTAGCTTATTGCTTGTCCTCAAGAAATTCAGTTGAAAACTGAGTGCGATAAATGAAACTTTCATGAACACATTTGCTTCATAAGATGTATATATTCTCAGCATATGATCAAGTACTTGGTCAATTCATAATAAGGAGTATGCAAATAAGGTTACTCAATAGTCATTGCAAGCTATGAAGAGATTCTAACTAAAAAATAGTAAGTAGCATGAAACATAAACATAAGCAACATTGCAATTCTCATAAAAAGGTATGATAGAGTGGTATCTCGCTTGCCTTTGATTGTAGAGCAAATAAATGCCGAGGCACCTCTGAAGTTCAAGTGAAGACTAGAACTAAAGATATCAAAGATACAAGCATCAAAGTCATGACACAATTAATCAAGTTTTGAGGCAAGCATATTACACTAAATGACAACTATGCTCTCAAGAAAGTGCTCGTAGAATATGTGGAGACTCAACAAGGAAATTAAAAGGTTTTGAAAAGTTTGAAAGGCTTCCAAATGCTAAAAGTATAGTACTCATTAGCTTTGAGCTCTCATAGCCCCTATCATAAGCATCTTTAAATGGTTAAAGTGAAAGTGAGGTCCAATACGAGTTATATGCTTGACAGACCATAAACTGGAAATCTCATGTCCCTTGAGTACGAGGGCCGCTCCTCATGGTACTCAACATTAGTTACTGGTAAGTTCTTGTCATAGTAAATACATGCGTATCATAGAGAACCGCCAACTGGGTACCCCTTGCCCGATTATACGGAAGAATCCCCATATCAAAATGACAAGGCAAGCAGACAATGAGCATCTCAGCAATCTTCTTATTTACCATGGGAAAATGATGCTTTTTTCTCTCTTTCCCCTTTTCTCATCATCTTCTTTTTTCTTTTTCTCAATAACTATCTCTCTTTTTTTTATAAGAAGAATGCTTCATAGATTGCTCATTATGGTTACGCTGTAGGTTTTGTTGGGTCCGCAGCATAGAAAACAAAAAATTTCCTACAGTGTGAACTACACGCCAAGATCTATCTACTAGGTACAAAGCAATGGGTGGACATACATCCAACGAGAACTTACCCTCGTAGACAACAAGCTTTGTTAACGAGTAGGAACTCGTGGTTGATGTAGTCGTACACTTGCCGATCTCAAGATCGTGAGGAAGTCCAGCAGGTCCGGCTCCAGCACGTCCATCAGATCCAGCTCCAGCAGCACCAAGTCCAGCAGGTCCGCCAAAGCAGCGGTGCATCCGTGATTGCACACACGTCCGGTACCCGACAACCTCCGTCCCTCGCTCCAAAGCAGCCAGGCAAAGAACTCCTTTCCAGATAAAGCCACCGGGAACATGTATCTCGCTAATCTGAGACCATGGGGGAATAATACTAGAGGGGGAGAGAGATCGTTCACAAGGAGGTGTGTGTGAGAAGTGAGGAGGGGGTGGCCTTTTATAGGAGGAGGGGGGTGCCCCTCCTTCATGGCCGGCACATGGAGGAGGTGACTCTTCACCTCCTCCATTCATGTGGTGGTAACTCCCTCCACATAAATTTGCCCCTTCACATTCTCTTTTAAAGTCTCCACTTTAAATGCATTAAATTTCTCCAAATTTAATGCTCTCTCATTTAATAAAACTCTTTTATTATTTTTATTCAGAATTTTGTTAATTACTTTAATTAACAAACATTCACATAAAACCCCCTGCAACATTTCAATATTACATGCAGAACCAATTTCAGCAATTTCACCCGAAACAGTTTCGGTGTCTATTGAAATAATTCTAGCGCTTTCTTAAATCTTTATCTGAAACATATTTGCTCCAAATGGTGTCGGTATCCCTTAAGTGTGTCACCCTATGGTTCGCGAATAATGCAGACATGATTGAGACCCCTCTCCGATCAATAATCAGCAACGGGACCTAGAGATCCATGCTGACTCCTACACATTCAACGATGACTTCTGTGATCGTGAGAACCTTTAACGCTAGTAACTAAATCCCTTTGTCCCGCGATATATTACATGTCCGAGATTCGATCATCGGTATCTCCATACCTAGTTTGATCTCGCATCGACATGCACTCTTTTCTCGTTCCCGTGATATAACATTCTAGTGATCACATCACTTGCTTGCAAGCTATTTCAATGTGATATCACCGAGAGGGCCCAGAGTATATCTATCCGTCATCGGGATGGAAAAATCCCACTCTTGATCCACGAGCCTCAACATAACACCTTCATAGCACTGAACCCACCTTTATAGTCACCCTGCTACGGTGTGACGTTTGATGTTATCCAAGATACTCTTCCAGTGTTAGCAATTAACATGATCTCATGGTCTAAGGATAAAGATTACTTCGTATGATGTTATAGCAATATAAACATAATGACTTTTATCGTAATGCTATACTTCGGATGAATGTTCATCACATCATTCCACCAATGGTGTGACCTTGTTATTAACAATATCCAATGTCCATGATCAGGAAACCTTGATCATCTTGTTAATCAACAAGCTAGTCTATAAGAGAGGCATAACTAGGAACCCTTTTTGTTTATTAAACACACATGTATTGATGTTTCTGATCAATACAATTCTAGCATATAAAATAAACATTTATCATAAACATGGAATAAGATAATAACCACTTTATTATTGCCTCTCGGGCATATTCCCTTCAGTCTCCCACTTGCACTAGAGTCAATAATCTAGTTTGAAAAACTTTGCGTATTGAACACCTATGGCTTTCTGGTGTTGCATATACGCTATTGCTAGTGGTTAACATAATCTCCAGATCTGACAGTTTCAGGTCCGTGTGTATTTGCATGTCTTTGCATCTCTACGCATCACTCATTCTCAAATGAGATGGCATTGTATAAATTTGGTCCTTTGGTGAGACCTTTAGTTCGTTCGGCTCAAAATATGTTGATATTATTGTCACACAATATATCTTCATAGTATTAGCCCACTTTGAACCACACCTAGTTTGATAACAAAATACTTGACACAAATGCCCTCCTTTGCTGCTACTATAGTAGTTATATACTTAGCCTTTTGTTGTAGTATCCGTCACAATATCTCAACTTTGGAACTCATCCAAATCCATCATGGAACATCCTTTCCATTATATTGTGCCACCCATAGTCTAAATTGAGATAAATTTAATTTGTATCTTGTGACAAGACTAGTATCAATGTAACACTTTATAATGAACTACCTTTAACTATTTGTCACTTATACATGATATATTCTTAGTTCTTCCAAAGCTCATAAGAATATCTTTACTATTGTCCAATGATCATCTTATGAATCATTCTGGTATATGCTCATAACGTTTAGAGCATAGGACATTCTGGATATATACATATCATGGTATAATCGATCAAAATCTTCATGTGATTTTACTCACCAAGTGTCAAAACACTTGAATCTTGATACAATTCTTTCCATGCAGCAAGAACCTTTCTTGTTGTTTCCATATTGAACTCTTTCAATATCTCATATATGTATGTCTGGCACAACCATATTTGCGCCTTAATCTATCCATATAGATATTGATGCCAAATATTCCTGGTTTGCCCAAGTCTTTCATCGAAATCTTATTTTAATGAAATTCTTAACTTGTGTCAATACAAGATACATCATTTCCAATCAACAATATGTCCTCTACATAATGTATTAGAAATTTTGTCTCAGCGCTCCCACTTAATTTCTTGCAAATGCAAGCATCTTCATCATCTTCGATGAATTTAAACTCTTTTAACAGTTTCATCATGGTGAAGATTCCAACTCCGCTATGCTTACTTCAACTATTGAAGTTTACATGCCCTTTTAGCACCCTTTGAATTAACAAAACCCTTCGGACCATGTCATGTACATGTCCTAGGTTACCGTTCTATTAGAAGAACCTTGTTTTGTTTATGCAACTACCACATACCAAATTATATGTAGTGGTTGCTATATTAATCCGTCAAGACTATATATCGCTATGAAAGATCAAATCTTGTCATAGTCAACACCTTGAACATTGTCGTAAACTTCTTTCCGACATGTCGACTATTTCATAGATGTTAAACATCCATGTCTTATTTCTTTATAGATCCAAACACGACCGATAGGCTTCACACCTTTCCGGAGGGTCTTCCAAGTTCAGAAACTTGATTTCTCGTGTATGGATACTATCACGGATTCTATGACTTCTAGTCATTTTATGGAGTCAGGGCCCATCATCGCTTCTTTGCATGTAGTCGGTTCATCATTTTCAAAACAATAACGACTTGCTTATCAAATCTTACTATTTGATTCCTACCGACCCACACGGTTCTATAGGAACTCTAATCTCCAAGATCACACCTTTTGTAATCACGAGAGCCATGAGCATTGTGGCCGCCACCGGGACACTTTCCGGCGCTGCGCTACTTAGCACATATAGCTAAGGTTCAACAACCTTATCAAAGTTCTATTGTTCTCCCACTTAACTTTTCACAAAAAGTTCCTTCTCAAGAAACTTGATGTTCCAAGCGACAAACTCTTTTGTCCTCGGTGTTATGGAGAAATTCCCAACAAATTCTTTGGGATAACCTACAAAGACGTGCTTATCCGACTTTGGTTGTAAAGATTTTACTTAAGCATAGCATACCAAAATTTAAGAAAAGACAATTCGGGTTTTATCCCAAACCATAACTCATATGGTGTCATTTCAACGGATCACGATGGCGCTCTTTTCAGTGTAAAAGCGGTAGTCTCTAAAGCTTCAATCTTTAAAACATAATGACAGTTTTATAAATGACACCCTTGATCTTACCATGTCAAACATGGTTTGATTTCATCTCTCGAATATGCCATACTCCTATGGTTTATCGGGAAACACATATCATGGAACAATTTCTCAAATCTTAGGTGTTTTTGCTAAACATGTAACTCAAATATCTTCCTTTATGATCGAATCATAAACTCTTTATTTTCTTGTTACAATGATTTTCCACTTCATCTTGAAAATCTTTTAACAATTTTCAAATGTTTCATACTTCTTCCTTATTAAGTAAATATATAGATATATTCACTCAAATTTCTAGAGAAAGCATATGAAGCAAAAATATCCATCGCATATGGATACACATAATGGACTATATACATCAACATGCATGATATCCAATAATTTAGTCATCCGTTCCTCTTTGGCCTATGGACAGAGTTTCAATTATCTCGAGGAAACTTTCACAAGCGTCAATTGATCAAAATCAAAGACTCCAAAATTCCATTAACATGGAGTTTCTTCATGTTTTCTTTCCAATATAATTTGAAACAGCGATGCCACTTCATAAGTGATATTTTAATCATTTGTCTTGCGACATTTTAGCAATAGTGTTTATGGATGTGATTTCTCCCACTAGACTTGTAAAAGTTCATCCATCCTTTATGGAATACGGTAATTATTTGAACAACCATTGTTCTTGTAATACCGGAACAAAATAACAATTATTAAAACAAATCTTGAAGGCTAGGTTTGATGACAACGAAAACCACAATAACACTTTATTTGTTTTCGATGAACATCATCACTTATTCTCTTGCTAGTTACTTAGGCCATTGTAGTTCATGAATTGCGTTGTCCTGTATGACACTTCATACCAACCAATTTGGTATCCAATACCGGTATCCAATACCTCAGAACCACATTGTTTAACAAGCAAGGAATACAGCCATAACATGTATATCTTCTATATACCTAAGCTGGACATTTCCAACTTTTTCTTTTCTGCCAAATATTTTATAGATTCTCTTTCAACAATTCCTTTTCCTTTTAAAAGAATCTATCAACATCAATAGTGGTGTAATTCACATGACACATAGTACAAAGCGTATATAGTCAAATACTAATACCTTTGGACTTGCACTTTGAAGTGGATCACCATCATCAAATGTTTGGTATTCTCTCAAAAATCCATTCTTTAGTAATCTATTAGTGTAGTAAACATTTTACTTACATCTTCTATTCATCCTTATCATGACAACTTTCATGATTAAGCTACTATAGCCTATAAGGAAGAATGACGAGTATAATTTTAGTTCCCAAAACCTTTTGGGAGATTCAGATGCCTAGCATCTCCATCCTTCACAAATTCTCATACAATATGAGAACATGTATTTTGCTAAATTATACTCTATCATAATGCAACCAAAAACATTGTTTCAGATATCACAATTTCTTTCACACATGATGGCTTCTGAAACAATTTTTAGCTCCAATATAATCTTGATATTAAAACAACTTTTGAATATCAATAACATGGAGGCAAACATGATACTTTAGATACTAACATTGGAATTCTTACTCTTGATTTAATACTACTTATTAAACTTCATGGAGTAAATAGAGTTTGCCGAAAGTTTGCAATAGGACTTATAAACTTTAAATTGGCATTCAAAACAATACGATACTAGTTCGTAAAGTAAATATCTAGAATTATATAGTTCTATTATCTCAATTAAAACTAAGCATAAGGTAGTGAACAAACACCAAGGACTACAACAAATTATGCAAATTCACTTCGATTTAGTTTATGACAAATTGAGTTTGACTAATACAAATTAGAAATGAACTCCCACTCAAAAACGACATCCCTCGTGCCTTTTTGGTGACTACATGAACCAAATCCACTACACCAAGTCCGATCATCACGTGAGTCGGTGTAGCTTCAAAGGCGAGCATCAATATGGGCATCATATCAACTATATGACTCATGCTTAACCTTTCGGTCCGTGTTCCGAGGCCATGTCTATACATGCTAGGCTTGCCAAGTAAGAACCTTAGTACTCGCGTGTGTAAAACTGGCTTACACTCGTTGTATGAAAGCGTAGAGTCGAGTACACCCGATCATCACGTGATGTCTCGAAATACGATCCACAAAACGGTGCATACTTAAGGAAGAACACATTTTTATCTTGATATCTAAAAGAGGGATCATCTTACAATGCTACAGAAAGCGCCAAACTAGCAGTATAAGATGCTAACATCTAATGTGTAAAGTGAGATGATATGGTCCATGCATTTGATCTCTATCATTTGCATCGTGGTATGATCTCTATCATTCCTTTGTGTGTAAGGCCAAGGTCTATGGAACTTACACGTTGAGTGTGTTGTAAGAGTATCTATCATACATCTACTTACAACAATACCATATCAATACACAAGCCCAGCAACGATCTAAACTAGACGCCTCTAATTTATCAATTGCAAGTTTTACGTGGCTTAGGGCTTTCGGAGATAGAACCGTTCTTACCTACGAACATAAACCACAACGAGGATAACCAAATTATTAGCAACTCGTTGTAAATCAGATATTGACTATAGCAGGAGAGACAGACACCCGCCAGCCACTTATGCAAAACAAGTTGCATGTCAGTCGTGGAACCGGTCTCATGTACGATGACATGTAAGGTTGGTCCGGGCCGCTTCATCCCACTATGCCACCAATATCCAAAATACATAGAAGATGAAATAACATGATCATCATCGCCCACATATCAACATATGTGTACTACCCGTGCTAAGCACCTACGCATAGATCAGGCTCTGATACCACTGTTGGGTCCGCAACATAGAAAACAAAAAATTTCCTATGGTGCGAACTACATGCCAAGATCTATCTACTAGGTACAAAGCAATGGGTGGACATACATCCAACGAGAACTTACCCTCGTAGACAACGAGCTTTGTTAACGAGTAGGAACTCGTGGTTGATGTAGTCATACACTTGCCGATCTCAAGATCGTGAGGAATTCCAGCAGGTCCGGCTCCAGCATGTCCATCAGATCCAGCTCCAGCAGCACCAAGTCTAGCAGGTCCGGCTCCAGCACGTCCATCAGATCCAGCTCCAGCAGCACCAAGTCCAGCACCGCAAAGCAGCGGTGCATCCGTGATCGCACACACGTCCGGTACCCCGACAACCTCCGTCCCTCGCTCCAGCAAAGCAGCGGAAGCAGCAACTCCTTTCCAGATAAAGCCACCGGGAACATGTATCTCGCTAATCCGAGACCATGGGGGAATAATACTAGAGGGGGAGAGAGGTCCTTCACAAGGAGGTGTGTGTGAGAAGTGAGGAGGGGGTGGCCTTTTATAGGAGGAGGGGGTGCCCCTCCTTCATGGCCGACGCATGGAGGAGGTGACTCTTCACCTCCTCCATTCATGTGGTGGTAACTCCCTCCACATAAATTTGCCCCTTCACATTCTCTTTTAAAGTCTCCACTTTAAATGCATTAAATTTCTCCAAATTTAATGCTCTCTCATTTAATAAAACTCTTTTATTATTTTTATTCAGAATTTTGTTAATTACTTTAATTAACAAACATTCACATAAAACCCCCTGCAACATTTCAATATTACATGCAGAACCAATTTCAGCAATTTCACCCGAAACAGTTTCGGTGTCTATTGAAATAGTTCCAGCGCTTTCTTAAATCTTTATCTGAAACATATTTGCTCCAAATGGTGTCGGTATCCCTTAAGTGTGTCACCCTACGGTTCGCGAATAATGCAGACATGATCGAGACCCCTCTCCGATCAATAATGAGCAGCGGGACCTGGAGATCCATACTGACTCCACACATTCAACGGTGTCTTCTGTGATCGTGAGAACCTTTAACGCTAGTAACTAAATCCCTTTGTCCCGCGATATATTACATGTCCGAGATTCGATCATCGGTATCTCCATACCTAGTTTGATCTGCTAGATCGACATGCACTCTTTTCTCGTTCCCGTGATATAACATTCTAGTGATCACATCACTTGCTTGCAAGCTATTTCAATGTGATATCACCGAGAGGGCCCAAATTATATCTATCCGTCATCGGGATGGAAAAATCCCACTCTTGATCCATGAGCCTCAACATAACACCTTCATAGCACTGAACCCACCTTTATAGTCACCCTGCTACGGTGTGACGTTTGATGTTATCAAGATACTCTTCCGGTGTTAGCAATTAACATGATCTCATGGTCTAAGGATAAAGATTACTTCGTATGATGTTATAGCAATATAAACATAATGACTTTGATCGTAATGCTATACTTTGGATGAATGTTCATCACATCATTCCACCAATGGTGTGACCTTGTTATTAACAACATCCAATGTCCATGATCAGGAAACCTTGATCATCTTGTTAATCAACAAGCTAGTCTATAAGAGAGGCATAACTAGGAACCCTTTTTGTTTATTAAACACACATGTATTGATGTTTCCGATCAATACAATTCTAACATGTAAAATAAACATTTATCATAAACATGGAATAAGATAATAACCACTTTATTATTGCCTCTCGGGCATATTCCCTTCAGGTTTCCACCATGATTAGGCATGGATTAGACCAGCCGCCTAGGTGTTTCTCTAACACACATACATAACTCCATGGACTTACAAGCTCCCCTTTTATTTCACACCGATGACATCCGTAAACAAAAGAGCATGATATCAACTGGGTATATATTACAGGTGTTGAAAGTGTTCCCCGTGACAACACGGTTTTGCTAATCCCCAGCCTATAATTTGCAAGCATATAACTTTCATGGACAGTCACAATGGTTCAGGTTTATTAAGTGCAAGAAATAAAGTGTGCCATCAAGTTCGTGAGAGCTTTACTAACTAACTTTCTCATAACAAGCAAACATTTTATTTAGAAGAAAACAAGGCATACTGGATATGCACGGAAAAGCAAATGATGCTAATAGGTAGGTATGGTGGACACTTTTGGCAATATTGGTTTTAGGGAGTTGGAAACACGAGTAGAGATCATACTCAGTGCACGTGAAGGCTAGCAATAGTAAGGGAGATACAAACGAGAGAGCAATAGCTGTCATAATCATGCTTGCAAAAAAACAGGACTAATCATGGCATGAAAGTGATTCAAGACCCCTGAGGCAAAATAATTCATCGAGGCTTAACTGATCGTTTCAGTCATATGCATGCGTGAGCATGTGCCAAGTCGATTCAAATGAAAACATTCAGAGGAGGATACCACAATGTCATACCAAGTTATGAATAGAACAATGCAAGCAAACATTCATATGACATGCTACAAACCATTAGCAAGCTAGAGTTAATCATAGGAAAGCAAGAACTACTAAGCATCTGTAAATAACATACACCTTACATGAACAGACTAAGCATGCCCACAATAATTAATATATGTACAAAAATGAAAACAAATAGAGTTTGTTACCAGCCTCTTACCACACCTCAAGTTGTCATTAATCCTCATTATTGTCCTTCACTTGTGTGGCTTGAATAATAACATGAAACCAAACTCCACTGTGGACTGCTGAACCCTGCAACGAACTTCACAAAACCAAAGAAGAACAGAAAATATTTTTGGTGTTTTTGATTTTTAAAGACAAGAACTAAAAGGAAGAACAAGCAAAGCAAAATCTTTTTGGGTTTTTCAAATAATCAAAACAAAACAAAACAAAGGAAGAAGCAAACCAAGGCTAGAAAGTCAAAGAAGCAAACAAAGAGAAACAACGAAAATATTTTTGGTCTTTTTGTGTTTTGGAAAGCAGAAATAAAGAAAGACCGAAAACTAAAAAGAAAGTGAAACATGGATATACAAAGTACCGACTGAACATGATATGTGGATGAGTGTGGTGTCGGTGTACCTCCCCCAAGCTTAGGCTTTTGTCCTAAATGGGTATCAACCCCAACGCGGGTAAGAACTCCAGGCTAGCGGGTCATCATAAGAATGATCATAGTTACGCCCTTGTGTAGAAGAAGAAGCTCCCCAATCATAGGTAGGCTACTGATACAAAGACTCCCCCTCATTCCAGGGCTGGACCGAATCATCTGTAATCTCCCTTCCAGTATCCTGCTCTTGCTGGGAGAGCTCCCCCAGATATGCATCGAGCTCTTCCTCAGTGAGTGACCATCCTTCCCTGGTATCAAGGTTAAACAAAACAGGCGCAGACAAAAGAAAACATGCTCGGACTTACTCCTTCTCCAACCAGCCTTGAGGAAGGTTATTTCATAAGATAAATCACTCAAATTAGCCCAAGAAGAAACAAATTTATGTTGTATCATGGAATTAAGGTCAAGCCTCTCTATGGAAAACTGTAGGTCTAAATGATGAGGCACTACACCATGCAAAGATAATAAACGAGAGGCGATGAGGCCTCCACAAATTCCACCTTTCTCGCGGTTAGCAGCAAGATGGAAAGCTATCAAGGCACCCAAATTGTAAGTCCTATCTTGTTTTAAAGCAGCTGAGATGAATGCTAGATCATACTAGGATAACTTATTAGCAGTTTTCCTAGTGAGAACACACTTGGCAATAAAGTAAGCAAAGTAGCAAATAGACGGGAGATGAATATTACGAATTTTCCCACTCTCCTTTGAGAAGCTGCTCCGTTGGCAAATCTCCGCATACAAGTCCATGAGTGGTGTAGGTCGCTCTTTAATATTTTCACACGATCCCCACTGGGGTACTTTAATAGCTGCACAAAAGTCATCAAAAGGAAGGTTGATAGCTATATTGTAAATTTTGTAGTGAACCATGGGGTTAGGCAAAGAGAAACTAAATTGAAAGTCCTGCACCACAAACATAGTTAGTTTCACAAATTGGTAAGGTTCATCTCCCACAAAATGCTCCAATCCTGCATTAGCAATTAAAGTATGGAAGTCTTGAGAAATCCCTCCAGCCCTCATGAATTCAGGGCATGGATAGATGGAAGGAAAAACTTCCTCCTCTCGGTGAACCTTCATAACCTCAGACACCCTTAATTCATGTTGGTTGAGTTGCTGTTCATTCATCTTCTTTTCTGAAATTTAGGACAACCATCATACAAGTGATTGCAAAGTGATTACATAATGAAGGGAACTACTCATAGGGACTTGTAAGAGGCCTAAACATGCATCAAAAATATTTCTCTAAGCATTGAACAAGCTTACAATCTCTCATAACCTGTAACCTACAGCAGCAAAATACTCAAGATATAAACCACTAAACACAAATCTACTTGGACAAGCGGAGGAGTCACATACTGGAGAACAAATGCTCCAAATTTCAGTAGCAAAGATGGGTTGAGCAAGGAGATAAAAAAATCATGGACAAGAACAGAAAGAACGCGATTTCGAGCAATGAGCTGATGTTTTCTCGGGAGAAAGAAGGCAGTGGCAAGTGACAGAGTGAGTGGAGGGCCAGGGTGGCCCACACCATGGCCAGGCGCGCCCCTGGGGTGGCCGCGCCACCAGGTGGTGTGCCTGCCTGGTGAACCCCCCTAGGTCACTCCAGGCACTCCTCTGCCCCTTTTTTCACGTGAAAATTTAATATGAATTTTCTGGAATTTTTTGAGACACTTTATTTTTTTAGCAATTTTCAGGTATTGATGAATGATTTTCTGACAGAAAAATGTTTATGGAATGATGCAATGACAAAACAAAACTAAAACTTCAGAAGTTCTAAGACACTCTAATATGCAAGCAACTAGCAATAGAAAAGTAAACTAAGCAAAAGCAAAAACTAAAATGGATAAAATAAAAGTAAGCGATGATAATCATGGTGAAAACATTGTTTTGTTCATTAAAATCCCTTTGTTAACAAGGTTGATCAGGTCTTGTTACCAAAACAATTTGATATGAAACAAAACTTTGTATTCCACTAATGATTATGTTACCTCAACCTTGATAGCAATGGTCCCAATCATAATAGTTTCATATTTTTCTCGTGGTATGGGACAATATATTTCTCCAACTTGGATGCCCTCAACATGTTCAATTGAATTTAAGCCATAAGTCCTATCAATCTTCTTGGGGAAATAGACATAATGCTCCTTGTCATTAACATTAAAAGTCACCTTTCCTTGATTATAATTAATAACAGCTCCTGCAGTATTAAGAAAAGATCTCCTAAGAATAATAGACATATTGTCATCTTCAGGCATTTCAAGCACAACAAAGTCAGTTAATATCAAGCAATTATGAGCCACTTGAACAGGTACATCCTCACATATACCAACAGGAATAGTAGTAGATTTATTAGCCATTTGCAAAGATATATCAATTGGTATTAGTTTTTCCAATTGAAGTCTCTTATAGAGAGAAAAAGGCATAACACTAACTCCTGCTCCTAAATCACACAAAGTAGTTCTAACATAGATATTTTTAATAGAGCATGGAATAGTTGGAATCCCTGGGTCTCCAAGTTTCTTTGGAACCTTACCATTAAAGGAATAATTAGCAAGCAAAGTATAAATTTCTTCATTAGGGATCTTCCTTTTATTAGAGACAATATCCTTCATATACTTTGAATAAGGAGGCAGCTTAATAGCATCAGTCAAAGGAATTTGCAAAAATAAAGGTTTCATCCACTCACAAAACCTGTTATAGTGTTCATCTTCCTTTGACTTGTGTTTCTTATCAGGGAAAGGCATAGGTTTTTGGACCCAAGGCTCTCTTTCACTACCATGTTTCTTAGCAACAAAATCTTCTTTAGTGTATTTAGTATTCTTAGTGTGTCTTTCAGGTTCTTCTTCAACTTTTTCTTTATCAGGAGCATCATTTTCCTCATTATCACTTTCAGTTTTAGCATCCGAAACAGATATACTATTAGGATCTTTAGTAGGTTTAGAAGATTCTACAATAGTTTTATGTTTCTTTTTCCTTTTCTTAGGAGTAGTACCACTATTTTTAGTTTGTTGAGAATCCTGCTCAATTCTTTGAGGATGCCCCTCAGGATGTAGAGGATGCTGGGTAGCAGCACCACTTCTAGTTCTAATTTCATAAGCATGTTTTTCTTTAGCAGCATTAACTAGCAAGTCTTTTTGTACTTTAATAAGCTGATCAATTTGAGTTTGAACCATTTTAAAATGTTTAACAAGCATTTTAACGTCATTAGATGTTCTTTCCAAAATATCTTTTAACTCAATAATAGCTCTAGAGTTTTCTGTTAAATGATTTTGCACCCTTTTATTAAAATTATCTTGCTTAACAATAAAAATATCAAAGTCTTCCAAGCATTGATCAGGAGGTTTAGAATAAAGAATATCACCTTCATCAAAATTTTGGAGAGAGTGTACCTCAATAGTGGATGAGTGGGAGATTGGCTTACATAGTTCTTCTATAGGATGTAAATTATTCACATCCTCAGCTTTAATTCCCTTCTCCTTAAGACATTTCTTAGCTTCCTTAATCACTTCAACATTTAGTTCAATAACTCCCCTCTTCTTTGATGTTGGTATAGGCGTAGACACAGTTAACTTAGGTGTAGTTGGTTCAGGTGGAGTCCAATCATCATAATTCTTGCTTATTTTAGCCATTAATTCCTCAACTTCTTTGGGAGTTCTATTCCTGAAAACACAATCAACACAACTATCCAGGTATGTCCTAGATTCTTCAGTTAGTCCATTATAATATATATCAAGAAGCTCATTTTTAGGTAATGGACATCCAGCCTGTGCATGAATCAAAGCACAAAACCTTGCCCATGATTCAGGCAATATCTCCTTTTCTCCCTGTTTAAAATCAAAAAGTTCCTGCAAAATAGCATGTATAGCACTAGGAGGGAAATATTTCTGAAGGAAGGTACTAATCAAGCAATCAGGGCTATCAATAGATCCAGGAGGTAAATTATTAAACCAAGTTTTAGCTTCTCCTTTCAGTGAAAAAGGGAAAATTTTAGCAACAAAGTAGGTGCGCATCTTAATATCATCAGAAAATAGACCACTCACGGTAGAAAGCTCAGTCATATGTGCTACAACACTTTCATTCTTAATCCCACAAAAAGGTTCTTTCTCAACAATAGTTATGTAAGATAAATCAAGAGAGAAATCATAATCCTTATCTTTAATGTTTATGGGAGATGTAGCAAACTTAGCATTAGGAGATAATTTAGGTCTAACAGTATGTTTCTCAAGAAGACTCTTAATATCACTTTTATCATGAGTGTTTTGACATTCTTTAATAAATTCAACAGTCATCTCTATATAACTGTGTTCAATATCATAGCTCTCTCTAGACTCAGGTGGACTGACAGGTGTAGTAGTGTCTTCATTAGGAGTTTCAGTATTTCCAGCTATAGTTCTAGCAAACATAGCATCTAGGAAAGGACCTAATGAACCACTCTTATCAAGCAAAGTAGAAGCAGCATCATAAGTATCAGAAGTTTCAGATTCAGCAGTAGTAGCAGTGTGTGTAGCATGTGTATGTGGTGGTGTAAGGAGCTTACTCATAACAGATGGTGAATCAAGAGCAACAAAGGTGTTTAGAACCATACCACTCTTTGTAGTGGATGGTAAAATAGGGACCTTGCCATCACGAGACTTACCCATGATGGATGGATGGTAGCGAACAATAGTGATTCCAAGTGAACTTGATAAATAGAGTTATGCTCCCCGACAACGGCGCCAAAAAATAATCTTGATGACCCACAAGTATAGGGGATGTATCGCAGTATTTTCGAGGGAAGTGAAACCCAATTTATTGATTTGACCCAAGGGGAGCCAAAGAATATTTATAAGCCTTAACAACTGAGTTGTCAATTCAGCTGCACTTGGAAACAATCTTGCTCACAGCAGTTTATCAGTAGCAACAGTTTTGTAGTAGCAATATCAAAGTAATAGTAGTAGTAAAAGTAAAGATAGTAGTAACAATTGTAGTAAACAGTAGGATTAAAGCGCGGTAGGCATAGGGATGGATGGATGGGCGTTGCATGGACAAGACAATTCATATAGCAATCAACATATAGGGCATTTACAGATAAATAAGATAAAGCATCCAAGTACTAAATAATCATAGGCATGTGTTCTATATATAGTCATACGTGCTTGCAATGAGAACTTGCACAACATATTTTGTCCTGCCAGCCCGTTTGCAGCGGGGCCTCAAGGGAACTACTGGAAATTAAGGTGCTCCTTTTAATAGAGCACCGGAGCAAAGCATTAACACTCCATGAACACATGTGATCCTCACATCAAAGCCATTCCATCCGGTTATCCCGATTATTGTCACTTCAGGGCCTTTGGTTCCGGACAACAGTATGTGTATACAACTTGCAGGTAAGATCACAAACAATACTATCATCATGAATCAATAACATGTTCAGATCTAAAATCATAGCACTCGGGCCCTAGTGACAAGCATTAAGCATACCAAGTTGCAACAAAGTCAGAAAGCACTAATAGTAGATACTAGGCACCATTCCCTAACAATCTGATGCCATTACATGAACGATCTCATCTAATCCCTATCATCCCCCATAGCCACTGTAGGCTCCTGGAGGTTGATCTAAAGTCACTGTAAGCTCCTGGAATTCGGCCTCGTTCTGCTGCCATAGTGATGATGCATACACAAAGATGTTAGCATGTGACGATAAAGTATTAATGTCAATTAAGGTGACATTAGTAAGTTGCAAAGGATTTGGGACTGTAAAGTACAAGCCCAAGACTCAACCTCTTCCATGAGCAAGCATGTTCAGGGTGCCAAGAATATATGGTGCCAATGATTAAGAACAAATGCAGCTAGTTTATTTGTACTCTAGTGCAAGTGGGAGACTGTTGGAAATATGCCCTAGACACAAATAATAATAAGGATTATTATCATATTTCACAAAGTTTATGATTAAGTTTTATATCATGCTATAACTATATTGAGAGGAAACATATATACATGTGTGATATATAAACAACCAGGGGTTCCCAATAAAACTCTAGTCACTGGTTCATTGGTCAACAGATGATCAAGGTTTCCTGGTCATGTGGCATTTATGCCAGTTGGAAATGGAGTCAACTCATTTTGAGAATAAGATGATGAACCAATACCCAACCTAAACATCGTGACCCGATCATGTCACGAATTTCAAGTTATGATGATTAGAAATGGATCCTCGTAGACTATTCCTTAGACCGTGAGGCTATATCAATCACTGTCTCCCGAGAATGCTTAGATAGCATCAAACGTCACTTGGTAATACAGTGACAATAAAGGTGTGTTCAGGTATTCAGAGGAACCGTAGAGGCAATATATGCCAAGAGCAGGATTTGTCTGTCCACGTGACATAAAGATACTCAAGGGCCCACTTGGAGAAGTTATATCCAATAGTTGCGCAACATGTGATTTGATCACAGGGATATCACTTGTCGGAACGAGTCAAGTAGCATTGTTCGGTAACGAGATCGAACACGACATGGTGATGTCATTGATAAGATCTCGGGAAATCCAAGTGTCGAGAGACAAAGGGAATAAGACACGACTATCCCGGTTCAAACGACAAAAGATCTTCGTGGAATGCACAGAGGTCACATGGCCATCCAGGTCCCTCTGTCGATCATTGGTCTGGGAGTGTCCCGACCATGTCTAGAGTGTTCTCGAACCATGGGGTATCACACTTAAGGGTTTGATGATGCTTAGAGAGTGTTTATAGGATCGGTAGAATTGCTGAAGAAGAGTAGAGAGAAAACTGGAAGTGTTTTGGTAAGTCCGGAGGATGTCCGGAGTGGAGGTGGAAGGTGTTCCATAGCCACGGAGATTGAATAATATGTGAATGAATGTTAAATATTGATTTAATCATTTATTCATAATTATTTAATAAAAGAGAAAATCAATTTAAAGGTCAAAAGGCTTAATGGGCCAATTCCGGAGGGAAGAGGGCCCATTAGGGAAAGGCAAGAGGGGAGAAGGGGCAAGGGGTGGCCGTCTGGGCCAAGCTCCCCGCGCGGGGCCCACTAGGGCTGGCTGGCGGTGCCCCCTCTCCCTCTCCTTTAGTCCCACCCCGGGACTTTGAGGGAGGTAGTACCTCCCCTCCCCCTATATATAGTGGGGGTATTTGGCCAGATAAATACACACAATATTCAATAAAGATTTCCTCACTTTTGGGGAGACCTCCAATTGATATTCTCTCTCTCTCTCTCTCTCTCTCTCTCTCTCTCTCTTTTCTCTCTCTCTCTCTCTCTCTCTCTCTCTCTCTCTCTCTCTCTCTCTCTCTCTCTCTCTCTCTCTCTCTCTCTCTCTCTCTCTCTCTCCCGTGACCGTTGTCCCAAGTTTGGACTTCGTGAACGAGAGATATCTTCACCACAGAGCACCGTCGCGCTACGGGATTCGGATCCAGGAGATCTACTTCCGCAACTACTGCTGGATCAGGGAAACGGGAGTCATCGTCAGGCACCGGACGTGTGTAACTCCCCGCGAGGTGTCACACTTGAGGCACTCAAGTCATCGGAGCTACGGGAGCGCAAGGACTTCATCACTACCTTGAGTTTGGCTTCGGCTTGTCTACATCAACCATGCTCTCCTGAGCGTTGACAATGCTCTTCGGTCTTCAAGGGTAAGTTCGCGAAAAGCCCCTCCCGTTACTGCATTACTAATAGATAGGTCCTGGCAACATCAGGGGTTCAGGGGCATAGGGTAAAATTTTATTGTTTTCATATGCGGAACCCCTACATGCCGAGGATGCGGGGAGAGAGGATGCGGTGGAGACTGCACACACTGATGGGTTCGTAGCATGGAAAACAAAAAAATTCTACCGCAAGAACGAACAAAACCCAGATCTAATCTAGATAAAAGCCAAGATCTAATCTATTAGACATGTGCAATGAGATAGATCTGTACTGACCCTTGTAGGCCCGAAAGCGTTACGAGATCGGATCTCGTGGTTGATGTAGTCGATCACTTGCCGATCTCAAGATCGAGTGGACGATCCTTCCGGCGCTGCGTTCCGGCAGCGCTTCCGCATTCGGTCACACGCATGAGTCGGCAGACCTTCCTCTCCCTGCTCCAAGCAGCGGAGGTAGTAGATCTTCTCCACGGAATCCCAGCAGCACGACGGCGTGGTGGTGGTGGTGGAGTAGAGAATTCTGCAGGGCTTCGCCTAAGCCAGAGCAGAAGGAAGGAGGAGGAGAGAGGCAACTTGAGATCTAGAGAATAGAAGGGGCAAGGGGGTTTGTGCCTCCACCCCTCTATTTAAAGGAGGGAGGCGCCATGGGGAGGTGGAGTCCTTGTAGGACTCCCCTCTCCCTTGGCCGGCGGATCAAGGAGGTGGGGGGAGAGTCCTACTCCCCCACGAATCCTTGTCTTACCCCACAAGGATTCCTTGATCCTTTCTTGGTTTTCAAGTAAACTCCAAGAAATCTTCTAGAACCTTCCTAACATTCAAACCTTCTAGAATCCCCATACAAATACTCCGGAACATTTCCTAACTTAGAAAATGATCCCCAATATATGAATCTTATTCCCCGGACAATTCTGGATCTCCTCGTGATGTCCCGGATCCAATCCGAGACTCCGAACAACATTCGGTCTCCAACACACATTCCATATCTACTTAAAACAACTTCGAACCTTAAGTGTGTCACCCTACGGTTCATGAACATGTAGACATGATGGAGACACATCTCCGATCAATAATCATTAGCGGGATCTAGAGATCCATAACAGCTCCCATATACTCAACGATGACTTTGTGATCAATAGAACCATTTAACATACGAAACTAATTCCCTTTGTCACGCGATACTCTACTTATCCGAGGTTTGATCGTCGGTATCTCCATACCTAGTTCTACCTCGTTACTGATAAGTACTCTTTACTCATTCCATGATATGTCATCCCTTGTGACCTAGTCACATGCTTGCAAGCTAACTAGATGACATTCCAACGAGAGGGCCCAGAGCATATCTATCCGTCATATGGATGGACAAATCCCAATCTTGGTCCATGCGCTTCAACACATACTTTCAGAATACCCAATGTCACCTTTATAACCACCCAGTTATGAAGCGGCGTTTGATGTCATCAAAGTACCCATCCGGTGATGGTGATTAACATAACCTCATGGTCGAAGGATTAGGTTACTATGCATTTGAAAAGCTTGTAGCAAAACGAACTTAATGACTTGATCTTATGCTATGCTTACTTATGGGTGTGTGTCCATCACATCATTCTCCTAATGATATGATCTTGTTATTAACGACATCCAATGTCCATGATCAGGAAACCATGATCATCCATTAATCAACAAGCTAGTTTAACAAGAGGCTTACTAGGGACTCTTTTATGTTTACAAAACACACAAGTATTAATGTTTCCGGTTAATACAATTATAGCATGGGATATAAACATTTATCATAAACATAAAGATATAATAATAACCACTTTATTATTGCCTCTTGGGCATATCTCCAACAGTCTTGGCATTTGATTACTTACCCGACCTACTTGGTTCAATAGTAACTTAGATCTCCGTGACCACAAACTTTGAGGCACGTGAGCCATGAGCATTGTTGCTGCCTCCGAGACACTTACCGATGCTGCGCAACTCAGCACATATTAGCCA
This sequence comes from Avena insularis, assembly GCA_023614405.1. Lineage (NCBI taxonomy): Eukaryota > Viridiplantae > Streptophyta > Magnoliopsida > Poales > Poaceae > Avena > Avena insularis. The sequence continues at coordinate 213,250,342 of CM042690.1, forward strand.
AGGTTCAACAACCTTTCAAAGTTCTATTGTCCTCCCACTTGACTTTTCACCAAAAATTCCTTCTCAAGAAACTCGACACTCTAAGCGACAAACACTTTTGTCTTCGGTGTTATGGAGGAATACCCAATGGTTTATTCGAAATAACCTATAAAGACATGCTCATCCGACTTTGGTTGTAAACATTTTACTTATGCCTAGCATACCAAAAATTTAAGAAAGGACAACCTGGGTTTTATCCCAAACCATGACTTATATGGTGTCATTTCAACGGATCACGATGGAGCTCTTTTCAGTGTAAAAGCGGTAGTCACTAAAGCTTTAATCTTTTAAAATATAATGGCAGTTTTATAAATGACACCTTTGATCTTACCATGTCAAACAAGGTTTCATTACATATCTTGAACACTCCATACTCCTATGGTGTTTTGGGAAATGCAAATCCATGGAATGATTCCTCAAATCTTAGGTGTTTTGCTAAACTTGTAACTCAAACATCTTTATGATCCAATCATAAACTTTTTTTTATTTTCTTGTTACAATAATTTTCCACTTCATCTTGAAAGTCTTTGAACATTTTCAAATGTTTCATACTTCTTCCTTATTAAGTAAATATACATATATTCACTCAAATTATCGGAGAAAGCATATGAAGTTGAAATCCATCGCTCTTGACTACATGATGTGCTTCATACATCTATATGTACAAGTTCCAATAAGCTAGTCATTCGTTCCCTTTTGGCCTATGAACAAAGTTTTAATTATCTCTAGAAAGTTTCATAAGCGTCATTTGATCAAAAATCAAAAGACTTCAAAATTCCATCAACATGGCGTTTCTTCATGTTTTCTTTCCAATATAATTTAAACAGCGATGTCACTTCATAAGTGATCTTTCAATCAATTGTCTTTCGACATTTTAGCATTAGTTTTATGGATGTGATTTCTCCAATGAGATTTGTAAATCATCCATCTTTTATGGAATACGGTAATTATTTGAACAACCTTTTGTCGTCATAATACCTGATCAAAATAACAATTATTAAAACAAATCTTGAAGGTAAGCTTTGATGTTAACGAGCAACACAACAACCCTTTGTTTGTTTTCGATGAACATCATCACATATTCTCTTGCTAGTTACTTAGGCCATTGCAGTTCATGAATTGTGTTGTCCTGTATGACACTTCATACCAACCAATTCGGTATCCAATACCATGAGCAGTAACCACATTGTTTAACAACCAAGGAATACAACCATAACATGTATCTTCTATATACCTAAGTTGGATATCTCCAATCTTTTCTTTTCTGCCAAATATTTTATAGATTCTCTTTCAACAATTCCTTTTCTTTTAAAAGAATCTATCAACATCAATAGTGGTGTCATTCACATGACACATAGTACAAAGTGTGTATAGTCAAATACTAATACCTTTGGACTTGCACTTTGAAGTGGATCACCTTCATCAAATGTTTGGCATTCTTTCAAAATTCCATTCTTTAGTAATCTTTTAGTGTAGTAAACATTTTACTTACATCTTCTATTCATCCTTATCATGACAACTTTCATGATCAAGCTGCTATAGCTTATAAAGGTGAATTGCGAGTATAATGTTTCTTTTCCAAAACCTTTTGGAGGATTAGGACGACCAGCGTCTCCAACCTTCACAAATTCTCATCAAATATGAGGACATATACTCTATCATGTTGTAACCAATACATTGTTTTAGATATCGCAATACCTTTCACATATGATGGTTTCTGAAACATTGCTTTCAGCTCTTAGATGAACTTGATATTAAAAACAATCTTTTGAGTATCAAGAATCATGGAGGCAAACATGATACATTAGATACTAACACTGGAATTGTTACTCTTGATTTAATACTGTTTATTAAACTTCACAGAGTAAACGGAGTTTGCTGAAAGTTTGCAACAGGACTTTTAAACTTTAGATTGACACTCAAAACAATACGATACCAGTTCGTAAAGAAAATATCCAGAATTTCTATAGTTCCACTATCTCAACTATAACTAAGCGTAAGGTGGTGAACGGATGCCAATGACTATAACAAACTATGCAAATTCACTTTGATTGTGTTTATGATAAATTGAGTTCGACTAATCCAAATTACAAATGAACTCCCACTCAAAACAACATCCCTCGAGTTGTTTTAGTGATTACACGAACCAAATCCACTACACCAAGTCCGATCATCACGTGAGATGATGTAGCTTTAAAGGCGAACAATCAACATGTTCATCATATCATCCATATGACTCATGCTTTACCTTTCGGTATTCCGTGTTCCGAGACCATGTCTGTACATGCTAGGCTCGTCAAGTTTAACCTTAGTATCCGCATGTGCAAATCTGGCTTACACCCGTCGTATGCACACGTAGAATCTATCACACCCGATCATCACGAGATGCTTCAAACGATTTAGTCTTAGCAACGGTGCCTACTAAGGACGAACACTTTATTACTTGATATTTAGTGAGAGGGATCATCTTATAATGCTACCGTCGCGATCTAAGCAATACAAGATGCATAAAGGATTAACATCACAGGCAATTCATAATTAGTGTGATATGATATGGCCCTTTCTTCTTATGCCTTTGATCTCCATCATCACCAGCATTGCGTCAAGGTCAGTGGAGCCGCTTCATGGTTGTCCATCATCACTAGCAACTATTACAACTACTTGGAATAAAGCTATTACAAGATGAATAGACACGCAGGTCTTAACAGAATTAAAGACAACCATTAGTTCTCGCCGGTTGTCATATTACAACAAGGATCATTGCATACATCAAATATAATCACAATCACATGATGGCCATATCACATCACAAAACCCCTGCAAAAACAAGTTAGACGCCTCTAATTTTCTTTGCATGTTTTACATGGTTTGGGGCTTTTGAATAAGAACGGATCTTACCTACGAAACTGAACCACAACGTTGATACAACTGCTATCAAGTGCAAAGTGTAGATTGGATCTATACTATGGTGGGAGAGACAGACACCCGCAAAGCCACTTGTGCAATACGAGTTGCACGTCAACTGTGGAGCAAGTCTCATGTGCGATGACATGTAAGGTTAGCCCGAGCCGCTTCATCCCACCATACCGCAAGATGCAAAGTACACAAAGCAAAAGACGGCACGAGCACCAACGCCCACAAAACCATTGTGTTCTACTCATGCAACAGATCTACGCATAGACACGACTCTGATACCACTGATGGGTTCGTAGCATGGAAAACAAAAAATTTCTACCGCAAGAACGAACAAAACCCAAATCTAATCTAAATAAAAGCCAAGATCTAATCTATTAGACATGTGCAACAAGATAGATCTGTACTGACCCTTGTAGACCAGAAAGCGTTACGAGATCGGATCTCGTGGTTGATGTAGTCGATCACTTGCCGATCTCAAGATCGAGTGGACGATCCTTCCAGCGCCGTGTTCCGGCAGCGCTTCCGCAGTCGGTCACACGTGCGGAGTCGAAGCAGACCTTCCTCTCCCCGTTCTAGCGAGCAGCGGAGGTAGTAGATCTTCTCCACGGAATCCCAGCAGCACGACGGCGTGGTGGTGGTGGTGGAGTAGAGAATTCTGCAGGGCTTCGCCTAAGCCAGAGCAGAAGGAAGGAGGAGGAGAGAGGCAACTTGAGATCTAGAGAATAGAAGGGGCAAGGGGGTTTGTGCCTCCACCCCTCTATTTAAAGGAGGGAGGCGCCATGGGGAGGTGGAGTCCTTGTAGGACTCCCTCTCCTTGGCCGGGATCAAGGAGGTGGGGAGAGTCCTACTCCACCTAATCCTTGTCTTACCCCACAAGGATTCCTTGATCCTTTCTTGGTTTTCAAGTAAACTCCAAGAAATCTTCTAGAACCTTCCGGAACATTCCGAAACCTTCTAGAATCCCCATACAAATACTCCGGAACATTTCCTAACTTAGAAAATGATCCCCAATATATGAATCTTATTCGCCGGACAATTCCAGATCTCCTCGTGATGTCCCGGATCCAATCCAAGACTCCGAACAACATTCGGTCTCCAACGTACATTCCATATCTACTTAAAACAACTTCGAACCTTAAGTGTGTCACCCTACGGTTCGTGAACATGTAGACATGATGGAGACACATCTCCGATCAATAACCATTAGCGGATCCGAGATCCATAACAGCTCCCACATACTCAACGATGACTTTGTGATCGATAGAACCATTTAACATACGAAACCAATTCCCTTTGTCACGCGATACTCTACTTATCCGAGGTTTGATCGTCGGTATCTCCATACCTAGTTCTACCTCACATCGATAAGTACTCTTTACTCGTTCCATGATATGTCATCCCTTGTGACCTAGTCACATGCTTGCAAGCTAACTAGATGACATTCCACCAAGAGGGCCCAGAGCATATCTATCCGTCATATGGATGGACAAATCCCAATCTTGGTCCATGCGCTTCAACACATACTTTCAGAATACCCAATGTCACCTTTATAACCACCCGCCATTCTAAGCGTTTGATGTCATCAAAGTACCCATCCGGTGATGGTGATTAACATAACCTCATGGTCGAAGGATTAGGTTACTATGCATTTGAAAAGCTTGTAGCAAAACGAACTTAATGACTTGATCTTATGCTATGCTTACTTATGGGTGTGTGTCCATCACATCATTCTCCTAATGATATGATCTTGTTATTAACGACATCCAATGTCCATGATCAGGAAACCATGATCATCCATTAATCAACAAGCTAGTTTAACAAGAGGCTTACTAGGGACTCTTTTATGTTTACAAAACACACAAGTATTAATGTTTCCGGTTAATACAATTATAGCATGGGATGTAAACATTTATCATAAACATAAAGATATAATAATAACCACTTTATTATTGCCTCTTGGGCATATCTCCAACAGTACCCAGGGTCAGGGCTCTGCTGGTGAGATAACACCCCTACTCTGCATGTCTATCTCTATATCAAGAACTATAATAGTGGATACAATGTGCGCTCCTTGAGCTGTATGGCGAGAGGAAGAAGAAGCTCTCTCTGTGCTCTCCTCTCTTTGAGTTGCTCTAAGTGTAAGAGGGGAAATGAATGAACAGTCGGTCGATCCTTTCTCTCGAGGCCCTAGGGCACCTTATATACGGTGCCCAGGTGACAAAGGTTAGGGTACATGTGGCAAGGGAATATGCTCTAGCTACGGTACCAAAGTCATTGCATTGGGCTCGCCAGGATGCTCCTTTTGTCGCTGGGTCACCTCCTGATAACCCTCGATGGGACAAGACCTGTATGCTCCTGACAACTGTCACCTCCGGGTTATCCTCGATGGGGCTGTTCACCGTAATCCAGGGCACGCCTGTATGACAACGATGATCCTCTCCGGGATTCCTAGGATGTGACTGGAGCATTGACTTGGAATAAATGTGTACACTTGTGATGCCTCTATCCTTAGAAGATGTAGGTTAAGGCTATCTCTTTCTCGTTAGAATCTCCAAAGAGAATATATACATACAATTGTGATGCCTCTCTCTCTAAGTATATACGTGGCTTCTAGGACCGGTTTGAGTAAGAATCCAAACCCATGAAAGACACCCCTAATAGGGTCCGATTCCTAAGAGCAACGCCAACAACCACGCTAAAACCTGGCGCTGTAAAAGTGCTATGCAGCACGCGATCCAGTTTTAGCGTGTGCAAGGTGTTTCTCCTCTGGCAGACGCGCTAAAACATGCGTGTGAAAACAGAGAACAAAGTAGTCCCCAGCAGGCGCGTGAAAATACAGCACGGGGGCACCGACGCAAACAGGTTTCACAATGAACTATCAAGAAGATCAAACAAATCCAAATAGATTCAATAGAAAATCGTCTAGTTATTATTACAGCACAACCAAATGGTACATGGATAGTACAAAAAATATAGAAATTGTTTTACAACAATACAACAAATTGTTTTCCAACAATACAAATAAAAGGAGGGCTTAACGTTGTGCTCCAAGTAGCTTCTCGATTTAAGGAGGACATGGCGGTCGCTGAGGGCAGCGATGTGGTCACCGAGGCAGCTCCGAGTTCACGGCGGAGGTTCGCTTGGCGGCACGAAAGGATGTGCAGCGCCGACAACTCGCGTCGATTCCTGCTGCGGCGAGCTTGGGGAAGGTGCGGGGAGGCAGATCTGCAGGTATTACGCGCAGACGGGCGCCGGCGGCATCGCGGGTGGGGAATGAGCAGCGAACGCGCGGGTGACTTTTCAGTGGAGGTTGGGCGTTCGTTAGCGCGCGCTGGCGACCGGACACCAAATTTGGGGCGTGCGCGTGGGCAAATTGACGCGCGCCGGATTTTTTTTACCGCGTGCACGATTATCGCGCGCCTGTTGGAGGAGGGAAAAGTGCCACACACGCGCTATGTCAGCAGTTATTTTTATATCGCCGGGTTTTAGTGTGGCTGTTGGAGTTGCTCTAACACTCCCCTTGGACTTCTACTTCTACTATATGTCGAAGTCCCTATAAACTTCCAATGCCATGCTCTAGAAAAAAATAGAAAAAGGGTACTGGTAGTGCAATACTTTTATTCACTTTCATGGTTAACCACTTTGGTTGCTCTAATGCAATCATATGGAAAATTGACATTGCCACAAGCACCGAGGTGACTAAGCTTAGACCCTGTTTGTTTGGGCTTCTGCTTCTGCTTTTGCTGCTTTTAGAGGTCCAAAAGCACAAGCTCAAACAAACACCCAAAAATTGAGAAGCGCTGCAGGAAAATGAACTGGGCAACCCGCCGTGAGTGAAAGCAGCTCGGGAGGTGCTTCCCGAGATTTTTCCTGCTTCCCGAGTGGTAGAAGACCGAACCACCCTCCATACTTCTAGGTATTTACGAAAATTCTGCCACTCCAAGTAACCAGAGCCATCACCGTGCAACCGCAATGCCCCGACGCCCCCAAACACATTTCCCCTCCTTGTCTCAGCTATGGAAGGTTAGGGTTAGGGATTCGCCGCTGTCGCCGACATGAAAGCCCTCCTCCCCTCTCCATTCCCATCCTCCTCCGCTCCTACCGTCCCTGATTTGACCCGACGGACCACGGTTCGAGCTCAATCCTATCAGTCGCTGGAGGAGAAGGGAGCACTGCGAGCCGTCGCCTCACCCTTCGGCTCCATTCCCGCCGAAGACCTGCACGCTGCCGACGCGGGTGCTCGTCGCTGCCCACGCGAATCCTTCCCGGGGAGCCACTACTACCTCACGGCATCGAGTTCATCTCCAGAAGCCTCAGCATCTCCTTTTTTTTATATGGATGACTACCGACAATTTGGTCTACCAACGAACAGTTCTAGTACTACTAAGGGCACCCACAATGTGTAGCCAAATCTAGTTCCAAATTTCACTTTTGGCTTTTAGAACTAGTTCCTACCATTGCGAGGGTAGTTCCAAATCAACAAAGAGAAAGAACCGGAGCAGGAGCTTGCTCCGATGCTAAATTGAGAAAAGGAATAAACAACTTGTTCTTTGCATATAGTAGGGAGGATGAAAGGTACTAGACAAGAGAGAGAATAGAGATATTTACTTTACTTGTTACATGCAGTGGGTCCCATCTCTAAAATTTAGCAAGAAAGTACGTTGTAAAGAAATTAGCAATTTGGCAATGCAGCCATATGATGACAGTGTGTCAGATTTGGCCATAGCACATTATGGCTGCCCTAATCTTCCACAGAATCTATGTGTCAGATCTCCTGTGCACTTTGGGCTTTGGTTAGCTCAGCTCCAATCAAGAATCCCCATGGGACTCCACGGCGCCGGATCTCGCGTTGATGCTTGTTCGCTGTTGAGAAAACTTGTGCGATGTAGTGATTTTCTTCAAAATTTCTGTACGCTTTTTGATGTACGCATGTATGTACAAGTGTTGCAATATATCTAGACTATATAGTGTCTAGATACATTTAAATTTAGAAAAATAGTGTCTAGATACATCCAAATTTAGACAAATTTTAAAAATAGATGTCACAAACTTTTCAAAAATTTGATGTATCTAGACTAAATCTAGATACGTCTAAATTTAGACAAATTTTTAATATTTATTTTGAGACGAAGGGAGTAATATAATTGCCATAAACTTTTTTTACTTAAAAATCAAAAGCCAAGTCAAAAGCCAAAAGCCAAAAGCCAAAAGCCAAAAGCCAAACATTATTTTAGCAAAAAAAAGGCAAATTGCGCTAATTCTGCTCTTAATCATGGCAATTATGTTTAAAAAGTGCCAGAATTAGCTAATTCGTGTTGAATCAGCATTTACACAACTCCTTCAGTATTTAGGGGCATTCTAAACATTTTATCCTTCAAACCAGCAAACATCACACATCAAATCTCTACAGCAGCAGCTTCCCACAACTGCTTTTTCACAGCTACAGCAGCTTCTCAATAGCAGCAGCCCAAACAAACAGTCATCTACCCATTGAATGGGGGAAAGATCCACCCTGACATCTTGTTGCAATTTCTGTCAAAGTCTAGTTGGTAATTGATACGATGCAATCAAGATCCGACACGGGCATGGCAAGGTAGGTGCATGGAAAACTATCCAAAGAGCACAGGAGGTGTTAGACGACATTATAACAACGCTTGACATGTATTCCATCTGTTTCATAATATAAGTTGTTTTAGTTTTGTGAAAGAAGTATATTTAGATCCTTTTAGTGTATAGGTTCATTTAGATTTAGAGTAAACCTATACACTAAAAGTGGTCTAGATATATTCCTTTTACAAAACTAAAACATCTTATATTTTAAAATGGAGGGAGTAATAAAGTACACTATACAAACATTGTAACTCTAGTTTTGATCTTCTAAGATGAAGTTGTGCATTTTATGTCCCCACCTTTACTCTCCGTGTTTGAAATTATGAGAACTAACAATGTTTTGTTTCCATGTGGTTTTTTTTTATAAAGTTATATGTGGTTTCTATCATCTGTAATAGTGCCATTAGATCTGTTATTCTAAGTATTTTATATAATTATGACACTGCGTCACATAAATCAAGACAACTAACATTGCATTTCTAGATAACCATGGATCGAACCACACTGAGTGTCCCACTAATGTGGACTATTCTTTCATGTTTCATGCTATAATCGTACGTTAAATGTTCGTCCTAAAGTAAAATACGCCCCATGTTTGCGGACAAATTACAAAAATATCATATTGACTTCTTGACAGAGGATCGGGCACAAATATTTTCTGACAGTTGATACGCGTACTTATCACACACTTACTTCTTATCCTTCTTAAGATTTATTACTCCAACTCCCGAACATGACTAGACATTGAAAAACACCATAGTTCATGTTTCATGCTGAAGCTAAACCGAATTCTCTCGAAACACCAAGTCGAGATCACCTTCCCAAAATTTTTGATATCAGAGTTCGAGGTACTTTCCAAACAAATTCAGGTATCAGAGCATCTCCACTCGGGTTCCCAAAGGCCCCCCAAAAGCCTGTGAGGGCCACCGGCGCCAAAAAAATGCGCCCAACCACGACCCTCATTTTAGAATTTTCGCCGGTGCGGCCCAATTATTAACCCGACGACCCCAGGCGAAACCCTATCTACAAGGAGGCAAGCGGGGGCGCCGGAGGGGAATAAAATATTGCCCTGTCAAGCCACGTGTCCTTCGACGGCCACGCGACGGCCGAAAGTGGCTGCCACCGCGTTCCCGCTAGTTCCTTCCCGCTTCCCGCCTCAACTTCCCGCCATTTCCGGCTACATAGGCCACGGCCGTCATTGCCATAGCTCAGATCTACACGGAATGACATCCTCCAACCTCCCCACACTAACATACGCCGAGGCGGAGGCGCTGTGCGCCTCCCACTACCCCTGCCCGCCGGGGTACGGGTGCCCTCCGGGCTGGAGGTTGAGCGCCGGTGGCGTGCCGGTCCCGCCCGTCCCTCAAGGTGCTGCCCGCCGGTTGGCCATCACCAACCACTACTACGGCGAGCTCATGCCGGAGCAGCGGTTGGACACCAACTGGGACCCCGACAACGCCGCCACCTGGAACGCCTTCTTCGCGAACCGTCGCGAGCGGCAGCTCGCCATGTACGATGTGGACGGTCCGCCGCCCGTCAACAACAACGAGGAGCGCCGTAGGCTGTGGTGGGACGCCCGGACTCTTGCCGACGTGATGGACCACATAATGGCGGGCGACTATCCCCGCCTCCGGTACCCGCACTTCCAGCGGAAAAAGGGTGGGGGTCGTGTGGTGTTCTGGGATCCTCTTGCCCCGCGCGCGATGCTACGCCTCGACCGGATGCTGGAGGCTCGGCCAGAGCCTCAGCCGGATCCTCGACCAGAGTGGGTGGTCCCTCCGGAATACGCCGTGACGGCGCGCCAGCAGAGACGTCCCGGCGACCCGGAGGAATTTCCGGGCCAGCGTGCGGCCATTCGTGCGTCGCTCGAACCGCCGCCGCCAGGGGACACCTGGTGGCGGCAGGAGGAGGAGGCCTATCGTGCGCGCGACGAAGACGACGACGAAGGCTGCAGCCATTGCGGGCAACGGTCCCCAAAGCGACGATCGCTCTTCGGCGATCGTTCGATGTGACGCGATCGTGGCCGGCCAACGCCGCCGAGGCCGGAGCGCGCGCCGACCGACGACGGCTCCTACGACGACCACGAGGACGAGTACTACAAGGCTAGACACGATTATGACTAGATTTCTATTTTTATTATGTAATAAAATTAGTTTTTTTCTATTTAAATATTATTTTATTAAAATATATATTTACTTTGGGAGTCACAGCTAGAAGACGGCGTCCTCATTTTCGATTTCGATTTCACGCCGACAGTCCCCGTACGGGCTAAAAATGAGTCGCGCCGGAGCCCGTACAATTCAGACATCCGAGTTCGAGGAAAATACCAGTAGCAACTCGCAATTGAACTAGCTAGAGGGGGCCAACTTTACCCCACAGCGGCGATACCACCAAACCGCCAATAGCTCCCCCAAATCAAACCCCTCGCTCGCTAAACCCTCGCCTCCGCCTCTGATGGCGATCCCCGGCCGCGCCGGCCGCTCGCCGGCGCCGAATCTCCGCTTCGACCGCGTATCCGGGCCTCGCAAGACCCCGCTCGTCCTCGCTCTGCTGCTCGCGGCTGTCGTCGCGGCGGCGTTCATCCCGCAGGCCGCGCTCGCCGCGTCCGGCGGCGTCATGGGCGGGCGCTCCTCCTCCTCCTCCTCCTCTTGGGGATACAGCGACTCGTCGTCTTCTGATTCGGATTCTGATTCGGTATCGTACTCGTACTACTCTTCGACGACTTACGTGTCGGCCGACACGCCGCCTCCGCTCAAGGCCATGGACGTCGGCGACGGCCCGGGCACGGTATTCTGGGTGGTGGCCGTCGGTCTCGTTTTGCTTTTCGCCGCCGTGATGTACTGCCGCTGGCCGAGGACGACTGTGGTTAAGCTCCAGGTACTCCTAATTTTCTACACCAATTTACCTGTCCTTTTCACTGGTCACTAGTCCATGGAGGTTGTCACGATCTCAGACTGCTTTTGTTCGCAATTCCAGGTTGCCTTGCTGGGCTGGGCAAAACCGTTCCAGCAGGAATTGAACGAGATTGCTGAGAGAGTGCAGGCTTCTAGCAAGCGTTCGTATAAACTCATGTTGACTGGTAATGTGATTTCCAAGTTCTTGGGCTATACTTTGGTGTATACTGTATAGATTGCAATTTGACTTCCATGCCTCATTGTGTAGTAGCTTGAGTTTGCCATTAGCTTTGAAGTTCTGCATTGTGCAACTTTAGTAGAAGATAAATAAGGCATACCGGTGTCTTGTTCAAATGTTAAAATGCTTGCCGTATGTAGTGTATACTCTGTTCAAACTAATTTTTATTCTGCTTTCATTCACCCTCTCATTCAAAACCAATGTCCAATCGTTTTAACATATACAAAGGAAATGAGAAAAGTTAGCTTGGAAAGCATATAATTACTCCGGTGTATAAAGTGAAGTGGCAACTCTTCAACTGAATGTGGTTTTTATCGTAGTTTCTGCGAGCATAGATATTTTTATTGAAGCAGGGAGTTTACAGATGTACTTAGGCTGAAGTGGCAACTCTTGAACTGAATGTGGTTTTGGCAGTAGTTTCTGCGGAAACAGATATATCACTTGAAGCAATTTACAGTTGTAACTTGTACCTAGTCAAATGTTCAGACAAGTTGACAAATATGTAAGAGAATGCATATTTATGTATGTTTGGATACGAGTGATAATCAAATATAGACATGAACATAAACTAGCCTGCTTATTCTGCATGACCCAATGCGACTGTAATATGATGGATATCAGGTGCTCCCACCGTCCCATAATATAAGATGCTATTACAACTATTATATGAGTATAAATTGGTTGTAATAACATTTTATATTATGGCATGGAGGGAGCAATTCTTACTTTGAATACAACTTATTAGCATGCAAAGAAACTAGCATGTTCTCCATATTACCCAATGTGTCTGTAATAGTCAGGGGTGCACTACGTTATCAAAATACATAATGGTTATGTGCCCACTGTTGGTTGTTTACCTGCAAACAGCGATGGATATCATATACTTTTACTTTCAGTACATCTTATTAGCATGTACAGGAACTAGCCTGCTTATTCACAGGACCGAATGTTACTGCTATGGTATTCAGGGGCATACTTGATTATCATATACATACCAGTTTATCTGCACAATTTTGGTCATTTTCCCTAGATGTTTCTACTTTCAATAAATTTTGTAGCGATATGGCTGATATCAATTGTTCGTCTGTACTGACTTGTTCACCCGGTTCCTGTAACTCATTATGCAGAGACCATATGTTCCTTGAACCGACACAAGGATTGCTGCATATTTTCAAGCTTATCAGTAAGAAACATACTCCCTCCGTCCACAAATAACTGACTTGAGTTTGTCTAGATTTGAATGTATCTAGGCGCATTTTAGTGTATAGATACATTCAAATCTAGACAAAACTAAGTCAGTTATTTCTGGACGGAAGGAGTATATAATATATCTCTAGTGACACATAAATCTATGTGGCTTGATGGTTCTTCCCCTTTTAAGATGACCACTAGGATTTTTATGCACTAACCTATAGTTGAACTAACTGAATCTTGTTATTTTTCTGTTTGATTTACTTCAGGTTGATGTAAAAAATGGAACGGATTCTTGGGAGGAGCATTTCAATAAAATTTCTATCGAGGAGAGGAGCAAATTTGATGAAGAAACACTTTACAGCCTGGAAGGAATCAAGAGGACGAAAGAGTACTCCAAGAAACAAGATGGCTCCAAAAACGAATATATTGTGGTATGTGAACTTCATCCACAGTAAAATGTTTCCAGAAATGGCCATCTATGTTTCCTTTTCGATGAGAACTACCTGTTGATTGATACATGTTGGTGAACACAATTATTTTTATTGATTTGATATTCTTTTGTTATGAATGCCAAGTTTCTTGGTTGCATAATTACTTCTGGTGATGATTTCCAATTCCTCCAGGTAACCATCATAGTCGCTGCTAATGGAGCACTGAGGTTTCCAAAGATCACAAGACCTGCAGATCTTCAAGCAGTAGTGGAAAAACTCAACTCTATACATGCAAGCGATATTCAGGTATGGAGAATATTTCCTAACATAATTCACAACTGCTTTTTCAGATGTGTAATTGGTGCAAATGAATGACAATGTTTTCCATGCCAATCGCTGATAATTAATTTCCTAATTTCCAACTTGTGCCTGCTGTCTCAGGGCATTCATGTTTTATGGACTCCGCAAGAAGAAAATGACATACTTACCGAAGAGAAGCTTCTAGCAGATTATCCACATCTGAGGCCCCATTCTGATGACTAGGAAGGCGCTTGATTTTCATATTCTTGGATGCCATAGTATATAAGATCTAGTCAGGAAAAACGTTACATGTAAATAGGGCATGGCAGGCTGGTAATCACGGTCAACTTTATCTTCAAACAAGATAATCTAGAATCTAGGATACCAATTTTCATTCGTGCTGCAAGTTTGCTGTAGCTCAAACTTTAGTTTGTCTAGTTAATGGGTACAAATTAGGTATGTGACTGATCTTTTCTATTCCTACCTTTTAATGTGAAGGTGGCTCAGTTTGTAGAGGGTCCATGATGCTTCAAGGTCTGCAAAACTCTGTGCAATGGGCTTCCTAATTCAGATTACTGTCAATGTATCACTTGTAGTAATTGATATGTTCATTCTGTTAGTATAATAAATAGGAGTACTGGAATTTTGTATCTTTTGCCTATGATGTGCAGGAGCATAGTGCACTGATATTAACAATTGATTACTACGTTTTATGCTTTTATGAACAAAAAAAATACAAGAAAATGGAGGACTTCGAATGAAAAAGTATTGGTTCAAAAGAATTTCATAGGTAGGACAATTTCCTCGGGAGAAGTGTGAGTACACTCATGATATAATCAATCTTCTACTATCCAAACTTATATAATGTCCTTTTTGTACAAAAAGTATATTTGCACCATGTGTTTTGTTTTCCTTGAATATCATCTATATTGGTTAAATCCAATCAACCATCGGAACATATGTTTTTTTTTTTTTGAATTTATCGGAACATATGTTCTTCGTCCTCGAGGGTTTTCTGATGCCAACTGGTCGGTAGAGGCGTGATAGAAGTGTTGTCAGCACCAAAGATTCGGGGAAGATGGCGTTTGGTCAAAGCGTCGACAAGCTTGGGGCGCAGCGCCACTGATTTTCCAATGACGTTGTGTTTGTCCCGTTCGTTGCAGCGGGCTTCAGTTGCAGTCTTCCCACGAGACGATTTAGAGTTTGCTGGCTGTTTTTATTGTTTGCAGGTTTTTTGGCTCGTCTGGAGGCGATTAGGGTTACCTGGAGGCAAATCTGAACCCTAATCGCCTTACCTAAACACAACACTTCGTTTTTATACCTCTGGGTGAATTGTATTTCTGTTATGTTTCCCCCAGTTTATTACGCGGCCTCAGATTTTTCCTATTCCAAAACCCTCCTCCTAGCTAAACCCTCGCCTCCTCGTCCTCGCTCCTCCTGCGCTCCAAATGGCGGCGATCGCTACCCGTCTGCACCACCCACCGCCTGCCCTCCGACGCGGCGGGCCGCCGTCGAACCCCTTCCTCCGCTTAGCCTCCTCGCCGCGGATCCTCCTTCGCTCCCGCGCCGCTGCGACCCCTCAGCTGGCTCCCGTCGCTGCGCGCCGCGAAGAAGACAACGACGGCGACGCGCTCCGCAACCCGAAGCAACGTCAGAGCCCGCTCGGCCTCTCTCCGTTTCTCGTCGCCGTGACTACGGCGGCGGCGAGCCCGCAGGCCGCGCTCGCGCTGTCGGGCGGCTCCTGCGGCGGTTCAGACGACTCTTCTTCCTCCTCGTCGTCCTCCGATGACTCCACTACAGATTCCATAGATTGGTCTTCTTCCACGTGGTCCTCCTCTAAGCAGAAGAAGAAGGAGGGGGCGGAGGCGACTCACGAGTCGGTCGGCACAGCCGCGGCTACTCCGAAGCCCCAGCCCCCGAGCGAGATGTGGTTCTGGGGCGGCGTCGCCGTGGTGTTCGCCACCCTGGTCGTCGCAGCGAAGAACGGCTGGTTACCGGACGAGACGACCTCCGTGGTTAATCTGCAGGTCCTGTCTGTCCCGATCTCGTAATCCAAATATACTTAAGTTTTAGGACTTCAGGTTCTCTCATCACTTGGATTTGTTTCACTAATTCAGGTCGCCTTGCGGGATACCGCGATGGTAAAATCAGTGCAGAAAGATCTGAATGCGACTGCTGAGAGGGTGCAGGGTTCGAACCGACACTGGTACAAGTTCATACTGACCGGTAAGACTACCAGTTCCAAAAATTATTGCACCTGGAATCATTTTATTCGTGCGTGTTTATGCTTCAGAATTCAGTGCCTCGTTGACCTGTGTTCTTCAGTTTGGTTATAATATTCAGGCATGCTATTGATCTCTAGATTTTCATCCTGATCAATGGCCTCTGTGCTCACTGTTCCTGTTGCGTCTCCTTTTTTTTAAAAGTCTGTGCTTTAGAAACGGTACTTCAAATCTGAAGTTTATGCTGCCCTTAAAATTTTACTGTCTAATTAATCCTAGTGTACTTTACAAAGATTAGGAAAAAGTAAGCTTACACAAAATGTAACAGACTCTCTGAAGTCTACGCTGTCCTCAAAATTAGACTGCCTAATTAATCCTAGCATATACTTGTGTAAAAACTAGGAAAAAGTTAGCTTACGACACAAAATGAAAAAAAATCAAGTGGCCCCGGGGTACGAAGTGCAGTGGCAACTTTGGAACTGAATTTAGGTGGATCATTAAAAACGCAAGGGATCTACATGTGCTATACTTAATTTGTAGCAGATAGGGTGGAGATAAAGTTGGCAATTGTGCATGGCACATGTCACTACTTCAAGGAGTCAAGGTTAGCATTTACTGAAACTAGCCTATTTCTATTCAGAACAAGAGATATAGGGGGTTTAGAATTAATGTATAAGGTTATTCAAGCACTCACATATACATAATAATGGATATCTGAAGAGACCATTACAAGTTTCCCATCGATACCATTTTCCGAGACTCCCATCAATACTAAAATTATTTACTTTCTCTTTTAGATAAGATTAGCATAAATAATACACGTACATATGTATTTTTGTGTGCATATATGGTATATGGATACATGCCAATTATTATTATTCACTGAAAACTAGCCTATTTATATTCAGAACTAGAGATGTATGGGGTCTAATTTGTATAAACATATATACTGAGTAATGCACAATACTCTTCCAGCACTCGCATTCATGCTTATTTACCTTCTCAGGTATCAGAAGGTTAGCACTAATACTACTACTTTGTTTGGTCTATTCTGACGATTCACCATTTTGCAGAGACCCTGAATACCTTGCGCCGTCACCAGTCTTATTGCATCTCTTCATGCTTATCAGTAAGAAAGCTTATAATATATCTTAGAAACCTTGGGTTGATGCTAGTATACACAGTATCATGTACTAGAACCTTTGGGTGTTAGATACTTTTATACCTATGCTTCTGCTTCTTATTGTGAAGGCGTTACTTATAATGTATGCACGCCTGCCCCGGCAGAGTAACTGACTGAACCTTGCGATTTCTATTTAATCTACTCTAGGTTGTCGAAAAAGACGGAGATGGTTCGTGGAAGGAGCATTTTGACAAAATTTCTGTTGAGGAGAGGAGCAAATTTGATGAAGAAACACTTTCGAACTGGAACGGTGTCAAACAAAAGAAAACCTACTCCATGAAAACAGATGGCAGCAAAAATGAATATGTAGTGGTATGCTCTACAGAAATTCTTTTACCATCGCGTGTTTAATTCTAAAAATGAAGTCCTTACTGTTCTGGCACATCTTTGTTCCGTGATCATTATGAACTGGAACTTTTCCTTTTTTGCCTGATGAAACATGGATGTTTCACGCTATTCTGATGGCCCGAGGAGTGTTTTCGATGGCTCCCAAACTTCTCCAGGTAACCATTCTTCTTGCTGCTGATGGAAAAATGAACCTCCCGGAAGCGATCAGAGGTGCTGAGGATCTGGATGCAGTAGCGGCAAGGCTCGATTCTACGCCTGAAAGTGACCTTCGGGTATGTAGAACGTTTCCTTCATGTTCCACTAGTTGGCTAATTGACTTGTTTCGTTCATTCGA
This sequence comes from Avena insularis, assembly GCA_023614405.1. Taxonomy (NCBI): domain Eukaryota; kingdom Viridiplantae; phylum Streptophyta; class Magnoliopsida; order Poales; family Poaceae; genus Avena; species Avena insularis. Next base: position 213,268,051 of record CM042690.1, read on the forward strand.
TATTTTTTAGCTTAGTTTGTTGCATTGCTGATCGATCGATCATACTGCTATTTCAGGGTATTCGAGTCCTCTGGACGCCTCAAGACGCGGATGACGTTCTCTCGGAGGAGAGGATGCGGAAGGATTACCCGAACCTGAAACCCCTTGCGTGATGAACAACTAGGACAAGCGTTCTGCTGCCCGTCACGCCATTAGATCCAACTTTGGAACCAGATCTTTTTAGTTAGAAGAAAATACACATGATTGGTTATGATAGCAGATGGAGTGATGGTACACTTATACCGAGCATGTTTGGCAGTGATCTATTTTTGTTTCCTTTTTCCTACACAATTCTACACCATGTGTCCGCACAATTTGGTTATCTAGCTATGTGTGTTTAGGTCAGACACAATGCAACAATAATGATGCTACCAATCTATACTGTGTAGGGTTGCTACCGCATGGATGCTTACAGAGTAGTGGTCTTTCAGAGTATACGAGATTCAATGCACACAATGTTTAATTTCCTGGAACATATTGTAAAAAAAATTAGTACTCGTTCAACTTCCAAAACCATATTTGTATAGTGCACTTTGATTATGTATGGCAAGGCTTTTTCACTAACAGTTACTCTGTCAAAATATGCATTTTATATTCTTTATATTTAAACTCTAATAAATACGAAATAAAACTAGCATTTAATTTATCAACAATAAAACCTAAATTCACTAGGTTAAGTGCACCAACAACTTATGAAGCAAGATAAGTAACAAGGTGATAGCAAGATATAGTACTCCATGTGATCCAAATTAGTTGACTCACATTTGTCAAGATTCAGATGTATCTAATACTAAAACATGTCTAGGTACATCCAAATCTAGACAAATCCGAGTCAAGTAATTTGGATAGGTGGGGGTACTTCAAGTACGAAGACTATCACAATGTAAAGTACATAAGTAAAGGTCATGGCATAGAAATAACCAAGGCAAGCGAAGACGGCAATTTTAAACCAAGTTCACTTCCAAAGAAACCGCGTCTTAGTTGGAGAGGTGCTACGGCGTAATGCTCCACGAATGGCACAAATGGCTCACCTTGAGGTGTTGTGGCTCTATGCACAATGAACTCCACACAAGACCTCACCCTAAGATGTGGATGCACACCACTCACCGACGCCACGGCTCACCTTATTCTCAAGTATGTGCACCACTAAGACGAGCACATGATCCACTATGGAACACTTGAGGATGGTCACCAACCCGTACGAGTTTGAGGTAATCTTCACAACTCAATTGAAGGCTCACAAGATAATGTCACAAAGGGCCACAAGTTTGAGACAATATAATTGGAGGCCCCAATAAACACCACCAATACCACAACCGTCTAGGGTACCGAGAACCCAAGAGTAACAAGTTTACAAGATTTGGCCAATCGATTCTCCAAAGAGAACTCAAACTGATACAACTAATGCAATGGCAAGTCCTTCACTCCTAAATTCTACCAACGTTACAAAAGTTACTACTGCAATAAAAGAGGAAGAGCACAAAAAGAGAACATCAAATTCTTCAAGATCTAGATCCCAATATTTCCTTCACAAAGAACGAATTTGATTTGGTAGGGTGGGGTCATAGATCTAGATCTTCTCTCTCAAATCCCTCAAAAAGATACCCCCTCCGTACAGAAATAAGTCACTTTGGTTTGTCTAGATTCACATATATCTATATACTAAAACACATATACATGCGAATCTAGATAAATACAAGTCACTTATTTCTGGACAAAGGGAGTACACAAATCATATGAGGGGGATGGGGAAAGGACAAACTCTTTAAGGCCAACAATGGAGAGAAGAGAGTAGAAGAGCTAGCAAAAAGAACCCAACCCAACAATGTAGAAGAGGGAGGACTTCAAAAGGTCTCTCCAAATCTGACCATTAGGTGCAGATTCGCGCACGGCCGGTAGTACCACCAAATCGGAGGTATTAGCGCTAGCCCCTTACAACGGCCAAAAAGCGGCGCGATAGTGAGGGGGCAGTACTGGGCCGGTACTACCACCAGATCGAAGGTACTATCGCCCGAGGCGATACCAATACTACCGCCTAAATAGAGATAAATATATGATAGGTTACAACAGCGTGTTCGGGGACCGGCATAACTGACCATGTACTTCCACCGGTACTACCGGTGACATAAAAATATCCTAGAGGTACTACCGGTGGACGAGGGGTACTACCGGTTCTGGAAATCTGCTGAAACCAAAACGCGAATAACTTGAGCATCCGAACTCTGAATAAGATGAAACCAATTTTGTTAGAAAGATAACAACAAGTAGAATCCAACAAAAAGAAAGATGTGAGAAACCCCCCAAGGTGAGGAGTCGGGAAAACCTCCAAGATTAACAATGAAATAAGATATATAAGAGAAATCCGGTTTTGATGAACTAGAGCTTGTTAAGAACATAATCACAAGCTCTAGAACCTCAGATGGATAAGATCCAAATAATAACCAAGAAATATTATTATAAGCATGCAAAGGTTTGAGCTCACTCTGAATGACATGATCGGGAGTTACTCACTTGAGATCCCCTGTTGATAGTACGACTATCTATCCTAAATCCGATCTCCCAACTAATAACATGAGAGCGTCAAAAGAGAAAACCTATTAAGATCAGCCTTGCGCATTCCACTTGAGCTTCATGATAACGATCTTGAACTCCTCAAGTTGGAACACCTTACTTGATTTCTCTTTCTCGTGCTAGCTTGATGAATACTAGCGAATCGCTCGCCCATAAACCCATGGGAGAGACTCTTCTTTGGGCATGTTTTCGCCTAACCATGATCACCGAGGATGGAAAGCTTCAAGAATATGATCTTCTCGAGATGGCTCATCTTGAACTTTCACTTCTTCATATCTTCTTGAATGTTGATCCACTTGAAATCGCTCTTTGCACCGACTTGATCAAAATCTTCTTCTTTCTTCAACAAGATGTCTTGAAGTGATGCAAGAGTGCTCACACTGTCTTCTTTTTCAAGACATACTTCCAAAAGGGCTCAACTCTCATAAGAACATTCTTCGGATCACTCAATGAATATCTCCTTGGTCATATCGCATTCTTCTTCATTTCTTCATCCTTCAACCTTGAAGCCAATAAATGGTTCAAGTGATGTCAATGGACAATTCCTATAAGTATAACTCAATGCAAACATTAGTCCATAAAGATTGTCATTAATTACCAAAATCACACATGGGGGCACACATGAACTTCAGTAGTTGCCCCTTGCTCTCTGGTTGACCGTTACCTAGCCGCCACCGCCTCCTCCATATGTTGGCTCCCCTCCTCCGGCTGGCCTTGCCGACGACGAGGGGTGGGGAACCTAATCTATTTGTTTGTTTTTAATAAAATTATGATTTAATAGATTAGATCATGTCTTTGGTAGCCGCTTCTTTTTGGCATCCGCGTCAACTGGATGTCATCATGTACAATAAGTGATTTTTGGTCCTTTCTTCGACTATAAGATCTCTTTCCTGGTGTCAATGGCAGTGTTGGAAGATTAAATTTCTCCAGGTATGAGTCTTTGGATTTTGTTTCGCAAGATCAATTTTGGATATTCTTTTCCCATGGTTATCTCGAGGAATATTATCCTCACAATATTTTTCCAAGTTGCTAATTTCTCGACATTGGTGGTTCGTATTCTCTGCTCCTCTACGACATCGATCATGATGTTTGGTTGCTTTTATCTAGAATACTAGTGTTGATACTCTTGCTAATGTTGGTTGATTAATTTAATGGCCGCACACGTGCATGTAATCTTGGCATTGTTGCTCAAATTAAAATTATGGAACAACCCTCATTGTTATTTACAATGTTGTGGTTTGGTATCTATGCCATTTTTCTTTTTAGCTGCCATATGAAAAGTACGAGATTGTATTATGAAAGAAGAAAGAGTTTGAATACCTCAAAGATTTACCCCTTTTTAGGCTTTATTTTATAATTGCTGGAGATAACTTATGTATATAACTATATCAGATTGTAAAAAAAATAACTGATCTTCTCAGTAGGATAAGGATGGCGTCTCTGAATATCAGTTGCAACCCATGTTGCAACTCATGACAAGCACATATTACGAAGAAAGCCAACGGTCTGGTATAATTTTGTAGTTGCAACCCATGTTGCAACTGGTGGCTAGCACAAATCATGAAGCAATCTATCTGTTCAGGTCATTTATCTTAAGGGGCTTGCTCCAGTACAATCCCTCCCCCCAAACTCATAGAAGCACATATTCAAAAACCGGTATACCCATATATATGTATAGGCATACAACAATTTTCAATCTCTAGCCTACATACAACTCGAGCCGCCCAACCTCTCCTGCACCGATCACCACCGCTGCCGGCCAACCACGCGATTAAGGCTGTTGCCTCCGACCACACGATCAAGGCCGACGCTGACCACCACCGTCGCCGTGGTTCTTCGCCGTCAGACAAGTTGGTAGACTTGTCCAGCAACAAGTTCGACAACTTGTCCGGCTACTCCTAGTAGCTCTTGTCAAAATCTTGTTGCTTCGTAACTTTTTCGTCGGGCAGTCCGGTTTTACTTTCTAGGCTGGCCGAAGAAGCCGCCAGACATGTCTGACGCCTTCACGGGTTCTTCCCCAACAAGTCGGACACATATCTATTAGGCCTCAGATAGTATGTCGAGCGTCGCGTCAATTCGTTGCCACGCTGCTGCCAATCATGTCAGCTAGCTACAAGGCTATGCCTAGGCTTGTGCCAGCCAAAACCATAGTGCATCATGGCCGGCCTGCACCGCCACCACGCCACCGAGTCGCCATCGATGACCCGACCTACGTACATACTGGAACTATACTTATTGGTACAACATAGTTGGACCACACAGGTTTTGTACAAGGCTGAGTGTAGCATCCTATCTGTCTAACATCTGTAATGCTACAAGGTCTAGTAATAAAATGCTACTTCCTATATATAATTGATGCATTATAATTATATCATGCTCATGTCATCATGCCACATTGCATTTGAGCATCATATTAAACCCTTTTTCGTTTGGTTCTTCTTCATATGCATTTGCTTTATTACTTGTATTTACCTCTTGATGAATTGTAGTTGGTTCTTGATATAATGTTATTGCCCAAATTGAAGTTGAGGGCATCTCTCTTATTCTCCCTCTCACCTACTAACTTTTGACATTGCCATCTTGGTTCTAACTCTACCAATTACCTACATGTAGATCCCTCATTTTATTTGATTTTTAATTCAAACCCATGTGGTATTATTCCTACACATCCCAATTACATCAATATGGGGTGCAATAATTGCTTTGCTTGGACCATGCAATATTTCTATCTTCTCATGATCTATTCTCCCTTTTATCTGAATGGTGGTTTATTTGATTTAACTCTATCTAAGCTTGGTGTAAGTTGATCTTAAATTCTACAACAACTCCTTTTTATTTTGGTGCATTCCTAAAGCTACATCCATCTACACTCGTACACTCCACATTCAATATGCTGATCGTGTGTATATGGATACACACATACACCCTCTCTCTCTTTTTCTTGTACCAACCGAAAACCTTGAAAATCTTTTCTTTCTCCCTGGCTAGCTTGACCTGGTTGCAAACTATGGGTGTATTCGCTAGCTAAAATCAAGCCCAACCATGCAGCTGACCTGAACCCTCCATAGCACCCATCTAGCCTGAACCAACCACCGGCACCTGACCGTGTGCTCGCGCCCAACACCCAGCTACACCGACCGAACCCCTCCTTGCCCCACCTAGATCGACCCAGCCGGCAGAGAGCCCAACACGCGGCCCTGTTTCTCTTCCCGGATGGCGAGCACGTGCCTCTGCTGTACCGTGCTCACGCTCGGCTCGTGTCCCTCCTCGTTTTGCATAAAGCAAGGGAGAAGCAAGCACGACCAGAGGAGCTCCTCACCCCCGTCCTTATCTCCCTGCATCCCAGGAAAACTAGATCGAAACCCCATCGCCGCTGCCGCCATGAGCGGATCGGTGACCACTCCGGCACCCGCGTGAGCTGTGTCGCCCTCTGCCGCATGCAGCGAGTCCCGGCCGCCATCCTCGAACTCCAGGGCCGGCTCGGGTTCAAGAACCAGGAGACCAGGAGCTGGAGGAGCCCAACGACCTCCCTGCACACCGCTGTTGCCGCTCATCGTCGCTGCATCGCTTTCCTCCTCACTCGGCCACGCACACTCGCAAGGTGAGTACCATGCTTACCCCTTCTTCTCCTCTAGCTTGCCGCCGTAGTCGCCGCACACGATCCGCAGCAGGCCGCCGCACGCCAGGCGCGCACCGGCAGCCACACATCTGCAGCAGCAGCCTACTGTTCCCAGCGTTTTTCCCGTCGATCAAGACGTCCTCCGTCGATACTTCCCAAACCAAAATCTTAGCCCTATCCACCCTCTTTCGAACGAGCTAGGCCACGGTCAATTCGGTTCAGTGACGCGGTAGTAATCGTCCTCGCAAGATCGCTTCAGCTCATGTGTTACCTGACAAAATCCAGTCCGCGCCGGACGTGTGTTTTTTCGTCTCTGTTCATCGCGAGATCCCGGCCGCACAGTCCTCCTCCGAAAAACTCGCTTAATGAAAGTTGCACATCTTGTTGCCCTCTTCAACTTTGGTTTTTGCGTCATCTTCGAATTCTCAGCGTATCGCCCGACATCTTCCTCCGAAATCTAGATCAGCTAGCTCTTTTTCCGCGCGTCGTTTACCTTCAGTTCGTCAGATCACCCCCCCTCCAGAACCTTTTGCTAAAAGGCCCCTGTGTTTTCGGAATCCTCACCCCGCCGCCCTCCACTCCGCCACTTGTCACACCCCGGCACAGTCACACGCGAGGTGGCCCCGCAGCACGTGGGCCCACATGTCACCGAGAGTGGGTAGAGCGGCCCGAGTGAGAAAAATCCCAGCTATCTTTTTTTTAAATAATAAAAATGATTTCAGAAAATGTTAAATATGTTTTAAATCCAGAAATTAATAACTTTTAATTAGTAAATCCAAATAATATAAATAATATATGTTTTTGAATCAGAAAAATATGAGGATTTCAAATATGCCTTCCAAACTAATGTCTGACTAATTTAAATTTTCGAAATTGTTTGATTGCAATAAAAATGCCTTTTCTCAATTGATTAATAACTTTAATTCTATAACTCCAAATTTGACAAATAACATGTCTAAATCGATCAGTGCGACGAGCCCGTTCTAACTATGCATTCCATGATATGAATTGAAACATGCATCATATAAATATTAAGTGGAAAACAAGTTATATGGGAGCAAAACATGACTAAAAACTTAATAAAATGCTTTATTCTTGTACCCCACACCTCACCCATGCCATGCTATGTTATGCCATGTAATTTGTGCATCATTCATCATGGCATGCTTGTTTGCTTGTCGCATTTTATTTATATGTTTGCGCATTATATTTATGTTGGCCTTGTTTGTTTGGTTCTTCTCGGATAGACGCCGAGCAGGGGAATTATCAGGAATCCTAGGAGTACTACCCAGATCCATCTCTCGCTTCAACTCAGCTGCCAGGCAAGCACTACCACATGGTTGCATACATATAGTATCTATTGCTTCTATCTTATTCTTGCATCATTGAGTCGCGACTGCATTACACTGAATCCCAAGTATTGCATAGCCTTACTTTTAAACCCCACCGAAGCTTGTTCCTCCATCCTATGAGCCATTACTACAGGAGTTGTCTGAGCCATGCGAGTCGTAAATTTCATGTGTAGGGTTTGTGAGCGTCTGTTGGATAACGAGGTACCTAAACAACTTAACCTGAGTAGTAATGGGATAACTAATGAAAGAGGCACCGGTGAGCAATATCTGTTATTTGGTTTTCATGCTCACTTGTGTCCCGTAGGATCCCGAGTACTTGATTCCTGTTCCTTGACTATTCGCACTATCCACATACGGGAGACTCTATGAATCCCCCTTTGCTTGAGCTTGATTTGCATTTTATTTCTTGGGGCCACAAAGTAGTTTGGGGCTTTATTACTATACTGTACTTATGCCATGCTTTACTGCTTTATTTAAGATTGTGCGTGGAGCACCTGTACTGTTTAAGATTGTGGAGTGTTTTCGCGGTATCGACAAGCCCAGTCACACTTTCGGGTTCCCAGTCGTTTATAGCCATTGGCGCAAACCTTGGGTCCGTCTTGGAGCCGGCCAACTTCATTGCGGGTAGCTTAATGGGGTGGCCCCCTGAAATATTTTATGAATCCTGTGATTGCTTTGTCGTGAAAGCCTTATTGGGTTTTGATTTGGTTTTTCCGAGGTCGATCGTGTGTGTGTTGCTATTTGTGCACCCCTGCAGGGTAAATCTTTCTGAAAGCCGTGTCCACGGTTATGGACGACTTGCAGCATAGTTTCTCGATCATAGACAAGTATAACTAAAGTACCGTCTTTAATTTGACTAAATACCTGACTAGTAATTAGTGCAATATTCAAGGAATGATTAATAAAACTGCCAATGGATGGGTTGTGCGTCCGCTTTCTTGTTGGTAAGCGAGAGGGAGGATGGATCTGTTACTTTATACTGTTATAACTGTTGTTTCTAATTAACGGACATCCGCCTATCTTTGGTTAGGCGGATGGTTAGTGAGTATCTATAGACTTGTTAGTTATTATCTTTTGCTGCAATTGCGTCACCCCAGGTTTATGTCCCCTTTAGAGTCATAAAGACTTGCTGAGTACCCCTAGGGTCTCACACGATAAATTGTTTGATTAAGATGAACATGTGTATTCGCAAGATGGATACTAGGTGGAGGAAACAGATGATGTTGGCAACGATCACTCGGTGTAGAGATTCCGGGGATGGGGATCCGTGAGATCTGTGGGCGGAATGTGCTTATTTATGTGGCATCTTATGCCGATTTTCTTCTTATCCGTACTCGGATCTTGTTTCCCGCTTCCGCTTGATACTCTGTTGATTGATGTATGAGGAGCTATCCTACACTATTATCTCTATCTAGGATATTTGGATCTTGCCGTATGCTGCAATATTTCTATTTCTTTTAGATGGTATGGCTCTGAGAACTGTTGTAAGGTAGCTTGCATACATACTCATTTGTGTATGTATTTGATCTCTTCGCCTGTTGCCTACGCCGCTCGCTCTTGTCCCGATGCTCTTGGAAGTGGTTAGGGCGGTCGACGGGCCTACACGTGGGTGGCCCTGGGCCCCCGCTGTAAAACCTTTAACCACTTTTGGTTCATCCAGGCTTGAACTTAGAGCGGAGGGTCCGAGGTTGTTACAATTGGTATCAGAGCCATCCCGCCCTTCAGGGTCTCAGCCAAAAGGTCGTTGTCAGTCTAGCAAATATTTTGGTAGTTATGTATACTAGGGAAAAACAAAACGCGAGAGTAGGACTGCTTCCATTTTTCTTCTTGCCCACCCACCCACCCTTTTCTGGTAAGGAAGTGTAACGTTTTCAATCCTCTTCTAAAAATTCAAACTAGGATTCATGTGTTCTGGGTTCCGTTGTACCATAGGTTGTGAGTGTGTGTGTGTGTGTGGGTAATTCCTTGTCTACCTGTTGCATCCAACTTGTTGTCGCTATCTGCCTTTGGTTATCAACTGTTGGTACATTCCATACCGACAGGCTTTTGTAAACCGACGCGATCTATCTGATTTGTTGTAAACCGACGCGATCCGTCTTACTCTTTGTTATCCGATGCTATCTTGTTTGGGGTGTTTGTTTCCGTAGTTGCTAATCTTTAGGTTCATCTTTAGAAGGAAGGGAGTTGGGATATGTGTTTTACTTATTCATGTGCGGGGTAATGCTTTGAGTGTGGGATGGAGTCGCGACCATACCACTACTCTTATCATTCGCTCTTGTATATTGAATTGGTAGAGTTACTAATCTTGATTTGTTAAGTGGTTTTGCGCATATAGTGGTATTTTAATGCCGAGATTTGCGAATTTTTTTCTTTGATAGCTTTGTGTACCACACTCCTTGTTCAGTCATGTGCGATATGCTTACTATCTTCTAGGTGCTTTGAACTTTGTTGATATTTTAATATCATCTTAGTAATTTGTATCCTTTAATCTTGGTTAATTCCATTTTGGTACTATTGTGGATTATTATTATTATCCATTATGGTACTGACTTGAGTTTTATATCAATCACAGGATGGCACCACAACGCCGCACTGAGGATGACATACCACCTGAACTGGGGGCTGCATTGGCAAGTATTGCTAATGCCTTGGGAGCAATGCAGCAGAACCAGCAACGCTTTGAAGAAAGTGTCAGGAGGAATGAGTTTGTTCCGCTACCTCCACCTCCCAAGCGAGGAGACATCAAGGGTTTTCTGAAGTTTAACCCGCGCCACTTTGAGGTGTCTGATCAGCCACTGGATGCTGATGATTGGCTTCGTGAGATGTCAAGGTTGCTGCTGACTGCTGATGTTCCTGAACAAGAATGGGTAAAATGCGCCATGCACCTTATGAAAGGAGACGCAACTCTATGGTGGGAGAATTACCTGAAGGCAAACCACTCTGGTTTTCAGCCTACTTGGGAGCAGTTCACTGGGGCTTTCAAAGAGCAATACCTGTTAGAAATTGTCATGGAGAGAATGAAGGAGGTGTTTCTCAACCTCAAGCAGGGCAATGACAATGTTAACACCTATATCAGAAACTTCATGAATCTTTCTCGGTATGGTGGCGATGAGATCTTTGATGACAAGAAGAAACAAAAGAGGTTCAGGCAAGGGCTTAATGCGTCTATCAAATATGCAATCACTCATGCAAGGCCGGGGTCTTTTCTGGAACTCCAACATACAACTCTACAGGAAGAAGCCAGTAGGCAAGTGTTCGAGGAGTCCAAGAAACACAGTCGTGATGCAGCAAGCTCTTCAGCTATGACAGCTCCTTCTAAGCGCCGCGTGTGGGTTCCTAATACCGCACCGCCGCTCCCGGCTCCACCAAGACCTTCAAGCTACGCGGCAAGGCCACCAAACTCTTTCAACGCTGCTCCTAGGGGCTACAAACACAACTACCCTGGAGCACCTGGCTACGCTGCTCCACGTCCACCTGGTGCTTGTTACACTTGTGGGAACACTGGGCATCCACACTGGAGTTATCCCATGAACAACAAAGCTCTTCCTCCACCACCTCCAAGACCTGCAGCAAGTTCTTCTATGGTTCGTGCACCTCCACCGCGGGCTCTCAACATCAACTCCAAGCCCGGGTCCACTGTTGCTCGTGCCAACTGTGTCAATGTCGCTCAAGCCGAGCATGCACATGGAGTTGTGATGGGTATGCTTCCTATTAACTCAGTTCCTGCACGAGTTTTATTTGATTCTGGTGCATCGCATTCTTTTGTCTCTACAAGTTTTGCTGATGAGAATGGGTTACCTATGGATTCTCTCCCTAAACGTTTAATGGTTCTCTCGCCCGGAGCAACTATGGCATCTTCCAAGATCAGTCATGGCAATCAAATTCTAATTGGTGGTTCTTTGTTCCCGGCTTCCTTAATTATTCTGGGCAATTCTGCATTGATGTTATCTTGGGCATGGATTGGTTAACAGCAAATGCAGCTGTGATTGATTATGCTGAACGCTCGGTCTCTCTGAAAATTCCCGAAGGCCATATAGTCTATTCTCCAAGTCTGACTCCTGCAATTCAGCTTTTCACTTTGTCTGCTCTGAATGATGATGCTATGGATGCTATTCAGAGTGTTCCGATGGTCTGTGAGTTCCTAGATGTTTTTCCTGAAGAGTTACCAGGTATGCCTCTTGACCGAGAGGTCAAGTTTGTGATTGAGCTTGAACCTGGAACCGCTCCTATCTCCAAGCGGCCTTATAAAATGGGTCCTGCTGAGTTGGCTGAACTCAAACGTCAGCTTGATGAACAAGAGAAGTTGGGTTTCATTCAGCACAGTACTTCCTCTTGGGGCAGCCCAACAACCTTTGTGAAGAAGCGAGACCACACTGATCGACTTTGTGTTGATTACCGAGCTCTCAATGCAAAAACCATCAAGAATAAATGTCCCCTCCATGGATTAATGATCTCTTCGATCAGCTAGCTGGAGTTGTGGTATTCTCTAAGCTTGACTTGAGAAGTGGTTATCATAAAATCAAGATTCGCAAGGAAGATGTTCCCAAAACAGCTTTCACCACCCACTATGGCCTGTACGAGTACACGGTCATGTCTTTCGGTCTCACCAATGCACCTGCCACCTTCTCGAGGCTTATGAACTCGGTTTTCATGGAGTATCTTGATAAGTTCGTCGTGGTCTATCTGGATGACATTCTAGTCTATTCTAAGTCAAAGGAAGAACATGAAGAACACCTTCGGTGTGTCCTAAACAAGCTTCGTGAGAATCACCTGTATGCAAAGTTCTCCAAGTGTGAATTTTGGCTTCCCGAGGTCACCTATCTTGGTCACGTCATCTCTGCTAAGGGCATTGCCGTCAACCCAGAAACTGTTCGGACAATTGTTGAGTGGCTTCCACCCAAAAATGTCAAAGAAGTCCGGAGTTTCCTTGGTTTGGCTAGTTATTGCCATCGCTTCGTTCAGAACTTCTCGAAGATTGCGAAGCCTCTTACCGACCTCCTCAAGAAAGGCAAGAAATACCTTTGGTCTCCTGCATGTCAAGCTAGCTTTGAAACACTCAAAGAGAAGCTCACTTCCACACTAGTCTTGATTCCTCCAGATACATCAAATCCTTTCCAGATATTCTGTGACGCCTCCTTGCAAGGATTGGGTGTGGTCCTCATGCAAGAAAAGCAAGTGGTTGCTTATGCCTCTCGTCAGTTGAAAACTCATGAGCTCAACTACCCAACACATGATCTAGAACTTGCAGCGGTTGTCTTCGCCTTGAAAGTATGGAGGCACTACTTGCTTGGAAACCGTTGCGAGATCTTTTCTGACCACAAAAGCCTGAAGTATATCTTCATTCAGCCGAACCTCAACCTTCGCCAAAGGAGATGGATTGAAACCATCAACGACTTTGATCTTTCGATCAACTACACTCCGGGCAAAGCAAATGTGATGGCCGATGCTCTCAGCCGAAAAGCTTATGTCAACAACCTCATGGTGGAAGAACAATAGCATCTCTTGTGCGAGGAATTCCGCCATCTCAACCTTGAAATTGTGCATCAAGGGTATCTTCTGAATCTTCTGGCAACCCCTCTCTTGGATGAAAAAGTTCGCTCCATTCAACTTGGTGATCCTTACACTAAAAACATCATCTCCAAGATTCAGCTTCCGAAGTATGAACCTTTCCACCTTGACGACCAAGGCACTCTATTCTTTAAGCACCGGATGTTCGTTTCGAAGTATCCGGGTTTGAGAAAGCAAGTTCTTAAAGAAGATCATGATTCTGTTCTTTCTATCCACCTTGGCAGCACTAAGATGTACATGAACCTGAAAACACAATATTGGTGGCCTGGATTGAAACGATATTGTGCCAAGTATGTCTCAGAGTTTGATGTCTGCCGCAGAGTAAGAGCTGTTCATCAAAAACCTTCTGGTCTTCTATAGCCATTGAAGCCTCAGGAATGGAAATGGGAGAAAGTAGAGATGGACTTCATAACTGGTTTTCCATGGTCGCAGAAAGGCAACAATGCAATCTTTGTTGTCATCGATAGGCTTTCTAAAGTGGCTCACTTCTTTCCCGTCAAGGAAACAATTTCTGCAATTCAGTTGGCTGAGCTCTATATCAATAGAATTGTCTCTCTGTATGGGGTTCCTCTCGAGATCAGTTCAGACCGTGGAAGCATCTTCACTTCCAAGTTCTGGGGAAGTTTCCAAAATGCTTTGGGAACAAAGTTGAACTTCAGCACAACTTACCACCCTCAGTCACAAGGGCAAGTTGAAAGGATCAATCAGATTCTGGAAGATATGCTCCGTGCTTGCGTCATCTCTTTCGGCATGAAGTGGGAAGAATGCCTTCCTTATGCTGAGTTCTCTTACAACAATAGCTTCTAGAAGAGTCTAAATATGGCACCATTTGAGGTTCTCTATGGCCGCAAATGCAGAACTCCAATTGGTTGGTCGGGCGCAGGTGAAAGAACATTGTTTGGCCCCGACATTGTAACTCAAGCGGAGGAGAAGGTTCACATCATTCTCGAAAACCTGAAGGTTGCTCAAAGTCGCCAGAAGAGCAACTATGACAAAAAGCACACGGACATGGAGTATGTCCCTGGTGATCTCGTTTACCTTCGTGTCACTCCCATGAGAGGCATGCACCGGTTTGGTATCAAAGGGAAGCTGGCTCCTAGATACATCAGTCCTTTCAAAATTTATGGAAGAAGAGGAGAAGTTGCTTATGCTCTTGAGCTCCTTGAAAAACTCAAGGTCCATGATGTTTTCCATATCTCTCAACTCAAGAAGTGCTTCAAGGATCCCGGCAGGACCGTGGACCATGAGCTCATCAATCTCCAAGAAGACCTGTCTTATCAAGTACACCCCACAAAAATCCTAGAAGTCACAGAAAGAAAGACTCACAACAAGTCTATCAAGTTCTGCAAGGTGCAGTGGTCGCACCATTCCGTTGATGAAGCCACTTGGGAACGCGAGGATGACCTCCGTGCCAAGTACCCTACCCTCTTCGTGTCTTCTTCTTCCTAGAATCTCGGGGCGAGATTCCTGTTTAGTGGGGGAGAGTTGTAGCATCCCATCTGTCTAACATCTGTAATGCTACATGGTCTAGTAATAAAATGCTACTTCCTACATATAACTGATGCATCATAATTATATCATGCTCATGTCATCATGCCACATTGCATTTGAGCATCATATTAAACCCCTTTTTCATTTGGTTCTTCTTCATATGCATTTGCTTTATTACTTGTATTTACCTCTTGATGAATTGTAGTTGGTTCTTGATATAATGTTATTGCCTAAATTGAAGTCGAGGGCATCTCTCTTATTCTCCCTCTCACCTACTAACTTTTGACATTGCCATCTTGGTTCTAACTCTACCAATTACCTACATGTAGATCCCTCGTTTTATTTGGTTTTTAATTCAAACCCATGTGGTATTATTCCTACACATCCCAATTACATCAATATGGGGTGCAATAATTGCTTTGCTTGGACCATGCAATATTTCTATCTTCTCATGATCTATTCTCCCTTTTATCTGAATGGTGGTTTATTTGATTTAACTCTATCTAAGCTTGGTGTAAGTTGATCTTAAATTCTACAACAACTCCTTTTTATTTTGGTGCATTCCTAAAGCTACATCCATCTACACTCGTACACTCCACATTCAATATGCTGATCGTGTGTATATGGATACACACATACACCCTCTCTCTCTTTTTCTTGTACCAACCGAAAACCTTGAAAATCTTTTCTTTCTCCCTGGCTAGCTTGACCTGGTTGCAAACTATGGGTGTATTCGCTAGCTAAAATCAAGCCCAACCATGCAGCTGACCTGAACCCTCCATAGCACCCATCTAGCCTGAACCAACCACCGGCACCTGACCGTGTGCTCGCGCCCAACACCCAGCTACACCGACCGAACCCCTCCTTGCCCCACCTAGATCGACCCAGCCGGCAGAGAGCCCAACACGCGGCCCTGTTTCTCTTCCCGGATGGCGAGCACGTGCCTCTGCTGTACCGTGCTCACGCTCGGCTCGTGTCCCTCCTCATTTTGCATAAAGCAAGGGAGAAGCAAGCACGACCACATGAGCTCCTCACCCCCGTCCTTATCTCCCTGCATCCTAGGAAAACTAGATCGAAACCCCATCGCCGCTGCCGCCATGAGCGGACCGGTGACCACTCCGGCACCCGCGTGAGCTGTGTCGCCCTCTGCCGCTTGCAGCGAGTCCCGACCGCCATCCTCGAACTCTAGGGCCGGCTCGGGTTCAAGAACCTGGAGACCAGGAGCTGGAGGAGCCCAACGACCTCCCTGCACACCGCTGTTGCCGCTCATCGTCGCTGCATCGCTTTCCTCCTCACTCGGCCACACACACTCGCAAGGTGAGTACCATGCTTACCCCTTCTTCTCCTCTAGCTTGCCGCCGTAGTCGCCGCACACGATCCGCAGCAGGCCGCCGCACGCCAGGCGCGCACCGGCAGCCACACATCTGCAGCAGCTTGCACCCGCCCTGTTCCTAGCGTTTTTCCCGTCGATCAAGACGTCCTCCGTCGATACTTCCCAAACCAAAATCGTAGCCCTATCCACCCTCTTTCGAACGAGCTAGGCCACGGTCAATTCGGTTCAGTGACGCGGTAGTAATCGTCCTCGCAAGATCGCTTCAGCTCATGTGTTACCTGACAAAATCCAGTCCGCGCCGGACGTGTGTTTTTTCGTCTCTGTTCATCGCGAGATCCCGGCCGCACAGTCCTCCTCCGAAAAACTCGCTTAATGAAAGTTGCACATCTTGTTGCCCTCTTCAACTTTGGTTTTTGCGTCATCTTCGACAATCCAAGGACGCATACCCAAACGGAAACTAAGTTCCCACTCACGACCCATATAACAAGCTACACCAAGTAAGAAGTGTAGAACAATTAGCTCATAAGGACCACCATTGTATAACCACTCATCAACAGATGCAGCTTCCCAAATTGGGTAAAAGTGCAATCCGATCGCTGCCGAAGTAGGAATAATAGCACCATGGGGATTTCTTGGGCGGGATTGGAGACTTTTTTTAAAGCCCCCTCGATCATGAAAGAATGTTCGTTGGAAAAACCAACGCCGACGTCCAATAGAACTATGGAACCTCCGAGCGGTTGCGGTTCAGCAAGAATTTCACGGAGCCGGTGCCTTTCGAAGCACTTTCACGTGTGAGAAAAAGCATTGAATGGCACTAGTAGTGTCTACGCCCACCTCAGCGTATCGCCCGACATCTTCCTCCGAAATCTAGATCAGCTAGCTCTTTTTCCGCGCGTCGTTTACCTTCAGTTTGTCAGATCACCCCCCCTCCAGAACCTTTTGCTAAAAGGCCCCTGTGTTTTCGGAATCCTCACCCCGCCGCCCTCCACTCCGCCACTTGTCACACCCTGGCACAGTCACACGCGAGGTGGCCCCGCAGCACGTGGGCCCACATGTCACCGAGAGTGGGTAGAGCGGCCCGAGTGAGAAAAATCCCAGCTATCTTTTTTTTAAATAATAAAAATGATTTCAGAAAATGTTAAATATGTTTTAAATCCAGAAATTAATAACTTTTAATTAGTAAATCCAAATAATACAAATAATATATGTTTTTGAATCAGAAAAATATGAGGATTTCAAATATGCCTTCCAAACTAATGTCTGACTAATTTAAATTTTCGAAATTGTTTGATTGCAATAAAAATGCCTTTTCTCAATTGATTAATAACTTTAATTCTATAACTCCAAATTTGACAAATAACATGTCTAAATCGATCAGTGCGACGAGCCCGTTCTAACTATGCATTCCATGATATGAATTGAAACATGCATCATATAAATATTAAGTGGAAAACAAGTTATATGGGAGCAAAACATGACTAAAAACTTAATAAAATGCTTTATTCTTGTACCCCACACCTCACCCATGCCATGCTATGTTATGCCATGTAATTTGTGCATCATTCATCATGGCATGCTTGTTTGCTTGTCGCATTTTATTTATATGTTTGCGCATTATATTTATGTTGGCCTTGTTTGTTTGGTTCTTCTCGGATAGACGCCGAGCAGGGGAATTATCAGGAATCCTAGGAGTACTACCCAGATCCATCTCTCGCTTCAACTGAGCTGCCAGGCAAGCACTACCACATGCTTGCATACAGATAGTATCTATTGCTTCTATCTTATTCTTGCATCATTGAGTCGCGACTGCATTAAACTGAATCCCAAGTATTGCATAGCCTTACTTTTAAACCCCACCGAAGCTTGTTCCTCCATCCTATGAGCCATTACTACAGGAGTTGTCTGAGCCATGCGAGTCGTAAATTTCATGTGTAGGGTTTGTGAGCGTCTGTTGGATAACGAGGTACCTAAACAACTTAACCTGAGTAGTAATGGGATAACTAATGAAAGAGGCACCGGTGAGCAATATCTGTTATTTGGTTTTCATGCTCACTTGTGTCCGTGAGATCCAGTACTTGATTCCTGTTCCTTGACTATTCGCACTATCCACATACGGGAGACTCTATGAATCCCCTTTGCTTGAGCTTGATTTGCATTTTATTTCTTGGGGCCACAAAGTAGTTTGGGGCTTTATTACTATACTGTACTTATGCCATGCTTTACTGCTTTATTTAAGATTGTGCGTGGAGCACCTGTACTGTTTAAGATTGCGGAGTGTTTTCGCGGTATCGACAAGCCCAGTCACACTTTAGGGTTCCTAGTCGTTTACAGCCATTGGCGCAAACCTTGGTTCCGTGTCGGAGCCGGCCAACTTTGTTGCGGGTAGCTTAATAGGGTGGCCCCCTAAAATATTTTATGAATCCTGTGATTGCTTTGTCGTGAAAGCCTCATTGGGTTTTGATTTGGTTTTTTCGAGGTCGATCGTGTGTGTGTTGCTATTTGTGCACCCCTGCAGGGTAAATCTTTCTGAAAGCCGTGTCCGCGGTTATGGACGACTTGGAGCACAGTTTCTCGATCATAGACAAGTATAACTAAAGTACCGTCTTTAATTTGACCAAATACCTGACTAGTAATTAGTGCAATATTCAAGGAATGATTAATAAAACTGCCAACGGATGGGTTGTTCGTCCGCTTTCGCTTGTGTTTAGAGGAGGATGGATCTACTTTTATAATCGTTATAATCTGTTTCTAATTAACGGACATCCGCCTATCTTTGGTTAGGCGGATGGTTAGCGAGTATCTATAGACTTGTTAGTTATTATCTTTTGCTGCAATTGTGTCACCCCAGGTTTATGTCCCCTTTAGAGGCATAAAGACTTGCTGAGTACCCCTAGGGTCTCACATGATAAATTGTTTAATTCAGATGAACAGGTGTATTCGCAAGATGGATACTGGGTGGAGGAAACAGATGATGTTGGCAATGATCACTCGGTGTAGAGATTCCAGGAATGGGGATCCGTGAGATCTGTGGGCGGAATGTGCTTATTTATGTGGCATCTTATGCCGATTTGCTTCTTATCCGTACTCGGATGTTGTTTCCCACTTCCGCTTGATACTCTGTTGATTGATGTATGAGGAGCTATCCTACACTATTATCTCTATCTAGGATATTTGGATCTTGCCGTATGGCGTTGCAATATTTCTATTTCTTTTAGATGGTATGGCTCTGAGAACTGTTGTAAGGTAGCTTGCATACATACTCATTTGTGTATGTATTTGATCTCTTTGCCTGTTGCCTACGCCACTCGCTCTTGTCCCGATGCTCTTGGAAGTGGTTAGGGCGGTCGATGGGCCTACACGTGGGTGGCCCTGGGCCCCCGCTGTAAAATCCTTAACCACTTTTGGTTCATCCGGGCTTGAACTTAGAGTGTAGGGTCCGAGGTTGATACACTGAGTTAGATACGAGATTAGGAGGAGAGGTTGTACTAGAGAAAACACCTTGCTCCCTCTGATCCAAAATATTGTTCTCACATTGTCTAGATTCGGATGTAAAACATGACTAGATACACCCGAATCTAGATGAGAGAACATTAACCGTGGGGGCAAAAACCCTAACCGCCCCGCCGCCACCCCCCTCATCCCCTGCTTCCCCACCTCGTCTCTCCCCGAGGCCGTCGCTGGACAAAGCCGGTGCTTCTAGTGAAGGGGTGGCAGGGTTCTAGCGCCTCTCGTTTCCTGGCTCGGTGGCTAGGAGGGAGGCCATTGGGTTGGGGACCAGAGGCCGTCATCTGTGCGGTGACCCAGCATATCACTGGATGATGTAGTAAACTATAGTCATTGACATAACACTAATAAAACACCGTTCCACTAGTATTACATCCCTCAGAATGATACAACAGAAACATAGCAGGTCCAAGACATGACTATAGATTATAAATTGACTCCTTACAAAAGATCCAGAGAACACTCTAGGTTAAAGAGGAAGAAAACAACTTGTTATAAAGAAGAACCAGAAATAAACAATTCACTAATAGACTAGCATCTAAACTATCTTGCTTGCAAATGCTGCTATTGCACTGCTCTACAGAAGTAGGTTCTAAGGCTAGATATTATACTTCTATCTAATTAGGAACTTTGCCTTCACTTTAGTTGATGTATATCTTGACTCCATTGACTTCATTTAAGAACTTGGGCTTTCGATGTCGATTCCTTGAGCATAGATTGGTGTTGACGTTGTCTTCATTGGCTTTAGAATCTAGCAAGGGTTAAGAAGGTACGATTGAGTACGAGTGTAGTCAGCAAGTTCACTAAAAATGAGTGTATGATGCACTAACTACAGCCACAGACGGTCGTAGGCTATGTAGATTTTCGTAAACATTTCTTTAAAGGTTGCTTTTATTCTGAAAAACTATGTCCATTAGCTTTCACAGGTTGATTAGAACTTCGTGGAGTTCCTTTCCTGCAGCGTTCGCAGCTTCTTTCCAGAACTGGGAATAACATGTCACACTTTTTTACACTCTGAAGAGGTGCGTTGCTTTACCCATGAGACACCTTAGCCTTGTTGCACATCCAAGTCGCGAGCTTGTCCATACTTCCTTGGTATGGGGCTCAGTCTAAGATCCAAGCCATTTGTTGTCCTTCTCCGCGACCCCGCATGCCTCCTTGGTGTAGGCCATGCCCACATTTTTAATTACGGCAATGGGAAGTACAAACCGTTATAGATGCCAGAACTACCGTGGGACATTGAGGGCTTCCACCCATATGCTGCATATCCTCTACGAATTACATATTCACGCTACAAGGATAACAGCCACGACCTGCGCATCCGGCTTCATGCGAGAGGAAGGAGATCCAAATGACTTCCCCGGAGCCCATATAGATCTCATGGTTAACATGTATTATACGATACAAGAATCACTGGCGACATTGGTTATTAAAGTCCGAGATAATATGTTCCTTTACCACCAGAACTGTAATGGTAGGTTATTACCATTTGGTAAATAACCCATAAATCATATAATTATGAAAATATCATTTTCTGACCTTTTTGAAATGCAAGTGATGACAACATTTGATTTACAAATAATTGATACAAAATAACCAAATGACATGAACAAGTGTGAACTTGCGTTTGGTGATTGCAAGATTATGCACTCATGGTCTCTAAGACAAAAGAAGACCCAATATCTGAAATCAACATCATTGGTCCGGTAAGGACTAATGTTTAAAGAAGCAAGATGATATTATACATAAATAATGTAATGCATAACCCTGCGATTATTTCCAAATGATGTGGATGAGTTAAACTTAGGTGATGCTTTAAGATTTAATTATTTTCAAGTTTACTTCACAAGTAATTATATCTACAAAGCATTTAAGAGTTTAACATGCAACGCATACAAGTGAAGTATAATAATACTCTAAGATTGAGGTGAATTATTATCCGGTAATTATGATAGAAGTTAATGTGTTAGGTTATTAAGAGTTAAAGAACTCATTATAGGATTGTAGATTGAAGTGGAAAAACAAATAACTTTTGAAAAAAGGTTTCTTTGATCAGGTTTAAACAATCTTTATGGTTAACGGATTGTGATCGATGTCGTTTGCGTTTTCTCGAATAGTTTGGACTTGAGAATAATATACAAATTTATTACATAAGAACCTTAAAATGTTTTGGAATAATATACCTAGTATTTTTATAGTAAAATATACTTATTTAAGATCTTAAAAATGATTTTTATTTATTTTTAAGTATTTTTTATAAATATCCACAAAAGATTAAATGTCTTTGAATATTTGCTTCAAGTTTTATTTGTAAAAGAAATAAGTTAGTATTTTAATAAAATAATAGACTTATTTTTATATACAAAAATGATTTTATTCATTTTCTATGACTTTTCCTTATTTTATGAAATTTCACTTAAGATTTAATGGCGTTAATATTTATTTGCATTTTATTTAACTCAAACAAGTAATGTTATATTTTTCCTAGGTATATATTATTTTTGTGATCATTTTGATATATCATATATAATTTTAGGATTTTTCTAGAGCTAAAATATCCCTAGAACAATTTAGTAAATTCTTTATCTTTTATTACTTCCTTTTCTAAGTTGATCATTTACTGGGCCTGGTCCACAGACCGGCTCACTACCCAGTCCGGCCTAGCCCACAAGGTTGGGCTAGACCAGTTGGTTTGATCCACCGGTCGGTTGACCCCGACCCAATCCTCCCTGCTCTTCTCGAGGCTCTCTCTTCTCTCTCTCGCGCGATCCTGGTATCGCCGCCGCCGCCCCTTTGCCCCGGCTAGCTCCGACTACTCCGGCCGTAGCCGCAAATGGTTCTAGAATCGCCGCTCTCTGCTCGTTCTCCCTATCCTACTCGATTTGAGAATCACCTCCCTACTACTTGCTCCCTTCTTCTTGGTGGTGCTAGGGTTCCGTCGCCCTGGCTTTGATGCTTGCTGGTGATGGTCTACCGGTGATCTAGTGATGGTATGGTGGCACTACGATTGTTGCCGCCGGTCGCGGCCTGTGGTTGTTGCTATGGGGTGGCTCGTCGCAGGTAGCAGAGCCGCGGGTGCTCCCTGTGCTGCCACGCCGTCGTGCTGGTCCTCGCTGCCTATGCTTCACCTACGGCGGGTATAACTCACCACAGGTAGGTACCGCTCTCTCCTTCAACTCTGCCTCTCCCTTCTTATTCTCTGCAACCCTAATTTGAGCATTAATAGATGCTCAATTGTTGGTCTGTGTGGTATGAATCTTTCTCAAGCTAGCTAATTGATCTTCGTAAGTTGTGGTAAATGCTAATTTACCTAGGATTGATGTCTTGATTGTGGATCAAAATTACTGAAACTCTGAACCTTTGGTTCAGGGTGTTATTGGAAATGTTTCTTTTAGTAACTTGACAGTGAACAAATGATAGACTGGATTCCTAGATGTAATTAGGTAATTTGATTATTTGCTGGTATATTTATTCTATGACACTCTTCGTTGCTGGATGTTGAATTGTCTAGACATGAAACGTGTATGATGAGCTGAACCTGATTTCAGTGATGCTCTTATACCCCTATTAGATGTATTTATATATCTTAAAATGATTCCAAGTTGAACCTTTCTTAAGAAAATGATTTAATTCAACTTCTTAACTATTTGCAGATAATACGTGATGTGTTTAGCATCATGTGTACAATAAGCATATTTAGTATTACAAACTAGATTCCAGTTGCAGATCTGTTAGGGAGTAGATACCCTAATAAGTACATAGAAATATTCATGCTCTACTTATTGTTACATAAGAGTTAGTAATTGGGGTATAATAGATGGTAGTATGATTTTATTTTAATGTTGGAGCACAAGCAAGCGCTCAGGTTTACTTGTTGATATAAAGGATGTACTTAAAACTTTCTAATGTATATCTTGGTGTCCTTATGCCTAATGCCTTTCTGTTTTGAAATTGATTGGATAAACTTGATAAGACCAGATGCTCTACTTGTTTGTATACTATGCCCATGATTTGATAATCTCTAGCTAGTTTAGCTACATAAATTATTTGAGGTGGCTTTCGGATGGTCCACGAATATACCTAGCTTGAATGTCTTTTTCGTTTGGCCAACCCAGTGGCTGCTGCCGGTGCATCTGCCACAGTGATGCCTCCCTTTGGAGTGTACACAGTGGTAGCTCTCACTAGGTAGTTGGCTGCTGAGATGAGTTATCCAGGAGACTTTAATTGGGTTGCCAATGATGTTAAGGCTGAGGCCAAAAATCTAAATAAGAACAGGTATTTGGTTGTTACCCAAAAAATGATGATGATTTTGCATATCAATCTTTGCAATACTGAGAGTATCACTCTAACCACTCCTAGATGAAACTCTAGTTGAAGGGTAGATGCAACTAGTTGATGTGTATTATTTACCTTGTTCTCCCAGATCTTTATGCAAGATATAAGATCAGATGCTACATGATCTAATGGTTAGTTCAGATGATTTTTACCTGCTGTTGGTTTTGAAGGAGTTATGCCCTAGATGCAAATAATAAAGTGTATTGTTTGATAGATTTCCTATATGTTCATAATACATTTCATACTATGCTATAACTGTATTAATACGAAACATTAATACACATGTGGTATGTAAACAAACCGTGTCTCTAGTTACCTCTAGCGAACTAGTTCATTGGTCATGAGGATGATCTGGGTTTCAAGATCATGGGAATTCATGCCAATTGACAATGAGGTCACGTCATTGGTTGAATGATGTGATAGACAAACATCCAACAGTTGTATCCCAATGAGATCTAGTTACAAAGTTCACCATTGATGATAAATGCATGAAACCTCGCAACCTGATCCTTAGACTGTGAGATAATGAAAATCACCGTTCTCGAGGGAGCTTAGATGGTTATCAAGTATCACAGCATGACTGGGTGATCAAAAAGGTGTCACTCAGGTTTTCCAAAGGGGCGCGTAGAGGAGTACATATCAAGAATATGATTTGCTAGTCCATGTAATGGATAGATACATATGTGGCCATATCGGTGATGTTGCATTAACGAAGCTTGCAAGCGTGTGACTAGGTCACGGAATGCAACGACATAGGAATGAGTAAACAAGTTTGTCGGTAACGAGATCGAACTAAGGTATGGAGATACCAAAGATCAAGTCTCGGATAAACTAGGTATCAAGTGGCAAAGGGAATGGGAAATGAGTATTCACGGTTCGAGCGATAAGATTCGTGGAATGCACGGGGGTCATCATGGGCATCCAGGTCCCGCTGATGATCATTGATATGAGAGGATTCTCAATAATGTTCGGAGTGTTCCCGAACCGAAGGATGTCACGCTTAAGGGTGGGGGCACTTAGGGATAGATGATGTACTGTAGGAGAAATAGAGAGAGAAACTGGAATAGTTCTGGATAACATCCGATGGTGAACGGAGGGGGTCCGGAAGGAGTTCTGGAGTAAAAGAATATAATAATATGTGTATTTCAATGTTAATTGGATAATTATATTAAATATATATTTTATTTATTATTATAGGCAGTCTAATGCTAATGGGCCTCACCCGAAGGGGAGGCCCAAGGGGCAAGGCGCCTAGGGAGAGAGGGGGCCAGCCGACCTAGGCTTAGTGGGCTAATACGTCGTAAACGTATTTATAATTTTTGATACTCCATGCTTGTTTTGTATCAACTATCTTATGTTTTATCTACACTTTGAGGCATTTTTATACATTTTCTGGAACAAACCTATTGACAAGATGTCGCAGTGCCAGTTGCCTGTTTTCTACTATTTTTGGTTTCAGAAAAGCTAGTAAAGAAATATTCTCGGAATTGGACGAAACGAAAGCCGAAGTTCCTATTTTTCCCGACACGACACAGAAGTCCAAAGCAGAGACGGAGGAGATCCACGAGGCGGCCATACCATAGGGTGGCACAGCCCCCTGGGCACGCCAGGCCCTGGTGTGGTCCCCTCGGGCAGCCACCAACCTCGCCTCTTCGCCTATATAAACCCCCCAAGACGAAAACCCTAAGGGGAGGATCAGATTTCCACGAAAAGTTCCACAGCGCCGCCGCCACCGAAGAGAGATTCAGGGGACAGAAGTCTCTGTTCCAGCACCCTGCCGGGATGGGGAAGTGCCCCCGGAGCTATCTCCATCGACTCCACCGCCATCTCGATCGTCATTGCTAACTCGCATGATCAGGAGGGAGTAGTTCTCTCTCGAGGCTAAGGGCTCTACCGGTAGCTATGTGTTCATTTCTCTTTCTATGCGTGATATTATTGAGATCATGAGCTTTGTAATCTAGTTGAATAAGTAGATCTATTCTGCTACTCAAGTGCTTTAATTAATCTCTGCTTATCCCCATGTGTGTGAAGTTGACAGTGTGCATACCGTGTGACACTTAGGCTAAGGTTACAGAAATACTTATCACGAGTATAATTTGAGTTAATTTCCGGAAATACACAGAGGAGCTCTCATGTGTGGACCAGCAGTAGCCTTGTCCTCTCCTCTTTGTTGGAAGATGAGTACACATCGGGTAATCCACCCACGAGAGCCCAATCACAAGAGGCTCATACAGAAAGCAATCAGCCCATAGCACAATATCGAGACCACAACCTATTATTCAAACCACAAAGGATCCGTCTTTCATCGTCCAATCTTCTCGATCGAACATATTGACATCAACCATGGCCATTCACGGCCCGTGAAGATCAACCACTCGTGCCCGAGATCACTATCCAATCAAAAACCAGACTTCCAAGATCCATCTCACTCAGACCCTTTAGAATGTAGCGGATAACAACAGAGTGGGGCTATCGAATTGATATGTATTCAAATCTTAGGAGCTGGTAATCACTGATATGCTCATATTGGTGACGTTATTGTTGCTGTAATCAAAGAAGCAGTGCCCAAAATTCCTCTAGAAAGATCATACAGAAGTAAGACGAGCTGTAATTGTACGTACATGTAAAGAACTCAAACGTGACAACGGTATGATAATACGATATGATGACAGTTGTCATTGATCAAGAAGGAAATCCAAAAGGAACTCAAGTTTTTGGTGCGATCGCTCGTGAATTGAGACTTATGAATTTCACTAATCTCATGAGCTCCTGAGGTATTCTAAATACTAGTAATAGAATGATATAGTAGGGTCTCAGAATATAGATCAATTAGTAGATTGTGTCTGACGCATATAAATGAAAAAAAAGAATAATTATATAAGAATAAGAATTCGAATCTTAATAAAAGGAAGGGTTCGAATAGCATCTACTAATATTACCGAAAACTTTGTGGAAATACTTCTACAAGAAGGTTTTATTGAAAACGTTCGAAAACCATAGGGAAAGTAACAAATCTTTCTTGGCACGTGCCCCTGCTCCTGGTCTTCGAACTAGTCATTAATGGTCGGCAACATAGCCTTTTTCGGTATGCGTTGCGAACACTTGCATTTTTAGCGTCTCATCTTCTCTGGAGAAACTCAAATCGAACGAATAGAGCAGATGGTCCAACTACAGAACTTCTTGTTTTTCATTACTTCCATGGTCATGCCCCGTGGCATGGCAGCACCCGTACTATTGAAATGGTTCGTTAGTAGAGATGTTCCCACTGGTTCCTCTTCTTCCAATGGTACTATAATTCCTATTCCTATCCCTTTATTCCCCTTTTTTTGGTCTATCTACATTTAAGAAAATTCATACGCTCCATGGACAGAGCAAAAAGTGGAGTGTTGGTCAAAGCAAGCCGCCCTATTCTATTACCAAACAAAATTGGGAGAAGCTCATCCGCTAGAAATGCTTTATTTCGATTCCCGCCAAACCCGCATAGAAACAATTCAAAGATGCCCACCAGGCACTTGCGTGCGGGTGGAAAACAAAGTAATATCATTACACATTAGTCCACGATGAACCCACAGAACAGATATATATACAACAACGACTCACTGAGTCAAGAATACAGATGTATAGTACAAAGATCCCAATCACCTTGAAAACGATACAGCATCCGAGTACGGATAAGAAGCAAATTGAGCTAAGAGCCCTGAAGAATAACCAATGGCGTCCATAACCCTGTCCAGGCCAAGCCGAAAGGGTAACCCTGCTAACGACGTCGATCTCAAACCTGCTAAAACAAAAGGGGTGCCGACAAAGGACAAAGGAAAAAGAGGAGCGTCAGTACTAAAGGCGATGCAGCGAGGCTAGAATTCGGCGGCTCTCGCCTACATAGGTATGGTGGACTGAAGCGGCAGCGAAGCATGCACTAAACAACCTATAGAAACTCGATAAACTGTCGGCTATTAGAGAGAGATAAGAAAGACCTATTCGGATCCAACCTGATACTAACACCAGTAATACCCATCCTGGTATTTCCCCCTCGAGACCAAACGAGGAAGTCAAACCAAGGAACTCACATGGTTGGCAGTTTTATTCATTTTATTATAGTTGCAGCACTTACGAGTCAGATATAGATAGCATGAGTCATCCTGATAGCATAAGTAGTGGGCAGTTTTAGTTAACCATTCAGTTGTAGTTGTAGTACTTACTAGTCATATACGATTAGCATGTGACATCCCAAATCCAGCAGTTGTTGGCACTTTTATTTCATTCCATTGGATTTGCGATACTTACTAGGCAGGTATAACATGACACGACACACCCTAGTTCCACCAGTTGTTGGCACTTTTATTATCCATTCCATTGTAGTGAAGTTGATTACTAGTCACATATTAAGTCAAATTTATAGCACTACTTTAGTTATGCTTGTCTATGATCGAGATACTGTGCTCCAAGTCGTCCATAACCGCGGATACGTATTTCAGAAAGATTTACCCTGCAGGGGTGCACAAATAGCAACACACACACGATCAACCTCGAAAAAACCAAATCAAAACCCAACGAGGCTTTCACGACAAAGCAATCACATGATTCATAAAATATTTCAGGGGGCCACCCCACTAAGCTACCCGCAACGAAGTTGGCCGGCTCCGAGACGGACCCAGGGTTTGTGACAATGGCTATAAATGACTGGGAACCCGAAAGTGTGACTGGGCTTGTCGATACCACGAAAACATTCCACGTTCCAAAACAGTACAGGTGCTCCACGCACAATCGTAAATAAAGCAGTAAAGCATGGCATAAGTACAGGATAGTAATAAAACCCCAAACTACTATGTGTCCCCAAGAAATAAGAAATGAATCAAGCTCTGGCTAAGAGGGATCCATAGGGTCTCCCGAATATGGATAGTGCGAATAATCAAGGAACATGTATCAAGTACTCGAGGCCTACGCGACACAAGTGGACATGAAAAACCAAATAGCATATACTGCCCACCGCTGCCTCTTTCATTAGTTATCCCAGCAATTTAATAGTTGTATTTAAAGTCATGATCATTTCCACCGTAAAGCATATGACAACATTCCAACAATTGTGTGGTACTTCACGACACGGGATCACACCTGAGCAAGCGACTACGACTCGCAAGACCATCTATCTACCAAAGAACAGGTAATAGGAGGTGTCCAAGGCAATATAAAGGCTGCACAGAATATATCTGGTACAGAACACTAAAGCATCGCGACAAGGATAGTAATAGATCAACAAGAGGAAATAAAGACTATAAATGCAAAAATAGGTAGAAAGGGGAGAATGCTTGCCTGAGAAACACTGCCGAAGGTTTATTATCCGAAGAACTTGTCGATACTCGCATCAACTCAATAGCCTAATCCGCGAAGAACCAAAGCACTAAAAGAAACACCGGATGGACTATTTAATACTTCGGCAGAAGAATCAGCATGTTCATGATATGATGCATGACATGGCGAAGATGCGATGCACTTAGGCAATATTAAGCGGAACCAGGGTCCCGACGATTAATTAGAAGGTTCATGTTATTTAACTACCCCGCAATTTAAATATTGTCTTAACAAGGCAAATATGGCATCAGTTCGCTACTCAAATTTAAATGGATCCAATATAAGACTAGATTTGCCCACATATGGTCTCCATATTTAATTATTAGGTGAATCCGTATAATGCCCCCAAACCACTCAATATGTATGCGACATGATCAAATTAATATGCAAGAATTATATATATCATTTATAAAATAGGGATAGGTAGGGGTCACACATCTAGGGTCGAAGATCTTGGGGTTCCGAAGGTGTTCGGGTTCGGTCTCAGCGGGAAGAAGAACTTGGTGCTCCGAGAGGTCGACGGGGTTCGGCCTTTGGACTCCGGGATCAGTCTTCGTGGTTCGAATTTTGGGTCTGGCTTCGAGGCGTTGGATCCGAGGGTTTTGGCGCCCGTGAGGAGGTACTTGTCATATCGGCATCATTGTCTCTAGGTTCCAGGATGGAGAACTTCGGGTTTCTGGCCTCGGTTGTCCATGGTGGACTTGGTTCCGGTGTCGGTGTGCTTCATCTTGTCGGCATCAGAGACGAAGGTAGCCGATATGGGCGTCCAAAACACCACATAACATGGACATACACATGGATTTGTTGTCAGGAAGCAACACGTCACGCAGTAGCAGCAGCATTTCGTGGAAACAAAAACACAACAGCAACATGCAGTAAGTTTGGCCGACAGAGGGACCAGCGGCAGAGGGAATGTCGACGACGGGCACTGCTGCTTGCAGCGGCTCAAGGCGATGGACAAGGCACCGGCGGTCGAGGCCGCATATGCGCAGCGAGCCTGCCGGAGGGAGGAAGGCGCGGCAGGGCGGTTTCCGGCGGCGACGGGGCGAGGGCACTAGGGCAGCGCTCGCATGGGGACCGACGAGGATGGTGTCCAGCAGGGCGAGGTCGACGCAGAGGGGCCCGGGCACGGCAGCACTCGGGGCGACGATAATGGCGGCGCTACGGCTCGCGGTGAGGCAGAGCCGTGGCAGGTGGCGAGGTCGAGGCGGTTAAGGACGAGGTCCCCGCCGGCTCTGCGGATGACGGCCATGGCGGACGATGGAGGGCGAGGCGGGCAACATGGGGTCGAAGGCGAGCTTGGTGAGAGCGACCGTTGGAGGGGATCAGGCTGGGGACGAGCTCGGGGAGGTCATCATGGGCGGGCGGCCGATGGCGTCGAACCTGGAGGCGTCCATGGGGAGGGGTGGAATCGACGGGCCGAGGCTCTGACGACGAGGAGTAGGGGCTCATCGGAGCCGTGCACGTGACTGCGAGGCTTCAGGGACGACGGCCCGGTGAACGGGGTGAGGCGGAGAGGCGAGCAGAGGCGACGACGTGGCCCGTGAAAGGAGAAGGCAGCGGCGGAGTGGGTTCGGTGGCTGAGGAGATCGAGCAGAGGGTGGTTGGTGAGAGAGACGAGAGGGTGGGGATCGCGATAGGGTGAGGGGCTCGATCGGGAGGGTTACGGGAGCGCGTCGGGTTAGGGTCTGGCGTCCCGACTCGCACGTGGTTGTCGCGGGGTGGGACCAGGGAGCGAGCGAGTCGGTCGGTCCTGGGCAGCATGGGTTGGGGTCCACGGGGCTACACGGAAATGCATACCATGATTTTTCTGTCTAGCGCTGGGATGCGGTACGCCGACGCATTTGTCGCTAGCGCGGATGGTGGCGCGCCATATGTCGCCAACGGGCCGCCACGACGACGGCCTGCGAACTCTTACCGTGCCTGGCACGGCACGGCCCACCACGGCACGCTAAGCTAACGGGCCGTGCCGTGCCGGCACGTGGGCTTGGCCTCGAGGCCCAGGCACGACCCCTTAAGTAAACGGGCCGGCCCACGACACGTTAGGCACGTTAAATGGACCCCAATTTGTTCTTTTTAGACTATTTTTTAATAAAAATAATTCTAAAAATAGGTAAATATATATAAAATAAAAATAAAAATAACTAAATAAGCTTAACGGGCCGTGCCGTGCCGGCACGTGGGCTTGGCCTCGAGGCCCAGGCACGGCCCGAGCCGGGTCGCGTGCCGGGCACGGCCCGTTAAGTAGCGTGCCGTGCCGGGCCCATGACGGGCCAGGCACGCGTGCTTCGTGCCGGCCCGCGTTCGGCACGGCCCGTTGGCCAGGTATGGCGGCGACAGGGTGTGGGTGGTGGTTTAGGCTAGGGATTAGGGTTATGTTTGGAGGTGGCTGGCTGGGATTTTGTGCCTGGCTGGCTCGCTGCCTCCCAAAAATAATATAAATTTTGGTTATTATTTTAAGAGACGTTTGTAATTTGTTTTTAGACAAACAAAATATTCGGGAGAGGCCGGGGTTTTGATTTGAATAAAGACGGGGGATATTTAGAAAAACAAAATAGGCTTTTAGAAAATAGTTTTAGGCAAACCATGCATTATGACACGACGATGCTCAAATGCAATGTAGCATGGACATGAGCATGCTTTCATGATGATGCACAAACGAAACACTAAGCGATTTTCTAATAGTGGTTTTATCGGGGTGCTACAGATGTCTCTATGAGATTGTGGTGTTTGTTGAAACCATCTAGCACTCAAGGTGATAGTGAGGGGTTATCTAGATGGGGAATGCTAACTTTAAGGTGTGCTATTATAGCCCTACATCGTCCAACTAGAGAGTAGTTCATGGTAGCATAATGAAGAGAAGATATTTATATGAGAGTGTCCACTAGTGAAAGTATGATCCCTAGGCCATGTTTCTAAGCATTGAAACACCATTTACAATCAGTCCTGTTACATGTTTGCTTGCTTCCACTCTTATTTTAGATTGCAATTATCACTTATAATCATCCATATTACTTGTATTTCACTATCTCTTCGCCGAACTGGGAAAGTTTCCCCTATGAACTAATGCAAGATCTAACTCAATTGTTACAGCAATATGGAGATGATGATGAGGGTGCTGATGGTGCTGATGGTGTTGATGATGATGATGATGATCCCGATGAAGTCTAGCTTGATAGTGGTGTTGATGGCGACGATCTCCCCTCTCCGGGAAGGAATTCCCCCGGCAGAAATCTGTCTGCCGGAGAGATCTTTCTCTCTCAGTGTTTTCCGCCCCGCAGAGGCGGCGGAATCTTTCTGTGGTCGCTCCCCGAGTCTTAGGGTTTCGTGGGGATGATATACGCCAGAGGGGAGAGGCTGGAGTGGGCCAGGGCGGCGACACCACTCCCTGGCACGGCCTAGGCCTACCCGCGCCATGGGGTGGTGTGGGCCCCCTGTGGCCCACCTCCACTTCATATTCTGGCATCCTGAGTCTTCTGGAAAAATAGGATTTTTCGTATATTTTCCTAGATTTTGTGATCTTCGCGAATTTTGCCTCGAAACAGCACCTTTTCCATCAGAATCCTGACTGCAGCGGTCCATGCTCCAAAAGTCATCAACCATGCAAAAACAGGTGAAATAACATAAGTATCACCTCTCAATACGAAATATATCAATGAATAATAGTGAATTAAGATATAGAATAGTGATGCAAAATGGACGTATCAACTCCCCCAAGCTTAGACTTCGCTTGTCCCTGTTTAAACCGAGCTCAATAAACATGACCTCAGGTTTATGGAGTGAAGAGTCGATAAAATAATACGGACAAGAAGCATCACACTCATCAAAAGCATAGATCATAATAGAAGACAACTCCCTATTATATAACTAAACTTGCAATGAGTAAAGGAAACACAATAAAGATACAAAGAGTAAATCATAATTGGTAATGGCAAACTTAGCTCTTGGTTGAAGAATAGTTGATAATTTGCTGGAGTTCACAAATAGCTGGTTTTCAAAGAAAGCTTTCAAAGTAGTAAACATCAAGATAAGATGAATGTGCAAAACAAGGAACATAAGAAACATGATTGAATAAATCATTATATGAATGAATGAAACACATCAACTCAAAATACTTGCTGAGATAGAAGGGAGTAGGTTTACTGACTCAACTACAAAGTGAAAGAAAGGGCCCTTCAAAGAGGGAAGCAGGGATTGCAAGTCTCATAAAGAGCTCCCAAAAATTATGATACTTACTAGCTTTCAGCTCTCATTGCCCCTATCATAGGCATCTTTAGGTGATTAAGGTTAAAGTGATCAAAAATGAGGATATATATTGACAAGTTGTAAATTGAGAATCTCATGTCCCTTGAATACGAGGGCCGCTCCTCATGCTACTCAAGTTTAGTCACCGGTAAGTTCTTGTCATCGTAAGCATATGTGTATCATTGAGAACCGCCAACGGGGTACCCCTTGCCCGATGATACGGAAGAATCCCCATATCAAAATGACAAGGCAAGCAAACAACAAGTATCTCAGCAATCTTCTTATTTACCATGGGAATATGGTGCTTTTTTATCTCTTTCCTCTTTTCATAATATCTCTTTTTTTCTTTTTTCTCAATCTCCATCTCTTTTTTATAAGAAGAATGCTTCATAGATACTCATTATGGTTACGCTACAGGTTTCCACCATGTCAGCATGGATTAGACCAGCGGCCCAGGCGTTTCTCTAACACACATGCATAACTCCATGGACTTACAAGCTCCCCTTTCATTTCACACCGACGACATCCATAGACAAAAGAACATGATATCAACTTGGTACAAAGTACCAGTGCAATGTTGAAAGCGTTCCCCATGACAGCATGGTTCTGCTAATTCACAACTTACAAAGCGCAAGCATATACACAACATAGGTGAGCACAATGGTTCAAGTTTATTAATTGCAAGAAAGTAAAGTGTGCCATCAAGTTCGTGAGAGCTTTAATCACTAATTTTCACATAACAAGTTTAATTTGGGAGGTAGATAAAACAAGATTTACTTGGAATAGCAATAATGCTACTAGGTAGGTATGGTGGACACAAATGACAAAGGTTTTGGTTTAAAGGAGGTGGATGCACGAGAAGGATACCCTCTCAGTACAGGTTTTTGGCTAGCAAGGCTGGGTAGCAAGTACAAGAGTTGAAACAAACAAACAAACAAACAAACAAGTGATAAAGACAAACATGCAATCTTCCTCGGAAGCACAAAAGATCTTAAGAAGAGAATACTAGACTTATGAGCAAATCAAGAAAGAAAGATGATGAAATTATTTTTCTTTAGAGTACTTCTATCTTTTTCTTTTCAACTCTCAAAAAGGTGTTGCTACTAACCAAGCCAGGTTTGCCAAAACCAACTAAATTAACTCAATGATCCCAAAGTGATACCAATACTAACAACAAGATCAATCATATAACCACGAGTTGAAAACTAATATAAGCTAGGCAAAAGAGTGAATGATAGAACTTCTCATTAATATTCCATAACCGCAACTCACACCAAGGGATACATATCTAACGAGAGAGGGGACACTTCCATAATGAAAACCATACTACAAAATAACTGCTCTATTCATGATATGACTCTACTAATAAGGTAAAAAGATAGAAGATAGTGATGTGATACCGCGGCACCCCCCCAAGCTTGGAACAAACCAAGGGGATGCCAAACCTGATGACGAATTACTCCTTTGGCGGTGGTGGTATCCTCTCGATGAGCTCCTTGATCAGTTTCCCAAAGTCCTCAATCTCGAAGGTGAGAGTACGAATCAACTCCGAGTTGTGCTCAATACAGCCCATAATCATTTCAATTTGTGGATCCCAGCTCTTGTGATTCTTTTTCCATTCTTCCCACCTGGAGTCTTCTTTTCCTGCATGGTTATGGGTAAAGGTATGGAAGGTATTCTTGGTGTTCGGAGAAGGTGTCCGTGGTGCCAAACTGTGACGAGGAGCTTTTCCCCCAGTCTGCATCCGTGCAGTCCTTCTAATCTTGGCAGGTTTCACCACTCCAATGCTTGCAATGGTGGTGCTGATGTGCGGACATTGGCCTTTCTCCTCTTCACCTTCACTCTTGATCTCCTTCTCCTTCCCGGGGTCTTGGAGGTCTTCCTCCATAGGTTCCTTCCCTTTATCCTTGGCAGACACCATTGTGCTTCTAAACCTTCAAAGAGTATGTCCCGCGTAAACAGATCAAACAAAACACGACGAAAACACGATATATGGACCTCGGGGGGATCCGGGGGGTTATATATTACGAAGTTTCATATCAAAAGGAAGGTACTGGGAGAAAACGGGTCGGAGACGGAGTCCTGGGTGGCCTCAACCACCTGGTGGCGTGGCCAGGGGTGGGCCCACGCCATGGGGTGGTGTGGGCCACCCCGGCTCCGGTTCCGTCCCATTTTCGCTTCGAAACTTTCCTTATTGACTGGAAACTGCAAAAATATAGTTGGATTGTACTTTCGCGGAACTTTTCTTACCAGAACTGTTACCTATTTGAATACGGACTCTGCAGGTCTCTGAATTTGGTATCTAGTAGATTCTTCCGGGGTCATCTCTTGAATATCATCGATATCTTCGTCTTCATACACTTATTACTTGAGTCATAAAACCCTTCTGTTCCTTATTACACCATTGTCTCCACTTCCTGGAAATTTCTTTCACACAAAACTTCACACAG
Organism: Avena insularis; assembly: GCA_023614405.1. Lineage (NCBI taxonomy): Eukaryota > Viridiplantae > Streptophyta > Magnoliopsida > Poales > Poaceae > Avena > Avena insularis. Next base: position 213,303,907 of record CM042690.1, read on the forward strand.
TTCTTATTAGCAACATTAGTATAAGTGAAGTGATAAAACCTTTTGAGTCCAACTTCAACTGAAAACCATCAAAACAAAAGCTACTGTAGCAACTCCTTCTGAAAACCCAAAAAGAATTCAAAAAGGAAATCGAATAAAGAAGCAAATGCAAGAGTGGCTAAATCTGTCAAAACAGACCAGCAGGTAAAGATCAATTTTTTCGAAAATCTTCTGTCACTCAAATCAAAAAGTGCAAAACTAACGAAAGTTAAATAAAAACCTGGGGCAGAAGCACAAAAAATTACAGCTCAATCCAACAGACAGAGGTCTCTCACGAATTTTTACGGTGAAGCACATAAATCTGTTTCGGGACAGCAACTTCCCCAAATCTTACTTCTCTCTCATTAGAGGTTGATCTTGACACAAAAAACCAAACAAAAACAGATAAGGAGTGGTTATTACCGAAGTAATAACTTCCAAGACTCAAAGAAACAAAAACAAACTGAAAGCAAAAACAAATTGGGTTGTCTCCCATAAAGCTCTTTCTTTATAGCTATTAAGATGTGCATGATAATTTTGAAGAAGATCTCATAGGGATATGATTTGAAGTGAAATAGAGCATTAAGAAGCAAAAACACACACATGTAAGTCTAACCCACTTCCTATGCAAGGGGATTTTGTAAACAAACAAGTTGTTGAAACCATAGGAAACTTGCATAAGAAGGCAAAAGAAGTGCAGCATAAAAACTTTCAGCATAAAACGGGGAAACTTGATATTATTGAGATGCATAAGAACACTTTTCCCTCTCTCATAATAACTTTCAGTATCATGCATAAACTTAACAATATAGCTATCACAAGGGCCATCATATCAATGATCACTTATTCTAACAGAAAACACGGGAATACTAGTTCTCATAACACTACTTTGTGAAACAATATTAGAGGTATCCTTACAAAGGATAGTGTGTCCCTCCTTTTCATATTTAGCAACAAAGTCTTTCACATTTGCTACAATAGGTTCATCAACCATTTGTTTATCAGGTTCAACAGCCTTATTCATACTTTCATCTACCATACTAGCCATCATAGAATGTTCCTTTACCTTAACTGGGAAAGGCATTTTCTCAATATAAGGTTTAGGTAAAACATGATTAGCAGTATAAACTTCAGTATTTCTTGAAGGAACACTCTTAGCAATATCTTTATAAGGTTCATGATACTTATTCCACTTCTGTTTAGGCACTTCAATATAGGAAGCAAAGGCCTTAAAATAAGAAGCAATAGCTTGAGAGTCTAGACCATAAGCATTTTTAATATTTTGAAAGTTGTCAGTTCCCATAAAAGATTCAATGCATTCATAATCATAATTTATACCTGACTTTCTACCTTTGTCATTCTCCCAAGATTTAGCATTGTCTTGAATACGATCTAGAAGGTCCCATTTAACTTCTTCTTCCATGCAAGTGAATGATCCAGCACATGAAGCATCCAATAAATCCTTACCATGTAGAGGGAGCCTTGCATAAAAGTTATTGATAATAATATTGTTGGGAGCTCATGAATGGGACATTTGAGCATTAGTAACTTCAATCTCCCCCAAGCTTGAGTTGTACTCTCTCCATCAAGAGGCCAAAAGTTGTATATTTGATTCCGATCTTTATGAATCTCACTAGGAGGATAAAACTTTGAATAAAAGAGAGGCACTATGTCCTCCCATTCCAGAGCTTGACCATTCTTCAGCATCTTATACCATTCCTCAGCTCTTCCTTTCAGTGATAATGAGAATAACTTCTTCTTAACTTGATCTGTAGTAATACCTGCACACTTGAACAACCCGCATAATTCGTGTATAAAGAGTAAATGATCACCGGGATGGATAGTTCCATCCCCAACATAGTAGTTATCCATAACACGATCAATAATTCTTGTAGGTATTTTGAAAACATCTTTCTCAGCAGGTGGTGGCTTATCTACTACCTTAGCAGTGGTAGTAGCATTACCAAATAAGAAACTCAGCGAATTATCCATAACAAAAATAAAACAACTAGCAGAAGTAAACAATATTCACAGTAGAAGTTTCCTTTACCAGTTCCACTCTCCAATAGCGCTTCACTCCCCGGCAACGGCGCCAGAAAATAGTCTTGATGACCCACAAGTATAGGGGGTGTATCGCAGTATTTTCGATAAGTAAGAGTGTCGAACCCAACGAGGAGCAGAAGGTGCTGGCTAGTGGTATGGATCAGGAATTCTCTGCAAATACTTAGCAAACGGATTTTTAGGGGTTTTCGATAAAGCAAGTAAACAAAGTACGAGTAAATGAAAGACAGTAAGAATGAATGAAGCAAGTGGCCCAATCCTTTATGCAGCAAAGGACAAGCCGGTTGTATTTCTATAGTTGACCAAACGTTCTCGAGGACACATGGGAAGACTGTCAAGTGCTTTCGCTTCATATAGTTGATTAATCTTCTTTAGCTTGCTAAGTGTTGTGTGGGTGAATTTGTGCTAATGTACCGCCCCATCCAAGACTAATACATACTTGTGATTAAACCCCTTGCAAACATCCGTAAGTACAAGAAAGTATTTAAGGTAGAAACCTAACCACAGCTTTAAACTCTAAGACCCTTACGTCCCTTGTGCAATGGTTTCCTAACGGGGGTTCATGTTTCTGTCAATCCGACAACCCCTACGATTAGTAGCCAAATACACAATGCATTCCCCTAGGCCCATATAGGTGAAGTGTCATGTATTCGACGTTCACATGACACCACTAGAAGAAGTACACCACAACTTAAATAACAATCTATTGAATCTTTCTCAACGCAACTCCACTACTAACAGCAAGACTTCTCCCATGTCCTCAAGAACAAAACGAACTACTCACAAGACATCATATGGATCATGACCAGAGATGGAATAATGATGTATAACAATCTGAACATAAACAATAATTCAATGGTTCACTCAATAGCATCAACTACAAGGAGTAATCAACACCGGGAAAGTTTCCCCTATGAACTAATGCAAGATCTAACTCAATTGTTACAGCAATATGGAGATGGTGATGAGGGTGCTGATGGTGATGATGGTGGTGATGATGATCCCGATGAAGTCTAGCTTGATAGTGGTGTTGATGGCGACGATCTCCCCTCTCTAGGAAGGAATTCCCTCGGCAGAAATCTGTCTACCGGAGAGATCTTTCTCTCTCAGTGTTTTCCGCCCCGCAGAGGCGGCGGAATCTTTCTATGGTCGCTCCTCGAGTCTTAGGGTTTCGTGGGGATGAGATACGCCAGAGGGGAGAGGCTGGAGTGGGCCAGGGCGGCCACACCACTCCCTGGCGCGGCCTAGGCCTGCCCGCGCCATGGGGTGGTGTGGGCCCCCTGTGGCCCACCTCCACTCCATATTCTGGCATCCTGAGTCTTCTGGAAAAATAGGATTTTCCGTATATTTTCCCGGATTTTCTGATCTTCGCGAATTTTGCCTCCAAACAGCACCTTTTCCATCAGAATTCTGACTGCAGCGGTCCATGCTCTAGAAGTCATCAACCATGCAAAAACAGGTGAAATAACATAAGTATCACCTCTCAATACAAAATATATCAATGAATAATAGTGAATTAAGACATAGAATAGTGATGCAAAATGGACGTATCATCCACTTAAGGGAAACTTGCTGCTGTTCTACAAACCTCTGCACTTGGAGGCCCAACACTGTCCACAAGAATAGAAGCGTGCGTAGACATCAAGCTATTTTCTAGCGCCATTGCCGGGAAGGTAAGGTTAAAGGTACTCACATCCTCTGGCTACTAAGCTATCTTCTAGTACTGTTGCTGGTGTGTGAGTGCTCGAAGTTATTTCCTTTAGATTCTATAATTATATCATTTTGTTTCTTGTTTTTATTTTCACTAGTTAGGCTTAATGGAAAACAACAAAAAATTTAGAGAGCTTTTTAGTATTTATCTTGAGTTAGGACATGAAGTGTTTGAACTTTATTTGCGTGCTAATAGAAATGTTATTAGTATGAATTCTTTGAACATCATTATTGCTAATGTATGGAAAAGTATAAGCTTGGGGAAGCTAGATTTTATGAAAATGATATTTTTAGTCCCCCAAGCACGAAGGAGAAAATTTACTTTGATGATACTATAACTCCAATATATGATGATTACAATGATGAATATGATATTTCCAGTCCACCTACTATTGAGGAGAAAATTAATTATGATTATAATATGCCTCCTATATTTGATGATTATGGTGATGAGAATAATAATGATAGCTATTTTGTTGAATTTGCTTCCACTATGATTAATAAGAATGACTATGCTTATAGGGAGAGTAATAATTATTTTATGATGTGGCTCATGATAAGAATGTTTTATGTGATATTTATATTGTTAATTTTATTCATTATGCTACTGAAAGTTATTATGAGAGAGGTAAACATGGTTTTATGCATCTCAACAATATTAAGTTTCCCCTCTTTATGTTGAAAATTTTGAAGTTGCACTTGTTTTGCTTTCCTATGCTTGTTGCTTTATGCTTTCATGACTTGTTTTTTACAAGATTATTTTTCATAGGAAGTGGGTTAGACTTAAATTTGTTCCATATTTTATTATTGATGCTCTGTTTTACTTAAGTTCATATTTCTTATGTGAGCATCATCGAAATTATCATGCCTATCTTAATGGCTATAAAGAAAGAGCTTTTGTGAGACAACCCATTATATTTTTACTTTCAGTTTATTTTTGTTTTGTTGAGTCTTGGAAGTTATTGCTCAGTAATAACCTCTCCTTATCCTTTTTGTGAGGTTTTTGTGCCAAGAATAACCTCTAATGAGAGAGAAGTAAGACTGGGAAAGTTGCTGTCCCGAAACAGATTTTTGTGCTTCACTATAAAAAATCGTGAAAAATACATGTACATCGTATTGAGCTGTATTTTCCGTGATTATGCCCCAGGTTATTATCTAACTTTCTTTAGTTTAGCACTTTTTGATTTGAGCAACAGAAGGTCTTCGAACAAATCGGTTTTTACCTGCTCGTCTATTTTGACAGATTTCTTTGCATTTGCCTCTTAATCTCTTTCTCTTTGAGTTCTCTTTGATCACTTGAGATTTTAGAAGGAATTGCTACAGTAGATTGTGTTTTAATGGAAGTTTTACTTGTGTTGAAACTAAATCCAAAGACTTATTATCTTGAATACACTAATGTTGCTAATGAAGATTGTGTGAAGTTTTGTATGAAGGAAATTTTCAAGTGTAGGAAAGAATAATGTGATGAGATGAAGTATGGACAAAAGCTCAATCTTGGGGATGCCACCCGTATCACCCCAAGAAATATTCAAGAGGTACAAGCGTCAAAGCTTGGGGATGCCCAAGACATCCTTTCTTCATCAATAAAAATCTCAGGTCTTCTTTCAAGACACTTTATTTTTATTACCTTATGCACTATGTGTTGTTCTTGGAGCATCTTTGTTTTTAGTTTTCTTTTGCTTTCTTTGCCGCAATAAGTTGGTTGGATCCCAACACACTTCTTTTGGAGAGAGACACACCCCGTTATTCATTACCTAGAACACTCTAGTTTTCACTCTTATTATTCTGTGAGTGTTCTCCTTTGCTAGCACTGCATTTAACTTTAGTTTTCTTATTCTTTTGGCTTAGAACTTTTTAGTTCTTCTTTGTAGATGGGTGAGACATGCTCTCTGGTCTTTATTGATATTATCTTTGAGAGTTGTTTCAAATAAGTCGATTGGTGTTGGAAAAGAGTAGGAAGTTTCATGCTTATAGTGGTACAAAAGGAAGCTTGTTTTGACTATGACTTAGACTATCATGTCATGCTAGATGTTGCTTTGACCATATGCTTAGTGATTATTGTTGTAGCATGACTTGTTTCAAACAATTGAGATTGCTTAATGTGCCTTGAAAGAATTATGTGATGTTTTAGCATACAAAAGCATAACATTGTGGTATTCTCCTTTGATGCTTTATTTCAGTTGACTTGGCACATGCTTACACCATGTTAAGACTATGAACCATTCACCTTAGCCTCTATGATCATTTAGTTTTTGACTTGTAATATCACTTTATACTTTAATTAATAATGTTTTGTCGCTTTGCATGATTATGGCCATTATTGCTCTCTTAGTTGGTCGCTCCCAGTCTTTTGCTAGCCTCCACCTATACCAAGTATGAGTTCTACTCATGCATACAACCTCCAAGTAAACCAAGTTATTCCAAAGATTCCACTATAAATTCCTATGCATGGTGTGTTACACCATTCCAAGTATATTCATGTTTTTATCTACCTTCCAAATTAAACTTTTGTTATGTGAAAATTAGTGATTAAAGCTCTCACAAACTTGATGGCACACTTTATTTTCTTGCACTTAATAAACTTGAACCATTGTGTCCATCTATGTTGCTTATATGCTTGCACTTTATAAGTTGTGAATTAGCAGAACCATGATACCATGGGGAACACTTTCAACATTGCACTTATTATTCAGTTGATATCATGTTCTTTTGTTTATGGATCCCGGCGTTGTGAAATAAAAGGGGAGCTTGTAAGCTCATGGAGTTTGTATGTGTGTTAGAGAAACGCCTGGGCGGCTAGCCTAAGCCATGCCTAAACACGGTGGAAACTTGCAACATAACCATAATGAGCATTATGTGAAGCATCCTCAATAAAAACCTATGCAAATAGCAAATAAAAAGATCACTGAGATGCTCATTGTCTGTTGTCTTGTTATTTTGATATGGGAAAGCTCCTGTGTCATGGGGAAAGGGGTACCCCGTTGGCGGTTCTCCATGATACACATGTACTTACAATGATAAGGACTTACTTGTGACTAAAGTTGAGTAGCATGAGGTTCGGTACTCGTAAGAAAGGGGCATGAGATTTTCAACTTATAACTTGTCAAGCACATCCTCATATTTGTGTCACTTTAACCTTAATCACCTCAAGATGCTTATGATAGGGGCAATGAGAGCTAAAAGCTAATAAGTACCATAATTTCTGGAAGCTCTTTATGAAACTTGAAATCCCTACTTCCCCCTATGAAGGGCCTTTCTTTTTTACTTTTATATTAAGTCTCCATCTTCTATCTTTATGCACCAATTGAGAGATCATAGTGGTCATTCTTTGTTTAATATGCATTGTCCCAAAACTTGTTGATTGATTCATAACCTTGATATTGCTTGTTCTTAAATTATTTGTATCTAGTCACCCTTATGAACTTTGAAGGTGTCCTATGCATTTATGTTTTGCTATACCACGAGGGACAAGCTGAATACCACTCTTATTATGTTTTCTATATGTGAAACAAACAAACATCTTTCAATGCATTGTTATTCATGATTCTTTGTTTGTACCTTTTCATGTTACAACATAGTTGCTATGTCTTATCTTTCATGCTCATGTTTAGAGTACTTTGACCCCAGCTATCAATGCTTTACAATACCTTGATCAAGATTGTGATGGTGCATGTCACCTAAAAAAATATTCTTTTTTATCACTTACGTACTCGAGGACGAGCCGGAGTTAAGCTTGGGGATGCTTGATACGTCGTAAACGTATCTATAATTTTTGATGCTCCATGCTTGTTTTGTATCAACTTCTTATGTTTTGTCTACACTTTGAGGCATTTTTATACATTTCTGGAACTAACCTATTGACAAGATGCCGCAGTGCCAGTTGCCTGTTTTCTGCTGTTTTTGGTTTCAGAAAACCTAGTAAAGAAATATTCTCGGAATTGGACAAAACAAAAGCTGAAGTTCCTATTTTTCCCAACACGACACAAAAGTCCAAAGCAGAGACGGAGGAGAGCCACGAGGCGGCCACACCATAGGGTGGCGCGGCCCTCCTGGGCTTGCCAGGCCCTGGTGTGGGCCCCTCAGGCGGCCACCAACCTCGCCTCTTCTCCTATATAAACCCCCGAGATGAAAACCCTAAGAAGAGGATCAGAATTCCATGAAAAGTTCCGTAGCGCCGCCGCCACCGAAGAGGAGATTCGGGGGATAGAAGTCTCTGTTACAGCACCCTGCCGGGATGGGGAAGTGCCCCCGGAGCCATCTCCATCGACTCCACCGCCATCTCCATCGTCGTTTCTGACTCCCATGATGAGGAGGGAGTAGTTCTCTCTCGAGGCTAAGGGCTCTACTGGTAGCTATGTGTTCATCTCTCTTTCTATGCGTGATATTATTGAGATCATGAGCTTTGTAATCTAGTTGAATAAGTAGATCTATTCTGCTACTCAAGTGCTTTAATTAATCTCTGCTTATCTCCACGTGTGTGAAGTTGATAGTGTGCACATCGTATGGCACTTAGGCTAAGGTTACATAAATACTTATCACGAGTATAATTTGAGTTGGATGTCTCTATGAGATTGTGGTGTTTGTTGGAACCATCCACTCAAGGTGATAGTAAGGGGTTATCTAGATGGGAAATGCAAACTTTAAGCTGTGCTGTTATAGCCCTACATCGTCCAACCGGAGAGTAGTTCAGGGTAGCATAATGAAGAGAAGATATTTATATGAGAGTGTCCACTAGTGAAAGTATGATCCCTAGGCCTTGTTTCTAAGCATTGAAACACCATTTACAATCAGTCCTGTTACATGTTTGCTTGCTGCCACTCTTATTTCAGATTGCAATAACCACTCATAGTCATCCATATTACTTGTATTTCACTATCTCTTCGCCGGACTAGTGCACCTATACACCTGACAAGTGTATTGGGTGTGTTGGGGACACAAGAGACTTCTTGTATCTTGATTGCAGGGTTGCTTCAGAGGGATACCTTTGACCACTTCCTCCCTGAGTTCGATAAACCTTGGGTTATCCACTTAAGAGAAACTTGCTGCTGTTCTACAAACCTCTGCACTTGGAGGCCCAACACTGTCTACAAGAATAGAAGCGTGCGTAGACATCATGGGCCACCCAAGTGGGGCCCACCTAGGGCCGGCAGCTTCCCCTAGGTGGCCGAAGGGTGTGGGTGTTAGTCCCACACCGCCTGGCCCCTAGGTGGTGTGCCCCCTCCTACTATATATAGGGGTCTCCCCACCCCTTTGGAGGCATCCAATTCTCTCATTCTCTCTCATTTTCCTTTGAGGACTTCTCCATAATATTGGGGAGGACTTCGAGGGATTTGATTTCTCCACCTTCATACTACTGTCGTGCGATCTTCGGTCCGACATCTTCTTCTTCCGCTGCTCGGCTGGATCGAAGCCCGGGAGATGCCGCCTACACTGGACGTGTGTAGTACTTCGGAGGCACCACACTTGGGGTGCTTGGAGCTGCTCGGCTTCATAAATATACGCCTTCCTACGTAAGACGTGCCTCGATCTTCAAAGGTATGAATACCGTCTTTCTCTTCTGTTACTTATGTCTACATAGTATAGATCATGGTATTAGTGTTCGTGTAGGTAGAATTTTTTTTGTTTTCTGCTATGGAACCCTACAGGTTTATGGCCTGCTGTAGATCTTGATATATTTCTATGGATTTTGATCTACTTGAGTCTCTATTACTTCTCTGCTACTAACAACATGCTTCTCCTCAAGCTGTTGCTAATCTTGATCTTCCTTGCTGATTACTTGATCAGCTGCTGATGTATGCCTACTCCCCTTCTTCTACTATTTGATCTGCTCTTGGATGGCTTATCTAAGCAACCAAAGCCGATGATATGGTGGATTGATCAGTGTGTTCTTGAGAAAAAACTGATAAGAACAAGTGATGTTCTTGGTGGTGTTCTTGGCTGGTTTGTGGATGGTGATAAGATGAAAGTTGTGCTCTAGAATATGGGGAGATGGAATGGTAGTTTGCTGCTATGGTTGTGCCCTTCCTTATGCACTTCCTGTGCTAGCTGTGGTGTTGACAACACAACATTTGCATGATGTTATGTAAGCTGCTTACATATGGGACCTATAGGGTTCAAGTTTCCAAGGCTATGACTCCAAGGAGATGACATCAAGTAAAGGCTTGATATTTCCTGATGTTTTACCTTCTTAACTTTTTTATCTACCTTTGGTGAAACTTTCTCCTAAGCCTATGATGTTGTACTGAGGCTAAACTGCTGCGATAAGAACAAATACTGCAATTTGGCCCCTTTTTATATGAATACTCGATGATGAATTCAGGCTCTAGCATCCTTAGGCCAAATCTAAGAGTTCTACTAATTAACTAACCCCTGTTTATTATTATTTAGCTTGTTTGTCTTTTTCTCTTGCAGGACAAAGATAATGAAGATATGAACGATGGAGAAAATAGATAGGATTAGTTTGTAGGGTTCGTTTTCTTATTTTTACTAAATTTTTATATAAGATTTTCTTCATTCATTTGTAACTTTCTTTTCTTTTAAACACTTGTAGTAACAGAGTATCTCTCTGTATAACATAAAGAGCACCACATCTTCCAAGTATTGTAATTTCCTTGTTATTGCCTTTTTATTTATTGTATTCTTATCTTTCCATTTAAATATTTGTAAAAGAACAATGTAATATTATTATTATTGTAATAAAGTAAACCTTTTCTTCCTATATTATAACTTTTCTTCCACTTTCATCTTCTATTTGAACAATTGTAAATACATTGTAATATTGTTCATAAATATATTCTTTTATTCATTCATATATCATATTTATTTATTATAATATGATTTTACATTACTTAATCATCCAATTTAACTTTATCTATTCTAATTACTTTATTATAAATTTACCTATAATGATATTATGATACTTTATTCAAGAATTTCCATTCTATTTCTTCGAAGTATTTAAATATTCATAATTCAATAAGTGAATTTTCTAAATTCTTTTAAATTCAAATTTGAAATTCAAATACATGTTTGAATAACTCCCCCCAAACAATGAATTCTACAAAAGTCATGTCAAAATCTATTGCACTTGCTTTGATGTGCCCATCAGTACAAGAGAGATCTCAATCCCTCTATATGTCTTTTAGTTTTGCGTAAAAATTCCCCGGATTTTCTTATGCATGAATGCAATGCACACATGAGGCCTCTCTATTCCTAAGTGTTAATCCTAGGATGTTATAGTCTGTGGCGCCGGCTAGCCAGCTGCTGCCTTCGACGCTGGCCCGGCTCTGCTCTGTGATGGCACCCTGGCCGCTCCTCTCCGTGCTAGTCTCTTCGTCGACCCCGTTGTCATCTCCTCTTCCTCGCCCTAGATCTGTCGGCTTTGCATCGCCATGGCTTCGTCCCGGCTGGGATCCGCCGGGTCACCGGTCTCTGCGTCTCCCAGGCCACCGTGAGCTGATGCTGCCTTGGCTTGCTGCCTCTACGCCAGGACGGAGTGGTAGGCAACAACAAGGTCGGTCCTTCCTCAAGATGGAGGTGTGTGCGGCCAGGGTGGTGGCACCGCCTGGTGGTTGCAGTCGACGGCGTCAAGACTTCGTGGGTTGTGCTTCCTTGCTGACGGTGTATGGGTGTGGTCTTGGCCTTGCCAGATCCGTTCTTGGTGCTACTTCGTGCGTAGGTGGTGGCGGTCATCGGGTTCGGCAGCGGTGCTTCTTGCGGTTGGTGGTGTGGTGGCGAGGTTCCCAACCTCCGTCTCGCTCCTCCGCCCTTTGGAAGTTCGTCGGATCCGAGGAGAAGATAGTCCCTTGGTGTGCTTTGTCCCTCTCGGCCTTTGCCATGGTACTGTTTTCATGTCCCAAAGTATCTTCTGTTGGTAGTGCATCTCCGGTAGGCTCTTGCTTCGTCTCCAGCTCCTCCAATTCCTCTCCGGTCGCCAGGGGGCTTGCCAATGTAGGGGGATGGTTGAGGACTGGTTCAAAGCGGCGTGTTGGCAAGGTGTGAGAGGGGAGCGACAGGTGGCCCAGGCGAAAGTCTTGCCTAGCTGGTCTAGTGCTAGCGACGATGACACCCATGGGTGCCATTCCCCTTCTTGGAGGCGTCGTTGAGGTGCCTTCGCTTAGCTCTCTCTCTCTCTCTTGGTCTAGCGTTTCTAGGCGAAAACCTCGTCCCTTCTGGGGCGGGCGACGACGACACTCTTGTGCCCGAGAGGTGTCGCCTTGAAACCTAGACTCGCGACGGTGTTGCTCTGCACTTCTGGTTGTCTTCGTGTACCGGTGGCAATGCTCGAGGAGACGGCGCCTTGGTGATCCCGGTGAAGGTGGGGGCTTGATCCGGCAACGTCCGTAGGTCTTCAAGTGTAGAGTCTGATGTCAAGCCTTGTGTTTGTTGTAGTCTTTCTCTCTGTCTTTTTAGGCGTTCTTCTTCTCTGTGTACTTCCATTGTAAGCTGGTATACCCAGCTGGTCCGTTGTTTGTACTATGGCCGGTTAAGGGTTTTGTTAATTCAAAGTCGGGCTATTGGAGGCTTTGATTAAAAAAAAAGAGAACATTAATTTGGGTAGGACCGTAGGAGGGAGTATCTTAACCGTAGCCCACGCACAAGTAGCGAAATCTGTTGAAACCTCATCTGTAACCTTTCAGTTGCAGCAATTCAGCTCTACACGAATCACGACACAATCCAACATCCGGGAGTCAGACCAAGAATTGAAACCAAGTCTTTCTTTAGCTGAACTAAAACTAGCAAAACAATTATTTCCTGTTACAAAACCCTCCCGACTAAACCCTCGCCTCGTGCGCTCCCGATGGCAGCGATCACAACCCGCCTGCACCACCCATCACCTCCTGCCCTCCGACGCGGCAGACCTCCGTCGTACCCCTTCCTCTGCTTCGCCTCGTGGCGGCCGATCCTCCACCGGTCCCATGCCGCTGCGATCCCTCCGATGGCTCCCGTCGCTGCGCGGCGCAACGAAGACGACGACGACGCGCTCCCCAACCCAGAGCACCGCCGGAGCCCGCTCGGCCTCTCTATGCCGCTCGTCGCCGCCGTGACGGTGGCCGCGAGCCCACGGGCCGCGCTCGCCCTTTCTGGCGGCTCATGCGGCGGTTACGACGACTCCAGCTCGTCGTCATCCTCCTCTGCGTCTTCGTCTTGGTCTTCGTGCGATGACTCCACTACCGATTTCATATATTGGTCGTCCGGTGACTCCACTACTAAGCCGGAGAAGAAGGAGGGGGCTGCGGCGAATCATGAGTCGGTCGGCACAGCGCCGGCTCCTCCGATGTCCCCGAGCGACGTGTGGTTCTGGGGCGGCATCGCCGTGGCGTTCACCGTCATGGTCGTGGTCGTCGCTGCGAAGAACGGCTGGATACCGACCCAGCAGACGACCTCCGTGGTTAAGCTCCAGGTCCTCTCCCTAGTCCTGACTCCTGATTCGTAATCCAAATGCAGTTCAGTTCAGGACTTCAGGTTCCTTGACCACTTTTTTTTTTCTTTCACAATCCAGGTTGCCGTGCGGGGTAGGGAGATGGTAAAATCGGTCCAGAAGGATCTGAATGCGATGGCTGAGAGGGTGCAGGCTTCGAACCGACTCTGGTACAAGTTCATATTGAACGGTATTGCTCGCTGTTCCTGCTGCTGTGTCTCCTCTGTTTTAGTTTGTGATTTTGAAACAGTAGTACTACTTCAAATCTGAAGTTTACGACCTTCTCAAATGTGGAATGTCTAGTCATTCCTTGTATCGCGTTAAGCAAATCAGGAAAAAGTTAGCTTGGACAGAATGTAACCAGTCAGGTGGCTCTGGTGTAAGAAGTGCAGTGGCAACTTTACTTTGGAACTGAATTTAGATGTATCATCAACATGACAATAACATTGGGAATTTAGATATTTACTTGACCATTCAGGTATTCAGGTGGCTCCCAGGTATGAACATAATGACAAGTTTGGAACTGAATTTAGATGGATCGATCACTAAAAACACAAGGAATCTAGATGATGTGTAATTTTCATAGAAAATAGGTTGAAGGATTTTTTGACGAGGCATACATGTATTTTGATTTGCATATATGTTATATGGATACATGCCTACTGTTAGCATTCACTGAAACAACCCTATTTATATTTAACCAGAGACATAGAGGGTATAAAGTGTGTACATACTGAGTAATGCACAATGTTGTTCACGCGTTCACATATTAATGGACATGAGCAAGGTGTCCATCAATACTTAGCTTATCAGAGGATTAACATTAACACTACTATTTGGTCTATTCTGACGATTCACCTTTTTTACAGAGACCATGTATACCTTACGTCGTAACCATTATTTCTGCATCTCTTCAAGCTTATCAGTGAGTACATTCTTAAACCCTTTTTGGTGGATACGAAGTATCAGTTAGAACCTCCTGGTGTCGGATACTTTTATACACTCTGCTCCTTGTTGTGAGGACGTTTTATATCATGTACGGAGTATGTATTTGTATGCACGCTCCCAGCAGAGTAACTCACTGAATCTTGGAATGTTCCGTTAATTCCATCTACTTTAGGTTGTCGCGAAAGCCGGAGATGACTCTTGGAAGTGGCATTTTGAAAGAATCTCTGCCCAGGAGAGGAGCAAGTTTGATGAAGAAACGCTTTCGAACTGGAACGGGATCAAGCGAAAGAAACCCTACTCCATGAAAACAGATGGCAGCAAGAACGAATACATAGTGGTATGCTCCACTGAAGTGGCTACTACTGTATTTCTTTTGTCATCCTGGGATTATTATATAGTACTGAAGTGTTCCTTTGCCGTGATGAAACGTGGATGTTTCATTCTACTGTAAATTTGCAATGAACTAAGAGCTGTATTTTTGGTTGATCCCCATACTCTCCAGGTAACCGTTCTTATTGCTGCTAATGGATCAATGAACCTCCCCAAGGCGATCAGAAGCTCTGCAGAACTGGATGCAGTAGCGGCAAGCCTCAGCTCTACGCCTGAAAGTAACCTTCGGGTATGCAGATCGTTTCCTTGGCGTTCCATGAGTTACCCAATTGGACACTAGTATTAGCTTAGTTTGTTGCATTGCTAATTGATCATACTATTTCAGGGTATTCGAGTCCTATGGACGCCTCAAGACGCGGATGATGTTCTCTCGGAGGAGAGGATGCGGAAGGATTACCCAAACCTGAAACCCCTCTCGTGATGAATAGGACTGCGTTCACGCCCTTGGATCAGAGGTCGGGTCACCGTTTGAGCCAGAACCCTATATGGTAGTTAGAAGATCATTTGCAGATGTTAGTTTATTATGATATTAGCTCGATTGAGTGATGGCATACTTATACCCAGCATGAGTGTTACATTTTGGTTTCTTATTTTCTAAACAATGCTATCCTTCTGAAAAGGATTGTATCCGCACAATTCAGTTATGTGGCCATGTGGGTTTAACCCAGGCACGTTCCACAATATGCAACAAAAATGATGGCCAGAATTTACTTCCTCCGTCCCTATATACATGATACAGTATATACATGATACATACTTACTCCATCCGTTTTAAAATATAAGATATTTTAGCTTTGTGAAAAAAGTGTATCTAGACCCCTTTTAGTGTAGGTTTATATAGATTTGGAGTGAACCTACTCACTAAAAGGGGACTAGATACACTCCTTTCATAAAGGTAAAACATCTTATATTTTAAAAACAGAAGGAATATTTGTATGCTCACTTTTGATCATTAGTTTGACAAAGCATGAAAAAAATTTACCATTGAATTCCTATTTGAAAAACTTCTCAATGGTACCATATTTATGACATACCTAATAACCTATCATGTATTGGTAAAATTGATTATTAAAGTTAAATAACGTAAAATAAAGACGCCATGTATATAGTAAGGACAAGGGAGTACCGTGTAGTGTGCTACCGCATGAATGCTTACATTAAAAAATTGCCGTTCCTACTTTCAAAAATAAATAGATAATAAAGACATAAAAGAAAATAAACTACCATTGTCTTCAACTGTTCTAATTATGAGATTCATACATGTTATTCGGATTTCTTGCACAATTTTCCCGTATCTTATAAACATATTGTGAAAGACATCACTAGTCATTACATGCCAACTTATAAACATATTTTGAACGTTATACTTCTTATCAATGACATTCAACCAATTCCAAACATATTTGTGATGTTAGTTAGAGGTGATAGATTAAAGGTCATATAAGAAATACACTATATAAGTCTAGAAAAAGGGCAAGAGATAAATATATGTTGTATTGATTCATCTTTATCACAAAACAACATTTTTATTTTCATGCCAATTCCTCTAGGCAAAGTTATGTTTTATTAAAAGCACTTCGTGGTAAAGGAACCACACTAAAATCCTAATTTTTGGTGGCACTTTTATTTTTCAAATATATTGGGAGAAATCTAGTATCACCATTCATCAAGTCTAGATGCATAAATTTGCTCGTGAAAGAACTAGTCGATGTTTAGTTTCAATTGAAGACATCCGACTGAACAGATAATTGACAATCATCAACCGTTGAACTAAGTGTAACCAGTTTGTAGATTTATTCCCTGTCAAGACTGCTCTAAAAGCTATATAGCAGGCTTCCGACGTAGAACATTCCACTGAAACTTCTTTCTGTTGTACAATGTTATATAGGGATCGATACTGATTAGAAAGTGGTGAATCTCCAAGCCAAATTTCTTGTTAAAGTTGTGCATTCAACCCATTCTTAACATGAAATGATCCTCTACAAAAATCCTCTTTAACCAACATTTGAACATTTCCAAAACTGAGAGTCCATTGGATTAGTTTTGACTTGAGATGAAGTTTTGGAGTGTAGGGATTTGTTTTGCAGCAACTCTTGTGCCAAACATCTTCCTGGTTCAAGAAGTTTAAATATTGACTTGCTAATTAAACATTTATTTTTTGTTTTTAACACCTGCACTCCTAATCCACCATGATCCTTTGGTAGATAGATGACGTTCCATTTAGTTAGTCTATACTTTGTTTATGGTGATCTCTTTGTCAATGGAATCACGATCTAAAATCTCTCTTGCATACCCCTTTGAGTATCTCTAGAAAGAAAGAATGAGCATGGGGAAAGAGTAAGCGCATAATTGATGAGAATAAGTACATCAAACATACGAAATAAACTTTTTCATCCTTTCTTTTAAAACTGTATTTCATTGGTTTCACCGTTCCTTAGTTTGTCAAAGTGAATAGAGATTCCATTTTTTTTAAATGGAATAGATACTAATTCACATACATCATTTACCAAGAAGTGCTATAATTGTTCCCTACACTTGTGGGCGTTACATGTTCCGCTTGGCCATCTTATTTTTCTATAGCAATAAAGATTGATAATATTGAATAATATAGGAGAGATGGGGTCTCCTTGCATCAAATATTTTTGTGCTTGAAAATAAGGACCTATGCCATCATTTAATTTTATGCCAACACTGCCTTGGTTTACCAGTTGATTAATCTAGTCATACGACCAGGATGAAATCCCTTCAAAAGCAATGCATGTTGCAAAAACGACCATTTTTTACTTGTCATAAGCTTTCTTAAAATCTACTTTAGAAGAACGACATCTATTTTATTTCTATGAAGTTCATGGTTGGTTTCATGAAGTACCACTACCCATCTAGGATATGACGACTAGGCATAAGATCCATTGGAGTTGTTTGAATAACCCTATGAGTGATCCTGTTATACGACTTGTACCGAACCTTTGTAAAAAAATCTAAGGTTCAGTAAGCATACATAGGGCGTACAACTGAATTTGAGTAGAATTTTGTTTTGGGGGAGACGAATTATGGTACCAAAATTTAATTGAAATAGAGACAACTCGCCTTGATGAAACTTAGAAAACATGTCCATCATATCTTCCTTTAATATATCCCAAAACTTTTGATAATACTCATTAGTTGACCCCTATGGTCTCGGGTTAAATATAATATAAAAGACATCATTTTATGCTTTTATAAATAACATACATTAGTTCAACTAGGGAAAATGCTACTACCCCTATGGGTTATACCACCGGTAGATTCAAAGTTAGCATTTGTGTTGTGATTTGCACCTTTTTCATCATTTCGTTGCATTTCTTACTCATTTTGCGCCTTACTTAAGAAAGATAATTGTATTATGGCCCATGTACAAAATAACGTAAACCAAAGATCTATATTCGATTATTACTCGATCTCGTATTCATTTTGAATCCTAGTGTGCTTATAGTGATTTTGTACAGCTTAATTAGAGATCAACTCATCACGAAAATAGCAACATATCGCGAAAGAACAATGTGGTATAGTATTGTGATAAGAATAATGTGAACCACAAAGCACAGTCTCATCTTAGATGGTCGGGGTGGTCCCTTTTTTCTTTCTTTATTTTTGTTTCATATATTTTGCATCGTTAAGACACGACATTGTGACACTAATGAAAGGTTTCCGCAGCAGATAACAATTGTTTTACTATGTTGGAACACCCTAACGCCCAAGATCTATCTAGTATGTAATGCAGTAACGGAGGAAGACAACGGTAACATACCCTTGAAGACCTGGAGAGCGTTACGCTCATGCATGAGCGTGGATGATGTAGTCTTAGCCGTCCAACCTCAGGATCGCGAAGCTCCTCGCACGTCACCCCTTGTCCAGGTCCATGCATGACAGTCAAGTCGCTACTAATGGTACCTCCCCTTGAGTTATCACACATATACGGTGCAAGACAACGACTCCCGATCTCTGATCCCTGCCGAGGTTGCGGAAGTAGAACTCCTGGCCAGAATCCCTGTAGCACAACAGCGTGATGCATCGGTTTTGACTTTGCGTGTACAGTCCTTTTCCGGGACCGTGGCACCGCAAAGGAAACTTGAGAGAGAGAGGGAAAAGTTCTCTAAGAAAAAGTGCCTTAAAGAATATCTTGTTGCTATGCTTAATCCCTCCCATGGGCACCCCTTTATATAGGTGGAGGAGAGGTACTTCCCACCAAAAGTTAGCTTTCAACCATGTGGGACTAATAAAAGACAAAAGTAAAGGCAAAAACAGGGCCTACAGCCGGCTAGGCTAGCTGGGGCACCTGGGTGGGCCAACCCGTGGTCAGCCTAGCACCAAGCGGCGGCGGCTTGCAGCAACAGCAACAACCATTGGCCGCTGGCTCGGCATCGCTCAGGTGGGCTGCTTGATGCCTGCTGGCTGCTAACTGCAGCATCCTGTGCTGATGTCAGGCGGCCTGGCAACGCGGCCAGTTCCCCGCAACGCTCGTGGGCGGTGGCAAGCCAGCAGGAGGGTGGGCCTTTGCACGGCCATTCCGCGTTTTGCGCGCTCAAGCCGCGACGGCGAGAGAGGCCATGCGCTAGCTTAGGCGCGGTCAACTAGCACCCCGCTGTAGTGCAGCGTGCGCTTGCCAGCGCGCGCGCAAGCCGGCTGCTAGAGGAGCGGGATACGTGCTGCGCGGGCAGGCTAACTAGCACCCCGCGTAGTGCCTTCTCCCATGTAACACCCTCGGATCGGTCATATGCGGATTTTAGCGATGCCCGCCAAACCCGCATAGAAACGATTCAAAGATGCCCACCAGACACTTACATGTGGGTGGAAAATGAAGTAATATCATTACACAATAGTCCACGATGGAACCCACAAAACATATATATATATACAACAACGACTCAACGAATCAAGAATACAGATATACAGTACAAAGATTCAAATCACCTTGAAATCGATACAACATCCGAGTATGGATAAGAAGCAAATTGGGCTAAGAGCCCTAAAGAATAACCAATGGCGTCCATAACCCTGCCCAGGCCAAGCCGGAAGGGTAACCCTGCTAACGATGGCGAACTTATACCTGTTAAACAAAAAGGGGTGCCGACAAAAGGCAAAGGAAAAAGGGAGCAGTCAGTACTGAGGCCAGTACATGGCGAGTCTAGAATTCGGCGGCTCTCGCCTACATAGGTATGGCGGACTAAATCGGCAGCAAAACATGCACTAAACAACCTATAGAGACTCGATTCAACTGTCGGTTATTATAGAGGGATAAGAAAGACCTATTCAGGGCCAACCTAATACTAATACCAATCATACCCATCCTGGTGTTTCCCCCTCGAGATCAAACGAGGAAGTCATACCGAGGAACTCACATAGTTGGAAGTTTTATTCATTCTATTATAGTTGCAGCACTTAATAGTCAGATATAGATAGCATGAGTCATCCTGATATCATAAGTAGTGGCCAGTTTTAGCTAACCATTCTGTTATAGTTGCTATACTTACTAGGCAGATATAGATAGCATGAGATATCCCAAATCCAGCAGTTGTTGGCACTTTTATTTACTCATTCCATTGTGGTGAAACTTATTACTAGTCAAGCCAAAGTCAAATTTATAGCACTACTTTAGTTATAGTTGTCTATGGTCGAGACACTGTGCTCCAAGTCGTCCATAACCGCGGACACAGCTTTTCGAAAAGATTTACCCCGCAGGGGGTGCACAAATAGCAACACACGCACGACCAACCTCGGAAAACCAAATAAAAACCCAACGAGGCTTTCATGATAAAGCAATCACAAGATTCATAAAATATTTTAGGGGGCACCCCACTAAGCTACCCGCAACGAAGTTGGCCGGCTCCGAGACGGACCCAGGGTTTGTGCCAATGGCTGTAAATGACTGGGAACCCGAAAGTGTGACTGGGCTTGTCGATACCGCAAAAACATTCCATGTTCCAAAATAGTACAGATGCTCCACGCATAATCGTAAATAAAGCAGTAAAGCATGGCATAAGTACAGGATAGTAATAAAGCCCCAAACTAGTTTGTGACCCCAAGAAATAAGAAATGAATCAAGCTCTATCTAAGGGGATTCATGGTCCCACATGCAGATAGTGCAATAGTCAAGAAACATGTATCAAGTACTCGGGGCCTATGGGACACAAGTGAGCAGTTAAAAACCAAATATTAGCTATTGCCCACCGGTGCCTCTGCATTAGTCATATCTATTCCAGCATTTTAATTGACAAGTTATATCGAAAGGCATGATCATCTTCACCATTAAGCATGTGCCAACCTTCCAACAACGGTGGAACCACAACGACACGAAAAAACACCTGAGCAAGCAACTACGACTCGCAAAGCCTACTTTATATCAAACAATAGGCAATAGGATGTGTCCAAGGCAATATAGAGGTTGTAAGGACTATAAATGGTGCACGAAAACTAAAGCATCGCAACACGGATAGCAATAGATCAACAAGAGGTAGTAAAGACTATACACGCAAAATAGGTAGAAAGTGGGAGAATGCTCTCCTAGGAAACACTGCCGAAGGTTCGTCATCCAAAGAACTTGTTGATACTCGCATCAACTCAATAGCCTAATCTGTGAAGAAGCAAAGCACTAAAAGAAACACCGGATGCACTATTTAATACTACGACAGAAGATTGAGCATGATGCATGTATGATTCGTGACATGGCAAAGATGCGATGCAACTGGGCAATATTAAGCGGAACTAGGGCCCCGACAATTAATTAGATAGTTCATGTTGTTTAGATACCCCGCAGTTTAAATATTGACTTAACAAGGCAAAACATGGCATCGGTTCGCTACACAAATTTAAATGGAGCCAATATAAGACTAGAATAGCCCGCATATGGTCTCCATATTTAATTTAGGTGAATCAACACAATGCCCCCAAACCACAACATATGTATGCAAGTATGAAAATTTTATTTATGCAACAATATTTATATTAAATTTTATAAAATAGGGCTCGGAAAAGAGGATCACACATGTCAGATCGAAGATCTTGGTTCGAAGGGGTTAGGGTTCGATGGATCGGTCTTCGGACTCCAGGATCGGAGTCTTCGGATTCAGTGAAGGGGGACTTGGAGTTCCGGGTCATAGATCCTCGGCTTCGGGTCCACGGTCGGTCTTGGGGTCAAGGGTGTCACCATGTTGAAAGGGCATGTATGCCCCCATGCATGGTTTTGGTAATTAATGACAATCCCTATGGACTAATGTGCAAATTGAGTTTCACTTGTAGTTTTGTCCATTGGCATCGCTTGGACCATGTGTTGGTTTCAAGGATGAAAAAGAAGAAGCAATGTCCAAAGGCTTTGTGCCTATTGGAATATAGTAGAAGAAGAAGATCAAGTGTGTCTTGAAGAAGAAGAAGATGGAGTACCTCATGGCTATCTTTAAGACATCATCAAGAAATGAAGGGCAAGCTCAAGGTGCGCCATCTCTAGAAGATCTCATGCCTGGAGCTTGCCATCCTCGCCGTTCATGGAGGGATGGAGACAAGGTCAAAGAAGAGGTTTCCCCATGGAGTATGGGGGAGCCATTTGCAAGTCTTCATCAAGCAAGAACAATCAAGAAAGGTGTTCCATCTTGAAGATGACAAGATTGTCTACATCAAGCTCAAGTGCGATGCTCAAGGCAAAGGTATGATCTTGATAGTGTTTCTATTTTACCGATCTCTTGTAGTGTTGGGAGACCGGGTTTAGGATAGATAGCCGTACTATCAAGAGGGGCTCTCGAGTGGGTGACTCGTTCATATCTTTCAGAGAGAGCTCAGACCTTTGCATACATAGCATCATCTTTCTTGGTTGTTGTTTGGTTCTTGTCCATGTGAGGATCTAGAGCTTGTGGTCATCTTCATAACAAGCTCTAGTTCATCAAAAACAGATTTCCCTTGCATATCTTATTGCATTTGTTCTTGCGGGTTTTCCAGCTCCACACCTTGGGAGGTATCTCACATATATATTCATGGTATTTTCTCCCTTGGTGATACCCAATATTTCGACTTTTTGTTGGATCTACTCGTTATCTTTCCAACAAAATTGGTTTCATCTCGTTTGGAGTTCGGATGCAAAAGTTCTTGCAGTTTTGGTTCTGAAGTTTCTCTAACCGGAAGTACCGGCCAGGCACCGGATGTACTGCTCGGGCAAAAATGCCGCCGGTAGTACCGGTGTTAATTCCGTCCCAACTTCCCGTAAACCCAATTTTGGTGCAGTACTCTCTCTGCCTGGTTTGCGCTATTTGACGGATTTATCGAATCTTAGAGTAATCGCCCAAAGCGGTAATCGCCATCCTCGTTTTTATGTTCGTTCACATCGCTATTTTTGGACCATTGGCTGAGTGTCACCGGTAGTACCGGCCACCCACCGGTACTACCGGCCGTGCGCGAAACTGTGAGTAACGGGCAGATCGGGGAGCCCTTTAAAAGGAGCTCCCCTTTCCCCTTCGGGCTCAAACGGCTTTTTCTTGGTTTTGCCCTTCTCTCTCCTCCATTGTTGACCTTGAAGAGCTTGCCCTCTCCCCTTTCCCTTCCTATGATTCTTGCATCTTTTTGAGGGATTTGAGAGAGGAGATCTAGATCTACAAGCCCCACCAAACCAAATCCCTTCTTTGTGAAGGAATCCTTGGGATCTAGATCTTGGAGAGTTTTGTGTTCTCCTCTTGTGTTCTTCCTCCCTTATTCCCCCAATAGCTTTTGTATCTTTGGTGGAATTTGAGAGTGAAGGACTTGCCTCTTGCATTTGGTGCATAGGTTTGAGTTATCCTCGGAGATTTAGCGAGTTCAAGCCCTTGGGCTTGTTTCTCTTGGGTTCATTGAACCCTAGACGGTTGTGTGGTTGGATTGTTGACCTTTTGTGGTATTGTAGCCTTTTGTGGCCTTGTTGCCTTTTGTGGCTTCGTAGACTTTGTGGCATTGTTGTTGGGAGCCTCCAATTGAGTTGTGGAGATTGCCCCAACCTTGTACGGGTTCGGTGACCGCCCTCAAGTGTCCCATAGTGGAACGTGAGTAAGCCTTTGTGGCGAGCTCACGGGAGAATAGGGTGAGCCTTTTGTGGTGTCGGTAGGTTGCGTGCCTTCGCAACTTGGGGTGAGGCCTTGTGTGGCGTTGGGTGAGCATCGAGCCACCACACCTCGAGGTGAGCCACGTGTGGCGTTCGAAGTACATTGCGCCCCCGCACCTCTCCAACAGAGACGTAGCTTCTTTGGAAGTGAACTTCAGGAAACAAATCATCGTCTCCGCGTCCATCTGTCATCTCTCAACCGAGCCCTTTACTTATGCAATTTACATTGTCATAGCCATCGTGCTTGAAGTATTTTATCTTGCTATCACCTTGTTGTTTATCTTGTTTAGCATAGGTTGTTGGTGCACTTAGTGAACCTAGTGAATATAGGTTTTGGCTTGATGAATTAAACATTAAGTTTTATTCCGCATTTATTAGAGCCTAAACCGTAATAATTTTAAAATGCATATTCACCCCCTCTAGGCGACGTCATTTCCCTTTCAATTGGTATCAGAGCAAGGTCTCTCGCTTCTTAGGCTTCACTGCCTCGAGAGTAAGGATGTCTCCTAGGGGTTTAGTGCACTCTCACACTTTTGCATTTGATGGCACAAATTATGATGTTTAGCGTATTCGCATGCTTAGTCATTTTTGGGTCATTGACCCAAATATTGAGCGAATTCTAGATATGGGCTTGTCTCCTCCTAAGGATCCCCAAAATATATATTTGGAGGAGGAGATAAACTCTTATCTCGAAGCTCAAGCATCTAATGTGCTTGTTAATGTTGTGAGCTTTGTAGTTCTTTCCTCAATCATGCCTTTTCGGAATGCTCATGATATTTGGACCAAGCTTCAAGCAAAATATGATGTGTCCAAGCTTAATGAGGATGATTGGGTTCCCTCCACCTCCGGCCGTGATGAGTTCTCATCTTCCTCCACTCCACCTACATGTGAGTTATCACAAGGTAATGACATGGTGAGTGGTGGTAGAACTTGCAATGTGGATAGTGAGCTTGACATTGATGATCCTCCATATTTATCTCATTGCAATGTTGTATCTTTGGGCATGAACACTTGTAGGACCATATGTGATTTACATCCTAGTGTTGATTGCCCTTGCATATCATGTAGAAATGGATTGAATATATCTCATTATGATATGCTTGCTTTGCCTTGTTGCCATGATAAATGTGCTTCTATTTCCTCTAGTACTTGTGTTGCTAACCATGTAGAGGAAATCGAAGAATGTGTGGGCCAAGGCAAGGTTGCAATTGAAGCTTCATGTGTTCCCCCATCATCACCTTCTCCCAACATTCACTTATGCCTCATGGCTAAGGAATCAAAGGTAACTTCTCCTTTCGACCCCAATGCACCTCATGATGATGTGAATGTTGACTTAGATGTAGGAGATGATGATGTTGCTTCTTTAAAAGAGAAGGGGGATCTAGTCCTTCGTGCTCTTCACAATGATAAAAATTCTTGCTCTACTTTCATTGAAATCTTGAACTTTGCCATTGAAAGTAAGCAAATTATTTATGAGCATGAGGACACAATTGACAAAATGAGTAGTCTTGAGCATGAGTATGCTAATGACATTGCAAACCTAAATTAAGCTCTAGAAGAGGAACAAACCACCAAGGAATCTCTTGAGGAGACCTTTGCTCTAGAGATATCTAGAGTGAAGAAATCTCATGATAGAGAATTTGAGGTGGCAAGTGCCGTCCAAATTAAAAATGATGAACTTGAAGTTGCTTATGCTAAACTCCTTGAGGATTTTGAGCACCTCAACAATGGCTCTAGGGTCATCAAGTGGGAGATCATCAAACTCACCGAGTCACGTGAGCAACTTAAAGCTTCATACACTAAAGAGCTTAACAAGTTGTCCTCACCTCTTACTACTATCGATGATGCTTGTGCTACTAACTCTATCTCTTGTGAAGCATCTATTGTGAAGGATAATGTTGAGCTAAAATCTCAACTTGCTTTGCTAACTAGCAACTATGGGAAATTGGAAGAGAGTCATGCTAAGCTCTCAAGCTCGCATGAGGATCTTCTAGTTTCCCATGGTAGGCTAAAGTTGGCTCATGAGGCTATTGTGTCAAAGGTAACATCTAGTGAGCCTCATGTGGACATTAGCACTACTTGTACTCCTAGTGTCATATTGCCATGTGCTAGTCCTTGTGATTCATCATCTCATAACCATTCTATATCTTGTGATGAATTGCATCCCTTGCCTTTTTGCTCTAACAACTGATACATTGCAAATGTATCTATAATTTTTGATGTTCCATGCTTGGTTTTATCCACTTTCTTGTGTTTTGTTCCAACTTTGGAGTACTTTTATTATGATTTCTTGGACTAACCTATTAATAAGAGCCACAGTGCCAGCTGCCTGTTTTCTGCTATTTTTGGTTCCAGGGAAGTCAGAAAATGAATATTCTCGGAATTGGACGGGACAAAAGCCAAAGTGCCTATTTTTCCGGAAGGGATCAAGTGCCAGAATACGAGACGGAGAGGGGCCAGGGGCCAGCCACACCACCTAGCTGCGCGGCCAGGCCTGGCCCGCGCCAGGGGGTGGTCTGGCCAACCCCAGCACCCTTCGGCCTCTCCAGGGGGTGATGCGTGAGTAGTTCATCCTTGGACTACGGATCCATGTAGTAGCTAGATGGCTGGTTTCTCCTCCTTTGTGCTTTCATGTTTAGATCTTGTGAGCTCCGTTCATGATCAAGATCATCTATTTGTAATTCATACGTGTTGTGTTGCGGGGATCCGATGGATATTGAGATGCTATTTCAGATTGATTATTGATTCTATCATGTCTTTGTTATTTGAGATCTTGCATGCTTTCCGTTGTTAGTAGCTATCTTGGCCAAGTAGATGCTAGCAACTCCAAGAGTTAGTATTTATGCTCGATAGTGGGTTCATGCCTCTAGTAATCTGGGGAAGTGACAGAAATCTCTAAGGTACTAGATGTGCTGTTGCTACTAGGGAGAAAACAACGATCCTTTGTTCATAGAACAATCATAGTGTTTACCTTACACGCAGTTCGTAAAGCAATAATCTGTTGCTTGCAACTTAATACTGGACGGGGTTCGGATGATAACCTGAAGGTGGATTATTAGTCATAGATGCAGTTGGATGGCGGTCTATGTATTATGTTGTATTACCCAAACAAGTCTCAAAGGAGTCAAGATGATTAGTATATGCATGTATTGCTTTCTCGGTGTTTGTCAACTGCCCCGCTGTAATTTGTTCACCCGGCATGTTATCTATCTAAGGAGAACCACCTCTAGTGAACTATGGATCCCGGTCCTTGTCTTTTATATACAATCTACAATCTTTTACTGCTTTGTGTTTACTTTCTGCAAACTTTTACTTCTTTCCATTCGATACGTTTAATCCTTTGTTTTCCGCAAAACACGGTGAGATTGACAAGGACAAAGTTCTGTGGTTGTCTTGCTCAGCTAGTAACACCTTTGGGGTGTTTCCTTGCTCCTACTGGTTCGATTAAACCTTGGTTTCATAACTGAGGGAAAATTTGCTGCTGTGCTCATCATACCTTCCTCTTGGGGTTCCCAACGAGCTCTACGTCGATCGTCGAGCGCATCAAGCTATTTTCTGGCGCCGTTGCCGGGGAGTCAAGGACATCTTCACAAGGGGAGTCCCTCATAACCAATCTCTTTACTTTGGTTTTTTTTGCTTAGTTTCTTTTTGCTTTGTTTGCTTGTTTTGTTCTTCGAAAACACAAAAAAATTAGTTTTACTAGTTTGCGTTCTTATTTCAAAAACACAAAAAAATTAGTTCCTATCTTGAGTTGCCACTATATATAGCCTTGCTCCAATCACTATGTCACCCGAGGAAATGATTCTCACTTTTAAACAAGGGATTGAGGAAAGTTTTAAGGAAGCTTGGTCTAGAATCTCTGAATTACATGAAAAGACTGAGCCTAAAATGATTCAAGGCTTGTTCCTTAGCAGTTTTTACCTTGGGATTGCTCTTTGATATAGATATGCTTTAGATGCTATTGTGGGAGGAGATTTTCTCCAATGTAATGAGGATGATGCTATTAATTCTATAAAGAAATTGATCCTCACTTACAACATGCCTAGCCAAACTGATACTTCTTTCGCGAAAATATTTGCTAGGTTGGATACTCTTGAGGCTAGCACTACTAGATTAGAAGGGTGCTATAATACGCTTAGGGAGCAGCATGATTATGTTCCAATAAGCTCTGAACCATCAAGGTGGTTCCCTACAGTAAAGATTGAGATAAACGCTAAAACTTTTCAAGCTCGCTGTGATATCATGTTTGAATCTTGCCTTATGCCCAAAGATATTTATAAATCTCTGAATACTTGGAGGCTCATTGAGGGAGGAAAAGAAATATCTCTTACTAATAAATACTACCATTTTACCTCTTGGAATAGCTGAAGGAGTGTTTACAAAGATCCTTGGGAAAACGATCTCTACTGATTATCTTGTTATTGAATGTGCAGGAAAAGGACAAATTACACTTGGAAGATCCCTATTGGAACTTCTTGGAGCAATAATAGATGTGGGAAAGGGGACCATGCACCTTTCTTCTCCACCAAACAATCATATTTTCCCTAAGGATAAGAATAAAAGTAAGAGAGATAAGAGCAAGAAAGTTGGTCTTAATGCTTCTTCATTTGAGAACACTTGATTCTTTCTTTGCTTCTTATGCCTAACTTAAAGGCATTAAAGAAAAGTACTTGTTGGGAGATAACCCAAGAGTTTTAGATGAGTCTTGGAAGTTATTACCTCTGTAATAACCTCTCCTTATCCTTTTTATTTGCTTTTTGTGCCAAGAGTAACCTCTAATGAGAGTGAAGTAATGATTGGGAAAGTTGCTGTCCCGAAACAGATTTCTGTGCTTCACCGTAAACATTCCTGAGAGAGTTCTGTATGTTGGATTGATCTGTAATTTTTTGTGCTTCTGACCCATGTTGTTATCTAACTTTCGTTAGTTCAATACTTTTTGATTTGAGCAACATAAGGTCTTCGAAAAAATTCGTCTTTACCTGCAGGTCTGTTTTGACAGATTTCTGCCATTTTCTGCATTTGCCCCTTGTTGGTTCCTTCTTGAGTTCTTTTGGGGAATTGAGATTTTTGAGGGAAGTGCTACAGTAGCTAGTGTTCTAATGGAATTTTATTTGGTGTTAGAACTGAACCTTGAGACTTATTTATCTTAAGTGCACTAATGTTGCTAATGAGATTGTGTGAAGTTTTGTATGAAGGAAAATTTTCAGGTGTATGAAAAGAATGAGTAATGAGATGAAGGATGGACTAAAGATCAAGCTTGGGGATACCACGCGTGTCACCCCAAGAAATATCCAAGAAGTACAAGCGTCAAAGCTTGGGGATGCCCAAGGCATCCCCTTCTTCATCAACAAAAATTCCATGTTTCTTCCAAACGCTTCATTTTTATTGTTTCATGCACAGTTGTGTTTTTCTTGGAGCGTCTTCTTTTTCTTTTTCGTTTTTGTTTTGGTTTTTAGTTTGCT
This sequence comes from Avena insularis, assembly GCA_023614405.1. Taxonomy (NCBI): domain Eukaryota; kingdom Viridiplantae; phylum Streptophyta; class Magnoliopsida; order Poales; family Poaceae; genus Avena; species Avena insularis. Next base: position 213,333,011 of record CM042690.1, read on the forward strand.
TGGTTTGTTTAGTTCTCTGAATAAGTTGGTTGGACCCCCTCTTTCATACATTAGTTTGCAAATAGTTTGGTTTGGTTTGGAAAAGAGTAGGAAAGTTCATGCTTATGTGGTAAAAAGAGCTCGTTCTTGACTGTGGCTATGCTTTGTCATGCCATGCTTGATATTGTTTTGTCTTTATTCTTTGTATTCTTTGCTGTAGCATGACTTGTTATAAACAATTGAGATTGCTTAATGTTCCTTGGATGAATCATGTGTTGTTTTAGCATATTAAAAGCATAGTATAGTGGTATTCTCCTTTGATGCTTTATTTGGCTTGACTTGGCACATACTCACACCATGTTATTACTATCTCAAGTCACCATAGCCTTTATGATCCTTTATTTTTCAACTTGTAGTATCACTTTATGCTTTGATCAATGATGTTTTGTCGCTCTACATGATTATGGCTATTATTGCTCTCTTAGTTTGTCGCTCCCAGTCTTTTGCTAGCCTCCACAACAAAGTATGAGTTCCACTCATGCATCCAACTCCCTAAACCAAGTTATTCCAAAGAGTCCACCATACCTACCTACTATCTTATGCTATTCCAAGTATATTCATGCTTTTGTTTACCTTCCACTTGTTATGAAAAAACTAGTGATTAAAGCTCTCACGAACTTGATGGCACACTTTACTTTATTGCCTCTAATAAAGTTGAACCATTGGGTCCTTCTTTGTTGCGTATCTGCTTGCGCTTTATAAGTTGAAATTAGCAGAACCATGTTTCATGGGGAAGGCTTTCAACATTGCACTTGTACTTTGTACCCCGTTGATATTATGTTCTTTTGCTTACGGATCCCGGCGGTGTGAAATAAATGTGGAACTTGTATAATCATGGAGTTTGTATGTGTGTTAGAGAAACGCCTGGGCCGCTAGCCTAAGCCATGCCTAATCATGGTGGAAACTTGCAGCATCACCATAATGAGCACTCTATGAAGCATCCTCAATAAAAACCTATGCAAATAGCAAATAAAAGATCTGAGATGCTCATTGTGCCTTGCCTTGTCATTTTGATTATGGGAAAGCTCCGTATCATGTGCAAGGGTACCCGTTAAGCGGTTCTTAATGATACACATATACTTACAATGACAAGAGCTTACTCGTGACTGAAGTTGAGTAGCATGAGGATCGGTCTTCATAAGTAAGGGCATGAGATTTGGTTTTAACTTGTCAAGCATATCCTCTTAGTTGTGTCACTTTAACCTTAATCACCTTCAAGATGCTTATGATAGGGGCAATGAGAGCTGAAAGCTACAAGTACCATAATTTTTGGAAGCTCTTTATGAGACTTGAATCCCTACTTCCTTTTACAAAGTCCTTTCTTCCACCATTATATTGAGTCTCCACCTTCTATCTTTATGCACTACTTTGAGAGCATAGTGGCCATTCTTAGTTCTATGTGCATTGTCCCAAGACTAGTTGATTGATGCATAACTTGTTATTGCTTGTTTTAAACTATTGTATCTAGTCACTCTTATGAACTTTGAAGGTGTCCTATGCATTTATATTTGCTACTCTATTGAGGGACAAGCTGAATACTTTTATGCTATGTTTTCTTTATGTGAAACAAACAAACGTCTTGCAAAGCATTGTTATTCATGAATCTTTTGTTTGTGCCTTTTCATGTTGCATCGTAGTCTCTTTGCCTATTGCTAGAACTTTGTCTTTCATGTTATGATTGAAGTACTATGATCCCAGCTTTGAATGTTTTGCAAATACTTTGATCAAGTCTTTGATGGTGCATGTCACCTCAAAAATTATTTCTTTTTATCACTTACCTACTCGAGGACGAGCAGGAGTTAAGCTTGGGGATGTTGATACATTGCAAATGTATCTATAATTTTTGATGTTCCATGCTTGGTTTTATCCACTTTCTTGTGTTTTGTTCCAACTTTGGAGTACTTTTATTAGGATTTCTTGGACTAACCTATTAACAAGAGCCATAGTGCCAACTCGCCGTTTTCTGCTGTTTTTGGTTCCAGGGAAGTCAGAAAATGAATATTCTCGGAATTGGACGGGACAAAAGCCAAAGTGCCTATTTTTCCAGAAGGGATCAAGTGCCAGAATACGAGACGGAGAGGGGCCAAGGGCCAGCCACACCACCTAGCTGCGCGGCCAGGCCTGGCCCGCGCCAGGGGGTGGTCTGGCCAACCCCAGCACCCTTCGGCCTCTCCTTCCGCCTATATGTTGCCCTCGGGACAAAAACCCTAGGAACCCGATCAAAAATCCACGAAAGAGTCTGTAGCCGCCGTCATCTCCATCCCTAGATCGGGAGGGATCTGAAGCTCTTCCCGGCACCCTGCCGGAGAGGGGAATTCACCCTGGAGGCCTTCTTCATCACCATGCAAGCCTCCGGTGTGATGCATGAGTAGTTCATCCTTGGACTACAGATCCATGTAGTAGCTAGATGGCTGGTTTCTCCTCCTTTGTGCTTTCATGTTTAGATCTTGTGAGCTCTGTTCATGATCAAGATCATCTATTTGTAATTCATACATGTTGTGTTTGCGGGGATCCGATGGATATTGAGATGCTATTTCAGATTGATTATTGATTCTATCATGTCTTTGTTATTTGAGATCTTGCATGCTTTCCGTTGTTAGTAGCTATCTTGGCCAAGTAGATGCTAGCAACTCCAAGAGTTAGTATTTATGCTCGATAGTGGGTTCATGCCTCTGGTAATCTGGGGAAGTGACAGAAATCTCTAAGGTACTAGATGTGCTGTTGCTACTAGGGAGAAAACAACAATCATTTGTTCATAGAACAATCGTATTGTTTACCCTACACGCAGTTTGTAAAGCAATAATCTGTTGCTTGCAACTTAATACTGGAGGGGGTTCGGATGATAACCTGAAGGTGGATTATTAGTCATAGATGCAGTTGGATGGCGGTCTATGTATTATGTTGTATTGCCCAATCAAGTCTCAAAGGAGTCAAGATGATTAGTATATGCATGTATTGCTTTCTCGGTGTTTGTCAATTGCCCCGCTGTAATTTGTTCACCCAGCATGTTATCTATCTAAGGAGAGCCACCTCTAGTGAACTATGGATCCCGGTCCTTGTCTTTTATATACAATCTACAATCTTTTACTGCTTTGTGTTTACTTTCTGCAAACTTTTACTTCTTTCCATTCGATACGTTTAATCCTTTGTTTCCCGCAAAACACGGTGAGATTGACAACCTCATCGCAAGTTGGGGACAAAGTTCTGTGGTTGTGTTGTGCAGGTCTCCACATTGCTACTAGCACCGGTAGTGCGCCCTGCCAAAGCTCAGCTAGTAACACCTTTGGGGTGTTTCCTTGCTCCGACTGGTTCGATTAAACCTTGGTTTCATAACTGAGGGAAAACTTGCTGCTGTGCTCATCATACCTTCCTCTTGGGGTTCCCAACGAGCTCTACGTCGATCATCGAGCGCATCAACAACGTAGCATCTACTTCCTCTAGTATTGTTGTTGATACTAACCATGTAGAGGAAAACAAGAAGCTCAAGGCTCAAGTCACTTCTTTGAAGAATGACTTGATGAAGTGTCATGAAGGGAAGACCACTCTCAAGAACATCTTGGGTGTGCGAAGATCCCAAAATGACAAGAGTGGGCTTGGATATAACTCCAACATCAAGAACAAGCCCACCAACTCGTTGAAGCACAAGGGGAACAAGAAGAATGGCCAAGGTCAAGTGAAGAATCCGGCCAACATTGTGTGCTTCATGTGCAAGGAAGAAGTCCATCATGTGAGATGTTTCCCATTGAAGAAGAAGCAACAAGGGAGCAGCCTCAAGCTCCACATCAAGCTCCACCTCAAGCTAGAAGCGGGCCTCTTCCCAAGACCCAAGATCTTCCTCAAGGGGTGGCATCTTCTAAGAAGAAAGATAGCAATAGAAGAACTTGCTACATTTTCCACGAGAAGGGGCACCTTTCTTCCTCATGCACCATGGGTAACTCCTCATCGAAACCTATCTTGATATATGATGCATATTATCTTTGTAAAGATGAGGTGGGCAATGTGTTTGCCAAATATGTTGGTGCCCAAAGTGGTGTCAAGAAAAGAACCATTTGGGTGGCCAAGCCTATTGTGACTAACTTCTTAGGACCCAACTTGGTTGGGGACCAACAAGCTAAAACTTGATCAATAGGTGTTGTTGGAGGGCATTGGAGGCTTGGCTACATTATGAAGAATTGAGGGATCCTCATCATTTATTTTTGTCAAGTCAAGCCAATTGGATTATCTTGCCTCTATCTCATATCCAATGTTCCTCCTTGTGGTAACATGTGCTCAACTCTTTACACTAAAAGTTACTTGCTCCCTTGTGCATGCATGTGTGGTTTTGTACCTTGCATGTGTATGTATATGTTGTGCTTCCCTCGTACTTATATTGAGTTGTAAATTATATTTGTGTATGGTTGGTTGGCACATCATTTATTTGTGTTCTTGTGTTTGAGCCTTTGGTGATTTTATTTGGTATCTCATTTGGCTCTTAGGAGAGATTAATGGATTATCCCATTTTGGGGGAGTGGTATGCTTGGGCATTCCACAATCCTAAAATGTGTGTACATGAGGAATACCACTTAGTATGTATATTGGAAGTTTATCGAGTCTCTATGTGGTATGTCTTTCTCATGAGAAATTCAAGTTCCATAATGTTCATTAATCATCTCTATTTGGATATTTTTGCCTCTTATTGGGAATTCTTGGTCTATCACATTATTGGGGAGTCATATGCTTTGTGCATATTACAAACCTAGAAAATATGGACATTTGAGGTAGTGTCACTTAGAATTGATTTTTATATTTATCTAGCTCCTAAGTGGCACCTTTAGCTCAAACAAGTTCCAATTCCTTTGGATTGCTTTTATTTCTCATCTTTTGGATCTTGTCTATGAGAGTTTTTCTTGATATACATTTCCTCATATTCGGACCTCCATATCCTCCATGGAAACCATTTGCTTCAAGTTACTTTAATATTTATTGATTGTGTGACTATTTGGAGCTGTCAAGAATCTCTATCGAAGCATCAAGCATAACTTTTATGTCTTGTTACCTTCTTCTTTGTGTGAATATGATTATGATTTCCTTGCAAACTACCTCGGGAAAAAATTTCCCCATAACTTTTGTCCTTGGACAAGTGACACTCCATATATGGTAGGATTTATTGATCATGTTCACTTTGGCCTTTTCTTTTATTCGTCCTATCTGTGGCCAAGAATTTTTTTTCTCCCATGTATTCCTTGCCTCTTGTGGATCCCTTTAGTTTATTGGTATTCCCTTGTGTTTTATTTAATGTAGGTAGTAGTGATGATCTCATTTGTGTGCATTTTGTATTCAATCGCAAAATTCTAAGTAATGCACCACTCATGGGGAGCTCTCCTATATTATTTAGAATACTCATGTTTATGCTTCTTAATTTGATCCATATAGTGTTTCTTGTGCTTGGATGCTTGATCTTTTCTTTTGGTACTTTGTGCCATGTTGGGGGGATACCCCCAGGTAGGGTAATGCCGGGGTATAAAGGCCGAGTTAGCCGAGGTACGACGCGGTCAAAGCAAATGCTGGCCGGGTCACCTCAAGGCAGGCCGGACCACGGAGTAATCCGGCCCGCGGAGCATCTCCTCAGCCGTAGCCCGGCAGACATAAAACATATGCCGGCCATGTTTATCTGTCTATCATGCAGGTACCCTCGTATCCGGGTTAGCCACGTGCTAGCCGGACTGTCATATGGCTTCCAAGAGAAGGAAAGGATCTCCCGCTGGTCAAAAGGAGGCTTTATTAGCTATAGCATGAGCGAAGCAAAGCGAAGAGGAGGACCAGCGGGTCAGAGGCGACCAAGGTGACATGTGCAGTGTTGGCTGACGTAGCCCGTGTCTGGTGACGCTTAAAGACGAGGATTACATTGCGGGTTACGTCCAAAGCCCGGATGAGCTGTTAAAGAGAATAAAGAAGCATCTAGCTTTAACCAAGGGTCATATTCGGAGAATATGCTACTACGTGTGCCCTAACATTGTAACCCGGGCTCCCCTTTATAAGGAGCACTGGGGCCTCCATAGAAGGGGATCGATCTTTTTCTCTGTCTAAGATAGAACTCTAGAGCTAGCTTGTGGGGAGTAAGAGACATAGTCTCCTTCTCACCAATAGCTTGAAGAGCACTTGTAAACACCATTGATAGAGAGAATACAAGAACATCTGTGCGTGGAATCACCACGTTCTCCCTCCCTGGATTCCCCTAACACACATTGGCCCCATCCTTAGCCTATCCATGGCATCTACCATGCCACCACCATGACAGTTGGCGCCCACCATGGGGCTAGCGGTGCTAGCAGGGGTGAAAATCCGGACGGGAAGCATCTCCAGCACCGGCAAGCGCGTCGTCTCCGGCCTGGTTCAGCGCTTCAGAGCGCTAGACTATGTCAGTGACAACGTAGGGAGCTTCGGCAGGCACCCCCTCCATGCAACGACGTCTTCATCAAGCTTGGCGCGCATAAGATCTACGTCGGCGTGGACGAATCCTGCGTTCATCTGCGGCACATCATCAAAGAAGGCGAACCATCTCTTAGCGTAGCTCGTAGCGTGCGTATCACTCGCCCCACCAGCAGCGTTGAGGTCCTGATGACCGCGCCAGACGCGGAAGCAAGCAAGGGCCCGGCGCCGGAGCCGAAAGTCATGCCGAAGCACACCAGGTCTAGGTTCCCCCTACTATAGAGGCCAGAGAATGTGCTCCAGTAGGCAATAGATAGCCTAGCAACGCCGATAGCACTTGTGGTAGATCTGGCTCAGGCGCAAGCTGAGTTAGAAGAAACTAGGTGGAAAATGTTAGCTGGGGCAAAGAAGGTAGCGGAGCTGCAACAGTGCTTGAACATTACTTTGAGAGAATATGCAAAGGTAAACCGCATAGATGGAGTGAAGATCCAAGGTAGAAACCTGATTACTGAGATTGACAAGGAATACGAACCTAGGCTGAGTCAGACAGCCACGATAGTAACAGGAGGGCTGGAGAGGTCATACATTGCAAATGTATCTATAACTTTTGATGTTCCATGATTGGTTTTATCCACTTTCTTGTGTTTTGTCCACACTTTGGAGTACTTTTCATATGATTTCTTGGACTAACCTATTAACAAGAGCCACATTGCCAGTTGCCTGTTTTCTGCTGTTTTTGGTTCCAGGAAAGTCAGAAAATGAATATTCTCAGAATTGGACGGGATAAAAGCCAAAGTTCCTATTTTACCGGAAGACTCACGGAGCCAGAAGGAGAGTCGGAGAGGGGCCACAGGGTGGCCACACCCCCCTAGGAGCGGGTACCCCCAGGCCGCGCCAGGGCATGGTGTGGGCCCCATGGCTGGCCACCGACCTTGCCTCCTTCGCCTATATATACCTCCCGAGGCAGAAACCCTAAATTGGCAATCAGAAATGCACAAAAAGTTCGGCAGCGCCGCCGCCACCGAAGGGGATATTCGAGGGACATAAAGTCTCTGTTCCGGCACCTTGTCGGGATGGGGAAGTGCCCCCGGAGCCATCTCCATTGATCTCGACCGCCATCTCCATCACCATTGCTGATTCCCATGATGAGGAGGGAGTAGTTCTCTCTCGAGGCTAAGGGTTCTACCGGTAGCTATGTGTTCATCTCTCTCTCTATGCATGATCTTATTGAGATCATGAGCTTGTAATCTATAGATCTACCTTGCTACTCAAGTGCTTTAATAGATCTCTGCTCTCCCCATGTGTGTAAAAGTGATAGCGTGCACACCATGGTGGCACTTAGGCTAGAGATTTCAAATACTTGTTATGAGTTATATTTGGAGTTGGATGTCTCTATGAAATTGTGGTGTTTGTTGGAACCATCTAGTGCTCAAGGTAATAGTGTGGGGTTTTCTAGATGGGAAAGGCTTATTTTGAGGAGTGATGTTATAGCCCTACCATCGATTAGAGTGTTCAATCGGAGAGTAGTTAAGAGTAGTATCATAAAGAGAAGATATTTATATGAGAGTGTTCACTAGTGAAAGTATGATAACTAGGCCTTTTTTCTAAGCATTGATACACATTTTGCAATTAGATCTGTTACATGTTTGCTTGCTTCCTTCTTTATTTCAGTTTTACTCTAGTCTTTTCCACGCCTTCAAGCTATTTTCTATCACCGTTACTACTTATAATTATCTATACCACTTGTATTTCACTATCTCTTCGCCGAACTAGTGCACCTATACACCTGACAAGTGTATTGGGTGTGTTGGGGACACAAGAGACTTCTTGTATCTTGATTGCAGGATTGCTTGAGAGGGGATACCTTTGACCACTTCCTCCCTGAGTTCAATAAACCTTGGGTAATCCACTTAAGGGAAAACTTGCAGCTGTTCTACAAACCTCTGCACTTGGAGGCCCAACAACTATCTACAAGAATAGAAGTGCGTAGACATCAAGCTATTTTCTGGCGCCGTTGCCGGGGAGGTAAGGTAAAAGGTATTCACACCGGAGGATTACAGAAGAAGAACCTCCCACGGCAAACGCCTATTTTCCAAGCGCTGTCGGGAGGTAAGGTAAAAGGTACTCACATCCTCCTGTGTGAGTGCTCGAAGTTATTTCCTTTAGATTCTGCAATTTTGTCTTTTTGTTTCTTGTTTTCACTAGTTAGGCTTAATGGAAAACAACAACAAAATTAGAGAGCTTTATAGTATTTATCTTGAGTTAGGACATGAAGTGTTTGAAGAGAAAATTAAAAAACCTACGGAACTTTATTTGCATGCTACTAGCAATGTTGTTAGTATGAATTCTTTGGATACCATTATTGCTAATGCTATGGAAAAGTCTAAGCTTGGGGAAGCTAGTATTTATGAAAATAATCTTTTTAGTTCCCCAGCTTTGGAAGATAGCTATTCTATTGCTTATGATGATACCAAACCTCCAATATATGATGATTACAATGATGAATATGATATTTTCAGTCCACCTACTATTGAGGAGGAAATTAATTATGACTACAATATGCCTCCTATATTTGATGATTATGGTGATGAAAATAATAATGATAGCTATTTTGTTGAATTTGCTCCCACTACAATTAATAAGAATGACTATGTGGAGAGTATTAATTCTTTTATGCATGTGGCTCATGATAAGAATGTTTCATGCGATTGTTATATTGTTAATTTTATTCATGTTGCTACTGAAAGTTATTATGAGAGAGGGAAACATGGTTTTATGTGTCTCAACAATATTAAGTTTCCCCTCTTTATGTTGAAAATTTTGAAGTTGCACTTGTTTTTCTTTCCTATGCTTGTTGCTTTGTGCTTTCATGACTTGTTTCTTTACAAGATTCCTACGCATAGGAAGTGGGTTAGACTTAAATGTGCTTTGAATTTGATTCTTGATGCTCTCTTTTACTTAAATTCATATTTCTTATGTAAGCATCTTCTCAAACTATCATGCCTAACTTAAAGGCGTTAAAGAAAAGTAATTACTGGGAGATAACCCAAAAGTTTTAGTTGTGTCTTGGAAGTTATTACTTCAGTAATAACCGCTCCTTATCCTTTTTATTTGCTTTTTGTGCCAAGAGTAACCTCTAATGAGAGAGAAGTAATGATTGGGAAAATTGCTGTCCCGAAACAGATTTCTATGCTTCACCGTAAAATTTCGTGTAAAATCTCTGGACATATTTTTGAGGCGTGAATTTTTGTGATTCTGCCCCAGGTTGTTATCTAACTTTCGTTAGTTCAACACTTTTTGATTTGAGCAACAGAAGGTCTTCTAAAAAATTCGTCTTTACCTGCTGGTCTGTTTTGACAGATTTCTGCCATTTTCTGCATTTGCTTCTTGTTGGTTCCTTTTTGAGTTCTTTTGGGAAATTGAGCTTTTTGAGAGAAGTGCTAAAGTAGCTTGTGTTTTAATTGAAGTTTTATTGGTGTTGGAACTAAACCTAAAGACTTATTATCTTGAGTGCACTAATGTTGCTAATAAAGATTGTGTGAAGTTTTGTATGAAGGAAAAATTTCAGGTGTATGGAAGGAATGAGTAATGAGATGAAGGATGGACTAAAGCTCAATCTTGGGGATGCCACACGTGTCACCCCAAGAAATATCGAAGAAGTACAAGAGTCAAAGCTTGGGGATGCCCAAGGCATCCCCCTCTTCATCAATAAAAATCCCAGGTTTCTTCCAAACTCTTCATTTTTATTGTTTCATGCACAATTGTGTTGTTCTTGGAGCGTCTTATTTTTCATTTTCATTTTGGTTTTTCGTTTGCTTTGTTTGCTTAGTTTTCTGAATAAATTGGTTGGACCCCCCTTTTTCATGCATTGGTTTTCAAATAGTTTGGTTTGGATTGGAAAAGAGTAGGAAAAGTTCATGCTTAAGTGGTAAAGAGAGCTTGTTTTTGACTGTGGCCCATGCTTTGTCATGCCATGCTTGATATTGTTTTAGCTTTATGCTTAGTATTCTTTGCTGTAGCATGACTTTTTATAAACAATTGAGATTGCTTAATGTGCCTTGGATGAATCATGCGTTGTTTTAGCATATTAAAGCATAGTATAGTGGTATTCTCCTTTGATGCTTTATTTGGGTTGACTTAGCGCATGCTCACACCATGTTATGACTATCCCAAGTCACCATAGCCTTTATGATCCTTTAGTTTTCAACTTGTAGTATCACTTTATGCTTTGATCAATGATGTTTTGTCGCTCTACATGATTATGGCCATTATTGCTCTCTTAGTTTGTCGCTCCTAGTCTTTTGCTAGCCTCCATAACCAAGTATGAGTTCCACTCATGCATCCAACTCCCTAAACCAAGTTATTCCAAAGAGTCCACCATACCTACCTATTAGCATTTGCTATTCCAAGTATATTCATGTTTTTGTTTACCTTCCGAATTAAACTTGTTATGAGAGAACTAGTGATTAAAGCTCTCACGAACTTGATGGCACACTTTACTTTTCTTTCCCTTAATAAACTTGAACCATTGTGTCGTCTATGTTGTATATGCTTGCACTTATTTGTTGGGAATTAGCAGAACCATGCTGTCACGGGGAACGCTTTCAACATTGCACTTGGTACTTGTACCTAGTTGATATCATGCTCTTTTGTATATGGATGTCGTCGGTGTGAAATGAAAGGGGAGCTTGTAAGTCAATGGAGTTATGTATATGTGTTACAAAAACGCCTAGGCCGCTGGTCTAATCCATGCTGACATGGTGGAAACCTGCAGCGTAACCATAATGAGCTGTCTATGAAGCATTCTTCTTATAAAAAAGAGTCCTATATTGAGAAAAAAGAGAAAAAGAAAAAAGGAGATTATGAAAAGAGGAAAGAGAGAAAAAAGCACCATATTCCCATGGTAAATAAGAAGATTGATGAGATGCTCGTTGTCTGCTTGCCTTGTCATTTTGATATGGGGATTCTTTTGTATCATCGGGCAAGGGGTACCCCGTTGGCGGTTCTCTATGATACACATGTACTTATGATGACAAGAACTTATCGGTGACTAAACTTGAGTAGCACGAGGAGCGGCCCTCGTATTCAAGGGACATGAGATTCCTAACTTATACTTCGTCAAGCATGTACACCATAGTTTGTTCACTTTCACCTTAATCACTTCAAGATGCTTATGATAGGGGCAATGAGAGCTGAAAGCTATAAGTACCATAATTTTTGGAATCTCTTTATGAGACTTGAATCCCTACTTTCTTCTATGAAGGCCTTTCTTCCACCAATATATTGAGTCTCCACCTTCTACCTTTATGCACCTACTTTGAGAGCATAGTGGCCATTCTTAGTTCTATGTGCATTGTCCCAAGACTAGTTGATTGATGCATACCTTGATATTGCTTGTTTTAAACTATTTGTATCTAGTCACTCTTATGAACTTTGAAGGTGTACTATGCATTTATGTTTGCTACTCTATGAGGGACAAGCTGAATGCCACTATGCTATGTTTTCTTTATGTGAAACAAACAAACGTCTTGTAAAGCATTGTTATTCATGAATCTTTTGTTTTTGCCTTTTCATGTTGTAACATAGTTTCTTTGTCTTATTGCTAGAACTTTGTCTTTCATGTTTTGATTGAAGTACTATGATCCCAGCTATCAATGTTTTACAAATACTTTGATCAAGTTTATGATGGTGCATGTCACCTCAAAAATTATTCTTTCTTTTTATCACTTACCTACTCGAGGACGAGCATGAGTTAAGCTTGGGGATGTTGACACATTGCAAATGTATCTATAATTTTTTATGTTCCATGCTTGGTTTTATCCACTTTCTTGTGTTTTGTCCACACTTTGGAGTACTTTTCATATGATTTCTTGGACTAACCTATTAACAAGAGCCACAGTGCCAGTTGCCTGTTTTTGGTTCCAGGAAAGTCAGAAAATGAATATTCTCAGAATTGGACGGGACAAAAGCCAAAGTTCCTATTTTACCGGAAGACTCACGAAGCCAGAAGGAGAGTCGGAGAGGGGCCACAGGGTGGCCACACCCTCCCATGCGCGGGTACCCTCAGGCCGCGCCAGGGCATGGTGTGGGCCCCCTGGCTGGCCACCAACCTTGCCTCCTTCGCCTATATATTCCTCCCGAGGAAGAAACCCTAAATCATCAATCAGAAATCCACGATCTGCAAGGTCTGCGCCAATAGAAGGGAGATTTGGGGACAAAAGTCTGTTCCAGCACCCTGCCGGGACGGGGAAGTGCCCCCGGAGCCATCTCCATTGATCTCCACTGCCATCTCCATCACCATTGCTGATTCCCATAATGAGGAGGGAGTAGTTCTCTCTCGAGGCTAAGGGTTCTACCGGTAGCTATGTGTTCATCTCTCTCTCTCTATGCATGATCTTATTGAGATCATGAGCTTGTAATCTATAGATCTACCTTGCTACTCAAGTGCTTTAATAGATCTCTGCTCTCCCCATGTGTGTGAAAGTGATAGTGTGCACACCATGGTGGCACTTAGGCTAGAGATTTCAATTACTTGTTATGAGTTATATTTGGAGTTGGATGTCTCTATGAAATTGTGGTGTTTGTTGGAACCATCTAGTGCTCAAGGTGACAGTGTGGGGTTTTCTAGATGGGAAAGGCTTATTTTGAGGAGTGATGTTATAGCCCTACCATCGATTAGAGTGTTCAATCGGAGAGTAGTTAAGAGTAGTATCATAAAGAGAAGATATTTATATGAGAGTGTTCACTAGTGAAAGTATGATCCCTAGGCCTTGTTTCTAAGCATTGATACACAGTTTGCAATTAGATCTGTTACACGTGTGCTTGCTTCCTTCTTTATTTCAGTTTTACTCTAGTCTTTTCCACGCCTTCAAGCTATTTTCTATCACCGTTACCACTTATAATTATCTATACCACTTGTATTTCACTATCTCTTCGCCGAACTAGTGCACTTATACACCTGACAAGTGTATTGGGTGTGTTGGGGACACAAGAGACTTCTTGTATCTTGATTGCAGGATTGCTTGAGAGGGGATACCTTTGACCACTTCCTCCCTGAGTTCGATAAACCTTGGGTAATCCACTTAAGGGAAAACTTGCTACTGTTCTACAAACCTCTGCACTTGGAGGCCCAACAACTGTCTACAAGAATAGAAGTGCGTAGACATCAAGAGGTACAGTACCCCAACAAAGAACCTCAAGGCAGCAAATGCGGCCGTGGCCGAGTTAGAAGGTCTAACCGGAGAGGCCCGGCAAAGGCAACAAGAGAGGGTGAACCACTTGCTGACGGTCGCTTGCCAGCAAAATCAAGAAATGAACAAGGCAAACCCGGTACCAGCGGGGGCATTACACGTGGTTCATTCGGCTAGAAATAACCCGTCAAGATCCGGGGGGAGCTGCATCATCTCCGGGTCACAATCCCAGGAGAGAGGAGGTGGTAAACTCCGGGAGAAGGGACAAACAGATGGTCCCCTACGATCCAGTGAGGGCCGGAAAAGGCAAATCAGTGCAAGTTAATGAAGATCGCTACAGTACCAGCTGAGGTGTGGCTGGCCGAGGTAACCACGACCAAGGCAATGTCGGTCAAAGGAATGCTGCCAACAGCAATGCCGGACAACGCGACCCCGCGAGAACGGGGCAAATGTACCTTGGCAGCAGCAGCAGCGCGCACCTCGGCAAGAGGGAGGTGCGGGACAAGCAGCACAACAACATAATGCTCATCCGGATCAGGAAAGATACAATGATGGTTATTTGGCTATGATCAACGATGGATATCCCAGACCGGATCACCACATAATTGGGTCAAGGCTAGGAAGCAGGAACTTGTAGCCAGATGATGCGAGGCTAAAACTGGATAGAATTTATAGGTCGGAGCTAATCGAGGTACAAGGTCCTCCTGGTCCGGCATGCTTTGGGCCTCAGATCATGAAGGAGCCACCAGTGTCAAACTTTCAGCTGGCCAGAGGAACCAGAACCTACGATGGTAGTACTAGGCCAGAGGATTAGCTGATTGATTACGCGACGGCGGTCAAGATCGCAACTGGAAATTTGAGATGGGCACTAAGGTATGTGCCACAAATGTTGGAATGACCAGCGAGAGTTTGGCTGAACAATTTGCCACCGGGAAGTGTTAACTGTTGGCTGGATTTTGAGGAGTTGTTTGTTAGCAACTTCTCGAGCACCTACAAGAGGCCCAACATGCCACGTACTCTGGCGTTATGCCGGAAAAGACCGAATGAGCCAGACCGGGATTTCTTTACCCGGTGGTGCAATGTGCGTAACTCATACGAGGGAGTAATTGAATCACAAGCTATTGCGTGGTTCGCCTAGGGATGCAGATATGGAAGTATGTTGTGGCAGAGGCTGCAGCGAGATATGCCAACCACTTTGGCTGAGACAATCCGGATTGCAGATTCGTATGCCTTGGGAGATCCAACGCAACCCCGGTTAATGTCAAGCGAGGCAAACGAGGAATATTACAACCAAGATGGCTCCGGGTCATCAAGGAGAAATGATTTTCAAGGAAAGAGAAGGGATGAGCGTCTGGATTATAGATATAACTCGCAGCAGGTGGCAGCGGTAGACCGGGACCAACCCAATGCCGGCGCCAGCCAGCGCCAGAAAAATGGAGGGCAAATCTGGCAACAGAAAAACGAAGGGAAGAAGCCTTGGACCCTAGAGCAGAAAAAGCAATGGCAAGAGCAGAAAGATAAACCGAGGTATACGTTCGAGTCTATGTTGGATCAACCTTGCAATTTCCATACACCAAGTCTAAGTAGTCCGGCTAATCACACAACCCGACAATGTGAGTGGATGAGGAAGGTAGAGCAGGGCAGTTCGGGGAATGCTCAGGCACCTCGGAATGAAGCACCTAGGAATGAGGCACCATGGCAGCCATTACTAACAGGGGGAAATGGACAGCAACTAATGTTGCCGCCACCTCCGCCGAGGTACGAAAAATCAAAAAAGAAGGGATGCGTTACATCAAGTAGACAATAATCAGCAACAAGGTCAAGGTTACCACGTGAATGAGGGACGAAACGAGTACAGGGAGCATCATCAAAGTTACTGTGTGTTTACCACGGAAGAAAATGACCGGAAAAGCTTGCAGCGCCAACATATGGAGGTAAACGCGGTAATGCCGACAGTAGTGAGATATATGTCCTGGGCGAATCAGGAGATTACGTGGAGCATTAAGGATCACCCAAAGATCATGCCTAGCCCTGGGACCTATGCATTGGTCCTGGATCCAATGTTCATCGGGCCGAATCTCAATGTGAGGTTTTCCAAAGTACTGATTGACAATGGCAGTAGTATCAACATTATGTACAAGGATACCATGCACAAGTTGGGAATAACAGAGAACATGATGCAAGCAACGAGGACCACCTTTCATGGCATTGTGCTAGGTATTTCCTGTGAGCCAATTGGTAAGGTCCGGGTTGATGTGTTATTCGGCACGAGAGATCATTGCCGGACTGAAAATTTGGAGTTCGAAGTGGTGAATCTGGAGAGCGCTTATCACACGTTACTCAGCAGTCCCGCGCTGAACAAGTTCATGGCAAGTACTCACATCAGCTACCTTGAGATGAAACTACCTGCACCAAGGGGTGTGATAACTGTATCAGGGGACTTCCGGCGTTCGATCGAGTGCGCCTCAGCCGGATCTAACTTAGTCGAGTCGCTCGTGATAGCTCAGGAAAAAAGGAAGATACTAGAAGTAGCGGCATTGGCTCAATCTGCGCAGCAGCATATGCCGGCTCTAACCAACCCGCACGGAAGCATGTCATTCCAAGCAACCAAGGATACAAACAAAGTGCCAATCGATGATCAGTTCCCAGAATGCACCGTCACCATTGGTACCGGGTTAAGCAGCAAATAGGAAAGCGAGCTCGTCAACTTCCTCCGTGAGAATCGGGATATCTTTGCTTGGTCCACTTAGGATCTACAAGGTGTGCCGAGGGAGTTGGACGAGCACTCATTGAACGTAAGACCCGGGGCTAAGCCGGTAAAGCAGCCTCTCCGTCGTTTCACCAAAGACAGAAGGAAGGTCATTGGGGATGAGATAGCTAGGCTCCTAGTAGCCGGGTTTATCATGGAAGTACTCTATCCGGATTGGCTCTCTAATCCGGTGCTTGTGGAAAAGAAGAAGGATGATCCGAACATGGCTGTGGTATGGCGCATGTGCATTGATTACACGAACTTGAATAAGGCGTGTCCCAAAGATCCATTCCCACTCCCTAGAATAGATCAAGTCCTAGATTCAATAGCCGGATGTGAAATATTGTCATTCATTGATGCGTATTCTGGTTTCCACCAGATACCCCTAAATCCGGATGATCAAATAAATAGTGCGTTTATTACCCTGTACGGGGCTTATTGCTATCGCACTATGCCATTTGGATTACGTAATGTAGGAGCAACGTACCAACGATGCATGCAAAAATGCTTACACGACCAAATAGGTCGAAACGTGCAAGTTTATGTGGATGATGTGGTGATAAAGACTAAGGAAAGCAATACGCTCCTTGATGATATCCGGCAGACATTCGCGAACTTAAGAAGGTTCCGGATGAAGCTTAACTCGAAGAAGTGCACCTTTGGTGTGCCTGCAGGAAAGTTACTCGGTTTTCTAGTATCTAGCCGAGGTATTGAAGCTAACCCGATGAAAATCCGGGCTATAGAGAGAATGGAACTGCCAAAATGCCTTAACGATGTGTAGAATTTCACTGGTTGCCTGGCATCGTTAAGCCGGTTCGTATGTCGGCTGGGAGAGAAGGCCTTACCCCTCTACCAGTTAATGAAAAAGGCAGACAAATTCACATAGACGCCACAAGCGGACATTGTGTTTCGAGAATTGAAAAAGATGTTATCTACTACGCCGATCCTAGCAGCACCACTACCCAAGGAGCCAATCTTGCTCTACGTAGCCGCGACCAACTGAGTCGTAAGTGCATTAATTGTAGTGGAGCGTGAGGAAGAAGGAAAGTCGGTGCAAATACTAGTGTATTATCTGAGCGAGGTATTATCTGCTTCAAAACAGAATTACCCTCACTATCAAAAGATGGCGTATGGCGTGTATATGTCGGCCAAGAAACTCAAACACTATTTTGAGGAACATCCCATCAAAGTGATATGTGAGGCACCCATATCAGAGATCATGAGTAACAACGATGCAAGTGGCCGGATAGCAAAATGGGCAATTGAGTTAGCCCCATATGCATCGCAATTTGACAGAAGAGATGCGATAAAATCACAAGCTGTGGCAGATTTCTTTGTAGACTGGGCTGAGATACAATACGAGCCACCTCTGCCGGACTCCAATTATTGGCAAATGCACTTCGATGGATCAAAACTGAAAGATGGGTTGGGAGCCGGAGTAGTGCTTACCTCGCCCAAGAAAGATCAATTGAAATATGTCCTTCAAATCCACTTCAGTGCCTCGAATAATGTTGCGGAATACGAAGCATTGGTACATGGTCTCAAGGTTGCAAAAGAAGTTGGGATACGTCGGATACCATGCTTTGGAGATTCGGATTTGGTGGTGCAATAGGTGTCTGGAAACTGGGATGCTTTGGATGCTAACATGGCCCTAGACAGATTCCATGTTCAAAAGATAAGTGGATTTTTCAAAGGGTGTGAATTCCATCACGTACCTCGGATTGAAAACGAGGCGGCCGATACGCTGTCCAAGTTAGGCTCATCCCGGCAGCCAATCCCGCCAAATGTTGCTTTGGAGCACTTGAGAAAACCATCCATCACACCATCGCCCGAATTAGACTCAATTTATATCCCGGCACTCCCTGGATCAGGAGTTACACCTATGGAGATATATTGGGGAGGCACCTCAGTAAACCCGAGGACTGCTTCGGCAAACCCGAGGACTACCTCAGCAAACCCGGGGACTGATCAGCCAGATCCAGCAGGAGTTATGTCGGTGGATGCGATGGAAATTGACGAAGAACCATTTCCCGCCCGGGCTATACCAGCTTGGGCCAAGCCAATATATGATTTCCTGAAAGGAGGAGTTTTGCCGAATGATGAGGTATACTCAAGGAAGATCCAAAGGAGAGCAAAGGCCTATACTATTATCAACGCTGAATTATATAAAAGGAGCATGACGATAGTGCTGCAGCGGTGTGTTGACCCGGAGGAAGGACTTGACATACTCCGAGATATTCACCAAGGGGAATGTGGCCACCATGCCTCCTCAAGAGCGTTAGTGGCGAAAGCTTTCCGGCATGGATTTTATTGGCCAAGTGCTTTGGAGCAAGCAGAGGATTTGGTGATAAAATGCAATGAATGTCAGAGATACGCCACGAAAACTCATTTACCAATGTCAGAACTCAAAACTATCCCCATTACTTGGCCATTTGCTGTATGGTGCCTAGACATGGTAGGGCCATTTAAGCTAGCTAAAGGAGGAATGACCTATATCCTAGTTATGGTCGACAAGTTCACCAAGTGGATTGAAGTGAAGCCAATTAAGAAATGTGACGGGGCAACAACAGTAAGATTCCTCAAGGATATAATCCCGAGGTATGGCTATCCCCGTAGCATCATAACTGATAATGGCACAAATTTTGCTGAAGGAGCATTTGCGAGGTTCTGCCAAGAAAAGAAGATCCAGCTAGATTTCGCCTCAGTCGCCCATCCCGCATCGAACGGGCAAGTGTAAAGATCCAACAGACTAGTTCTGTCCGGGATAAAACCTCGGCTCATAGAGCCGCTGCAAAGATTAGTGGGGTGCTGGATAGAAGAACTACCAGCAGTACTATGGAGTTTAAGAACAACTCTGAATCGATCAACAGGCTATACGCCATTCTTTCTGGTATATGGGGCAGAAGCTATATTACCAGCTGACATAGAGCATGATTCGCCAAGAGTCACCCAATACACAAAAGCCGAAGTGCGTGAAGCCCGGCAAAATGATGTTGATCTGCTGGAAGAAGCGAGAGAACTGGCCTTGTCCAGATCCACCATATATCAGCAAAATCTCCGACGCTATCATAGCCGGAAAGTAAATCCCGAGTCTTCCGGGAAGGTGACCTGGTACTCCGGTTGATACAGCACACTGCTGGCATGCATAAGCTATCCCCTCCATGGGAAGGACCTTTCATTGTAAGCAAAGCCTTGCACAATGATTCCTACTATCTTATTGATGCACAGCCATAGGAAAAGAACAAGGCAGACAGGTCCAGAGAGGAATCTAAACGACCATGGAACATAACACTACTTCATCCTTTTTACACCTGACAAAGAGGTAAATGTATCCGAGCTACTCATATGTTGGTACGTATGTCGGCAATGAGCTTATTAATGAAACTTTGGCATCCCAAGTAGAGACTTGGAGACTGCCGTAATAATTGCCTTTCTCATTTTCGTATTTTTATGTCGGCTGGGTTAAGTCGCTTATATCTTAGTCAGATTAGTAATGTGTGATCACCAAAAACCCAACTCTTCGACTTTGTTGCTATCCAACAAGAATTGGCTTCATGGCAAGCAAGAGAACAAGTTTGGAATGGCAAAGCACATGAAAAACGATTAAGGAAAAGAACTTAAGTGGGCCGACATTTGTTATTTGGACTAACCCTTTGTTTACTATATTTATCTAACATAGTTGATCCGGAGGGAGTTGACGGGGCTTTCCTCTTGGGAGGCCTAGTGGAAGCTTTGAGCTGGTACTTTCTTCTTCTTTGGTCTTCTTCTTGGTGTTAGTCTTCTCTTTGGTGCCGGTGTTGCTATTGGTGCTGGTGCTGGTGTTGCTGCTAGTGGTGCTGGTGCTAGTACCGCTGATGGAGCTAAAGGAGAACTTGTTCGGGGCGGTGCCGATGGAACTGGCACCTCAATACTTGGCACTGGGGCCGAAGAAGAACTGGGAAGATCCGGCATGGCCGTATCCTGAGCTTCCCCACGACCCCCCGCGCTGACATTACCCTCCTCATGGTGAGGTGGGCTCTAATCAGGCACAGCCGCGGAGCCCTCTTGGATAGGGTTGAGTGGGCGAGTGTCATCATCGCAGGGGGAGAAGGGCTACTCCGGATTGGAGACGCTATGCCGGAGCCACTCTGGGGGATAACCCTAGGAGCTCTGGGAAATAAAAGCACCAAGTCAAAAAGAGAGAAAGAACCGATGAGAGACAAAGGCAAACACAGAAAGGAAAAAAACCCCAAGCGCAAATGCAAACAGACTTACTTGTCCGAGGTTGGGGGTGCCCGAGGTTTGGGCACCCTCTGGACCGTGCTCTTGACGGCCGGCTTAGTCGAGGCTTTCACCCTGACTTTTTCTGCCTCTTCTTGGGCGGCGGCGCCTCCGAAGCTGCGGCCGAGGCAGCCGCGTGCTTTTGGGAAGAAGCAGGGACTGGACCACCCGTGGCAATGGGGGAACCTCGTGGACCTGACCGGCCGGGTTAGCTGAAGATTCGAACATAAGATATGCGTAAGAGATGAGAACTGGGTCAAGTACCTCCAGGACCTCAACGTCTGAGTCATTGTCATCGAGCCAATCCCTTAGAGAAGAGGCCTTACCAGAGCTGCGTTTGACGACATCCGGAGTAGGCAGGAAGGTCTCCAGATCAGGCTCCTCCTCGTCCTCCTCGGCGCGGTCAGGTACCCACTTGCTCGCTAGCACCTCGCCATCTTCCAGTGGCTGTTGGAGGAATCGCTGAGAACAAGACAACAATTGCTAAGCTATGACAATAATCCGACATACAGAGAAGATCCGGAAAATAGTAAGAAGGAAGTTTACCTTTGGAGGAGGGTTGTCCCGGGTGAAAGGGTCGAGCCCCCATTCCCAATCTTCAAAGAAATCCTTCTCCACATTGAAAATGGCCTTAACCCGGCGATAAACCGTCGAGTTATCGAGCTAAAAAGATGAAGTCCGGTGGGGGTTGAGGGGGCCTCTCAAGTAGCAGATCTTGTGGGCACGCTTCTGAAGGGGGAGACCCAGCTGTGGGCAAAGGTAATCATAATGTCCTCCCCCCGAAGCTTCTCCTTGAGCAGCTCCTTGATCCGGCGCTCCACCTGGTTCGCCAAGGCTGTGGGTCGCTTGGGGATGCTCTCCCAAAGAGAAGTGTCTGGAGGTCCGAGTTTGAAGGGGAGGAGCCGGATCAGATCTTCCTCGGTGGTGTTCCAGACATAGAAGAAAGTCCGGGCCTAGCCTTTGCAGGACTCGAGCCCGGTGACCTGGGGAAATACGGAGCCCTTGCAGGGAGAGATGGCTGCCCCACCGCACTAAGTCAGGTGCCTCTCCGCCGGAGTAAGCTCCTTATCCGGAACCACATTCCTCCGGAGACCGAAGAATTTGATCCACAGTTCCTTAGATGGCCAGAGGCCGACATATCCCTCAATGCCAGAGGAGAAAGAGGATAGAGAAGTAATGGCATTGGCAGGAAGATGGTGTGGTTGTAGTTGATACGTGGAGATGAAATCGAAAAAGAAATCTGAGGTAGGAAGGCCGAAGCCACGCTGAAAATGAGAAAGAAAAACAACGTATTCCCCTGGATTGGGAGAGGGGGAAATCTCGTCGGCGGTAAGGCGACAGGAAACGCCGGCACGGATGCAGCGCGTGGCACAGAGCCAGTCCATATCATCCTCATAGATGAACGCACCATCCCAGCGGCCATGCTCGCGGCCTTCTCCTTCCTCCTGCTGCTGCGCCACCATGGCCGCTTCCTCCTCAGTCATGGCGAACTCGAGGTATTCGAGAAGGAAATCAGAATAGAAATAACCGGTGGTGGGGAACCGAGAAGCGTAGGGCCCCGTGGTGAAGCTCTTGAGCGGGAGCGGTGGCGCAGGTGCTGAAAAGAAATGGTCAGCGGGCAGTAGCTTGGCGAAAGAAGCGGCATGACAGTGGTGAGGTTGCAGTGAGAGGGAAAGGAGGCTGGGAAGCACGAGAGAAATGGGGAACTCCCCAAAGATTGCCCTATGCCTCCTACTTAACCGCACGGGAGGGCACATAGTGGGATCCTTTACGGTTGCCACACCACACGCAACAGGCATGTACACAGCCAAGGCGGCGAATCAGAGCATGGCCACAGCAAGGGCCACAGGGAGCAGAAGATCCCACGAGGCGATGTAATGTTACAGTTAACAAGGCGCTACAGTGAAGGGACGCGCGCAGCAGTTATTCATGACATTGCAATAGTAACTGGCGCATTAAATGCGCGTAGCCCTTAAAATGAGGCGAAATGATGATTACCTTCCACATAGGACATGGGGAAGGGTACAAGAGAAGGAACGGTAACCCGGATGAGCAGGCAAAAGACCCGACCGACGAGGAATAACTCGGAATGAGCCAAAGGATCACAAGAGGAAAAACCCCAGGTTACGGGATAACTCGGCCAAAGAGGCAGAGATCCGGATATGGGAACCTGTTGTGGCCTTAACTACTAAAAGTTGCTAAGACTGCACCAGCTTCGGTGACTAATGTTGGGGGGATACCCCCGGGTAGGGCAATGCCGGGGTATAAAGGCCGAGTTAGCTGAGGTACGGCACGGTCAAAGCAAATGCTGGCCGGGTCACCTCAAGGCAGGCCAGACCACGGAGTAATCCGGCCCGCGGAGCATCTCCTCAGCCATAGCCCGACCGACATAAACCATATGCCGGTCAAGTTTATCTGTTTATCATGATAGTACCCTCGTAGCCGGGTTAGCCATGTGCTAGCCGGACTGTCATATGGCTTCCAAGAGAAGGAAAGGATCTCCCGCTGGTCAAAAGGAGGCTTTATTAGCTGTAGCATGAGCGAAGCAAAGCGAAGAGGAGGACCAGCGGGTCAGAGGCAACCAAGGTGACATGGGCAGTGTCGGCTGACGTAGCCCATGTCTGGTGACGCTTAAAGACGAGGATTACGTTGTGGGTTACGTCCAAAGCCCGGATGAGCTGTTAAAGAGAATAAAGAAGCATCTAGCTTTAACCAAGGGGCATATTCGAAGAATATGCTGCCACGTGTGCCCTAGCTTGAAGAGCACTTGTAAACACCATTGATAGATAGAATACAAGAACATATGTGCGTGTAATCACCACGTTATCCCTCTCTGGATTCCCCTAGCACACATTGGCCCCATCCTTAGCCTATCCATGGCATCTGCCGTACCACCACCACGACATGCCATCACGAAAAGTGTAGAGAGTTTGGTTTATGTGTTGGAACCTTGCTCTTTTGGGAGTTGGCTTTGTCTCATTCTTTGTTACTTGTTTTGATCTTTTAGAATGAGATAAATCCTTGAGCATTGTGTGTTTTGTGCATATTTTGCTCTTTGGCTTTTGCTTGTTCATTTGTTGAATTAGCGTCCTTTCATGTGTTGAATTGGCTCTTTGATACAATTTGGACACCTTTTGTCGTGTCACATTCTTGTGTGCTACTTCTTGGTTTACTTGGTGTTTGAGTTCAATTTTTATCTCATTTTTGGTTCTTGAAAGTCTTGTGCATGCATATTTACTACATGTTTATGTTATGGCATGCCTACTTTCTTGATCCAATATATAGGGTATTCTCCACCAAATCCTATTGGCTAAGATGTGCAATTTCATATCAATATGCACATATTTATGTGGTGGGTCTCCTATATATTGTAGTTTCACTAACTACTTTGGACCCAATTTGTTTGGGAACATAGTGTGCTTAATTGTGTTTTAGGTATATTGGAGATATATTGGGTGCTTGTATATTGAACAAGGAATAAGTGGTGTCTACATGTCAATTGGATGCAAGCTAGGATGATCAACTAATTCATATCCTCTACATCCTACCAACTATATCTCGGTAACAAGTATCTATCTCGCATACTTATGTTGTTTCCAACCCTTTTGTAGGTTGCTTGCTGGCATGAATTTGTGTTTGTACAAATTTTGTGGTTCTTATTTTGATTTTTGCAAGTTCTCCTCTATTGCAAATGTGAGTATGGTGAGATTAGTGCATATAAGTGGTCTATACAAAATCATGAGCATGATTCACTTATCCCAAATAAGTCAATCTAGAAATTATATTGCCTATCCTTTCCTCAATTTTCTCTCATGTGCAATAGTGAGTATTTTGCATAGTTGATTTCTATTTGTGATACTTGTTGCCTTCCTCCATATATTCCAACTATTCCCTTCTTCCCTTGGTAATAGTTGTAATGTATGTAAAGTGTCCATGTTTGAAGCTCATTGATGTACACTAAGATATACTTGAGCCTTTGGCCATGCTTTCAAGCAAAAATCCTATTTGTACATTGTATGACTTCATTTTGTTGTTCATGTGCTTTCTTGTGTATCTATTTTGTGTGTGCATGTTTCTTTGTGGGCATATGTCTTTGTGATATTTTCCACCTAGAAACTTATACACAAAAGAGAAGATAAATCTTTGGTTGTTTTTGTTTTCATTGGAGACCACCCTTTATTTCTTGTTGATTCTTTGGTGGCTTCCAAATTCTTTTTCCTATGAGTGCTTGTCCCATTTGTTTGCATCTCCGGGCACTCGTGTTTTGATCTCTCTTGCCGTGTATTGTTAAATGAGTTTGTAGGAGTGAGGATTCGATGATTGTGCACTTTGTTTCCAAATACAATTATTATAATTGGTGCATAATCCTTGGGGAGCTTCTTCAATTCATTTAAGAATGCTCATTTGCCTTCGTTCTCATCTTTTGTGTCTTAGATGTTTATGGGGAAGTGAGGATTCCATATTTGTGCAAGATGTATTCAAATTCATTGATTCTATCTTGTGCACAAAGATTAGGGAGCTTCCCTATTTCATTTAAACACTCATTTGCTAGTATCATAATATCTTGTGTCTTTCTTTTGGTATCAATTGTTGTTGTCAATTGGTATTTTTGGGACTTTTGGGTTGTTCACTTCATTTGTTTAAGCTATTTTCTATTTATTTTCTTTTTTCAATCTTTGGGTCCTCAATATAGTTTTACTTCCTCCCAAGGATTCATCATTGGATATGTGCATATGCACACCTTTGGAGGAATTCTCACTATATTGGCCGTCTAGAACCTTTTCACCCATTTTGGCAATCGATACTAATGGGGGAGAAGTTTTAGAGGGTTTAAGGGAAGTTGGTTTATGCTTTGAGTTGGCTCTTAAGCATTAGACTTGCATGCTCTTGCATCTTTGTTATTGCTTGGCATGTTTAATATATAGAGGAAACTCTTCCAACAATAATGGTTGGCAATATATGCAATGAAAGTCAAGTTCATCACACATGCATAGATTGTGAGGGAGTTTGCTCTATATATTGTGGTTCTACAAACATCACATACTTGTGTAGTACTTGATGTTGGGGTAACCATTTTGTTTGTTAAATTCCATATTTAACCCCTCTCTCGGGGATTGTCATCAATTACCAAAATAGGGGAGATTGAAAGGGCATGTATGCCCCCATGTGTGGTTTTGGTAATTAATGACAATCCCTATGGAATAATGTGCAAATTGAGTTTCACTTGTAGGTTTGTCTATTGGTATCGCTTGGACCATGTGTTGGTTTCAAGGATGAAAAAAGAAGAAGCAATGTCCAAAGGCTTTGTGCCTATTGGAATCTAGTAGAAGAAGAAGATCAAGTATGTCTTGAAGAAGAAGAAGATGGAGTACCTCATGGCTATCTTCAAGACATCATGAAGAAATGAAGGGCAAGCTCAAGGTGCTCCATCTCTAGAAGATCTCATGCTTGGAGCTTGCCATCCTCGCCGTTCATGGAGGGATGGAGACAAGGTCAAAGAAGAGGTTTCCCCATGGAGTATGGGAAGCCATTCGCAAGTCTTCATCAAGCAAGAGAAATCAAGAAAGGTGTTCCATCTTGAAGATGACAAGATCGTCTACATCAAGCTCAAGTGGGATGCTCAAGGCAAAGGTATGATCTTGATAGGGTTTCTATTTTACTGGTCTCTTGTAGTGTTGGGAGACCGGGTTTAGGATAGATAGCCGTACTATCAAGAGGGGCTCTCGAGTGGGTGACTCGTTCGTATCTTTCGGAGAGAGCTCAAACCTTTGCATACATATCATCATCTTTCTTGGTTGTTGTTTGGTTCTTGTCCATGTGAGGATCTAGAGCTTGTGGTCATCTTCATAACAAGCTCTAGTTCATCAAAAACGGATTTCCCTTGCATATCTTATTGCGTTTTTGTTCTTGCGGGTTTTTCGGCTCCACACCTTGGGAGGTATCTCACATATATATTCATGGTATTTTCTCCCTTGGTGATACCCAATATTTCGACTTTTTGTTGGATTCTACTCGTTATCTTTCCAACAAAATTGGTTTATCTCGTTTGGAGTTCGGATGCAAAAGTTCTTGTAGTTTTGGTTCAGAAGTTTGTTTAACCGGAAGTAGGAAAGCCCGTAAGTACTGGCCGCAAAGAAATGCCGCGTGATACCGATGTTAATTACTTCCCAACTTCCGGTAAACCCAATTTTGGTTCAGTACTCTCTCTGCCTGGTTTGCGCTATTTGACGGTACTTCAGTCGGAATCTTGGGCGGTAGTACCGGCCTAGGCGGTAGTACCGGTGACCACCGATAGTACCGGCCGTCCTCATTTTTATGTTCGTTCGCATCGCTGTTTTTGGACCTTTGGCTGAGTGTCACCGATAGTACCGGCCACCCACCGGTACTACCGGCCGTGCGCAAAACTATGAGTAACGGGCAGATCGAGGAGCCCTTTAAAAGGAGCTCCCCTTTCCCCTTCGAGCTCAACCGGCTTTTTCTTGGTTTTGCCCTTCTTTCTCTCCTCCATTGTTGACCTTGAAGAGCTTGTCCTCTCCCCTTTCCCTTCCTATGATTCTTGCATTTTTTCGAGGGATTTGAGAGAGGAGATCTAGATCTACAAGCCCCACCAAACCAAATCCCTTCTTTGTGCAGGAATCCTTGGGATCTAAGATCTTGAAGAGTTTTGTGTTCTCCTCTTGTGTTCTTCCTCCCTTATTCCCCCAATAGCTTTTGTAGCTTTGGTGGAATTTGAGAGTGAAGGACTTGCCTCTTGCATTTGGTGCATAGGTTTGAGTTCTCCTCGGAGATTCGGCGAGTTCAAGCCCTTGGGCTTGTTTCTCTTGGGTTCTTGGAACCCTAGACGGTTGTGTGGTTGGATTGTTGACCTTTTGTGGTCTTGTAGCCTTTTGTGGCCTTGTTGCCTTTTGTGGCTTTGTAGCCTTTGTGGCATTATTGTTGGAGCCTCCAATTGAGTTGTGGAGATTGCCCCAACCATGTACAGGTTCGGTGACCGCCCTCAAGTGTCCCATAGTAGAATGTGAGTAAGCCTTTGTGGCGAGCTCACGGGAGAATAGGGTGAGCCTTTTGTGGCATCGGTAGGTTGAGTGACTTCGCATCTTGGGCTGAGGCCTTGTGTGGCGTTGGGTGAGCATCGAGCCACCACACCTCGAGGTAAGCCACTTGTGGCGTTCGAAGTACATTGCGCCCCCGCACCACTCCAACGGAGACGTAGCTTCTTTGGAAGTAAACTTTCGGAAACAAATTATCGTCTCCGCGTCCATCGGTCATCTCTCAACTGAGCCCTTTACTTATGCAATTTACATTGTGATAGCCATCATGCTTGAAGTATTTTATCTTACTATCACCTTATTGTTTATCTTGCTTAGCATAGGTTGTTGGTGCACTTAGTGAACCTAGTGAATATAGGTTTTGACTTGATAAATTAAACTTAAATTTTATTCCACATTTTTTAGAGTCTAAATCGTAATAATTTTAAAACGCCTATTCAGGCCCCCTCTAGGCGGAACCATCGGCATCGAGCTGGTCTTGTCGGTCTTGGTGAGGAGAATATCATTTTGTGGCCCGAAAGTTGGGTCGCCCAGGCAACACGGTACCCAAGTTGATTTTTATCACCGCGATTCGAAAAGTTGGGGCGCCAATTGTTGAGAGGGGTCTTTCGAGTGAATGATGGCCAAACCCAATATTTTCAAATTGCGCCCGTTAACTCAGGATATTCCGTTACACTAGTTCCTGTTGTGCCCCTCCTTCGCCGGTCACTCTTCTTAGCCACCCTGCACGTGTCGTAGGGGCAAATCCATTACTGTAATTTCCTAACTCTCGACACTGAATCTTGCTGTGGTGGCGGTCCCTTTTCTTCCCTTCCCCGAACCTAAATCTGTCGGCAGCGGAGGTCCTTTTTTCTTCCTCCCTCGATACTGAATCCGGCGGCAGTGACCCAGCATGTCTTGCAAGGTGAAGGTTGTAGCTACGTCGCCAACTGAAAAGGGTCCATCGGGGCCCAAGTCTGGGGCTCAACATGTAGCAGCGGCGAGGTCTTCAGCCCCGGTTAGCGAGGAGGCCAGCAAGGATTCTGCTCCCAAGGTACCTACGAGCAGCGGGTTGAAGAGAAAAGCAGGGCCGACGGTGGATTGTTCGGCTCCGGTGGGCGGATGCAGCACCCAAATCTCGAAGAAAAAAACCCGAGAGAAGAGCGAGAGGTGAATTTTTCTTATCTGTGCCTTATCTTGCAAGTAGATTAGTTACGGCATAATAGAATCGAATGAACTGAAATGTTCCTCTTTTTAATCAAATTAGGCACAACTTTGATACAAGGTACCTATATGAGTTCACAGTTCATGTTCGGCAGTACACTGCAAAGCTTGATTTTGGTTGCGAGAGGGTTGTGTTCGAGCAAGATGTGCATCTTCTTGTGAATTGCAAATAGGTTGTGTCTGTTTCGCAGCTGGTAGATATGCTTGCCGCTAGAATTCCCTGGGGTTCTATACAGAGGACAAAATTGGTGTGGCGCAACATGAATGATACCTATTAGCAAATTGAGCACTCCCATGAGCTTCAGATTGTTTGGGAGTGTTGTGCAGCTGATCATAAGGTGAAAGTTGAAGCGATGGTTGATGATATGTATGCAGATGCTGGAGATCTTGCTGCCAGAGCTTCTGCTCCTAGAGAATACGGACTAATAGATGCTGATCTAGATAAGTTCAGTATACGCATAGAGGTGGATTCATACATGGCAAAACTTGATGAGGGAGTTAATAAGCCAGTTTCATGTCTTTGGAGATCATCCGATTCCAAAACATAACTATTGATGAAATGAGAGAGATGGTCGGTAAGGAAATCAGTATTGGCCCTAAGCAGATGGCAAAAATCCGGTGGTGGCATCATAAGAAGCAGCAATTCATAGATGTTTTGGATACTGAAGATCTTATGCAGATTATGCAGTGAAAGAAGCAAACTAGGAAGGTGTTCTTCCTTGGTACCATTTCTGATGTTGTTGAACAGGTTATAGTGGATGTAGATGCCGATGTAGTGGCTGAACAGAATGAGGTGGTCGACGTTGATGAGATCTGATGAGAGCTGCTACCCTAGGCTTGTCATATGGACCACGGGGTTCCCCTGCCTGTATTTGTAATATTGACTGCTGTTGCATTTAGAGCGTGTTTCTGTGATTATGTTTGTTGAGAGATTGCGATATAATGTTGTGCGAGCTGTTGAGATTTTCGGACATGTCACTCACTGAAACCATCGTTGTTGTAATAAGACATAAGTACATTGTAGTTGGCATGATTATGTTTCTTAAGATGACGTACCGTACTTGTTTCTGTTATTATGTTTGTTTGGACATTGTAATGTAATGTTTTGTGAAACCATGACTGGACTAGTGATGCATAAATACATTGTAGTTGACATGATTATGTTTCTTGAGATGATGTACTATACTTGTTTCTGTTATTTTTTTTGTTGAGAGACTGTAATGTAATGTTTTGCGAAACCATGACAGGACAAGTGATGTGTAAGTACCTTGTAGTCGACATGATTTTGTTTCTTGAGTTGATGTAATATACTTGTTTCTGTGATTACGTTTGTTGAGAGATTGTAATGTGATGTTTTGTGAAACCATGTTGTGATTATGTTTGTTGAGAGATTGTAATGTAATGTTTTGTGAAACCATGACTGAAGAAGTGATGCATAAGTACCTTGTAGTTGACATGATTTTGTTTCTTTAGATGATGTAATATACTGGTATGTTTTTGTTAGGTAAGGAAATTGGGATGGAGGGAGTGCAAGTTTAATATTTGAAATGAGAATGTGTGAAGAGAATCCATATCGAGAGAGACAAGAATCCGTGGAAAGGGCATGGTATCCATTAAACTATTGTAACATGCCAATTTAGTCATTGTTGCAGCGATAGAAGGGCTCTCTCTCTCTCTCTCTCTCATTCACTAACACCGACGCCATCGCCTGCGACGACGCATTCGCCATGCTGTCCTTGAACGGCGAGGACGGCCAGTCGAGCAGCGACAGCCTTCTCTCCTACATCGAGTATTCCTTCCATGATGTGAGTTCCTCTGTTTTCTCGGGCTAGGGTTATGCAATGGTAAATCTCTCGATGTAAGCTCCATATGTGCATGCAATCCTGTTCGATTTCAGCTTTGCGTTTACCT
Source organism: Avena insularis (assembly GCA_023614405.1). Classification (NCBI taxonomy): domain Eukaryota; kingdom Viridiplantae; phylum Streptophyta; class Magnoliopsida; order Poales; family Poaceae; genus Avena; species Avena insularis. The sequence goes on from CM042690.1 coordinate 213,363,820, forward strand.
ATAGGTACCACGGACGATCTACGACTCCGAATGGGAGGTCCTAGATCTCGATGGAGAAGTGCCATGTGACCATGGGCTAAAACTGAGGAGATATGTTGCATTTGAAGGCAGTAACACTAGGTGACGAGGGTTTAACTCATCAATGCCCATTGTTATGGAATTGGGTTTTGGAGAAGGAGGGAGCGCTGGAGACATCTATCGGCTAGCAAACAAGCACACAGGGGGCTCGAAGATTTACCCAGGTTCAGGCCTCGCAGAGGTCCCTACTCCTGCTTGTCTGCTCGTGGAATTATCAAAGGAATCAAGGATTACAATGGTGCGCAGATGCAATCTGGCGAGAGCTGTGGAAACTAGGGTTGCATGTGTCCTCCTCGCCGCCCCTCCTAGCCTTTATATAGATAGGCTAGGTCTCGGGTAGCAGGTCGAGTCGGTTACAGGTTAGGGTTTTCCCCTTTTTAACTTTCTATCTTTAGCTTCTTCTTGTTCTTCAAGCAATCGAGAGTCCGTAGGTTACTCGAGTTCTTCATTTGGGCCTTGGCGACACCATGGGCCTCTACTGTATTCAGGCTGTATATACCAAGCTCGAGTACCTGTAGGGTATACCCATGTCAGTAGCCCCCAAGTGTCCAGTAGAATCGCAGATTCGACTGGAGACTTTATGAATCCTTTCGAGTGCATGACTGAGTATGTTTTTCGATTGCTCTGTTTGTGTCATAGGGATTGTTGATGTGCGTGCCTGATTTAACCGATGTATCGGTATCAGTTAACTACCTTAGGGGTAAAACAACGCCATCTACTCGAACTCGATTCCCCGGACTCGAATCCGGAAAAGTGCTGGTGTAATTCGACTCAAGCCACGGAGGTCTTACAGGAGTCGAATTCCAGTATATGGGTGTGAGCACTCGACCCGTCCGTCAAGGCATGTTCATCGTACCTGTTGGCACGGATATATTTCTGGTCGTGCGCAAAAAATGTGTTGCCAGGCCTTATTCAGGTCTTATCTTCACGCTGCAAGCGCGGTATCCGAATTTTGTCATCGCGGAGATGATTCGAGTGACCCAGGAGACGCAATATCTTTGTAGGGCAATGTCATGAGGCGGTGTCGCCATAAGCTTCGAGTGTGGACGTCATCAACACACAGTATGATGTACAAATAATCATAGGGTGCGCGACCAGTGCTCCCTATGGAGTAGCCCCCGAGTGCCTGGTTGAGTCGAAGACTCAAGCAGGGACTAAAGAACTTCTGCGACTGATGTCTTTTGTTTGCTTGTTTTAGTCGAATTTTCTTCCAGCGCTCCTTATGGGAGTAACCCATGTCCATAGTCGAATCGTACTTCGAGTGGTTGGGTTTGCTTTGATTGTCCATGTTCCTGTAAAAAAGAAGAAGAAAAATCGTAGGGTACGCGACCAGCGCTCCCTATGGGAGTAACCCCCGAGTGCTTGGTGGAGTCGAAGACTTGAGCAAGGACTAAAGTAGTCGAAGTCTTCTGCTGCGTAATTTTGGATGACATCAGTGCTGACGATCCATGACCTCAGTTGCCCTCGTGAGCGAGTTTGACGGGACGTGACGAGCGGTGGGTCCCATTTTCTGACTCTGATTTGACCGGGCGTGCGTAATCTTTGTTTTAACTGCGCCTCCTCGATTTCCGCGCATAATGGGAGTAGTGGGGGACGGTTCGCACTTCAGGTCCTCCACATGTCGAGCACGATGAATGCCACGCGTCTGATAGGGTTTTTCTTAGCCGTTGGATTGCATCTTCCAGGGGGTTAAGTAGCGATGCGGCGACGGTAAATTTCACATCTGCTTCTTTTCTGCCTTTGCCTTCGTCGCCATTGCCGCTGCTCCTCTGCTTCTTTGTGCTCCTTTCCTTCATGGCGCTGGACCAGCTCCGCGTATTTCCCAGCTACTTCCTCCGGTCACACCGCCGCTGCGGAATGGGGAAGAAAAAGGGAGGTGCTGCGGCTGATTCCACCGCTGTGGTGGCCTCTACGAAGAAGAAGGGTGGCTCTGCTGCTGCGGGCACCAGCACCGCCGCCGCCAAAAAAAGAAGGGCACGGGCACTCGCATCACTAATGGTGCGTGGCACGCATCCGTGATAAAGTCTTCTGAGCTTTGTCTTCTACGCCAGGACGGAGTGTTGTCTTCCACAGCCGCGGACGCGCGCGTCCCTAGCAGTGAGGTAATCCCCTCTCCTCCTACCGGCTTTCGGGTGATGTTCCTAGCGTTCATCATCTGCGGTCTTTCGTTACCCCTGCATCCTTTCTTTAGGGGTCTTCTTTGTTTTTACGGGCTCCAGCTCCATCAGCTGTCCCCAAACTCCATCCTCCATGTAGCTTGCTACATTACTCTTTGGGAGTGCTGGCTCAGAATCGAGCTGCACTTCGGTCTCTTCAAGCGCCTCTTCAGGTTGAAGCGCCAATCGGCGTCTGGCTCCGTAGTCTACGATGTAGGTGGCTGTGGTATCCACGTCGACCCCTCTGTCACATATTTCAACATCAAGCTAATGATGTCCGTCCAAGGGTGGAGGGACAAGTGGTTATACATCCACGATCAGAAGGCCGACAAAGACCACTATGGACTCGTGCCCTTCGACCCTGCGACGCTGTGCAGGAGGAGGTGCTCCTGGAAGAACATGATTATGCCCGGCGAGTCCGGAGAGATAGATGTGTTATACGAGCGCGTCTACAACCTTAGAGAGTCGCATGGGCAAAGAGGAAGGAGGCTGCGCCCTCATTCGCACATGGCTGCGACGTCGCGTCCAGCCCGTGCAGGCCAGAGTCCACCCTATGTTCCAGTGGGCTGGCACAGATGATGTCACTCGCGTGTCTGCCGATGGCATGTCCGCGAGTGAGGTAGATAAAAGAGTGCGACTGGTCACCAAGTACACCGTCAAGGATGTGCTCCCCAGTGAACCAGACGTTCCTCCGTTCGATGCTGCTAACCCTCCTCCTAAGGTACAGTTGTGCTACGTAGTAGCTTTGTTTGTCGACTGCTTCTTTGCTGTTTCTTGACTTTGTGCTAAATTGTTTCCTGTATGCAGGATTGGGAGGTGTCACCCTGTATGCCCCCTCTTCCTGAGGGGGTTATCCCTCATGAAGCCATGGAAGAGGACGAGTCGGAGTCAACCGTCCCATCTGATGTGGAGGAGGAAGCCCCCGAGTCGAGTGGTCCGGACACTCGCAAGCGTTCGCGCAGCGAGGATTCAGAAATGTCGTCCCCTTCGACTCCAGAAGGTGCTGGCGTTGGTGCAGAGTCGCCGATCCCTGCCGTTCCTGTGAGTGCCATGGCGCCATCCTCTCGCAAGAAGATGCGGCTGCCGAAGGAATCGTCGTCAGAGTCGGGGGATCAAACCTTCGATTTTGATAAGTTTGATTGGTAAGTATTCGGGTCTTCCTTTTGGTTCTTCTTTGGAGTTGCATTCTCTTGATATTGGTTTTATTTTGCAGTCAACAAGCGTCGTCATCTTCTGGCGATGTACAATTTTTGAAAGAATCTGGAGTCGCGACCTCCAAAGCCAAGAAAATGGATGAGCGCACTCCTTCTCCTCCATTGGCGGCCCACTCCGGCCATAATTCATCGAGTTCTCCGCATGATGTGGAGAACCAGATGGTTATCCGGACGACTACGAATCCATCGACTTTGGAGTCTTTGGAGGATCATGTAAGTATAGTAGTTGTTTCCTCTATTTTTGCAGTAGAATATATCATCTTCTATCATCTTGCTTATCCTTTGATGTTTTCTCCTGTCGCAGCTTATTGTGAAGGAAGCCGGTCGCTTAGCGGAGTAGGTTCTTGCGATGGGTCGCCAGCATGCAATGCTGGATACTCGCCATCGCGTAGTTGAAAGTAAGTGTCTTGCTTCTTCTTCGTCCTCCTTGTGATATGTCCGGCTGATAGCCTATCTTTGTTTGTATCGTAGCTGAGCATAATGCACTTCTCCGTGATGCCGCTTCCCTTGAAAAGGCGCTTGCCACGGCAATGAAGAGTCGCGATGAGGCAATCGCAACACGTGACGAGTCGCGGAAACGCGAAGAGGATCTGCGCGCCTCCGTCGTGGCTAGAGAGAAGTTGTTCGAGGAACAGCTTTTCTCGAATTCCAAGGCTCTCTCAGGTACCTTGTCTGGATTTCATTATTGTTCTTCTTTCGAATTTGTCGTTGGTGCTGACCTTCGTTCCCATGCGTGGGTTCTATATAGATGCCAGCGATTTGAGCTTTGACCCTCAGGCCCTCCGTCGTGACGATGCCTTGGCGGGTGCCCTTTCAGCAGTCGAGGACCGCAGCGCTGCTGTTCAAGGGATGCTATCCAAGGCCAAGGGCGTGCTCAGTCGCCTCCGGGAAGATCTGGCGCCCAAGGCTGGGCTGATCGAGAATATGGACGAACTGGTGGAGTCCCTTTCTAGGGGCATCCCTGCAAGCTTCAAGAACTCGCTCCGTGCGGCTGGTGCTTCGGTGTCACTCACAATGGTTCAAGCCCATGGAGTCAAAGTGGATCCTGCGGTGGTTTCTAAGGCGATGCCTGTCAGCGCTGATGGCCAGCCGGTAGTCTTTGCTCCCTTCACAACTTCTTGTGGCAAGTACGGCTCGCAGCTGATCAATACAGTTGCGAAGTACTCTGAGGAGCTTCAGCGCACCAAGAAAGCTGCGAGGGCTATGATGTCAGGGGCCGTCGGGAAGTCTGTGGCATCTGATACTGCCACTGACATGGCTATACCCTACAAGTACTCGAGCTTGGTATATACGGCCTGAATACAGTAGAGGCCCATGGTGTCGCCAAGGCCCAAATGAAGAACTCGAGTAACCTACGGACTCTCGATTGCTTGAAGAACAAGAAGAAGCTAAAGATAGAAAGTTCAAAAGGGGAAAACCCTAAGTTGTAACCGACTCGACCTGCTACCCAAGACCTAGCCTATCTATATAAAGGCTAGGAGGGGGCAGTGAGGAGGACACACGCAACCCTAGTTTCCACAACCCTCGCCAGATTACATCTGCGCACCATTGTAATCCTCGATTCCTTTGATAATTCTATGAGCAGACAAGCAGGAGTAGGGACCTCCCTCGAGGCCTAAACCTAGGTAAATCTTTGAGCCTCCTGTGTGCTTGTTTGCTAGCCGATAGATGTCTCCAGCGCTCCCACCTCCAAAACCCAAGTCCATAACAATGGGCATTGATGAGGTAAACCCTCGTCAATTGGCGCCGTCTGTGGGAATTGGGAGTGTTGATGTTGCGGCTTCTTCGGCCCCATCAACCGCGATCTACAACTCCGCAACAGCAGAGACTCACCAGCTCTTCGGCGTGTTCGACTTCACCGTCCACACGCCAGCCACTCGCCCCGCCTTCGAACCCGTGGGCGACGGAATCAGCCTGGCGATTGGGAGCTTCCGCTTCCGAGTTGGTCAGATGGGCGCGCTTCGCATGCCTGACCAGCCGACGGTACCATCGATTGCTCCAGCATCATGGTTCCCTCCGCCTATCGGCACCCTCAATGAGCCCCACACCTCGACAACAGTCGAGAATACGGTCAGTGATAGCAGTCACGAATCCGATCTGGGCGATCTGGCAACTGAAGACGGAGCCTACGGTTCCGGATCTAAAAGTTGTGGGAGCAGCAGCTTCCCCAATCACTTCATGTGCACCGTCATCAACGCAGGCGACACCTCCGCCAATCGCGACAACACGGGCAACGGTGGCCATGAAGCCGACCCGCCAAACGGCGGACCAACGAATGGCGGACCAACCAATGGCGGTCCTACTAATGGCGCTCCCGTCAACAACGGAGAGGCAGCCAAACCCCCCACCATGATCAACGAGCAAACTAGCGAACGCGTCGTGATCAGGCTGAACGATCTCCGTGGGCTCGTTGCCACGAAGCCCTACGAGGCCATCCTCTACCCGTCGGCTCCCCGCAAGAGCTGCTGATGGGTTACCATTGGCTCCTGAAAGAGGAATACAAGCGCCAACTACAAACAATCGCGCAACTCGAGGCGTGTAAGAAGGTAGCCGACGAATCAAGCCTCCGACGAGCTGGGCTCTCTTCACATGGCGGATCCTCCTCTAAATGCAACAAGTACATCGCCAACAAGAGACGATCATGACTCACTCACCTCACCGAACAAGAACGCGTAGAAGCCGCCAAAGTCCTCGACTTCGGCTCCATGACGGTGGATACACGCGGCAATGTGCCCCCGAAAACGCCGCAAGCCGCGGTAATGGCGGCCACCATGTACCTCCTCAACAACCAGCCGCCAGCTGGAGACCCTCGAGCTGCCATGCACCGATCTACGATCGCAGGCTTGGGGTTAATCGAGGCTGCCCTCGAAAAAGAGCCGGCGTCAGAACCGAAGAAAGTCAAGGCTCTGGCAAAACGCTAATCCTCGCCCTCATCGGCAGCGGTCATGATCGTCTCGGCACGCCACGACACGACCACGACTATGATGCGCGTGATGACCTCACGTAGCGCAAGATCGACAAATCAAGGGCGCGACATGCTCGGTCGACTGACTCAGAAGACAAAGATGTGGAGCTCTGTGGCGCTAGATGCTTCAGCAGGGCCATCAGGAAAAAGCAAATGCCCAAAGGGTTTAAGCTCCCATCAGAGAACCCGAAGTTTGACGGCCTATAGGACCCGAAGATCTGGTTGGAGGACCACATCTCCTCTGTCAGGCTTCACGGCGGAAGTCGAAGCATGGCCATGCAATGCCTACAGCTAGAGCTGCAGGGCGCTGCCCGAGCCTGGCTCAACAACCTCCCACGCGGATCCATTCGCAGTTGGGAGGAGCTGGTATACAGCTTCGTGTGCAACTTCAAGGGCACATACAAAGGGCCCGAATCAATCGAAGAGCTGAGATGCTGCCAACAAAGATCGGGCGAATCGCTATGCTCCTACATCCAGAGGTGGTCCATCATTAAGAACTCTGTAGAGAATATCTCGTAGGATCGCCGATTGACGCATTCAATGGCGGCGTACGCCGCATAGAGCTCAGGGAGGAGCTGGGCCGCTCGAAGCCCAAAACCATCGACCACCTGATGGAAATCGCGAACCGCTGGGCAGATGGAGAAGATTCGGTGAAAAACCGTGTTCACTCCAACGACGAGGCGGAACTCGAGCGCAGACGCGATCGCCGAAGCAAATGCCGCATGCGCATCTACGATGACCGCGACGACGTCAACATGGTCGCGGCCGGCTACGCCGACAGACACGACGACAACCGAAATAGCGGCTACCGCAGTGGTGGATACCGCGACTCCGGAAAAACCATGCAAGTGTGGCAATGCCGCAATCGTGATGAGGCACCCGCAACATCCATTGAAGACAATCTGTCCGGGCCATGCACTGTGCATTTCTACATCGACAAGCATGACGGAAAGAAGAAGTCCAGCCACCTCCTCAAGGACTGCCGCGAGTTCCTCAAAATACATGAGGGACTGGCTCGGATGAATCACAACATAATCGAAAGGGGCTACGGAGCCGCTCTAGGCGCCGTGGCACATGGCGCTCCGCCACCACCACCTAGACTACCCCCAAATGCAGCTGCGCCAGACCAACACCAGGGAGGCGAACCATACCCATGGGCCATGGGTACCATGATGATCCAAAAGGGTCGCCCCTCGAATAGGGTGCAGAAGGCCATCACTCGCCAAGTCAACTTGGCCACAAACTCGCCACCATTTACCACTGAGTACCTCAGCGGAAGCGAGTCCTGCATCACCTTCAACAAGCGTGACCACCCGCGCCAAGTACCTCGCCCAGGCCATTGTCCCCTCGTCCTCGAGGCACAAATTGGAGGCTTCGACATGAGTCACGTATTTATGGACGGCGGAAGCGGCATCAACCTTATGTTCGCGAGTACCTTGCGAGCAATGAGGATCCCTCTGACCTGCCTAGAGGCCTCAGACACAACATTCCACGGCATCGTCCCAGGCAATGGCTTATATCCCCTTGGTAAAATCAACATCGACATCATCTTCGGCACACCGAAAAACTTTCGGCACGAATGCATCGACTTTGAAGTCATCGACTAGCCCTCACAGTACCACTGTATCCTCGGACGTGTCGTGTTCGCTAGGTTCATGGCGGTTCCGCACTACGCCTACCTACAGATGAAAATGCCAAGACGTAACGGCGTCATCACAATCAACGGGAGCTTCGAGAGGTCCGACGGCTGCGATAGGGAATTCAACAGAATCTCCCAGTCCTTTGGCATGCAGGAGGAACTCGCAAGATTGAAGGAATCAACAGATAACAGTCTGCCTCCCCTAAGCCGGCCAAGCTCACCCGACTTGTCCTTCGACTCATCAGTGCACACGAAGAAAGTCTAGGTTCACCCATCGGATCCCGCCAAGACGACCCTCATCACCAACAACTTGAGTCCCGCATAGGAACTCGCGCTCGTCGAATTCCTCCGTGAGCACTAGGAAATCTTCGCCTGGTGTCCAGCAGACATGTTAGGAGTTCCCAGGGAATTCGCCGAGCACGCACTCAACGGCAACCCAGATGCAAGGCCAGTCAAGCAAACAATTTGGCGACTATCTAAACCAAGGGAAAGGGCAGTCGGAATGGAGATCAACAAACTCCTCGATGCCAAATTCATACGCGAGATCAAGGAAAGCACTTGGCTCACCAACACGGTGCTAGTACCAAAAAAGTACACGGATATCCTGCGGATGTGCGTGGACTTCACCTCTTTGAATAAGCACTGTCCGAAGGACCACTTCCCGCTACCACGAATCGACCAGATCATCGACTCCACCACGGGATGCGAGCGCCTCTGTTTCCTCGATGCCTACTCAGGCTATAATCAGATTCGAATGAAGGAGGAAGACCAAGAAAGAACAGCGTTTACAATGCCTTTTGGTGTGTTCTGGTACAACACAATGCCCTTCGAGCTAAAGAATGCAGGGGCCAGCTACCAACGGTGCATGCAGGCTTGCCTCAAAAACCAGCTTGGCTGCAACATTCAAGTCTATGTCGACGACATAGTAATCAAGACAAAAGAGGAAGCCTCACTAATCGATGATTTGCGCGAAACCTTCGCCAACCTCGATCGCTACCGGATCAAGCTCAATCCGGACAAGTGCGCCTTCGGCGTACCATCTGGGCAACTACTTGGGTATCTTATCTCCACGAGAGGGATCAAAGCAAACCCGAAGAAAATAAAAGCTATACTGGCCATGGAGAAGCCGAAAAACATAAGGGGTGTCTAGCAGGTGGCGCGAATCGCACTCGGTCGATTTATCGATCGGATGGGTGAAAAGCACCGCCTTCTACCAACTCCTCCACAAAGCTGACAAGTTCGAGTGGACCAATGAGGCGCAGGAAGCATTCGAAGACCTCAAGCGCCTGCTATCCACCTCGCCAGTACTGGTGACCCCACACGAAAGGGAACCATTGTTACTATACATCTCCGCCACCAACTAGGTGGTCAGCACAGTGCTCGTAGTTGAACGAACCGAAGAAAACAAGGTCCACGGGGTACAGCACCCACTCTACTACCTCAGCAAGGTACTTACGCCAACAAAATGGCGGTACCCGCACTACCAGAAACTGGCGTACGGCGTCTTCATGATGGCTCGGCGACTGCGCCACTACTTCCAGGAACACCCAATCGTGGTAGTCAACGACGCCCCGCTTGGGCACATCCTCAACAATCCCGACGCCACCGGACGATTCACACTTTGGGGAATAGAACTGTCTCCACGAGACATCACATATGAAAAACGCGATGCCATCAAGTCGCAAGTTCTCCCTGACTTCCTCGTGCACTGGATGGAGAACCAGCTCCCTAAAAAACCAGATATGTCCTACCTCTGGACAATGCACTTCGACGGATCCAAGCGGAAGGACGGAGCTGGTGCAGGTGTCATACTAACATCGCCCCGGGGAGACAAGCTGAAATATATCCTGTGAATGCAGTTCACCGCCTCCAACAACGAAGCTGAATACGAGGCCCTGCTACACGGGATGAGGATGTCAAAAGCCTACGGCGCCAAAAGGCTCATAATATACGGCAACTCCAAGTTGGTCGTCAACCAGACAATGCACGAGTGCGACGCACTGAACGACAACATGATCGCCTACCGCGACCTCTACAACACACTCGAAGGGGATTTCAACGGCTACGAGCTACGAGACATAGGTCGCGAAAGCAATGAAGAGGCAGACGCACTCGCCAACATAGGCTCTACCTGCGCCCCCATACCACCTGGGGTATTTCTCGAGCGCATCTGTGAACGCTCCATCAAGCCAAAGGCCACAGAGAAGAAAACAAGCGCAACAACGGACTTGGGGGCTACGCCGCCCAATGATCCAATGGCACTCGACGACCGTGAACTAGATACAGGACTCGCAGGACCAATGAGCGTCATGTTGATCGAGCCATCCTGGACTCAACCGTACATCACGTACCTTCTCAGCAAGAGGCTACCGGACGATCCGACTAATGCACGGCACATCGCGCGGCGATCCAAGGCATTCGTTGTTATCAACGGCGAACTATACAAGCGCAGCATCACAGGAGTGCTCCAACGATGCGTCTCCACGGCCGATGGAAGAGCTTTTCTCCTCGACATCCATGAGGGGACCTGCGGGCACCACGCCGACAGTTGTGCCCTCGTTGCCAAAGCTCTACGAGCTGGATTCTACTGGCCTACGGCCATGCATGACGCCAAGGACATCGTCCAGAAATGCAACGTGTGCCAGCGATTCGCGGACAAGCCACACGCACCTGGCGCAGAGCTCCGACAATTCCATTGGCCGGGCCCTTCGCGCAATGGAGACTCGACATGGTCGGCAAGCTCCCAAAGTCCTCACGAGGAGGCTACGTCTACCTCCTGGTCGCAGTCGACAATTTCACCAAGTGGATAGAGGCCATGCCAGTGACCAATCAATCAGGACATAGCGCAGTCAAGTTCTTCAAGTCCATCATCTACTGCTTCGGAGTACCACACAACATCATCACAGACAATGGGACGAACTTCACATCCAAGGAGTTCCAAGAATTCTACGAGAATCTGGAAATCAACGTCAGCTATGCCTTCGTGGCACATCCACAGACCAACGGCCAAGTCGAAAAAGCTAACAGGCTCGTCTGCGGTGGCATCAAGAAGGACACTGCCACCGAGAAGCGCTAATGGTTGCCGCACGACGAAGTACAATCAAGATTCGAGCCCACGCACAACTCCAAATACGCACAGGTACACCCCTGCCTTCATGGTGCACGGGCTGGAAGCGGTAAGCATTCACTGGCACGACAAAGCACCGCTATGGCACGATACAAAGCACCGCAGGTCGCCATATGAGCGGTGAGTCAATCTCTCGCATCAAGACTACAAGACTCCGCTTAATTATGAAGTGCTAGAGTACCACATTGTGACCATGAAGTGCGAGAGTACGACATACAGAGGTCGATTTTCGAAAAGTCCGAAAGTAGAGTTGACTCGGCTGCATTCCGGGCCAGGAAGCAATCCACACGCGACATGCTTTGTATCGTGATTAAGTGGGTAGCGAATTCGCCTCAAAATTTCCATGGGCGCACCATGAAGAACGGGTAAACCGAGCGTCGTAGCGCTTGTTTGGTGTCAGCATGTAGGCTCCTTTTGTGAGCAGTGATTGTAGTTCGCCCGCCAGTAGCAAACTCCGTGGGTTCGCCGAGTGGCCGTGAGGAGTCGCTTTGATACTTGCGCGGCTTCCAGCCCGTTAGCTTTTTTCTGACTTGGCTATTGGTCCGTGGATGCTACTTGAGGCATAGTCACGCTGTTGATTCCCAGATTCGCAGAATTCTTGGAACTCCTTGGATGTGAAGTTCGCCCCATTGTTCCGGTGATGATGCCGCAGGCACTCAAGCGGGTTGTAGACGATGGACTCAAGAATCTTGGATCAAGGCGGTGTCCTCGATTGATCGACCACCGTCCATGGCCTCCTATCCACTTGCACGGTGAATTTGTCAATCGCGACTGGAGGTAGACGTAGCCTCCTCGGTGAGGACTTTGGGAGCTTGCCGACCATGTCGAGTCCCCATTGCGGTAGAGAGGGCCAGCCAATGGAATTGGCTGGAGCTCAAGGGCCAGTGCGCAAGGTATGCTTCTGTCCGCTAATCGCCGCACATCGCCAGTACTGATTTTGACGATATCCTACATGTCAGCAAAGTATGGCTATTATAGGCCAGTAGAATCCAGCTCGTGAGAGCTTTGGCAACGAGGGCGCGATCGGGACGCGCGAAAGTGCCCGTGAGGTCCCTCATGGATGTCGAGAGAATAGCTCTTCCATCGGGCCGTGGAGACGATCGATTGCCGGAGCATCTCACGTGGATGTCACTCATATGGTATAGTTCGCCGCTGATACCAGCGTAATGCCTTGGATCACCGCGCGCTGGCGTGTCGCGGCATCGCCTACCGGATTCTCATCCGCAGCTTCTCTGTACGAAGGTACGTAATGTAATGTTGAGTCCCAGGATGGCTCGATCAACAACATGATGCTCATTGGTCCTTCGAGTCCCGTGATCCACGCCCAATTCATCGAAAGCTATTGGCTCATTGGCTGTGAGCCCCTGCAGTCCGTAGTCGCATGCTTTGTTTTCTTCTCTCATGCCTTTGGCTTGATGGAGCATATCGCAGACAGGCCGAGAAATAATTGTGTGGTATGGGGCGCAGGTATAGCCTATTTGCGTTACAGGCATTCGCCTTTTCATTGCTTTCGGTGATCATGTGCTCGCAGTCAGAAATAAATCCCTTCCAGTGTGTCGAGAGGCGTCGCCAGAGATGCATCGTTGTCGCTCGCGCCACACTGCATTGTCCGGGTTAATACCAGCTTGAGTCGCTGCAGATATTATGAGCCTTTGGCGCCGCAGTTTTTTCCATCCTCATCCCGTGTAAAGCAGGTTTCAGATTCAGCTTCATCGTTGGAGGTAGAATGTATTCAGGATATATTTTCAGCTTGTATCCTCGGGCGATGTCAAGATTGACCCACACCATTCGCCTCTTCCGCTGGATTCATTGAAGTGCATTGTCCGTAGGTAGGACATATCCGGTTTTTGTGAGCTGGTTCTCCATCCAAAGGCACGAGGTTTGGGAGAACTTATACTTGATGGCGCTGCTGGGTTATATGTGGGATGTCTGGGAGACGCTTTATTCCTGTAAAGTGCGACCACTCGTCTGGTGGTGTCGGGATTGTTGAGGATGTGCTCATACGCTATTGAATACCACATGATTGCGTTCTCGAAGTGCATATGCAGCGCCGAGCCATCATGAAGACGCCGTATGCCGTCAGAAAAGTGGTACCGCTGTTTTGTTGGCGGCAATTTTTGTCGGTGATCAAGCGCTATACCGTGGGACCTTGTTTTCTTCGCTTGCTTCGACCATTTAGCAACCGTGGTCGACCACCGGGTTGCGCGAGATGTATAGCAACAATGGTTCCCTTCGTAGGGGGTCACCAAAGACGCAAGTGGATAGTGCGCGCTTTGAGGTCTTCAACGTTTCCGCGCTTCATTGGTCCACTCAACTTGTCAGCTTTGGCGGAGGAGTTGGTAGAAGGGCGCGTTTTTCACCCATCCGACCGAGCAATCGATCGAGAGTCATGATTCGCCAGCCAACAACAGACGCCTTATGTTTTTCGCTTCCATGGCCGTGATAGTTTTATTTTCTTCGGATTTGCTTTGATCCTCTCGCGAGATAAGATACCCGGTGAAGTTGCCTGCATGGTACCATACGCACTTGTCCCGGATTGAGCTGATCCGTAGCGATCGAGGTCAAGCGGCGGTTTCGCGAAATCGCTGATTAGTGAGCCTTCTTGGTCTTGATTACTATGTCGACATAGACTTGAATGTTAT